>BSBN01000243.1:0-1263927 GCA_027924645.1 Cunninghamia lanceolata
CCTTCATTATTACTGGAGATCTAACACTATGCAGATTATTATAGTGCAAGCCTATTTTTTAGATTGCTTCATTTAGCATCACCAATAATCTCCACAAGAAAATTGTCCCTGTTTAAAATGATGGAAATGGTTTACATCTCTCACAACAATTTCTCTTGCAACAATCTTGGAGATAAGTTTTGTTGCAGTGTGACAATCAGCACATACTCGAAGGTTCTTAGCAACTCTAATAGTTATGGGGCATGTTTAACAAACCAAATGCAATTGCCAACTTTTCACTATGATGGCAGTCTACAGAGAAATAATTATTTTTCCTCCTCTTCCACAACATCAAGTAAATGTCTTGAATCTAGAAAATACCCTGCTACCTTCATCTTCCAAGCCAATTTCTCCAACAACTTTGAATAGATCTCCTATGTCTATAGATGTGATCTGTCTCCTACATGAAAAGTGTGTACCATTTTATGGCCTTAAATCCAACTACATCCAAGGATCTTTTTAATTCCTCTATCTTTCATCAATCTCCTTACCATTTGAACCTCACCACACCTACCCACTTCTACATAGATGTTTGAGAGAAGAACATAAGTCCTGCAGTATTTTAGGATCCAAATAAAAAGCAGTGTTGCTATAAATACTCCTAAGCCTATATTCATATGTGATCTACAGGCACCAAGAAACCACATCCACACAACCACCACATGTTTAATTGGCATCTCAATGATAAAGTTTAGGGTGTCCTCAAGATATCGAGCACTGTCAAGAAGGTCAACCATGCACACATAACAATCAACTGTAGCTGTAATGCTATAAGGGTTACTCATGTGATTGAAGTATGTACAGCTCTCATCTATATTAATATATTTAATATATGTATTATTTCTCTCTACAACCATGTGTGTGTATAAGTTTTCATAGAAAAACTGACTAATTAATCTAGGTTAATTTATGCCAAGTTTTATACATCGGTAGGAGTCCCTTTGGTGTCCCTTCGATGGATGGAATGAACACTATCGGCAGGACATGGTGTTATTGCTATGACCTTGGATCTAGTCTCTTGATAATCTAAAACGGTGTTGTCATCTTTTGTTCACATAGCGATGACATTGAATGCCACTTGTGCTCATGGTGGGACCATTTCTGTTATCGACAGGACCAAGCTACATTGGAGTGAGGATTCTTATCATCCCTTCGAAGTTCTAACTTTGATATGACTCCAACTTTTTGGAGTGATCCATCTGTGTGTCTCTCTGACATCCCGATAAGGATGTCTGAGTGTTGGTGCTAAGCCTAAAGATCTTGCAAAGTGTGCAAAGCCTGCTACTCAAGGTTCTATGATGATTATTGGCATGAATGAAAGCTAAACCCCTAAAAGGACACAAATAGAATCTTGGAGGAAGCTAGAACATTAGATCTACAACTCAACTCAATCTACACCTCTCGTATGGCAAGAAGATTTCTTGGCTAAAGTGACATTACATAAACATTTACATGTGAAATTATACCTCTCTTAAATAGACGTCCCTCCTCCTTGCTTGGCCTCTCTGAATAGACTTTTCTCCTAAAGACATAACTCTTTAGATTTTATCATGACCCTTATTTGAGAGGAATTATTATTTAAAATAAACTTTACTATTTTAGTTTTATATTTTATAATTATATTATATTTTATATTTTGATATTTTAATTTATTATTATTATTATCCCATTTCAAAAAGGGGACATTACAAATTGATTTGGAGGGTTTGGACTATGAAGTCAAAACTATGTTGTAATGCACTGTAATCATCAACCTCCAAATTAATGAGGAAAATCCATATTTCAATATTCATGTTGTACGCTCTATGATCTTGCTTATCTCTAAAAAAAAACACACTTCCCTCTA
The DNA here is from genome assembly GCA_027924645.1 of Cunninghamia lanceolata. Classification (NCBI taxonomy): domain Eukaryota; kingdom Viridiplantae; phylum Streptophyta; class Pinopsida; order Cupressales; family Cupressaceae; genus Cunninghamia; species Cunninghamia lanceolata. Next base: position 1,886 of record BSBN01000243.1, read on the forward strand.
GTTTTAGCTAATGTTTTAGCTTGATTTACTTAGAAAATGATAATGAAGCTTTCCTAATCTTTTTGCAACAATACTTATTGGCTCTTCTCATGATGGCATCTCTCACATGCCTGTATGGGCTACCAAAAACTACACCGCACAAATTGAGTGGAACAATATCTATCATGACGTTATCAACCAGATACTGATTTACTCCAAACTTAACTTTGAATTGTTTGATGGCCTCTATACCTACTCATTATTTCACCCATTCAAATACTATGGATTAGGATGATTATATGTAACCAACACAAGATTATCTACAATTCTTTGCTAATCAAGTTTGTTTTCGAACAAGAATAAAAAAGCATCGACTTTTGTCTTCTTAATTTGAATCTTAATATGTTAGAGTTGATAATTTCACCTTTATCATGAGCCTCATTACAACTCAAGCATGCCTCCCAATGGACGGAAGTGCAAGAAATTCTCTCATTTGCATTGGAGTTGTACTTTGCCTCCCTTCATTGAAGGGAAGCCATAGCTTTCTTCTTCTTGTTCTTATATAGAAGCAATTTAGGATGTAACTTCCAAAAAGTCTCATTTGTATGACCGTCAACATTGGAATGCCCACAATGTCTCTTATAATAATTTTGGAAATAGTAGTAATAGCATTATACTTACCTCTCCATTTGCTTTTCTCTAAATTGTCATGCAACCACCTTCTTGTTTTGTTATTTGAAAATGATGTTTGACCTTTCTTCTTTTCCATCTCCAAGATAATGGGCTTGGGAACACACCTCATCTATATCTTTAGGCTTGGATAACAACATAGGTATCCTTAAATGACTATGGAGGGCCTCCAATTTACTTGATCATGGTGTCATAATCTTGAACATTTTTGTTCACTTGCACAACTTGCTTGTATATTCCTACACACTTTGGCCTTGTCTTGCCTAAAACAATGCCTACAATAAATCTTTTTTCATCACAATTAAGATAGAATTAGATTCTTAAATTCATCCCATTTAGAAATTAGTAGCAATCTCCTTATAGTCAACAAACGAACATAACTCTCAAACCATGTGAGTGCAGGACTTGTCAGTTTTAATCATGCTGTAGACACCCAAAATTGTCCCAAATTTGTCCATGTCTTCCAACACCTAGTTAAAAACATTACTTAGACATCATGTAGCATTTTGTCCTAATCCCACTCTTAATCCCACTTATCCCATTAAGCTAATTAATTAAATAAAATTTATTTATTAATTAAAATCCCATTTTAATCCCATCCTTATCCCACTTAGCCAATTAATTAAAAAAATAAAATTTATTTAATTAATTTCACATTCATAATCCCACTTTCCAATTAATTAATAAATTTATTTATTTAATTAATTTCCCATTCATAATCTATCCTTAATCCCATCATCCCAATTAATTAAATAAATTTTATTTATTTAATTAATTTCCACATCATATCTTATCCCATCCTATTCATCTACCTAATTAATTAAATAAAATTTTATTTATTTAATTAATTTTCCAACTCATATCCAACTAATTCAAATAAAATATTTGAATTAGGTCCTCAACTCTCACCACATTTTGACACTTGTCCACCTCTCAATTAAATCATGTGTTGTAGTACAACTTTCATATAAAATCCTTCACATGTACAACTAATAGGACCTAATTTTAGTATTTGTGTACACAATCACACATGAGCCCTATCCTCCTTTGTACAATTGTCACATGACTACAACTCCCTTGAAGAGTGGGAATAACTAATCAATCCTAACCGTCCACATCAATCATGTAGCCTTTCAATCTCAACCATCCATTTGAACCAAGCCTTTCCTATAAATCAACCCCCTCACAAGCCATTTAAAAGAAGAAAGAGGCATTGAGTTAGAGTATCCTTATGCTGTTGAAATCACATTAGAGCCTTTGCATCTTCCATCTATCATCTCAATCCTATGCAAATGTTATGCTGCCGAATTGTGAACAACCAACATATCAAATCAATCAAACAATTCATCTTGCATCTTTGAGGTATTGAATGATTTGGGGTTTAGGTTATGCATTTCATTGTTTGATCATTTCCATTTGCAAATCAATTTTTTTTGATATACACATGCAAAGAAAATTTGTTGTTTCTCACTAATATTATGTAAATTGAAACATACCTCATACTGAAACAACAAATGGTCAAGTTTCTTAGCATTCAAATTACCTCCATATGGTGGGATTTCAATGTGTCAGATAGATATGAGGTTGCTCTTTCTCATGGACTTGTGGCTGCTCTATTCTCAACTCCTCATTTGCGTAGGGATGTCCATGGAAACTCCTAGCTTCCCCATGAGAGCTTCACAATCTTCTCTTGTTGTCAAGCTTCCTAGTAGATTGAGAAACGTTTGTCAAATCTTGATGAATCTTGCTTCATCATCTAATATGGTGGTGGACTTGAAATGGGATCCTTGTTTTTATTCTCCTATGTCTAATATGTGAAACAACACCATATACATTATGGCAAAAATGCCAGGAAACTTTCAAAATAACCTTGAAATTTCAAATCACTACCCTTCTATTTCTGCATTCTGATCATTTTATCATGGATAAAACTGTTTTCATTTTTATTCTATATCTTAGGAACCTAATTCAGCTATATTTGGTTCCAAGGTGTCTGGATCACCTCATAACATCTGTAATCTCTGTAGACCCCTGTATAAGTCTGCATACTTTGTCATTGTGGAGTCATCAAATTAGGAATGTTTAAGAGTGTTTCAAGTTACATACATAATTGATTTGACTAGCATTGAAGAATATTGTCTTAGTAATACTGAACTTATTGACTTATCATCATTCAATTTGGATCACATGTTCCATTCATACTCAACCAAAGTAATGTTCATTGCCTTGTATGAATCTAAAATACCATCTAAAACACCGTCTAAAACAACTTAATTTCCTGGTTGACCTCCATCCCATAAATTAGCAACAGATATAATAATGTAGCTATTTGCTTGATGCAGTATGATTCATAGCCTGGATACATGTAATCATTGTTCAACACAAATAAAACAAACTGTGAAATGAATGAAAAGTTAGAAAAGGCCAAGTTGAAAAGCAATCAAAGCATTCAACTTTGGAATGACCTTGCACCATCGCCATCTTAAGTTCTTTGGTTACCATTTATAGGTTTTATATTCCATAAGTTCTTGCTTCAGAATAGGCCATTTGTTGTGTAGTAAAGCTTCCATTGAAGTGTAAGGTATATCTTCAGAAACTGAGTTGTAATAGACTAATAATGCTTGCAACATGTCCTCATGTCCCTCAAATCAGTTATCGGTCAATGCTTCTTGTAGAAATTTGGAAACATGAAGCTTGTGTATGAACAGATTGGATCTCAGTGTTCATCATTAGAGCTGCTACTTCCCTGCTAGATAGCCTTATAAGACATATCGGTGAGACAAGACCGCTTTCGTGGAACCCTCAATTATGGTCTCCCTGAAGACCAATAAAAGAAAATTAACAAGTATATACCATCGGCGAGACAACAATGCATCAAGCAGACTCCTAACACGGGTCCCACCGACATACCGATGAAGCAAAGAAGTTATGTACACATTGAGGTGTTAGGGTTAGCCGGCAGAAGATATCAATTAAATGCAAATAAAGATTAAACAGAGAAATGGAAATACACAAAAATAATAATAGCGAGAGACAAGTTTTAACGTGGTTCACCCAAACTCGGGCTACATCCACCAAACAGAGAGTCCAATATTATTATCCAGTAAATCAAACCGATTACAATCAGCAATCCCTGCAACTCAATATCGCTGCAAAATGCTACAATACAATCTCAAAACCCTAACCCTTAGCCGCTTTTTATCAAGCTTTTTGTCGGTTACAAAATAGGGTTTTCTATGTCGGTCAATGAAAAATTAACTCCCGGTGCATTATAAAATAATAAAAAACCATGTGAGGTTTCAGGGGCGTTGCCCCCGAGCCCCCATGGGGGCGCTGCCCTCGACCCCGCCCTATATCATGACAAGGAATGGGCCAGGGGCGCTGCCCCTGGACCCCCACAAGGGGCGCTTGCCCCTTGACCCCGTCTTGGGGGCGCTGCCCCCAAACCCCAGCAAGGGGCGCTGCCCCTTGACCCCGTAGGAATTTGGGGGGAAATCGCGCTGATAAAAGTGGGGTAAATATAACCTCCGAGTCTGATTAGGCTCCATATAACAACAGAGGGAAGCATCATACATCGGTCGGACATATTCCATCGCCCTACCGATAGCTTGACAATCGTGTATCAGTGACACTTGAGCATATCGGTGAGAGAAGACATGTCGGTCAGGGTTTCGAGGAAAGACAAGAAAGGGTTAAGGATTCTTTAACTAAACAACTTGTAAAAGTAGAAGCAGAGAAATATAATTGACCTAGACATAGACGAGCGAGGAAATATAGAGATCAGAGCCAATGTCCTCCCAATGGCAAAGCTTTAACTCGGCAAATCTATCAGCAGTTTGAAGCCAATTTCAAGTGTTGTATCGACTGTGGCCTCTAAAACCCTAACTCCTAGTTCGACCGCGGGTAGCATTTTCCGTGCCTTGTCCATTGTTCATGTTTTACAAATCTATCTACAAGCACATTTCTGAGTATAATATTTGACAAAAACCCTTGGGCATCCATATTCTTTTTAGAAGTTTCCATTTTGGTATGAAAGGAGGAATGCTGGCAAAGATTGTAGAATTTGGCTTCACACCTACTTCATGCATTTGCTATGAAAGTTTCTAAAGCCATTTTAACAAATTATTGGTCCTGAAGCAACCACATGTACTTCATATTATCCCTAAAATATGGTGTTCATTGATCTAGTGTATCAGTCCTGAGCACACATTCATGATAGGATTCCAAATCCATTGCATCAGAAACTTTCTATGAATGCCATGGGTATTATGGTTGCCTCCCATTTTTAGTTAAGGGCTTGACCCATGAAAGAGTCACCACCACCTTTGCAATAAACACCCTTGCAGAGATTTGCTATCTCAATGGGGAAGTGGGATTCTCACTAGTATTTTCCTAGCACCACTGCCTTGTTAGGTACAACCATCGACTTCGAATGAATCTTCACCTTCTCTTTGCTCATCTTCAAATGAATCTTTCCTTCTCTCCGCCAAAACAAAGCTCCCCCTATATGTCATAAACACATTATGAAATATTATGAATCTCAAGTGGTTTCGAGGAGACAAAGGGATATCGGGCTGACAAGAGAGAGTCTCACTGATACAACAATGAAACCAGGGCTTTGACAGTTGACCCTGCCTGTCAAGCAAATTTTTTATGACAGTTATCCATTGAACAGTGCCTTAAAATACTATGACATACCATAGTAAAATTAAACTTATATATAAACCAAATATATATATATATATATATATATATATATATATATATATATATATATATATATATATATATATATATATATATAAACATAATTTTATATAAATTTTAACAATTTTTCATTGAAAATATTGATTGTATTTTATGGCAAAAATGCTTAAATATTGTTATACAACCATCAAATATTTTAAGCCCTGGATGAAACTACCAAGGACAAAAGACATCGGTGGAAGTGATGAATATCGGTGGGATATAAATATGAGTCCCAACGATACCCCGAAAGAAAGCATGGACCCAAGATATAATAAATTATTTCTAGGAACATATATATGCAAGTAGTAGACAAATATCTACACATCTAATCTAGTGTTAGCATATGAATCCATCTAGTAGCTAGGGATCAACATATAATGTTGATAATGAATTAAGCAATTGTGATCACAAAATAAATGGGCCTTACAATGAGGTTGGGCCTTACAACTACTAATTGATTGAATTTTAGTTGACAAATCCAATATATCTCATATTTTGCTAAGAAAACCAAACAAATTTCTTCATAAATATGCACAATGTACTAGATCATATTGAAGAATATATTTGGTTTTAATATAGTTTACTTATACTAAGATCTACCATAGTATTATGATCAAATTGGAAAGAAAAAAGAATAGCAGAGTAATAGTCATTTATTTAGTCATTTTTATTTGTCTGACCAATTATTTAGTTGTGTTTTTTGCCCGATGACTAAATTAGTCATTTCAACCGATGATCAAATTAGTCATTTATTTAGTCATTTATAACTGTGTTGCAAAAAATTTTGGTCACGCGACTAAAAGTTTGGTCACGTGACTAAAAGTTTTAGTCACCTGGTCATTTATTTGCCATATTTCTACTAGTGGTAGGAAGCATTTCCACATACCTTGCTTCCTTTCAGTTGGTATTAGAGCATGATCACCTTTGGTTCTAGTTGTTGGGTAGAGGGTTTTTTGAGCAAATCTTCGTTTGAGTGGGAGCTTATGCAGAGGATTTTGAGATCTTTGTTGCAAGTAAGAGATGACGAGCACATATGGGAGGTTTGAGATAGAGAAGTTTAATGGAAGTAATTTCAAGTTGTGAAAACTCAAAATGGTGGACATGCTTGTAGATCAGGATTTATGGAAAGCCGTATCTGGTACAAAACCAACGACAATGTCTCAAGAAGATTGGGATCTCAAAGATCAAAAAGCTAAGGGTTTGATAAGACTCTGATTGGCTAATTCAATGCTCCTGAATATCCATGAAGAGAAGATTGCAAAGGAACTTTTGAAGAAGCTTGGAGATGTTTATCAAGCTAAATCCCTAGTGAACAAGTTATTCTTGCAAAAGAAATTGTTTTCTTTGAGGATGGAAGAAGGAGGATCTATCGCTGATCACCTGAATACATTCAATATGCTTGTTACCTAGTTGACTTCTATTGGTGTGAAGATGGAGGAGGAGGATCGATGTATGACATTACTATGTTCCTTTCCATATTCGTGGGACCACCTTGTTATGGCCATTGGGAGTATCACTACCACCTTCAAGATAGATGAAGTGGTTTTCTTCGTTGTTGTCTGAAGAGATGTGGAGAAAGTCTTCTGAATTAGCTAAGGAGGCTCTTGTGGTTCATGGTAGATCTAAAGAGAAGGGAAAGAAAAAGGATAAGAAGGAAGAAAAAGGAAGATCCAAATCCTGTGGGAGATCTAAGTCTCCTAGAAAGTCCAAGGCCCTATGTTGGAACTGTGGCAAACCTGGTCACTTCCGCAAGGAGTGCAAGGAGGAGAAAAAGAAAAAGAAGAATAATTATGATTTAGATTCTGACAAGTCCTCTCAAAATGAAAGAGAAGCATTTGTCACTGCCTTGGCCACACATGCATCTGAGGATGTGTGGCTTATTGACTCTGGTGCATCTTTTCACACGACCTCGCATTGGGGCTAGTTTTCAAAGTATGAAGAATACGATGGTGGAAAGGCATACTTGGGTGATGATTCTCACCTGGATATTATTGGCCATGGAAGAGTCTTGATTAGATTCCCTAATGGACAAGTAAAGGGAATCAATGGTGTTCTACATATCCCTGGTTTTACACGAAACCTTCTTTCTGTAAGTAAATTGAATGATGTGGGTGTGCAAGTTGTTTTCTCGAATGGAGGATGTAAGATGACTAGAGGATCTATGGTGTTGGCTAAGGGTGTTCAGATTGGTACTCTGTTTCAGCTTGATGCATGCACAATTCAGTGCAATAGTGCCTCTATTTCGAAGAAGAGAGCTTCAAAGTCTTCATCCTCACCATTGGAACCAACAATGAAGAAGACTGTTGCATCTACTTCCGATGGTCATGCTTTCTGGCTACCTAAGGGTGCTCATTCTATGGAGATGAAACTTCTAGCTAAGAAGATAATGTTATGGCACCAAAGGCTTGGTCACATTGGTGAAAAGGGTTTGAAGACCCTGAAGAATAAAAATCTTGTTGAGGGTATGAATGATTGTAACCTTGAGTTCCATTTCTATGAACATTGCATTTATGGAAAACAAAACCGTGTTTAGTTTTATTCTAGTTCTCACAAACCTTCTGAGGTGTTGGACTTGATTCATTTTGATGTGTTTGGACCTGTTAATGTTCCTTCAATTTCAAAATCTATTTACTTTGTTTCATTCATTGATGATTACAGTAGAAGGACATGGGTGTATTTCCTTTGAAGTAAATCTGAAGTCTTTAATAGATTCAAAGAGTTCAAAACTCTTGTAGAGAATCAAAATGATAGAAATATTAAGTGTTTGAGGACTAACAATGGTGGTGAGTTCTATTCAACAGATTTTGACAAGTTATGTAAAGAATAGGGGATTGAGAGGCACAAGATAACTCCATATACCCCTAAGTAGAATGGAGTTGCAGAGAGGATGAATAGAATGTTGATGGAGAGGGCAAGGAGTATGCTAAGTGGAGCTAGTCTTGAACAAAAGTTCTAGGCTGAAGTTGTTGCTACCGCTTGTTACCTGGTTAACAGGTCTCCTACATCAATGCTCATTGATAAGACACCTATGAAGGTATGGTCTGGTAAAAATCCTTCATTAAGACACATTCAAGTATTTGGTTGTGAGGCATATGCACATGTGCCTAAGGAGAAGAGGTCTAAGTTGGAGAACAAGGCTGTAAAGTGTATCTTCATCGGTTATGGCATCAGTGTGAAAGGGTACAAGCTTTGGGATCCATTAGCTGAGAGAGTTCTGTATAGTAGAAGTGTGATCTTCAGAGAGCTCAATCCTTCTTTTGTTGTCTTACAACTAGAGAAAGAAGAGAAGAAAGATGATGGGGTTTAGCTTCCTTCCACCCTTGAGAAAGTTGAACCAAAAACATCTATTAGACCTGATAATGAGGTGAGCTCTAGTAGCTCTAAAAGTTCAGAAGAAGATGAAGAAACTCAACCTCAACCTTTGAGGAGGTCCATGCAGATAAGGTAGCAACCTGATAGGTTTGGTTATTCATTGCATGATTCCAATTGTATTTTTGCTTTGATTTCTAACACTGATGAGCCTAGAACTGTGAAAGAGGCTTTGGGTATGAAAGATGTAGGTTCTTGGAAGGAGGCCATGGAAGACGAGATGGCTTCTTTGGAAAAGAATAATACTTGGGACTTGGTACCTTTGCCTGAAGGATGAAAACCTATTGGATGCAAATGGGTGTTCAAAAAGAAATTTGGTGTAGATGGCAGTGTTGAGAAATATAAGGCTAGATTGGTTGCAAAGGGGTATTCTTAGGTGGAGGGAATTGACTATGGAGAGATTTTCTCTCCCATTGCAAAGCTAACATCTATTATGTTCCTATTAGCTCTTCAACAGTGTATGATCTAGAAGTGGAACGGACGGATGTGAAGACAACATTCCTTCATGGTGACTTAGAGGAGGAAATCTATATGTTACAGCCAGAGCACTATGTGGTGAAAGGTAAAGAAAATCTAGTTTGCAAGTTGAAAAAGTCTTTGTATGGTTTGAAATAGTCTCCTAGGATGTGGTACCAGAAGTTTGATGCCTTTGTGTTGAGTATTGGATTTCAGAGATCGAAATTAGATCATTGTGTTTACTACAAGTTTGACAATGATCACATTCTCAATATTACATTGTACGTCGATGATATGTTACTCATTGGGAATGGTAAAAGTTTGATTTCTGATTTGAAGTCTCAGTTGTCAGCACAGTTTGAGATGAAAAATCTAGGGGCAACTCGATACATTTTGGGAATGGAAATTAGAAGAGACAGAGGAAACATAAAACTTTGGTTAGGCTAGAGTAAGTATGTTAACATTGTGTTGGAGAGATTCAACATGATGGATTGTAGACCTTTGACTATTCTTGTTACAATGGGGACAAAGTTATCTATTGAAGATTATCCAAAGTCTCCTTTTGAGATAGAGGATATGAGTAGAGCTCCTTATGCTAGTGCAGTTGGCAATTTGATGTATGTGATGGTCTGCACAAGACTAGACATTGCCCAAGTAGTGGGAGTCCTTAGTTGATTTATGGCTAATCCTGGATGGGTACATTGGGATGTAGTGAAGAGAATGCTCAAATATTTGTGGGGTACTTCTGAGTATTCCTTATGTTATCATGGTTATCCTACAAGACCTCGGCATTCACTTTGTATTCATGGATTTGTGGATTCAGATTGGGCAGGTGACATTGACAGCAGGAGATCCACCGGTGCTTATGTGTTCACTATGTTTGGTGGTGCCATTAGTTGGATGAGTAAGAAGCAACCTGTGGTCTCTTTGTCCACTACTAAAGCTAAGTACATGGCAGCAACTCATGCTTGTAAAGAAGCCATTTGGCTTAAGAGATTATGTTCTGATGTTGGGTTTGATGCAGGGAAGATTACTATTTGTTGTGACAGTTACAGTACCATATGTTTGGTGAAGAATCCTATTTTCCATGCAAGGACTAAGCATATTGATGTCCAATACCATTTTGTTCGTGACATGGTAGAGGATGGGAAGGTAAACGTGGAGAAAGTTGATACTTTGATGAATGTTGCAGATTCCTTGACAAAACTTGTGAGCACATAGAAGTTCAGATGGTGTTTAGAGTCTATGGGCCTCTTAGCCCCTAGTAATTAAGTCATGGTGTTGATACTCCCTTTGCACTTGCAAGGTGTTCAACAAGTGGGAGAATGTTAAGAAAAGTGTCTCAACCTTGCAACTTCAAAAGGTTACTATTCTTCCCAGTTTTGGTCTTTTTGAATACCCTTTGTCTTGGAGAATGGTCTGGAACTTTCAAAGTTTCCAAAAGTTTCCAAAAGAGCTAAAAATAGTGAGACTTACTATTTTTAGTAAGTCCTTTGATTGACCTCGTATTGACATGAAATTTTTTCCAGAAGGTGTGGAACAACTAAGTGAACATCTCGGGTGAGTTTCATCTCAAGATCATATCTGGATCGTGAGATATTAAAGTTTCTGTTTTTGAAACTGTTGGAAAAAGTCTTTAAACTCAATTACCAGAATCAAAACTTCTCTAAACATCCTAAAAATTGTCATAACCAGTCTAGCTGGTTATAGGGTGATAGATCTCTTCATGAGCTTTCCGACGGATTAAACGGTTCATCAATCGGACACTCGGATCAAAAGTTATGGCCTCCAGAAGTTGGACCTTTTGTTTTTGGGAAATGTAAAAATGTGTTGGACACATAAAAGAGCTATAAAGGGGAGAGTTACACATGTTGGTGTGTGGTTTGGCACATCACGAGTCATCTTTGATTGGAGATAATTTGGGTACCACTTTTGGGTGGTTTTAGCTCATGGTTTTGTAATTACTGTTGGCAGTGTACTGTATTGTATCTCCTATTTATTAGGAGCTTGAGATGGAGGTTGTATGTAAGAATATTATAGATGTCGAGTTACCTCCTGGATCTCTGGTTGGATATACTCCTGTAAAAGCTTGCTCTGCAAGTATATTGTAATCTTTGTGATTCCCGAATAATATATTGGGCGGCTTTGGAGTGTGGGGTTTTTTACCTGAAAGGGTTTTCCCCATGTATATCTTGTGTTGTGAGTTTTTGTTTTCATTTGGAAGTTGTTATTATCTTTCTATTAATGTACATTTTAATCTATAACTATAAAAGTAAACATTTGCATAAGTCTTTCCTCAGTATATTAGTGTAGGAAGCGTTTCCACATACCTTGCTTCCTTTCAATGGGTTTAGCTGCAAGATCAATTAACATCTAGTGAGAGATAGAAACTGTGTTCCTTGATAAATACCAAGACTATTGTAGGGTCAATGATAGGAAGGAAGAGTTGTTTCATCTTAAACAAAAAAAAGATGAAAGTCTAGAGGATTTTCTAGATAGATTTCTTTTTATTCTGAAATAATGCGGGGAGGAAATCATGACCCCTAAATTGATTAAAACCTTGTTCTTGAAAGGTCTCAAGGAAGACGCATGACATGCCCTAGATTTAATGGGATAAGGAGATGTAGCCAAACTTAGTCTCCTTGAGATTTCTACTCTATGTAGAGATGATTCAAGAACCCGTGGAAGTATTAGAAAATCTAGTCTGATAAGGGGGACAAATGAAATTAGTCAATTGAGGGAAGAAATCACAAATCTAAAGATCGACATTCTTGTTCAACTGAACACCACCTTAGATGAAATTTAAGCTAAAACACACAATCTGGAAACACTCTCCATTTGTTGTCCAAGATATAGGAACAAACATCTATTACGTGAGTGTCCCTTTGACAAGACTGATGTTTGCCAGATTTGTGATAAAAATCATTCCACATATCAATGTGACTTGTTGAATGTAATTAAAAATTCAAAAAAGAAGACCTCCCAAGTGGACAAAGAAGTCAACTTTATGGGATAGAGACCTGGAGGGAATTTCCCTTACGAGCAAACTCTAAACCCTTCTTGGCATCCTTAGACCAATTGGACTAATAACCAATGGGCAACACCTTGGCCGCAAGGGCTGCCTAATTGGGGACTTTTTTCTTGGGGACCTTCAGAATGGATGAATCAACCATGGACAAATTACCAATGGGCTAACTAGTTACAATAGCATCGGTAACCTCAAAATCTTGTACCGTAATGGAACCAACCCTTTAACCAGTTCTATCAAGGACCTTGTTGCATGTAGAATAAACAACAAAACCTCCTACCACCTTCACAAAACCAACATCAACCTGACCAAGTTAACCAACCTCAACTACTAGCCTAGCCAGTTGCAAATCCAAAGAATAATCACCAAACTACCCCTGTGTACTCTATTGAGCAAAAAAATATGGTTGGGATTAATGTTATCCATTATGGAAATGTGCAACTACACTTAAGAAAAATGCTCGTTCAGCCACACCAACCTACTATAATTGAAATTATGGAAGGTGAGGAAGAGATATTTTTAGAGAATATGGACAATTAGATCAAAAAGGATATGAAGAATCCCACAGTGGACCCCATAAGATATTGACAAATGGAAAAGCTTCTGTTAACCTTCTAGAGTTGTTCTCTGGAGTCACTCTAGAGGTGTCACTTTCCAACCTTTTGGAGTTTACTTACAGAGCCCTAGAGTCATCTTTTGGAGATACTCCAAAAAAGTCCAGCAACTATCTGGAGTCTTTCATGAAAAAAAATACTAAGCCACACTTTGACCCAGTTCCAAAAGTTGATCATAAAACTACATCTCTAGAAGCTCATCTTTTTTTGGTCGGTAAAAGGTGCGTAGCACCTAAACATATTATATTAATATTAAAAAATAGATACAAAAAAAGCTAGGCATAAGCAACTGGCAACAGATGTAAAAAAGGCTACATTAATCTTTCTTGCTCCCCCTCAATGGCATTTAGAATGGAGGAGTGTTTGATGAGAGCCTAAAAGAGCTCGCTTCCACTTTTGGACAAGGGTCTAAGAACCATCCTCAATACCTACCTCATTAGAAGATGGTTGAGAAGAACTATTAATATGATGAGCCTCTTTCTCTTGATCCACATTTTCCTCTTGATCATCAATCTTATCAATAGAATTTGCCATGGAAGGTGATTCCTCCTTCTTTTGAAGAGATTCAGTTTTCTCTTCTTAATCTTGTGGTGGAAGATGAGAAGAACATATATCTATATTTGTAGCTTGGATAAAATGATTTGGATGAACATCTCTCCACCATGAGGCTTGGCTTACCAAAATGTTGTCTGATTGGGCAAGCAACAACAACATGGCATTTATAGTAACATTTCCTACAGCAGAATGGAAGCCCTTCGTAATCTAGAGGTTGGATCTATGTATGACCTCCAACTTTCAGAGAAATTTCAGTCGAGAGATCCTTTGAGATATCAAAGTCAACTAAAATATGAGCATAAGTTATGTGAGTGAAAGCTATGGTAACATTATCAATAGCTAGAAATTCTCCTAACGAGTCTCCTATGGCTCGAAGGTAGGACTCAATCCAAAACTGTAGTGGAAGATTCAAAAGGTGAACCCATATTGGCACGACATTGAATGATTTAGTCAAAGGATTAAAATTAGGATGCCAAGGTTTTAGCATGAGAGAATTTTTAACCCAGATCCAAAAATGATCAAGAAATATAGCATCTTGATCTTTGGAAGAATAAAAAATGGAATAAAAAACCTTTGAGCACAAGGATAAATTTCCACATTATGTTTTAGATGTGGTTGCCAGTTTTCTAGAATCCATTTATTTAAATCTGACAAGGTTTGCCAAAGATAGTTAAATCGACCAATCAAACCATGAGCAACAAAATATCTCTCCTCTTCAAGGATTTCTTCCCCAAATTCCACAACAGGGGAATTCTTGGCACAGGTGAGGGGTTGGATTCCTTTTGCAGAAGATTGCCCCTTGACATCCATTTTAGGCCTTAATTTACTGGCAGGTAAACCATCTAAAGAAGAGGAGTTAGCCCTAATCGTATTTACAAAGGTTTTTTCACATACCTTCTATGAGCCCCCAATTACAAATGATGCATTCTGTTTCATATCTATGAGGGATTTTGCTTTGCATGCTATTGAAGCTCCTCCATTTGCAACTCTGGAATATGTTTGAATCATTGTTATTCCATAGAGGCCAAGGACAACTGATCCATTCCCAATCGAACTGGGAAGAAAACCCTATTTTCCCCCTCATTCATGCCATTACTAGTTGAGATGAAACCATTAACATCTGTAAGATGTCCATAGGAACCAAAAGAAGATATCAATGGGAGTAAAACCCCTTTTATTTTCCCCAACAGTTGCAACTTCCTGTCCACGCCAATACCAGTTGAAATGATGCCATTATCAATTAAAACAACTATAATATGTCCATGGGAGGGAGATGAAGAGATGTGCCAACCGTGGGAGCCACTGGGGAGAAACGGGTGCTGTTAGAGTGGGAGCACAATTTTTTCAAACTAGAGAAAGTCACCATATTCTGAAACAAACCCCTTTTCGAAAGCGACTATGGGAGGTAGCCCCAACAAGTCCTCCAGAACTAATGATGCCAACTGAAAACCACTTGATTCAGCAAAATTAAATGGTTAAATATTGAAATTCTATTATTGCAAGCCATCAGGGAGATCCTAGAATTGAATCAACTAGTTAAACTATGTATAAAGACACCAAGGAGAAAAAAGAAAGAAATCAATACTGTACAAATTGATGGTTGAGAAATACTCACATAGGAGGATAAATGTTTTCAAATATGATAATGGACATGAATATTGCTCTAAAGATTTTGTTGATTTCTCTAGACACACAAGTATTTTGTGGTAGAAGACTAATTCTTACACCCCACAATAGAATGAGGTTGCAAAAGGGATGAACTGAACCTTGATGGAACTTAGAGGCAGAAGTGTGATGAGTGGTATATATTTGGATTGGTGCTTTTGGGTAGAGGCTATGAGTACCACCTACTACTTGATTAACAAGTCTTCTTATTTAGGTCTTATCAATAAAAATCCTTATGAGTTATGGATAGGTAAGAAACACTTTGTTTCACATTTAAGGGTATTTTTCTATGAGACTTTTGATCATGTTCCTAGAGAAAAGAAATCTAAGATGTATCCCAAAGCTTAGAAATGCATATTTGTTGGATATGGTGAGAATGTTAAGGGTTACAATCTTTTGAATCCTCTAACCTTAAAAATTATATATTCTAATGATGTGGTTTTCAAGAAACATAAATTATTTTTTGATTTAGGACAACCAAAAGGAAAAGAAGGAAAATAGTGCATTTTACAACTAAGGTTAAGAAATAGGAAGATGCACGTGTTAAAGAACAAAATGATGGATTTTAAAATGGAGAGGAAAAAGAGGATTCAGGTGAGAGTTTTGAGTAGGTTTCAAGCATGTAGAGGAAAAGGTAGAATCCCTCATGTTAGCTCTCAAAATTGTAAGCCCTCTCCTCTAGAACCATTAGTTAATTAAGATAAAGGGGAACAAGATGTCTCAAGAAAAGAGATGTACCTATCAACAAGGAGATGATAGTTTTAGGCCAATACATAGGATTAGGGAAAATCATCATCTTCTTTAGGCTTAGAAGAACCTAGGGGGTATTCCCTTGAGGTCTCAACAAGATAATTCATATGTAAAACCTAGGTCTTGGCCAACCATGCCCTAATGGAAGCCATGAGTAGATCCAAAATATCTCACATATAGTATATGTAAACAAGCATGCATATGCATCCAAGGATGTAACCTGATTACATTTTATAAGATGAGTCCCTTTATATTTTTTTTACATGTATGCATCTTTCATCTCATCAATATAGCCCTTTAGAGATATATCTAACACCAACTTGATATCAATGTTTAATATAAAGCAATTGGCTATAGAGATGAGAAAGAATCCTATATTCTTAACCATTTGAAAGTGTGGCTTGAATACTAGCTCACTTGAGAGATAGAAAAATTTATAAAATTGAAGTTAAGCACATAGGAAAGACAAGAAATTAAACTACAAAAAAAATGAAAATTGCTTTATAAATCAAAAGGTTAAATCCTAAACCAATATGACCAGTGACAAATCCATTTGGAAATAGAGTCACAACATGCAAGAAAGAAATATAGCCATATGGGACTGCAATAGAATCATAAAAATAGTGAAACATTATACATCGTACATACTTAGTAATCCATATCACATCAACAATATACCACATGAAATAAAGAGAGACCATTACAAAATGATTTGTAATGCTCTATAATGTTGTGACATTAGTCACCTTCTCATTGCATCAAGCCAATGAATGTGGCAAGAGAGAACCAACAACTAGGTTCAAAGATTCTCCTAAAATATTATAACCTATCATGGAGATATATGATCATGCAACTACCCAACCCAACTACACTTTCCTATAGCCCATACAAACAAATTCTTTCCCTTAAAATGTTCGACATACAACAATTGATCTCCTAGAGTATACTCTTAGCAACCAAATAAAAATTGGCTCAGAGACCAACATATTACATTGATGTATTTATAGCCTTTCAACCAATTACTAAGTGGAAAAATAGGAGTGTGCAAGTCAAAGCAATAAATATGTCAGAATAGAAAATTTTCACAAAAATATTTTTTGGATTAGTTGTTGGATGACCTATCATAGTTAGAACATTCTTTCATTCTAGAAATTTAGCTAGGTACCTATTCCATTTAAGTCCAACACAAAATACCACACTTTAGACCTCCAAGTAAGTGATCTCACTTGCAACAAATGAATTAAGTTTCTATATGCCATGGAGGCCATCACTTGTCTTACCACATTGAATTTTGAATATTGATGGTATTCTGGGTCATGCAAGAAGGTAGGTGAATCCTACCATGGAGTGGAAGAGCTTTGAGTAGAACTTCCAATTGGGAATAGACAAGTGCACAGAAATGAAAAAAGTTTGCAAGCATAGAACTCACATGGATTAGGGTTCAAAGTGCATATCACAAATTATGTTGAACTAGAGCTTGAAGGGATGTGGGAAATTATTATAAAGGAGGAGATGTCCATAAGGGGTGAACTAGCAAAAGGTGGGACTTAGGGTGCAAATTGAAAGAATTGCAAAGGTGCAAGGAAACTTTACAAGTCCAAAAGAGACAAAGTGAAAAAGAATGCAGAAGTATAGAAAGCCAGGGTCAGGAGGGAAGTGTGCACTTATGTAGATGTGCATGAAGAGTTTAAAGGTACACAAGCTAGGAGGGAAGGAAGAAGATGGAAAAAATGGTATTGCAGGGAAGTGGAACAAGGGGGAACTTTGCAAGGTAGTGCAAACATCCACAAGAACTTTGCAACTCCACAAGAGCATAGGAACTCGAGAAATAACTCCCCAGACCTAGAAATTTCAAAAGATTATCCTAGCATGGGGACTTTCATAAATGTATGCAACAAACTTGAACATAATTCAACCAATTCTACCCTTTTATGATTTCTCAGATCGGGAATTTTTGATGGGCCAAAATAAGGACATAGGGTAATAGAGGGGAATGCGACTTTGTAGATTTTACAATTTTGGGGCATGTGAGTATTATGAAACTACACTATGAAGGAACCCTTATGGAAAAGTATTTGAATTAAAATGATCCATAGTCATGGATGCATGATAATTTGTCCACCATGAACTTTAAGCTTGAAATTGCGTGCAAGAAGAACAAGACTCCAAGGGTAGAGGGTCCACCAAATTGATATGGAGGTGTTATCCAATGGTGTGACTTTCCTATCTGATAGATGGAGATGTTCTCAAATGGTGTACAATCCATTATATATGACTCCAACATGGAAGATCAGAGAGTGTGGAAGCACCTAGCACCCACTGTATCTACCTTTTCCTTAACCAATGGCATAATAGGAAATGATTGTCATACTAAAAAACTTTGAGAGATGCAAATAAATATCTAGTGGTTGAGCTTAGATCACCTCTCTTTTTCCTTTGTTACATCTGATTCATAGAATGGAGGGGTCCAACAAAAGATTATATGTAGATGTTGGCCAATGATGTAACATTTTTTTATTGTTAGAATAACAACACATTAAAGGTGTGAAAACATGCCATGTGTACATGCTTGCATCATCCAACATCACCATTACCTTACAAACTAAAGACCAGTTGTTGGGAAAAGTGTCCCAGCCTTGCGATTACAAAAAGTGTTGTTTATTTTATAAAAATTAATAAACTCAATTTCTAGGCTATAGAGTTGGTTTTTGGCAAAAATAAGTATTCCAAGTTGCTCAACACTGCTTCTAGTGGTTCTTGGTGCATAGATCACTTCAAGACCTATAATTTAAAAAAATGGCTCAATCAACCTCCCATATCAAAAGTTATGGCCTCTGAAAGTTGGGCCTCCCATAATGGAAAATGTAAAAATGTGTTGGACATGGAAAAGAGTTGGAAGGGGGAGTTACATGTGTTGACCAACTTATGGTGTGTTTTATGACACATTATAAGGAATATTTGATTGGAGATAATAGAACCCTAAGGATTTGGGCACCATTTTTGGGTGGTTTTGGCTCATGGGTTTCTAATTACCATTTGATAGTTTCATGTATTGTAACTCCTATATATTAGGTGCCTGAGATGGAGGTTGTGTGTGAGATTCTTATAGATATTGTTAAGCAACCTCCAAATCTCTGGTTGGTGATACTCCTGTGAAGGTTTGCTTTGCAATTATATTATAATCTTGTTAAGATTTTTGAATAAATATTGGAACTCTTTTGGAGTGTGGGGTTTTTCCACTAAAAGGGTTTTCTCCACGTAAATCATTGTGTTTTGGTATGGTTTCTATTTATGTTTATTTTTGTATAATTTTTATAACTGTTGTAAAGAGTTGAAAAGTTTTACATAATCCTCCTCTCAAGATTAGTGTGGGAATTTGTTCTAACTACCTTAGCTTCCTTACACCAATGGGGTTTGCCACATATGACATGGAAATGTTGTCCAATGGCACAATAGAAAGAAGTTGTGAACTGGTAAATAGATTTGTCACTATAGATTTCAAAGTGACTCGCCCAACGGGTAGTGACAAATGTTCCAACAATGGGATAAGTTGTTATGGACTAACAACTTTCCTTTGCATTTGAGAGGGGAAACTCCCTCATATGATGGGGGTTTTAGGATTTTTAGTGTATTCTTTTGACCATAAAGAAGAAAAGGAGAGTAAAATAAAACTAAAGCAAAAAAGGGCTAGCTGAAAATTACACAAGGAAAGGGAATTGATACCAAGATCCAATTCCAAGGAGAGAACCTTTATGAAAATGAAAGCATGCAACTAAGGTTTTCAGAAGAAGTGTAATCTAACATACGAGAGATGCATTTGCATAGGGTTTCATGATTCTACAATCAGATAACTACCTATAATTTTATCCCAATTACATGAGGAAAACATATGAATCTCATACATAACAAAAGATATTTAGAAAGAAGTTGTAAAGTAGAAGTACAAATAACTAATAGTAAAAGGAAATAACACCCTAGTCTTTAGACAATATTATTACATCTTTGTTCAAATCCAACAACAAAGACCTATGACTCTTTCCTTTCTATACATTATGGTCTCCTAGTTCCCAACAAAATTGCCCAAAATAAGAACCCCATTTTACATTCAAAATAGCCTTGTATTATAGTCTTCTCTTTAGTAACTACATGTAACTACTTTATAACCACATCATAACTACTTTTTGAAATATAATAATTAAACATAAACCTTATTTTTGGTTATGTTTTACATAAATTTTCTAGAAATAAGGTTTATTTTATAACTTTTAGTTATAATAAGTGACATAAGTCACCTTTTCAAAAAGTAATATGAACTTGAAACTTTGAAAGAAAGAACAAGCTATTGGTCCAATCCATGATTTACTTATTCACCAACAACTTCACCTTCAAGGACATGCACTCCAATTGCATTTGATGACCATCCTTTCCTTCCATGGAACCCAATTATCATTCCCTCTGCAAGATTTGAATTGAAGAAAATTCCTTGTTCTTCTCCATAGGATCTATGTTGGTGTGAATGTGGGTGTTTCATATCTAGTTTCCCCTTTTGTAGTGTGAACAAGGCACTTTATTTAACTAGTTCCTAGTTAGGACCTATTCACACATGTCCACATGTTAAGTTGACTTAGGGCATTTAATATTTGTCTCATGTCATAGGATTAGAACAATTTTCATAATCACATGATGTCCTACCTCCTAACCTTGTCTTTATAAGAAAGGTCTCTCTTGTACATTTGCAATGGAGTGTGTAATAATATTGTAATGTAGAAAAAGTGACACCTCTACTTTCTAGACTACATTACATAGGAGCTAGAATAAAAAGTGCTAATTTATAGGAAACGGAAATATAGAATTAGAAAACTAAATTTAGAATTGTAAATAGCAGAAATAGAAGAACCTGACACCAAAGGATGAAGCTCACTATCTTGGATGCTAGTGCAATACATGGATATCTGCATGATGTGCTATAG
This sequence comes from Cunninghamia lanceolata, assembly GCA_027924645.1. Lineage (NCBI taxonomy): Eukaryota > Viridiplantae > Streptophyta > Pinopsida > Cupressales > Cupressaceae > Cunninghamia > Cunninghamia lanceolata. Next base: position 22,711 of record BSBN01000243.1, read on the forward strand.
TCCTTCCATGTGCTATCATCCAGAGAAGTGACAAAACTCAATGTTTTCACTAGATTGCAAACTCGCCTACACAACAAGAAATAGGGATAACAAAAGCAGCAAGCCAGGGGGTACCAAAATACATAGAAATCATAAAATGAAGCTAAACTAGCTAAATCAAATGAAATATTGAAATCATAAAAAGGAAGGAAGAAAACAAACAAACCTCCATGCGATTGAATGCCTCCCAAAATACTTATAGCTGAAACAAGAGAAAATGTTGGGGTTGTTTGGGGGTTTGCCTTCAAGTCGAACCCCTGCTTTGGTATTTCTACCTCCATAGAAGGCAATGATAAAAATATAAAAAAAATAGTGTGTGCTCCTATCCTACGTGCATCTAGGAATTAAGAGTAGCGACAATAAAATAGATCTATAAGTATCAACCCTGATCTACAAGAAAGAACACCCTAGTGTGCGTATTGAGATAAATAAGGTGCTGGTCTACACCAAAGATTTCCCAATTGAGATTGAATGAAATAAAGAAAAGAAATATTCTTAATGCTTTGTTCAAACAAGAAGGAAACTCATCCAAACAAGATTACTAGCATGATGTAGAAGGTGAAATAACACTTGTATTTGTCCAAGAAGATTTTAGTAGCATGCAACTTCAACAATGGAGTTTTTCAACCAAGCACAACCATGAGGGAGATTTTTTCCCAAGAAGGTAAGAATATGAGAGTTAGATTCAAAAATTACTTTTGCATATGGATTGTGAGGAAGCTGAAGGGTAAGATTCGAATGTTGAAGGCATTTTTTGACAACCGAGTGTTACAATAGGTAGTAGTAGGAGACTGAGTAGGAAATCGATGTTTTAAATTTTTGGAACTCATGGGATGCTAGCATGTCATGTGGATGTCCACACATAGTGCTAGTGTCCTAGAGAAATCACACAAAATTCAACATGTGTTCCCAGGACAACAATAGGAATTAAAATCTGATAGATAAATTTGGCAATCTAGTGAAGGAAAAGGCTAAGGCTAGGCTAAAATGATCCCTAAAACATGCTAAGAGAATGTACACCAAAGAAAACCCAAAATACAATGTGAAATTGTAAGGTTATACAATTTTTGACGTTACAAATAGCATTGTTCATTGTTGCACCATAATTCAACATTATTCTCTTGCAACTCTCTTGTGGAAGGCTAATCTTGGTTTTGCAGGTGATCCTAGGTTCTTAAGTCCATTGGGGACTCTTAAATGGTATCAAAGCTTCAGATCTGCAAGCCCCTTCTCAAATTTGGGAGTAATTCAGACTTGATCTTTCTTCTAGGTGCATTTCTAGCCAAAAAGGATCCTTCCATTGAGTCCAAAATGCCAAATAGATGAATTTTGATATAGAACACTTCATATTTTACCCACAAAAAAATATTTGGCTATTTTTGGAGGGTTTGAAGAATCTTTGACTATTTTTGGAGGTTTGAAGAATCTTTGATAGAAAAATTTGTATGGATTGTATAGATCTGTATGGTCATATGACCTCTGTGTCATCCCTACATCAACAAAATCTTTAGAATTTTTGGACCGCTAGGTAAATCATTTGTCCACTTGTCAATTTTATTCTTTTCTAGTTAAATATATTGTTCTGCGAATACAGGTTTTTTTAGGGTACCTACGTTAGCAAGTACTGCAGAGCATAGGGTACCTTTCTTGTGTCTCCTGTACAGGTGTACGGGGCCACTTTGAGGGTGCCACTTGGTGCGCCCCCCCGTGAATTCTTCTTACTGGTAGTTAAAAGTCGACAGCAATGGTAAAACCCCAGTCGACAGTGTCACAGGAGAATAATGGGGACTATTCCCCATCGATGACAAAGATTTGACATTTTTTTTGCTCTTAAAATCACTATTTGAATTGGTAAGTGGTTTCCCATAGTTACTCTTGGCAATTTTCAGATCTATTAGGCAGTTTTCAACTTTTTTGAGCGGTTCTATGAAGACAGTGGGTGGTTTCAGGATTCTAGGAGAATATTCTTGAAACCAGAAAGTATATTCTGTCACCTAGAATTGTTGAAGTCAGCATGATGTCAGAAAATCCTCTCCTTAATCTAGCTCCCCTTCAATGCAGTTTTTGATTTGGTACCTGAACTTCAGAGGCCTCTCACTTGGTCAATTTGGCTTCATTTTTTGAGCAATTATTTTTTATTTCGGCCAAAATTTCATAGGCTTCATAGTGGTGTAATCAGATTTAATTTTGATTCCTTGTTTTTGTAAAAAAATGCATATTTTCATCATTGTTGCTGTGCAATTATCATTTTGGGAACTTCTAGGGCTTTGTTTGGGCTCACACGGTAGCATTTTTTGGTGTATTCTTTATAAAAGTGCATAAGTTTTTGAGTACTTCTTAGATCTATAATTAGTTTGATCCAATTTTTCTCATAAAATATGGTTTCAATTATAGCCTAATTTTGGCATTTGCATTGTACCAAGATCAAAGAGCACTTTGTTGTTTTGGATTGTGGCAATTGTAATTGCACTAAGTATAAATTTCCATGATCATATTTTGCTAGGGGTTCTAATGATTGAGTGAAATTGGGGGGTGGTGCAGGGGCACCCCTTCGTCAAGTAAATTATACATCTAAGGGAGAAGAGTAAAGTCTTGATATGTCTTAGGCATATCTATATTTAATGTAATAACGTCTGTTTGACCAAATGTAGTCATTATAGTTTGTGGCTCGATTGTTTCTATTTGTAAGTCCCAAGGGACACCTGTCGACCTGTAATAATAGGCTGTTAGGGTGTTAGAGTTTGTTAGTTAGTTATGATCTCCCAGCCGCTTGGAACTATCTCCCAGCCACTGGGAATCATGTCAGTACTAGTATTGGTAAGTAGTTAAAAGCCCTAGCTTGGATTGAATTGAGGGGAGATAGGTAGAGAAATGGAGAGTTGATTTTGATTCTGAAAGAGATAGATCAGAGCAGTGATTGTGCATTGTAATTGTTTAGTTGTATTCATCTGTGAAAGCATAATAAAGAAGATCCTGTTTGCATTCGATCCCATTTTATAATCAATTTTCCTAATTCACGGTCGAAATGTGGTGTTAGCCCATTCCACCAGTTAATTACTTTGTAATCGGTGGAATGGCTTTGTATAATAGTTTATGTTTTTGTTTTGGTTTCTTGTCTATTAGTTTTATGTTTGCAGGCTCAGATGACATCATGCATTGAGGAACCCTAGCATCCTCATGTGCTAGGTTCGTAAAGTCAGAAAGGGTATTTGGTTACAGAAGAAACCGATCTATGAAATCACAAGGATTTCAACAGACAAAATTGGTGAAGTTTAAAGTGTTTGGTTGAACCTTTGAACCGGTTCAATGGTTCAAAGGGTTCAACAGTTTAATAGGCGCTGTTGGTTCAAAAGATTACGCCAGTTCTGTTGATTCGTTGGGATGAGGTAAGATATCAGGAATAAAGAGTAAAGTCCAGCCAAAGAAACAAGTCTGGCCGATGGTTTAGAGAAAAGTTCAATGGTTCAACCACTCAAGTGGTTCAAAGACTTAGGAGGTGCGATGACAGAGTTCCCGCCGAGTGTCACCGAAGGGAGTTCATCGGCACGTCGGTGAAGGATTTTTGGTGTCTCTCGATGAGTTAAGTCTCATTGATGGTAGTGGATATCAAGTGCATCAGTGTAAGGAGGTATATCGGTGGAAGAGTTCAAAGTTAGACCGATAGCTTATATGTTGCCAATAGGCAACCAATGACGAAGTTATGTTGAGACTCATCGGTGTGAAGTCTACTATCGGACAACGAGGATTAGTTTATGCTGATAGTCATAAGTGTGGCCGATGGAGTATGTCGAGAGGACATTAGGGTAACTTGTCATGCCCACATTTTCCTTGTGGTCACAACACACATCGCACGTGTCATAGCCACATCTGTCATGTGGTTATGACATGAGATATGAAAAACTTTTCTCACACTGTCCTAAAAACCCCCTTCGCATGCGTACGCATGCTCAACGGTGTTCTCTCATGGCGAAACACTACACTCTTCGGTGGAATACAAGTACAATTGCGTGCAACCAGAAGCATATAGATCAACAAGAGGGTCTATACAACGCTGCTAACGTCATTGCAAGAGTGAGATTACCAAAGTTCTTAAATCGAACCCTCGGCAATTTTCGGTAGCATAATGCCTTACGGCGTTAGTGGGAATTACGCTGCACTCATTTACGCACGTGGTTCGCTGATAGAGGAACAACTTCCCACGACGCCTTGTTCCGACTAAACCGGCTAGTGATCTCCCTATTTAGTCATTTTTCAGCCAGGCACGGTTGTCTGTCTCCTCTCTTGTTTCCTGAAACATACTCCTCCTATGACTTAGCATTTTCAACAAGGCGGTTTGGTTGCTCTCTCTTCCCTTTTCACAAGTTCTTAATTTTGATTATATCTTTATCGCCCTTACCTTAACTATTTCTCAGTTAATTTAGTGTGTTTATATTTCGGTCTCTCTCTCTCTTTCGTTTTCTATGCTTTTTTTATGTGCATCCTGTCCTTTCTTCATGATTTACGTCAATCAGGGTTATCACTGCAGTTATTGTTGATATTAAACCTAATTTCAGGACGATCTAGGTCACAAAGGCTGGTTTACTATTTCGCTGGACTCGGTCTCCTAATCTTCCCTGATCTAGGTTCCTCCTTTTCGTATATATTTAGTCAACTTGTTCCTAAGCAGATTTGGCAGAAGGGTCCGTCAACTTAGTTCTCTTATCCCATGTGAGAAATGTCGCGCATTTTCTCCTCTGTGTTTTCCAATGTTAGTTTTTCTTCTTCGGACCCTCTTACAGGTTTACTTATGAGGTCGTTTGCTACAGTTGAGATTAAAATGGCCACATGGATTGTCAGTGGTGGCTTCTTAAGTTTATTTCCAGCGTTCTTTTGAGCAAGTGATCTGTAATTTTCCTCTTCATTTTCCGGGTGATTGATATTACGTTGATAGTTGAAACTTCCGAGAAACTCTTTCCAGAGTATCACTGAATATTCTTTAACTCTCTTTTACATTATAATTTTATTTTCTCTTGTTTATAATTACTGTTGTTACTATTACTGTTGTTACTATTAATGACTATTAATCCACTGGTTGTGACTTGTTTAACATTGTAAATAGATGTAGGAGGCTCTCCACTTTATAAAACCCTGTTCATGGTAATATATCTTCTTTGGTTGTTGTGCTCAACACTTAATAACATCTACTGTGTGAATATAATTTGTTATGTTTTTTTTTTGTTTTCTCTATGTCCATGAGACATAGTTGATAACGATTTTAAAACGAGGGCCCTATAACATGGTTCATAGATTTACTCCTATGTATATTATATATATATATATACATATATATATATATCTATATATAATATATATATATATATATATATATTTTAATGTCTATGTATAGGACGAAATTGGTTTACCACTATATATGTATATATCTCTCTCTATATATATATATAGAAAAATATAGATAGATGTATATTCATTTTTTTTATTATATATATAGCTATATACATAGACATATATAGTATATATATATGCCTATATATAGAGCTATAAAAATGTATTTATTTTCCAATGAAACCAATCATATGTTAGGGCCAAAGCCCTAACATTTTTTTTTTTTGCTTTAGATTCCACAGTCAACGGCGGCCATGGGCGGCGGTGGCCGCAGTGACAGAGCGGCGGACAGGGTCGGCGGTGGCCGCAGAGCGGCGGGCAGGGTTGGCGGTGGCCGCAGAGCGGCGGGCCTGTACAGGCCGCGGGAGGCATAAGGGAATGGGGGGGATGTGGAGTGGGGCGGAGCCCCACCCACATTCCCACGACGTGGGGTGTGGGTGGGGCTCCGCCCCACTCCACACCTCCATATATTTAAAAGAGGGCCTGCGGTGGGGATTTCTCCCCACCGCCCATTGTAAACCGCGACTGTGTTTCCTTTCGCGGCTTAACCTTTGACAGTCATTCTTATGGTGCTATTCGTTGATTATTACCCATAATAATATATTTATAAGTATATATATATATATATTCATATATATATATATATAGATATATCAACGATAATATATTTATATATATATATATATATTTCATATATATATATATATATCTATTTTTATATTGATATATAACATTCAATCTCATAAAAATGATAATTACTTTCAATTTCTCTATTATTCTATAAAATGATAATTACTCAAAATGTGAAATATATATATATATATATATATATATATATATATATCTATATATATATATATATATATCTATATATATATATATCTATCAATTTATTTATATAAAAATATTCTTATATGTATTTATATAATTCCGAAATTTCTCAAATTCACTACTTTATGCATTTTCTCCAAATCAACCTGTTATAAAGATAATGTCACAACAATTAGCTATATACATCTATATATATATATATATATATATAGATAGATATATATCCCAATTTCACTTAATCGGTAGAAATGGTAAATAGCTGTCCCTTTATTATAAGTATATATTTCCATTTTCATAAATATTTAAGAATGCTTAAATGTACAAACAGAATATATATACATGCTAGAATTTAACAGAATCCACTAAATATGGAGAAGAACTCAAACATTTCAAACTGTCTTTTCCATTTTAACATTGAACTATAAAAACTAACATTTCAACTAGTTAAGCAATTCCAAACTTTCAAATGTAAACAACTCAGATTAGATTACAAAAATGAACTTTTCCTTTCAGTAATACTTGAAACACAAAAATTGCTATTGAACAAAGTTTGCAAACATCAACTTAACATTTAAGCACATTCATATTACAGCTTCTCAATCATGAATACCACCACTTAACTTCCTAGATATGAACTTTCTTCTCCCAAACAGTACACAACTGATAACTATGACAGCCAAATAAAAGTCCAATAATAACAAGATTAGGGAGGTGATTTTCTTCACTCCCAGAATATCATTAATTTACAACAATAACAAGAGAGGTGTTCTCTCTTCATCTCTAAGAAATGAACCAGGCCTAATTCTCATGACAAGAAGATGAACTGTTTCTTCATAAATAGCCAACCAGAAGCTCCAAGAGAAAAACCTGCGTATCAAAGACAAACAAAGAAGAAAATACCACTCATCTAGCTCTCCTCCCTACCGTAGACCCGCAAGTGGGTCACCCCCGAGCTAGGGAGACCATACTCACACCTGGGTACTCAAACACTCCACTTCACAACAGAAACAACAACAATCCCAAAGCACACATACACCCGTGGGTATTTTACACAATACGGAAACTCAACTACAGTGAGTTTCATAAGGGGCAGGAGAGTGGACACACTCGACTCCAGAGTGTCACCCTGACAGATATATGAACCAATATAAATTTCTCTTGGTCTCAACCAAGTGTGATCACAATTTTTAAGTAATCTGTATAGGACTCTCAAGTCAAAAATACAGTCACAGATACATGCCCTCAAGGCTTTCAACATCCCAAAAGATGGAAACAGGTATGCACCCGAGGAGGATCTCTCCTCCCCTACCCCAAACTTGATGAGCATTTCTCCCAAGTGGGAGACGCTCTGTCAAACAACCCAACAAGAACCCCACAGAAAACAAATCTAAACACATATTCCACACACATTTCATACACATTTCAGTTCTACAAAAACAAAGGTAAAATTCAGACCAACCTTGCAAAGCCCTCCTGGAATGAAGTTGTTGCAGAGTCCACAGAGTTCACTTCCAACCTTAGCCACCAACTCCCTCTCCCTTCTCTATCTTCCAAACTAACTTCTCTATTTTTGGTAAGGCAAAAATGAAAGTTTTTCCCCAAAATTCAACTAACTCCCTCTCATCCCAAAATTTGAAAATAAATAACCCAAATTCTCTTTCTTTTTAATTTTGAGAAATGGGGAAGTGACACTTGTCACCTCCTCACCCTTCCCCAAAACCACTATTCTGCCCAGGTGGCTTATGTCACTCTCCATTCCCAAGGGTACTCCTTATTCCTCTCATGTGACTCCACTTTCTCATGGGAGAAATAAAATAAAAGAGTTAAATGGGAACAAGACAGGTGACCCATGCCTCTTTCTACTTTATTCACATGGGTGTCCCCAGAGTACATGGGGGAATCTCACTAAAGAAGAGGTGAACTTCACTAATGGATGGCATCTCTTATCTAGGGGAATGTAGAGGGGATGGGTTGGGTGTTGGTACAACCCATCATGTCCCCTCCTACCTCCAATTTTCGCCACTTAACTTCAGGGGAAGGTTAAGTTGACTAGATGGAGGTTACTCAAGGGTTACCCATGCCAAATGGGCCCCTGGACCCATGGGGTATAACCCAGGGTCAACTTTAACCCATACAAGACACCCCTGGTCAAGGTAAAGCACAAGAAAAGGGCCTCATAATTTAAATAACTAAGGAATTTCAAATTCAATCTCTTTACAACACTTAATTATAAAAATAATGTTACATGAGGGTAACCTAACCCACTCGACCATACGAAAGACCACATTACATCATGACATCAAACACAAAGAGATTTTGGTTCCTCGTGGAACCAAATCGGCTTAACAGGGAATAACAAATAACAAGGTGTGGAATGATCTCCGAAATCTGTGGTTCGATTAGAATCCCTGCACACTCAATTACAAGATCAGTAACCACATAAATTCATCATAGCCGAAGCAACTTAAATAAAACATGCATTCTCATGCCCTAGTACAATTTAACATAATTAAAATCATATTACAATTTTCCATCATCACCTAATTCATTTTTCTGAAAAGTAAACTTATCCAAACATCACCCAATTAGTTTTTCCGAAAACATAATAAAGTTAAATAGTCTGACAAATTCCGGGAACTGCTATCCCACAAATATGAAAGTAACAATAACAGTACTGTAAATAGTCATAACAACAGTAGTAAAAAGGGCGGTCCTCACATCCTCTCCCCCTAAGACGGTACTTCCTCCTGGAAGTCGTCAAAAAGGTGAGGATACAGGGTCTTCAGTCTCTCTGCATCTTCCCATGTTGCAGTGACTTCGTCGTATAAGTCCCATTGGACTCTAACCTGGTCCAGCTCTTGACCTCGAAGGGCCAGCGTCCGACGAGCCAATATGCGAATTGGCTCCAACGCCAGTTGTCCGTCTGCCTCTACCTGAAGAGCACTCCAATCCAACACATGAGATAAGTCAGAAATATATTGACGTAAAACTGATACATGAAATACATCGTGGATACGTGACAGGCTAGGTGGCAAGGCTAGACGATAGGCTACTGGTCCTATCCGCTCCAAGATTTCGAAAGGTCCTACAAATCGAGGTGCGAGCTTAGAGCCTTTTCCGTAACGGATTGGACTCTTGTGCGGCCGCACTCTCAAAAATACTCTTTCCCCCACAGAGAAGCTTCGGTCTGTCCTCTTAGCATCGGCATACTTTTTCTGCCTGTCCTGTGCTTCCTGGAGTCTCTGTCTTATCTGTTTGACTTGCAGTTCCATATTCTGAACTATCTCTAGGCCGATGACTGTTCTGTCCTCTATCCGATCCCAACTCAAAGGTGTTCTGCATGGTCTGCCATATAATGCCTGGAACGGAGGCATACCCAACGAACTATGATGCCCATTATTGTAGGCGAACTCAACTAGATACAGGTACTCCTCCCATCTAGACTGGTGGTCCATCACATACATGCGAAGCATGTCTTCTAACACCTGGTTAACTCTCTCTGTTTGTCCGTCGGTTTCCGGATGATATGCTAAACTGAAGTTGAGCTGTGTGCCCAACGCCTGATGTAAGGCTCTCCAGAACGATGAAGTGAATACGGAGTCTCTGTCAGATATAATGCGGCGAGGTACCCCATGAAGTCGAACAATCTGATCAAGAAACACCTTTGCCACTGATGGTGCATTATATGTTGTGCATATGGGTGAAAAATGCGCCACTTTGGTCAGCTTGTCAACTGTCACCATAATAGCATCATGGCGACGTGATGACATAGGTAGACCAACGATAAAATCCATAGAAATGGTGTCCCATTTCCATTCAGGTATCTTGTGAGGGTACAACAGCCCCGCTGGATGCTGATGTTTGGCCTTGACCCTCTGACATTCCAGGCAACGAGCAATAAATTCGGCAATGTCACGCCTCATCCCAGCCCAATGATAAAGCTGTCGTAAGTCAGCATGCATCTTCTTCACTCCTGGGTGTGCTGCGTAGGGTGCTCTATGAGCCTCTGATAGGATTACTGTACGAAGATTACCCGCATGGGGTACATAGATGCGTTGCCGATGTCAAAGCATACCATCAGACTCAAGGGTATATCCTGTAAATTTGCCCTCAAGGGCCTTCTGATTTAGTACTGCCTGCTGCACTTCAAGAAACCATTCGTCCTCCGGTATATGCTGTAAGATGCGATCCTTCAAGTCCATCTTCAAGGTCAGGGTCTGGATCTCGTGGCGTCTTCGACTCAAAGCATCAGCGACCACGTTCTCCTTCCCTTTGATATAGTGGACATCGAAGTCATATTCGCATAGGAATTCCATCCAACGCCGTTGGCGGGCGTTCAAATTAGGCTGTGTAAAAATATACTGCAAGCTATGATGGTCCGAATGGAGTTCAAAGCGTCGTCCTAAGAGAAAGTGTCTCCAGCGAACCAAGGCATGAACAACAGCTGCGAGCTCTAAGTCGTGCGTAGGATAGTTTAACTCATGTGTCTTTAGTTTCCGCGATTCGTATGCGATCGCTCGACCATCCTGCATAAGAACGGCTCCCAAACCTTCTAATGATGCATCTGTGCAAACTACAAACTCCTCTGATGGATCTGGGACTGCTAAAATAGGAGCACTAGTAAGACACTCCTTGAGGACTCCAAAAGCCTTTTCACACTGCTCGGTCCAAGTGAAACCCTTCCCTTTGCGCTGAAGGGAAGTGATGGGATGTGCTATCCTGGAGAACCCTTCAACAAACCGACGATAATACCTGGCTAACCCCATAAAACTTCTGACCTCTGTCACGTTAGTGGGTGCCGGCCACTCCTGAATTGCTCTAATTTTAGATGGATCTACGGAGATGCCATCGCCTGATAAAATGTGTCCCAAATACTGCACCTCTGTCCTGAAGAAGGCACACTTCGCCAAGTTGCCATAAAGCTGCTGCCCTCGTAATTGCTGCAAAACTTGACGCAAGTGCTCTACATGCTCCTCCTCAGTCCGTGAATAAATCAGAATGTCATCTAGAAATATGATCACGAACTGATCTAGGTATGTACGGAACACCCCGTTCATGAGACTCATGAATACTGCAGGAGCGTTCGTCAACCCGAAAGGTACCACTGTGAATTCGTAATGACCATATCTGGTTCGAAAAGCAGTTTTATGAATATCTGACTCCGTGATGCGCAATTGGTGATACCCAGATTTTAGATCGATCTTTGAGAACACTCTGGCTCCCTGCATCTGATCAAAAAGGTCGTCAATCCTAGGCAGAGGATAACGGTTCTTCACCGTCAACTTGTTCAACTGCCTGTAGTCCATGCATAGACGAAGAGACCCATCCTTCTTCTTCACGAAGATAACTGGTGCGCCCCATGGCGAAACGCTAGGTCGGATGTGTCCCTTCTCAAGTAATTCCTCTAATTGCAGTTTAAGTTCAGTGAGTTCATGGGTCGTCATTCTATAGGGTGCGCGGGATATCGGCTCTGCACCTGGCACTAAGTCGATGTGGAAGTCCACTTCTCTGCGTGGAGGCATACCAGGTAATTCTGGCGGAAATACATCGGCAAACTCTCTAAGGATAGGGTGGTCATCTAAAGTAGCCTCAGGTTCATCCTCTGCTCTATCACTGACTGTGATGGCAAACATCTGACATCCCTTCCGCATACAGCGCTTAAGCTGCTGAGCGGATATCATACGAACAGCCGTGGGCTTTTGAATGCCCACTATCTCAACCGACGAACCATGATCGTCTAAACAGCTAATCATTCTCTGGCGACAATCAAGCTTGGCTCTATGTGCCGCAAGCCAATCCATACCCAGAACTACTCCGTAAGACCCTAATGGCATAATCCTAAGGTCACATGTTGTGGTGAAGGATCCCAATGTGATCTCACAGTCTTTAACTAAGGTATCTACTGACATCCTGGCCCCTGAGGCCAACTCAACTTCCCACCTAATGTCTTGCCTAGAAGCCACCAGCCTGCAACGCTCCACTAACGATGTAGACAAAAAGGAGTCAGTAGCTCCTGAGTCAAAAAGGATCAAGATGGGAAAGTCTCTAATCGTACCTGCTGCCTCGATGACAAAAGCCTGGAAATCGGCCTGGCGGTTATCAACCGCTGCAAACATGTGGTGAGATCTGCCCACGTCACCTACGGTCTGCTCAGACCCTCCTGATCGGGGCTGACCCCCTGCAGTAAATCCCTGCGGGCACTCTCTAGCCAGATGCCCTGCCCCACCACATACATAACATGGTCCTCTAACCTGTAACTGCCCTGACTGTGTTCTGCCCGATTGTTGTTGCCCAGTCCGTCCGGTGGATCCCTGTGAGCCTCTGTAAGACTGCTGGGACCTTGCGGGTCCTGCCGATGAACCCTGTTGTCTCTGATCTCTGCGTGGTCCCTGCTGCTGCCATCCACGGTTCTGTCCTCCCTGTCCCCTCTGTTGAAATTTGGTTTTTTGCTGATGTTGCTGCTGCTGTGGAGGCCTAGGAGGTAATGATGAAGGATTATATCCTCCTCTCTGTGTTGTGTTTTGAGGCCTTCAGAAATTTTGTTGTTGTTGGGGATTCCGTTCCTGGTACTGTGGGCGTGAATTCTGTCCTCGTCCCTGAATTTCCTCTGATATAAGGGCCTTTTCAACAGCTTCGCTCATGGTCTGGGGATTTGCCATACGAACTGGTCCTGCTATCCCGTGATTTAGCCCCCTGATGAATTTGTGTATTAAGATTTTCTCGTCGTGGAGGTATTCCGCGTAACGAGAAAGCTCTATAAATCGGCTCTCATACTGAGTAACGGTGAGTCCCCTCTGCTGTAGATCATGAAACTCATCGATTCTGCGCTGTCTATAATGTTCGGACAGATATCGCGCATTGAAGCGCTCAATGAAGATGTCCCATGTGAGTGTATCCACGGAGAGTCGGCGCTTGCACTCCTCTGTGCGCCACCAGGTGGCTGCTGCATCCCTAAGAAGATGAACTGCCACTCGTGCTTTCGTGTTGCTCCCATACGGTCGCAATGGGAAGCACCTGTCTAAGCTAATTAGCCAAGCCTCGGCCACAGCTCCCTCTGTAGCTCCTGCGAAAGTGGGTGGGTTGAGCCTCAGTAGATCTCTGATAGGGTCCCCTCTGTCTCTAAGTCTCCCAAGTGGCTCTTCCACACCATCCTCATATACTCCCTGCTGAACCTGTTCTTGTCTCAAAAGTCTCAGAGGACTCCTGCTCCGTGCTCGGGAGGCCGACCCTACCTCCTCTACTGTTGTGTCAGGAATCTCAACGAAGGGCTCCACACGTGGCACCTCAATACGTGACTCGGCACGTGGCTCCTCTCGCGGATCAACACGAGGCTCTATCCGTGGCTCAGGAATCACTGGTGGTAACCTGTCTAGCATAGTCTGTAATGCCTGTAAGATCTGTGGACCTATATCCGATACTGGTGTCGCCTGTGGTACTAGTGGTGCTTGTGGTACAGGTGGTGCAGGTGGTGCTGCTGTATCTACGGGTGCCAGTCCCTCGGCTGAGGAATCGCTGTGCACCTCGACTGACGCTGTGTGGCGTGATCGCGCTCGTCGAACACGTCGGGGAGGCATCCCACAAAACAAGGTAGAAACTAATTAGCCAAAGTTGCGGAATAATAACGTGCCCAAATACGCCCAGTGTTTAAAACTTGGCTCTGATACCAAATGTCATGCCCACATTTTCCTTGTGGTCACAACACACATCGCACGTGTCATAGCCACATCTGTCATGTGGTTATGACACGAGATATGAAAAACTTTTCTCACACTGTCCTAAAAACCCCCTTCGCATGCGTACGCATGCTCAACGGTGTTCTCTCATGGCGAAACACTACACTCTTCGGCGGAATACAAGTACAATTGCGTGCAACCAGAAGCATATAGATCAACAAGAGGGTCTATACAACGCTGCTAACGTCATTGCAAGAGTGAGATTACCAAAGTTCTTAAATCGAACCCTCGGCAATTTTCGGTAGCATAATGCCTTACGGCGTTAGTGGGAATTACGCTGCACTCATTTACGCACGTGGTTCGCTGATAGAGGAACAACTTCCCACGACGCCTTTTTCTGACTAAACCAGCTAGTGATCTCCCTATTTAGTCATTTTTCAGCCAGGCACGGTTGTCTGTCTCCTCTCTTGTTTCCTGAAACATACTCCTCCTATGACTTAGCATTTTCAACAAGGCGGTTTGGTTGCTCTCTCTTCCCTTTTCACAAGTTCTTAATTTTGATTATATCTTTATCGCCCTTACCTTAACTATTTCTCAGTTAATTTAGTGTGTTTATATTTCGGTCTCTCTCTCTCTTTCATTTTCTATGCTTTCTTTATGTGCATCCTGTCCTTTCTTCATGATTTACGTCAATCAGGGTTATCACTGCAGTTATTGTTGATATTAAACCTAATTTCAGGACGATCTAGGTCACAAAGGCTGGTTTACTATTTCGCTGGACTCGGTCTCCTAATCTTCCCCGATCTAGGTTCCTCCTTTTCGTATATACTTAGTCAACTTGTTCCTAAGCAGATTTGGCAGAAGGGTCCGTCAACTTAGTTCTCTTATCCCATGTGAGAAATGTCGCGCATTTTCTCCTCTGTGTTTTCCAATGTTAGTTTTTCTTCTTCGGACCCTCTTACAGGTTTACTTATGAGGTCGTTTGCTACAGTTGAGATTAAAATGGCCACATGGATTGTTAGTGGTGGCTTCTTAAGTTTATTTCCAGTGTTCTTTTGAGCAAGTGATCTGTAATTTTCCTCTTCATTTTCTGGGTGATTGATATTACGTTGATAGTTGAAACTTTCGAGAAACTCTTTCCAGAGTATCACTGAATATTCTTTAACTCTCTTTTACATTATAATTTTATTTTCTCTTGTTTATAATTACTGTTGTTACTATTACTGTTGTTACTATTAATGACTATTAATCCACTGGTTGTGACTCGTTTAACGTTGTAAATAGATGTAGGAGGCTCTCCACTTTATAAAACCCTGTTCATGGTAATATATCTTCTTTGGTTGTTGTGCTCAACACTTAATAACATCTACTGTGTGAATATAATTTGTTATGTTTTTTTTTTGTTTTCTCTATGTCCATGAGACATAGTTGATAACGATTTTAAAACGAGGGCCCTATAACATGGTTCATAGATTTACTCCTATGTATATTATATATATATATATATACATATATATATATATATCTATATATATAATATATATATATATATTTTAATGTCTATGTATAGGACGAAATTGGTTTACCACTATATATGTATATATCTCTCTCTATATATATATAGAAATATATAGATAGATGTATATTCATTTTTTTTTATTATATATATAGCTATATACATAGACATATATAGTATATATATATGCCTATATATAGAGCTATAAAAATGTATTTATTTTCCAATGAAACCAATCATATGTTAGGGCCAAAGCCCTAACATTTTTTTTTTTTGCTTTAGATTCCACAGTCAACGGCGGCCATGGGCGGCGGTGGCCGCAGTGACAGAGCGGCGGACAGGGTCGGCGGTGGCCGCAGAGCGGCGGGCAGGGTCGGCGGTGGCCGCAGAGCGGCGGGCCTGTACAGGCCGCGGGAGGCATAAGGGAATGGGGGGGATGTGGAGTGGGGCGGAGCCCCACCCACATTCCCACGACGTGGGGTGTGGGTGGGGCTCCGCCCCACTCCACACCTCCATATATTTAAAAGAGGGCCTGCGGTGGGGATTTCTCCCCACCGCCCATTGTAAACCGCGACTGTGTTTCCTTCCGCGGCTTAACCTTTGACAGTCATTCTTATGGTGCTATTCGTTGATTATTATCCATAATAATATATTTATAAGTATATATATATATATATATTCATATATATATATATAGATATCAACGATAATATATTTATATATATATATATATATATTTCATATATATATATATATATATCTATTTTTATATTGATATATAACATTCAATCTCATAAAAATGATAATTACTTTCAATTTCTCTATTATTCTATAAAATGATAATTACTCAAAATGTGAAATATATATATATATATATATATATATATATATATATATATATATATATATATATATATATATATATATATATATCAATTTATTTATATAAAAATATTCTTATATGTATTTATATAATTCCGAAATTTCTCAAATTCACTACTTTATGCATTTTCTCCAAATCAACCTGTTATAAAGATAATGTCACAACAATTAGCTATATACATCTATATATATATATATATATATAGATAGATATATATCCCAATTTCACTTAATCGGTAGAAATGGTAAATAGCTGTCCCTTTATTATAAGTATATATTTCCATTTTCATAAATATTTAAGAATGCTTAAATGTACAAACAGAATATATATACATGCTAGAATTTAACAGAATCCACTAAATATGGAGAAGAACTCAAACATTTCAAACTGTCTTTTCCATTTTAACATTGAACTATAAAAACTAACATTTCAACTAGTTAAGCAATTCCAAACTTTCAAATGTAAACAACTCAGATTAGATTACAAAAATGAACTTTTCCTTTCAGTAATACTTGAAACACAAAAATTGCTATTGAACAAAGTTTGCAAACATCAACTTAACATTTAAGCACATTCATATTACAGCTTCTCAATCATGAATACCACCACTTAACTTCCCAGATATGAACTTTCTTCTCCCAAACAGTACACAACTGATAACTATGACAGCCAAATAAAAGTCCAATAATAACAAGATCAGGGAGGTGATTTTCTTCACTCCCAGAATATCATTAATTTACAACAATAACAAGAGAGGTGTTCTCTCTTCATCTCTAAGAAATGAACTAGGCCTAATTCTCATGACAAGAAGATGAACTGTTTCTTCATAAATAGCCAACCAGAAGCTCCAAGAGAAAAACCTGCGTATCAAAGACAAACAAAGAAGAAAATACCACTCATCTAGCTCTCCTCCCTACCGTAGACCCGCAAGTGGGTCACCCCCGAGCTAGGGAGACCATACTCACACCTGGGTACTCAAACACTCCACTTCACAACAGAAACAACAACAATCCCAAAGCACACATACACCCGTGGGTATTTTACACAATACGGAAACTCAACTACAGTGAGTTTCATAAGGGGCAGGAGAGTGGACACACTCGACTCCAGAGTGTCACCCTGACAGATATATGAACCAATATAAATTTCTCTTGGTCTCAACCAAGTGTGATCACAATTTTTAAGTAATCTGTATAGGACTCTCAAGTCAAAAATACAGTCACAGATACATGCCCTCAAGGCTTTCAACATCCCAAAAGATGGAAACAGGTATGCACCCGAGGAGGATCTCTCCTCCCCTACCCCAAACTTGATGAGCATTTCTCCCAAGTGGGAGACGCTCTGTCAAACAACCCAACAAGAACCCCACAGAAAACAAATCTAAACACATATTCCACACACATTTCATACACATTTCAGTTCTACAAAAACAAAGGTAAAATTCAGACCAACCTTGCAAAGCCCTCCTGGAATGAAGTTGTTGCAGAGTCCACAGAGTTCACTTCCAACCTTAGCCACCAACTCCCTCTCCCTTCTCTATCTTCCAAACTAACTTCTCTATTTTTGGTAAGGCAAAAATGAAAGTTTTTCCCCAAAATTCAACTAACTCCCTCTCATCCCAAAATTTGAAAATAAATAACCCAAATTCTCTTTCTTTTTAATTTTGAGAAATGGGGAAGTGACACTTGTCACCTCCTCACCCTTCCCCAAAACCACTATTCTGTCCAGGTGGCTTATGTCACTCTCCATTCCCAAGGGTACTCCTTATTCCTCTCATGTGACTCCACTTTCTCATGGGAGAAATAAAATAAAAGAGTTAAATGGGAACAAGACAGGTGACCCATGCCTCTTTCTACTTTATTCACATGGGTGTCCCCAGAGTACATGGGGGAATCTCACTAAAGAAGAGGTGAACTTCACTAATGGATGGCATCTCTTATCTAGGGGAATGTAGAGGGGATGGGTTGGGTGTTGGTACAACCCATCATGTCCCCTCCTACCTCCAATTTTCGCCACTTAACTTCAGGGGAAGGTTAAGTTGACTAGATGGAGGTTACTCAAGGGTTACCCATGCCAAATGGGCCCCTGGACCCATGGGGTATAACCCAGGGTCAACTTTAACCCATACAAGACACCCCTGGTCAAGGTAAAGCACAAGAAAAGGGCCTCATAATTTAAATAAATAAGGAATTTCAAATTCAATCTCTTTACAACACTTAATTATAAAAATAATGTTGCATGAGGGTAACCTAACCCACTCGACCATACGAAAGACCACATTACATCATGACATCAAACACAAAGAGATTTTGGTTCCTCATGGAACCAAATCGGCTTAACAGGGAATAACAAATAACAAGGTGTGGAATGATCTCCGAAATCTGTGGTTCAATTAGTAATCCCTGCACACTCAATTACAAGATCAGTAACCACATAAATTCATCATAGCCGAAGCAACTTAAATAAAACATGCATTCTCATGCCCTAGTACAATTTAACATAATTAAAATCATATTACAATTTTCCATCATCACCTAATTCATTTTTCTGAAAAGTAAACTTATCCAAACATCACCCAATTAGTTTTTCCGAAAACATAATAAAGTTAAATAGTCTGACAAATTCCGGGAACTGCTATCCCACAAATATGAAAGTAACAATAACAGTACTGTAAATAGTCATAACAACAGTAGTAAAAAGGGCGGTCCTCACATAACTCTCGCCGATAGGAGGAAGTATTTCATTTTCCATCTATTTTCCCGCGCTTCTGCTACATGCTCTGCATCAAGTGGTATCAGAGCTAAGGAGTATCTTTTGGGAAGAAGAAGAAGATGACAAGATGTCAGATGATGAAGGATCATCAGAGCTCCCAGCAAGAATGACCAACGCTGAGTTAGCTGTGCTGGTAAAGAAGTAGATTGCAGAAAGCAAAGCAGTCAAAGCTCAGAATCAGGCTTTGAAGGATGAGTTGGAAAAGTTGAGGGATAGAGTAGGTTCTGGTAAAGAAGATGACAGGGATTAAGAGGAGATCCCTAGGCAGGAAGAGGTAGACGTTCCTGTAGACCAGAGACCTTTATTGAATTCCCTCAAATCCATGGAGAGAAGGACCATGGATGTGAAACTGGATTTGCCAGTGTTCGCAGGAAAAATGGAACCTGATTCAGTGATGGAGTGGATAGACTACTTGAACAATTTCTTTGAAACAGAGGAAATACCATACCACTAAAGAGTGAAGATAGCTCAATCCAAAATGAAAGGAGCTGCACTAACCTAGTGGAATTTCATCCAAGATGATAGGGTGAAAGAAGGAAAGAATAGAGTTGCTACGTGGAGGAAGATGATGGCTTTAGTGAAGGAGGCCTATGTTCCATTGGATTACAACATCCAATTACATAAGAGGAGACAAAATCTGAAACAGAAGGAATTAGATGTTA
This sequence comes from Cunninghamia lanceolata, assembly GCA_027924645.1. NCBI lineage: Eukaryota > Viridiplantae > Streptophyta > Pinopsida > Cupressales > Cupressaceae > Cunninghamia > Cunninghamia lanceolata. Next base: position 42,469 of record BSBN01000243.1, read on the forward strand.
GTGCATACACTGAAAAGTTCATGAAACTATGTGTCAAGACAAAGGTGAAGGAGAATGAGGAAGATAAGGAGCTAGATATCTCAATGGGTTGAGATTTGCTATCCAAGAAGACGTAAATCTGCATAATCCAGATACAGTTCAGAAGTGCTACCAATTAGCACTCAAGGTGGAAGAGAAACTAAAGAGAAGACAAGAGCAAAACAATAGAGGAAGAGGAAGATAGTAAAGAGGGGGAAGAAGTCCTTTTAGAGGCAGAGGAAATGGATTTGGACACCAAGGTGAAACCAATCAAGAGAGCAGCAAAGGAGACAACAGTCAAATGCAAAAGGAAAGTTATGATCAAAAAGGAAATTTTAGGGGTAGAAGACCACCATTCAGAGGGAGATCTTAGGGCAGAGGAGCTATTAGATGTTACGATTGCAATCAGGAAGGCCACATAGCTAGTAGATGTCTAGAGAAAGCAACAAGTTCAATGGGAGAAAGGAGGACAAATCTGATCCAAGAATCTGATTGCCAAAGTATGACAAGTTCAAACATATATCAAAGTGTGAATGCTCTTGATGGTTATGGGTATCCTGAAAAAGGAGAATCTTTGATGATTAGAAGAGCAATGACCACTATGAAGGTGCCTAACAGAGAACCCCCACAAAGAAAGTCCCTTTTCAAAACTACTTGCAAGGCAGGAGGAAAGGTATGTAGAGTTCTGATTGACTCTGGATCTACTAAAAATTTTGTGTCTGTTGAAATGGTAGAAAAGCTTAAGCTTAGAAGGTTACCACATCCTTGCCCGTACACGATCTCATGGATCACTCAAGGTCAGCAAACAATTGTGGAAGAACAGGCTTGGGTAGAGTTTCAAATTGGACCATACAAGGATAAATTGTTGTTTGACATAGCTTTGATGGATGCTTGCCATCTCCTATTTGGAAGACCATGGCAATATGATTTGAGAGCACAACATGATGGAGTTAGAAATACTTATTCAATCACCAAGGATGGTAAGGTGATAGAATTACTGCCATTGATGGAGAAGGATGTAGAATCAAAAGGAAAAGAAGTCAAGGTAATGCTGGTAGAAGGCAAACAATTTATGACAGAAATAGCAGAAGAAGGAGCAGTTGCCTATGATCTAATTCCATGCCTAAAAGGGAATAAGGAACAGCAGCAAGAAGTCAAGGGAGAGAAGAGACAAAGATTTATAGATCCAGCTGTCCAAGAGCTATTGGACAAATACAAAGGCATCATTTCTGATGGAATGCCAAGATCTCTACGACCTATAAGAGACATCAGCCATTGCATAGATCTAATCCCAGGATCTACACTTCCAAACAAGGTAGCATACAAGCTTACCCTAGAACAGAATGCAAAGGTAGCAAGACAGATTGAGGAATTGTTGGACACGGGCCTAATTGGCAAAAGTTTAAGTCCATGTGTAGTACCAGCTATACTAGCACTAAAGAAAGAAGGCACTTGGAGACTTTGCACTGATTCAAGGGCTATGAACAAGATCATGATCAGGTATAGGTTCCCATACCTAGGATAGAGGATTTGCTTAATTGTTTAGGAGGTGCCAAATATTTCAAAAAAATAGATTTGAAAAGTGACTATCATCAGATCAGGATTAGGCCAGGAAATGAATGGAAAACGACATTTAAAACCAATGAAGGGTTGTATGAGTGAAGGTCTTGCCTTTTGGTTTATCCAATGCTCCTAGTACCTTTATGAGATTGATGAATGAGGTCTTGAGAGAATTTATAGGTAAATTTGTCATCGTATATCTAGATGCCATTCTGATTTTCAGTAATACAAGGGAAGAACACCTCAAACACGTAGACTTGGTTCTCAAAAGGTTACATGAAGAACAGTTAATGATAAACTTGGAGAAATGTTTGCTTATGTAGGAGGAGATCATCTACTTGGGTTTTGTCATCTCACAGGGCAAAGTGCAAATGGATCAAGAGAAGGTAAGTGCTATATTATCTTGGCCAACTCCTCAAACCATGAATGATGTTAGGAATTTCCATGGGTTAGCAACCTTCTATAGGAAGTTTATAAGGGTTTAGTCATGTCTGTGCACCCATGTTTGATACCATAAAAGGAGGACAGAAGTGCAGATTTACTTGGACAAAGGAAGTAGATGATTCATTTGAAACATTGAAGAAGAAAGTGGCACAACAGCCAGTCCTTGCACTTCCTAATTTTAACAAGATTTTTCAAGTTGAATGTGATGCAAGTCACATGGCAATTGGAGCAGTACTCAGTCAAGAAGGGAGGCCTATTACATTTTTCAGTGAGAAATTAAATGATGCTAAGAAAAGATATTCATCCTATGATTTGAAGATGTATGCTCTAGTCCAGTCACTCAAAAAATGGAGGCATTACTTGATGACAAAAGAATTCATAGTGTTCACAGATAATTAGGCCCTTAGTTTCATAAACAGCCAAGAAAAGATGAACCATACACACATGAAGTGGGTGGAAACTTTGCAAGCTTTCACTTTCACACTCAAGCACAAGAAAGGGGTCAAGAATAAGGTAGCAGATGCTTTGAGCAGGAGGTCTCTCACCATAAATCAGATTCAATTGGAAAGTGTTGGGATTGATTCCTTATAGACTATGTATGATGATGATGAAGACTTTGGGGAGATTTACAGAGTATGTACTTCTTTTGGAGACAAATATCATGTTGAGTACTCTAAATTTCTGATACAAGATGGATTGCTGTTCAAAGGTGGACAATTGTGCATTCCACGGTGTTCTATGAGGCTTAATATTATTAGGGAGAAGCATTGTGGGGCCATGGCAGGACATTTTGGTCTGGATAAGACTTTGGATCTTGTGAAGAGGCATTACTTTTGGCCAAAGCTATAGTTAGATGCCAGAAAATTTGTGGAGACATGTGTGATCTGTCAGAAGGCAAAAGGAAGATCTACTAATGCAGGTTTATATCAGTCATTGCCCATTCCTTCTAGACCATGGGAAAGCATAAGCATGGATTTTGTGTTGGGTTTACCTAGAACAAGGAAGGGATATGATAGTGTCTTTGTTGTAGTTGATAGATTCAGCAAAATGGCACATTTCTTACCATGTAAAACCACTTGTGATGCTTCATATGTTGCAGATCTATTTTTCAAGGAAATTGTGAGAATACATGGATTGCCATTGAGCATAGTGTCAGATAGAGATGTGAAGTTTATTGGTCATTTTTGGAGGACTCTTTGGAAGAAGCTTGGAACCAATTTGTCTTTCTCATCAGCTCATCACCCTCAAACAGATGGCCAGACTGAAGTGGTCAATTGGTCATTGGGAAATCTGCTCAGATGTTTGACAAGACAGCATGGAGAGAAATGGAATAACATCCTGTCACAGGCAGAATTTTCTTATAGTGACACCATTAATAGAAGTACAGGAAAGTCACCTTTTTAGGTAGTATATGGTATCCATCCCAGAGGTATTTTGGAGCTAAGAGATATACTTGCAGGAGAGTCTATTAGTGCAGATGGAGAAGCTTTTGCATCCAAAATCAAAGAGGTGCATGATCAAGTCAAGACCCAACTCCAACAAACTATTTTGAAGTACAAAGCATATGCTGATAAAAAGAAGAGAGATGTACAATTTGATGTTGGAGATTTGGTGTGGGTTAATTTGAAGAAGGAAAGACTCCCAAAAGGAAAACATACCTATTGTGTGGTTACACAACACGCCCCATTTTGACTTGGCAAAACAAGGACCCAACTTTTTGCTTGGCTTGTTCTGTGCTTTCTGGCGGTTTGGTAAAAGTAGGTCATGCAGATCATCATGCATGGGGAGGCTAGGTAAGTCATCATCATGAGGTCAGTTTGTCAAAGTTCATATTTTATTCCAATAACCTCATATTTGGATAGAGCATCAAATTTCATGCAGGTTTGCCTTTGACATCACCCTGATATTCATTAGGAGGCGAAAGTTATGAACAGTCAAAGTCCTGGTCAAACCTGATATTCATAAGGGGGAGGATCATATTTCGTAACATCAGTCATATTACAAAAGATCACCCCAATCTAATTTATCACCAGATAATTCATGTGGTCCAAATATCTAGACATTAATTTTAGGTGATAGTAACCCTTACCCGTCAACTGCCTTATGTTTCCCGCGAGGATCATATTTCTCAATGTAACCTGATATTTCTTAATATCCTCCTAACGCAAAATATCCCCCTAAGCCATTATCCTGATGATGTCATTTGAGTTTGATAAACAAAGAAACTAACATGACGATGACATCATCATCACATTTACCTCTCGGCAGGATATTTCCTAAACATGATCCTGCTCCTATAACATGACGATGACGTCATGATACCTTAGCGATACAATGAGTGAATATCATGATGACGTCACCCTGATATTCTGAGAGAGGTTATGTTTTATCCAATCATCATCATTTCGTAACATCACCTGATATATTTGAAATATCCTCCTGATGTATGAAACATGACCTAAGGGTGCGTTTATCACCCGATCTTGTCGAAGATACTTTTCCTATCGAAGAGGATGATCACCTTGCACTCGGGATGATATTTGAATATCACCCGGATATTTGAATATCATCCTGTCATTTGAATATCATCCTGTCATGTGAATATCACCCCGCTCCCGTTGCCGCCATTGACATTTAATGCGCGCAGAGATGGTAGGTAGTTCTCGCCGACCATTAAACCCGATGAAACACTTGGCGAAATCTTGAGTTTCCGTGCTAAGGATCAACGAATATAATCTAATATGTCAGGATTCACCCTAATTTTTACCCTAATTGCAAGGTTAAAAGGTAATTCAATTGGCATTTTCACATTTACCTTGCGATAAAATTATTTTTACAGAGCACAAGCTTTCAAACCCCATACCGGTGACATTTGTGCGAACAGAGCTCACAAGCAGGAGGAAGTACGTGATTGTCAGCAGATTAAGAGCATTTTCTAGAAAACCACTGGTATAAAAGGATCTACATAACTAGGTAAGTAATTGAAACCCTCATCCAGTTTTTTCTTCTGCATAATCAGGTATGATGTAGCTGGTTTGCAAGTTCTGGTTTATGCATCCCATAATAGGTTAATGCTGGATGAATACAATATACATGATGACTACAGAGGTAATTGTTATCTGCATGCGTGTGAATACCTATTGTAAGACTAAATCTTGTTAATTGTAGAATTCCATGGCTAACAAGAGGTTAGCTAAGTGTGAGGTTGAATTCAAGAGGCCCATGTTCTCATCTCCGAGAGGAATCCTGTTCAAGTATGGTGCAATTACAGATACCCATCAAGGGAGCACTGATTTGGAGGCTTGTTCTGCCAGAATGAATGATGAGAAGAATAGAAGCCCCTTGCTGGATGCAGTATTCGTGTCCGGATTATGGAATGCGACCGGTTTTCCGTACTCTATGGAGTCTCCTAAGCTGGTGGTTGAGTGTGCACAAAATTATAATCTAGAGACCAGGCAGGTGGTGAAGCATGGTAGAGTATATGTAGACCTATCCATTAAGGGTCTTTCTAAGACGTTTGGACTGCCATTGGGTAGGAAGGTTAACAGTGTAGACCTGAAGAAGTCAGAAATTGAATATGAGAATAATAAGAAGTAGGCCAGGAAGAATATGTATCAGTGGAGGGCTAAGAACAACACATATCCTACAGCTGCCAAACTTCCTGTGCACCTATTTAAGTATGATTTTGATGATGAATATCAATACATGATTGCACTGCTTAGCAGGGTGACAGGCCAGCCTGATATTGGTAGTTTTAAAGATTAGATGTACGGTGTCATCATGATGTGCATATATGCAGACATCAAGCCACTATGGGGCCAGTTGATAAGTGATGCTCTACATGAGCAGTTGATGAACCTGGGAGGTTCAAATTGTTCATTCTACATGACATCATACATTGTTTACTCATGTGCTTACAAAGGCACATTTGATTCATTAGTTACAGATGGAAAGCTTATAGGCACAGTCAATGCTGTGCACATTTGGGATCATCATCCCCAGCTACAGAGAGCTAACTACCTCCAAGATTACAAACTAGTCAATGATGCATTCTCTATGCATCTGGTAAGGACCATGGAGGAGGATAGAACAAAGAGATTGAGCATGGAGGCTCAAGAAATAATCTACAGGCATGGAGCCTGGTACATTCAATTTGCCACATTCTCCTATATGAGGATTGAGGGTTTTGAGGGACATCCCCTCATGCTGCCAAGGTACCCTACTGATGCAGTGATATTGATGGAATTCATAAGGCAGAGCTCCACCATGTTGAAGACATATAAGGATGCACATAAGCTACCTCCAATCTTGTTTCCAGTCACCATTGGCTGGTATATGTGCCTAGATTTAGAAAGCATCAAGAAGGTGATGGTCAGCTTAAATAAAATGCAGTTATAGCCATTCCCACTAATAAGACCATATGATCCTTATGGGAGGATACAGAAAATAATAGGAAAGCCTATTCATCAGAGGCACCTAGAAGACTTCTGGGCAGATTGTGAAGATGAAGCAGAAGCCAGAAGAAGAAGATACCAAAGGCTGACACTAAATCAAGTCAAAACCTTTGACTGTATCCCCATTCCTCAACAGTTGAAGAAAGATGATGGTAGGATAATGGCAAATGAGTATGAGGAGAATAAAATATATAATGATACCATATCTGCACCTGACCTGACCATACAAGAGGACATATCCTTGGACCCTTTCATTGCCAGAACACTATAGCTAACCCAAGCTTGGGTTGATGAATAGATTGAGGCATTGAAGAAGAAAGGTGTTGCCATCATTGTGGACAACAAGAAGAAAGGGCAGGCTGTTCCTGATGAGGAATATGACAAATTCATAAATGAAAAAAGAAAATCTAAAGGAGATAGGTTGCCTCCACAACAACGACAAAGCAAAAGACCCCCTAGGAAGAAGAAAATTGATAATGAACCCAAAGGGGTGATCATTGAAAGGGCGGTGTTTCCAACTAAGGAGGTAGCATTAGGATCAGGATCAAGATCAACATCACCTCCATGGGCAAGGAAACAAAAGAAGAAAGATCAGCCATCAAGGGCAGTAATTACTGAGACCCAAGAGGAGGCTCAATCCTCACAGAAACCAATAGAGGAAGAAGGTATCCTTATGGAGGAAGAACCTAAAGAAGAGGAGGCCCCCTTGCTATTCAAAAGAAAGAGAAGAGCCCCACAGGTGGTGGTAGCTACCCCACTTAAGAGACCAAGAAGCTCCATGAGGGGAGAAATAAAGCAATCCCCTACACTAGTCAAAGGGGCAGGTAGCGAAGTTATGCATAAGGAATTTCAGCACAATGTTCCACTTCCTACCATTGTGAAGTTCAAGACTAAACTTGTAGAGGAGCAGATGAAAGAAACCTCGCCAAGAGGCCATATCTCATTAGAGGAGACAATTAACCTATCTGATGATGAGGTTGTGAAGGAGATATCTTCACAAAAGATGGAGACCCTTGCTTTAGGTACACACATGACCCCCCACAAGACTCCTATAGTTCAAATAGTACTGGAGGAAATGAAGCAAGTGGAAGCTGAAAAGGAAAAGAGCCCAGAAAGGGTAGCCCAAGAAATAGGGCTGGATACACTGATTGCACAGGTGACAAGTCCTGTAGTGGTATATTTGACAGATAAACAGGATGCAAGTCCTGAACATCCAGCAGGTACACCTGACAAAAGGCAACAAATAGAAGAAGTGAGAATGGCAGAACTAGAAGGCCATGCTTCTAAGATGAGCCAACAACACCAACAGGATACATCAGTTGAACCTGCTATAGTAGAGGTTCAGGAAAAGAAGGCTGAGGAGAAGGATGTATCTGAGGATCCTGCTGCCAAAGTTCAGGAAGTAAGTAGCACAGGTGCAAAACAGATAATGGCTTCAGAACAAATGCCAGCACCTAAGGAGGATTCTGCAATATCCAGTGCGGTGAATGTGCATCATGAAGAAGAAAAGGCAAAGGAGGATGAGGTAATAACGGAGAAGGATCATGATCATCATATGGACACATCACAAGATCCTCCACCTCAAGATGATGCTCCTCTAGAAAAAGAAGTTCCTCAACAGGAGGATGTACCACAGGATCACCCTCAGGACGAGCATCATGAAGAAGAGACAAGAGAATCACCTTCTCCACCACATATGCTGATGGATACAGGAGATCAAGGTGAACGTCATGATGATGCGGAGAAACATGATCAGGTACCTCTATGGTTGGAGAAGGAAGTAAACGCAGAGGTAGATTTTGAAATTCAAGAACTCAATGTATCTACCTTATTTTCTGAAAATATGGTAAACCAAAGAGGAAGGCCAGAATGACTTCAGCCATTAAAAGGGATCTGACAACTGGGAGAAGGACTGCACAAATTGCAATCCCTACTGTAGAGAAGGAGAAAGGTAAAATTACCTTAGATGAATTTCATATCAGCACAGTGGACCTGGGGTTTGTAAATGAAGACCAGAAGGGTTAGAAGGTAAATATATCATAGATTCTTTAATTCAAAAGGTTAAGAAGGAAAAAGAGAAAAATAAGCAACACAAAGAGTACATTGCTCAGTTGCATGCCTATATAGGGAGGTTGACTAATACTGAAGATACTTCAACTGAACATGCAGTCCCATTGACTGCTATTTCCTAGGAGGAGGTAAATAAGTTGGATCTCATGAAACATGAGTCATCCATACTGAGGAAGTGGATGCTATCCACATTTGATATAGCAGAGGAAGTGGTAAAAGCCTCTCTAAAGAGATGGAATTCCCTTAGTATCTCCAGGAAGAAGGTAGACAAATTGCAAATGGAGACAGGGAAGAGGTCATTCCAATTGAAGAAGACATTGTCTGCCTTAGATGAAATAAGGAGGATAAATCCTCAACTGCTTATAAATAAACAAGCACTAGATAGTAACACTGCCTTATTGATAGACATATGGTACAGTGACATTCAATTTGAATGTGGGGTACTTAAAAGATGCAATAATAAACTGAGAGATATCAGCATGAAACTGCATGATATGATGTCTGTTGAGGCAGAAATTTTGGAAACATTGGAAGGAAAAGTGGAAGGGAAGGTAGAGAATTAGGATGAAGAGTTTGCCATCAAAGCTTTACATGGCAACTTTCAATCAGTAGCTGATGATCCACTTGTTCACTTGACGGAAGAAGTCATAGATAAAATGATGAGAATCAAGGTCAAGATGGAAAACTACAATGAGACACTGAACAATAGGAAAAACAAGTTGGAAAACATCAGAGGTAAATATCAAATGCATAAGCATGCCATCATCAAAGAAAGAACTCAAGATGGTGGGGAGATTGATAGAGTATTACAGTTATATGAAAATGTCAGGATGTTCATGCAGCCTCATATACAGGGTCTTCTTCATCAGGATGATGAAAGTTCACAAAGTGATGCACCTGACGATGAAGCTCATGAGTCAGACAAGGAGCATGATGAGGATGCATCATAAAAGAGATGTAAGCATTTGATATTTAGTGAAAATAAGTATTTCAGATAGTTGCCAGCTGGTAACTTGTACTATTTTGATGTGGTTGACAAAGTCAAAGTTAATACTGACCGTAGATATTCATAGATAAATCAAGGTCTGAGATATTTTTGTAACGGATTCCTCACCTTGTTCTATAAAAGGTGCTGGAATGCCTCATTTAAAACATTCGAAACTTAATTGAAATCCGTTTGCTGAAATATTTACGGCTCATTTCAAAGCTTGTTGTATACATTTATATTTTTGCATACTTAATGAATGAGAAGACTTGTTTGATTACAATTCATAGTAAATCTTGAGTAATCAGTGTGTGAATTCTAGATATATGCTGTGATTTGCTGCGTCCCTTGGAGTGCATGTCTACTCGCATATGTTGTTTTCATACAAATTCCTTTGAAGTTAGCATCAACTGTATCTAGCTGTGGAATGTCCTGGTGAACATATGGTTTGGTTTTCTTCTCTTCATGACTGTGTCTAATGTACATGTGGTTCAATAGCTAAAGGTTCAACATTAATTTGAAGCATTTCTTTCAATTTTTTTAAATTTCAAAGCATTTCACTATCATAATTGCAAATAGCTGATAATCTCAAGCAAGTAACACAAAATATGCAGATATCTCGTAGATAACAGTATATCTTTAGCATATTTAGAGACAAAGCATGTATAATTGGTAAATATCATGCAAATATTTGAGTACAACTACATCATTTGATCAAACAACTGTATAAAATGACCTCCTTGTGAAGAATCTTTGCAGAAACAGTGTCATGATGATGAACTTTACGTAAGGCCCCAAAATGGAAACAGCAACACACATCAACCTCTAAGTAACGTCAGAAGATTAAGACCTAATCACCGGAGACTTGGGATCATGAATTCTCAGAATTCATCATATCTTTCAAAATGAATAAAGGTTAATGTGTACTTTTATTCTATGCTTGTTTGTGACTAACATCATGACCAACAATACCAAACTAATACAGAGGAAGATCAGACCATGTCAGATTTTGAAGAAATGTGGATAGAATGCTTATGAGATCCAACTTCCTTCTGATCTTGGATTGTCACCCATATTCAATGTATGTGATTTAACTCCATACAGACATAATGCAGATGTAGAATAGGAACCATTACAGGAAACAATATATGATGACATTCCTAAACATGATCCACCATAATTGCAGAGGATTTTAGACTCAAGAGTGGCAAAGATGACCAAGAACAAAGAGTATATGGAATACTTGGTGGCGTGGCAAGGGAAACCTGATTCAGAGGTAGTTTGGATGACTGGAGAGTAGATCATCAAACATGGTTTAGATCTTCAAACTCTCATCTCAAGTGGACTTGTGATTTCTTCTCTCGGGGAGTATGGTGCAGGGGCACCCCTTCGTCAAGTAAATTATACATCTACGGGAGAAGAGTAAAGCCTTGATATGTCTTAGGCATATCTATATTTAATGTAATAAGTTATGTTTGACCAAATGTAGTCATTATAGTTTGTGGCTCGATTGTTTCTGTTTGTAAGTCCCAAGGGACACCTATCAACCTGTAATAATAGGCTGTTAGGGTGTTAGAGTTTGTTAGTTAGTTATGTTCTCCCAGCTGCTTGGAACTATCTCCCAGCCGCTGGGAATCATGTCAGTATTACTGTTGGTAAGTAGTTAAAAGCCCTAGCTTGGATTGAATTGAGGAGAGATAGGTAGAGAAATGGAGAGTTGATTTTGATTCTGAAAGAGATAGATTAGAGCAGTGATTGTGCATTGTAATTGTTTAGTTGTATTCATTTGTGAAAGCATAATAAAGAAGATCCTATTTGCATTCGATCCCATTTTATAATTGATTTTCCTGATTTACGGTCGAAATGTGGTGTTAGCCCGTTCCACCGGTTAATTACTTTGTAATTGGTGGAATGACTCTGTATAATAGTTTGTGTTTTTGTTTTGGTTTCCTGTCTGTTAGTTTTATGTTTGCATGCTCTGTATTAGGGGGTAATTTTGTGAGTTTTTGATCTCTAATCATTTGAGGAGTTATTGTGAGTTTTTTATTCATCCTTCTGTGATAAATCTAAAAAAGGATAATTACGAGTCTTGGAAAAAAGGCATCCTCACACATTGCAGGTGGCTCTATTAAATGGCACAAGACAACTGAGAGGGGGGGTGAATCAGTTGTATCAAAATTTTAACTTCTATAAACCACAATCAATTTCACAATCACTTAACTTATTTCCTTATTCTATTATCAACAATAAAGATTAATAGTAGAATAAAAAAATTAAACACATCAACATCACATGCACATGAACACCAAAATTTTTACGTGGAAAACCCTAAATAGGGAAAAACCATGGTGAGTGTTGGCTCACAATATAAATGTAGTAACAATATCAAATATCAAATGGTGGCTCATTGCCAAAGGGCTCACTGCCCAAAAGGATGGCTCACTGCCGAGGGTGGCTCACTGCTGGGGGTGGCTCACTGCCAAGGATTGAATTGATATAGTAGCATCTACACCATGCTTGAGTTTAGTTCCATTGAAGTGTAGTATATCTCCTCTACTCTGCTATGCTTCTACAACTCACACCTTATCTTCACATCTTCACACACACACTACTTAAACACGAATTCATTACATGTATTTATACAATTCATCAACCTTGGAATGTACATCAAGGTTGGCATTACAATCATCAACCATTGGAACAATCTCCAAGGTTAGCATACATACATACATCAAATTAGGACTAGACCTAAACAATCTTGCGGACTAAGTGAATAAAGGAGGAACACTTCACACCTTAACACATACTCAATTACATCTTCACATGCTACCACATGCTTCTACAATTCAAGAGAATCATCTGCAAAGAGTGTTAATCATCCAGGTCGGCCAGACAGGTGCAATCACCAAGAACACTTGAACACATGCTTCCAAGATCTTCATTGCAGCTTGTGGATTAATCACACACCTTCAATGCATTCAGGGGACATCTATGAACATCATAGAATCATTTGGAGACCAGCAAATCTAGCCACAACAGATCTCAACTTGTTTCACTTGAAGATGGATCACACACTGTTCTCAATTAGACACTGTCAAACTCTGCTAATTAGAAACTTGTTTTCCAGAGCTTCAAATCACTTATCCTTTGGAATGAAGATGACTAAGGACCTTATAAGCTTAATTCCAGAAATGCAAGAAAAAAATCCAATATGTGGAGAAATGCGGAGCAAAACACTTTCTCCCTATCATCATGCAAACCTTGCCAGGCACCGTCTTCATACTGGTGAATAGAACTTTTTCTGTACAACGATCCGGACCACAAAATTCTAGATTTAGCTTCTTCAAACACTTCTCTAAATCATATCTAAAGTTCATACTCTAGCCTTCAACACCAGAAATATGCGGAGCAAAATACTCAGACAATGTTCTTTAATTCGTTAACAAATAGCAATGCCAAGTGATATAGTTGACACAAATGACAACATAGATATGTTGACATAAATGACAACACCAATTAGCACATACTTGCAACAATCTTCCCCTTTGTCATTGATGGAAACATATGATGTGAAAAACATGTTCCACTATCAAGACACAATTCTGCTTCAGAACTCCCCCTTTGTTTTCATACTTCTGCACTCTTACTCCCCCTAATTTTTTCACATGATTTCTCTCCCCCTTTGACATCAATGCAAAAGGGCTTCACATCTTCTCCACTACACATACTTGCACAGTTCTACTCTAATCATATTGGAATCATTCTTTACTCCCCCTAACTACAACAATCATCTCAGATCACTACCTGCTCCCCCTGAGGCTAATCCCCCTAAATTAGTCTAGAAGAAAATATTCTTTGAGGCACACTAGACTGATGCATCTTCTTATGCACCTAGTTCAATGAAGGAGGGGCAATAACCCCTAACCTTTGCCATAGATACTCAAATGTGTCCTTTGGAAGGGCTTTAGTGAATATATCAGCAACTTGATCCTTTGTAGGCACATACTCAAGCTTCACAACATTCTTTGCAACTTTCTCTCTTAAAAATGGTACTTAATTGAAATGTGTTTTGTCTTTGAATGCATCACTGGATTCTTTGAAATGTTTATGGCACTTGTGTTATCACAAAGAATAGAGATTGGCTCCTCATACTTAACTTTGATATCTTTCAAGGTTTATTTCATCCACAACACCTGAGTGCAACATGTTATTGCAGCAAAATATTTTGCCTCTGCAGTAGATAAGGAGACTAATTCTTGTTTCTTTCTATGCCAGGATAGTGCCCTATCTCCAAGGAAGAATACACCTCCACTTGTGCTTTTCCTTTCATCAACACAACCGGCACAATCTGCATTTGTATAGGCACTTAGGCAGAAGTCATTATTCTTTGGATACCATAGATCATGATCCAAAGTACCTTTCAAGTACCTAAAAATCCTTTTCACTGCCACAACATGTGATTCTCTAGGATTTGATTGAAATCTTGCCACAAGACAAACTGCATGCATGATATCCGGTCTAGTGGCAATTAGATAAAGTAGTCCTCCAATCATTGACCTGTACTTGCTCTGATCAGCCTTAGGAGATTCATCATCATTTTTTCTCAACTTACTTCTAGTAATCATAGGAGTGCTTACCGGTTTAGAGTCTTCCATTCCAAACTTCTTTAATAACTCTTTGAGATACTTTGATTGAGAAATGAAGATACCTTTGTTTGTCTGATTGATTTGCAGTCCAAGGAAGAAATTCATCTCACCACACATGGACATCTCATCTGCAAAATTCTTACACATTCCTTCATTTCCACCAAATATAATATCATCCACATAGACTTCAACAATTAGGATTTGATCTTTGCTTGCCTTGATATACAAATTTCTATCCACGGACCCTTTACTAAAACCCTACTGCAGTAGATACTTATCCAGTCTTGCATACCAAGCTCTGGGAGCTTGCTTCAATCCATACAGAGCCTTCTTCAACTTGCACACCATATTTGGTTGGTCTGATAACTAGAATCCATCTGGTTTCTCTATGTATACCTCTTCTTCTAACTCACCATTTAGAAAGGCAGATTTCACATCCATTTGATACACCTTGAAATCTTTATGTGCAATAAAAGATAAAAATAGTCTTATTGCTTCCAGTCTAGCCACCGGAGTAAAAGTCTCCTTATAGTCTATCCCTTCCACTTGTGAGTAGCCTTTGCACACAAGTCTTGGTTTGTTTCTCACAACTTCTCCAACCTCATTCAGTTTGTTCCAGAAAACCCACTTTGTTCCAATCACATTCTTGTTTGCAGGTCTAGAGACAAGTTCCCAAGTCTTGTTCTTTTCAATCTGCATTAATTCTTCTTCCATTGCCTTGACCCAATGTGTTGATAAGAGACACTGTATGGATTCATGAGTATTGTCATTGACGGCAGCAAAGCCCATCCCACACATCCGTAGCACATAGTATGTCTATATCGGAAGACAGATTGAAGAGTGTTTTGGTTTGGTGAGCAAGAAAAGAGCATGCAGCAAGGTCTAACAATCAAGTCTGGATTTATTAGATGATGTAACTTAGAAAGTTGTAGACTTGGACAAGTCAAGAGGAGTACCATGACTACTACATTCCAGAGATTGAGCCTTCGGTGAAGTATGAGTGAAAATATATGAGCATCTAAGTGTTGGGTTCCTGATAGGCAGAGTAGACTGAGGAAGAGCTGACCGATAGAGCATCAGACTTTAATCTGAATGAGAAATTGATGGTGATCAAGCTATTTGAGGGATCATACAGGGTTGGCCAACATGATTGATGAATTCTATGTCTATATCTTTGATACACATCACATATTAAGTATGGATTCAGCTGACAGATCAGTGTCTTGAAAATATCCTGAGTATTCCAGTTGCCGACTAGAAAGATGTTGAAATCCTTGATGCGGATATATATACTAGATGGATTTTGGTATGAAGGTGTGTGTGTGTGTGCTATTATAGTGTGTGAAGAAAGGTAGAGAGAAGTGTGGAAGAAGCAATACAAGTCCGGTATGTGACAGAACAACAACACTAGAATAGAGGAAGAATGAAGTGCATTAAATCAGTCTATTGAGCCTAACCGAAATTGAACCTCAGCATTAGTAGATGCTTCTCATTAATTCAAGCACTTGGTTACCTTCTATAAACTTTGTAGACAGTGAGTCTCTTATAGGCAGTGTGCCTCTTGTGAGCAGTGTGCTCGGGCAGTGAGCCCTAATTGGCAAGTGCCATTTTGTACTTCTTATTCTTTTAACAAAGAATACAATCTTGGGTTAGTCACCCCATGGTTTTTCCCTTAACAAAGTTTTCCATGTTAAAATCCTTGTGTTATATGTGTTGATTTCATTTCTGCTCTCATGATTACATATGCTTATGTGTTTTGATGCTGCACAAATTATAAAAAGAAAAATAAAGTAAAATTATTAGAGATAACTGATTCACCCCCCTCTTAGCTATCTACCTTGTTTACAACAATTGGTATTAGAGCCAAGTTCCTCTAAATAGAGCCTAACAACTTGAAGAAGATCTGGGAATCTCAATGGATATATATGGTATGAAGGGACAACTTCAGTCATCTCTAGATGATCTTGAGCAGTCTCACTCTGAAGTTAATAACTTGAGAGAAAGACTCAAACAAGCTAATGATTTCATAAATGAGCTAAAAGAAAAATTGAGTATCTCTGTGAAAAAGAGAAAGGAACTACTTCAACAATTAGCAAGTCAAAGTGAAGCCAATGATACTAATGAAGATTTGAATGAGAAAAACAAACTATGTGAGAAGCTATCAAAAGAGGTCATTATGGTAAGACATGAAATGGAATCAGGGGTTATGAGATTCACCCAAGAAATTGAAGAGGAAAGAAAAATTGAAGATAATCTAAAACAATCTCTCAAGGAGAAGTCAGAAGACTACCACAAAATGGATAGAATAATCAGGCATCTAGAATCTGATCTTGAAGAAGCTAGAGATAATGAAGAACAACTTAAGAATCAGATAGACACTCTTAAACAAGATCTTCAAACAACAAATGAATACAAAGAGAAATTCAAGATAATCTCAGCTCAACTTGAAGTTCTTCTTGAAAGCCAAAAGAGGGTAGATGCCAAGCATGGCTTGGGATATGAGAAAGGTGAAAGCTACGGATCTGGTTAGAAGAACTCTAGATTATGAAATCTAAGGAATAGGCCTAGAAGACCTCCAGTAAGGCAACCAAATGATCAAAGATATCCATCCTTCAATGGATACTGCTACAGTTGCAACAACTTTGGTCATAAAACAACTCAGTGTAGAAGCAGAATGAATAAGGCTAATTCATCCTTCTCCGGATGGTGTTTCAATTGCAAAAGGTATGGTCACAAATCTCATGAATGTAGAAATATGCAAATAAACAATTCATTCAATGGTAGATGATTTGCATGCAATAGAATGGGACATATGGCTAATCAGTGCAAATCAAGAGGATATCAGTCAAATATACAAAGAAATGTTGTTTGCTACAATTACAATAGATCCGATCATATTGCCAAATTCTACAGAAGTAAGAATCAGGATAAAAGGGGTTCGATGCATCGTAATCAAAATCAAGATAAAGGAAGAGGCAAAGTGAATGCGGATGAAGTTCAAAGGGAGATGAACAAGATTTGGGTGAAGAAGAGTATAGAAAATGTTGGGGATGGATCCGTACCAGAATTTGGTGCTGATATTCCTTCTAGAAACTAAATAGATGAGCTCTGGCTTAGGGGGAGTCACAAAGGAAAATAAATTCCCCCAGCCAGTCAATTGGTTCCTAAATTTGGCACATGAAATGTTGTGGATTAAAGGGCTCTTAGAGAAATATCTAAATAACCCTTGGTAAAAATATGAAAGATCTGCAAGGAGTTTTGAAGAGGTTAATCATCAAAGATTGATCCAGTTTGACAGCCATTCGGTAAAAGTAGGATTTTCACATTTAGATCCGGTATGATTCAAAATTGAAATATCTTGATTTGCAGATAAATTGTATGATTGGAGGAGAGGAGATACATTATCAATTATCACTAAAAATAATTCTAAGTGCATCTCAGTGATTCAGAAAGATCTCTCTCAGAACAAGGCAACCGGAACAACTTAAGTTGTGCATTTATTGCAAAAGGAAATTAGGGTTTGCGTAGAGATAAAAGGGTTCTTTTATTCATCATTTGCACATTTGCATTCGAGAAGAAGAAAGGAAGAGATTTGCATCAAGATTGTTACAACCTTCTCAAAGATCAACCACAGAATTTGATTCAACCAACGATCTTTTCTAGCTCATATTGTGAACCCTAGAAGCATAAAAAGGTATTTCCATTTCTGAATATCTCTCTTTGAATCTTTTGCAAAGATGGCTACTCCAATGGTTGTTAAGATCACTTATAGGCCGCACCCAAAGTTCAAGAAACACCCCTACAAATCCCTAGAAGTTGATCCCTTAGAAGCCTTTTCTAGCATTCCGCATGGGGTTCTGCACATAGAAGATGTTAGGGTGTACATCCATGCCAATATTGAGGAATTTGGAGAATCCAAGCTGATGGATATCTATCATAAACAATTAATAGATGAAACTTTTGAACTCAAACCTCAATACAAGGCCCTCCGAGATAAGCATTTTGGACATTGCATCCACTTCCCCTGTTTTGCAGAAGATGAATGGGTTCGGTATGTTCTTAGCAGAATACATGACAACTTCATGTGGTTGATGAAGCCCTTCAAGATAACAAAAGATGCCATTAGGGTAGTAACTGGATTGCACTCATCTGGAGGGTTGCCTGCACTCAAATCTATCAAGAATCAGACAGTAAGTGAGGCTACCAGATCTAAGTTTGACAAAAGAGCCATGACAATAGAATATATCATAGATCTGAGTATTAAATTTGCCTCTATTATAATAGGTTATAAAATCTATCACTCCAGCAGGGAGAATTCTGTGTCCGGAATTGCAATTTATACAACATATTAGATGCTAAGGGAAAATGCTGATTATGACCTATGTGATCTTCTTCTGAACCAACTGTTAGAAAACTTGTAGAAGATCAAGAAGGATAAGAAGAACTCATTCAAGTATGGTGGCTTAATACTGTGTTTATTCTTTTACTATATGAATGAGCTACCCGGATCAAGTGGTTGGGTATGGCAAAATGATAGACCGGTTGCCATACAAATCAGAGACTACATGTATGGGCTTGGTGATGCCAAGGCTTAAAGCACATAACTCTAGGGATATTTTAAGAACTTCCAAGGTATGATGCAGGCTAGAGAAAGAATTCCTCAAACAATAGTTGAAAAGAATAAGGATATAGTATGCTTCATGGTAGACATTGATCAATGCCTAATGGAGGCAGTTGAGCCTAGAACAATTTAGATTATGCCAATGGGATATGAGGTTGATGAGAAAATCTTGGAGCTGCATAGCCAACACTTGCTGAATCAGCCTAAGGACCCTGAGGCAGAAAGGTTTGGAACCTTTGAAGAATTAAGTGTAAAGATTCATGTTGAAATAAGGTAACTGGAAATAAAAAGGAAAGTTAGAAGGGAAGTAGAGGAAATCACCAAGAGATATGGCATATCAAAATAGGCAGTTGATGCAAATAGAGAGAAAATAGAAAGAACTAAGAAAGAGAAGCAAGAAACAGAAAAAGAAAGTGTTCCGGTGCAAGCCTCCTCTCGGACTAGATCCTCAAAGAGCTCTACACTTGCCACCTCTAAGAGCTCAAGAGCCTCAAAACTAGAAGCCAAGACATCCAGAAAGGGAGAAAAGAGAATGAAAGAAAAAGCCACAAGGGCTTACATAAGCCAAAAGGATGATGAAGAAATAGAGTCTGATGAGGAAGTTAAGAAAATGAAGAAGAAGAAGAAGAAAACTTCTGAGGAATCCTCTGCTGGTAAAAACAAAGAAGAAGGGGTAGAAGAATTTTTTGAAAGGCCCACTCTTTCTATTGATGATATCATCAAGGCAGTCACTGTGGATGGGAACCTGCAACTAGCCACAGAATTTTATGATGATTACAGTGATACTGACAAAAGAATTTTGGAGGAAGCTACAGTCAAGTACCTAAACATTTACAATAAAGCATTAATTGAAATCATTTCTCTAATTCCCAAAAGTCTAGAGAAGGTACTTGAACTCATAAAATAGAATGCCAAGGAAAAGGATTTAGAGATCCGGGAATAGATTGCTATTCAACTCTATTCTTCCATTACTTCAAAACAAATGATCATGATCTTTAAGGACTACAAGGATGAGTTCCAGAGCAAAGCAAGAATGAACAAACTTATGCTTGGAGAGACTGATCAGGTGGCAAAAGAAATAGAAGACATCCTCTAGAATGCCTTTAAGAAATTCAATCTTCCTATTATAGAGGAAATAGATGAAGAACCTTCTACCATGGATGTCGAAGGATTAAGTGCATCGAAAGAAGAATCTACTAAGAAAAATGTATGAGAGTCCAAAGAGATAGATGAGGAGAAGTCTAAGGACTTGGATTCCTCTGTTCCAGAAGAGGAAGTCCATGAAGAAGTTAACATCTCTTCTTTGAATCCCCCTGTAGACTCAGGAACTGGAGGAGAAGGAAGAAAAGAGGAGATATTGAGTTAAGAAGAGGAGGTAAAGGGAAGAAAAGAAGAACAAACAGAGAAGATCTCTGATGACAGTTCTGAGATAGCAAAAGGAAAGAAGACTCAGTCTTCGGCAAGAGACACTATAGAAGTAGTGAAGAATTTCTTGACCAAAGAAATGATGGAGATAGATGAACCGGAACTACTCCAAGTACCACTAAATTTTGATTCCCTCTCTTCGGTCCAGATAATGAAGATAGCATCTTTTGCCCAAGCTAAAGCAAAAGAAAAGCTTCTGAAGTCTCACATGGAAGACTATGAGATGACAGAGATTGCATCTAGGATGCTAGAGAAGATCATGCCATCCTTCCAAAAGGATCTTTCAGCCTCTCCATCTGGTAACTTGAAATCTCTGGTTAATTCTATTAGCACCCATTTTGATTGTTTAGAGAAATCAACAGAAGATAAATTTTGGAAAGAATTTTTGGGAAAGAGATTCACCGAAGTATAGGGACTCATAGCTAATGACAGGAGGAGCCTGGATATTGGGATAAAGATCCTAGAAAATTCTCTTAAATATGGTGGAGAAATGTATAAATTTTGTCTATCTCGGTCTAAAGTGACAGAGGATTTTGAAAAGAAGGTGAAAGAACAAGAAGGTAAACTATCAAGTTTATCTCAGAATTTTGATCCCCTCACCACATCCATAATGAATCAAGAGTGCCAGGCTATTGCTATTATAAATGAAATAGAGAGGCTTGAAAAGGAGAGGAAGAATATAATAAGCAGGATGAGTGAACTTAGAGGGATAATTATCCCTAAGTTAGAGGCCATGTGTGAAGCCTTAACTGATGCTCAGACCACAGCCCAGACCAGTGATCTAGTAGACTTAAGAAGGGTAGAAGCTTAAGCATTTTTGTTGAGTGGTCACATCTCAATTTTGGATAGGATGAAGTAGAGTTGGGCAACAAAATTTGTACAGTTGAAGACCACCTTTGTGGATATACTTAAGTTTATGTAAGTATCACATGTATATATACTTATGCGGCTATGTATAGGTTGATTTTTTGCAATTTTTGGTGTGCAGATTCTGCCCTTTTTCATTGATGTCAAAGGGGGAGTGAGGAGTAGTGAAAAATGTGGAATCTAGCTAAAGGGGAGCTTCGGTAAAACAATGTATAAGATAGAGCATCCGCCAAGGGGGAGTTTACTGTGACACTTAGTCATTTTTCACTAAGTGTTGCCATCAATGCCAAAGGGGGAGATTATTGGTAGGAGACACTGTATGGATTCATGAGTTTTGTCATTGATGGCAACAAAGTCCATCCCACACATTCACAACACATAGTATGTCTATACCAGAAGATAGATTGAAGAGTGTTTTGGTTCGGTGAGAAAGAACAGAGCATGCAGCAAGGTCCGACAATCAAGTCTGGATCTCTTAGATGATGTAACTTAGCAAGTTGTGGACTTGGACAAGTCAAGAGGAGTACCATGACTACTACATTCCAAAGATTGACCCTCTAGTGATGTATGAGTGAAAAGATATGAGCATCTAAGTGTTGGGTTCCTGATAGGTAGAGTAGACTGAGGAAGAACTAACTAGCAGAGCATCAGACTTTAATCCGGATGAGAAATTGATGGTGATCAAGCTATTTGAGGGATCATACATGGTTGACTGACATGATTGATGACTTCTATGTCTATGTCTTTGATACGCATCACATATTAAGCATGGATTCAACCGACAGATCAGTGTCTTGAAAATATCCTGAGTATTCCGATTGCCGAATACTCAGATGTTGAAATCCTTGATGCGGATATATATACCAGATAGATTTCAGTATGAAGGTGTGTGTGTGTTGTTATATTGTGTGAGGAAAGGCAGAGAGAAGTGTGGAAGCAGCAATACAAGTCTGGTATGTGACAGAACAACATCACTAGAACAGAGGAAGAATGAAGTGCATTAAATCAGTATATTGAGCCTAACCAGAACTGAACCTTAGCATTAGCAGATACTTCTCATTAGTTCAAGCACTTGGTTACCTTCTATAAACTTTGTAGATAGTGAGTCTCTTGTAGGCAGTGTGCCTCTTGTGAGCAGTGTGCTCAGGTAGTGAGCCCTAATTGGCAAGTGCCATTTTGTACTTCTTATTCTTTTAACAAAGAATATAATCTTGGGTTAGTCACCCTATGGTTTTTTCCTTAACAAGGTTTTCCACGTTAAAATGCTTGTGTTATGTGTGTTGATTTCATTTATGCTCTCATGATTATATATGCTTATGTGTTTTGATGCTACACAAATTATAAAAAGAAAAATAAAGTAAAATTATTAGAGATAACTGATTCACCCCCCCTCTTAGTTATCTATCTTGTTTCCAACACAATGTTCATCATTGCAAGCTTCATTGGCTGTCTTACGTGCCACATTTGAAAGTAAACAGAGATTTATTTGTTCTTCTGCAACTCTCCTTCTTGTCAACACACCTTTCTTTTTATCACCTATAATCTAATCTTCAGAATGATCTCTTTGCACATACTTGGGAGTTTTTGGAATTCTTTTAGGAGCATCTTCTTTAGGAGAAACTTGTACTTCAGTCTGAACTTCCTTTTCTTTGCCTTTTTCTACCTTCTCTGTGACAACAGGTTCATCTGATTTATACCCATCTAATTGAAGATCTTCATCTACCTTTACATTTGCACTTTCAATGATCTTTTTCAATCTTTTATTATAGCACTAGTAAGCTTTGCTCTTGGTTGAGTAACCTAGGAATATGCCTTCATCACATCTAGCATCAAACTTCCCTAATTCTTCATCTCTTCTGATATAGCATTTGCTTCCAAACACTTTGAAATATTTGACTATAGGAGTCTTACCATACCACCGTTCATAAGGTGTCTTGGTCTCTTTTGCTCTGACCTGCACTCTATTCTGAATATAGACAACAGTGTGTATTGCTTCTTTCCAGTACACTTCCGGTAGGTCTACTTCCTTGATCATTGTTCTAGCAGCTTCTTGAATAGTTCTATTCTTTATTTCAACCACTCCATTTTGGTGAGGAGTCCAAGGGGAAGACAAATGTCTCTTTATTCCATGTTCTTCATAGAAAGCATTGAACTCATTTGAAGTAAATTCACCTCCTCTATCAGACCTTAAGAACGTGACTTTTAGATCCAATTAATTTTCAACCATAGCTTGGAAAGTTTTGAACTTGTTTAGGGTTTCTAATTTTTCTCTAAGGAAAGTAACCCAAGTCATTCTTGAATAATCATCAATAAGAAGCATGAAATACCTATCACCTTGTAGACTTCTTACTCTTGTAGGACCACAAAGGTCTATATGCACCAACTCCAACAGATCGATAGAGAATTATTCTTTGCTTTTGAAGGTGGTCTTTGTTATCTTCCCCAATTGACAATCTTTACATGTAATATTGGTAGGCTTCACAATCTTAGGTAGACCTCTTACAATCTGAGAAGTACTTATTTTCACCATATTATCAAAGTTGATGTGACCCATTCTTCTATGCCATAGCCAACTTTGATCTATCTTAGCCAGTAAACAATAGTTGTCAGAGACTTTCAAGTGATAAACATTACCATGAGTCTTCTTACCAGCAACAATTATGGGTTTGGAGCTTTTTCTTATCTCACATCCTTTGTCCTTGAACACAAGATTATATCCTTTATTGCACATTTTTCCAACACTTAGAAGGTTATGCTTCAAGCCCTTGACATAAAGAACATCATTTGTATTATGCTTTCCATCAAAAGTAATTGATCCTTTTCCACAAATCTTACCAGCTGCATCATCTCCAAATCTTACTAGTCCTCCATCATACTTTTCAAATTTGACAAACTTACTTTTGTCTCCAGTCATACATCCACTGTCAATGATCCATTCATCTTCCTTTTTAGCATGAAATGTAGACAACTCTCCTAGACTTCTATCCTTCACATAGCTAGCAAGGTTAGTAGAAACATGTTCTTCTCTAAGTGCAATAAACAAGCATTCACTACTATTGCCATCATTAGTCATCATTAGTTACACCATCATCATCTCTAACATAGTAACTCTTTCTTACCATCTTTCCTTTATTTTCATTGAATTTTAAGGCTCTGTCAGGACATCTTGAAGCATAGTGACCAATTTTTTCACAATTGAAACATTTGAAGGGTAACTTACCTTTGAATTTTCCTTTTCTACCTCTTTTTATTCTGCTTGCAAACTTAGCCTCAATTTTTGCAAAACCTTCTTCATCTGATTCCACAGCATACTTCTCTGATCTAGAAGTCTTTTCTTCCTTGGCCTTGAAAGCAGTCTCAGTTTTCACAGGACCATCAGTAGTACCAAATTCCCTTATTTCAAAGGCAGTTAGTTTACCAAGCAATTGATCTTTTGTAAGTTTACTTGACTCAAGCAATTCTTCAATGGAAGATACCTTGTGACTATAGGACTTTGGAAGAGTTTTGAGTATTTTATCAATAACATATTCATCTTCTAACTTTCCACCAAGGGCCTTGATGCCGCTAACAACTTCATCAATCTTGTATATATAATTTGTTATGTTATCATCTTCAGACATTCACATGGTTTCATATGTGGTCTTTAAATTTTGCAACTTAGCTTTCTTGACAGATGCATCATCTTCATAAATATTCTTCAGTTTCTCCCAAATTTCATGAGTAGTTGTAAGATCTACCACTTTAGCCATTTCAACATTTGATAAAGCATTCAATAGAGCATTTTTAGCTTTGTGATTCAATTCAAACTCCTGGATTTCTTCTTCAGTCTTTGGACCATTTTCAGGTATTTCATATTTCATTTTGACTATCATCTAGACACTGTAACTTATGTAAATAAGATAACTTTCCATTCATACCTTCCAGTATGTGTAGTCAGTTCCATCAAACTAAGGTGTGTCCTTTTTGTGTGCCATCCTGGATCTTCCTTAAGCTGTTAGGATTTCTTTAAAGGAACCTACTCTGATACCAATTGTTAAATGACACAAGACAACTGAGAGGGGGAGGTGAATTAGTTGTATCAAAATTTTAACTTCTATAAATCACAATCAATTTCTCAATCACTTAACTTGTTTACTTATTCTATTATCAACAATAAAAATGAATAGAAGAATCAAAAACTTGAACACATCAACATCACATGCACATGAACACCAAAATGTTTATGTGGAAAACCCTAAATAGGGAAAAACCACGGCGAGTGTTAGCTAACAATATAAATGTAGTAACAATACCAAATATCAAATGGTGGCTCACTACCAAAGGTCTCACTACCCAGGGCTCACTACCTAGGGCTCACTACTTAGGGTTGACTACCCAAAAGGATGGGTCACTGCTGAGGGTGGCTCACTACCAGGGGTGTCTCACTGCTAGATGTGGCTAACTGCCAAGGATTGAACTGATATAGTAGCATCTACACCATGCCTAAGTTTAGTTCCATTGAAGTGTAGTATATCTCCTCTGCTCTGCTCTGCTTTTACAACTCACACCTTATCTTTGCATCTTCGCACACACACTACTTAAACATGAATTCATTACATGTATTTATACAATTCATCAACCTAAATAATCTTGCGGACTAAGTTAATGAAGGAGGAAAAATTCATGCCTTAACATAGACTCAATTACATATTCACACATTACCACATGCTTCTACAATTCAAGAGATTCATTCGTAAAGAGTGTTAATCATCCAAGTCGGCCATATAGGTGCAATCACCAAGAACACTAAAACACATGTTTCCAAGATCTTCATTACAGCTTGTGGATTAATCACACACCTTCAATGCAATTAGGGGACAACTATGAACATCATAGAATCATTTGGAGACCAGCAAATCTAGCCGCAACAGATCTCAACTTGTTTCACTTGAAGATGGATCACACACTGTTCTCAATTAGACACTGTCAAACTCTGTTAATTAGAAACTTGTTTTACGGAGCTTCAAATCACTTATCCTTTGGAATGAAGATGACTAAGGACCTTATAAGCTTAAGTCCAGAACCACAAGACAAAACTCCAATCTACGGAGAAAAACACTTTCTCCCTGTCACCCTGCAAACCTTGCCAGGCACCGTCTTCATACTGGTGAATAGAACTTTTTTTGCACAGTGATCTAGACCACCAAATTCTAGATTTATATTCTTCAAACACTTTTCTAAATCATATCCAAAGATCATACTCTAGTCTTCAACATAGGAAATATGCAGAGCAAAATACTCAGAAGTGTTCTTCAATTCATTAATAAACAACAATGCCAGAAGATATTGTCGACACAAATGACAACATAGATATGTTGTCATGCCCACTTTTTCCATGCGGTTATAACATGCATTACACACGTGTCATGTCCACATGTGTCATGTGGTCATGATACGAACTATCAAAAAAATTTCCTTACTACTCTGAAAACCCCCTCGCACGCATAAGCGTGCTCGGTGGTGCACGCTTAAGGTGAAAGCAATACAGTTGACGGCGGCGTACCAAATACATGTGCGCACACCCTAGACAAGGAAACGTGTAGTTCCCTGACTTAGGTTAATCTCACGAATTATATTTGAACAAAGTTGTTTTAGGTGATAGATCATTTTTCAACAAAGCATGATCATCTGTTCATTTGCCCTCTCTTCCTTTTCTTGGAATTTAATTTTGATTGTATTTCTATCTCATTCTCCTTCCTGTTGTGCAAGATCTTCTTATGTTATCCTATTTTTTTATTTTTTCTTTACGTTCTTTATCGAACAGTTATAACACTACATCCTTTACATTATTCCTAATTTCTTGGTAAACCAGATCACTTACACAGGGTTGGTTAACTTCACTCGACTCAGTCCCCCTAGGGTTCTACTCTAGGTTTTAGTTCAACGTTTGAATTAATTTTAATAATCAACCTGTTCTTAAATAGGATTAATGGTAGGTTAAACTTACTTAGTTCTCTTAGCCCCGTTCAGAAATGCCACGCATTTTCTCCTCTTTATTTTCCAAGGTTAGCTATTCTTTCTCTTTCTCTTTTTTTTTTTTTTAAATTAGATGTTTATTCTCTAAATCTACAGTTGAGTTTAAAATGGCGACTCATGGAATGACTGTGAGGGCTTGTTTGCGTTTATTTTCAGTGTCCTTTGTAAATGAAAGGATCATATTTTCCTCTTCATTTTCCTATTAAGTAATTTGTGATAATTGTTGAAACTTCCGAGAAACTCTTACTTAAAATTAAAATATATTTTCCTATGCTCTTTTTATATTATAATTATATTTCTCCTTATAAATTTAATTTATATATATATATACCGCCATTATCTCAGTTCACTTTAACTCTCAATTTCATTAATAAGTTCCTTAACTATAAAGAAAGTATAGAATAATTCATTAAAAACAGAGCAATGAGTTAATTTTATTTTTGCAAATATAAACATTGTATTTCTGAATTGCAACTTTGAGTTTAAGCATCTATTCAATTCGTATTATACAATATGCATAAATAAATCCCACTTTCCTTGATTTAAGATTTCTATTTCAAGTCAAATGTTTTAAACTCATATAGTTTGCCTTCAAATGAATAGTGAAAAGTGAATAATAAAAGTAAATAGTGAATAGTAAAAGTGAATAATGAATAGTGAAAAGTGAATAGTAATAGTGAATAGTGAATAGTGAATAGTAAAAGTGCATAGTAAAAGTGAAAAGGTCCCCATCCTAGGAAGAGGACCTCAAGGTGGCAGAAATTTCAAAAGCAATACTGCAACCCAAATTTCATTTATTTTATGGTGGGGATATTTTTTTAATACTTTTACAAACTTAATTAAAACATTAACTAACTCACAACGTTGCAAGTAGAAGAAGAAGGAACTAGATAATTTTAATATCCTTTTAAAAAACAAATTTTCTTTTCCTTTTCTTATTTCTAAATGGTAAAACTTAATGAACAAGAAAATTACAACTATCAACCCAAGAATAGAGAGGATTTCCTCACAACTCCAAAAATAACAATTTATACAACAATAGTGAGATAATTTTCTCCTTTTAAAAAATCGATAAGGAAGGAGCTATTAAAAGATCAGGTCTCCTTAAGACTTAAGGAAAATAGAATATTTTCTAAGATCCAATAATCTTCTCCAAGCTTCACAATAAGCTCCCAGAAAACTTGCATATCACACAAGGGAAGAAACACCACACAAGCTGCTCTCCTCCCTACCGTAGACCCGCAAGAGGGTCACCCCCGAGTTAGGGAGACCATCCTCATACCCAGGGTAAAATAGACTATACACATCACAACATTGAACAACAACAACAAATCAAATAATACACACACCCTTAAGGTTTGACTCACAATACAAAGACTCAGCTTAGGTGAGTTCAGGGAGGGTAGGGAAGTAGACATCTCTACCTCTAGGTGTCATCCTTTACACATTTGATCACATTTTATCACAAGGCCTTGAGCCAACAATTTATCTTTCCACAAGGCCTCAAGCCTTCCAATTAATCAAATTACCTGGGATTTCCCAATAGGATCTCAAAGCCATAAGCCCTCTAGGCTCAAAAGTAACAACATACCCTCAAGGCATTTCATATATCAAGAAACAAGATGACACCCGAGGAGGTTCGCACCTTCTCTTCTCTATACAAGATGAGCATTGCCTTCCAACTGGAAGGAGCTCTTTCAACACCCAACACAAACCCCAAATAATAGACAACACATAGAAAACATTTGCAATCTCACTCATCAAGCAAGAACAAACATACATAACAAGTAACAGATCATACAAGTGAGAAGTCTTGTTCACCAACCTTCTCAAGCCCAATTATAGATGAAATTTGATGAAGAGCTCCACTCTTAGCCTTCTCCTCCAAGTTCTCCTTCTTTCCACATTAATCCAACCCCAAAAATAATCTCTCTATGATCACAAGCAAGGGATAATGAATGGAGGATATAGGATGGCTAGAATAATTTTAGCATTATGAGGCTATGAAGAGAAGAATAGAGAAAGAATTGGGCATTATGAGGATGCCAGAAGAAGATTTCCTAGAGGAAATTAGGCATGATAAGAATGTAAGAATGAAGTCGCCCTGCAAGAATGAAGTCCCCTCCTGCAAGAATGAAGTTCCCTTGCACAAAAAATGAAGTTCCCCTGCAAAATCCTGTCTCTCCAATTGCTTAGAGAAGGGTCTCATTTATAGATTTTTTGAGAAGTGAATGGAAGGTGAGGATCAAGAGTTGAGATCAAGGGCTCACATTATCTGTGAATTTTAAATTCATAGTGGATGAATTAAAAAATCATTATTTTAAGATTGTAATATTTAAATAACCCTACTATCTCAAGTGGAATTGACAAAATATCCCCACTATCCCAAGTGGAATTAAAAAATATCCCCACTATCCCAAGTGGAATTAATAAAATAAACCCACTTATTATCCATTATCCCTAATGGACTTAAAACAATTAACCCCACTCAAGAGATCCCCCATTATAGCCCACATGTAGAAATAAAATACAATAAGTAAACTAAAATAAGAGAGAGTGGGTGACACACCACCCTCATTAAGGGGAACCCCACCAAAAGAGAGGCACAAGGAGACAAGCACTCCATTATTAGGGGATCACGGAGTTGCTCCATGACTTGGAAGTGGGCCTGAGTGTGGATTCCACTCATCCCATTGTCCCTATGCTTCCAAATTCGTCACTTAACTTCACCCTGAAGTTGAAGTGACCATATGAAGGTTAACCCAAGGTTATCCTAGTCAAAAAGGTCCCTAGACCCATGAGGTATAACCTAGGGTTGTTTTAAACCTATTTAGGACTCCTAGAGTCAAGTAAAAACACAAGAAGAGGGTCAAAAAGAAATAAAGTTAAAACAAGATTCAAAACAACATTTCTTACAACACTTATCACAATATAATTAATTCAGAAGATAGAACTATTTCCCTTAACCTCATGCAACATTACAACAATACAACATTACAACAATTTACCAAACACAAGGTTGATCTTAGTTCCTCGTGGAACTAGATCGGCTCACAAGGGATACAACATAGGGTGTGGAATGATCTCCTATATTTGTGGTTTTGTTAGAAATACCTGCACACTCAATTTCAAAGTTAATTCCACATATAAATATCATAGCTGAAGCAAACTTAATACATGCATTTCTAAAGCATACCACAGTTCTTATAAACATAATGAAATCACATGACAATTTTCTAACATCACCCAATTAGTTTTCCTTTAACATAATAAGATTTTAATAGTTTGAAAATCTGGGAACAACAGTCCCATAAATATAAAAATACCAACAACAGTAAGCTAAATAGTCACATGTATGGAAATGAAAAAGTGTAGGCCTCACATATGTTGACATCAATGACAACACCAATCATCACATACTTGCAACAGGCTCAATCTTTTGCCTTATCTTTATGGACTCATACTTGAACTTGTTGAAAATGAAGGTAGAATTGCTGCTATAAACTTTAAAATTTTGTGTATAAAAAGCTGAAAATAAGATTAATCTGTAAAAATTAATGAACAAGTGATTTTGCACTTTCATTCCAATGTAGAAGAGAAGAGAATAGAAGAGAAGAATCTTGCACAATATTTACATGGAGAAACCCTTTCGGGAAAAAAACTCCACACTCAAAGATGTTTCTTGCTTGTATTAAATCTCTTTGGAAAAGATTAAATTCAATACTGAAATTCCTCTAAGTCCTTGATGCACTTCACAACAAAGCTTCCTGCTTTTTTCTAAGTCTTTACCAAAAACTTATTTCTTTTTTCTTTTAAGTCTTTTTTTCTCAAATCAACTCTCTGGAAAATGTATATGGGGCTCTTAATTAATTCAAGAAGCTTCATTTAATTCAAGAGCTTCTTAATTTAAAAGCTTGAAACTCAAAATACAATAAATTGTAGTTGATAACATGGCTTCCAAAGCTCATGCAAAAACCAAGCACTCTAAATTGGGAAGACTGAACTCAAACAATGTCCAAGCTTTGAGTTAACTACCTCTTCATGATGCGGGCACCCAAGATGGCTAAAAATAGTTGTACCAATATCAGACATATCTCCAAATAAAAGAAACAATGAAAAGTCTTCCAATTGGGCGTCCATATTTACCCAATGACTTTCTGTTGACTGAAGTGATCAATAACATCAATTTCATGTAAACAACATGCAAGGTTGATGTTCCCAAGGTTATTCTAAATTATCTTGTTCTGCACATGCAACTGATACCCATTAGCTGAAACACTAAGATGTACCATCCTACAACTTTTTGGAGTTGGAGTGTCCTGCAAGTAATATCTTAAAACTGATGCACCTTAGAAGAACTTTGGATGGGCAAATAGGAATGATCATATTGTAGGATTGATTTGTTCTAGTGTTGATTATAACACTATGTGGGCTATCTCAGACATTTATTGTCCATGCACACTTTGGATAATATTTAGGAGATCTACGGAGACCCTCATAGCTCTCCATTCCCAGCTGATCTTGTAATGGATTGCCTCATACCCATTGTGATGCAAACAATATACCATTTGATGATACATAAGAGGAGATTCAATATCTAGCAAATGTTGATTGTTCTTCTCTTTCTTATCTCTCTCCTCCTATTGAGATCATTGCTCCACCATCAGCTATTGCTACTTCAGAGTTCAGAGTAGCTTCCTTGAGAGCTTCCATTGATTCTTTGCAGTAGGATCATTTCACTCTTCCTGATTGGGATTCCTATTTATTAGATATTGCATCTTTGTTTGTGGAGTCTCACATTTCAGATTTGGAGGACACATTTGATGGGTTATCTCTCCTCTTTTATGACCATGATGTCATCACATCTTCAATGTTTTTAGATGCAATTCACTATCCTTCCTTTCCTGACATTACTTATTTGATTGGGCATTTCATTACTTATTTGGAGAAGACGTCTCTTTCTAGCATGAGGACACTCGAGTTGTATTATGAGACACACATATGGATTTGGATTCCCTTTTCATCAGCTTGTGGGAGTTGCTTCTACATCCACCATTGGAATGATTTCTTTTGAAGGGGAGAAATGTTTGTAGATAGTGGATTATTTTTTGTCTTCGAACATTCATTGGCATATGAGCTACTTCTTTATGGGGGGATCTATCATCTCATTCTATCTATCCTATGAGGGTAATTGATTATATATTTGTGATAGAAGTATTCCTAGGGGAGTCATGTTGAGTCCTCCTTCCATAACTTCTTTCATTTCCATGTTTTCTCTATTTTGGGGAGGAGTTTTGTACCACTAGGTTTTCTCCTTTACTCCATTTGTGAGAGATTGTCTGTACATGGGTACCTAACATGGCCTAGTATCCGAGACCCATCTTTACATCTTTGCTTTTGTCTCAATCTCCCTAAGTTTCACTTAAGGGGGGGTGTTGGTGTGAATGGGGGTGTTTCCTATCTAGTGTCTCCCTTTGTAGTGTGAACAAGGCACTTTATTTAACTAGTTCCCTGTTAGGACTGATTCACACATGTTCACATGTTAAGTTGACTTAGGGAGTAATATTTTTGTCTCATGTCATAGGATTATAACAATTGTCATGATCATATGATGTCCTACCTCTCAACCTTGTCTTTATAAGCAAGGTATCTCTTGTACATTTGCAATAGAGTGTGTAATAATATCATTGTTCATTATTGCACCATAATTCAACATTATTCTCTTGAAACTCTCTTGTGGAAGGCTAATCTTGGTTTTTCAAGTGATCCTAGGTTCTTGAGTCCATTAGGGAATCTTACAATCCATGCCTATCAGTTTTGATTCCTCTTGAAGTTTCTCTATGTTTGTTTCCCATATGGAGTGATCATTCTTGTCATACTCACCTTGATAGAAATTATGCTTAGCCCCTCAAGTTAAAACAATCTGCCTAAAACCAATGTGAATCTCATCATTTCCTTCAATTGTCAACACAATATCCTAGAAAAGATTTGTCAAACAAATAGTTGATTCAATTAGTTTTTCTCTCCTATTTGCCTCCATAGGCATATCCAAAGAAGCTTATGACAATCTTAAATGATAGCCAATGAGAGATTTTTATAAAATCAAGGCTTATTAATGACATGAATCTAGTACAAAGCATAAATGCCTCCTATATATGGTTAAGTACTTCAGGTATATCTAGTAACTGTAGGTCATTCTCCCTCAAAATTTCATGGATTATTATGGGCAATCAAATTTTGTGATCACAATAAGGTAGATTTTTCCCTTGAAATAAACCTCTCTTTCCCATATCAACTTATCTCTGAAATGATATGACCTCATGATTTTCACTCCCTTTTAGGTCTTTACTACCTTGTTACTCATGTGAAACTACCTTCATTCATCATGATGGATTGTAGAACCATGTGCCATCTTTTCACTTTATCATCTTCAAGATATGCCTACATAGAAATAAGGACCATGATTGCTATTGAGTACATTTATCTTAGATATCCTCTACTCATCAAATGAGCTTACTTGAATGTTTTGAAATCATATCAACAAATTTAATCCATACATATCCTATAATGCATGCTTGCTTCTATATCAAAGTTTGAGAGAAGAAAATAAGCATGCAATATTCTTACACTTGCCAAATCAACAGATCCATTGTGTGCATATTCTTCAATCATTGCATTTCATGACATGATAGCTCATGATCAGGGTATTTGTAACTAAAACAACTAACAAATTTCCTCTACCCTTTATGCTTAAATGAAGTCTATAACCTAGTCTAAAGTTCCCATTTTGGTACAAGCTAGGAGATCTTAACAAAGTTAGTGGGGTTGGCTTTACACCATCTTGTTGTATTTACTTGAAAGTTAGTATTTGCATCTTGGTTTTCTTCACTTTACTATCCCTTTCATAAATGCTTTCAAGTTTAGAGTAGATGTACAACCCATTACCTTCACAAGTTCTGAATTAGCTAGCCCACTCATGATAGAATTGCTTTCCTTGGCATTGTTATCATACAACTTAATCTCATCTGCCTCTGTAG
Organism: Cunninghamia lanceolata; assembly: GCA_027924645.1. Taxonomy (NCBI): domain Eukaryota; kingdom Viridiplantae; phylum Streptophyta; class Pinopsida; order Cupressales; family Cupressaceae; genus Cunninghamia; species Cunninghamia lanceolata. The sequence goes on from BSBN01000243.1 coordinate 76,611, forward strand.
GATCATTAGCAAGAACAGTGTACCCCTTCTTGATTGATTGACAAATGCCATACCCTAGAGAAGATAGATAGTTTTCCATTCTTAGCTTCCAAAAGGAATAATTTGTTCCATCAAACATAGGTACCTTGAGAGATCCATTATTAGCCATCTAAGACCTTTTTCGAGCAGTTAAGCTTCTTTTGAGTAACTTGGCTCTGATACCAATTATTGAACACACCAGGATATTGAGGGGGGGTGAATCGATATCTAAACAAACTTCAAACCCTCTAGAGTAGATTAAAACTTAAAGCATTATAACATCAACATAAACATGAAAGATTAACACAATTCACATCAACACATAACACCAGATATACATGGAAAACCCAAGAAGGGAAAAACCATGGTGAGGATTAACTCCCAATATATGAAGCTTAAAAATCACAACTTTGTTTTAGGGCTACAACCCAAGGAATCTACTACTCCTTGCTGAATTTGTTTTAGGGATACGACCCAATGAAGCTACTACTCCCTAAAGACTTTGTTTTAGGGTCACTCCCAAGGAAGCTACAACTCCCTGCAGACTTTGTTTTAGGGCTACAACCCAAGAAACAACTACTCCCTACTGACTTTGTTTTAGGGCTACAACCCAAGGAAGCTACTATTCCCTGAAGACTTTATTTTAGGTCATTCCCAAGGAAGATACAACTCCCTGCAAACTTTGTTTTAGGGCTAAAACCTAAGGAAGCAACTACTCCCTGAACTAAGAATGAACTCAGAGATAATTATGGTATGACAATCCTTTTACTGCCTAAAAATTGATATTGAAACGCATACCTTTGATGATTCAAATTCTGCTTCTTCTGATGATTGAATCAATTAGGCACACTCTTCAATTCCCTCTTGTCACAAAATGTCTTCAAGATGAATTAGGATAGCCACTAACACTTTTTCTCTTTCTCCTTCAGTCGCACATCACAATGTATAAGATATTCATAATTTGCTCTTTTACACACTCACATATTCATCTTTGCAATCATATCTCACCTAGATCAACTAGGTTTACAATATATACATGACATTACATTGATTTCATTATAAGTTGGACAATACAACAAGAATATTACATTTTACAAGTCGGCCATAGATCACACAACATGAAACATGCATAGGGCAAGCCCTATCATGAACTACATGTAACTACAGAAGGAAACACATGCCTTGCGGATGCCAATACATGCTTAGTTTGGTCCTAAACATCCTTCACAGCATCATTCTTCAAGGAATATCATCTGCATGGTACACCAATTTGAATTAGGTCACCCTTAAGATAGAAAACATGAAACATGTAGCACATTGGTCTTCACAGTCTTGGAGGTACTCATGAATGATTAAACATTGCTTGTTCTTCTTCCAGATGAGTCAACATGACCTATACACTATCTCCAAACCTTCCTTGAACTCCACAAAAAAACTTTGTGGCACATACCTTCAACATTCTTCAGTCGGCCAGACAGAGGTATGGCCTGGCAACATCATCATTCTGGACCACAACCAGTTCCAGAGAGAGTAGAAAACCACCTTGCAGAGCAACAAGAGACAACATAAGACCATCGGGACCATCTTCCATCAATTCATGTACCATTTCATGCTACAACAAATTGGCGCACATCATCATCATATGTCTTGAGAACATCTAGGCATCCGAAACTGTCTTTATCACAAGTCACTAGTACAAATATAGCAAATAAATGACCAGGTGACTAAAACTTTTTGCAACACAACTATAAATGACTAATTTGGTCATCGGGCAAAAAACACAACTAAATAATTGGTCAGACAAATAAAAATGACTAAATAAATGACTATTACTCCTCTATTCTTTTTTCTTTCCCATTTGATCATAATTTAATATATTATAATATGATATTATATTATATTATATTATATTATTATATAATATATAATATAAATATAATATTGTAATATTATATAATATTATATTATTAAATATAATATAATATAATATTACAATATTATATTTATATTATATATTATATAATAATATAATATAATATAATATAATTTTTATATTATATAGTATAATATAATATTTATAATATAATATTATATTATAACATAATATAATATTATATTATAATATAATATTATAACATAATATAATATAATATTATAATATAATATTATAATATATTATACAATATTATATTATTATATAATATAATATTATAATATATTGAATTAAATGGGTGCCAAATTTAATTTTCACCCTAACCTATCATATGTGCGCCAAAATTTATAGTAATTTAAGCCTTGATTGAACTTGAAATGGCATCGTTGATTTTTCTTTTGAAAATATGCTTCTCACCAATGCACCATTTAGGAAATATCAGAGGTCTCCTTTGTTGTTGCCACTCAGTAAAGGTTAATGAAAATGGCTCCTGCTCCCAATTGAAGCTCCCACTGATAAAATGAAGTTTGGGTATATGGTTTGTGTTAAAGAATGTCTCTGTGTTGAGATTGGAGGAACCCGAATATGTAGTGGTGCATCAAGAATATGATTTCAAGGTGAGATTGTACAGAGCAATGATTCAGATTTCCATGTCTCCTATTCAAGAAGTTTCTTTTGAGAAGGCCACGCTCAAAGGCTTCCATAGGTACCCATATTCTCTTCTTTATGTGCATTGTGCAACAAACTTGTAAAAGCTTAAATTAATCACTTGGACGGTTTGTGCTCAAATGTGTTTTTTATCCCACAGGATGATTTTTTATTTTCTTTTTGATCTGGCCTCTGGCACTTTAAAATGGGATTTTGTTTGTTAAGTATTTAATGATTTTGATTTTGGTTAGTGAAAATGGCTCCTACTCCAGCCCACACCAGCAATGGAAACATGGAAGCACCTCTTCCTCCATCCAAGGACACTAAGAAAATCAAAGATGAGAAGAAGGAAGAAGACCTAGTATTTATTTACCTAGTTTTTGTACTAATTAATCTACTCAGAGCTAGGGTTAGGGTTTTGATTCATTTTCCTTTTATGCTCTTTCTGTGGAAATAGTCGGAGGAAGATTTAGCTTTGAAACGTCATTTAGAAGTATATATCGAAAGAGTTCAGGATTCAGATCTGGGACTGCATAAGATGGCTCTTGAGAGCATGAGGTATGCTACTCTATTATTTTGCCATTTTTATTTTTTCGACCATTCTGGAAACTTAATCACATTTTTAGACTGTCAATTTTTTTATTTTTCTTTCTTTCAGTATGGCAAAGGGTATGCTTCCCCTTGCAAAAATAAAAAGCTGGATGTGATCTGTCTCCTACACAAAAAGCGTGTACCATTTTATTCCCTTCAATCCAACTGCATCCAGGGATTTTTTAATTCCTCTATCTTTCATCAATCTCCTTACCTCACCACACCTGCCCAGTTCTGGATAAATGTTTGAGAGAAGAACATAAGTTGTGCAGCATTTTTTAGGATCTAAATAAAAAAGTAGTGTTGTTGTAAATACTCCTAAGCCTATATTCATATGTGATCTACAGGCACTAAGAAAACACATCCATACAACCAGCACAGATTTAACAGGTATCTCAATGATAAAGTTTAGGGTGTCTTCAAGATAGCTAGCACGGGCAAGGAGGTCAACCATGCACACATAATGATCAACTGTAGGTGTAATGCAATAAGGGTTACAAATGTGATTGAAGTATGTACAACTCTCATCCACTAAACCTGCATGGATGCATGCACCTAGAATACAAGCAAAGCTTACAATGTTGGGATATGTTCCATAGTGCTTAATTGATTCAAAGATTTTGAGAGTGTCCTTGCAAAATCCATTTTGTACATATCCTGCAATCATTGCATTCCATGAGATGACATCTCTTTGAGGAATTCTGTCAAACAGTTCACGTTTTTTGTCTATGATTCCATATTTTGCATACATGTCCATGAGAGCATTTCAAACTATAATATCTCACAATAATCCCCCTACCATTATGCTTTGAAGGATGTCCATACCCTGTTCAAAAGCTCCCATTTGGGCATAGGCATGGAGGATGTTGGCAAAGGTTGCAGAATTTGGATTTATAGCTAACAATTGCGTTTGCTTGAAAGTTTCTAAAGCCTGTTCAACAAATCCATTTTGTGCAATCCTGTAATCATTGCATTCCATGACATTGACATCTCTTTGAGGCATTCTATCAAATAGTTTGTGTGCCTTGTCTGTGCTTCCATAATTTTCATATATGTCTATCAGAGCATTCCCAACTATAATATCTAACAAAAATCTGCCTTCTATTATGCCTTGATGGATGTCAATACCCTGTTCCAAAGCTTACCATTTTGATAGAGGTAGAGAGGATGCTAGCAAAGGTTGTGGAATCTAGCTTTACACCTGCCAATTTCATTTGCATGAAAGTTTCTAAAGCCTTTTCAACAAATCCATTTTGTGCATATCATGCTATCATTGCAGTCTATTAGACCACATTTCTTTCAGGGATTTTGTCAAACAGTTCACATGCCTTGTCTATGCTTCCACATACATCTCTCTCTCTTTGTATGTATATTCAATTGCATTTTCTTGAAAGTTTTTAATTCCTTAACATGTCTAACAGGGCAGTTGCAGCTACAACATTTGACAAAATTCCTCTATCCTTTATGTTTTGATGGATGTCCATACCCTATTCCAAAGCTCCCATTTTGACATGGGCAGGGAGGATGCTGGCAACAAAGACTTCAAATCAGAAATCAAACTTTTACCATTCCCAATGAGTAACATATCATCAACATACAATGCAATAATGAGAATGTGATCATTGTCAAACTTGTAGTAAACACAATGATCTGATTTCAATCTCTAAAATCCAATACTCAACACAAAGGCATCAAACTTCTAGTACCACATCCTAGGAGACTGTTTTAAACCATACAAAGACTTTTTCAACTTGCAAACCAGATTTTCTTTACCTTTCACCACATAGTGCTCTGGCTGTGACATAGATTTCCTCCTCCAAGTCACCATGAAGGAATGTTGTCTTCATATCCATCTGTTCCACTTCTAGATCATACACTGCTGCAAGAGATAACATGAACCGAATAGATGTTAGCTTTGTAACGGGAGAGAAAATCTCTCCATAATCAATTCCCTCCACCTGAGAATACCCCTTCGCAACCAATCTAGCCTTATATTTCTCAACACTGCCATCTACACCAAATTTCTTTTTGAACACCCATTTGCATGCAACAGGTTTTCATCCTTTAGGCAAAGGCACCAAGTCCCAAGTATTATTCTTTTCCAAAGAAGCCATCTCCTCTTCCATGGCCTCCTTCTAGGAACCTGCATCTTTCATACCCATAGCCTCTTTTATAGTTCTAAGTTCATTAGTGTTAGAAATCAAAGAAAAAATACAATTGGAATCATGCAATGAATAACCAAACCTATCAGGTTGCTGCCTTATCCGCATGGACCTCCTCAAAGGTTAAGGTTGAGGTTCTTCATCTTCTTTTGAACTTTCAGAGCTACTAGAGCTCACCTCATTATCAGGTCCAATAGATGTTTTTGGTTCAACTTTCTCAGGGGTGGAAGGAAGATGAACCACATCATATTTCTTCTCTTCTTTCTCTGGCTGCAAGACAATAGGAGAAGGATTGAGCTCTCTGAAGATCACACTTCTGCTATACAAAACTCTCTCAGCTACTAGATCCCAAAGCTTGTACCCTTTCACACTGATGCCATAACTAATGAAGATACACTTTACAGCCTTGTTCTCCAACCTAGACCTCTTCTCCTTAGGCACATGTGCATATGCCTCACAACCAAATACTCGAATGTGTCTTAATGAAGGCTTTTTGCTAGACCATGCCTCCATAGGTGTCTTATCAATGAGTGCTGATGTAGGAGACCTATTAACCAGGTAACAAGTGGTAGCAATAGCTTTAGCCCAAAATTTTTGTTCAAGACCAGCTCCACTTAGCATACTCTTTGCCCTCTCCATCAATGTTCTATTCATCCTCTCTACAACTCCATTATGCTTATGGGTATACAGAGTTGTTTTGTGCCTCTCAATCCCCTGTTATTTACAGAACTTGTCAAAATTTATTGAATAGAACTCACCACCATTGTCAGTCCTCAAACACTTAATCTTTCTATCCTTTTGACTCTCTACAAGAGCTTTGAACTCTTTGAATCTATTAAAGACTTCAGATTTACTTCTAAGGAAATACAACCATGTCCTTCTACTGTAATCAGCAATGAATGAAACAAAGTAAACATATTTGGAAATCAAAGGAACATTAATAGGACCAAACACATCAGAATGAATCAAGTCCAACACCTCAAAATATTTTTGAGAACTGGAATAAAATTGAACATGGTTTTGTTTTCCATAAATGCAATGTTCACAGAAATCGAACTCAAGGTTACAATCATTCATACCCTCAACAAGATTTTTATTCTTCATGGTCCTCAAACCCTTTTCACCAATGTGACCAAGCCTTTGGTGCCATAACATTGTCTTCTCAGCTGGAAGTTTCATCTCCATAGAATGAGCACCCTTAGGTACCTAGAAAGCACGACCATCGGAAGTAGATGCAATAGTCTTCTTCGGTGCTGGTTCCAATGGTGAGGATGAAGAATTTGAAGCTCTCTTCTTTGAAATAGAGGCACTATTGCACTGAACTATGCATGCATCAAGCTAAAACAGAGTGCCAATCCAAACACCCTTAGCCAACACCATAGATCCTCTAGTCATCTTGCATCCTCCATTCGAGAAAGCAACCTGCACACCCACATCATTCAATTTACTTATAGAAAGAAGGTTCTATGTCAAACCAAGGATATGCAAAACACCATTGATTCCCTTTACTCATCCATCATGAAATCTAATCAAGACTCTTCCATGGTCAACAATATCCAGGTGAGAATCATCACCCAAGTACACCTTTCCACCATCATATTCTTCATACTTCGAAAACCAACCCCGATGCGAGGTCATGTGAAAAGATGCACCAGAGTCAATAAGCCACACATCCTCAGATGCATATGTGGCCAAGGCAGCGACAAATGCTTCTCCTTCATTTTGAGAGGACTTATCAGAATTTGAATCATAATTCTTCTTCTTTTTATTTTTCTCCTCCTTGCACTCCTTGTGGAAGTGACCAAGTTTGCCGTAGTTCCAACATAGGGCCTTGGACTTTCCGAGAGACTTAGATCTCCCATGAGATTTGGATCTTCCTTTTTCTTCCTTATTCTTATCCTTTTTCTTTCCCTTCTCTTTAGCTCTACCATGAACTACAAGAGCGTCCTTAGCTGATTCAGAAGACTTTCTTCGCATCTCTTCAGACAATAGAGAAGAAACCACTTCATCCATCTTGAAGGTGGTAGTGGTACTCCCAATGGCCATGACAAGGTGGTCCCATGAATTTGGTAAGGAACACAATAATGTCATACATCGATCCTCCTCCTTCATCTTCACACCAACATAAGTCAAACTAGGCAACAAGCATATTGACTGTATTCAGGTGATCAGCGATAGATCCTCCATCTTCCATCCTCAGAGAATACAATTTCTTTTGCAGGAATAACTTGCTCACTAGGGATTTAGCCTGATAAACATCTCCAAGCTTCTTTCGAAGTTCCTTTGTAGTCTTCTCTTCATGGATATTCAGGAGCACTGAATCAGCCAAATAAAGTCTTATCAAACCCTTAGCTTTTTGATCTTTGAGATCCCAATCTTCTTGAGACATTGCCATTGGTTTGTACCAGATATGACTTCCCATAAATCCTGATCGACAAGCATGTCCACCATTTTGAGTTTCTAGAACTAAAAATTACTTCCATTAAACTTCTCTATCTCAAACCTCCCATATGTGCTCGCCATCTCTTACCCGCAACAAAGATTTCAAAATCCTCTGCACAAGCTCCCACTCAAACGAAGATCAGCTCAAAAAACCCTCTACCCAACAACTAGAACCAAAGGTGATCAAGCTCTGATACCAATTGAAAGGAAGCAAGGTATGCGGAAATGCTTCCTACCACTAGTAGAAATATGGCAAATAAATGACCAGGTGACTAAAACTTTTAGTCACATGACCAAAGTTTTAGTCATGTGACTAAAACTTTTTGTAACACAACTATAAATAACTAAATAAATGACTAATTTGGTCATCGGGCAAAAAACACAACTAAATAATTGGTCAAACAAATAAAAATGACTAAATAAATGACTATTACTCTATTCTTTTTTCTTTCCAATTTGATCATAATTTAATATATTATAATATGATATTATATAATATATATATATATATTATATAATATCATATTATTATTATATAATATTATATTATAATAATATAATATAATATAATATTTATATTATATAATATTATATTATTAATATTACAATATTATATTTATATTATATAATATAATATTATAATATATTTAATTAAATAGGAGCCAAATTTAATTTTCACCCTAACCTATCATATGGGCACCAAAATTTATAGTAATTTAAGCCCTGATTAAACTTGAAATGGCGTCGTTAATTTTTCTTTTGAAATTATGCTTCTCACCAATGCACCATTAAGGAAATATTAGAGGTCTCCTTTGTTGTTGCCGCTCAATAAAGGATAATGAAAATGGTTCCTGTTCCAAACTGAAGCTCCCACTGATAAAATAGAGTTTGGGTATATGGTTTGTGTTAAAGAATGCCTCTGTGTTGAGATTGGAGGAACCCCAATATGCAGTGGTGCATCAAGAATCTGATTTCGAGGTGAGATTGTATAGAGCAATGATTTGGATGCCAGCATCTCCTATTCAGGAAGTTTCTTTTGAGAAGACCACATTCGAAGGCTTCCACAGGTACCCATCTTCTCTTCTTTATGTGCATTGTGCAACAATCCTATAAAATATTAAATTAAGCACTTGGATAGTTTGTGCTCAAATGTGTTTTTTATCCCACAGGATGATTTTTTGTTTTCTTTTTGATCTAGCCTCTGGCACTTTAAAATGGGTTTTTTTTGTTGGGTATTTAATGATTTTGATTTTGGTTAGTGAAAATGGCTCCTGCTCCAGCCCACACTAGCAATGGCAACATGGAAGCACGTCTTGCTCCATCCAAGGATGCTAAGAAAATCAAAGATGAGAAGAAGAAAGAAGACCTGGTATTTATTTGCCTAGTTTTTGTACTAATTAATCTACTCAGAGCTAGGGTTAGGGTTTTGATTCATTTTCCTTTTATACTCTTTTTGTGGAAATAGTTAGAGGAAGATTTAGCTTTGAAACATCAGTTAGAAGTATATGCCGAAAGAGTTTAGGTTTCAGATCTGGGACTGCAGAAGATGGCTCTCGAGAGCATGAGGTACAGTACTCTATTATTTTTCCATTTTTATTTTTTCGACCATTCTGGAAACTTAATCATATTTTTAGACTGTCATTTTTTTCTTTTTCTTTCTTTTAGTATGGCAAAGGGTATGCTTCCCCTTGCAAAAATAAAAAGCTGGATGTGATCTATCTCCTACACAAAAAGCATGTACCATTTTATGCCCTTCAATCCAATTGCATCTGGGGATTTTTTTAATTCCTCTATCTTTCATCAATCTCCTTACCTCACCACACCTGTCCACTTCTGGATAGATGTTTGAGAGAAGAACATCAGTTGCACAACATTTTTAGGATCCAAATCAAAAAGCAGTGTTGCTGTAAATACTCCTAAGCCTATATTCATATGTGATCTATAGGCACCAAGAAAACACATCCATACAACCAAGATAGATTTAATAGGTATCTCAATGATAAAGTTTAGGGTGTCTTCAAGATAGCCAGCACGGGCAAGGAGGTCAACCATGGACACATAATGATCAACTGTAGGTGTAATGCAATAAGGGTTACAAATGTGATTGAAGTATGTACAACTCTCATCCACTAAACCTGCATGGCTGCATGCACCTAGAATACAAGAAAAGCTTACAATGTTAGGATATGTTCTAGAGTGCTTAATTAATTCGAAGATTTTGACAACGTCCTTACAAAATCCATTTTGTGCATATCCTACAATCATTGCATTCCATGAGATGACATCTCTTTGAGGAATTATGTCAAATAGTTCACGTTTTTTGTCTATGATTCCATATTTTGCATACATGTCTATGAGAGCATTTCAAACTATAATATCTCACAAGAATCCCCCTACCATTATGATTTGAAGGATGTCCATACCTTGTTCAAAATCTCCCATTTGGGGACAGGTAGGGAGGATGCTGGCAAAGGTTGCATAATTTGGATTTACAATTGACAATTGCATTTGCTTGAAAGTTTCTAAAGCCTACTCAACAAATCCATTTTGTGCAATCCTACAATCATTGCATTCCATGAGATGACATCTCTTTGAGCTATTCTGTCAAACAGTTTGTGTGCCTTGTCTGTGCTTCAACATTTTTCATATATGTCTATCAGAGAATTCCAACTATAATATCTGACAAAAATTTGCCTTCTATTATGCCTTGATGGATGTCCATACCCTATTCCAAAGCTTACCATTTTGATACAAGCAGAGAGGATGCTGGCAAAGGTTGTGGAATCTAGCTTTACACCTGCCAATTTCATTTGCATGAAAGTTTCTAAAGCCTTTTCAACAAATCCATTTTGTTCATATCATGCAATCATTGTAGTCTATTAGACCACATTTCTTTCAGGGATTTTGTCAAACAGTTCACATGCCTTGTCTATGCTTCCACATACATCTCTCTCTATATATGTATATTCAATTGCATTTGATTGAAAGGCTTTAATGCACGAACATGTCTAACAGGGCAGTTGCAGCTACAACATCTGACAAAATTCCTCTATCCTTTATGTTTTGATGGACGTCCATACCCTATTCTAAAGCTCCCATTTTGACATAGGTAGGGAGGATGCTGGCAAAGGTTGTGGAATTTGGCTTTACACCAGCCAATTGCATTTGCTTTAAAATTTCTAAAGCCTTTTCAACAAATCCATTTTGTGCATATCCTGCAATCATTGTAGTCCATGAGACCACATTTCTTTGAGGTATTCTGTCAAATAGTTCACGTGGCTTGTCTATGCTTCCACATTTTGCATACATGTCTAACAGGGTAGTTGCAACTACAACATCTGACAAAATTCCTCTATCCTTTATGTTTTTATGGATGTCCATACCCTATTCCAAAGCTCCCATTTTGACATAGGCAGGGAGGATGCTAGTAAAGGTTGTGAAATTTTGATGCTTAGTTGTACAACATTTTGTGATTCAACCCTTTAGAGTATAATATATATATTATATTTGAGCCTTTTGTGTTTCTTTCAATTGATTCACTCTTATTTTTCTGATTTAATCTGAGGCATGCAAGCTATTATATATATATATGATATAATATATAATAATTATAGAATTTACATTTTGTATCAAGTAGAGATCAAACCTAGGTCAAATGCTCCAAAATTTTGGAAATAACATACCAATACCTACATACAGACCTGCAACTAAACACCATACAAACAATGGGGTGCTATTTGAGAAATGCCACACATGAATAATACAAACAATACTCTTCTCATTTTTCAAATTGTGTAGGTTGCAAACTCTCTTTTAGTCACTGATTTAGACTACCAAAATAAGAATTGATGCCTAGTCTAAATATATGCAATCTATTACTGCAATTATAATATCACTTGTACTTAATAAAAGAGAAATGAATGAACAAATAAACATCCTGATCAGAGAACTGGGTATGGATAAAACTTAGAAGTCAAACCTCATTAGAGCACCCTTTCCATGAAAAAGAAAAAAAAAATCATGAAAATTGTATTTTACAAAGAAAAATTGCACAATATGGCAACTTGGCAATGCATCATGATTTTATAGCAAACAAACTAGTTTAAGATTCCACTAAGAAATTGTAAGAACCATGCAAGGATAAAACCTAAAATTCAATACTTGTTAGAACAACCTTGTCATGAAAAAAAGCCTCATGAGAATTGTATTTTACAAAGAATGCAAAATAGGGAAACTTAGCAATGTGCATAAGATTACAACAAACAAACTAGTTTTACCTTCATTTCCACCCATAAATTGTTAGTGAACCTTTTCACCAAGATTTTCACTCTTTTCCAATGTCTTTTCTCTTCCATCCTCTACTTCAAGTATGAGAAGAAGATCATCTATTCTACAAGTAAACCTGTGGATATATAGTAGTAGTAGTTATATCATACATTGTGGATAGATAGATAGTAGTTATATATGTATAGAATAGCCTAGGTGTACAGGTTCAGAGTCCAGAGTCCAGAGACAGATGCATCCTGTCAGAGACTCTTCTATTTAGTAGTACATGTAGTATAGTATTATATGGATAGGACCTTTTGTTTCTTTCTACTGGTCTCTCCCTCCCAAAAATCCCACGAGGGTGTCTAGCAGGCCAATTATCTTTTCATTTTGTGCACCCACCAGGCTCCATTTCTTTCTTTCTTTCCCTCCAACCTTTTCAAACTCCATTCAAGAAGAGTCTATTCTAATTTTATAATACCTACCAATACCATTGCTTTCTCTATCTCTATGTATTTATCAATTTTTAATACATTTTCATATGACCTCTCACTTGTCACCACATCATGGTTTGGCATTCTTCTACTTCCAACTTGTTCTACTTCTATAACGTGAGGGCTGTAGCTTGCCTCTCTTTGCTCTATAGCCCTCAGCCTGAGAGACCTGTAAGGTAGTTGTAGGGTCCTCTTCTACTTGTCTTTTTTTTTAATCCTTTTCCCACTGTAGAATGCATAGTACTCTGCTTGACTCTCTACACAAAGCGCACATACACTCACATGCTTACATGCACATACTCACGTACTCATGGAATCCAAAGCTCCCATTTCGGCACAGGAAGGGAGGATGCTGGCAAAGGTTGTTGAATTTGGATTTACACCTGCTAATTGCATTTGCTTTTCTAAAGAATTTTCAAAAAATCCATTTTGTGCATATCCCGTAATCATTGCATTCCATGAGATCACATATCTTTGAGGCATTCTGCCAAACAATTCACATGCCTTGTTGATGCTTCCATATTTTGCATCACCGGAGGCACTTCAAGTCATGCCTGCGGTGATGCAAAATATGGAAGCATCGACAAGGCATGTGAACTGTTTGGCAGAATGCCTCAAAGATATGTGATCTCATGGAATGCAATGATTACGGGATATGCACAAAATGGATTTTTTGAAAAGTCTTTAGAAACTTTCAAGCAAATTGATGGATGTCCATACCCTGTTCCAAAGCTCCCATTTTGGCATAGGCAGGGAGGATGCTGGCAAAGGTTTGTCAAATTTGGATTTACACCTGCTAATTGCATTAAGTATTAATTTGGGTTGCTTTAAGTATTAATTTCAGTTGTTAGCTTTCTTTAGGTTTATAATATGAACTTTGAACCTGCACTCAGTCTACTCTCATGGTTGTAGTACCTTCTGAATCAGAATCCAAGCTCTATTTTGTAAGCCAATGTAATTTTGAATTAATTTGGGTTCAACCAGTGAAAGGAGTTTAAATCCATATAACAATAGTAGATAAAAAGTAAACATATGTATAGAATATTAAATCATTTATTAAAGAGATTAATCTTTTTTTTAGAATTGCTTCATAATGGATAAATTAAGTTTAGCTATTACAAATTGAATAGTGGATTTGATAAACTACCAACACTCATATAGAAACTTGACAGACTCCAACATTTTTAAATTGATAAAGTTAGAAAACATATCATACACATCAAATAAAGGAACATGAGTTCAAAGATTAAATCCCATCTTATTCAGTAATGAGTTTAGTGATCAAGCCCCATCTTATTTAGTGATTAATCTGACAAGTAAAAACAACTAAGACACTATAAATCCAGAGGCAGCCCAAAAATCTTACCCATCAAGTTTCACCAATTGGGCCTCCCCATTGAAAACAACATTTGTGGCACAAATGGGACATACATCACTCTTATGTGACCACTGAAGAATGCATGGAAGATGGAAACAATGATGACATGGAGTCTCCATTTTTGGATTCTCCAACTCATATTCTTCCTGACAAATGGGGCACTCTTCCTCTAAATCTGTTTCTTATGTATTTGAATTTCTTTTCATTTCACTATTTTCTGTATCAGGCTCCCCAACTGTATTCTCTCCTTTTGTTGCAGAAGAGGTGGATATTGAAGCCTCATAGTTATAACGCTCATCATCTTCTTCTTGTACCTCATTATTATTATTATTGTCACATTCATCATCTTCTTCTTGTACCTAATTATTATTATTGTCTTGTACTAGGACAAGATCATGATGCTCATTGCCTTTGCCATAACAGTTACCCATATCACAAGACCTAGTCAAACATAAGCAAGATTGAACATGTGATATAGCTTCAATGTACTCCATTAAAAATTCTTAAAGCACTTCGGAATAGAAAACATGCAAGTTTTTTAAGAGACTTATTCATTACATATTTATATTTACCCTCAAGACTAGAGTTCTTTAAGCTCCTAAGATTTATTTCAATAAAGAAAGTTTTTTTTTCCTTTTTTTTCAAAAAAGGATGTGTTTGTGTGGAAGATAATGCTTGTCATCCAAGTAAAGTTTTTTAATAATGGAAATAAAATATTAAATAAAAAATCATAACAAATAGATAAACTTCCATTTTAGATATCCTGTATCACCGCAAGCATGACTTGAAGTGCCTGCAGTGATGCAAAATATGGAAGCATTGACAAGGCATGTGAACTGTTTGGCAGAATGCCTCAAAGATATGTCATCTCATTGAATGCAATGATTGTGGGATATGCACAAAATGATTTTTTTGGAAAGGCTTTAGAAACTTTCAAGCAAATGCAATTAGCAAGTGTAGATCCAAATTCGACAACCTTTGCTAGCATCCTCCCTGCCTGTGCTGAAATGTGAGCTTTGGAACTGGGTATGGACATCCATCATAATCCTTGCATCATCGCAGGCATGACTTGAAGTGCCTGCGGTGATGCAGTGATGCTGTTGGAGCTAGTCAATGCAAATCATGAGAGCAAAAGTTTATGGTGATTTCTTTCTTTTATTTCAGTTGTAGTTGTTTTTATTTTTGTTTGAAGCAATATCTTCGGAGTATATTCAACAGATAGTAAAACTCTATAAGCATTCATAATTTTTCAGCTGTCATAAGTATATTAATAGTATCTATAACAATTTCAATAGACATGACTCCGAATTCAATTTTCTGTTGTTCAAGACCATGCCTCTGTTGTATGATTGATAGATAAAGTTGTTGTTCAAGACCGTGCCTGTGTTGCATGATTGTTGGATAAAGTTGTTTTACGAGTTTTTATGCATCCATTTTGAGATAGATTTGCATACATAATAATCACATTTGCTTCATATGAATACACAATAAAGGAAAGGGTATTGCGGACTCGAATATTTGTTCAATAAATTGTACTTCAATTTTGATTGATCACCTTGTGATGATAATTGGGATATGTTTTTTATTGATAAGTGAAATGAGGATTATCAAGCGATCATCCATCCCTAAAGCCCATAGGTAATCAGAAAGGGTAGACCAAAATAGAAAGTGTATCAAATTAAAACAAATTAGAATTACATGTTTCCTTCAACATTAAAATATAATATTTTTGTTCTACATAGAGAAAAAACTAAAATTCCTTATCATCTCACTTTGTTTTTCATATTTCAAAGTTTCATAAATCTTTTAAAAATATTAACAAATTTTGAGTTTTTTGATTGTGGGTAGGTACAGAGCAAGGAGAAAATGCAAAACTAGTGCCTTTTAGATGCATTTACATCCCACCCCATGTGTAACAATGGCATCACTGAAGACATGTATTCACACTGATGGCTTTTTAGCTTTAGTTTTAGTTTTTTTTAGTTTTAAAAGCATAATAAATCAGCAGTTTGCATACTGCAGAAAGATTCTATCTTGAAAACTCTATATATAGAGTTCTTTGTAACATATTTTATATACAGTTTGAATATAGAGCAAATTATTTTCCAGCATTGTTGTTTCAATCCTTTGAGCAGATTTGTTGATAAACAAGTTCTTTGTAACATATTTTATATACAATTTGAATATACAGTGAATTATTTTCCAACATTGTTGTTTCAATCCTTTGAGCAGATTTATTGAAGTTTATCAACAAAAAATGGCATAGTTGATGTTTATATATAACTAGTTGATGGAAAAATAATGATTAAAATGACCATATATACTACCAATGGACGGAAATTAGTTAATACAAATGACTAAATATACTACTAATGGACGAAAATCAGTGACTAAATAAATGACTAAATAACCAATTGACGACAATTAATGATTACAATGACTAAATAAATGAGTAAATATATTTGGTCACGAGATAAATGACCAGCAATAAACTACCAATGGTCACGTGACTAAATATACTACCAAATTGATGACTAAATATACTACCAAATTTATGACTAAATATACTACCAAATTAATGACTAAATATACTACAAAATATATGACTAAATATACTACCAAATTAATGACTAAATATACTACCAAATTAATGACTAAAATTTGTTTGGTCATAAATTTGGTCGTGAGATAAATGACCGGCAATAAACTACCAATGGTCATGTGATCAAACTACTAATCACATGACCAATTTTTGGTAGTTTTTTCAATCATTTATTTCTATTTTTCTACTAGTGACTATTGTTTGAAAACTAAGATTGTAGACCTCCAAAACACCTAAAACTCATATGGATGGACTTATACATTGCTGTGAGCATATCCTCAAAACTGCACAACCATATCTATCACTACGGAGGAATGTGGAGCATTCCAAATAGTCTTCATCATTACTTGATTCTGCCAGAGCACAGACCGAAACTCTGTCTTTCATAAATTTCACTGTGGAGGGACAAATAATCTAAAACTTTAGATTTAACACCTTTACATCATACTGAACTTAACTTCTAAACCGCATGACCATATCTTCAAATGTGAAGGAATGCGAAGCATTTTACCAGATAGTCTTTTCAAGCAATTTTTTGCAGCAGAAACCTTCACCAACTTCCGGAGGCCAAAACCTTCATATAACAACATATACATCCTTAGGAACAACAAGAGGGATCATGCAACATGCCACAAGCCAGCATCAACATCTTATCATCCTCAGCATAGCTTAATGTATCATCATTCATCTTAGTGCTTCTAATTTCCATCTTAATATTTCATCATTCATCTTTGTGCTTCTAATTCCCATCTTAATATTTCATCATTCATCACTCATCATCTTTGCTGACAATAAGCATGCTCAAAACAACTTGAATTAACACTGATCAGGGCATGACATCCAACCATGAAAATCATGAACATCATTGCATCTCACTGCTTTGTAGACCACAAGCATGCTCAAAACAACTTGACTTGACACTGATCAGGGCATGACATCCAACCATGAACATTAGCAACCCACTATGAACATTAGGAGAATCACTAAATATCAACAACCATGAACATCAGTATCATCACTACACCTCTATTAGCATGCTGGTATATCATCATCACAAATTGAGTGTTGACCCCACTCTAAGTGTTGACTTTAATGGAAACACATATTGCCAACATTTTCATTGCTATTGTTGTGCAGTTCTCATTTTGGGAACTTCCAGGGCTTTGTTTGGGCTCATACGGTAGCATTTTTTGGTGTATTTTTAAAAGTGCATAAGTTTTTGAGTGCTTCTTAGATCTATAATTAGTTTGCTCCAATTTTTCTCATAAAATATACTTTCAGTTATAGCCTAGTTGAAGCTGACTGATAGAATGATTGTAGATCATATTGCAGATATATATAGCCTATGAAATTGGATGATTCAGTGTGTGTGTGTGTGTGTGCGAATAAGGCAAATGTGAGAAGAGTAGAAATCTAAAATGCAAATGAAGGCAGAACAATAAGAAGAGCAGAGCAAAGATGAAATGTGTAAGATCAATTTATGCACTTAACCGGAACTGAAATTCTTGCATAAGTAGATGCTATTGATTAGTTCAAATCTCTATCATTAACTTGTAATGTTTCCATAGGTAGTGAGCCTTCTTTTGAGCAGTGAGCTCTGAGCAGTGAACCCGAATGCATGTGCATTCCCATTTGTAAAAATACTTTTAACAGGGTATTAATATTTGTTAGTTAACCCCCACCATGGTTTTTCCCTTAACCAGGTTTCCATGTCAAAATCTTGGTGTCAAATATGTTATCTATGTTTTCTATCATATGTTGTTGATTGATGCTGAAATGTTTATATCACTAATTTAATTATAACTGGAAAAGGAAGATTGTGAAAGAAAAAATTGTAAAAGTGTGACAACTGATTCACCCCCCCTCTCAGTTGTCCAATCCTAAACTAACAGTAATTTTGTGATTTTGTGATCTCTAATCATTTGAGGAGTTATCATGGGGTTTTAATTCATTCTTTTGTCATAAATATGAAAAAAGGGTAATTACTAGTCTTGCAAAAAAACATCCTCACACATTGCAGGCGGCTCAATCTTTTGCCTTATCTTTATGGACTCATATTTGAACTAGATGACCTCAGAAGAACTCTAGATGGGCAAATAGGAATGATCATATTGTAAGATCGATTTGTTCTAGTGTTGATTATGACACTATGTGGGCTATTTTGGACATTGATTGTCCATGCACACTTTGGACTAAGATTTGGGAGATCTATGGAGACCCTCATATCTCTCCATTCCCAGTTGATCCTGTAATGGATTACCTCATACCCATTGATGATTTAGACAATATACCCTTTGATGATGATACAAAAGAGGAACTTGAATATCTAGCAAGTCTTGATTTTTCTTCTTTTGCTTCTCTCTCTCCTTCTATTGAGATCACTGCTCCAACACCACCTATTGCTACTTTAGAGTTTAAAGTAGCTTCCTTGAGAGATTCCAGTGATTTTTTGTAGCATGACCGTTTTAGTCTTCTTGATTGGGATTCCTATTTATTAGACATTACATATTTATTTGTGGAGTCTCACATTTCAAATTTGGAGGACACATTTAAGGGGTTGTCTCTCTTCTTTTATGGCCATGATGTCATCACATCTTCAATATTTTCAGATGCAATTCACTATCCTTCCTTTCTTGGTATTAATTCTTTGATTGGGCATTTCATTCTTGATTTGGAGAAGACATCTCTTTCTAGCATGATGAAACTCGAGTTGTATTATGAGGCACACATATGGATTTGGATTCCCTTTCCATCCAGCTTTTGGGAGTTGCTTCTACATCCACCATTGGATTGGTTTCTTCCAAGGGGAGAAATTTTGTTTGCAAGTAGTGGATTATTTTTTATCTTCAAACATTCATTTGCATAGGAGATACTTCTTTGTGGGGGGATCTATCATCTCATTCTATCTCTCCTATGAGGGTAATTGATTATATATTTGTGATAGAAGTATTCCTATGGGAGTCATTTTGAGTCCTTCCATTATTTTTTTTTTTCACATTCATGTTTTCTCTCTTTTGGGGAGGAGTTGTTTCCCACTGGGTTTTCTCCTTTACTCCATTTGTGAGAGATTGTTTGTAGATGGGTACCTAACATGGCCTAGTAGCCAGGACCCATCTTTGCATCTTTGCATTTGTCTCATTCTCCCTAAGTTTCATTTAGGGGGTGTTGGTGTGAATGGGGGTGTTTCCTATATGGTTTCTTCCTCTGTAGTGTGAACAAGGAACTTTATTTAACTAGTTCCTAGTTAGGACCAATTCACACATGTTCACATGTTAAGTTGACTTAGGGAGTTTAATATTTGTGTCTCATGTCATAGGATTAGAAAACTTGTCATGATCACATGATGTCCTACCTCTCAACCTTGTATTTATAAGCAAGGTCTCTCATGTACATTTGCAATGGAGTGTGTAATAATATCATCATTCATTATTGCACCATAATTCAACATTATTCTCTTGCATCTCTTGTGGAAGGATAATCTTTTTTTTCAAGTGATCCTAGGTTCTTGAGTCCACTGGGGGCTCTTACAATCCATGCCTATCAGTTTTGATTTCGCTTGAAGTTTCTCTATGTTTGTTTCCCCATATGGAGTGACCATTCCTATCATACTCACTTTGATAGCAATAATGCTTGGCCCCTCAAGTTAAAACAATATTCCTAAAACTAGTGTGAATCTCATAATTTCCTTCAATTGTCAACACAATATCCTAAAAAAGATTTGTCAAACAAATATTGAGTCGATTGGTTTTTCTCTTCTATTTGCCTCCATAGACATATCTAAAGAAGCTTATTTCAGTCTTAAATGATAGCCAAGGAGAGATTTTTCTAAATCAAGGCTTATTAATGACATGATCCTAGTACAAAGGATAAACGCCTCCTATCTATGGTTAAGTATTTTAGGTATATCTAGTAACTATAGACCATTCTCCCTCAAAATTTCATGGATTATTATAGGCAAACAAATTTTGTGATCACAATAAGATAGATTTGATTTTTCCCTTGAAATAGACCTCTCTTTTCCATATTAACTTATCTCTAAAATGATATGGCCTCATGAATTTCACTACCTTTTAGGTTTTTACTACCTAATTACTCATGTGAAACTTCCTTCATTCATTATCATGGATTGTAGAACCATGTGTCATCTTTCCACTTTCTCATCTTCAAGTTATGCCTGCATAGAAATAAGGACCACATTTGCTATTGAGTACCTTTATCTTAGATATCTTGTACTTGTCAAATGAGCTTTCTTGAATGTTTTGAAATCATATCAACAAATTTAATTCATGCATATCCTGTAAGGATTGCTTGCTTCTTTATCGAAGTTTGAGAGAACACAAGCATGCAACATTCTTACACCTGCCAAATCAACAAATCCATTGTGCATATTCTTCAATCATTGCATTTAATGACATGATAGCTCATGATTAGGGTATTTGTAACTAAAACAACTTACAAATTTCCTCTACCCTTTATGCTTAAATGAATTCTATAATTTGGTCCAAAGTTCCCATTTTGGCACAAGCTAGGAGATGCTAACAGAGGTTGTGGGGTTGGCTTTACACCATCCAGTTGCATTTTTTTGAAAGTTTTTAAATTATTTACAACAATTTAATTTTGTATGTACCTTTTGATCATTTCATTCTATTAGAAGACATATCTTTAAGATATGTGTTTAAACATCTCACGTGAAGTTTCTTCAACAAATCATCTTCATGCATATCCTCTAATATTTGTATTCCATTCGATGCCATTGATTTGAAGCATTCTATCAAATAGCTCATGCACTATGTGTTGCAAGTATGGGCCTAACTAGTGTTGTCATTGACGTCAACATACTCCTATTGCATTGATGATAAGGATTGGATGAGCTGTGTGCTGAGGATATTGAGAAAATTAGTCATTTCAGGAACAAAGAAGAACAATGAAGACAGTAAGGTAAAGATCCAAGATAAGTTGCCTATTAGAGGATGCGGTTCAAAGGGTTTATAGATATGTGTCTTAAGGTGATCTAGTAAATATTTCAGAGGTCTGCATGAAGATCTGAAGAAGTTGTGGCTGCTTAAGTAAAACCGGTTCCGACAGGTGTTTAGAGGTGACAGAGTGACACATATAGGTCCAGTGAGATCCAAAAATGCAATATCCTATTCTACGGATTTGGTGGAGTGTTTAGGAAGTCCATGTGAAGTAATAACTATTTTGGTTAGTGGTCTAGAGGTCCACAAGCATCTATTCCATTGTGACAGTGATGACAGTCCGTGTTCTTGAGATTCTGGATGAAGGAGATAAGGATTTTAGTAAGCAAATGAAGTGTGGATGTTCTTGGTGATTCAAGAAAGCTTGTGGTGGTCTTTGGATCATTTCTAGTTAGTGTTGGTGGTCTGCATTGAAGCGTGAGCTCACAATTGAAGAATAACTTCCGAATAATGGTGTTCCTCCTAAGTTTGGCCGACCGGATGAATTACACATCTTGCAGATGTTCTTGTAGATGTTTTCTGACTTAGATGATTATTCCTAAGTTGATGTCTTGTATAAATAAGAAGTTGTAAAGTCATTTCAAAAGGTGTCTTGTGAGGATGAGAGTGTGGTAGAGAGAAGAGGAGCAAAAGGCAGAGCAAAAGTATTGGGCTTAAATGGAACTGATTCAAGCATGGTGAAGATGCTATTCTCCAGTTCAAGTATGTGATACCTATTATTCTGTAGACAGTGTGTCTCTTGTAGGTAGTGAGCCTCTTGTGAGCAGTGTGCTCAGGCAGTGAGCCCTAATTGGCATGTGCCATTTTATTCTTTCTATTCTTCTAATAGAGAATACAATCTTGGGTTAATCACCTCGTGGTTTTTCCCTTAATCAGGTTTTCCACGTCAAAATCTTGGTGTCTTATGTGTTGATGTGTTTCTGCTCTTGATTTAATGCATTGTGTTTCCATGATTGATTAATTATTAGGTTGCTGAATTACAAAGTGGATTTAAGTGTTTAATTGGAAGAAAGTTTTGGATAACTGATTCACCCCCCCTCTCAGTTGTTTGTCCTGAATCTAACAATTGGTATCAGAGATAAGTTCCTCTAAAAGAGCTTAACTACTTGAGGAGATCCAGGATGTCGTCCTACAAGAAGGATAGTCTGAAGTTTGATGGAACTAATTTTAATCTTTGGAAAATTTGCATGCAATGTCACTTGCAATGTATGGGAATGCAGTACTAGACCATGGCTACAGCAAAGTATACGCCTCCACAGAATGGCCCGAAATCTGC
Source organism: Cunninghamia lanceolata (assembly GCA_027924645.1). Taxonomy (NCBI): domain Eukaryota; kingdom Viridiplantae; phylum Streptophyta; class Pinopsida; order Cupressales; family Cupressaceae; genus Cunninghamia; species Cunninghamia lanceolata. The sequence goes on from BSBN01000243.1 coordinate 99,397, forward strand.
AAGTGAAATGACAGATGCTGAAAATAATCTATGAACTAAAGAAGCCCTTCTAAGTGCCTTGTCTGATTTAGAGCTTACAAATGTTGTTGACCTACAAACTGCTTTTGAGATTTGGGAAAAACTGGAACTTCTACATGAAGGAGACAAGTATGTTAAATGTGCAAGGCTACAGAGTTTGAAAGGGAAATTTGAAAATTTGAAGATGAGAGAAGATGAAAATATCACTACCTTTATGCCAAGAGTAAATGAGCTTGTTTGTGGCATTAGATGTGCTGGTGGAGTCTTGGATGAAGATGAAATTGTTGGCAAAGTTCTCAGATCCCTTCCTGCTTATTATAAAATCAAGGTTGTTGCCATTAAAGAATTCAGAGCCCATTCAAATGTCACAAGAGATCAATTGGTTGGTAAATTGGCTGCATTTGAATTGACTGAGTTTGGAGATGTCCCCCCAAGACTGAATATGCATTCAAAGCTAGTGCTTCTATAAATAGAAAATAAAGGTTTGATCCAGGAGAGAACTCTTCAAGGAAACTATCATGGTCTGAAAAAGCAAGAAAAGACTTAGAAGAAGAAGAAGTTGAAACTACTCATCTTGAATCCCTTATTGCAAAAAGACTGCCAAGAGGATCTGGTAAGTATGAAGGGAAATTGCCTTTCAAGTGTTTTAACTATAATAAGATTGGTCATTTTGCCTCAAAGTGTCTGGAAAGATTTTCAAGGAAAAATCCTAACAGATTAAGGTTCCAAAAGAATTGTTACTATGTTCATGAAGAAGATGATAATGAAGGAGTAACAGATGATGAATCAGAGACAGAAAACAAATCCAGAAGTGATTGGGTGTTCATTGCCATCAAGGAAGAAGAACCAATGGCCTCTGATTCTGTCAATCATAATGTTGTAGAAAGAGCTCTGGCTGCCCAAGTTGAAGAAAAGGATGATTGGGTCATTGACAGTGGATGCTCTCACCATATGACAGGTGACAAAAATAAGTTCATAGATCTGGAAAGGTATGAAGGAGGAGTGGTAAAATTTGGTGATAATTTTGCTGGTAGAATCAGAGGTAGAGGAACTATTTCTTTTGATGGAAAGAACAAAACCGGTAATGTACTATATGTTGAAGGATTAAAGCACAATATTCTCAGTGTTGGATAGTTGGTAGACAAAGGCTATGATCTCTGATTCAGGAATGGAAAATGCAAGATCTTTGAAATTTCCAGAACATAGATTGCATCTGGTACTCAAACAAAAGGTAATATCTTCCATTTAGTTGGTATTGGTAAAAGTTGTCTATTTGTGCAAATTGATCAGAGTTGGTTATGGCAGAGGAGGATGTGTCATGTGAATTTTGATAATATCATCAAGATAAGAAACACTTAGGCTATAAGAGATCTTCCAAAACTGGTGAAACCTACAAATAGTTTGTGCAAAGAATGTCAGTTGGGGAAACAAAGCAGAGTCTCATTCAAAAGCAAGGAACAATCTTCTACCAGATTATTGGATTTAGTTCATACTAATCTATGTGGTCTGACAAGGATAAGGAGTGTGCAAAGTGATAGATACTTCATGTTATTAATTGATGACCATTCTCAGATGATGTGGGTTACTTTTCTGAAAGAGAAATCAGAAGCTCTTGAGAAATTCAAAATATTCAAGGCTTTGGTAGAGAATGAAACTAGATTAAAATTAAAATATCTGAGGTCTGATAGAGGTGGAGAATTCACATCTGATGAGTTCATAGAATTCTGTAAGAAACATGGAATAAAGAGATAGTTGTCTACTCCTAGGACTCCACAACAGAATGGAGTAGTGGAGAGAAAGAACCAGACCATCTAGGAAACATCTAGGACAATGATGATGGAAGCAAATGTTCCTTAGATCTATTGGAGAGAAGCTGTCAATATTGCAATCTATACTCTTAATCAAGTTCAAATCAGAAGCAATACCGGTAAGACTCCTTATGAACTTTGGTTTGGCATCACTCCTACTATGAGATATTTTAGAGTGTTTGGTAGCAAATGTTACATTAAAAGAGATGAAGATCTAGGCAAGTTTCATGCTAGAAGTGATGAAGGAATATTCTTGGGTTACTCTACTCAAAGCAAAGCATACCGGTGTTATAACAAGAGACAGAGAAAGATTATAGAAAGTACAAATGTGAAGGTTGATGAAGGAATTGAAAAATCTTCAAGGTTTTATGAATATGATGAAGATGATTAGAATGGTGTTCTGATTCAAGGATCCCAAGCCCCTTCTGAAATTCAGATTCAAACTGATCCGGTAAATCAGGAAAAAGAGATGAGTTATAATGAGCTTGATCAAGAATTAGAAATGCAAGAAAATCCCAAAGTTCCCAGGTATGTAAGACTAAACCACTCTGAAGATCAGATCATAGGTGATAAAAGCAAAGGTGTACAAACAAGGAGGATTGCTCAAGATTTAGATGAATATTGTCTGATTTCAAAGATTGAACCTAAGATAGTGAATGAAGCTTGTAATGATGAAAACTGGACTAAAGCAATGGAGGAAGAGTTGATGCAAATTGAGAAAAATCACACTTGAGATCTTGTTCCCAAACCTAGAAACAAGAATATGATTGGAACCAAATGGGTCTTCCGGAACAAACTAAATGAAGTTGGTGAAGTAATCAGAAATAAACCCAGATTGGTCTGCAAGGGTTACTATCAAATAGAAGGAGTTGATTTTGAAGAAAATTTTGCTCCGGTGGCAAGAATTGAAGTAGACAGACTATTTCTTGCTTTTGCTGCCTTCAAGGATTTCAAAGTGTATTAGATGGATGTCAAGTCTACCTTCCTGAATGATGAGTTGGAAGAAGAAATATACATTGAGCAACTAGATGGATTTCAATTGTCTGATCATGGTGATATGGTTTGCAAGTTGAAGAAAACACTGTATGGACTCAAGCAAGCCCTAGGAGCTTGGTATGAAAGATTGGATAAGCATCTTTTGAAGATTGGTTTCAACAAAGGTACTGTTGACCGTAATTTGTATTTCAAAATTGATCATGAAAATATCTTGATTGTTGAGGTGTTTGTTGATGATATCATTTTTGGAGGAAGAGATAGTATGTGCAAAACCTTTGCAAATCAAATGAAAAGTGAATTTGAGATGTCCATGTTAGGGGAAATGAATTTCTTCTTGGGTCTGCAAATCACTCAAACAAAGAAAGGAATCTTCATTTCTCAAACTAAATATGTGAAAGAATTGCTAAAGAAATTTGGGATGGAAGACTCAAAACTAATGAATACTCCCATGGCAACTGGATGCAAATTGAGCAAAGATGATGAATCTCCTAAGACTGATCAGAAAAAGTATAGATCAATGATTGGAGGATTATTGTATCTCACTCAAACTAGAACTAACATTATGAATGTTGTTGGTCTTGTTGCTAGATTCCAAGCTAATCCTAGAGAATCTCATGTCATGGCAATCAAAAGAATTTTTAGATATCTGAAAGGGACAGTTGAGTATGGGTTGTGGTATCCTAGAGATCATAATTTCTCTCTTCATGCATATACTGATGCGGATTAGGTAGGAGATGTGGATGACCAGAAGAGTACAAATGGTGGAGAATTCTTTTTGGGGAAGAGATTGGTCTCTTGGCTCAACAAGAAACAAGAGGCAATATCTCTGTCCACTGCAGAAGTAGAATATATTGCAGTAGCAGGTTGTTGCACTCAAGTTTTGTGGATGAAGCAAATGTAAGAGACATAAAAATAGAATATAAGGAGCCTATCACAATCTTCTGTGATAATTCAAGCGCAATAAATATATCTAAGAATCCCATGTTGCATTCAAAGACCAAGCACATATCTATCAAGTTTCACTTTCTGAGAGAGCAAGTGAACAAGAATGAAGTCAGATTGGAGTTTGTGCCTTTCAAGGATTAGATTCCAGATATCTTTACTAAACCTCTACCTAAGGACTCTTTTGAGTATCTCAGGGAGAAGTTAGGGGTTATTACCCCTCTGGTGATGAACTAAGGTGCACTGATGTGCATCAGTCTAGTGGATATCACAAACATATCTTTTGGTCCGGATTGATGATGGGAAGCTGCCACTCAGGGGGAGTAGCTAGTATGATTCTGAAGTGGTGGAATTGCAAGTATGTGTCCTTTGCCATTGATGTTAAAGGGAGAGAGAAGACATGTGAAAAACAAGTGGTTGCTGATCAAAGGGGGAGCAGAAAAGGAAGAGAAGACATGTGAATGGTTGTTGCTGATAGGGGAAGTTGTGACAGTAAGGAGAAGTTCTTGTCCTGATGGTTAAAATAGTTTTTCACATCATATGTTGCCATTAATGACAAAGGGGCAGATTGTTCAAGTATGGGCCTAACTGGTGTTGTCATTGATGTCAACATACTCCTATTGTATTAATGATAAGGATTGGATGAGCTGTGTGCTAAGGATATTGAGAAAATTAGTCATTTTAGGACCAGAGAAGAATAGTGAAGACAGTAAGGTAAAGATCCGAGATAAGATGCCTATCAGAGGATGCATTTCAAAGGGTTTGTAGATATGTGTCTTAAGGTGATCCAGTAAAGATTTCAGAGGTCTGCATGAAGATCTGAAGAAGTTGTGGATGCTCAAGTAAAACTGGTTCCGACAGGTGTTCAGAGGTGACAGAGTGACATGATAGGTCCGGTGAGATCCAGAAATGCAATATCCTATTATATGGATTTGGTGGAGTGTTTAGGAAGTCCATGTGAAGTAATAACTCAATTAGTTAGTGGTCTGGAGGTCCACAAGCATCTATTCCATTGTGACAGTGATGATAGTCTGTGTTCTTGAGATTCCGGATGAAGGAGATAAGGATTTCAGTAAGCAGATGAAGTGTGGATGTTCTTGGTGACTCAAGAAAGCTTGTGGTGGTCTTTGGATCATTTCTAGTTAGTGTTGGTGGTCTGCATTGGAGCATGAGCTCGTAATTGAAGAATAACTTCTAAATAATGGTGTTCCTCCTAAGTTTGGCTGACCGGATGAATTACACATCTTGCGGATGTTCTTATAGATGTTTGCTGACTTAGATGATTATTCCTAAGTTGATGTCTTGTAACAATAAGAAGTTGTAAAGTCATTTCAAAAGGTGTCTTGTGAGGATGAGAGTGTGGTAGAGAGAAGAGGAGCGAAAGGCAGAGCATAAGTATTGGGCTTAAATGGAATTGATTCAAGCATGGTGAAGATGCTATTCTCTAGTTCAAGTATGTGATACTTATTATTCTGTAGATAGTGTGTCTCTTATAGGTAGTGAGCCTCTTGTGAGCAGTGTGCTCAGGCAGTGAGCCCTAATTGGCATGTGCCATTTTATTCTTTCTATTCTTCTAATAGAGAATACAATCTTGGGTTAATCACCCCGTGGTTTTTCCCTTAATCGGATTTTCCACGTCAAAATCTTGGTGTCTTATGTGTTGATGTGTTTCTACTCTTGATTTAATGCATTGTGTTTCCATGATTGATTAATTATTATGCTGCTGAATTACAAAGTGGATTTAAGTGTTTAATTGGAAGAAAGTTTTGGACAACTGATTCACCCCCCCTCTTAGTTGTCTATCCTGAATCTAACACTATGTCTATGCTTCCATGTTTGCAACTATAATCACTTGAGTCTTTATCAACAATGAGTTATGATTTAAAAACCAATCTTGATACTTGGAAGTAGAAGTCTCCTTTCTCAACATTTGAAATGGTTAATAATAATATTGTCATGTGAACTATCCTCTTTATTAGTGTTCAAATTTTTGTTCACAACCACAACTGGTTAATGACTCGTACTTCATGCTTCACAAATTCCTTTCAACTTTATGGAAATTTTAACACCTTTCAAAGGATGTGTAGCATTGGTAGACTTTTAAAACCATATGAAACTTCTGATGAACCCTTAAAATCCCTTCAAATTTCATTCTTCTAACTCAAATATGTTGATGACCACGGATATCCTCTGCAATCCTCTTCAAACTACTCTTATATGCTGATGACCTTATCTTGAGATAACATCTTAGGTGCGAAACTGTTAGATGGATGATACCCAAAGAAGTTTGGAAGACATAATATGTACTTTCTATAGAAAAAGAGTTGCCAAAACCATTTTCACTGTACCCATAGTATGGTTAGACCAACAAGGGATTCTTTCCCCTTATTTAAACATAGAGCAAGATCTCAAGGCAACGCTGTCAAGAGGTCACAGGGGTGTCTACCTGTTAAAACTTAGGTAAACAACCATCTGAGAATCCTAGGGCCAGGGCCTCAAGGTTCAGCTAACCTCAGAGAAACAGGTGGTCCCCAACCACAGACTCCTGGTCCTATGGTTAGGACAGTTTTACAAGGAGAGATCATCCCCTAGAATCAGCTCCTCCGGTTGTCAAAGACTTGTGACTAGTCAGATCTGAACCTGTAGGTGAGCAGTCAAGATTCTCTCTTGGCAGAGTATCCTTTACAGATAGTTTTACCTCAGGAAAACATAGTCAAAGTAGAGGAAAATTTGGTCTGCGTGAATGCCAAATAGTATAAGGGGATTTTAAGATGTAGGCAAAGCTATAGGCTAAAACAAGTGCATAGGAAAAAGTTCACTATGATATTGCCAAAAGGGCATAACAACAGTTCAAGCATCCCTAGTATGTTGAATCAGATTGAAGGAAAGCAGATTGAATAGGATGAACCCAAAGGAAAGGGGAAAATGATGATATTTCCAGGTGGTAAAGTGTCAAACATAAGAAAAGCTGTGTACATCAAAGTCGGGTGTATGAGGTGAAGAATCTCAAGATAACATAGATTTATACAACCCTACATCCACACCGTTATTGTGGTCATCAGAACTGTATTTGGCAGAGCTCTTGAGCATGAAGGAGAGGCTGGAAATACTTGTAGAAAAGGGGCTACAGGGAGATAGCAAGTTGAAAGAAACATTAGATGATAGATGCAAGTTGGAAGGTGAGATTAATACACTTAGAGAGCAAGTCTTAATCTTGCAAGTTAGTATGGAAAGAGGACAACAAGAATTGAACATGTTAAAACAAGAAGTAATCCAACTAAAAGCAACAGAAAATAAGAAATGTGAGATGGTTAATGGAGGTGAAACAACTCAATTGAAGGAGATCCAATCAGTCATCACTGACTTGGAGATAAAATAAACACAGGTTAGAGACCAAATAGAAGAAGCTAAAACATGGTGACAAGTAGTAAGAGGACCGTTAAAAGAGAAAAAGGAAATCTTTGAGAAACAAATAAAGATCCACATTAAAGAAGAAAAAGACAAACAAGAAAAGGCAGTAAATATCATCATAAAAGGTTTAAAGGAATTTGGAGAGAAGGAAAGGACCGATATTCTTGCGAGAGATTTCCTTAAAGATAAGCTGAAATGGATAGGTATTATTCAACAAGCATGCAGGATGGGAAAGAAACTAGAGGAAGGAAGGAATATGCATGTTAGAGTTATTTTAAGATGCATGGATGATAAGAACAAGATTCTAAAAAATAGGGGGTTGCTCAGAGGCACCTGAATTTTCTTAGATGATGATTTGAATTTTGTACAATAGGAAGAGCGAAGGAGGGAGTGGGAGAAAGTGAAAACAACTAGGGATGATGGAAAGTGGGCATGTTTGAAAAATGGCAAAGCCCAAATCAGCGAGAGACTTCCACACCAGAAATAGGGATTCGGGGCCCCAAGAGAACATCTTTAGATTGTAAGATGGAATTGTAGAGGATATCTGTGGAGAAGAGGACTGGGGTTGGGGCCCATAGTAGAGGGGAAATACATGATTACCCTTACTAATGAAGACTCATGAGAATGATGGATGCAAAGTACCGAGCTTCGAAGGGTACAAGAAAATCTCAGTTTGGAATGAAGGAACTAAAACAGGTAAGGGGCATAAGGGAATTACCATGCTAATTAGGGAAATGTGGAATGGGATCATGGAATTTGAGAAAGAGGACCCAAACAAATAATACATTTGGATAAAAATAATAGATAATGAGATCACAATAAGGCTGGATGCATGTTACTTTGCCCCGAAAGGGTCAAAGTTCTACAAAAAGAGAAATCTGGACAATGAAGACCCGTTTGTTGCTGTTATGAAAGACAATTATGCTTTTAGTTCCTTGGGGAAAATTGTCTTATTTGGCGATTTTAATGCTAGGACAACAACCAATCAAGCTCTTCATTTGGGCAATGAGGAAAGAGGGGACAACAACCTGTTATGGTGAGTAGAAAGCAAAGATCAAATTTGGGAAAGAGCCTCACAAGATGGGAATGGTGGCGTGAATCATTTTGGAATGAAACTTTTAAGGCTGTGTAGCCTTCACGACTTGGTTATTTGTAATGGTATGAGAAACTGGCGTAGTTTCAGAGTTATCACCTGTAAAACCTACAACAATCAAAGTGTGGTTGATTATATGATTTGTTCTCATAATGGTACTTCCAGGGTGGTAGTGTTTGATATTGGGGACTGCAATGCTGATTTGAAGTCTGATCATATGCCTCTTCTCATTACGTTTGGCTTGCAAACAATCATCCACAAAGAGAGACAGGTCCAAAGCTCACAAAATAAGGTTCACACACAAGTCAAAATCATGTTGAACCAAAAAAATTAGGAAATCTTTGTTGTTGTTATGAAACAACAACTAAAAACAATAAGAAATAGTTTAGGGAGCAAAGAGACAAACAAGAAAACTGAGATCAATATCTACAGCAGCATGTTGATCCCCCTTATCCACAAGGCTCTTGGGGCATGCAAGAGGTCTCGGCCTAAAATGAGGATCTCAAATACTTTCCTATCCAATCCGTGGTTTGATGATGAGTGCAAGGTAGCGAAAAGAGCTCTCAAGGCGATCGAGACAAACAAAGAAAGCAAGAAAATTTATGTGAATTTGTTAAAATCTAAAAAGGAAAGTTATGTGGTTTTCAGAAGGAAAGAGTTAATTTTTTTTGGGTAAAACAATCCCAAAGGCTTTTGGAGGGAGTTACAGCAAGAAAGAAAGCACACTAAAAACAATATCACAGATGACCAATGGTTAAATTATGCGAGGCTTCTTTATGAATGGTCATAGGAGAGAGTCAATCCTCCTATAGTGGTAACTTCTTCCAAACTCTTCTTGGTGGAAGACATCATTCAGGGTATAAAGAAACTGGCAAGTGGCAAAGCAAAAGACATAGATGGGTTACAAGCTAAATTTCTAAAGTGGGGTGTTGAGTACCTGGCACCACACATCAAAGGCATTTTTAACAGCATCACAAAAGGGGGCTTTCCATTGGAATGGACTACCAGTGTTGTTATTCAAGAGTGGGGATACCGATAATCCCTCTAACTACTAGACTATCATGGTGAACCCTCTTCTTGGAAAACTATTCAGGAGCCTGATAGAGCATAGGATTAGCAATTGGGTAGAAAAAGAGGGAAAAAGAGCAAAGAGGGAAAAAGAGCAAAGGGGCAGGCTAGTTTTAGGCCAAGGCATTCTACCATTGATCATTGTATCAATCTTAGGCACTTGATCAAAAAAGCTTGGGACACTCAGGGTGGAGGGGCCTTTTGTTGATTTGTTGATTTTAAAAAGGCTTTTGACACAATCCCTAGGGATAAATTGTGGAAAAGGATGGAAGAACCTGGGATTCCAGATGAGTAAAGGGCTACTGTTCACAAGCTTTATGAGCAGGTTAGAGCTAAAATTAGAACTAAAGAGGCATTTTCAGAGTGTTTTAGTAGTGACATCGAGGTCAAACAAGGTTGTCCCCTTTCACCCACTTTATTTGGCTTATATATTGACAAGCTTGAAGAATGGTTAAACAACACCAATGGGGATGGTATCTAGCTGGCAGGTTTTGTGGTGAAACTACTCTTATATGCTGATGACCTTATCTTGGTTGCCAAAACTGCACATTGTTTGAGAAAGCACTTAAGGGAGTTAGGTCCCTTCTACCAAGAGGTGGGGATGTAGGTGAACACTAGCAAGACTAAAATCATGATTTTCTTGTTAAAAATAAAGTAGCAGCATGCTAACTTTATTTTCTAAGGGAACGCTTTGGAAATTGTTGAAGAATACAAGTACCTTGGTATTATTTTCAACAACAAACTTAGCTGGGACACTTGTAGGATGAAGAGGATCCAAGGGGGTTGGAGAGCCTCCTACATGCTTCAGAATAGATGTAGGAACGTGGAGCTTTGGGATTGGAAAACCAAGAAGACTCTTTTTGGTTTGTTAGTCACCCCGATTATCCTATATGGCTGTGATGTTTGGGAGAGCAACATTTCAAATCACAAATGGAGACAGTTAGAAAGAGTCCAAAAACACCTTATCACCAGTAGTCTTAAAGTCAAGGCTACCATTCCCTATGAGATTCTTTTGGCTGAGGTAGCACCTTCCCGTTGGAGGTAGTTGCAGTTATTCAACTTCTTTGCTACCTAAAGAAGGTGGAAAACATGGATAATCAATGTTGGCCTAAGTTGGTGGTGGAAGAAAGAATAGATCGTAGAAAAAGATGTGGATGAAGTAGAACAAGTGGTTGAGCAAATGGGATAATAATTTCCAAGACTGTCCAAAAGCCAAAACTAAAATTAAATAGTTCGTCTTGGAAAAATTTAGGATTGCCATGTGGACTAAGCTGCTTGGCTGAAAAAAATTGCATTATGTCAAAGAGTTCAACCCCATGTGGGAGCACGTGGAAAAATCCTACTTGCATGTTGACATTAATGGTAAAGCTAGACTCATTATTGAGTAGTTGAGGTCAGGTTCACATCATCTTAGGTGTGAAACTGGTAGATGGACGATACCCAAAGAAGTTTGGGAAGACAAAATATGTACTTTCTACAGCAAAAGAGTTGTTGAAATGGAATGGCACTTCATCTTTGAATGTGCTGCCTATGATGATATCTGCATGCATTATAGAAACATATTGAAGGAGGGAAGTTTAAGTGAGCTATTTAAGGAAGATAAACTCCACTTATCGTTAGGTTTCTTGGTCAAGTTGCATAGTAGAAGAGCCGACATTGAAAAGAGTTTGAATATTTCTTAGGGCTACGACTCTTGGTCCCTTAGGATGATGTAGCCTCGTGGATGTCATTAAAATCCTTTCATTCATTCATTCAGAAAAAAAATCTCCTTCGATTATGCTTTAATGAAATTCCATACACTGCTCCAAATCTTTGCAAGGAAGATGCTGGAAAAGATAATGGAGTTCAACCTTACACTTGCCAAATGCATTTGCTTACAAACTTTTGAAACCACTTCAGGAATTGTGAACTTCCTTATATAAAAATGAAACTAAAATAGGAAGTGAATTGAGAAATACTTTAATGCTTCCAATCATGACTGTTGTGAGTGACAGTTGCAACCACATCAGTAAATATGAGCTATTTTCAAGGGACGTGCAAAGTTGTTGTGCTCTATATGAAATAGCATCTTTAATATTATCAAATATTTGTTATCAGCATTTTGGAGGACTTTGCAACTTCATCAAAGATAGATTAAAACTTTCAAAATTGCTTACTTTGACCGATGATAAAATAATTTCCTTCGTTGGTGTTTGAAGTGTTGTACACAACCTCTATTCACAAGTAATTAATAACTTCTGACTTGGTGCTTTCACAAACTCCATTAGGTTTTATGATAGTTAAAATTATTTTCAAATGTGAAATAATACTCTAGTGAAGACTGATAACAACTTTTGAAATTAAATTGTCTTTATCATCAGTGATGAGTGTCAAATTGCACTCATAAAATACACCCCTTTTTGCCTCTCTTTTCCTCTATTCAGTTCATCTTCCTTGTGTCTGTACTCAAATTAGTTAAGCAAGATTGTTCTAATTTGTGATTAATTAAGACAAATTACTTGAGATTAGAATTTCTGATTAAGTGGCTAATGTGCGTGGGATTAATGGAAAAATGTAGAATTTCTCTTTCTTTTTTGAATCAGCAGGTGTACATATCAGAAACAACAGTTTTGTGCATCTCCAGAGATCGCCTTCAATGATCTCCAGAGACTATAACAAAGAACAGTGACACCTAGGTTTTGAAGATTTGGGGAATATCTCTGGAGTTCTACGAGTGTCTGGAATATCTCCGGAGCTCTGCAGTATCTCCGGAGCTGCAGACAGGAATAGCTATCCTCGGAACCTCCTGAGAACAGGGCATGTTCCAGTCAGAGCCGCCAATCAGACACTTCAGCAGTAATCCTAACACCCCCTTTACTTCACTCAAATAATCACCTGAGTGATGAAGGGTCAACTATCAGTTAAACTGCTGAAGTTTTATCTTTCCAAAGATTTTGCATAAGTTACGAATTGAACTAATTCAATATTCTTATTTTCAGGGCTTTGATGCCCAAGTGTATTAAGATCTAAACTTAGACCTCTGAGTGGACTTCTGTTCCACTCAAGTCTACCCCTTTTGCATGATGATCTTTCATAAGTTAGACAGTTAAGTACAAATAAGAGATGGTGTCATCTCCTAGACAGACTGATAGATAAGTTCAGTGATATATCATCACTCTTTTTATATATACTTTCAGAAATAGTAATAAAACAACAATGATAAGATTATTCTAATTTTCAGAGATTTCAGTTCTGTTATAGCCAAACATTTCTCATGAATATAGAAATGAATGAATTGGATTGAATTTAGTTAGATCATCTTTAGTGCTGATTTCCTGCAATAGCCTTCAGCCTCAAAGGTGCGGAGCAAGGGCCCACTCTCACCAATCAGGCAGGAGGCTAGTATCTCTGTTTTATTGTTTCAAGTTTTCTTTTATAAAAGTATTTCCTGTTTTAGTAGATAGATGCATGTTATCATTCTTTGCTTTGAGTACATTTCCTGTTTTATTCTATTTTACAGCATTCATTACATTTATTCAACAAGCAAATAGATTAGTCATTCTTTTAAGCTTTAGGATTAGCTATAAACTGGTCACTTAGAATCCCTAGTTGTAGACAGCCATGGACACAACCCTGGTTCTTTGACATCTGAAAACAGATTAAATGATGAGGTACAGCGACAACCCGTCATTTTTGGCGCCGTTGCTGGGGATCTAGTTGTGTTAATTAGGGACACTGAGTTAAAAACAATTTTTAGAATAGATCTATATGGTTAGAGCTAGAGATCTTAAAGGAAGATATATTAAACAGACACCCCAACAACACACCATAGGGGAAAGCAGTGAGGTGGTACAAAATCTTGTTGAAGAAGGAAACCTAGATCTTAATTTGGAACTTGCACTTCAAAACAACAATCCCTTAGATCCTACAGATATTCCACTTGCCAATTATATCCAGGAATTACAACAAAAAGTTGAGGCAGATCCTTTGGTAGAACCTAATTTCTTAGAACCTCAGGAAGAAGAACTAGTATTAAACATGGAAAATGATAATCATGAGGAAGAGGAAAATCAGGCCCCAAGAACCTTCTCATATCCTATTGTTTTGGCTGCTGGAGACAATGCTCCCATGAAGAATATCTCACCAGCACATCTGCCAAATTTTAGAGGACTCTCCTCTAAGGATCCAGATCATTTCTTGTTTGAATTCAAAGTAGTCTGCCAAACCTATGATTATGGATCAGATAACTAGAAACTCAAACTGTTCCCTTCCACCCTGAAAGATTCTGCGATGAGATGGTTTATGGGTTTACCCCAGGGTTCTATCCGTTCTTGGGATCAAATGGAAATAGAGTTTTTGGAAAAATACCAAGACTATTGTAGATCCAGTAATAAAAATGAAGAACTGTTTAAAATTAGGCAGGGGGAGGAAGAATCCTTAGAAGACTATGTGGATAGGTTTAATTTTGCCTTGAGAAGGTATGGCAATACGGTAAATCACTCCTTGGAAAGAACCCTATTTATAAAAGGATTGGATAAAGAATCAAAACAGGCACTGGACCTAATGGGAAAATGGAACATTAACAAAATAGAAATACCTGACATAGAGGAACTCTGCAGGAATTATTCCAGAACTCAAGATGGAGTAAGGTCATCCAAAACCTTTAAGGGGAAGAATGAGATAGGACAGTTGATGGAGGAAATTACAAATCTAAAAACAAATATTCTGGTCCAACTAAATACCACATTGGATGGGATCCAAGCAAAAACTAGGACAACTGATCAAAACAGAGCAACTAAACCGCTTTCCATTTATTGTCTTAGGTGTAGAAACAAACACCTGTTTAGAGAATGTCCCTTGGACAAATTAGAGATCTGTCAAATCTGTGATAGGGAGCATCCTACCAGTTAGTGTAGTCAGCTTCCAGCCTTAAAAAGATTGAGTAAAAAGAATGCGGTGATAGAGGAGGAGTTGAACTATGTGGGACAAAAACAAGCCAGAAATTTTTCTTATAATCAGTACCCCAGCCAGTCTTCTTATAGGGGTCCTACTAATTGGGGAAATAATTAGTGGAACCCAGTTTGGTATGGCCCTCAAAATAATCCTCCTTGGGGATAGCAGGATTGGCAAAACCAAAATTGGCAAAACCAAAGCTGGCAAAATCAGCCTTGGGGAAATCAACAATGGCCACCACAATCTGGGTCACAAGGCATGCAACCACAATGGGGTCCTCAACAGGGATATCATCAACAATACTAGGGACAACCTAGACGTTTCCAACCTCAACAGCAGGCTTTACTAACTGGATCCTCCAACACACAGGGTCAAACGTAGAATGAGCTAGTTAGTCAACCACCTTTACCAGCTCAGCCTATACCAAACCCACGGAATAAACAGGGAGTAGCTGTCTATATGATAGAGCAAGAAAATTTGGCTGTAATTAATGCTATATATTCAAATAATCTCCAACTACGTTCTGGGAAAGCATTCCCAAGACCTTCTCCTCCAACTATAGTTGAAATAACCGATGATGAGGAACCTGAAAATCCATCTAATCAACCCCCAGAGGAGATTACTAACGAAAAGGTGCTAGAAAAATCAACCACAGACAACTCCGGAGTTACTCCTAAAAAGCCAGCTCTGGAGAACAGTCTAGAACACAATTCTGATAAGAGCTCCGGAGATGCTCCGGAGATGGAAAAACTAGCACCCTACCTAGAACGACTTAAACAAAATGCTCCCCAGAGAAAGGTTTTACAAAAACAAATCCAACCCAATCAGGAATCAGAACTTTTACAAGAACTCAAGCAGCTAAACATTGAAATCCCTCTCCTCCAAGCCATCAGAGATGTACCAGAACTAAATCAATTCATGAAACAGTATTGCATCAAGACACAGGGTAGAAAGAAAAGTTTTCCTTCCACAATACAGGTGGAAGGAAAGGTAATGGATCTATTGATGGGAGAAATTCTCCTCCCAAAATATGGAGACCCTGGGAACCCTGTCATAACTGTTTTCATCTCAGGGGTAGAAATTTCAAATGTTCTGGTTGACTTAGGAGCAGCAATTAATGTGATGACAGTTCATACAATGGACAAGTTAGCTCTGTCAGGTATCCAATCCACGACTACAATTCTTCAACTTGCTGATCAGTCAGTAGCTGTTCCAAAGGGAGTGATCACTGATGTACCTGTTGTAATAGATTCATGGGAATTTCCAGTGGATTTCTTAATACTAGAACCTAGAAACCAAAGGAATGCTTATCCACTGATTTTAGGAAGGCCATGGCTGGCTACTGCAGCAGCATCTATTGATTGTCAAACTAGAGATATGGTCATTTCTAATGGGATAGATTTAAAGAAAATATCTCTGTATCCTCCAACTAAACCATCGGTGCATTACACAGGAAGAGTATGAGTGGATGAACTAGATAACATGAACAACAGTGCCTCATTAGCTATGGTAACCATTAAGGAACATCTGGGAGAATTAGGAGAAGAAGTATACTATGATACCATGGAAGACTTCACTCACATCCTAATCAACAAAGATGTGATGGAACTCGCCCAAGACCCTCAGAGAAAACTTTTCGTTTCTTCTCATTGTACCCTTGCCAACATTATTCCTTGTGGGGAAACCTTTTACAGGGACTTAACCACTTTACACATGTTACTCCCACATTCTTGTCCTCTCAATGCCATGACACCAATGTATGGACCCACCACATCTATGGATCAAATTACAAAACAGGTCATGATTTTGCCAGGGAAAACACTTAATATAAATACTCAGTTAACAACAAGTCAGGAAGAAAAACTTATTCAGCTTTTGGTTTCCCACTCAGCATCTTTTGCCTGGAAATACCAAGATATGAAAGGCATACCTCCTGAAATCTGTACCCATCATATCTACACTGAGGATATTAAACCTGTCAGACAACCACAAAGACGATTGAATCCTGCCTTAAAAGACATTGTCAAAACTGAAATAGAAAAATTACTCTAGGTAGGGTTCATATATCTAATCTCAGATAGTCAATGGGTCTCACCCCTTGTCATTGTGCCTTAAAAGAATGGGAAATGGAGGGTGTGTATTGATTATAGACAACTCAACAAGGCCACAAAAAAGGACTACATTCCCTTACCATTTATTGACCAAGTTCTGGACAACCTTGCTGGGAGAAAGTATTTTTCTTTTTTAGATGGATTTAGTGGGTATAATCAAATTCAAGTAGCACCTGAGGACCAAGACAAAACAACCTTCACATGCTCTTGGGGAACCTTTGCTTACAAAGTTCTTCCTTTTGGGCTGTGCAATGCCCCAGCTACATTTTAGAGACTGGTTCTAGCTATTTTTGCTGAACTGGTTAATGAATGCATGGAAGTCTACATGGATGACTTTACTGTGTATGGGAATAACTTCGAGGAAGCTCTCACAAACCTTGGAAAAGTACTACAATGTTGTAATAAAAATTGACTGTCCCTTAGCCATGAGAAATGTTTTATGATGGTGGAGGAAGGAATTGTTTTGGGACACCATATTTCAGAGAAAGGGATTAGAGTTGATCAGAACAAGATAGAAGTAATCACACAGTTGGCTTCACCTAAAAATTAGACTGATGTCAGAAGTTTTCTAGGTCATACAGGCTACTATAGGAGGTTCATAGAAAATTTTAGCAGAATAGCTGCCCCCCTGTTTACCCTGCTTAACAAGGAAACATAATTTCTCTGGACAGCAGATTGTTAATTAGCATTTGAAACTTTAAAGGAGAAGCTTACTATGACACCAGTTTTAAGGGGACCTAATTGGACTTTACCATTCCACATACAAACTGATGCTTCAAATGAATCCATTGGGGCTATTTTAGGACAAAAAGAGGAAGGAGAAAGTATGCATGCCATTTATTACATCAGCAAGAACCTTACCTCTACAGAAAGAAATTATACAACAACTGAGAAGGAATTCTTGGCAGTTATCTATGCTATAAACAAATTCAGACATTATATTACCGGATATAAAATATTTGTGCACATTGATCATGCAGCCATTAAGTACCTAATGAATAAACCAGTAGTAGGTGCAAGGATCATCAGGTGGTTATTGCTCTTGCAAGAATTTGATATTACCATAGTTGATAATCTAGGAAAGTTTAATTTGGTTGCTGATCTTCTGTCAAGATTGTATACAAGAGGAGAAGATCAACCAGTGGAGGATAAATTTCTAGATGAACATCTTTTTGCCATATCCATTACTGCACCTTGGTTTGCTGACATAGCTAATTTGTTAGCTACAGGCTTGTATCCATCCCATTTTACTTCAAAACAAAGAAAACATTTGCTTAAAGAAAGCTTATCCTACAAATGGTTGAATGGTTTACTATTTAAATGTGGTCCTGATTTCATTCTACACAGGTGCTTGAAGGCTGATGAGACTTTTGATGTGTTGAGAGCATGTCATGATGAGCCATCTGGTGGCCACTACTCTTTTCACAGGACAATCCACAAGATCCTTGGAGCTGGTTACTACTGGCCTTCTCTTCATAAAGACACAAAGAAGTATGTGCAGCACTGTGACCAGTGCCAAAGGATGGGGCAGCCCACCTTTACCCAGGAAATGTTGCTACATCCTCAAGTCATGATGGAACCCTTTGAGCAATGGGGTCTAGACTTTGTAGGACCAATCTCACCGCCATCATCAGGCAAGGAGTATATTGTAGTATGCACAGACTATGTTACTAAGTGGGCTGAGGTTCAAGCATTATAGTTTGCAAGAGAAGAAAAAGTTGCTGATTTCCTTTACAATAGAATTTTCTTGAGGTTTGGAGCCCCAAAATCAATAGTTTCAGACAGAGGACCTCAATTTACCTCACAGGTAATCAAGGCATTCACAGATTTGTACCAAGTCAAGCACAGAAAAGCTTCACCTTACCATCCTCAAGCAAATGGGTAGGTAGAAGTAACCAACAGAGAATTTGAGAATATCCTAACAAGGATAGTGGCAATGAACAGAAAGGATTGGGCTAATAGACTACTTGAAGCAGTTTGGGCTTACAACACAACTTGGAAGTCCACAACAAAGTTTTCACCATATGAACTGGTTTATGGGAAAAAGCCTATACTATCTATAGAGTTTGAACTCCAGACACTTAAAACTGTATTGGATGTTGGGCTGCCACTATCTACAATTCAGCAGAACAGAATTCTTTAGCTCAACGAGTTAGATGAGATTCAGACAGAAGCCATTCAGCAAACAGAACTGGTTCAGTACCAAAGGAAACAATGGCATGACCAACATATCAAGAGGAGAACATTTCAACAAGGAGATTGGGTTCTTTTCTATGATTCTAAATTTAAAGAATTCAAAGGGAAATTACAGACTCACTGGCTGGGTCCTTATCAAATAAAGGAAGTGTTTGAAAATGGAACTATATTATTGCAACCAATTGATGGGAGCACAAACACATTTCTAGTAAATAGTCACCGGATAAAGCTCTACAAAAGACCGTCTACTAAAGAAGAGTTTCTTGATAATCTGAGTTTTGATACAGGGGATACCACCTCTGTCACGGTGTTGGAATAATAAGATGAAAAAAAAAAAAAACAAAAACAAAAGAAGGTTGAAAACCAGCAATGGCTGCCTTCTAAAAAAAAAAAAATTTTAGAGAAAGATGGAAAACCAGCAAATGGCTATCTTCTCGACCAAGGGAGTCGAAAACCAGTAAAATGGCAGTTCCCTTCTCCAGGATAGTTGTAATAATTAAGCTCCGGATATGATCAGTTGCCAAAAATTGGCCCAATGCATCTCTGGCGCTTTCCAATGCATCTTCGGCGCTTTTCAATAAGGAGCACCTCTAGTGCTTCCAATTAGGAGCACCTCCGGTGCTCTGTTAATAATGCTAGCAGTGTCCATAATAAAGGCGGGACCTACCTCGCCAAGTGGTAAAGTAGACAACTCACATATTGAGGTCATCAAGACTCATTTTCTACTTTATTGCATAGCATAAATAAATTAAGATACTAATAATTGTAGGAGTGACCACAAGCCGGCGCTGACATCACCGTGGGCATGGATCTTAGTGCCACTCAGTGCAATGATTGCAGGTCGCATGCAAGTAGGAAGCGGATGTCATTTCGGCCGCCGTTTAAATGCCATGACGCGTGCAGTTTCTAAAACGGCCTAGCATTTCTCCCGCGTATGTTGCCTCATCATTAAAACTAATCCAGGTAAATCTATTTTTCATTAATCATTAATTAGTAAACTGTCCTGTCTTTCTATTTTGAGTGCTGCTGTGATGACAAGTCCCTCGACCGTCATTTCCTTTTTCACATCCAAGCTTGCCGCCATTTGTGCCTTAATGCCACTTTACCTCCGGAGCGCCCTGTCAGTCTGTTACAATTATGGCCGCTTTGGTCCCTTAACCCATCTGCATAAACCCAGCCTGAAAATAATAGCCTCCCTCATTCAAACCTCCGGAATAGACTGAAGCATAAGCTAAATCAAACAACTCTCTAGAGCCTACAGAGTAATTTGAATAGCACTCCAGAGCCTACAGAGATCAGAGGGACAGATAGACTGCAGATCGTAGAAGAAAAGAATAAAACACAGAAACTGCCATCAATTCAGGTATGGGGGTCAAGAAAAAGTCTGAGCTAGAAAGTACTGCGGGTCTTCTAAAGGATGCAGCTGCAGCAAATATTTTAAGAACTGCTAGATGGTTTGATTTCCTAGACAAGTTCGAGGGATTTCAGGAGGACATTGTGGATGAATTCCTTAGGAATTTAAGAGACGACCAGACCACTGTGAGAGGGAACCAAATCAGTCTCTCCTCCACAATTATCAGCCACATCTCTGGACTCCCCAAACAAGGTGAGAGGTTCCACCACCTGAAAACCTTGTATACAAAGTTAATTAAAAAATTTTCTGTTCATGGTGAGCCTGCCATTCAATTGCATATGAATAAAAATGAGGTCAAAGGAATTTTGAGATCCACTCTCCCAAACCCTTGGGCAACTGTTGCCACCTGGTTAATGAAATATTTTACCTGTGATGGCCAATTCTCCATAGTCTTAGGGCCCATAATGAAAATGCTTATTTTTCTCAGAAATGGAAATAGGCACCCCGAATATAACATAAATATCCCCAATTTCCTCTATTCTGCCATCAGGGCAACTGCAAAAAAATACCAGCAGGGTAATGGACCCATGAAACATCATGGCCTCATCTTCCTGATAGTCAAGCACCATTTCTTATCTCAGGCCAATGGGGACGAACTATTACAGAACTTTCTTGAGCATAACCCTCAGGTCAGAGCACCAGAGATAACACAAACAGAGGATGAGAGTTCTCCCTCTCACCATGGTGAAGAAACTGAGCCTACAGCCTCCTCCACAGCTTCTCACAAAAGAACATCACCCTCACAGGAGGCTACATCATCTGCAGCCCCTGTTCCTAACAAGAAAAGAAAAGGCAAACAAATTGTAGAGCCTGCTCCAACACGGCCTCTATATATGACTCGGTCGGTCAGGTGACAAATGACTTCACCTGAGGGATCTAAGCCTAGGGAATTAACAGAGGAACAAGTAGGGTAGGGAATTGAAGGGAGATGGTGGGTTGAAGAACCATCCCATGACTCCGATGAGGTACCTCTGGTCCAAAAGAGGAAACAAAGAGAAAATTCTCGAGCACCTTCTGTTCAGTTGGAGTCAAGTCCAGTCTTCACACCACAATGTGCTCCGGAGACAGGAAGCTTACCAACTGTCACTATCTCCTCAGATTCTGAGGAAGGAAATCCTACTCCGGAGGCACTAGTTCCACCTGTGCTCTAGAGAAGCAAAAGAAAGAGGCAGCTCTCACAGGCTGAGAAGGATACGGCCCTGCTCGCTGAGGCACTCCTGGAATTGAGCACATATGAGGACAAAGCAGGACCTTCAGTTGTGCCAGCAGCAGCTGAGGATCCTCAGAACAAGGGCATTGCAGAAGAAGAAATAGGGCACACAGATACTTTGGGAGAAGTAGAGCAGGTGGCCATGGATAATCTTGATAATCAGCCACCAGCCAAAGAAGTAGAGGCAGAAACTTTATCACATCCCTCTGACCAAGAAGATATAGAGATCTCAACAGAGCAACAACTAATGGAAGAAATTAAGAATTTAAAAAGGATGCTTTGGGGAAAGAATTTAATTATTACTGACCTCAAGAACGTCAGGGTAGAAATAGAGATGGAACTGAAGCAAACTATTGCAGAAATCAAAACAAACCTCCGAAACAAGGACAGAATCATCCAGGAGAAGGAGGCAGAGTTGGAAACACAGAAAAGTGAGGCAGCAAAGGTGGTGGAAGAAAAAGAAAAAGAAGCAGCACAAAAGGTTTCTGAGCTCACTATGGCCAGAGACAATGGCTTCACAGTAATGGCAGCACTGATTGAGAAAGTACAGAGCCAGGATGAACAATTAACTTGGGCCAACAACAGACTGGATGACCAAGAAGAATATATTCAAGAACTGTCTGGCCCAAGGGCAACCAATGAACAGGAGATTCAAACAGATGCTTATGTGGGACCAATCCCCATTGACATTCCTAAAGCCCTATTTCATTGGGAGGAAAGGTGTAGAGAATTTGAAGCCTCCAAGCCAATGTTGCAACTACAAAGGGCAGTCACTGCCAGAGCAGAAAGAATAGCAACTTTGGAGAGCAAAATCATTCAAATGGCCTCCCTCTCCTTAGAAATTCTATCTTGCAGACCTCCCAGTGCCAGCTATTCAATGTTCCTACAAGAAAGGATACTGCAAAGGAAGTTTTCCTTAGTCTTATCTGACATGAATGAGGATACAGAAACAGCAGAAGGTTTCATGATAGCTTACACTAGAAGCAATGATGAAGACAAAAACTTCCTCTATGAATTGTACTTACATGGGTTCTGCATTAATGATATAGCCTTCATGATTAATCACTTTGTGGGAGAATGCCAGCTTAAGGCATTCATGTCCCTCATGAGAAACCACCAGATTTGGGACGAGAGGATGGAAGATCATCTTCAAAAGGATTCAAAAATAGATCTCCTCCTCAGAAAAGAATGTCCCAATCCTTTTGCCTTTCAAACCCAATTCAGGTCCATCATCTATCATCCTGCAAGTGCAACCATCATCTTGCCATTATATTTGAAAAATTTGCAGGAGTGCTCCATTAACTTTGGTCTTTTTATGATTAATTCAGCAAATCCTGTCCTTGCTGTAGCAAAGAGGAGATGGAGTATTTTAACACCAGAGCAAAAACTTAGAGAGGTGGTCACCCCTGCGAACCTAAGGCTATTCATGAGGAAAGCAAAGATGATATCCAAATTGATGGATAAACATAAACAGGAATGGATAGGAGGGCAGTTTAGACCTCCTCTGATAATTGAACCACTTCCTATATGGACAGAGCAGCTAGAAGATGAGAAATTGCAAGATTGGATGAAGCAAGTTGACAAGTACAGGGGGAATGGTAACACCAATAAAACTACTTGGACAACCTATCTCCAGGAGTATAGTCTGACTGAGAGATTGCTTCGTCAAAACAAATCCAAAATGTGAAAAACAGGAGGACCTGCCAAGCCTTAGGTATGGGGGGGATGATGAGTGTCAAATTGCACTCATAAAATACACCCCTTTTTGCCTCTCTTTTCCTCTATTCAGTTCATCTTCCTTGTGTCTGTACTCAAATTAGTTAAGCAAGATTGTTCTAATTTGTGATTAATTAAGATAGATTACTTGAGATTAGAATTTCTGATTAAGTGGCTAATGTGCGTGGGATTAATGGAAAAATGCAAAATTTCTCTTTCTTTTTTGAATCAGCAGGTGTACATATCAGAAACAACAGTTTTGTGCATCTCCAGAGATCGCCTTCAATGATCTCCAGAGACTATAACAAAGAATAGTGACACCTAGGTTTTGAAGATTTGGGGAATATCTCTGGAGCTCTGCGAATGTCTGGAATATCTCCGGAGCTCTGCAGTATCTCCGGAGCTGCAGACAGGAACAGCTATCCTCGGAACCTCCTGAGAACAGGGCATGTTCCAGTCAGAGCCGCCAATCAGACACTTCAGCAGCAATCCTAACACCCCCTTTACTTCACTCAAATCATCACCTGAGTGATGAAGGGTCAACTATCAGTTAAACTATTGAAGTTTTATCTTTCCAAAGATTTTGCATAAGTTACGAATAGAACTAATTCAATATTCTTATTTTCAGGGCTTTGATGCCCAAGTGTATTAAGATCTAAACTTAGACCTCTGAGTGGACTTCTGTTCCACTCAAGTCTACCCCTTTTGCATGATGATCTTTCATAAGTTAGACAGTTAAGTACAAATAAGAGATGGTGTCATCTCCTAGACAGACTGATAGATAAGTTCAGTGATATATCATCACTCTTTTTATATATACTTTCAGAAATAGTAATAAAACAACAATGATAAGATTATTCTAATTTTCAGAGATTTCAGTTCTGTTATAGCCATACATTTCTCATGAATATAGAAATGAATGAATTGGATTGAATTTAGTTAGATCATCTTTAGTGCTGATTTCCTGCAATAGCCTTCAGCCTCAAAGGTGCGGAGCAAGGGCCCACTCTCACCAATCAGGTAGGAGGCTAGTATCTCTGTTTTATTGTTTCAAGTTTTCTTTTATAAAAGTATTTCCTGTTTTAGTAGATAGATGCATGTTATCATTCTTTGCTTTGAGTACATTTCCTGTTTTATTCTATTTTACAGCATTCATTACATTTATTCAACAAGCAAATAGATTAGTCATTCTTTTAAGCTTTAGGATTAGCTATAAACTGGTCACTTAGAATCCCTAGTTGCAGACAGCCATGGACACAACCCTGGTTCTTTGACATTTAAAAATAGATTAAATGATGAGGTACAGTGACAACCCGTCAATCAGCACTTTGCTTTCCATTCATAACTAATTTATTGATTCTGAATAATGACTCACGTCTTTCATTGTGTTCATCAGTTTTGAATAGTAACTTCAAAACTAATTATACTTGTCAACGTGTTCATCATCCTTGATTAGTGAATGGAGGCATGCAACCCTTTTGACAACTATAATAGTTTTCTTTTTCTAACTTCGGCTTTCATTTCATTAATAAATAATCACTTGAGTCTTTATCGACAATGAGTTATGATTTAAAAACCAATCTTGATACTTAGAAGTAGGAGTCTCCTTTCTCAACATTTGAAATGGTTAACAGTAATATTTTCATGTGAACTATCCTGTTTATAAGTGTTCAAATTTTTGTTCACAACCACAACTGGTTAATGACTCATACTTCATCCTTTCACAAATGCCTTTCGACTTTATGGCAATTGTAACACCTTTCAAAGGATGTGTAGCATTGGTAGACTTTTGAAACCATATGAAACTTCTGATGAACCCTTAAAATCCCTTCAAATTTCATTCTTCTAACTCAGATATGTTTTTAAAGGTACTTTTGAGGTCAGTAGAAGCTTTAGAAATTTGTTTAAATTGTCAATGAAGATAATGGAGGAGGACACTTAGCAGATCTTAGACAACTTATGAAAGGTTGTGAAAGTGATGTTGGGGATTGAAGAGGTAATTGTTGGACTTAGATAGAAGTTTTGAAATGTAGCAAAAATGTTGACAAACATTGAAATCTATCTTCCTAACATTTCATAAAGGTTTGAGAACTTGAAAGTAGTTAAATGAGGATCTTGTCAACTTTCAACAACATGATTTTTGTCACTAGGAAAAATTGAAAGTGTTCCAGTATGGTATGTGCCAAGAATAGGGACAACAAGTTGTCAAATTGACAACTCTTTAGAGATACACTAATTGTTGATTTAGATTAAGATTTGATGGTTCTAAACTGCCCCACGCTTGTGAATATGAACCTCCTAAAACACTCCAAAATACTTGCACAAAAATAAACAAGACACCTACAAAGAAACCTAGGCTGTCCACAAGCCCAAAAATCACACAAAATGTAGAGACCAACAACTAAAAGGCAAAGAACATGTCAAGGAAGATTCTGCTAAAAGATGGAGTGGTGCTAATAAAAAAAAGGGCACTCAACATCACTTTGCCCATGAGGGATAAGATGAAGTGATCCCAAGGCAAATAGGAAAAGATACCAATATAGGCTTTGGTTGGGGATGTGTCCCTCTAGTAGATACAACAAGAGTCCAAATAAATCTCTAGGAGTAGACCAAAAGAACAAAAAAGGGGCACAAAGAGGAGCAAGGGGATATAAGGAAACAAGATAAAGTTCACATGTATGTATAGGTGACACTACGACAACACAACAAGGATATACAAAAAACAAAACTAAACATATAGCCAATAGACATGAGGGCACAAAGTATTGACTAAAATTGTGTATGACTGAGGGTAGAAAAATTTAAAAATAGTTGTAGGTTAGATCCTCCAAAGAAGATCCATGGCACAAGGCCATGGATAAAGTGATATGATTCACTTATTCAAAGACAATCTCAATTGAGGCATACTTGATCCACTTGAATATGTTTTCCTTGCTCAATTGAAACAATAAAATATCCATGTGCACAAACACATGCATAAATCCATCACCACTAAAGAATAAATAATTATTCTAGTCATGATTTTCATGCCCTAAGTTTGGAAGTGACATATCCTGGTCATACTCATCCTAATTGAAAGGTTGGTCTACATACACTTGTATGTTAGGAGTACCCAATAAACGAGCTACAACATGTAAGAATTCTTCCTTATACCTATATGAATTATTTTTTATCCCTAAAAGATGATCCTTTTTCATTTTCATCAGCATCCAAATCCTATTGAATGTTACCCACTTCAAACTTTTTGACTAGATCAATGAATGTGACAATGTCATCAGTACAAAATAATTTAGAGATAAGGTTAGAAAAAGTAGATCTACAATTAGTTGAATCACCATGATTGCATTTTGGACCACTAGCACTTAAATAAGGAGATTGAGGCACCTCAAGTGAAGAATGCACTTTTGTTAGAGTGCATAATTGTAACCTAACTATTCTCCAACAATAGAAAAATTAAAGATGTTTTAATTTATTTAATGAGTAAGGGCATACATATTAATTGGAGAATTAATAAATAAAAAGAGAACCAATAATTAATCACTCAAAAATATGAATATCAAAATAATGGCATTTATAACATTAACAAGAGATGATAAATTAACATAGAGAACATTTAAATTATACAACAATGGAAAGAATACATATCTTTAATAGTTTCTTGAAAGTTGTTATCCCATACATAGAGATAGGGTTACAAGTCCCGACTTTTCCCAGCACAAATACCCCTAGAGGAACAGGTTCTTACACACAACCAAACTTGCCTTCACGGCATAAACTCAGCCTTGGTTAGGATACTCCTGGGTGTATGTTGTACCCCGAGTTGGACACAAGCTGTGTGTCCCTTCTCCCAATGTTTAAATGCCAACTAGGACCCAAACCTTCACTCTTGTGTGTCTTCTAATTTTTTGTATTGCTCTTTCTTTTTCTCTTTCATCCTTGTATATTCCCTTTTTACATTATTTTCATGGGTATAAATAATAACCCAAAGGGTGGTTCCAAATATCACACCCTTTCATAAATAATATTACAAATAACCTTTTAAGTGTAACTTCCCATGAAGCACACTCGAAAGTAACTTATTTTTTTCCTTTCTTTTTTACATTCCTTCTTATTTTCTTCTATTCTCTTTTTTTTATATATATTTATTTTTACTCTAAAGTTTTTACAAACTTTATTTAATTCACTTCTCAAGGAAAAAGTCCCATAACAATAATATTATTGAATATTTATTTTACTATCCTATGCATATTATGCATAGGATAAGCTTTCTTAGGTGTTGACTTTTATACATGTCACATTGTGAGGAGCATTTTCTCTCAGCCAAATGTGTCATGTTCATAGAAAGCATCTTCTATTATTAGCAAGTCTTGTTTTACTTGGTCTCCTGCATAGTGACTCACTTGGTGACTCACCTAGTTGTCATATGATAGGACTCTCCTTGAGTATTTCTTATAAATATACTCCTCTCATACTCACATTTGAGTAATGATCCTATTTGCATTTTAACCTTGCATTTGTGGAATATATTATTCTTATTTCACATATTTGTGTTTTATGTTCTTTATTTTTTGGAAAAGCACAACTACTATTGTAGCTTGCTTCACTCATCTAGATCATGGCTTGTGTGAGTCTTTGAGGTGAATCCAAATGGTATCAAAGCCATGAATCACAAGTCCCTTCCTAAATTTTGGCGAATCCAGCACTCATCCCTATCAACAAAGCATCATGGAGCCAAATAGACATTGCCATTGAGTTTAGAAGGTCTGAGAAATGAAAAATAGCCTTTAATTTTGTCAAATTTGGCAACTTTGAAGTTTTACAAAAAAATTACCACCCATACTTTGTACCTTGTACTGTATGGCCGTATGACTGGACTAGTATAGAATTTTTGGTAAAAAAGGCAATTTTTTTTTAATAGAGGGGGCCCTCAGCTTTGCCACCCTTTACTAGTTTGTGGAATATGGTTTTGTCATTTTTGAAGGATCTAGTCGATTTTGCCTATGTTTGGCCCTAATTGGCTTGGTTTGGGGTCTCCTTGGCCCTTTATAGGCACACATTGACCCATTTGGCTCACCTTGGCCTTCCTCATCCTATTCTAGCATGCCCAATGTGAGGAGGCCGAGATTGGTTTTTGGCCATTTAGCCTTCTAGCTTCTAGTCAACCCCATTGGAACCACTCATCCTATTCCAAGCTCCTCACACTTGGTTCTCACAAACCTCACTAGCCTCTAGTTCTAGGTCCCTTGTCATCACCATTGCTCTAGATAGGTCATGTTTTGGCTTGATTACCCTTGGTCCCTCTTTTTTGGACCACCCTTCCATCTTGAATCTCCATTGAAGTTCAACTCTGTTGGCCAACCCACCTCTCAAGCCTCCTTCAATCAACACACATCTCAGCCCTCTTTGGCCAGCTACCCTCAACCCCTTTAGTTCTATTTTCATTAGGTTGAACTCAATCATTCTATTGATCTCCTCCTCGTCAATCCTTGCAAGACTCCTAGTCCTCTCAAACTCCTCAGTCTGGTTCCCCCTCCATCAACAAGTCTGGCCCATTCCAGACTTCCCGTCACCATGATTTGGCCTGCAAGTTCGGCCCATTTCAGGCTTCTTGTCCACCATGATCTAGCTTGCTAGTCCAACCCATTCAAGATTCCACTATCTTGCACCCAGAGTGTGACCATCGTGCCACCGAGGCACCACTT
Source organism: Cunninghamia lanceolata (assembly GCA_027924645.1). Lineage (NCBI taxonomy): Eukaryota > Viridiplantae > Streptophyta > Pinopsida > Cupressales > Cupressaceae > Cunninghamia > Cunninghamia lanceolata. Next base: position 128,014 of record BSBN01000243.1, read on the forward strand.
GTGCTCAACTAGGCCCCTCCAAATGCTACAAAGGGGTATTTTTTCATTTTTCTATAATTTTTCACCCATGTGGTCAATTTTAGCAGAATTATGGTCAACAGAAAGCTAATTCCATCACTGACACCTTGGTGTCATTATTTTTGTAAAATTGTATCATTTTTTTATGATTTTTAGGCCTTTGAAGTCATGTTTTGTATTAAATTTCAATGGGGCATACCTTTCACCCCCAATATCAAAATTTTACAATCTTTTTAAAAACTTATCAAATTTTTTTAAGGAATCTAATTACACATGTAATTTTAAGATTTGGATAAGCCCATTTTATCAAAAATTGTAAAAATCATCGTGTATTATAAACGGTCAATTTAGGCATCCAATCTTTAACCAAATTGTAATTTTTCTTGGACTTTTTCTGGGGGGGCTAATTTCAGTTCTAATCAAATTAGAGGGAGTTGTCTTGTGTTCTTGCCTCTAATTCTACAACATGGATCTAATCCTAACTCCATTTAATTTCTATGAATAGAAACAAAAAATGAAAATATAACTCAAGAAACTAGGACTAAATTGGGTAACAATGGGTTTGGAACCTGAACCTAGCTATTGAAAAGCATAAATGGTATAATAGAAGTGATGAATCCTATGGCACCTTGTGTATGCCTATTTCTCCCAATCATCTCTTCCATATTGAATCTGCCACAACACTTAATGTAGTATGGACTACATTAGAAAATTTGTTTAGCAAGAAAGATTGAATGGAATGACATCAATTGGAGAATGAATTAATAAGTTTAAATCCCTAAATTTGACAAAATCTAGAACTTCTTCACAAAACTCAATTTACTAAGGTTCCAACTTGAACAATGTGGAATAGAAAATAAAGATGAACAATTGGTCTTGAGTGTTTTATCAAAGCCAGGGCCCCACTATTCAGTGTTTGTTTTTACTTTTCATGCTACAAAGACTACTCTTGGTACACACTTCACTTGCTAATTTTTCCATTTCTCTAACAAAGGAGAAAGACAAATTAATCCAAATGGGTACTTTGAAGTCTCCAAAACCACATGCTCTTATTGCTACTAAACAAAAGGCTTCAAATACTAAAGCAAAGAAACAAAACAAGGATCTAGATAAGGGATGAAAATCACAAGCTCCATCTAGTACATCTTCCTCATCAAAAGGAAAACATTATAAGGAAAGGCCCACATATTGTTATTGCATGAAATTTGGGCATGAAGAACACCAACATTTTAAAAGGGAAAATGATGAATTGAAACATCTTCTATAGAAGAATAATATCAAATTACCTTCACCAAAGACATATGGCTCTTCTTCTTCTTCTCCTTCACCATAAACATCAAATTTAGAAATAGATAAGAAAACATGTATGTCACTTTTTGCTTCTACAACTCCTACAACACAAAAGTGGCTTCTTGATTCAGGGGCTTCACATCACATGTCTGTATCATAAGAGTTATTCTCCTCATTTTAGCCTTTTGCATTCCCACCTATCCTAGTGGGTAATAACTCCTACATGATAGCTTATGGAAAAGGTACTATTGAGATAGGATAAGGTACATTTAATAATGCACTTTATGTTCCTTGTCAAACAATATCCTTTCTATTTATCAAATTACACATAGTGGGATAGGAAAAACATTTGAGTTCACACCTAATTTAGTGATCATAAGGTGTTCATAGAGTAGAGACATTATTTATATTGGAGATGTTGATTATGATTCTAGGTTATACTCCTTTTCCTTCTTTACTTCTGTTGATTTTGATGATTCTTTGATTGGGGATGGCATTGATACATCTAACATGCATAAGGAGATTCAGTTTGGTCATTTGAACTTTGAAGTTCTCTCCTCCACTTTGGTTCTAGAGACTTGTGATGAAATCATCTCTCCTTCACCTCCTATAACTTAAAAATTGAGTGTTCCTACATCTATGATTTCCAATGATTCATAGTATAAATTTTAAATTTTTCTTTTTTAAATGTTTTCTTTTGAAATGAAAAAAATAAACACCTTATTTTAAAAATGTTTTTTAAAACAAAAAAATAATGCTCGTCCTCCACCCCCAGCTCCACCCAGCTACCACTTCTTCTAGAAAGGCCACTCAGTAGCCAAGAGGCTACTACCAGGGGAAGAGACCCCCCTCCATTGTGTTTTTTCGTTTTAGAGGGAAACTTTGGAGGACTCTAATTTGCTCAAATAGAGGAGTTTTTTTTATCATTTTTTTGAAATGGGGTATAATTGCATGCTCTCCATGATGGTGTAGATCAATTTCAGTTTGGATTTCTAATTTTTTAATAGAAATTAGTTTTATTAGACATCTTGCTATGCATTTCTCATTTTGGAAACTTTGATGGGTCATATCTACTGCATATGGGCTCCTTTTTGGGTCCATTTTTTGTGAAAGTGCATATTTTGTCATGTACTTTGTAATGGTTCCATTAGTTTCCTCTCATTTTGTAGTAGAATTATATTTTCAGCATGTGATCCTTTTTGGACAATTGTAAGAACTCTATTAACACATTTAATTGTAAACACACTAATATAAAGTTCCATAACTGATTTTGTGTTCCCTTTTGGAGGGATTCTTACACATCATAGTGTGCCTTTCTTTGTACTCACACTATTTTATAAAGTGGCATGGGGGTTTGTGTATGTGCCTTGTTTTCCATAACAACTTTATCTGGTGAGTGTTCCTCCATGATAATGATCTAGCCTTAAGTGTGTGCCTTGTTTTGCCACACCCTTTTCCAATTGCTTGTCCATCATATCTATCTATGATGTTGCATCTACATCCATTTGCACACATTTGTGACACATTTCAGTTGATTTATTGATATCTATCCCTTGTCAACATTATGGGTGTATCATCACATGGTTAATGCTTCTTGGTTTCACTTTGGAGTGATCTATGTATCTACTTTTTGTTCCTAAATACTAGGTGAATGCAATGGCTGGTTACCCATACATTTTGGTCAAATGGAACACGTATCATATAGAAACTCTTGTATCCCAATTTATGGAGAAACCTTCTACTTTTAATTGATCAATATTCATGAGACTTTATTCTGTAGAGAACCACTTGCACATTTTAGTAGTGTCTCACTCATGCAATGTCTTCTTTTTACCTCTTTGATAATTGTACCATCTACATCTTCAACTTCATAGATTGTGTTTCCTTTGTTCCATTTGTGCATGTATGGTTGATTAGTGTCTTTTGAGGGAAATCATGTAGATTTTTGTGCCTCGCTTATCCTGATCTACACCTTTGGAGGGTTCGTTGATTCTAGCAGACACCTATACTTCTTTGGCAAAGTTTATAGCTTCTACATGCTTCAAGATTTCTTCATGTTCCTATCTTTCAGGGACATCCTTGAGGAGGTTTATTTGTCCTTCTCATTCTCTCTTTTGGGGAGGAGTTTTATTTCCCATAGGTTTTTCTCCTTTTCTTCACTTGTGAGAGATCTTTTGTACATGGGTACCTCATCATGCCTTGTTTCAAGATCCATCATCATCATTATCACTACCTACCTAAATTGTGCTTATGGGGGGGTGTTAGAGTGCATAATATTATTAAATATATATTTTATTAACTTAGGTTTATTATGCATAAGATAAGCTTGCTTAGTTGTTTACTTGTATTCATGTCACATTGTGAAGAGCATCTTCTCTCACCCACATGTGTCATGTTCATATAAAACATCTTCTATTATTAGCAAGTCTTGTTTTACTTGGTCTCCTTCATAGTGACTCACTTGGTGACTCACCTAGTTGTCATATGATAAGACTCTTCTTGAGAATTTCTTATAAATACTCCTCTCATACTCACATTTGAGTAATGAGCCTATTTGCATTGTAATCTTGCACTTGTGAAATATATTATTCTTCACATATTTGTGTTTTATGTTCTTTATTTATTGGAATAGCACATTTTCTATTGTAACTTTCTTCACTCATCTAGATCGTGGCTTGTGTGAGTCTTCGAGGTGACTCCAACAACTTCTTCATTTTCCCCCTCTATTTCATAGTCATCATTTCTATAACCAATTGCATCAAAAGTAATGTTGCTATCATACTGGTTGAAAGTTCCACATGAAAAATCAATAGCACATGATGCTAAACTAACATCATTAATACATTATTCCTTCATGTCACGCTTTGTAGCATAGTCTTCATGAAATGGTTGCCAACTATCAACCCAAGGGTATGGGTCATCATATAAAGGCATTTGATCCTCAAAGTTACCAATAGTAGTCAATGTGGTTGTACAAACACCTTCACCTAGATGCATGCCATTAGAAGCCACTAGAGGTTTAGAATTTAAGATCCTTGAAATCCTTTGAATCTCCTCAATGTGCTCAACCCAAGTGCAAACAATCAAAAGAGATTATATATGATTCATGTTCTTCAAATGAAGGGAAATATCATCCCCAATAGTTGTAATTTATGCTCACATAGATAGACTCCTCAAGGCTGGTAAGTTCAAGAATGTCCTTTAGTACACCCCCAAGCCTAGTATTAAACTCATAAATAGGTTCTTCATTATATATCATAACACTACACAAGACTTCCAAGGCCTTCAAGTAAAGGTCTTTGATCTTTTATTACAAGCGTTACTATTCTAAAAGCATATTTCTTTCATAACAACAACCATCTCTCTTTTTTATATCAATAAGGGCCTTATGAAGACTATGAGAACCTTCATAACAATCTAAAACATAGGAGTTTTCCTCAATTCCATACATTAATTCATCACACTCTTCACAACAACAAGCCTTAGGGACAAATTTAGGAGTGATACAAGGAAAGGGCCAAGGAAAACTTTCCCAACTTTGACCCAAATAGCCACCCATGCTAAAAAAATACACTACTATTCTAAACACTTTCCCCATGCAACCAATTACTAAAAAGAATACAACCATATATGTTTTGATGAAGAAAAAAGGGGAAGAAAGATCACGCACTGATAATTTTTCTACCTTGAAACATGTAAAGGTAAAAACCACAACCAACACCAAAAGAAAAAAAGAATGTTACAAACAATGTAGAGTCTCCACCTCTATGAAGGAGGAAATGCTTGGAGCATAAAGAACCACTAAGGATAAAATATTTTTGGGTCCTCTCACTAGTAGAGTCTCTAACTTCATGTAACCCAAGATAGGACTAACTAGAGTTGATCCCTAGTAGAGTCACCATTTTGTTGTCTCTATAAATGGCAAGCCCTCTCCTCTAGCACCATTAATCAATTGAGACAAAGGGAAACAAGATGTTTCAAGAAAATAGATGGACACATAAATAAGGAGAGGATAGTTTTGGGCCAATGCTTAGGATTAGGGAAAATCCTCTTCTTCTTTGGACTCTAAAAAACCTAAGGGGTATTCCCTTGAGGTCTCAACAAGATAAAATATAGATGTAAAACCTAGGTCTTGACCATCGTGCCTTAATGACAACCATGAGTAGAACAAAAAGACCTCATACACAAATCTAATAAATTTTATTGGTTAGACTAATCAATGGCTATGGGTTAAATGTTTAATGAGCAAGACACCCCCTTAATTTTACTTTTTTACCTATATAGCAATAGTATCCCTGGAGGTTTCATTTGGTTAAGTCATTCATTTCATTTGCAAATCCAATGGTTCACACTTATTCATCTTTGATATCCAAAACCAATATTAATTCTTTTCCAATTAATCCATTGGCTATTTCAAATGCAAACCAATTCTAATTTTAAACTACAGTCATTTGACTTCCATCACTTAAATTCATTAAACATTTTTAGTATCCAATGACTAGGATTCATCAACTCTAGATATATGGATGAAGGTGAAACACCTAGAGGCTTAGACATGATTTACTATGTTTCACCATTTTGCCTATGCAATAACACACATTTTCTCATCTCAATTTCATGGAATTATGCAGAGTGGACCAGTTGAAGGAGGTGTGATACACATTTTCTCTCTAAAAAGTGTGAATCTATAGAAAATGTAAATCACTTATGAGTGATGAAAGAGTGGACACTTCAGGGCATCAGTTAGGCAAGGGAACAAAATTTTAATGACTTCTCATTGCCTTGATGCCATTGATCCAAAGGTTGATAATTTTAGACTGTTGATCATAGTACTATGCATGAGTAAATTTCATTCTTCACAATCACATTTGTTCTCTTATACTTGATTAGATTTACATTTCATTTTCATGCTTGTCTTATGCATTGCATTAGTAAACGTATATGGGTTTAGAGACCTTCTAAATTAAATAAATTGGGTTTATTTATTTGTATGGATTTATACAAAACTTAGAAGCCAATGTAAACGATTGAAACCTTGCCTTCAAAACATCACCAAAAAAGGAAAATGAGGCTTGCATTCGCCTAATGAGAGTGTAGCCTGTGCAACAAGACTTATTGAAAGGAAACCTAAAATAGAAACAAAACTAACCTAAACCTAAACTAACAAAAAGTAAATGACCTCAAACAAAGCCATTGATAGGTTCCTGAAATTAACTACCCTTTCTTAACAATTTGCAATGTTTCTCATGCCTGTGGGTAGTTAAAAAGAGGTGGGGAAGGGATGGGCATACAACAAGGTAGTGGAATACTTCCCCAAGGATAATGAAAAAATTGCTTATCCTCTTGCCCTGATTAGAAATGTAGCTGTCTGGAAGTGGATAAATGGGTTAATCTATCCCATTTTGATGCTCAACCTCATGCTTTGAAGTAAGCATGATAGGTAGTGACTCTTTCTCATATGTCTCCAGCTAGGCCAGATGCCTAATAGGGCATCCCCTTGAAATGGTATGCAAGCCATCACTATTGCATTCATGTTCATTCTCTAATCCTGTAACCTTTTGCTAGCTAAATGTTCTAGCATATTAATTGGAGGAATGACTACCTCCTCCATCTGCTCAAACTACTCATGATTTGCATCATTAAGAGGAGCTGATTTACTATCTAGATTTGAGCAAAAAACATCAAGCTCATCCTAGAAATGAGCCTCCTCCAAGTCCTCTACACTCTTTAGTATAGGGCTTCTCATATGCACCTCCTCATGAGATGGGACCTCATTGTCATACTTGGCCTCAATCTGCAACAATTTGCCATCATTTTCACTACCCTCATGCTACTTCAAAGCCACTGGCATCTGCTTGTCCTTTTCATATTCTATGAAACTGGGTGGTTCATGAAACAAAGTGGCATCATCAACTCCTAGAGTAATCTCTATAGAAACTTCATACTCAGCATCCTCATCCTCTTGCCAATTCAAAAACACACATTCATCCTGCATTTGCCTTTCTCCTCCCATAGCCTGATGATTAGGTCTAGCTTGCAATTTTTGGATTGTTGATTGACTGCATGGATAGTACCACTCATAACCCTGAGCTAGGTTGTTCTGAATTGGAACAAGTATGCCTAATGTACTTGTAGCAACTGAGTTTATGGAGCTCAAGGGCCTAACATAGCTCAGTTGATTTTGTCTTTGATTGTTCCCCTGACAAGGTTGCTTGCTAGGTTGATAGGGTTGATTGGGTGCTTGGTATGGCACATTAGCTGTAGGAATTGGTGCCATAATTGGCTAAAGGACTGGGGCCTCTGGAAATAATGACATTGGAGGCATGTGAGCAATCTTTCCAGCCATAATAAAATAATTATTTTCCCTAATAGCTACCTCATAGGTATTAGGTAACACATCTCCTCCTAGAGACTGGATCATGACAACGATATCATTGTTTAGGGATCTCAAATAATACAAGAAAGTAGCATTAGGGGAAGGTCTCACCAATGGTGGGATTCTATACCAAGTCTTTTGAAACCTAAAATTAAAATCCAACATGAATTCATAGGGATCCCTTTTAATAGTGGCCAGTTGTTTTATCAGGGACAAATGATCACCGTTATCTTTAAAACATTGATAAAGCCTATCTCCTAACTCATCCCATTCATGAATTGAATTTGCAAGTAACCCCCTGTACCACTGGAGAGATTTTACTTTCAAGGAAGAAGCAAGGAGCCTTGCTGCGACATTGTTTTGGGTAACATTGTGAACAGAGCATACATGGGCAATGTCTTGGATGTGCTTGGTAGGGGTAGTGAAATTTTCATCGGTGAAAAAGGGAACATCCTTTAGAATTGAATCTGGGATGTCATCATATTATGCAAGGTCGACAGGGATTTCACCATGTCAAAGGCCACAAAGATTTTGTTTCTTGGTAAAGAGATGACAGTAATGTGAATGTTATGATGGGTGTATGGAAGCCTATTCTTGATGGAGGGAAAAGGCCATGACTTCCATACTAGCTTGACACACTAGAGCATTGAAAAGAAGAGTAACAGGTCTACTTTTTGAGACTCTAAACATACTAGAAGATAGTCACCAAGTGATTTGAGAACCCTAAAGGTTGGAAAAGATGAAGAGCATTGTAACATGCCTTCTCATATTACTCAGTTTTACTCACCAAAATTACTGGAAAACTAAATTATATCTTTTATGAATATTTCAAACCTAAAAATTACAACTTATTCAAAGATAACAATCTAGTGAAATCTTTCACTTTACAATTACAAAATTTTGTTCTTGGCAATAAGAATAAGTTTACATAAATTTGACTATCAAAGTCATAATATGGAATGTATTGTATTTGGAGTCTTGATATCTATCTTCATAAGTATCGGCTTGTCTTCTGCTTGAGAAGGAGAGCGTCACCCGAGCACTTTTACTCCAACCACAGACTGGTGGTCCCTTGCACACCTTCCTTCTTGGTAGTGGCCCTACCCTTCATGAAGGGTATATATATGGAAGCAACAAGTTTTTGCCATCTAATTTTATAGTTTTGTTCCTACATAACTAACACGGTCATACAACTATAGATCCCTTCTAAGTATGACGCTATTGGATGGTTATACAAATATGGAGCACAATGAATCGACTAATGCATGCAGAGATGAATGTATTACTTTGGCCAAAGATTCAATATAAATAGTCATTTCACAATGAATGTAGTCAAAGGTTCACACACCTCTAACTCAACTTAGAAACTATCTCATCCTATAGTGAATTTAGTTTGACCAATTCTAGTCATTGGGTGACTTAATTAAATTTCACCCATAGTCCACTTGACTTAGATTTTTGACCGCGATTTCTGGAGTACAATACCAAAAATGGTTTAGATTGATGTCTTAATCTTTTGAAAAAGTCTCTTGTTGCAACTGCAACATGGAATCTATGAATCCCTATCACTTTATTTCTCATTTTAGAGGTTTATATATTCTTGATTCTTGGTGTCTAGTATCGACATAGAGAATAGCTTTGTCTATAACTTCATAAGTTCATCCAAGGTACTTAACTTGGTTCAAGGATTTTTATATAATTCTTATCGATATTAGAATGTCTATTTTAAGTTGACCACATACTTGTGAGAAGAATTATATGTTTACTATGCATGTCTGGGATACTCTTAGAAAACTACCTTCTCTAATCCCTTCATACTAGATAATAATTAAAACTCTTATCATTAGCAAAATAATATCTTGACATTCATCATAAAACAAACTCTAATGCTTAACTTTCATTTAGAACACTTACCAATTCATGGATAAGTAGATGTCATCGAGTGACATGGTTCTTATCGACCACATGTCCTTTCAAGTTTATCATAAAATTAGTCATATTCATACTATAATGGGAACAAAAGATTCTATTAATTACAATAATAATATATATACATGATAATCATTATTATTCTCTTGAACTAACAATAAATATTGTTGTTATGGGACTCGAAAGTCCATCTTCTTAAAATTTGGGGCTCAAGAGTCTAAGTCTCAACCCCATTATCCTATCCAAGAACAATCTTGTTCACTGCTACAAGTGGTTTTCCTTCAAAAAAATTAACATACGGGTCTAAAACATATAGTTTGAAAACTTATCAAACTTAGGAAAAGATAGTATCATTTGAAAGGTTTACTTCAATCTAAACTTGCCTATAATGTCCTCCATATAGAGAAAGATTTCTTACTCAACCCAAGGATCCATTTATATGATATTATTGACATTTTACCAAAGGCTAGTTAATAACTTTGCTTTACAAAGACACAGAAAATATTGACTGTGAAGAATAATCTCATACAACTATTGAAAGCTGACCATGGTCTCACAGAAAGAGTTAAGATTTTTGAAGTATCAACGTGAATAGTTGATATCAAAGTTAACTTGTTTAATATAGTCATGAAATCACTGGTAAAGTCTCCCAGCTATCGTTTATTCGATAACAGGATAATACTAAACAACTTAGTGGTTTCGACCTGACGTAGCCACTAGGCAAACTCTATAAGAATGCATGTATCATACGGTGTCGACCTTCTATAGCTATAATGTAAACATTTACAGAGAAATTAAACAATGACAAAAAAGATAAAATGTATCATATTATACATAGCCTTAGCTATATTCAAAAGGCACCTATTTAATGCTTGACACAGTCCTCTTCTCGAACTTCAATTTCCTTCCTATGTTTCTTTCCTGTCGTCCCTTCATTCCTTTCTTGCTCTAGGCCTAATGTTCTTTTTTTTACAAAGCACAGTTCAAAAAATAATAACTATTTTTAAAAATGATCCCCTATGTGTGTCTCTACACTAAAGGATAACTATTAAACCTCCTAAGAAACCTCCTTAAAGGAGCATGCAACATTATAGCTACTATCCTTAGCAAGAATAACTCTGAACAATAGTGGGTTATTCCCCACTCACTCCACATTATGTGGGATATATGGTACATGCACCACTACATGAGCATAGTGGTTTGCAAACCAAAGAAAGCTTATCACAAAGAGATAAGTGTTTATAGCTTAATAAACATATTTTCTTTAACAATATTATAATATACAAATAAATAAATATAACATATTAACATAATGGTAGCAATACCATTTCTACAAATGTTGATATTAATCATTTGACAAGTTGCGAGAATGGGGTTGAGGCCTTCTCCCCACTCACAACCTTGTGCTGACATCAACATCAGTAATCAAGCAAAACAAAGAAATATATCAGAAAATTTCTTGACAAAGGAAAATGGTTAAACTTTAACCTCAATAATATTTCCTGAATATGTCTCGACCAAATCAAACAAAGTTTGACATAAAAAAACCTTTCCTTAATGACAAATTGACAATGGTCGAGTTGAGATTGACTTAAACAATGAGAGTTAACTATTGCATACCCCGTCTTGATAAGGTTCACTAAATATGCCACATAGAACTCAAATGCAAAACTTGTCTCTTTCCAAACATCTATTCCCTTCTCTCTAATGATGCTCTCCTTTTCTCGGAGATGGAAACCTATTTCTTGGTTACAACTCACAGTCACACAAACTATGATTAGTGTATCATTAGTAAGTCCTTATACATCATAATTAAATAATCTCACTATCATCTGATCTCATGTCTAATTCTATGCATTAATCATAATTCATAAAGTCAATGATTTATCTTGACATTTTCCTAAACATCAAATAATTAATCCATGATAACTTATCCACTAATTACATGAAAGTAAAAGTAAAGCATAGTTAAAGTTTGGGGATTTAAGATAACTCCCCCCATAAGAATCATCATCCCTAATGATCCAATATATCCAAAGTTTATATCATGAAAAAGTTTTTGCTCATCTTAGTAAAAACTTAAAATAGATGAGGAAATCTTTGATAAATATCATGATAATTTTCCCAGGTGGCATTCTCTTCTACATACTAGTCCCACCGAACCTTGCACTGAGTAACTTCTTTATTATGCAAGCATAGCTTATGTATTTCAAGCACTTTAATGGGCTCGATCATTACCACCCCTGGGTCCTTCACTTGTATGGCACTCTAATCAAGAATATGAATATGATTACCTCCTACAATATACTTTTCAAATAAGAAATATGAAAGACATTATGCATCATGGCAAGAGCTAGTGGTAGAGCAATCCTATATGCAACTGGGTTGACTTCCTTGAGGACTTTGAAGGGACCCACATATCTAGGAGCTAGTTTGGATGTCTTTCCAAACTTAATAGAACTCTTTTACGGTTTGAATCTTAACAAAACTTTCTCTCCTACTAAGAAATGTCTTGGAATGCGCTTAGCATATACATAGATTTTCTATCATTTGCCTCCGCTAACCTTTTCTTGATTAGATAGACCTGTTCTTCCATTCTTGATAGCATTTCTAGACCAAGGCTAATCCTATCTTCTAGAGTATCCCAACTTATAGGATTTCAATACTTTCTTCCATATAATGCTTCAAATGGGGCCAACTTGATAGCAAGATGATAGGAATTATTATATACAAATTTCACAAGAGGAAGATCTAATCCTCCCACTTGTATTATTGATCCATGCAATACATTCTCAATAGATTTTCCAACACTTGGTTCACTCTTTCCATTTGGCCATCCGTCTCAGGATGATAAGTTGAGCTTATGATTAATTGAGTTCCAAGTGAGGAAAATAAGGTTTTCCAAAACTTTGATGTCATGTGGGCATCCCGATTTGAGATGATCTTCTCAGGAATACCGTGCAACCTGAATACTTCTTGCACAAATTTATAGGCTATGAATGGTGCTTCATCTGTCAAATTCCTAGGTATGAAATGTGCTACCTTAGTGAGTCTATCTACCACTACCAGAATAGTGTTATGCCTATTTCTAGACATAGGAAAACCTTGTCCAAAATCCATGCTAATGATCTGCCATTTCCATTCCAAAATCTCATGAGGATATAGAAGTCCTGTTGGGTGATGATGTTCTGCTTTCACCCTCTAGCATTCTAGACATCCAGCTACAAACCTTGCAGCATCCCTTTTCATTCCTTTCCATAAATACAATGGTTTTACATTGCCTAGAAGTTTTGTCACTCTACGATGTCCTGAATAGGCTATAGAATGAACTTCCTTCCACATGATATTCCTTAACTCCTCAGAGTTCAAAATGTAGATCCTGCCTTTGAATCTTAATAGTCCATCTAGTTTAAAGTGGAATCCATCATACCTAGAATCATAAGGATTGTCTAAGAGAGCTTGCTTAACCTGCTCATAGTATTCATCTCCCTTGGACTTTTACAACACCTAATTCTTAAAATTAGAATGAATAGAGATCATTGAGGAGATACGTCTCCTTCAACTTAGGGTATCTGCCACTCAGTTTTCCTTACCCTGAATGTATTTGATCTCAAAATCATAATCAAATATTAACTCTAACCATCGTCTTTGATGACCATTAATATGTGGTTGAGTAAACAAATATTTAAGTCCTTGATGGTCTGTTCTTAACTCAAAGGATTTCCCAAGCAAGTAATGCCACCACATTTGTAATGCATGTACAACTGCTGCCAACTCAAGATCATGAGGAGCATAGTTATGCTCATATGTCTTCAACTTTCTAGACTTATAAGTAATAACTTGCTCATCTTGCACAAGTACACCACCTACTTCTTTTCATGAGCCATCAGTGATGACTATAAAATGATCCTTTAGATCAGGTACCTTTAGAATTGGTGTCGTAGTTAGCTTCTCTTTTAGTTGATCAAATGCCTCCTGACATTTTTCTGACCAATCAAATCTTTTGCCTTTCCTTTGTAGAGAAGTAATGGGATAGACAATTTTTGAAAAGTTAGCCACAAATTTTCTATAATATCCTGCTAGGCACATAAAACTACATGCTTCATGCACATTTTTTGTTGAAGGCCACTCCAAAATGGATTTGATCTTTCCTGGATCTACTACAATTCCCTAAACAAAAATTACATGACCTAGGTACTATACTTCTTTTTGGAAGAAAGTACACTTCGAGAACTTACCATAAAGTTTATGCTCTCTCAAATGCTGAAGAACGGTCCACAAATGCTGGAGATGTTCTTCCTTATTTTTGGAATAAGTCAAAATATCATCTAGGAAAACAAGGACAAACTTATCTAGACAATCTCTGAACACACTGTTATTTAAGTTCATGAATGCTACAAGTGCATTCGTCAATCCAAAGGGTAGGACGGTGAATTCATAGTGTCCATACCTTGTTCTAAAAGTTGCTTTATGGATATCTTGATCTTTCAGCCTTAATTGATGGTATCCTGATCATAGATCAATCTTTGAAAACACAACTACCCCATGCATTTGATCAAAAAGATCATCAATACGAGGCAATAGATACTTATTATTTATCATTGTTTTGTTTAGCATATGATAGTCTATACATAGGCACAGTGTGCCATCTTTATTTTTAAAAAAAATCACTGGCACTCTCCAGGGTGAAACACTGGGTCTTATCAATCCTTTTTCTAGCAATTCCTATAGTTGACCCTTTAGCTCCATCAACTCTATTGTAGTCATTCAATAAGGAGCTTTGGATATAGGTTTTGATCCCAGAATTATATCTATTGAAAAGTCAAAGGATCTCTTAGGAGGTAATCTAGGTAATTCATCTAGAAATACATCCTCAAAATCTTGAAGAAAGGAATACTTTTCCATATTTGATCTCTCTTGATCTAGAGATTCTTCTTCATTCACTCCTTGGAGTTTTTATGATTCATAATATATTAAATCATCTTAAAAAATAGACTCTTTGTGATCATCTATTTTCTCCATTTTGATTGCAAAGAGTTGACACCCTTTTCGTTGGGCTCTCTTCAACTGTAGGGCAAATATTTGCTTGAGTTTGACTTCTCTAGCAGTACCTTGCAGAAAAACTCTATTCCCAAGGTCATCTAGGCATTCTACTATTTTAGAAAAACAATCCACCATAGCCCTATGTCTCCATAACCAATTTATTCCAAGGATGACATCATATGATCCTAAGGGGGCTACATAAAGGTTTACTTCAGCTGAAAAGCTCAGGAGTTCAACCTTAGCTTCGAACAAACACTGCTCTACCTGAGCCCTTGTCTGGTTAGCATACTCTACTGACCATGATTTTTCTATGTAACCAGCTCTTCTAGATATCTTATTTAAAACTTTTGGAGAAATAAAGCATTAAATGACACCAGTATATATTAAAAATGAAATTGGGATACCAAACAAAGTACATGTGGTTTCAATTGGAGTAATATGGTACTCTGCCTATTGGTTATCCAGTGCTACATGGATTCACTATTAGAAGGCCACCTGTTGTGAGGGTAATGGATTTCCTCACGGTTGAGTCCCTTGTGTCTTATTAGGACACTAATTAGCATAGTGGTCACCTCCACATGAAAAACACCCTCCCAGGGGTCTTCGCCTTTCGAAAGGCTTTCCTAAGTTATCTCCATTCTTCTTGGAGTTATTGTTACTATTTTTCTTATCACCCCTAGACTCATTTTGATTGTTCCTGAATCCTTATCGCCTTTCCTTTTAAAATTCTGCTTGTTACCCTTTTTCTTGAATGATTGGGAGGATTGTGACCAATTGAACTTCTTGCGGTTCTTTTTCTGATATGCAGATATGGATTTTAGCTTTTGCTCTTGTTTAATAGCTTTCTCATAAACTTGGTCCATAGTAGTGGAACCATGAACATCTACCTCACCTCCAATTTGGGAATTTAATCCCATGATGAACTTCTAGATACTAAACCTCTCATCTTGTTGGTATTGAGGAACATACTTAAGGAGATGAGTAAACTTCTGCCAATACTCATTTACAGATGAGTCACCTTGTCTCAGGAGTTGGAAGTCTATGAGCTTTTGGTCAAAATACAATTGTGGCAACCATCTTTTCCTAAAGAGTTCTACAAATGTATCCCAAGTTAGACTCAGAGCTCAATCCTAGCTCCATCTTCTTGTTCATCCACCAAGTGAATGCTTCACTAGCCAATTGATATGCTCCCCATACCACTTTGGTTATTTCTGAATATTTCTTTATTTCAAAATATTTTTCCATTTCTATGAACCATGCCTCTGCGACATCTCCACTCACACTTCCATCAAATTTGGGGGGTGTGACCTTCTTCACGTCTCTGGATAGTTGAAGGTCCAAATGGCTCCTCTTTTCCTCATCTTGTCTCGATTCTGAGTTATTCTCTCCATGCCCACTCTGGGTGGTGTGTTCATGACAACCCTCATCTTCACCTTCGTGGAAGGCTTCATGTTCAGGTCTACTCTGACCTCTGACCTCTTGCTCTACATTTCCAATCCTTTCCCTTGCTTCATGGAGCATTGCAAGAATCTGGTCAAGTTTTGCATCAGAGTTGCTAGGAAGTTGCCCTTCCTCTTGGCTACCCCCAAGACTAGTTCTGGTTTAGACCATGTTGAAATGCTACTTCTCCTAAAGTTTTTATGTTAAGCATTCAATTAGTTTTCATACAATTGAATTCATTTATAAACATAAATCCATTCTCATTTATACAATCTTAAACAAGAAAGGGAAATTTTTTCCAAAATTCCAAAATTGTATTATAGTATATGTGGATCACATATTATCCATCATTTATTACAAACTTTAACGTCCTGCGATTGAAAGTTGCTGTTAGAAAGGGGAATCTTCCTAGGTTCTTCCTCATCCATGAGGTTTACCAAATCAAACTTGGAAGGTGGATGTACTCACATGTACTCATCCATAACTTCTTGACTAATGAAAAGGGCATTAGGACCACATCCAAATGGTAAGTCCCTATACACCAAGGGTTTAACTGGTTCACCCTCAGTGACAAGAACAATAGCCTTAGATGATTTTTCATTCTTCTCCTTCTCCTGCTTGATATGTTTAAGAGTGTTAGTGAAGGTCTCAGAGTTAGTTAACCATGCACCTTCAATGTAACCAGTTTTTTCTAGGCTTTTCATTTTTGAGGCTCGCTCCCTCATAGCCTTTAGGTAATGCCCAATTCCTATTACCTTCTTCCTCGAGGTTAATCTTGTTCTTACCATTTTGGCAAAAGAACATTCAAACATTAGAAAATGCTAATGTCTAAGGAAGATTTTATGCAGTGAGTTCATAGGTCCATGTATTGAGCATGGTAGCTTTGATACCATATGTAACATGCCTTCTCATATTACTCAGTTTTACTCACCAAAATTACTAGAAAAGTAAATGATAAACTCATACATTGGTTTATTAAAAAATAACATATGCATAACCAAGCAAGTAAATAGCATATCTTTTTTGAATATTTTCAAACCTAAAAATTACAACTTATTCAAAGATAGAAATCTAGTGAAATATTTCACTTTACAACTACAAAGTTTTATTCATGGAAATAAGAATAAGTTTACATAAGTTTGACTATCAAAGTCATAATATGGAATATACTATATCTAGAATCTTGATATTTGTCTTCATAAGTCTCGGCTTGTCTTTTGCTTGAGAAGGAGAGCATCACCCAAGTTCTTTTCCTCCAACCATAGACTGGCGGTCCCCCGTACACCTTCCTTCTTGGAAGTGGCCCTACCCTTCACAAAGGGTATAGATATAAGGAACCAATAGGTTTTTGCCATTTGAGTTTCTAGTGTTGTGTCCTACATAACCAACGCGGTCATACAACTATATATCCCTTCTAACTAAGTAGGAGACTATTGGATGGTTATGCAAATCTGAAGCATAGTGAACCGACTAATGCATGCAGAGACGGATGCATTACTTTGGCCAAAGAATCAATATAAATAGACATTTCACAATGAATGTAGTCAAAATTTCACACACCTCTAGCTCGACTTAGAAACTATCTCATCCTATAGTGAATTTAGTTTGACCAACTCTAGTCATTGGGTGACTTAATTAAATTTCACCCATATAGTCCACTTGACTTAGATTTCTAACCTCGATTTCTGGAGTACAATACCAAAGATGGTTTAGATTGAGGTCTTAATCTTTTGAAAAAGTCTCTTGTTGCAACTGCAACATGCAATCTATGACTCCTTGTCACTCTATTCCTTGTTTCAAATGTTTATATAATCTTGATTCTTGGTGTCTAGTATCGACATAGAGAATAGTTTTGTCTATAACTTCATAAGTTCATCCAAGGTACTTAACTTGGTTCAAGGATTTTCATCTAATCCTTATCAACAATAGAATGTCTATTTTAAGTTGACCACATACTTGTGAGAAGAATTATATGTTTACTATGAATGTCTGGGATACTCTTAGAAAACTACCTTTTCTAATCCCTTCATACAAAATAATAATTAAAACTCTTATCATTAGCAAAAGAATATCTTGACATTCATCGTAAAACAAACTCTAATGCTTAAATTTAATTTAGAATAGTTACCAATTCATGGCTAAGTAGATGTCATTGAGTGACATGGTTCTTATCGACTACATGTCCTTTCAAGTTTATCACAAAGTTGATCGTATTCATACTATAATAGGCACAAAAGATTCTATTAATTACAATAATAATATATATACATAATAATCATTCTTCTTCTTTTGAACTACCCCTAATGTATTGTAGTTATGGGACTAAAAAGTCCATCTTAAAATTTGGGGCTCGAGAGTCTAAGTCTTGACCCCATTATCTTGCCCAAGAACAATCTTGTTCACTACTACAAGTGGGTTTCCTTAAAAAAAAAATTAGCATACGGGTTTGAAACATACAGTTTGCAAACTTATCAAACTTAGGAAAATACAATATCATTTGAAAGGTTTACTTCAATCCATATAGAGAAATATTGTTTACTCAACCCAAGGCTCCATTTATACGTTATTACTAACGTTTTACCAAAGGCTAGTTAATAACTTTGCTTTACAAAGACACATAAAATATTGACTGTGAAGAATAATCTCATACTACTATTGAAAGCTAACTATGGTGTCACAGAAAGAGTTAAGATTTTTGAAGTATCAACGTGAAGAGTTGATATCGAAGTTAACTTGTTTAATATAATCATGAAATCACTTGTAAAGTCTCCTAGCTATCGTTTATTTGATAGAAGGATAATACTAAACAAATTAGTGGTTTCAGCCTACTGTAGCCTCAAGGAAAACTCAATAAGAATGCATGTATCATATGGTGTCAACCTTCTATAGCCGTAATGTAAACATTTACAGAGAAATCAAACAATGACAACAAAGATAAAACATATCATATTATACATAGCCTCAGCTAGATATTCAAAAGGTACCTATTCAATGCTTGCCACAGTCCTCCTCTCAGACTTCAATTTCCTTCATATGTTTCTTTCCTGTCAACCCTTCATTCCTTGCCTACTCTAGGATTAATATTCTTTTTTTTACAAAGTATGGTTCCAAAAAGAATAAATTTTTGAAAGAATAATCCCCTATGTGTGTCTCTACACCGCAGGATAACTGTTATTAAACCTCCTAAGAAACCTCCTTGGAGGAGCATGCAACGTTACTGCTGCTATCCTTAGCAAGAATAACTCTAAATAACAGTGCATTATTCCCCACTCACTCCACATTACGTGGGATATATGGTACATGCACCACTACATGAGCATAGTGGTTTGCAAACCAAAGAAAGCTTATCAAAAAGAGAAGTGTTTATAGCTTAATAAACATATTTTCTTTAACAATATTATAATATACAAATAAATAAATATAACATATCAACATAATGGTAGCAATACCATTTCTACAAATGTTTATATTAATCATTTGGCAAGTTGCGAGAATGTGGATGAGGCCTTCTCCCCTGTCACAACCTTGTGCTGACATCAACATTAGTATTCAAGAAAAAGAAAGAAATATGTCAGAAAAGTTTCTAACAAAGGAAAATGGTTAAACTCTAACCTCAATAATATTTCCTAAATATCTCTGGACCAAATCAAACAAAGTTTGACATTGGAAAACCTTTCCTTAATGACAAATTGACAATAGTCAAGTTGAGATTAACTTAAACAAGGAGAGTTAACTATTACATACCCTGTCTCGAGAAGGTTCACTAAATATACCACACAAAAATTGAATGTGAAACCTGTCTCTTTCCAAACATCTATTCCCTTCTCTCTGATGATGCTCTCCTTTTCTCAGAGATGGAAATCTATTTCCTGGTTATTGTTGCAAGTATGTGCCTAATCAGTGTTGTCATTATTGTCAACATATCCTTGTTGTCATTAGTGTCAACTGTATCTTATTCTATTACTTGTTTAGGAGACTTACATATTGAGGATATTGAGAAAATTAGCCTCTCCAAAAGAAACAAGTGAGTTACAGTGAAGTGCAGTATAGACAGTGAGTGGTATGTTGAAGAACAGCCTAGTAGACTACTCTGCATCTCCTTCTGGATGATGATCTAGTAATGCGGTTCAGGTATGATGTTCTTAGTTGTCTAACAATGTTATGCCTCAGAGATTAAGTCTTGATCCTCTCCAGAAGTCATCTTGAAGAAATGTCTAAGTCCGGGTAAGCAAAGGTTTAGCAGGAGCAGTGAACAGGGACTAGTGTAGTGGTTTGCATTCCTCCACAGATAAGTATTTCATTATGTAGTTTTGAGGGGTTGTAAACACTTATATGAAGTGTCTTATTCTAGAGTTGGGAGATCTAAAGTTCATCGGAAGGATAGCTACAAGCTACTAAGTACTGACATAGTGTTTGACAGAGTTTGATAGAGACAAAGTCTGAGTTCTGATGGTCCACATTTCTCCACAAGATGATATCATGCCTTGTGGTTCTGAGGGTAATATTGGGAATGTGTAAAGAGTCATTATATGGTTTTGGAAGTGTTTTTTGATCAGTAGCAAAAGTTGTAAGACAACAGATGAAGTTGTTAAGCATGTTTTTAAGGAATAGGCTGACCGGTGAGATAAATCATTGTGTGGAGAAGAGTTAATGATTGGATGATTTATGTAAGCAATTGAAAGATTAGAGCCAACCTATATTAACACACTTGGGAGAAGATTTGGGTTTGCATTGTTAGACTTAGGGCTCACAACTGAGAGGGGGGTGAATCAGTTGTCCAAAACTTTCTCCCAATTACACACTTAAATCCTTTTAGTGATTAGTAGTATATTAATCATGAAACATAATGCACTTAAATCAAAAAGCAGAAACACATCAACACATAAGACACCAAGATTTTGATGTGGAAAACTTGGTTAAGGGAAAAACCATGGGGTGATTAACCCAAGATTGTATTCTCTATTAGAAGAATAGAAAGAACAAAATGGCACATGCCAATTAGGGCTCATTATCTGAGCACATTGCTCACAAGAGGCTCACTGCCTACAAGAGACACATTGTCTACAAAGATATAAGTATCACATACTTGAACTAGAGAATAACATCTTCACCATGCTTGAATCAGTTCCATTTAAGCTCAATACTTGTGCTCTTCCTTTCGCTCTCCTCCTTGCTACCACACACTCATATCCACAAGGACAACTTTGAAATGACTTCACAACCCCTTATTTATATAAGACATCAACTTAGGAATAATCATCTAAGTCGGCAAACATCTACCAGAATATCCACAAGATGTGTAACTTATCCGGTCGACCAGTCTCAGGAAGAACACCATCATCCAGAGGTTTTCTTCAATAGCGAGCTCCAACTCTAATGCGGACCACTAACACACATTGGATATAATCCAAAGTCCTTCACAAGGTTGCCTGAATCACCAAGAACATCCGCACTTCATCTGCATACTGAAATCCTTCTCTCTTTCATCCGAAGCCTCAAGAACACAGTTTGTCACCACTGTCACCAAAGAATGGATACTTTTGGACCTTCAATTCATGAAACAATCAAGTTGACACATCACAAGGACTTCCTCAACACTGTCTCAAATCTGTAGAGTAGGAAACTGTACTTCTGGATCTCACCAGACCTGTCTGTGTCACTTTGTTACCTTTGAACACCTACCAGAGCCGGTTTTACTTAATCAGCCACAACTTCTTCATATCTTCATGTGGACCTCTAAAATCTCTACTGGATCACCTCAAGACACATATCTACAAACCCTTTAATCCGTATCCTCTGATCCTCTTCCTATCTTGGACTTTTGCCTTATTGTCATCACTGATCTTCACTATTCCTGATTGAGACTAATTTTCTCAATATTCTCAGCACACAACTCATCCAATCCTTATCATTAATGCAACAAGAGTATGTTGACATCAATGAAAACATAGGTTAGGCCCATACTTGCAACACGCATGACACTTAGTGCATTGGATTGAGCAACAAGGCACATCTTTTATGTACACATTTCACTTCTTGGATCCTGACTTGATTATGAAGTAAATCATGATATAGATATATAAAGGCATTGAAGTTTAGTTGAGTTGAGTGTGAAGTATGGGTGTGATGCAAAGATGCAAATAGTGGAACAGAGTTAGAGGATCAGTAATGATGAAGACTTGGGATTCAGAATACAGTTGTTAAATGACTACACCCTGGCACAACAACAGATGCCTAAGCATTATTCAGTTATCATGTGTGATTTGAGTGGAAGCATGTTTTTGTTATCAAGGCAG
Organism: Cunninghamia lanceolata; assembly: GCA_027924645.1. NCBI lineage: Eukaryota > Viridiplantae > Streptophyta > Pinopsida > Cupressales > Cupressaceae > Cunninghamia > Cunninghamia lanceolata. The sequence goes on from BSBN01000243.1 coordinate 150,406, forward strand.
TAAGCCGGTGTGAACCTCCAGTAGGGTTTAACAACCCTTATTGTAATCTTGCTAGGTTTAGGGTTGAGGCAGTGAGCTTGATAAACTTAGTTGTACTTCATGGTTGTAAGCCAACATGTTCTAGGCCCGTGGAGTGACCAAGCTTGAAAATCATGTTTGTAAAGATTGCAATATATATTTGAGAGCTAATCCTCTCCGTGGTTTTTCCCTTCTTGGGTTTTCCACATAAATCTTGGAGTTATGTGTGATGCTTTTGTGGATGCTGTTCAAATGTATATTTTTCTTCTATTTGACTATTCCTTTGAAATGGTTAAAAGTAAAAGTAAATGAAAAGATTTATAGAACACTGATTCATCCCCCCCTCTCAGTGTTCCTGACATTCAACAATTGGTATCAGAGCAAGGTTCCTTGGAAGAAGTTTAACAACTTAAGGAAGATCTGGGATAGTGTGATCATGGCAGCAAGAAGGTATGGAAATTATGAGAGATACAACCAACTGGAAGCAGCTCTTATGGATCTTGAAAATTCTAAAGCAGAGGTCAGAGATCTGAAGGAGAATCTAAAACAAGTTGATGAATGCATCTTAAAGTTGAAGGAGCAAGTCAAGAGATTCAAAGACAAATACAAAGAAGCTAGTGACTAATTATTATCAACAAATGAAGCCCTGTATGATTTGGAAGCAGAAGTTACAGAAAGATGATCTAAACTTGATTGTGAAAAACAGATCAGAAGATTGTGCAAAACTTGAAAAAGAAGTTATAAGCTTAAAAACAAATGTGGAAAAGGAAAGAAGTTTTGAAGAAAAATTCAAGATAACTATTGCAAAGATTGATGAAATGATTGCTAGCAAGAAGAATTCTAATGACAAACATGGCTTAAGATTTGAGAAAGGATAAAGTTCAAACTCTGGTTAAATAAGCACTGAATTAAGGCAAAACAAAGGATACCAGTTCAGAAATCAAAGAAGAAGATCTAGAAGACCTCTGGTCAGACAACCGAATGCTCAAAGGTACCCATCTTTCAATGGTTATTGTAATTCATGCAATAAGTTTGGTCATAAGGCTACTTAGTGTAGAAGTAGAATAAATCAAAGGACTCCATTATTCCCTAGTTAGTTTTTCAATTGTAAAAAAATTGGTCATAGATCAAATGAATGTAGAAATCAGATCAGGAAAAGTTTCAATAATGGGAGGAATGAACAGTCATTCGAAGGTAAATGCTTCACTTGCAATAGGATTGGTCATAGAGCTGTTGTTTACAGAAGTAAAGTAAGTGAGAATTTTATTAGGTGCAATGCATGCTATAAAATGGGACACAGATCAAGTGAATGCAAAAGTTCGGTAAAAACTAATTTTCAAAAAATCAAGAACAATCAATCATTCAATGGAAAGTGTTTTGTATGCAATAGATTTGGACACATGGCTAATCAATGCAGATCAAATTCAGTCAATGGAAGAATTCAAGGACAACAGAATGTGGTATGTTTCAATTGCAACAAATCTGGACATATTGCAAGGTTTTGCAGAAGCAGGAATGTGAAGAGACATCGCTATTCTGAAGAAAGGAAAACATAGCAGAAAAGTGAGAAAGGAAAAGAAAAGGTTAATCTGATTTAAACAAAGAAAGAAATGAACAAGGTATGGATCAAAAGGGACGCAATTGAAGTTAGAGATCAATCCACACTAGTATTCGGTGCAGATACTTCCTCTGGGAAGTAAATTAAGAGCTCTGACTCAAGGGGAACAGTGTGGAAAATCCAATTCCCCCAGCCAGAAAATGGGTGCCAGAATCTGGCATGAAGGAATATGATGAAATCTGATGTGTCATAGCTCTTAGAAGGAAGAAATAGAAGAAAAAGAGCTAACACGGCATATTGTAGAGCAATCCTATTCTACAGTGAGGGGTCTTCTCAACAGCCTTTCAGGATGAGCATTTAATGGTGACTAAGTCAATCACGCGAGGGATTATTCAACTGGCACCATGGAAATTCTTCATTTTGACTAAGGATAAATGTTGGAAAGCATAAGGAATTGAGGTCCAACAAAGAGGAAGCAATCTAATTATTTTTCAGATGATGGCAGTAATTCCAATTCTGATAATGGAAATGATTCTGATGATAGAAAGACATCTGGGAAAAGGGCACCTTTGAAGAAGAGATTTGATTCTAAAAATGATAACGTGGAGATGATTTAGATAGTGATGGATTATCATTTGAGAATGATTTGTACAAAGATGATGAAGACAGGGAGTAGCTTCAAAATTTGTTTGAACTAGATAGGGAGATGGTTTTTGCAGAAAGAACAGAGGCAGATGTACAGAAGAGGGATGAAGCTTGACAAAATGAGACTACGAATTAGAGGGGAAGAGATGTAGGGCCACCATCTTCACGGATGTGCTCTTCTGTGAAATCTACCAGGACAATGAAAGAAAATGCCTTAAATGAATTAGTTGCAAGGAGACAAAAGGCACGAGATTTAGATGTGCAAAGAAAGCGAAGGGACACTACTGGGTGATCTAAAGGACGGGATTATTCACTGGTAGACAAAAATTTCATGATAGTTCAAGTGTTACTCTATCATCCTCTAGTAACAAGGATCAGAAGTCCAAGCAGCCGTGGAGATCTAGACGATAGAAATGGAGAAGGCACAAATTTTGATACTCCTTCTTTTGAAGATATTAAGAGTATAACAATCCAGAGATCAAAGCTTGCCAAGAGGTTCATGAAAAGATCATTATGGGTTGTCTTGTGAAAATTGGGATTGGTATGTCAAGGACAAGACAACGTATTTTGTTGGATCTAGGGCATACAACTGAGAGGGGGGGGGGTGAATCAGTTGTATAAAACTTCTTCTCATTCAAACACTTAACTCACTGTTGTTAGTTAGCAGCATATCAAATAATCATCCATGGAAGCATAATACATAAACACAAGAGCAGATAAGCATCAACACATTGAACACCAAGATTTTGACGTGGAAAACCCGGTTAAGGGAAAAACCACGGGGTGATTAACCCAAGAATTATTCTCTGTTAGAAGAATAAGGAAAAATGAATGGCACATGCCAATAAGGGCTCACTGCCCGAGCACACTGCTCACAAAGAGGCCCACTGCCTACAAGGAGACACACTGTCTACAAAGTGATAAAAATCACAGTCTTGAACTAGAGAATGACATCTCTACCATGTCCGGATCAGTTCCAATTAAGCCTAACAATCTCTGCTCTGCCTTTCGCACCTTTCTTCGCTATTTCATGCTCATCTTCACACCACTCTGAAATGAATTCACAAATCATTATTTATACAAGACATCGACTTAGGAACAAGCATCTAAGTCGGCAAACAACCATAGGAGTATCCGCAAGATGAATAACGCATCCGGTCGGCCATCACAAGAACATTCGCAGGATGAACATCTCATCTGGTCGGCTACACAAAGCAAGAACTTCATCCGGAAGAATAACTTCAATTCTGGGCTCTACCATCAATGCGGACCAACAACAAAACCTAAACATGATCCAAGAACCTTCACAAGCCTGTCTGAATGTCCGGATACATCCGCACTTCCTCTGCTTACTGGGATCTCTTGTCTTCCTCATCCGGAACTTCAAGAACACAGTCTGTCGCCACTGTCATAATGCAAGAGGTACTTCCGGACCTCCAAATCATACACAAATCAGGATGATACATCACACGGACATCCCAAACACTCCTTCCAATCTGCAGATTAGGATAATACAATTCCGGACCTCACCGGACCTTTTTGTGATCCTCTGTCACCTCCGGATACTTGCCGGACCCGGTTCTATACCGGCAGCCACAACTCCTTCCGATCTTCATGCGGACCTCTGAAATCTTAACTGTAGCATCTCAAGACTCATATCTACTAACCCTTTAATCCGCATCCTCCGGTTCTCAACCTATACAGTACATTTACCTTCTTCTCATCACTGTTCTTCACTGTTCCTGACTGAGGCTAATTTTCTTAATATCCTCAGCACAAAGCTCATCAAATCCTTCTTGTCAATGCAGTATGAGTATGTTGACATCAATGACAACACTGGCTCACCTCATACTTGAAACAATCTCCCCCTTTGTCATTGATGGCAACATATGATGTGAAAAACCATCAAGACAAGAACTTCTCTTTTCTGTCACAGCTCCCCCTATCAACAACAACTCTTCACATGTCTTTCTTTGCTGCTCCCCCTTTGATCATCAACCACTTGTTTTTCACATGTCTTCTCTCCCCCTTTGACATCAATGGCAAAGGGCTCATACTTGCAATTCTCATGCATCAGAATCATACCAGCTGCTCCCCCTTAGTTGCAGCTCCCCATTAGTCCGGATCACAAGATATGACTGTGATAGCCACCGGACTGATGCACATCAGTGCATCTTAGTTCATCACCGAAGGGGCCATGACCCCTAACTTCTCCCGGAGATATTCAAAAGAGTCCTTGGGAAGAGGTTTTGTAAAGATGTCTGCAATCTGATCCTTGGAGGGAACATACTCCAATCTGACTTCTTCCTTGTTTACTTGTTCTCTCAAAAAGTGAAATTTGATAGATATGTGCTTAGTCTTAGAATGCAATACCGGATTCTTGGAAATATTAATTGCACTTGAATTATCATAGAAAATTGTGATAGGCTCCTCATATTCAACTTTGATGTCTCTTAGCATCTGCTTCATCCATAAGATTTGAGTGCAACTACCTGCTGCTGCAATGTATTCTGCTTCAGTTGTAGACAGTGATATTGCATCTTGTTTCTTGCTTAGCCAAGAAACCAATCTCTTCCCCAAAAAGAATGCTCCACCACTAGTGCTCTTCCGGTCATCCACATCTCCTGCCCAATCTGCATCTGTGTAAGCATGAAGAGAGAAATCCGGATCTCTAGGATACCATAGACCATACTCAACTGTCCCTTTCAAGTATCTAAAAATTCTTTTGATTGCCATAACATGAGATTCTCTAGGATCAGCCTGGAATCTTGCCACAAGACCAACAGCTTGCATTATATCTGGTCTAGTTTGAGTGAGATACAACAATCCACCAATCATTGATCTATACTTTGTCTGATCTGCCTTTGGAGAATCATCATCTTTGCTTAACTTACATCCGGTTGCCATAGGAGTGTTCATAGGCTTTGAGTCTTCCATACCAAATTTCTTTAACAATTCTTTCACATATTTGGTCTGAGAAATGAAGATCCCTTCTTTTGTTTGAGTAATTTGCAGACCCAAGAAGAAATTCATTTCACCAAGCATAGACATTTCAAACTCACTTTTCATCTAATTTGCAAAAGTTTTGCACATACTATCTCTTCCTCCAAAAATGATATCATCCACAAATACTTCAACAATCAGAATGTTTTCATGATCAATTTTGAAATATAAGTTACTGTCAGCAGTACCTTTGTTGAATCCAATCTGCACAAGATGCTTATCCAACCTTTCATACCATGCTCTTGGGGCTTGCTTCAATCCATACAAAGCTTTCTTCAACTTGCAGACCATATCATTATTATCAGACAATTGAAATCCATCCGGTTGTTCAATGTAGACTTCTTCTTCTAGATCACCATTTAGGAAGGCAGACTTGACATCCATCTGATATACCTTGAAGTCTTTGAAGGCAGCAAATGCAAGAAGCACTCTGACTGCTTCAATTCTTGCTACCGGAGCAAAAGTCTCTTCAAAGTCAATTCCTTCTATTTGAGAGTAGCCTTTGCAGACCAATCTAGCTTTGTTTCTGATTACTTCACCAGCTTCATTTAGTTTGTTCCGGAAGACCCACTTGGTTCCAATTACATTCCTGTCTCTAGGTCTGGGAACAAGATCCCAAGTATGATTTTTCTCAATTTGCATCAGTTCATCTTCCATTGCTTTGGTCCAGTTTTCATCATTGCAGGCTTCATTTATTGTTTTAGGTTCAATCTTTGAAATCAGACAACATTCATTCTGATCTTGAGCAATATTCCTTCTAGTTTGTACACCTTTGCTTCTGTCACCTATGATCTGATCTTCAGAGTGATTCAGTCTTACATACCTTGGAATTTTGGGAGTATCCAGCACTGCTGTTTCTTGATCAGCCTCATTCAAATCTAACTCTTCTTCCTGATTTACCGGATCAGGCTGACTCTGTCTCACCGGAGAGGATTGAGGTCCTTGAACACTGTCTTGGTCATCTTCATCAAACTCATAAAATCTTGAAGGCTTCTCAATTCCTTCATCAACCTTCACATTGGTGCTTTCTATCATCTTCCTCAATCTCTTATTGTAACACCGGTATGCTTTGCTTTGAGTGGAGTAGCCCAAGAAAATTCCTTCATCACTTCTAGCATCAAACTTTCCTAGATCTTCATCTCTTTTAATATAACACTTGCTACCAAATACTCTGAAATATTTCACAGTAGGAGTGATGCCAAACCAGAGTTCATAGGGGGTCTTACCGGTGTTGTTTCTGATTTGAACTCGATTGAGAGTGTAGACTGCAGTGCTGATAGCTTCTTTCCAAAACATTTGAGGAACATTTGCTTCCAACATCATTGTCCTAGCAGCTTCCTGGATGGTCCGGTTCTTTCTCTCAACTACTCCATTCTGCTGTGGAGTCTTAGGAGCAGACAACTGTCTCCTTATACCCTGTTTCTCACAAAAGTCAATGAATTCACCAGATGTAAATTCTCCACCTCTATCAGACCTTAGACACTTTAGTTTCAATCCGGTTTGATTCTCCACCATAGCTTTGAAGATTTTGAACTTCTCAAAAGCTTCTGATTTTTCTTTTAGAAAGGTAACCCACATCATCCGGGAATGATCATCTATTAACAACATGAAATATCTATCACCTTACAGACTCTTGATTCTTGTTGGTCCACATAGATCAGTATGTACTAATTCCAACAATCCGGTAGAAGACTGATCTTTGCTTTTAAAAGAGACTCTGCTTTGTTTGCCTAACTGACATTCTTTACACACACTATTTGTAGGTTTTATCAATTTTGGAAGATCTCTCACAGCCTGAGTATTGCTTATTTTGATGATGTTATCAAAATTTACATGACACATTCTTCTATGCCATAACCAACTCTGATCAATTTGAACAAACAAACAACTTTTATTTGAACCAACCAGATGAAAGATGTTACCTTTTGTCTGAGTACCGGATGCAATTTCAGTTCCGGAGCTTGTAAAGATTCTGCATTTACCATTCTTGAACCGGAGATCATAGCCTTTGTCCACTAACTGACCAACACTGAGAAGATTGTGCTTCAATCCTTCAACATACAGTACATTTCCTGTTTTGCTCTTACCATCAAAGGAAATAGTTCCCCTACCTCTGATTCTGCCAGCAGAATTGTCACCAAACTTTACCATTCCTCCTTCATATCTTTCCAAGTCTAAGAACTTATTCTTGTCACCAGTCATATGGTGAGAACATCCACTGTCAATAACCCAATCATCCTTTTCTTCCACTTGAGCAGCCAAGGCTTTTTCAACAACTTTGTGATTGACAGATTCAGAGAGCATGGAATCTTCTTCCTTGATGGCTATAAACACCCACTCATTTCCGGATTTGCTTCCTGGTTCTGATTCATCATCTGTTACTCCTTCATTGTCATCTTCTTCATGAACATAATAGCAATTCTTTTGAAACCTTTGTCTGTGAGTATTAGATCTTGCAGATCTCTCCGGACATCTTGAGGCAAAATGACCAATCTTATTGCAGTTGAAACACTTAAAGGGTAGTTTTCCTTCATACTTACCGGATCCTCTTGGCAGTCTCTTTGCAATGAGGGCTTCAAGTTGAGCTGTTTCTGCTTCTTCTTCTTCCATGTCTCTTCTTGCTTGATCATACCATGACATTTTCCTTGATGAGTTTTCACCCGGATCAAATCTCTGTTTGCCTTTCACATAGGCACTGGCTTTGAAAGCAGATTCAGTCTTGGGAGGATCATCTCCAAACTCGGTCATTTCAAATGCAGCTAGTTTACCGGCCAGTTGTTCTCTTGTGACAGTTGTGTGGGCTTTGAATTCATCAATGGCAGCAACTTTGATTTTGTAGGCAGCAGGAAGGGATCTTAGGATTTTGCAGACAATCTCATTTTCATCTAAAGTTCCACCAGCATTTCTGATTCCACATACCAGCTCATTTACTCTTGGCATAAAGGTAGTGATGTTTTCATCATCTCTCATTTTCAACCTTTCAAATTTCCCTTTCAGACTTTGCAACCTTGCACTTTTGACAAACTCATCTCCTTCATATAGAAGTTCCAATTTAGTTAGGATCTCATATGCAGTGGGTAGGTCAATGACATTCGAGAGATCTAAGTCATTCAATGCGCTTAGAAGAGCTTCCTTGGTCCGCAGATTGTTTTCAGCTTCTGTGATTTCATTCAGAGTTGTCGGACCACCTTGTGGAGGTACATATGGTTTTGAAATCATACCCAGGTATGCTTTTCCCATGCATTCCAAGTGACACTTCATGCGACCTTTCCAGAGAGTGAAGTTGGTTCCATCGAACTTCGGACTATCCTTCTTGTATGACGACATCCTGGATCTCCTCAAGCGGTTAAGCTCTTGTCAGAGGAACTTGGCTCTGATACCAATTGTTGGATCTAGGGCATACAACTGAGAGGGGGGGGGTGAATCAGTTGTATAAAACTTCTTCTCATTCAAACACTTAACTCACTGTTGTTAGTTAGCAGCATATCAAATAATCATCCATGGAAGCATAATACATAAACACAAGAGCAGATAAGCATCAACACATTGAACACCAAGATTTTGACGTGGAAAACCCGGTTAAGGGAAAAACCACGGGGTGATTAACCCAAGAATTATTCTCTGTTAGAAGAATAAGGAAAAATGAATGGCACATGCCAATAAGGGCTCACTGCCCGAGCACACTGCTCACAAAGAGGCCCACTGCCTACAAGGAGACACACTGTCTACAAAGTGATAAAAATCACAGTCTTGAACTGGAGAATGACATCTCTACCATGTCCGGATCAGTTCCAATTAAGCCCAACAATCTCTGCTCTACCTTTCGCACCTTTCTTCGCTATTTCATGCTCATCTTCACACCACTCTGAAATGAATTCACAAATCATTATTTATACAAGACATCGACTTAGGAACAAGCATCTAAGTCGGCAAACAACCATAGGAGTATCCGCAAGATGAATAACGCATCCGGTCGGCCATCACAAGAACATTCGCAGGATGAACATCTCATCTGGTCGGCTACACAAAGCAAGAACTTCATCCGGAAGAATAACTTCAATTCTGGGCTCTACCATCAATGCGGACCAACAACAAAACCTAAACATGATCCAAGAACCTTCACAAGCCTGTCTGAATGTTCGGATACATCCGCACTTCCTCTGCTTACTGGGATCTCTTGTCTTCCTCATCCGGAACTTCAAGAACACAGTCTGTCGCCACTGTCATAATGCAAGAGGTACTTCCGGACCTCCAAATCATACACAAATCAGGATGATACATCACACGGACATCCCAAACACTCCTTCCAATCCGCAGATTAGGATAATACAATTCCGGACCTCACCGGACCTTTTTGTGATCCTCTGTCACCTCCGGATACTTGCCGGACCCGGTTCTATACCGGCAGCCACAACTCCTTCCGATCTTCATGCGGACCTCTGAAATCTTAACTGTAGCATCTCAAGACTCATATCTACTAACCCTTTAATCCGCATCCTCCGGTTCTCAACCTATACAGTACATTTACCTTCTTCTCATCACTGTTCTTCACTGTTCCTGACTGAGGCTAATTTTCTTAATATCCTCAGCACAAAGCTCATCAAATCCTTCTTGTCAATGCAGTATGAGTATGTTGACATCAATGACAACACTGGCTCACCTCATACTTGCAACATATTTATCATCTTTTGCATGATCATAAATGTAGACGCAACCAATGCTGACAAGTATTACAAATTTGAGAATAGAATTATCCACAAGTACTTAGATTTTGCTTGAGGTAGTAATGATAGTGCATCTATATGGCAGATGGAGAGGGTGTCTAATTCGCCACCTCTTGAGAAAGAGATTAAGGAATGAGAATGAGATGTAGAATGCACTGAGGGCCAAATCTTTGGCAAAGATGATATGGAAGAGAAGAAAAATGCACTGAAGGAAATAAATAATTCTACAGAAACTTTAAAGTGGATGCTGCAAGAGAAGAAGAAGGTTTCTACAAGACCATCAAATCTGGTTGCTGAGAGGATAGGCTAAGGAAGGAGATGAAGCTTGCAGAAAGCAAACATGGTTATTTAAAAGTAGACATGATCAAAACAAAGTTGAAAGACTTAGAAGTCCTTTCACTTTAGAGAAGAGGCAAGGATGCAAAAGCCATAATGCATGAAGAGATGAATAAGAAAAACATATTTTAAGAGTGCTTCAATGATCAAGCCTGCTAACTTTAATCTCAAAGTAGGTGAGACTGAGTATGATCCCTTCTCTTGTTGCTAGACTAGATCACAAAATTATTATAGTACAAATAGTGGTGCTACAGATGAAAACACAGAGGCAATATAGGCAGAACTGAAATAAATCTATCTCCTGAATATCAAGTTGAGGATGTAGAAAATAGGGAATAGTTAAGGAGCCCTACAAAAGAGCAAAACACAGATCCTCGGGAACGAAGTTGAAAAGAAAGATTTGAGAAAGCAAGAGACACTGTAGATGCCTTGAGGAAACAAGTTGTAGATGAAGCCATGAAATCACTTGCACTAGCTACCATGCCATTAGATGTATAGAGGGCAGCTATCAAAGAAGAAAACCCCAAGGATATTAAAGGAAAGGTTCTGAACTTCTAGGCAAAAAGGTTCCAAAACTCATAAGGTAAATACATGAAAAGTTAACAATATTGAAAGAAGAGAAGGAGAAAAGGAAGCCTCAAAGGAAGAAGGTAGAGGGAAAATCATCAACCGACGAGTAGAAGGAAGAAGCTTAAAGATTGACTTTAAATGAGAAAAGAATTTTATTGCCCAAGAAAGGGTTTTTATCTGATGTTTCAAGGGAGAAATAAATTGCTTCGAGAAACCAAAATATGAGACAAAGAAGAATAAGTATGGACCTATTTACAGCTTCTCAGTGGGCTTTGCTAAAAGAAAACCTTGACATCCAGAGATAAAACTCCAAGGCATATATATGATAGTAAAGTAAAGGAAGAGGTCAATACAATGTAAATTGAACCTGTTGAGAGTAAGGCTCACATTAATATGGAAATTGAAAAGGAGGAGAAAGATGATAAGGGAAGCTTGCAGAAGAAAACCTGCAAACAAAATCATATCTGAAGCTTTGAGAAGACAAGATATGTTACACTAGAAGTGATAGCATGTGAAGGTTCTAGATATGGTCTGATGTGTACTTCTAAGGGGGAGCAGTCAGTTGAAGAGAGTTCAGAAGAGAGATTAGATCAGAGCAGATGAGTGCAAGTATGTACCCTTTTCCTTTGATGTCAAAGGGGGAGAGAAGTCATGTGAAAAAATTAGAGTGTAGATATGTAAGAGAAAAGAGGAGAATTTTGGAGAAAGAAAGAGTGCAAGTGTGTAAAGAGAAAGGGGGAGAATCTTGTCTTGAAGGCTGTTGCAATTTTTCACATCATATGTTGCCATCAATGACAAAGGGGGAGATTGTTGCAAGTATGTGCCTAATTGGTGTTGTCATTGATGTCAACATATCCTTGTTGTCATTAGTGTCAACTATATCTTATTCTATTACTTGTTTAGAAGACTTGCATATTGAGGATATTGAGAAAATTAGCCTCTCCAGAAGAAACAAGTGAGTTACAGTGTAGTGCAGTATAGACAGTGAGTGGTATGTTGAAGAACAACCTGGTAGACTACTCTGCATCTCCTTCTGGATGATGATCTAGTAATGCAGTTTAGGTATGATGTTCTTAGTTTTTTGACAGTGTTATACCTCAGAGATTAAGTCATGATCCTCTCTGGAAGTCATCTTGAAGAAATGTCTAAGTCCAGGTAAGGAAAGGTTTAGAAGGAACAATGAACAGGGTCTAGTGCAGTGGTCCACATTCCTCCATAGATAAGTATTTCGTTATGTGGTTTTGAGGGCTTGTAAACACTTATATGAAGTGTCTTATTCTAGAGTTGGGAGATCTAAAGTTCACTGGAAGGATAGCTACAAGCTGCTAAGTACCAACATAGTGTTTGATAGATTTTGACAAAGACAAAGTCTGAGTTATGATGGTCCGCATTTCTCCGCAAGATGATATCATGCCTTGCGGTTCTAAGGGTAAGATTGGGAATGTGTAAAGAGTCATTGATATGGTTTTGGAAGTGTTTTGTGATCAGTAGTAGAAGTTGTAAGACAACAGATGAAGTTGTTAAGCATGTTCTTGACGAACATGCTGACCGGTGAGATAAATGATTGTGTGGAGAAGAGTTAATGATTGGAGGATTTATGTAAGCAATTGAAAGATTAGAGCTGACCTATACGAACATTCTTGGGAGAATATTTGGGTCCGTGTGACACTGAGTGCATTGGATTGAGCAACAAGGTACACCATTTTATGTACACATTTCACTTCTTGAATGTCGACCTGATTATGAAGTAAATCATGATACGGATATATAAAGGTGATGAAATTTGGTTGAGTTGAGTGTGAAGTATGGGTGTGATGCAAAGATGTGAATAGTGGAGCAGAGTTATAGGATTAGTAGCGATGAAGACTTGGGTTTCAGAATATAGATGTTAAATGCTGCACCCTCGCACAATAGCATATGCCTAAGCAGTATTCAATTATCATGTGGATCTGAGTGGAAGCATGTTTTTGTCATCAAGCTAGTAAGCCAGCAATGAGCCTCTAGTAGGGTTTAACAACCCTTATTGTAATCTTGCTAGGTTTAGGGTTGAGGCAGTGAGACTGCTAAACTTAGTTGTACTTCATGGCTGTAAGCCAATATGTTCTAGGCTTGTGGAGTGACCAAGCATGAACATCATGTTTGAAAAGATTACAATATATATTTGAGAGTTAATCCTCTCCATGGTTTTTCCCTTGTTGGGTTTTTCGCGTAAATCTTGGTGTTATGTGTCATTCTTTTGTGGATGTTGTTCAATTGTATATTTTGCTTCTGTTTGACTATTCCTTTGAAATGGTTAAAAGTAAAAGTACACAAAAAGATTTATAGAATGCTGATTCACCCCCCCCTCAGTGTTCCTAACATTCAACAGTTACAACTCATAGTCACACAAACTATGATTAGTGTATCATCAGTAAATCCTTATACATCATAATTAAATAATGTCAATATTATTTGACCTAATGTCTAATTCTATGCATTGATCATAATTCATAAAATCAATAATTTATCCTAACATTTTCCTAAATGTCAAATTATTAATCCATGATAACATATCCACTAATTCCATGAAAGTAAAAGTAAAGCATAGTCAATGTTTGGAGATGTAACAAGCATCATCGAACTATGAACTTTAATGGAGCTTTAAGCACGTGGGTTGTTTTCACCAGCAGATTTGTTCAACAAAGTTGCCATGGTGCTTGTTGAAAGCTTTCACAACTGCACATGAACTAAGAACAACACCAAATTTTCTTAGTTCAACTCTTACTCAGAGTAGAGGGTCCCACTGGGCATGCCAGAAACTATTGTTACTAGGATTTGCACCTTGTGTTGAAGCCCATTTGCTGCAACAATCTAGTGAAACATGGGAGTGATCTCAAGGTGTGGTACCCTGCAAATGAGATCAAACCTCCAGAGAAGGCTTGTTCCTCTTTCTGAATATAAGATTTAGAGAAAACTATAAGACTAAACCTAATCTAACACCATTGGGAAAAGCGAAGAAGGAGAAAACTGAAAAGGAAGGTGATGCACCAGGTTTAATGAAGAACACCCACAGAGCTAAAATGCACAGAATAATTTCACACAGCTGATGGGATCACACAAATCTTATAGCTTCTAACAAAGGTAAAGAACATAATAGAATTGCAAGGAAATAAACATTTAAAAGCAACAACCAATTCTAGATTACACAGAGTTAAAAACAAAATGAAAAGGAAAAAATAACCAGTATTGTATTGATTAAAAAGGCACAATTAGAACATGGTAGAGTTCTATTTGGAGCACAAAATAAGCCTCTACATTCAACCCTTGTTGCATTGTTTTTTCCTCTATTTATAACATTATATTACATTGACTTAGGTCACCCACTACACTAAATTTGGCCATGGGCTTGTCAGAAGATATTTTGCAAAATGAATGTCTGTGTACATTTGTTCTGCAAAACATAAATGTGGAAATATCTTGATTTGATCCACAAAAATTAATACAGAAATATCTTAAGATGAAATAGCTAAGAAATGTTTGTTGCATTGAAGACTAGCAGTTGACTCATTCACCTCCACAATTAAATATACGACAACCACTTCTAGCTGGTGTTGATCTGATCTTGCAATCATGGTGACTGGAGGGAAGACGGACATTCAAAATATAATGCCTGCCAAAATTTAATGTATAAAGCCTTTACAACTCTAAAATATTTTAAAATCACTTTAAATATTCTAAAGTACTACATTACATTATATCACATGCTTTATTTCATTGATTTTCACTTTACTTCAATTCTGACCTTTATTTTGCCTTGTCAACAAAATCTGTCCATCACAAACCACTTTTGTCCCTATTTTTCCTTTAGTCAGTGAAATCTTCATTTCACGAACTACTTCCTTAGCTGATTCACCCTTCTTTCTCTCTATTTCTTATCGCTTTCTCTTTTCTCCCTTTTTACTCATAGTCACTTTTCATCTTCAATCGACAAAATTCTCCTTTCATGAACTATTTCCGTGCCTTCATCTTTGCTCTCTTCCTTAGTTGGTGAAATATTCATTTCACAAACCACTACCCTTCTTGCTTTTTCCTTTCTCTACTTTTTCCTTTGTTAGCAAATTTGTCAATCAGAAAACTTGTCAATTGGCGAACCTTGAGTTCACAAACCTTAAGATTTGTCGATAAAGGAAAACTCTTTATCTTTTCTTTCCTTCAGCACACTTCCTTTTCTTTTACTTAGCCTCTTTTCACTTTTCCATTTTTCCTTAGTCAACAAATTCACTGGTCGGCAAACTTTGAGTTTGCCAAACTCAAAATTTGCTGACTAAGGCAAACTTTCTTTAATCTTAGAGAATTCTGCCCACTTTGCCCTTAATCGTTGATTTCACCAGTTGGCGAACTTGCCGATCGATGAACTACTTGGTTTGCCAACTCTAAAATTTGCCGACTAAGGTAGAAAAGACTAAGTCAAAACTTAGAAATTTTGGATTTTGAAAGGGATTTTCCTTAGGATTTTGGGGAATTTGCAAGGAAAACATTCAAACATGAAGAACACAATAGGTATTTTAACCAATTTTGACAAGATTTTCAACATTTTTAAAACTGGGCTATTTGACTTTGGGAAAGGAAAAATAGGTCAACACATACTATCTCCATTTTGGTTCTGAATAGCTAAATATCTATATTAAAATTGTAATCAGATTTTCATTGATAGTTGTTTACCTTCATTTCTAACAGTTTTTGACACAAACAAGCAACACATTTTATTGGTATCTTCTAGACTTAGACCAAAAGAGATGGTCAATAGGTCAAACCTGGGCTAAAGGATTATCTCCTTGGAAAGGATGACACTAGAAAGCTAGCTAGACTCCTAGTTTTACCTGTGTGTTTTGCTTATTTCTCCTTTTTTCTTTCTTTAGTTGGAGTCACCCTTATAGCTTCGAGCTTAGACTATTCTCCACTTACGAGTATAGACATCAACAATATTTCTCTTTTTTTCTTTTCTTCTTCTTTCTTTTTTCATTTTCTATTTTACTCTCTTTTTTTTGTATTTCTTTGTGAAGTTTTAACCCCCTAACATTTTTGGCCAAGTGAGTAAGGGGCTAAGTGCATCTAGAAGGGTAACTAACTCCTAATACTTCCCCTTAACTAAGGATATATAGGAATACCTACATGTTAGCTTCTATTGTTGCAATAGGTGTTTACATTGATGTCAACAGTGCTATGGAGTGTTACATTATAAGTGTTGATACCAAAGATGTCAAAAAGAGATTGTAGCCATATGGTGATCAGGGAAGACATCAGAGTAAGTAGTTAGAAGTGTTGTGAGGTAGAAAGAAGAGTGATGTACATATGTTGTGATGGTCAAAGAAGAAGACAAAGGAAGTTAATCAAAAGAGTTGTGAAGTAAAGGAGATGGATCAGTATCATCTATACACAGTCATACCATATCTTTTGAAGTTTATGTGTATGTTCACATCCTTGATATACTTATGTTTGAAGTCTATGATGAGTATAGTTGGATTCTTGCTATATGATGATGATATGAACTCATAATGGTTGCCACTAGATGAAGAAAGTTGTGAAAGTTTAAAGGAAATTTTCCTAAGTAAATTTCTAGTCAGTAAAGGGGTCACAGACTTAGATAAATGTACCACATATCTCTGCTGTTGAAGATTCTACCTTGCGGTTTGGAAGATAAGTAGAAACAGGTGCAAAGAATGTATATTCCAAATTTCAGAGCATGAAAGTCAACGCAAAGTATTTTGGAGTTAGAAGAGTGAAGGTAGTTGTGAAACAGAGTAAGTACAATCATAGAGAGACAAGAGAATGCTCTGAATTTCTGTATAGATGAAGACATGACTTGGTAGTTTGGAGGATAGGTAGATATGAGTGTTAGGTATGCATATCTCAAGTTTCAAGTGATTATATGTACTGCAGTTGCATCTTTGGAGTCAACAGTGTGAAGACATGCCTTGGTGCTAATTGAAGTAAGTAGAGGGAGATTGTTGAGGCCACCGTAGTTCACTACACAATGGTATTTAGCCTTGCTAATTGAATGATAAGCTCATATGGCTGGTTGGTATGTGTTGTTCAAGTTTCAAATGATTATGTTTACCGCAAGTATGTTTTTCATTTTTTTATCTTAAGACTGTGTAAACAGAGGTTGTCAAGGACACCGACATCAGAGTTCAAGTATTTGTGTCATCATGAAATATTTTGAAATGATAAAAGAAGTGTACATGAGTGTTTTGCAAGTCATATAATATTTAGTGTATGGTCTACATGATGTAATTTTGTCTCCTTTGGTACCGCTTTAGGTGTGGAGCCAATTGCAAGGAAGGATAAGGGTGTGCGGAGCTGACTTGGTGTATGATGAAGATTTTTCCATGTGTTTGAGTATGTGCTAGCTTGGAAGAGTGTGCTAAGATAATATAGGACCTGATTATGATTTTTATTGAACCACACTAGATTTGTGCTTACTGCATATGTTTTAGAGCCAACTGTTGTGGCCACTACACGTTTCATCTTGGTTGACCAAGGAGAAAGTTTTTGGATCTTACAGAGGATATAAATGTAAGATCAAAGGTGTCAAGTGAGGTATGAGTTGAGTATGGTGTGATAGAATTGAATTTGTGTGAATAAACTTACCACAGAAGTAGATTTCATGATGAAATGTGGAAAGGACCAGTTTATGTAATATGATATTGTTACAGAGGCAATTATTGGTGATGTGATGATAGAGAAGAGTTTCTCAAGTTGTTTTTTTGTGGTAAAGGTTGATATTGTAGTTGTGCAGAGGCGAGATAGATGTGCAGAGGATGAAGTGATCAGTAGTCATTTTTTGTGAGAAGAACATTTGAATTAGATAAGTTTTTGTGTTATAGAGATTGAAGAATAGTTGTAAGAGTTGTAATTGTTCAGGGAGTTGCAACTTCCTTTGGGTTGTAGCCCATAAATAATATTGTAATCTTGTTTTATTTGTGAGGCTAGATTTGGACAGTAGATCTAAGAAGCTTGCTCACCATGGTTTTTCTCTTCTAGGTTTTTCCACATAAATCTAGTGTTATGGATGTGTGCTTCTATGTTCTTGTGTTTTTCATGTTTTAAATGCTTATGTTAGTTTGAATGTTGTTGGAAGTGTAGACACCTAAATTTGTCCATGTCTTGCAACACCTTGTTAATACATTACTAGAGACATCTTGTAGCATTTTGACCTAATCCCACTCGTAATCCCATCCTAATCACCTAGACAATTAATTAAATAAATCATATTTATTTAATTAATCTCCCTCTCACATGTTCCAACTAATTTAAATTAAAAATTTGAATTTATCCTCACCTTTCACCACATTCAAACACTTGTCCACCTCTCAATTGAATCATGTGTGGTACTACAACTTTCATTTAATACACTTCACATGTCACACTAATTTAAATAATCTTTTATTTAAATTATGTCCTCCCTACACTTGTCACGTGACTACAACTCCTCATGGAGTGGGAAACCCTATTCGATCCTAGCTGTCCACATCATTCAAAACAACATTCAATCTCAACCATGAATTCAAATCAGTCCTTTCCTATAAATCAACCCTCAACCAAGCCATTTGCGGGAAGGAGTTTTCAAGTAGCCTTATGCTGTTGAAATGACATTAGAGCCTCTCATCATTCATCCTTATGCCATTGTTATGCTGCTGAAATAGTGAGCAACCAACATTCATCCTTCAAAATCATACATTCCTATGCAAGATTGAGAAGAGCAATGGAGGCAAGCCAAGCTTAGTGTGGAGATTCGGTTTGCATTTGCTTTGTGTTTTGATTTTCATGTTATCTTGTACTTCATTGTGATTGTTAAGGTTTGATAGTTTGTTGTTTATGATTCAGACCTGATTTTACCCTAGCTACATTTGGTGAACCTGACTTGAATCTTTGCAAATCTAACATTTTTTATCAAATCTTGGAAGTCAAGTTTTGTAGGTTGCTTCCAGTCCTGAAACAAACCTCGTCATTGTGTTTGAGAGGCTTCGTAGACAAAGATTGACATAAAATACTCTATGTTTCATCACTGTCAAATTTTTGGAAAAAAATTTAGTTGCAAGTTAGTACTGTACGAACCTGCCATATGGTCTGCGCATGTCTTTACTCCTATCGCTATTGTCTGATTTCATTTTCACTGGTAAATAATCTATCCCTAATTTTTTTCCTATCTTCTATAGTTGGCCGGTGTAATTATTTTACTATGCAGGGTTTTTTTACAATTATCACCGACTGGATCTCACGCCGCTTGTTAAATCTGGTCACCTCCTCACGCTAGCTTTCTATAGCCTAACTTCCCTCTATGACCTCCCAGTCACCTCCCAACTATCACGCGATCACCACTTCTCATCAAACCCTAACTATCCCATTTAACCCTTAACCTCCACTCGGAAACACAGTCGATTGTCCCTTATAACTCCCAACTACCACCGCTCACAAAACTAGTGGAAATCCCCCCTCGTTCCGCCTTAGCAACCCTTGGTCACTCGCTCAAACTTATTCCCTATCATCGCCTATGTTTTCTTCTCATTTCCAGCCTCTTTGACCATTGTCAAAACTCTGTTTCGATGCCCAGGCTTCACATCCACAAACTGCTTGGCCTTAACAATAGTAGTTAGGGCCTTAAAGCCTAGTCACTAACATTATCACACCTCCCATTAACACCAAAACTTTAACTAGAGTCAAATGCTTTTAGTTGTTTATTGTTTTAATATTTGGTGACCTGTAGGGCGTGGTCACATCAGTGACTGGTGGAAAGGAAAGGAGCCTGGAAGCCATCCACCCCTTCTATTAACCTTTTTATTTTTGGCCTCAGTCAGCCCCTGGCCATATGAGTGACTAGGGGCGTCGCTGAGCCCTTAACCACGCAGCACAAATTGTAGCCGCTAGGCACTGACCGCAGTCATGTGACCATATTTTAACTAACAACTAGCGGTCAAGTAATAGTCAGAGCCTGACCTCTTGCCTTCTACATACCCTAATAGGGCATTTTGTTTCTTTTCTTCATAACTTTGTCATACGGGGTCAGAATTTCACATAAAAGGACTCGTTGGAAAGGTGACTCAACCAACTTTGTTGTGGCATAGGTTTTATCAGGTGAATATACCATTTTCTCCTCTTTTTTCTCATTCAAAGTCAACATTAGTTTCAAACTTCAAATGAGCATAACTATTGCAAAATTGATCCAATTTTCATGATTTTTTTTTTAAATTGCATAGAATCTCCTAAATTTCTATTCATACAATTCATTCTACTGTATCTATTCATTTTGATTAGATTTCTTAGATTTCTTCATTTTTCACATAACACACTTCTATTCAAGTTTACTTGTTCTTTCTTCGATTTTGTGGCTTGTAGGTGATCATATGGAGCTGTAGCAATGTTGGAATCAATCACAGTAGAAAGTTAGAAAGTGAAAATATTCAGGTGCACTCCATTCATCTTTCATCTCTTTTCATTTCTTCATAATCATTGTTTGCAAACACACTTCAATTTGGGCATAAAAAGAGTATTTGTTTGCTCTCACATTTGGATTTGGTCTCTAAAACAAATCATTGCTTGCAATCACACATTAAAATTGGGCATAAAATGAACCATTGTCTTCCATCACACATTTTGACTTGGGATTAAAAAGAATAAGTGCTTGCATTGTTTGGTGAAATTGAGTGATATTAAAGGTGTGTATGCTCTTCTCATGCACTTCATGTGATCTTGAGAATTAAAAACACCTTTCATCCATTCATTTTCACACCACACACTTCATTTTTCTAAGGGGAATTAACAAGTGCGAGTGTGAATCAAGTGTGCATATGTATGCTCTCTCCTCATACTGCAAGGTGATCTTGGAGATAAAAAACACCCACTTGGTTTTCTTTTGTCATACCCTTCCTAGGAGACCTGCTTGGAGACACACCACTCCAAGGGATGACCTCAACTCTAGTGTTCTGACAGAGTATAAATAGCGAGGTGTGAATCAAAAGACACCCTCTTGGAAGTTGAAATATTGTCATTCGGGCTAAGGGTAAATGCAAGGAGATGGGGGACCAAAAAGTTGCCACCATCTCCAAAATTAAAGCAAAAAGCAAGCGCGTTATATCGCGCTCATGTTTTGCTTTTAATAAAAGAAAAAAAAAACCATTTTATGCACATTCACCTGTGATTTCTCTCTTGACAGCAGCAAAAAACCTGAGCAAAACGTGATCACGTTGAAGAAAAGGAGATTCAATCAAGTGCACGTGAAAAAACAAGAAATTCACAATGCCACCTCGCTGCCAAAGACATCGTCATGCAAATTTGGAGGCTCCAGCATAGGAAGAACGTAGGGTTTGTCTGATTTTGTTAGTTTTAGAACAATTTTTTAGTTTTGCAATGTTTGATTTATGTTTATATTGCATTTACAATTATTGGAGAAGCACAAAATCTAAATCTAGTCGAGGAGGGTGAAAACAACCCCCAAAACCCTCCAAACCCTCAAAACCCACCTTCACCTCCTTTTCATGTAAGGGATAATCAAGAACACTACTTAGGGATAGTAGAAGAAAACAAGAAACATCTTGAAATTATTATTCAAACCCTAAACAATCCAAGTGGAACCACTGAGCATATGAGGGCACTTGCAAAATCACTATAGGAGATTGTTTCCCACATGGATTTGGTGACGAAACAAATAACTAATTTCCAAGACTATAGGGAGAGGAGTCGGGAATATTATGTTGACAAGTTGTCATATGAACAAGTAAGAAGGAAAAAATTACAAAATCTCAATTATGTGCACAATTTACTAATCCCAAAACTAGCCAAATATTAGAGGAAACTTGCAAACGGTTTCCTATACATTGGTGTAGGAATGAAGACATATCCTAAAGCTTTTGGAATAGATGGTACATGGTCTTTGATGAGTGGCCATGCAACAATGATGAGGTACCACAATATTTTTTGAGGAAACTCTATTGCGAGTTCGTCCTCAACAAGATTCTAAATTATTTTGATATTCGTGATTTCTAGGGTAGAGGTGTGGCTCTGCCCAAGATAGACCTGGGGCTCAGCGAGATGAATAGCATGTGGCTATACCCCGAGGGAGGCCAGAACGTAGATCACTCCCTTTGTCTTTGAAGGAGTTTTGAGCTGGAGACTTTACATTCATTGACTACTCTCACCCAAACTCTATCATAGCATGCAGATGATTTTACCCAGGGCGATGAGGGTGAGAGTAGTAGGCATCATGTGTCCCCACATTTGTATAGTACATGTGGGAACCTATGTGATTATGGGATGCAGGAGGCATGATGAGACTATGTGACACAGGGGCAGCATGCTGCGACACAGGGGTAGCATGATGTGACACAAGGGCAGGACATATTGGATGATCTTTTTCTCAGTGACGATCTCTTACAGATACATTTGGTATTGACTCTCAGGTAATTTGTTACAAGTTTCATCCTAATTTAGTAAATTGTTATTTGAAATTTGTAAATAA
Organism: Cunninghamia lanceolata; assembly: GCA_027924645.1. Lineage (NCBI taxonomy): Eukaryota > Viridiplantae > Streptophyta > Pinopsida > Cupressales > Cupressaceae > Cunninghamia > Cunninghamia lanceolata. The sequence goes on from BSBN01000243.1 coordinate 172,754, forward strand.
TTTTATATGATTATCTATATTATAAGTCAAAAATAATGTATGTAATTGTTTGCGCAATGAAATTCCAGGGTCAGAGTCTTCATCCTACCTCTGTTAGCCATCCATTGGCGGCTTATGAGCAGAGGTCAAGTCAGTAGGTATGCAATTTATCACATATTCATAATTATTGTAGATATGTCAATGGTAATATTATTTTGTGACTTGATTTGATGATTTCAATAATCACCAGAACCTCCACAGTTTCCTTGGTCTCCTAGATGCCAAACCACCACTTTTACTGAGGTAAATTTAACCATTTCTAATCATTATGTATTTTAAAAATAATGTTATGTATTTTTTTTTAATAATCTTGAACTTGATTTTTAGATGCTAAATATAGTGGAGACTCCTCCTCATCTTCGTGAGTCAGCACAGATAGGCATTGATGCAGCCGTGATGTCTGCAAATCCTTTAACTGAGGTATGAGCCAATAACATGAAAATATCAAAATTTTGTTTTTCTTTTTTATCTCATATCATTTAATGTACATAAATGATATTTATGTTTAGTCAATTTTTCTTCTTGATGCTTCTCACAGGAGGTCACAACTCCAGTCCATCCAACTATGGACGAAGAGAGAGTCAAGATGATGGAGAGCAATCATTAGTTGGTGGTAAGTGATCAATTACATATGTGATGTTATATATTTCATACATTTTTTATACTGATGCACACATTGTTTGTTTGTATTAAAAGGTATAGCTGGATGAACTTTATTTGAAGAGGTCTACTCGACGACAGAGAGAGGATGTGTCAGTGACTGGCTCTCCATCTTCACAGTCAAAGAAGGGTTGCCAATTTTTTCCTAAAAGTCCATAGGAAACTAGTTTTGGGGAACTTTTTTGTATGCCTAGATGGCTTTGTATACATACTTTTGTATGTTAATCTGATGTATATTTGCCTATATGGCTTTGTTTGGACATGCCTATATGGATTTTTATATAAACTAGATGTTATGTTCATGACATTATGTATATATGATAGTTTATATTAAATATTTAATATGATAATCAATTATTGTTACAGGAATTTGGTTTTACAAGTGCCAATTGCATTTGCTTGAAAGTTTATGAATCATTTTCAAATAATCCATTTTGTGCATATCTTGCAATCATTGAATTCTGTCAGACTGTGCATTTCTTTGAGGCATCATTTTAAATAGTTCATGTGCCTTGTCTATGCTTCCATACTTTCCATACATGTCTACAAGGGCAACTTTGCAAATACAATACATGTGAGAAAATTCCTATACCATTTATGCTTTGATGGTTGTCCACACCATGTTCTCTAGATCCCATTATAGTATAGGCAAGGAGGAAGTTGGTTAATGTTGTGCAATTTAGTTTTAGATGTGCCAAAATTTGCATAAATGGTTGAAATTTATTTTTATGCATTTTCTTAAGAGTTTTTAAAGCCTTATAAAAAATCCATTTCGTGCATATCTTGCAATCATTGCATTCCATGAGACAACATTTCTTTGAGGCATCACGTCTAACAGTTCATGTTCGTTATATATGCTTCCACACAAGTTGCATACATGTCTTGTAGGGTACTTACAACTACAAAATTTGACAAAATTCCTATATCCTTTATGCTTTGATGGATGTCTATACCATGCTCCAAACATACCATTTCTAAGGTTTTGGAATTTGGCTTTACACTTGCCAATTATATTTTCTTAGAACTTTCTAAAGGCTTATCAGTAAATCCATTTTGTTCATATCTTGCAATCATTGTATTCCATGAGGTGACATTTCTCTGAGGCATCATGCCAAACAGTTCACGTGCCTTGTCTAAGCTTCCACACTTTGCATACATGTCTTTGAGGGCAGTTTCACCTACAACATCTAACAAAATTCCCATATGTTTTATCCTTTTGATGGATGTCCATTTTGGCATAGACAAGGAGGATACTGGCTAAGGTTGTGGAATTTTGCTTTACACCCGTCAATCACATTTGCTTGAAAGTTGCTAATGCCTTATCAAAAAATCCATTTTATTCATATCTTGCAATCATTGCATTCAATGAGGTGACATTTCTTTGAGGCATCATGCCAAAAAGTTCACGTGCCTTGTCTATGCTATATGCCCTCATTTCTCATGCGGTCATGACACGTATCACACGTGTCATGTCCACATTTGTCATGTGGTCATGACACGAGATATCAAAAATTTTACCACGATTCCCTAGAAACCCCCTCGCACGCATAAGCGTGCTTGGTGGCGTTACGCGTAAGGCGTAAACATGATAGTTGCACACGGGGTAATGTGTTCCCTTGTGCATACCATTTTGCAATGAAAGTCAACTAGGGGGTCGATGCGAAGTGGTTAACATCGCCAATAGGGTTAGGATCAACGATCGAAGCCCTGGATTAATCTAAGTGAATGATGGGATTTTGACATAAGTCAAAATAATATGCCAAACTCTAGTCCATGAGTAAATATAAATTAAGGTCAAAACCTAATGTTGATAACTGACAAAAATAATAATTTAATCCTAAGCAAGGTTAAATTTCACTAACCTAGCTAACCTTAAATTTCAAAAAAATCTGGTAGCATAACGCCTCACGGGCGTGATTAGGGTTTTTTATAATAAATCTAATTTTGATCGAAAGTTTACTGGGTTGGTTTTAAATTACCTACGTTACACTAGTTAAATTGGTAGATCAGTTAAATAGGTTGATTAAAACATTTTTCAACAAAGCTCGATCAATTTGTTCTCCTTCACATTTTCTATCAATCAGAGTTATCACTGCATCCTTTACATTATTCCTAATTTCTTGGTAGATCAGATCACGGAAACATGTTATACTAACTTCGTTTAAATAGTTTACTAGGTTTCCAAGTTGGTTTGAACGACGTCTTTATTAAATTAATAAAATCACTCTAGATATAATTAAAAAGGAATATTAAATTAATAACAATCTAGTTATATATTAACCTCGTCGAATTTGGTTTTATAATTAAAGGATTAACTCCATTGTGTAAAATAAAAACATCTCAATAATTAAATAGGTATAAAGTTGAATAAAAAAATAAAATCTTTTTTTCATAATTCAAATTAAAAATCTATAAAATATATAATCCCTCTAATCATAATCTAATCTATATATATTACCATGCCACTAACAAATAAATAGGACATTCCTAAATGAAATAAAGATTACCCATTTTATATTTATCACAAAACCCCATTTTTTAAAAATAAATTTAAAACAATGAAAGGAAAATAAATAAAAGAGTGGGAATTAAAAGTAAGGGCAATTTTTAAATGCAAGCCCTAAAATCCACTCAATTAAAAAAACAATTTCCTTAAGGGCACAAAGCCGTAACCCTACTTCCTCAAATCTCATTTTCTTTTCTCCTTGTTTGTTTTTCTCCTCTTTTTTTTTTTCTCTCTTATTTTGTTTTGGATTTGTGTTTGCAAGTTTAATGGAGGGCCATTCATGTAAGTGCATATGATATATATATATATATATATATATATATATATATATATATATATATATATATATATATATATATATATATATATATATATATATATATATATATATATATATATGTTGTGGATCTATTATTATAAATATATATTTTTTTTGCTAAAACCCCAAGGGTTTCGTGGCAGGCAAGAGGAGCGGCGCTGTGGGCGAAGGGACGACATCCTGTGGGTATTAAGGGATGCTGAGGTCCGTTTGGGGGAGGGGAGGTACGGTGGAGGGATGGCAGAGAATGGGCTGTAGGGGGGGCGCAGGGTAAAGGAAGCCGCGGCGGGGAAGGTCTGTGCAGGGGGTGGTCCATGGGAGAAGAGGGGAAGGGGGAGTGTGGGAAGGGGGGCGGAGCCCCCACCCACATCCCACACAGTGGGGTGTGGGAAGGGAGGCGGAGTGGGGTGTGGGTGGGGGCTCCGCCCCCCTTCCCACACCCATATTAACACAATAGTGGTGGGGGGTTCGAACTCCCCCACCATAACATTTCCCTTTTTTTTTCTGTCAAAACTGTGATCCGTAAAACGTGAGACATAGTTCGGTTACACATCATTATATCTTTTTTATGGTTTTTATTTCTATATATATAGATATATACTCACAAACATACACAGTTTCATTCCATTTCACAATTTTAATTTTTAATATTATATGACAATATATATATATATATTCTCTGCTGTATACACAATTTTAGTACTTTTTTTAAAAAATAGTATAAATAAAAATAGTTTATATTCAAATATATATAAATATATACATATATATATATATATATATATATATATATATATATAATTTCAAATATACATTTCTCCTTCAAAACTCACAGATTTTCTTTTTAACAAATAAGCAAAAGATACATTTTTTTTTTCCTTTTTCTTATATCAAATTTATATAAAGCAAAGGAACATTTTTTTTATTTTTTAGAAACATATTTCCACATAATCATTCCTTCAAAAAATTTATTCATTATATATTTTATTTTAAAAGCAAATGCATTTAGTTAAATACTTCAAATATATAGCAACAACTAATTTTTTTTTTTCTTTTCTAATGAAATAAAATGTACAAATTTTCATTCTACCCCACATAGATAAAACATCAACTACCCTATTTCTTTATTTTAGAATAAACATACAAATAAAATGGCAATAAGACCATATCATTCTTTCATTACTCTATTTTTTTGTTGAATCACAAGCATTGAAATCAGCAAATTAAAATTTCTATTACATTGAAAATAGTATCATACACACAAGAAAAATCATACTTTTACAACATGAGAGAGAGAACAAGGTTCTCCTCTTTTTGAGATCTAACAATGATACAAAGCCTAACTTGGCCATGCTCTCTCAAGAGATGAAAATAATAAGATAACAACTCTTAAGAACAATGATAATTTTCTCAACTTCACATGGCTCCCAATATCCTACAATAACACAAAAAAAGGGAAAAGAAGCCACAGCAACATGCTCTCCTCCCTACCATTGACTCACTCATGAGTCACCCCCGAGCTAGGAGGTCATCCTCACACTAGGAAAACTCAAACCACAACACAACAATGCATTCAACAGCCAAACACAAAATTACTCCCATGGCTATCACAACACAAAACTCACTCAATGTTAGTTTAATGGGGTAGGGGAGTGGACATCACTCAACTCAAGAGTGCCACTCCAAAATTTCCCAATACAAATACCTCTCAAGGCCTCAAGCCAACACTTTTAAACATAGTTTCACAAAGCTTTCATTTAGCCCTCAAGCCATTTCACATATTGCCCTCAAGGCTACAAATCCACAAAATCAAGGATGTGACCCCGAGGAGGTTCACTCCTCCCCCACCCCACACATGTTGAGCATCTTCTCCCAAGTAGGAGAGGCTCTCACAACTCCCATATAATTTTTTTCCACAACAAGAAGTAAAAACTCAAAATAGAAACTCACACATAGCATCACACAAGTAATTAAAATGCATAAGGGAAGGCATTAGCCTTGAAACCTACATTATAAAGCCCAATAGGGAGGTAGTTGAGAAGAGCTCCTCTAACTCCTCCAAGTTGAGCCACCAATTTTCCTCCAACTTTTTTCCCCAAAATAAATAAAATAAAAAATTGCCAAAAATTCAAGAACCCCATCTCTCCCTTCAAGATGGATTAAAATAGGCTCTTCTCATGAGCCTTGAGGAATGGGGAGGTGACACATGTCACCTCCTCACTCCTCCTCCCAACTACAAGCAAGACTCTTGAAATGAGGTGGTGACACATGTCATTCACCCACCCCACCAAGTCTCTCTCCCCTCCACTTGTCCTCTCATAAACATGTGGGAGAGAAAGGTGAAGCTTAAGAGGGAGTGGGTGCCACATGTGCCCAAATCCTCTCCTCCTAAGAAGGACCACTCAACCCCAAGGTACCCTCACCAATTGTGGGAGAGACTTGGAGTAAAGTCCTCCACAATTAAGGGGTCTTGAAGACTCCCCCAACCTAGGGAAGAGGAAAGGAATAGGTTGAGTGTTTGACCCACTCATCCTCCCCCTCCAATGCTTGCATTTTCGTCACTTTACTTCAGGGTGAAGTTAAAATGACCAAATGGAAGTTTACCTAAGGTTACACAAGCCCAAATGACCCTTAGACCCTAGGGGTACAACCCAGGGTCAAGTTTAACCCATTTTGAGCACCAAAGGTTGAGTAAAAACACATAAAAAGAGGTCATAAAAATTATAACTCAAAAATAAAATTCAATTGACACTACAACTTACAACACTAATTAGAAATCAAATAAAAGAGGGGTAGACCTAACCCAACTAACACCATGCAACAACATTACAAAATTTTATCATGCAAACATAGTTGATCTTGGTTCCTCTTGGAACTAGATCGGCTTCACAAGGGAAAACAACACCGTGTGTGGGATGATCTCTGAATTTCTGTGGCTTCGTTAGAAACACCAATGCACTCAAATGAAATGTTAATCTGACATGTATATGATAGCCGAAGCAAAGTGAAACAAGCACATACAACATCACATGTTCATATAAGCATCAAGGAAATCACATTATAGTTAAATTCTAAATTCTGCATTTCAAGCATCCATCCCAAGATAGAATCACATAATAAATTTCTAACTAACATCACATGAATAATATCCCAATAACATCATAATATAAACCATATGTCCAACATCGTCAGTAAATCAATATCAAGTTCTAATCACATCATAATGATGCTAAACATAATAAATCCACATACAACATAAAGTCTAATAGTCCTGAAATTTAGGATCAACAGTCCCACAAGTCTAGTAAGTATCACCAACAGTAAAAATAAAGTAGTCAACTATAAGGGAATGAAAAGGTAGGCCTCACATATGCTTCCACACTTTGTATACATGTCTACAAGGTTGATGTAGTAGGTAAGGAGGACGACTCAACACCATGGAAACATATTTGATGATGCTTGAGCACCTTAGCCATAACCAATCTTGGCTAGGAGCATGTCATAACAAGGTCCTAGGACATCATAGGACAAGTTGATGGTCTTGTGTCATCATTTTTCATATAAAAAGGTCAAATGACCATTGTCATTTATATTTGAAGTCATGTTTTATGTTGTTGTCAAATAAAACATCTAATAATGCAAGTAGTTGTAAGAAGTTGCTTTGTCAGCTTAACAAATCATGTAATAAGGAGGTTACCCAATGATCAAACAGGTTGAAAGTTAATTATGATTGACTAGAATTGTTGTAAACATGTATAAAAACCTTCACACACACCAAGGTCTCATTTCGTGTGCCAAGCGTCGCAGTTGTTCGAGGCAATAGGCTACCGGCAAAGTCCCTTAAGCTCCTTAAGATGAAAAAACTGCCAAACTTTGATGGGACAGTTATTAGAATTTGTGGTAGCTGAGAACATTCTATTTGGACCTACAGTTGTATGTGGTGTCTATCTACAATAACCTCTCTTGGTTTCGTTCAACTCCTATCCGTTTGACCGTGCCAGAATCAAACACATTCTTGCAAAATGCTTCAGTTTCATGCAGTGGAAAGGTGCTAGGAATGACATTTTGCATTCCATAGCTCATGGAGCTGAACAGACTTTGCTAATGTGTTGGGGTGGGTGGATAAATGTCATGGGAGGTCTTGTTTTGTGTGCCAAGCGTCGCATTTGCTTGAGACAGCAGGCTACTGACAAAATCCCTTAAACGCTCCCTAAGATGAAAAAATTGCCAAACTTTGATGGGATAGTTCTCAGAATTCGTGGGAGCTGGGAATGTTCCATTTGGACTTACAAGTGCATGTGGGGTCTATCTACAATAAAATCTCTCAGTTTCATTCAACCCCTATCCGTTTGACCGTAGCAGAATCAAACACATTCTTATAAAATGCTTCAGTTTCATGCTGTGGAAAGGTGCAAGGAGTGAAATTTTGCATTCCATAGCTTGTGGGGCCAAACGGACTATGCCAATGTGTCAGGGTGGGCAGGTAAATGCCAAGGGAGGTCTCGTTTCATGTGCCAAGTATCGCAGTCGTTCAAGGTAGTAGGCTACCGGCAAAGTCCCTTAAGCTCCTTAAGACAAAAAACTACCAAAATTTGAAAGGACAATTATCAGAATTTGTGGTAGCTGGGAACATTTTGTTTGGACTTACAAGTGCATGTGGGGTCCATATACAATAACCTCTCTCAGTTTCCTTCAACTCCTATCCATTTGGTCGTGCCAGAATCAAACACATTCTTGCAAAATGCTTCAGTTTCATGCAGTGGAAAGGTGCTAGGAGTGACATTTTGCATTCCATAGCTTGTGGGGCCGAACGGACTTTGCCAATGTGTCGGGGTGGGTGGGTAAATTCCAGGGGAGGTCTCATTTCATGTACCAATGTCACATTCATTCAGGACAGCAGGCTACCGGCAAAGTCCCTTAAGCGCTCCCTAAGATGAAAAAATTACCAAACTTTGACGGGACAGTTCTTAGAACTTGTGGTAGATGGGAATGTTCCATTTAGACTTACAGGTGTATGTGGGGTCCATCTACAATAACCTCTCTTGGTTTCGTTCAACTCCTATCCGTTTGATCGTGCCAGAATCAAATGCATTCTTGCAAAATGCTTCAGTTTCATGCAGTGGAAAGGTGCTAGGAGTGACATTTTGTATTACATAGCTTGTGGGGCCAAATGGACTTCACCAAAGCATCAGGGTGGGTCAGTAAATGCCAAGGGAGGTCTCGTTTCATGTGCCAAGCGTCATAGTCCTTTGAGGCAGTAGGCTACTGGTAAAGTCCCTTAAGCTCCCTAAGACAAAAAAACTACCAAACTTTGATGGGACAGTTCTCAAAATTCATGGTAGCTGGAAATGTTCCATTTCGACCTACATGTGTACGTGGAGTCCATTCACAATAACCTCTTTCAGTTTCATTCAAATCCTATCCGTTGGACCGTGCCGAAATCAAACGCATTTTTGCAAAATGCTTCAGTTTCATGTAATGGAAAGGTTGCCAGGTGCCATATTTTTTGTTTTGCTCATTGTGGGGCCAAATGGAGTGTGCCAACACGTCGGGGTGGGTGGGTATATGATAAGGGAGGTCTCATTTGTGCACCAAGTGTCTCAGTCATTCTGAGCTGCAAGCTACTGGTAAACTCGAAAAAGTGCTAGGTCTCGGTATCTTGCAGGCTAGAACAACTGGGACACTTGGCACATAAAACGAGACCTCCCCTAGAATTTACTCACCCACCTCGACATGTTGGTGCATTCCATTTGGCCCCATGATGAGCAGAACAAAAAATATGGCACCTGACAACCTTTCCACTGCATGAAACTGAAGCATTTTGCAAGAATGTGTTTGATTTTGGCACGGTCAAACAGACTGGAGTTGAACAAAACTGAGAGAGGTTATTGTGGATGGATTCCATGTACACCTGTAGGTCCAAACAGAACATTCCCAGCTACTACAAATTTTGAGAACTATCCCGTCAAAGTTTGGCAATTTTTTCGTCTTAGGCAGCTTAAGGGACTTTGCTGGTAGCCTATTGCCTCGAATGAATGCAATGCTTGGCACACAAAAAGAGACCTCCCTTGGCATTTACCCACCCATCCTGATGTGTTAGTGAAGTCCGTTCAGCCCAATGAGCTATGGAATGCAAAATGTCACTCCTAACACCTTTCCACAGCATGAAACTGAAGCATTTTGCAAGAATGCGTTTGATTCTGGCACGGTCAAATGGATAGGAGTTGAACAAAACTGAGAGAGGTTATTGTGGACAGACTCCACATGAACCTGTAGGTCCAAATGAAATGTTCCCAGCTACCAAAAATTCTAAGAACTATCCCATCAAAGTTTGGCACTATTTTCATCTTAGGGAGCTTAAGGGACTTTGCCAGTAGCCTACTGCCTCGAACGAATGCGCCCTTGGCACATGAAATGAGACCTCCCTTGGCATTTACCTACCCACCCCGATGCGTTGGTGAAGTTCGTTCAGCCCCACGATCTATGGAATGTAAAATGTCACTCCTAGCACCTTTCCATTGCATGAAATTGAAGCATTTTGCAAGAATTTGTTTGATTTTAGTACAATCAAACAGATAGGGTTTGAACGAAACTGAGAGAGGTTATTGTGCATGGACTCCACGTACACTTGTAGGTCCAAACAAAATGTTCCCAACTACCATGAATTCTAAGAACTATCCCATCAAAGTTTGGCAATTTTTTCGTCTTAGGGAGCTTAAGGGACTTTGCCAATAGCTTGCTGCCCTGAACGAATTCGACATTTAGCACATGAAATGAGACCTCCCTTGGCATTTACCCACCCACCCTGATGCATCGGTGAAGTCCGTTCAGCCCCACAAGCTATGGAATGCAAAATGTAACTCCTAGCACCTTTCCAAACATGAGGAAGAACCACAACCCAATCTAACTCCTAAAAGCATGAAGACACTGAGAACACTGAAGACATGGAGGACAAAGAATCATGAAGACATGAACAAAATTCTATCATGAGGAAGAACTACAACCCAATGTAACTCCTAAAAGCATGACATGTTATGATGAAGAAGCACAACCAAAATCTAATGATCCAATGGCATGAACCAATGACATAAGCAACTATGTCCTGCTATTATAACATGATAAACATGAATGTTATGAACTAACATCCAAACCCTTTGACATGAATCTTGATATGACATGAGTGAAACACAAGTGAACAGGATTAAGACCAATTAGGATCAACTTCATCCATTACTTAGATCTAACCTCATGAAACAAATCAAATGAAATGTACATGAAATATATAACATCACTTATGTAATCGATCACTTACTGCCATCTAATGATCACTCTCCATCATCTTTTCTCGAGCTTCTTTGTCCATAGTTGGATGGACTAGAGTTGTGACCTCCTGTGGGAAGCATCAAAAAGAAAAATTGACTAAACATAAATATACTGGAGGGAAGCAATTCATACTACTATTTATATACAAAACAAAGTACAAGTAGCCATCTAGGAAAGTTTTATGCATACTTACAAATTAATCTAACAAACCATCTGGGTCTTCTCTACTCTTTATTGTGTCAAGTATGACCTCATGGTCAAAGTCACGCACCTTCCACAAGGTCTTGTTCAAAGGTCTACCTCGATATTGTATCAATTGAACATTGGTTGCCATGACAAGGTTGGAGTAATGAAGAATCTTCCGATGCGTGTCAAAGTCCTCAAACAGCCAAACATTAAGACTCTTATGTGAGTGTCGTCTAAGCCATGTTCCAGTCAAAACCATTGAGCCTATAGGGTATTCGATGTTTTCTCCATCTGTAACAGGGGCCTCTAATTTCTTTTTGGCCTCAACACAATGACACAAGTAATAATTTATTCCCTCTTCATTATCTTCATCTACAATAACTACATAAACATGCCCTATAATGATGTGTAGCAAATTAGATGAAATTAATCAACATTACAAAAATACTACAAAGTTTAAGATAACATTAGGAATTTTAAATTTAACTATGCAAGTAGATATATTACCTGGTTGAACTAGATTTGATATGTGGTCAAAGTCAATTGACGATTCCATCTTTGTCAATCCTAGTGCTATCAGGGGTCGATACGTGTCAAGTGGGCACAGATAACTGAACTGCCATTCATCAACCCACTCCCTTGACTCGCACTCATTCCAGGTTTGAATTGTACATGTAGAACAAAAGCACACCATCTTCTGCGTATGTATACTCCATGAACTTGCAATTGAGCTTCTGATAGAGTGTAGTTCGCTTGATCCTGTCAGCGTACAACAGTCCTCATATGGTGCAATGTTAGTATCATCTATCAACCAAAAATATCTACAAACTGAAGACTTACCTTGATTACTTGGACCCATCAAAGCATTAGACCACTCGATGATTGATTTTGCATTTGTCAACTTTGCATTGTCTTTATACTTTAACTGTTCTCATTCTATGGCTCTTTTGATACACACTCCTGCACCATCATGCTCCCCCTTTCCATGGCCGACCTCACAAAAGTTCCACATATGCTGAACACCTGTAATATTATGTCTCCTGCTCGGCCAATAGAAATTCCATGAGTTCTTGAATTGTGATGCACAATTATCTGACCATATGATATGCTGACTGAATGATATGCCCCTTATAGCCAGATCATTGTAGAACACCTGAAAACAACCTTGCACGAACTCCATGGAATGCGTGCGATCATTGCTTATATAAAAATGATACTCCCTTATGATCTTTCTGTCATCCTCTATACTATCATTTGCATGAATGAGTGTGATGTACACAAATATAGAAACATGTGTCAAGTTATAATATTGGGATTGCACCTCACATTGTGGCTGTAGACTTTAGTTCTCTGTAAAGTCGACGACTGAAACAATGCTACCAACTAGAAATGTGTCCTTGCATAAATTGAATTGCAAGTCCAACCATCGAGCTCTATGGGCATGTCTTACATACTCATACACTATGTTGTCACAAAATATAGGCATAAACTGATACACTAGAATCTTCTGAATAACATATTCAAACATCTTTGCTTCTTTACCATCTCTTGTATTGTATGCCACTATTTTATACTTTCCAAACTCTACTAGTTCATTTCCAACCATGTGTTATTTCCATATGTTCACATATTGGCATACGTTGCAAGCCACCACAATGCTGACACGTGCCATCCAAGCATAATTTCCTGTAGAATAATTGACCTTCCTCTCTATCACATAAAATTATTGATATGAAGTCTCTTGAGGTAGTTGGTGGGGCACGTATGCCACAAGCCTGCAAAACATTGTTAGTATGCAAATCTAAACATATAGACTGATAAACATCAAAATGGTTAGAAAATTCAATATGTAATCTACAACAACAAGTAGTGCGAGTGTGATTTATTTTGACAAAGAAAGGTTTTAGCATTTCAAAATATCTTTGAGAAATTTTAATTTGAGGATACTTCTCTAGAAATTTACCAAAAAACTCTGTTTGAGTCATATCCAAAAAATGCTTTGGATGTGGCTCACGGTTTCAACTACTGATTCTCCTTCTTACCACATCCCTTTGATTCAGAGATACCCTTGTGTAATTCTTCCAAAAGTCTTCAATTAGTGATCTCAAAGCTTCGACAACAAATTTGTCTTTTCATGGGAGTCTCCCAGAGAATGCCCACAATTCATTAGTGCTTGGATCCTCAACTCTTTGACGTCTTCCAATGGCTCTCATTAGAGTTTTTCTATTTATTTTCAATGCTTGACTTGTCTTTCTAATAAGGCGAGCTTTTTTTGTTTGTTGGCTTACAATTGTCAATGTAATGACACGTTGTGTGACATTGCTATCCTTGGTATGTGAGGTGGAACCCACACTCTCATACGCATTCATTAGATTCTTGACAATTAATTTTTCACTTGATGCATTCGACATTCTTAGGCCAAGAATCTTCATAGTGTGCCTAAATTTTAGATTTCTCATCAGTTCAACAAAGATTTGACATCTTCCGGTTTCATTTAAATTCTCAAAGAATAATTTCCATATCTTATTTGCATATCTTTGGCAAATGCACATGGGAATCTTATCCTGCATGGGCTCCAATACATTCTCATCAATATCAATTAGAAACTTAGGCCTCCTATGCAAAATTCTAGGAGGCATTTTATTTGGTAAAGTAGATTGAACATTAGGAATTTCTTCAATATTTACTTGAGATGGGATAGATGACGTACCTTTGATTGAAGGTGAAAAGGTTGAAAATGATGTACCTTCAACTTGAGGTGTGAATGATGGTGTGTGACCAAATTGAGAAGAAAATGTAGATGTGCCTTCTACTTCACCTGTGAAAGATGGAGTGCCTCCAATTCGAGAAGATAATGATGGTGTTCCTTCAACTTGACCTGTGGATAGTGGAGTGCCTCCAACTTGAAGATTCACTTTCCTCATTGCATAGAGGTTTTGCATTTGTTCCCTTTGTTCCACCAATTCCATCTCTTTCTTAGCTTTGTTAGACGTGTCACGTTCCTCTTCAATTGGCAATGGTGGAATATCTTCTTGTATGGTTGACAATTTCCTACTTTCCTGAATTTGCCTCATTCTTTCTCTTTTCCTTTCAATCTCAGCTTCACGTTCTTCTGGTGTTAGAGTCTTTTCTAATTTCCTTGGCATGATGATGATTTCTACAAGCATGAAGAATAAGACAATGATCATTAGAAATTTTATAATAATAATGAATAGCACAGTCAGAATGAATAACAAGGTTTTACAAACTTCTGAATAAGACACCTCATATCAAGATAACTTGAACATACATAAATCATGGAGTATGTATTTGAACAAACATATACACTTGAATCTAGTTTAAATAGAAGAGAGGAGGATGAACTTGGAGGAAGAAATAAGAAGTTATACCCTGTTTTTCTGCTGTAACTCATTATACCTTATTTTCATTCATTTTCCAAGTGGAAAGGGTGGCTAAATAGTGGTTCTTTGTGAATTTGAATGTAACCTAGCCAAGTAAGTGTTACTATAGCATATGCATGCCTATTTAAAGGTGAATCAAGTGTTAGTTTGATCTGGGTTGGAGTGGATATGAGATTTTCATTAAAACCCCTTTATTTGTGAAGAAATGAAGGGTTTTATAGTTTGCACCCTAGATGAGCATGGCTATACTAACAAATGGTGGAATTTGAAGTTTTGTGACATATTGATCTGCTGTTTTGGGTTTTGGAGTGGTTATTGAATGATCCTAGGGTACTTGCTTTGTTAATTGGACCAAATTAGGCCTATTTCTAGAGAGGGCCAGTCATAGAACTCACATTTTTCCTAAAACAAGGGCATGAAATCTTTTGATATGTTGTTCTACTCCATAATGGGTGTCTAAATACTTTTTGGTTTGTGGGTTGGCTGAGTTACACAAAGTTATGCACCTTTTTCAAGTTTGGAAGGCTACTAGGCCTTAAGGAGTGATTTGTGGATTAGACATTGGTTGATGTTTCTAGGCACTAAAAGTGACAAAATTGGTTTGAATACATTATATTGACATGGTGTATGCTTGTGTTAGGGTTGGGGAATAGCTTGGAGCCCTTATGCCTTATGATGCCCTTAAGCACCTAGTTGGGCCATTGCAAGATTTTGGTTTATGATTGAGTTGATTTGTGAAATATGGTATCAATGCTTTGAATTCCTTCTTGTGTCTGCATCATAAATGATCATGCCACTTGAATTTGAGTGTGGATTTGGGAGTTTGGCAACCTAAATAAGGACTGTTTACTGAGTTTAGGGTTTGTGGAAAGTTTGAAGGCAAGTTCTTTGTAATATAGGCCTAATTAACCCTTTTAGGACATCAAATAAGGTTAGTTTTGAGGCATATTGTCTAAAGGAGTCTATACTGAGTTCAAGATATGTTATGCAACTTGGTAATGGGTATTCTAAACATTCATTGAAGTTTGGTTTTGAAACCTTATGGCAAAAAATAAGTCAGAAAAACCCCTTAAGTAGGGCTACTAGGATTTGAGGGCTTGGGCAGATTGGTTGCTAAGAGGGGATCCTTGTGACTTGAAGAGTGGTTTAGTTGGTTCTAGTTGGTGAACATTATCTTGTTAGATGCCTCATCTAGTTCATATGAAGGTCCAAACCCTAGTTATGTGTTGGAGACTTAATGCATTGAAGGGTCATTGAGAGAGTTTGTGAGTCAAATCAAGAACACAAGTTTGTGAAACTTTGTAAAACCCAGTTGTTGTCACCTTGTAGTGCATCATTTGGGATCCTATTTCAAACATTCTAAAGGGGAAAATTGAATGGTTGTATCTCTAAGAAGTAGAAAGCTGAAGTAGTAAATTGTAGAATGATGCACAAAGCAAACACCACTAAGGAGCATATTTTCCATAGCAAGGATGGAAAAAGAAGTAACTCTCCAAAACTAAGGGAAGAGAAAGGCCAAAACAAACTCAAATAAGATAAAAAACAAGTTGATTTGAGTATGTACAAAGCTAACAACTATTGGTCTTATTTCAAGGTTGGAGGATATTGTTATGACAAGTGTTGGAAGCTTCATCTAGAGATTCACCAAAATGACAAACGCAAGAGTAAGCAACCACAAAGGAAAAAAAAAGCACACTAAAAGATCAAATTCAAAGAGGGAATAGCTCTCACATGAGTCTACATCAAAATTCAATTATGTTAGTATGTAATGATACTTGGATAGAGTATTTACTTGATTTGCAAAGGAGATAAGTGTGAGTTGCTTTCATTTGTAGGGGCATTTGATTAGCACTCCAAGTTTTTCCTATGGATTGAGTTGTGTTCAAGTTTTTCACTTGTAGAGAAAGCAAGTAGTATGTTTCACTCACTATGGGTGAGTATGAGAAGTATGGCCACTTGGAGGTCAAGAAAGGACAAGGAAAATAGAGAATGTAAGAGCTAGTGATGACATGTTTTTGGGTGTTGTAAGCATGCACATTTGTGTTCCATAGTAACATAAATGTTGTAGCATGTAACATATATGACTTGTAACATGTTGTAGCATAACAGTGATGGTTTTCATTATTGCAATGTGCACAAACTCTTATCTCAGTTGTAGCATGTGTATAGTTGTAGGGAGAGAACTCTTTACACATTCACTGTAAACAGTGTATAGATGTATGAATTTCATTGTACATAGATGCAATAAGAAGGACCACTTTGTAATAAATTATAACTTTCATAGCATTGTAAAATGACCTTCAAATGCAAGGAGGATCATACATGGCAACAGGGTTATATATAGACTATGATAGTGGACAGTTATATAGACTTACATGACTATCCTACACTCATGAAAACCTCCTTTTTAGTGTTTTATCTCCTTGTAACTCCCTTTGTATCATCTTATGTCATCCTAGGGAAAAAATTAAGAGTCTTCCAAAATCAATTTTGGCTCCATGTATACACTCGAATATGAGTATGACAAACAATTGTTCACTAAAATTATTTTATGAAGTATTTGATAATGTTTTTCTCTTGTATAGCTGAAAATGGGTGAAATAAATGCATGAAGGGCCAAAACAAGGTGGAAACATGAGGAATTTGGAGTCTCTTTGACTAAACTAACTGATATACCTAGACACATGATAGCGAGGACTCTAAGCTGCCTGCTCTGCATCCTGTAGGTGTACAAGACTGTTTGACAACTCTAGTCTCCCTACCAATTCAAAGTGCTAACAGACATCTTTCTACACAAAAATGTCAACTAAATTCCTCAACTCTTTGCAGAGATGGAAGACTCTATTTCTCTGCTTGGTGTGGGACACATACCTTGTCCTCACTGCTTCCAAGATACTGCCTCAATGGAAAATGGCTTTTGTGAGCCCGTTGTCCACCCTTCTCTTTCTATTCAAGGGTCTGGACTGCTTGGTGCTCACTTTCTTTCTCTCTATTTTTCCACCCCTGCAAATCTATTTACCTACTTCTCTATCTAGACGGACTCCTTACTGAGCTCGCCTAGAACAAGCATGCATTGCCTCTAGTAGACAATCTGACCACTCCACAAAAGAAAAACAAAAAAAAGGCATGGCTCTGCTTGATGACCTCCATACTGTACAGAGGAACTCGAGGAACATCAATGCAGAGTAATGGTTTTCAAAGAGAACAAAATTTCAAGAAAATAAATGACTAATCTACTTCTGAATAGTAAATTGAAAACATAATAGAAATACTCAAATTGGTCGAACTGCTGTATTTGATTTTTATTCAAACTTTCTTACATAAAAAATGATTCACACATCAAAAATTCCCTTCCTCGATTCTTCTGCTGAACTCTCTACAGAAAGAATGTTACATCTTAAATATTTGCTCATGTCTGTTGCTGGACAATTTAGTTTCCAGGCTTGTTCATTTTCTAACTGTCGGTTCAGTTCTGTGCTATCAGCAAGATAAAATTAAGTGTCTCACCAAAACATGCATATGCTTTCCTATCAGCAAGACTTCTCTTTATCAGCCTACCCAAAATCTCTTCTGCTGATATATCATCTCACCCCGATGACCTTTGTATCCCGTAGACTCCTATCAGCCAGAGCTACCACCATCGGTACAATTTTCTTTTCACTCACCGATCTTAATTCTTACACCGATGCACACACTTGATCTGTTGACCATCGGTAAGACTTAGTCTATCGGCCAGGCACTCTTCACGTCATTCTGATACTTTACCTTATGCCGATGTGCTTCCTTCTTTCGTTGTGACTCGGACCATCGGCCTGACTTTATTCTTGTTCTCTGATATGCATCTCACTCCGATGGACCCACTACACCATTCCAAAATGATGAACTGTTGAACCATTGAACTTCAACAGCAAGGTTCAATCACGTGGTTCAACGGTGAGGTTCAACCTCCAAACAAGTGACCAACGCTTTCAACTCCACCATTGAATATGAATGAACCTGGTGAACCATTGAACTTCAACAGCAAGGTTCAATCGCAAGGTTCAACCACGAGGTTCAACGAAGAGGTTCGATAACAAGGTTCAACCGCGGGTTCAATGAAGAGGTTCGACGGCAAGGTTCAATTGCGGGGTTCAACGAAGAGGTTCGATGGCACGGTTCAACCGATCAACAAAGTGACCAACGATTCCAATGAACCCTTTGAACCTTGGCGTGAGGTTCAACTGCGGGGTTCAACGAAGAGGTTCAATGGCGCGGTTCAACCGTTGAACAAATGCCGAACACCTTCAACATACATTCATTAACTTGAATTTTCACTTGGCTCAAAGGCCGATCAAAAACAAAATGCTTCTCCCGCCAATGCATTTTCAGAAAACTTGAAGAAAACTTGAAAAACTCCAAAGACAAAATCACATGCTGCAAACTCAAAATTGACAAGCCAAAAAAAACTATGTATGGCTGCATTGAGCCTTAGTGCTCCTGCACCATACTCCCCCTGTGCGGAAAGAAGCTAGGTCACCTCTGGTGACAATGAGGCAAAATCAATGCCGCTCTTTTTGAACTCTGATTCTGCAACCCAGGTAGCTTCTGCTTCAAGCAACTACTTCCACTTGACCAAATGCTCCATGTAGACACCATGTCTAGTTTGCTTCTGTACTCTTGAATCCAGTATTCTTTCTGCTTGTAGTTTGGGTTGTAATGGCAACGTCACATCTATTATTGTCTGTTCCTTCTTTGAAATGGATCCATTTGCTGCTGACTAAGGACCCCTGTATTGCACCAGGTCTTGGACATTAAACACTGGTGAGATTGCCAAATCTTCTGGCAATTCAATTTTGTAGGTATTATTTCCATACTTGTTCAGGATTCTGCAAGGACCAATTCTCCTCATCTGTAGTTTGGTTGGTATTCCTTTCTACATTCTGGCTTTGTTCAAGTGCACCATAACTAGATCACCAACCTCAAACTGAATATCCCTTCTGTGGGCATCTACTCTGTCCTTGATCTTCTGTGTGTTCTCTGTCAAAGTCTTCTTCACCTGCTCATGCACTTCTTTCATGGATTGTGCAAAATCCTCTGCATGTCCACTTCTGTTCTCCATGTTTCCCATATTCCTGAGCTCACATACACCTCTGGGATGCATTCCATAGACTATTTCGAATGGATTCTTACCAATAGTCCTATTCACACTATCATTATAGGCAAATTCTACCTGATGAATGACAAGATCCCAACTCTGTCCATATTCTTTGGTTATACACCTTAACAGGTTCCCCAATGTCCTGTTTACCACCTCTGTCTGACCATCTGTCTATGGGTGATATGCTGAACTGAATGACAAATTTGTTCCCAATCTCTGCCACAACATTTTCTAGAAATGCCCCATGAATTTAGCATCTCTGTTAGACACAATACTTGCTGGTAGTCCATGAATTCTGATCACTTCTCTGAAAAACAAGTGTGCTATATGACTGGCATCATGAGTCACTTTACAGGGAATGAAATGACTCATCTTGCTAAACCTGTCCACAACTGCATATATGCTATCATAACCAGTCTTAGTCTTAGGTAAGCCAACTACAAAATCCATACTTACACATTCCCATGGCCTAGAAGGAATGGGTAAGGGTTGGTATAGTCCTGCATTTGAAATGGTTCCCTTGGCCTTCTGACATACGATACACTACTCTCCATACCTTCTGATGTCTCTGTGCATCCTTGGCCAATAATAGAACCTTTGGACTAGCTCCAGTGTTTTGTTCAGACCAAAATGGCCACTCAGACTACCATTGTGCTTCTCCTGTATGAGATTTTCTCTCATAAATCCTCTTGGCACACATAATTGCCCACCTTTGAATAGCAATCCCTGCTATAAGGTGAAATCTGCAAACTCACTGTGAAAGTGATTCTCAAAATCTTGACATACCTTGTATGCCTCAGCAAAATCTTCATCATCTCTATAGAGATCCTTAAAGTCTTCAACTCCAATGCTCTTCAATTGCACTTCCTGCACTGTGAGTAATCTTCTTCTCAAAGCATCTACAACTCTGTTCAGCTACCCCTTCTTATGCTTAATTGTAAAGGTATAAGACTGCAGGTACTCCATCCATTTGATATGCCTGCTGCTTAACTTATCCTGTGAGTTTAGAAAACTCAAAGCTTGGTTATCTGTGTAGACAACAAATTCTTTAGGCAGGAGATAATGTCTCCATTTCCTCAATGCTTGGACTAGAGCATACAACTCTAAGTCATACGAAGAGTACTTACTCTTTGCTTCATTCAGCCTCTCACTAAAAAAGGCTACAGGTTTGTTTTCCTGATTTAGCACTGCCCCTACAGCTATATTATTTGCATCACATTCAATAGTAAATAGCTTATCAAAACTGGGCAACAACAAAACAGGTTGTGTTGCCACCTCTTTCTTCAACCTTTCAAAAATTCTATCTGCAGCTGATGTCCATTTGAATTTTGCTTTCATTCCACCCTTAATTGTATCCAACATGGGTGCACATATTCCACTAAAATTTCTCACAAACTTTCTGTAAAACTGGGCTAACCCATGGAAACTTCTCACCTCTGTGGCTGCTCTGGGAGTAGGCCAGCTCAATATGGCTTCTACTTTGGACTTGTCCATCTTCAATTCCCCCTGGGACACCACAAAACCAAGGTATACCAATTCCTGCTTCATGAATTCACACTTCTCCAGATTGATGGTTAGTTGTTCATCATGTAATTTTTGCAAAATAGTATTTACATGTTCTAGATGTTCTTCCTTGGTCTGACTAAAAATTAGAATATCATCTAGAAAAACAACAACAAATTTACTAATGTAATCCTTTAGGACTTCATTCATGAGCCTCATAAAGGTACTGGGTGCATTTGATAGACCAAATGGCATAACAAGCCACTCATATAGTCCTTCTATGGTCTTGAAGGCTGTCTTCCACTCGTCACCTTCCTTGATTCTTATTTGGTGGTAACCACTCTTCAGGTCTATCTTGGTGAAATACTTTGCTTTTCCAATTCAGTCCATGAGATCTTCAATTCTAGGATTTAGGAATCTATACCTTATAGTTATCTTGTTTATGGCTCTGGCATCTGTGCACAATCTCCATGATCCTCCTTTCTTGGGTGCCAACACTGTGGGCACTACACAAGGACTAATACTCTTCCTGATCAATCCTTGATCTAGCAACTCCTGTACTTGCCTGGAAATTTCTTTGTGTTGATCTGGAGTCATCTTGTAAGGTGCCTTGTTTGGCAAAGATGCCCCTGGAATCAGGTCTATCTGATGGCTTATTGTTCTCTGTGGAGGCAATGTGGTTGGTGTGCCATCACTGATTATGCCTTTATACTTCTCTAGTATAGGCTACACTTCTTTGGGAATCTCTATCTTCTTATCCTGTTGTCCTTCTTTTGGTTTCACTATGATGGCATAACCAATACCATCCTCCTTAAGAGTATTCAGAAACTCTTTTCCACTCACAACCAAGATATTAGGACTCTTTGTCTGAACTGCATCTTCATCCTCCAATGACTGAATCTTATAGGTGACACCATCTTTCTGAAAAGAATAGGCATTCTTCTCACCATCATGTACTGCTTTTCGGTCATACTGCCATGGTCTGCCCAATAAGAGATGGCATGCATCCATGGGTAGTATATCACATAATACCTTATCCTTATAGCCACCTATACTAAACTCTACCCAACTTTGTTCATTCACTACCACATGTTGACCCTTATTCAACCATGTGACTCTATATGGGTTTGCATGAGTAATTCTTTTCAAATTTAGTTTTTTAACTACCTCATCAGAAATAATATTATTAGTAGATCCCGAGTCTATGATAATTTTACATACCTTATTCAAAATCTTGCACTTGATTCTAAATAGTGCTCTCCTCTGGCTTGGTTCAAACTTTACTGGTTCCTTCATCAAGGTTCTCTTTATCATCAGGTTCTCTCCATCTTTTGAGTTCAGATTGACCTCAGGTGACTGGCTGTTGGATGCATTATCTTGGACATAGTGATTTCTCTTATCACCTCCTTGAGAAGAGGATGTGGCCTTTTCTAGGCACCTATACATTGGATGACCTAGATTACCACAGTTGTAACACTTCATGTTGGTGAAATAGGATCCTCTGCCTGATCCTCCTGACCTTCCTCTGTTAGATCCTCTTCCTCTGTGGTTTCCTCTACCACTCGACTCCCCACTTTGCTCTATGAGTTTGGATTCTACTTGGGATCTATTGTCAGTATTCCTTCCACCAAAACCTCCTCTGTGTCCTCTATTATCTCTGCCTCTTCCTCTTCCTCTACTATTTGAGTCTTGTTTCCTCTTGTTCTTTTCCTCCACTTTCAGTGCCAGCTGATAGCATTTTTACACTGTTGTAGGACACAACAAACTGATTTCTTCTTGTATATTCCACTTCAGACCATTAAGGTACCTTGCTACCTTTATGCTTTCATCCTCCATTACTTTGGACCTTAAGCATAGCTTTTGGAATTCTTCAGTGTATGCACTGACATCTAATTCCTTCTGTCTCAGATTCTGTCTCTTCCTGTGCAGCTGTATTTTATAATCTTCTGGCATATATGCTTCTTTGATTTTAGCTACCATTCCCTTCCAAGTAGCTATGGGCTTCTTATCTTCTTTTGCTCTTTCAGTCTGCACAAATTTCCACTAGGTCAAGGTAGCTCCCCTGAGTCTGGATTTGGCCACCTTTACTTTCTGTGCCTCGCTTACACCATCACATTCAAAGTGATTTTCAAGTCCTTCTATCCACTCCATGACCAAATCTGGGTCCATTTTCCCACTGAAAAGTGGTACTCCTTCCAATGTTTTACCACTCATTGCTTTCAATGCTTTCAAGAATGGTTTTTCTTCCAACTTAGGATCAGGTGTGGGCTCTTCATCTTCTATAGATACACCTTTCCCCTTATCCTTAGAATATTTAACTCTCTGGCTGACTTCTTTAGTCTTTTGCAACATTAAGCCTAGCTTACTCTCCATTTCTGCTAGTCTTTCTTGTAGGAGTCTATTCTCCTCTTCTTGATCCTCAACCTTCTTTGCTAACTCTGTATTTTTCACCATTTTCTTGGATGAACTAACAGACTCACTTGAACTCGGTGATGACATACAACTCTTCTATTCCTATCTAGGAATAACCCAAATCTTACTGCTCTGATACCAATTTGATAGCGAGGACTCTAGGCTGCCTGCTCTGCATCCTGTAGGTGTACAAGACTATTTGACAACTCTAGTCTCCCTACCAATTCAAAGTGCTAACAGACATCTTTCTACACAAAAATGTCAACTAAATTCCTCAACTCTTTGCAGAGATGGAAGACTCTATTTCTCTACTTGGTGTGGGACACATACCTTGTCCTCACTGCTTCCAAGATACTGCCTCAATGGCAAATGGCTTTTGTGAGCCCGTTGTCCACCCTTCTCTTTCTATTCAAGGGTCTGGACTGCTTGGTGCTCACTTTCTTTCTCTCTATTTTTCCACCCCTGCAAATCTATTTACCTACTTCTCTATCTAGCCAGACTCCTTATTGAGCTCACCTAGAACAAGCATGCATTACCTCTAGTAGACAATCCGACCACTCCACAAAAGAAAAACAAACAAAAGGCATGGCTTTGCTTGATGACCTCCATACTGTACAGAGGAACTCAAGGAACATCAATGCAGAGTCATGGTTTTCAAAGAGAACAAAATTTTAGGAAAAGAAATGACTAATCTACTTCTGAATAGTAAATTGAAAACAGAATAGAAATACTCAAATTGGTTGAACTGTTGTATTTGATTTTTATTCAAACTTTCTTACATCAAAAATGATTCACACATCAAAAATTCCCTTCCTCGATTCTTCTGCTGAACTCTCTACAGAAAGAATGTTACATCTTAAATATTTTCTCATGTTCGTTACAGGACAGTTCAGTTTCCAGGCCTGTTTGTTTTCTAACTGTCGGTTCAGTTCTGTGCTATCAGTAAGATAAAATTAAGTGTCTCACCGAAACATGCATATGCTTTCCTATCGGCAAGACTTCTCTTTATCGGCCTGCCCAAAATCTCTTCCGTTGACATATCATCTCACCCCGATGACCTTTGTATCCCATAGATTCCTATCGGCCAGAGCTACCACTGTCGGCACAATTTTCTTTTCACTCACTGATCTTAATTCTTACACTGATGCACACACTTGATCCGTTGACCATCGGTAAGACTTAGTCTATTGGCCGGGTGCTCTTCAAGTCATTTTGATACTTTACCTTGCTTCCTTCTTTCATTGTGACTCGGACCATCGGCCTGACTTTATTCTTGTTCTCTGATATGCATCTCACTCTAATGGACCCACTACACCATTCCAAAATGATGAACTGTTGAACCATTGAACTTCAATAGCGAGGTTCAATTGCGTAGTTCAACGGTGAGGTTCAACCTCCAAACAAGTTAGCGACGCTTTCAACTCCACCATTCAATATGAATGAACCCGTTGAACCATTGAACTTCAACAGCGAGGTACAATCGCAAGGTTCAACCGCGGGGTTCAATGAAGAGGTTCGATGGCAAGGTTCAACTGCGGGTTCAACGAAGAGGTTTGACGGCAAGGTTCAATTGCGGGGTTCAACGAAGAGGTTCGACGGCGCGGTTCAACCGATCAACAAAGTGACCAACGATTCCAATGAACCCTTTGAACCTTGGCGTGAGGTTCAACTGTGGGGTTCAACGAAGAGGTTCAATGGCGCGGTTCAACCATTGAACAAATGCCGAACACCTTCAACATACATTCATTAACTTGAATTTTCACTTGGCTCAAAGGCCGATCAAAAACAAAATGCTTCTCCCGCCAATGCATTTTCAGAAAACTCAAAGAAAACTCCAAAAACTCCAAAGACAAAATCACATGCTGCAAACTCAAAATTGACAAACCAAAAAAAACTATGTATGACTGCATTGAGCCTTGGTGCTCCTGCACCAACACATATATGTCAAGAAGAACATAATGAACATAAAAAACATAAAGACATAAAGACATTTAAAGACATAAAGAACATAAGAACATATATATATGTGAATTAAAATTGAACATACCTTAGAATTTGATATTACAGTTGACCAATTCTCCAAAAGATGGCTTCAAAATCCTCAAATTCTTGTTTTTCTCAAGTTTGATTATGAATTCTATATAATTCTAGAATCAGATTAGTAAAATTTATGTCAAAAAAAAACATATATCATCAAATTCAATCTATATATCAATGGTAATTAGCTTTGAAACAAAACCACACATGAAACATGAAACTTTCAGTTTAAATAATCAAATTTTCTCCAAAAACATGAAAAATCACTTCTTCTACGTTGAAAAAACAAAAAAAGGTGGTGGATTCATATAAGAATGATTCTCAATTAGTCAACCAACATGAAAAGCATTTTTTTGTCCAATATACTCGTGAAAAGTAGGAATAATAGGCATGTGGGGTCTGAAACACAGATCCCACATGCTTTTTTACTGTTTTCCATGCTTCCAATAATGTGATCACATTATAACGTGAGCGCAATATGGGAAGCATGATAACATAAAGGTAACCTTGTATCTACATGAGAGAGTCTTTCTCTCTCTCTTCATTTCTCTATCCTATATATAAAGAGGGATCGAGAGACATGGAGAGATAGAGAGGGACATGGAGATAGAGAGGATAGGTGGAGATAGAGACGAGGAAAGGGAGAGATGGGGATCGAGATAGAGAAAGGGGTCTATAGAGGGAGAAAGATAGAGATACATATGTTGCAAGTATGGGCCTAACCAGTGTTGTCATTGATGTCAACATACTCTTGTTGCATTGATGTCAAGGATTGGATGAGTTGTGTGTTGAGGATATTGAGAAAATTAGTCCTATCAGAAATAGAGAAAATCAGTGAAGACAGTGAAGCTCTATGAAGTGAATATCCCAGCTAGATGAAGATTAGAGAATACGCATAAAAGGGTTTGTAGATATGTGTCTGAAGATGATCCAGTCAAGATTTGAGAGATCCGCATGAAAATTTGGAGGAGTTATGGCCATGAGAGTAAAACTAGTTCTAGCAACTGTTCAGAGGTGACAGAATGACACAAATAGGTCCAGTGAGATCCGATAATGCAATATCTTGTTCTACGGATTTGGTGGCATGTTTGGGAAGCTAATGTGAATTGACAACTCAATTGGTTCATGGTTTGGAGGTCAACAAGATATCCTTCTAATGTGACAGTAATGACTGACTGTGTTCTTGAGATTCCAGATGAAGATGTGAATGATTTCAATGAGCAGAAGTGGTGTGGATGTTCTTGGTGATTCAAGAAATCTTGTGGGGGTCTCTAGATTGTGTCCAGTTCGTGTTGGCAGTCCGCATTGAAGATAGAGCTTGTAATTGAATATTTACCTTCTAGTGATGGTCTTCTTCCTAATCTTGGCTGACCGGATGTCTTGCACATATTGTGGATGATCTTGAAGATGTTTTATGAAGCCTGGCGTGTTCCACAAAGAAGATTGAAGTCCCAGCTATGGGTAGCCAATAGTATAGTAGTGCGCATGAAGCTTTTGTAATAAGTCAAGTTATATTTTTGTATTTGCTCTGTAATAAAATAAGTGTATGTTGTACCAACTTTGATGTTCATTCCAAAGTTGATGTCTTATATAAATAAGAATTGAAAAGTCATTCAAAAGTATCCTTGTAGCGATGAGAATGTGGTAAGGAAGAAGAAAGAAAGGCAGAGTAGAAGTGTTGGGCTTAAATGTAACTGACTCAAGCATAGTGAAGATGTTGATCTCCAGTTCAAGTATGTAATATTTATATTATTCTGTAGATAGTGTGTCTACTGTAGGAAGTGGGCCTCTTGTGAGCAGTGTGCTCAGGCAGTGAGCCCTAATTGGCAAGTGCCATTTTATTCATCTTTATTCTTCTAACATAGAATACAATCTTGGGTTAATAACCCTGTGGTTTTTCCCTTAACTGGGTTTTCCACGTCAAAATCTTGGTGTTATGTGTGTTGAATTTGTCTCTTCTCATGAATTATTGCATTATGCTTCCATGATTAATCTTTGATATGCTGTTGAAATATAAGAAGACTTAAAGTAAATAAAGAACAAAGATTTTGGTAACAACTGATTCACCCCCTCTCTCAGTTGTATGTCCTAAATCCAACAATTAGTATCAGAGCCAAGTTCCTCTAGAAAAAGCTTAACCACTTGAGGAGATCCAAAATGTCAACCTACAAGGACAGTCCAAGGTTTGATGGATCTAACTTCACTGCCTGGAAAAGCCACATGGAATGTCACATATAATGAATGGCATATCAGTATTGGAACATGACCTCAACTAAATATGTTCCCCCAAAGAATGGCCCAACAACTATAGATGAAGTCAAAGATGTAGAAAATAATCTTCAAGCTAAAGAAGCCCTACTAAGTGCCTTGTCTGATTCAGAGCTAACAAATGTTATGGGATTGAAGACTGCTTATGAAATTTGGACAAAGCTTGGAAATCTATATGAAGGAGACAAATATGTTAAATGTGACAAGCTACAAAGTCTGAAAGGAAAGTTTGAAAACTTAAAGATGAGTGAAGACAAGAATATCACTTCATATATGACAAAATTAAATGAGCTAATTTGTGGCATCAAATGTGCTGGTGGAGTATTGGATGAAGATGAAATTGTTGCTAAAGTTCTCAGATCTTTAACCCCTACATATAAACACAAAGTTGTCGCCATTGAGGAAATCAAATCTTTAACAACTATCACAAGGGATCAATTGGTTAGTAAAATATCTGCATTTGAGTTAGCTGAGTTTGGTGATGCACTTCCCAAGACTGAATCTGCATTCAAAGATAGTGCCTCTACAAAAGGCAAGTAGAGATATGATCCAGGAGAAAGTTCCTCAAGAAAATCAACTTGGTACGAGAAAGAAAGAAAAGATCTAGAAGAGGATGAATTTGAAGCTGAACAACTTGAAGCCCTCATTGCAAAGAGACTGCCAAGAGGATCCGGCAAGTATGAAGGAAAATTACCTTTTAAATGCTTTGCCTGCAATAAAATTGGCCATTTTACCTCAAGGTGTCCAGAAAGGTTTTCAAGGCCAAATCCTAATAGATCAAGGTTTTAGAAGAAGTGTTACTATGTTCAAGAAGATGATGATGAAGGAGTGACAGATGATGAATATGAGACAGGAAACAAACCTGGAAGTGACTGGGTGTTTATTGCCATCAAGGAAGAAGATCCAATGCCTACTAAATCTGCCAATCATAAGGTGATAGAAAGTGCTTTAGCTGCTCAGGGTGAAGAAAAGGATGAATGGGTTATTGACAGTGGATGCTCTCACCATATGACTGGTGATAAGAGTAAGTTCCTAAGCTTGGAAAATTATGAAGGTGGAGTTGTAAAGTTTGGAGATAATTTTGCTAGTAGAATTAAAGGCAGAAGAACTATTTCTTTTGATGGAAAGAACAAAACTAGTGATGTTCTGTTTGTTGAAGGTTTGAAGCATAATCTTCTCAGCGTTGGACAACTGGTGGATAAAGGCTATGACCTCTAATTCAAAAATGGAAAATGCAAGATTTTTGAAAGCTCTAGAACTGAGATTGCATCTGGTACGCAGACAAAAGGTAACATCTTCCAATTGGTTGGTACTGGTAAAACTTGTTTATTTGTTCAAATTGATCAGAGTTGGTTATGGCATAGGAGAATGTGTCATGTAAATTTTGATAATATCATCAAGATAAGCAACTCTTAGGCTATAAGAGATCTTCCAAGACTGGTGAAACCTACTAACAGTTTGTGCAAAGAATGTTAGTTGGGCAAGTAGAATAGAGTTACTTTCAAAAGTAAGGAACAATCTTCAACTAGATTGTTAGACTTAGTCCACATTGATCTCTATGGTCTGGAAAGAATCAAGAGTCTACAAGGAGATAGGTATTTCATGTTGCTGATTGATGACCACTCCTGGATGATGTGGGTAACTTTCCTAAGGGAGAAATCTGAAGCACTTGAGAAGTTCAAAATATTCAAGGCTATGGTAGAAAATGAAACTAGCATGAACATAAAATGCCTCAGGTCTGATAGAGGTGGAGAATTCACATCCGGTGAGTTCATATCATTCTGTGAGAAATATGGGATAAAGAGACAGTTATCTGCTCCAAGGACTCCACAACATAATGGGGTAGTGGAGAGAAAGAACCAAACCATCCAGGAAGCATCTAGAACTATGATGATGGAAGCAAATGTTCCTCACATTTATTGGAGAGAAGCTGTAAGCATTGCTTTCTATACTCTTAATCGAGTACAAATTAGAGGCAATACTGGTAAGACTCCTTATGATCTTTGGTTTGGCATCACTCCTACTATGAAGTATTTCAGAGTCTTTGGTAGTAAATGCTATATCAAAAGAGATGAAGATCTTGGCAAGTTTGATGCTAGAAGTGATGAAGGAATTTTCTTGGGATATTCTACTCAAAGCAAAGCATACCGGTGTTACAACAAGAGATTGAGAAAGATTGTAGAAAGTACAAATGTGAAGGTTGATGAAGGCATGGAAAATCCCTCAAGGTATTATGAATATGAAGCAGATGATCAGGATAATTTCTTAAATCAAGGAGAACCAATCGTAACTCCAGTTCAGATTCAGACTGATCCGAAGAATCCTGATATACAAGAGGAAGAGACAAACTTGGAAGAACCTGTCCAAGAATCAGAAGTACAAGAGAATCCCAAAACTCCTAGGTATGTAAGACTGAATCATTCTAAAGATTAGATCATAGGAGATAGAAGCAAAGGTGTTCAAACAAGAAGGAAAATTTCTCAAGATTCAGTTAAGTATTGTTTGATTTCAAAGATTGAACCAAAAATAGTAAGTGAAGCATGCAATGATGAAAGATGAGCTAAAGCAATGGAGGAAGAATTGATGTAGATTGAAAAGAATCACAGTTGGGATCTTGTTCCCAGACCTAAGGAAAAAAATGTGATTGAGACTAAGTGGGTCTTCTAGAATAAACTGAATGAAGATGGTGAAGTGGTCAGAAACAAAGCTAGATTGGTTTGTAAGGGTTATTCTCAAGTAGGAGTTGACTTTGAAGAAACTTTTGCTTCGATGGCAAGAATTGAGGCAGTCAGATTATTTCTTGCCTTTGCTACCTTCAAGGACTTCAAAGTATATCAGATGGATGTCAATTCTGCCTTCCTAAATGATGATTTGGAAGAAGAGGTATACATTGAGCAACCAGATGGATTCCAATTGTCTGATTATGGTGATATGGTTTGCAAATTGAAAAAAGCATTGTATGGACTCAAACAAGCTCCAAGAGCCTAGTATGAAAGATTGGACAAACATCTTTTGAAGATTGGTTTCAACAAAGGCACTGCTGACAATAATCTATATTTTAAGATTAATCATGAAAGTATCTTGATTGTTGAAGTATTTGTTGATGGTATCATTTTTGGAGGAAAAGATAGCATGTGCAAGACCTTTGCAAATCAAATGTAAAGTGAATTTGAGATGCCTATGTTTGGGGAAATGAATTTCTTCTTGGGTCTGCAAATCACTCAAACAAAGAAAGGAATCTTCATATCATAGACCAAGTATGTGAAAGAAATGTTGAAAAAATTTGGGATGGAAGACTCAAAGGCAATGAATACTCCCATGGCAACCAGATGTAAGCTGAGTAAAGATGATGAATCACCTAAGACTAATCAGAAAAAGTATAGGTCAATGATTGGAGGATTGCTCTACCTTACTCAAACCAGACCTGATATTATGAATGCTGTTAATCTTCTTGCTAGATTCCAAGCTGATCCTAGAGAGTCTCATGTCATGGCAATCAAGAGAATTCTCAGATATCTAAAGAGAATAGTTGAGTATGGATTATGGTATCCTAAGGATCATGATTTCTCTCTTCATGCATATACAAAAGTTGATTGGGTAGGAGATGTGGATGATTAGAAGAGTACCAGTGGTGGTGCATTCTTTTTGGGAAAAAGGTTAGTTTCTTGGCTAAGCAAGAAACAAGAGGCAATATCTCTATCCACTGTAGAAGTAGAATATATTATAGTAGCAGGCAGTTGCACTCAAGTATTGTGGATGAAGCAAATGCTAAGAGACATCAGAGTGGAGTATGAAGAACCTATAACAATCTTCTGTGATAACTCAAGTGCAATAAATATATCAAAAAATCTGGTGTTGCATTCAAAGACAAAACATATATCCATCAAGTTTCACTTTTTGAGAGAGTAGGTGAACAAGAATGAAGTTAGATTAGAGTTTGTGCCCTCAAAGGATCAGATTGTAGACATTTTTACTAAACCTCTACCCAAGGATTCTTTTGAGTATTTCAGGGAGAAGTTAGGGGTTATTACCCCTCCAATTCTAAATTAAGGTGCACTGATGTGCATCAGTCTGGTGGATCCCACAGTCATATCTTGTGATCTGGATTGATGTTAGGAGGCAGCTACTCAGGGGGAGCAGTGTGTATGATTCTGAAACATGAGAAGTAGTTGCAAGTATGTGCCCTTTGCCATTGATGTCAAAGGGGGAGAAAAGACATTTGAAAAACAAAAATTGGTTGCTTATCAAAGGGGGAGCATTAAAGGAAGAGAAGACATGTGAATGGCTACTATTGATAGGGGAAGCTATATCAGTCAGTAAGGAGAAGTTCTTGTCTTGATGGTTGTAGCAATTTTTTAGATTATATGTTGCCATCAATGACAAAGGGGGAGATTGTTGCAAGTATGGGCCTAACCAGTGTTGTCATTGATGTCAACATACTCTTGTTGCATTGATGTCAAGGATTGGATGAGTTGTGTGCTGAGGATATTGAGAAAATTAGTCCTATCAGAAACAGAGAAAATCAGTGAAGACAGTGAAGCACTATGAAGTGAATGTCCCAACTAGATGAAGATTATAGAATGTGCATCAAAGGGTTTGTAGATATGTGTCTGAAGATGATCCAGTCAAGATTTGATAGATTCACATGAAAATTTGGAGGAGTTATGGCCATGAGAGTAAAACCAGTTCTGGCAACTATTCAGAGGTGACAGAGTGACACAAATAGGTCTGGTGAGATCTGATAATGCAATATCTTGTTCTGTAGATCTAGTGGCATGTTTGGGAAGCTAATGTGAATTGACAACTCAATTGGTTCATGGTTTGGAGGTCCATAAGCAATCCTTCTAATGTGATAGTAATGACCGACTATGTTCTTGAGGTTCCAGATGAAGATATGAATGATTTCAGTAAGCAGAAGTGGTGCGGATGTTCTTGGTGATTCAAGAAATCTTGTGGGGGTCTCTAGATTGTGTCCAGTTCATGTTGGTGGTTTGCATTGAAGATAGAGATTGTAATTGAAGATTTACCTTCTAGTGATGGTGTTCTTCCTAATCTTGATTGATCGGATGTCTTGCACATATTGCAGATGATCTTGAAGATGCTTTGTAAATCCTAGTGTGTTCCACAAAGAAGATTGAAGTCCTAGCTATGAGTAGCCGATAGTATAGTAGTGTGCATGAATATTTTGTAATAAGTCAAGTTATATTTTTGTATGTTGTGCTGACTTTGATGATCATTCTAAAGTTGATGTCTTGTATAAATAAGAATTGTGAAGTTATTCAAAAGTATCCTTGTAGCGATGAGAAGGTGGTAAGGAAGAAGAAAGAAAGGCAGAGTAGAGGTGTTGGGGTTAAATGGAACTGACTCAAGCATAGTGAAGATGCTGATCTCTAGTTCAAGTATGTAATATTTATATTATTCTATAGACAGTGTGTCTCCTGTAGGCAGTGTGCTTGGGCAATGAGCCCTAACTAGCAAGTGCCATTTTATTCATATTTATTCTTATAACAGAGAATATAATCTTGGGTTAATCACCCCGTGGTTTTTCCCTTAACTAGTTTTCCACGTCAAAATCTTGGTGTTATGTGTGTTGAATTTGTCTATGCTCATGAATTATTGCATTATGCTTCCATGATTAATCTTTGATATGCTATTGAAATATAAGAAGGCTTAAAGTAAATAAAGAATAGAGATTTTGGTAACAACTGATTTACCCCTCCCCTCTTAGTTGTATGTCCTAAATTCAACAACATATATATAGAGAGTGGAGATATAGGGAGATAGATCTAGCAAGGGAGAGATAGATAGGGAAATACAGAGAGAGAGGTAGAGAGGGGTATATTAAGAGATGGTGTTTTGAGGATAGATATCTTGATAGGGAAAGAGATCAAGAGATGTCTAGAGACATAGGGAGAGAGATTTCAAGAGGTAGAAGGATGGGGAGAGAGATAAAGAGGAGAAGAGAGAGGTAGCGAGGGATAGATTAAGAGATAGGGATCCATATGTCCAGAGAGATAGGGATAAGGATCCCTATTCTCCCCTCTACCTAAACCATAAACCTAAACCTCTAAACCATAAACCCTAAACCCTTAATAATTCCCCTAACCTGTAACCCTAAACCCTAAAATCCAACAACCCTAAACCCCTAAACCCCTAAGGTCTCTAAATCATAAAACCTGGAAGCAAAGGTAGGTATAGTTAGAGAGAGGGATAGAGGAGAAAGAGATATCTCTCCCAGGCTTGGTCTCCTCTGTATCTCCCTATTCGCCTCTCTACCTAAACCATAAACCTAAACCTCTAAACCTTAACCCCTAACCCCTAACCCCTAAAGCCTAAAAATGAGCAACCCTAAACCCCAAAACCCATAAGGTTCCTAAACCATAAAACCTAGAAGAAACCCTAAACCTCTATCTCCCTATCTCTCCCAATCTCTATTGGTCCCCTCACTCTATCTCTCTATAAACCATAAACCCTAACCCCTAAACTCAAGCAACCCTAAATCCCTAACCCATAAACCCTAAACCCTAAACCCTAAACCCTAAACTCAAGCATCCCTAAACCCCTAAATCCTAAATAATTCTCCTAAACCCTTACCCTAAAACCTAAACCATATTTACTTGAGAAACCCTAAACTCATGTAAACTTCAAATAGTGAGGGAGAGAGAGATAGAAAGCTAGAGTTAGAGAGAGGGGATCTAAAGAGATCTAGCAAGATAGAAAGATAGGGAGAGAGAGAGATAGAGAGGTAGGTATAGTTATAGAGAGGGATAGAGGAGATATAGATATCTCTCCTAGGCTCGATCTCCTCTGTATCTCCCTATTCGCCTCTCTACCTAAACCATAAACCTAAACCTCTAAACCTTAACCCCTAACCCCTAAACCATAAATAATGCCCCTAAACCCTAAAAATGAGAAACCCTAAACCTCTAAACCCCTAACCCCTAAACCATAAAACCTAGAAGCAACCCTAAACCTCTATCTCCCTATCTCTCTCAATCTCTATAACATGAAAACATGAAAACATTAAGATTTCATTCCAACCAAATTCATTCCTAATCAATCCCAAATCATCCCTAATCCATTCAATTTCATCTCTAATCATCCCTAAACCACTTGTAATCATCCCTAAACCACTTCACACCATCCCAAATCACATCTAAATCAATTTAACTTCATCCCTAATCATTTTCCAATCAACCTAGATTTCATCTCAAATACCATCCCTAAACTATTCCTAAATCATTCTAATCATTCCTTAATCAACACTAAACCACTTCAGAGCATCCCTAAAACCATTCTAATCATTCCCAAATCATTCATAATGTATTCCTTTTCACCTCTCATCATCCCTAAACCAATCTGTTTCATCCCAACTCCATCCCAAATCAATCTAAGCTCCATCTCAAATGATCCCAAAAATAATCAAAATCAAACTAATACCTCACCAGTAGCCATTAGAAGATCATAGTGCTAATTTGTTAGTCATTTGCACCATTTTGTATATCGTATGTGCCAATATGCTCCTTAGTAGCGCCCACTTATCTATCACAAACATCATTCTACACCTAGCTAGTCACAGGTGTCATTCTACCCTCTGCCAGCCATAGGAGCCATCAAAACATCATAAGTGCCAATATGTTAGTCATTTACACCATTCTATACATCATATATACCAACCATAAAACCTAAACCTAATCAACCCTAAACCCTTATGTCCTTGTCTCTATCATCCCTCTACCTCTCAATCTCTCTGCCTATGTCTTTGGCCATGTCCATCACCCTCTATTTGACTGTCTCTCCCTCTCTAAACTCCTAACCCCTAAACTCTAAACCTAATCAACCCTAAAACCCTATCTCCTTGTCTCTATCATCTCTCTATCTCTCAATCTCTCTGGCTATGTCTCTAGCCATGTCCCTCACCCTCTATCACCATATCTCTCCCTCTCTAAACTCCTAACCCCTAAACCCTAAACTTGACCAAACCCTAAATCTGATCAACCCTAAACCTTATCTCCTTATCTCTATCATCCCTCTACCTCTCAATCTCTCTACCTATGTCTCTAGCCATGTCCCTCACCCTCTATCTCCCTATGTCTCCCCTTGGTCTCCTCTATATCTCCCTATCGGTCCTCTTTATCTAAATCCTAACCTAAACCTCTAAACCTTAACCCCTAACCCCTAAAACATAAACCTTAACTTACCCTAAATAATACGACTAAACCCTAACCCCTAACCCCTAAACTCTAAAACTAAGCAACCCTAAACCAGAATATCTATCGATCCCCTCACACACACTCTCTCTCTAAACCCTAACCCCTAAACCCTAAACCTAAGCAACCCTAAATCCCTAACACCTAACCCCTAACCCCTAAACCCTAAACCACAAACCTAAGCAATCGTAAACCCCTAAACCCTAAATAATTCCCCTAAACCCTAACCCAAAACCCTAAACCCTAAACCCTAAACTCATAAACCCGACCCACCCTCTCTCTCTGTCCAAAACAAGAAAACTAGGACTCTCTCTCTCTCTCTCTCCCTATCACCAGGTATCTCTCCCAGGTTTCTCTCCCCTCCATCTCCATCCTCTCTCCCTTTTCCTCCCTCTCGCTCTCCCTTGTCGACAAAGAACATGGAAATGTAAGAAAAATAGGACATGTAAAGATCGATGAGGATATAAATTGGGATTCAATGAAATGGAAACAAGATCATTTATGAAATTTCATTGGATGGGAAGAATGAGGAAGATAGGTAGAGAAAGGAGGGAAGTAGAGAGTGAAAGAGAGGATAGGAGGTAGAGACGGGATGGAAGTAGAGAGTGGGAGAGGACCGTAGGAGGTAGATAGGGAAAGGAAGAAGAGAGAGAGAGGGTAGGATGTAGACAGGGGAGGGAAGTAGAGACTGAGAGAGAGGGTAGGAGGTAGACAAGAGAGGGAAGTAGAAAGTGAGAGAGAGGGTAAGAGGTAGAGAGGGAAGGGGAGAAGAGAGTGAGA
Source organism: Cunninghamia lanceolata (assembly GCA_027924645.1). Classification (NCBI taxonomy): domain Eukaryota; kingdom Viridiplantae; phylum Streptophyta; class Pinopsida; order Cupressales; family Cupressaceae; genus Cunninghamia; species Cunninghamia lanceolata. Next base: position 209,535 of record BSBN01000243.1, read on the forward strand.
GAGAAGGTAGGAGGTAGAGAGGAAAGGGAAGAAAAGACTCAGAAAGAGGGTAGGAGGTAGATAGGAGAGGGAAGTAGAGAGTGAGAGAGACAGTAGAAGGTAGATAGGGGAGGGAAGAAGAGAGTGAGAGAGAAGGTGGGAGGTAGAGAGGGGAGGGAAGCAGAGACTCAGAGAAAGGGTAGGACATAGAGAGGGGAGAGAAATAGAGAGAGAGACGATAAGAAGTGCAGCTGCCCTTGTAGACATGTATGTAAAGTGTGGAAGCATAGACAAGGCATGTCAATTGTAAGATGTAACACCTCAAAGAGATGTTCTATAATGGAATGCAATGATTGCAAGATATGCAAAAAAATGGATTTGTTGAAAAGGCTTTAGAAACTTTCAAGCAAATGCAATTGGCATGTGTATTTCTGGTTATGCTTATCATAACGTGAGCACGTTATAACACACTCGCGTTATGCTCAGCTTTGTTTGATGTGTTTTTATTAGTTTTCAGCAAAATCTAGAGCGTGCTCCCCATCAGGATGGCATTTTTTTCAATGAAAACTCAAAAAAAATACCACCATAATCTTAAGCTCTCTGTTAGCTATCTTGAATTTCACATTTTGAGTACGTTTAGTGTTTCATCTTGAATTTCTTTTGTTAGTGTGTCCAATTTTTGTCAAAAACTAGTCTCTAGTATTTTTGACTTTTTTTTTCAACCGTTCATCCAAAATTAAAATAAGTTATATTTTTAGAAACTAGACTCCATTCTACATGAATTCAAAAAAAAAAATCAATTTTCGATTAGTTTTCAAACATTTTAGGGGGGAGCACACTCAAATTTTTATTTTTCAGGATGTGTCCACTTTAAAAATTACTAAAAAATCAATTATTCATTAAAAAATTATCAAAAAAATTAGGGATAAAGTACATGGTGTTACCTAATTTCTCACTGGAGAGATTATTGAAATACTAAAAAAAAGTTAACATTTTAGGGGGAGCACACCAGACACTATGTTATGTTTTTTTTCAGCAAAACAAGACCAATTTGTGTGCTCCCCCTTTTTGAACCCCTTAATCTCAACCATTTTTGGAAAAAAATAGTATTTTAGAAACTTTATTCAGAGTACTACAACTCTTGTTTTCGTTCCATCTTCAAATTTTGAGTGTAGATATCTTCAATTTCTCATCCAACATCAATGTTTCCTGATTTCAGAAAAAAAGTGGCAACTTAAGACCCCATTTTGGTCCCTCATCTTTGTGCACTTAACCCTAAGCCCCAAAGAATTTTATACCTTTGGGAAGTGAAGGTGAAGGGTGGGTTACCCCTTTCTCTTGGTTGTGTGGCATTATTTTGCTTTCATTTCATGGAATTGGGTCCCCCGTACCTTTAGTATATTGGGGACATCCTTAGTCAACCTTGTGCATCCTAGAGTAAGACAAAATTGGCCACACCTACCTAACTAATTCTAGGGATTGTTGATGTGTCTTCAAGTGCTTTCTTAATCTTCACATTCAAAATTTAAAAAGTAAAAATTGTTTATGTGTCTTGTGTGTGTGATTCATGTGTGTACATGTGAAATCATTTGTTTACAAATTGCCAAATCAAGCTATCAACACAAACACATAAGTACATCATTCTAAACATTCTTTCCAACACATTCATCCTTGTCATTTCATCCTAATCAAAACCCTAGTCATCCTAATCATTCCTAACCATTACACATCATCATCTTCATTCTAGTCTAATCAATTTCATCTTATCATTCCTAATCACTCTGCATCATCATCCTAGTCCTAGTCAACACTAGTCAAATTGGTCCTAATCCTTAGCAAGCCTACGCCCAATCCTAAGCCCAAGCTTATAGTCCGAGGAGGCCCTCCCTCTAGTTCCAATGATGAAACCAATCCAAGACCTAAACTCATACTTCGAGGAGGCCCTTCCTCTAATCCCAATAATGAGATAAATTCAAGACCCAAGCTTATACTTTGAGGAGGCCCTCCTTCTAATCCTAATGATGAGACAAGTGCTAGACCTAATCTTATACTTCAAGGAGGCCCTCCCCCTAGTCCTAATAATGAGACAAATCCTAATCATAAGCCCAAACTCATACTTTGAGGAGGCCCTCCCTCTAATCCTAATGATGAGAACAATGCAAGACCCAAGCTCATACTCCAAGGAGGCCCTCCCTCTAATCCTAATGATGAGGAAAATCTTAGACTTAAACTCATAATTCAAGGGGACCCTCCTCCTACTTCCAATGATGACAAGAATCATGTTGCATACGTTGAGGAACAAGATGAAATGCAAAGACTTAAACACATGTGTGACACCATGCCAACATTAGAAAACAAGGTCCTAGCACCCCAGTTACAAGACCTCATCCAAGCACTTCACCAAATGCCACAACCCCTAGACCAACAAACCATATGACGAATTCAAGCCATCATTCAACAATTTCAACAAATCCAATCACCTCAAATACAACACCTCCTAGCCCAAGCCCAAAACTTCATAGCCACTTGTCAAATCCAACAAACACAACCACAACATTTATTTCAATCCTATGTGTCACCCCCTCCACTTCAGACCAATCTAGTCCATCCACCTATCATGTCAATGCCACATTAACCTATCGATTCATTCCACAAAAAGAACATGTGAGCCTAAGTCACCCCTTGAAACAAGATCAAATACCTTCAAGTTCTAATTCCACCTTTGACAAGGGGAACACTAGTCTAGTTTATCCCTCCTATAAGTATATTATACCACTAGCCAATTGAATTCCTATCATAAAGCCACCATTTCCTAGTCCTAACCTATTGGTCCCTCCATCTTCCAACCCATCTAACCCTTCATTACCTTTACCATCATCTAATCCTCCATCAACTTCAGGCCCTAAACTCAAACATTACAAAATCTATTCAATCCATTTGACCCTCCATCCACTCAAAGTCAAAACCCTAATCCTACAACATCCAAGACCCCTTTTATCCCTCCACCATGAGACCTATCCACTTCTAGTCCTAATTCACCCAATCCAATTATCCTTCCACCTAATCACAATCCTAAGTCTTCACCTTCCTCCCTTATTACCCCTTCATCCACCCATACCCCTACAAAGGATGTGATCCAAGGGCTACAAGAAAGGAATCAATTTTCTCCATGTCACCAAACACCCATTCATGAGCCTATCAAAGAACCTTAGAATTCCATGCCCAATTATTCAACCCCATCATGTGGTCCACAAACCATTGAGCCTAGTAAAGATTCTTCTACCATGAGTCCAAGTCCACCTCCATCAGTCTTCTATGTAATTAACCATCAAGAGCCTTCCACTTCCACTCAAAGTCAAGAGATATGTCAAGAGTATAATCCTAAGAATGTGGAAACATTATTCCCTAATCCAAATCAAGATCAAATCACGTCCATCCACCCCACACCTAATACACCTAATCCTATCTATGATTAAGCTCCCATGTATGATCAAGATCCCCTCTATGATCAAGGAGACCATGGTGATCCTCTTAGCCAACTTTATGCCTTCCATAGTCAAGGGCTTATTACTCCACCTATCCATGATCCACAAACATCCACTTGTCATGATGAGACACATGCCTCCCAAATAGACATAGAAGATCAAACCAATACCTTGGATCTAAATGAACATAATCAAGATCCTAATGATCTTTCCACATCCACTATCAACTCCATTTCAAATCCACCATCATATCCCCTTGGTCTATCCACCTTCATTCATGAATGCTCCTCCTTAGGACAACAACAACCATTGTATTTCTCTTCACCTCTTCCATCCAATAATGAGCTTATGTCTAATGTCCAAACTAAACCTAGTCCCATTGTCCATCGCATACTCCAAAACATGAATTATCAAAGAAAAGGCTTAGGCCTTCATGAACAAGGTATTTTGGAGTCCATCCATGTTAAAGTCCCTCCATGCTCATATGGCCTTGGATATACACCCCAAGGTAATCAATCTCAAGATGTTGGTACTTCCTCCATGCATCCTAAGTCTACCACTTTCCATCATAAACCTTATCATACCCCTCAAACATATGTTGCCATTCCACCTCCACTATCCTACAAATGTCAAAAGCATGTGACCATACACCTTCCACCATCCAATTTACCTCCACTTCCTCCAACTCCTAATATCCTTCCATCCAATTTGCCACCACTTCTCCCAATGCCCAATCCATCCATTTACACATTCCCTCACATTCCTAATAATGACCAACAAATGTACACATCATCTAAACAAAAAGCTTCCACCCATTCCATGAGATGCAAAAAGAAACATTTGGATGCCTCTACTCATAAAGCTAAAAATCTAAAGGATCCTCATGCCTTAGGACATCAATTCAAAAAGTCAAAGCAAAATCCATCCAAAAAGCTATCCAAGGCCATACCTCCAAAAGAAAAGGCCAAAACTAAAATGGTTTGGGTACCTAAGCAAAAAGCAATCAAGTCAAATGAAGCATCCACATCACACCCAACCATCCTCTTCCATTAAAAAATGCCATTCCATTCCAAAATTTCAAATTCCTTCATCCCACAAGCAAAGAAAAAATCATAAAAATTCTAAGTCTATTTGGATACCTAAATTCCTACATCATCCATCCCCTAAGAAAACATTACCATTTCTTCCTACGCCCCCTCCAAATAAAAAGATTCAATGTTTATCATGGTGTGTGCAACCATTGGTCATGGTTCCCTTCCACTCCACAACATTTCCACATACCTCCATCACCCCATCTTTCAACCATTATCCTACACATTTCATCCATCCTTACATGAACCTTTCCTAATCCACATCATAATCCACTGTCATTCCCTCCATAATCCACTACCTACCTAATCCATCTCCCTTTCATGCAAACCCATACCACCATCTATGAGCATAATGATTTGACATGGTCCATGTGAAGACATCCATCTCTAATGGGACTATCACCTTTCATGGAACTAGACACTTGAGTCCCTCCTATCCATATTCACCTTCTCCCATTCAAAAAATAAAAAAAGTAAAAAAAAAAAAGAAAAAAAAAAGTAAAGAGAAATCCCTTCATCCAATGGTGAAAACCACCCTTGGTGGTGCCTTGGATAAGTACCATGATGGAAACCTGGCAAACAGGTGTCATGTGTAGTTTGATCTTCTATGTCACTTACACTTGGGGACACATTGTCTCATCTTTCCAACCTATCATTCATCCTATCATTTTCCTATCCTGCCTACCATCCTTATCCATTACACCCACTACACATTCCTATCATATTGAGTCCATCCATCCTTCCTTCCTCCTTTTGATCTTGATAAATATATTGGGGCACAATGTTGACAAATGCTTTGGAAAGTCTCTTGATATACCTCATAGTTTCCAAACAAACCAATCCCATCACCCTATTGCCATAAGCTTTGTCATGTAAAATCCTAAGTAGTTCCACCTAGAATGGGGCATGTTATTCCTATGTGATAGTCTTTGGAGATCACATCCTTTCCCTCTTATGCAAACATCCATCCATCTCATTTGCTATCGTCCACCCTATTATTCATTCATCTAATCCCCCCATTATCCTTGCACCTAGACTTGGTTTTTCCCTTGTCATTGGTATCTAGCATAAAGGCTACCCAAATTGTCATCCAATGCCATTCCCCAAAACATTTCAAAAATACAAAAAAAATCAAAACATTCCCAAAATCCAAAAAATTCAAATATTTCCAAAAAACACAAAAAAATCACAACATTCCAAAAATACAAAAAATCAAATATTTCCAAAAAAATCAAACATTTCAAAAATCTAAAAAAATTAAAACATTCAAAATCCAAAAAAATCAAAACATTCAAAATCCAAAAAAATCAAATATCCAACAAAAATCCAAGCAATAAAATCAATTCAAATCACATCACCCAATCCTTCAAATCAATTCATCTTCATTAATTCCTCAAATCAATTCAAATCAATCACATCAAATCACTCAATCAAATCCAATCAAATCAATTCATCATCATTATTCAATCTATCAAAGCAATCAATCAAATCAAATCACTTCATCAATCAAATCAATTCATCAAATCATTCAATAAAATCACTCCTTCAAATAATTCAATCCAATCAAATCAAATTAATCAATTCATCAAGTCAATTTCTCAAAACACATCAATTTTTCAAATCAATTCATGCATTCTTCCAATCAATCAATCAAATCAATTCTTCCAATCAGTCATTCCAATCACATCAATCCAAGTCATCAATTCTTTCCAACTCAAATCAATCAATTCATCAAATCAAATTAATTCTTCCAATCACATTCTCCAATCCAATCATCAATTCAATCAACTCATTATTCAATCAATCTTCCAATCACTCAATCAATTCATCCAAATCATCATTATCAATTCATCAAGTCAATCCAAGAAATAAACTCAAATGCAAGTCATCCTCAATCCATACCAATCAAGTCAATCAATCAAGTCAAATTATCCAATTACATCAATGGTCTTGATCCTAATCTTGACATAAACCAAATCAATCAATCAAACCAATCATTTAATTCAATCCAATCAATCAATTCAATCAATTCTTGAAAACAATTTTTCCAAATCAATTCAAATTATCAATTCAATCAAATCCATCCAATCAATAAAGTCTATGAAATCAATACAAATCATCAATTCCTTCTAATCATCAATTCAATTCTTCAAAACAAATCAAATCACTCAAATGAATTATTCCAATCAATCAATAAATCCAAGCAATAAACTCAAATGCAAGTCATATCAATCCATATCAATCGAGTCAATTAATCAAGCCAAATTATCTAATTGCATCAATGGTCTTGATCCTAATCTTGACGTAAACCAAATCAATTAATCATTCAATCATTAATCAAACCCTGGTGTTGATTCGCATGGCCAACAACACTAGTATCCATCAATCTAATCAATTGTCTTATACAAGATGTTGTTGTTGGCAAGAGACACTGCTCTAATATGCATCTATATGTTGTCATTGATGGCAACAAAGCCTAGAGATGCTATCACCATGACAAGAAGAGTTATCTCCAGAAGAACACATTTGATTCTAGGTTCGGTTGTCAGAAAATGGCTAAGTATGGAAAGCATGTAGAGTAGAGGATAGTAAGTAAGCTAGTATGCCTCCGCAATTGAAGACTTGCAGATGCAATTCAGATATGATGTTCTCAGTTGTTTGATCAGGTTATACTTCAAAGGTCAAGTCCTGATCTCCTCTGGAAGTCATCTTGGAGAAATGTCTAAGTCCAGGTAAGCAAAGGTATAGTAGGAACAACGAATAGGGCATGGTGAAGTAGTCCGCATTCCTCCATAGATAAGTATTTCTTTATGTGGTTTTGAGGTGTTGTAAACACTTATATGAAGTGTCTTATTCCAGAGTTGGGAGATCTGAAGTTCACTGGAAGGATAGCTACAAGCTGCTAAGTACTGGCATAGTGTTTGACAAAGTTTGATAGAGACAGAGTCTGAGTTCTGATGGTCCACATTTCTCTGCAAGATGATATCATGGCTTGCAATTCTGAGGGTAAGATTGGGAACGTGTAAAGAGTCATTGATATGGTTTTGGAAGTGTTTTGTGATTATCAGTAGAAGTTGTAAGACAAAAGATGAAGTTGTTAAGTATGTTCTTGAGGAATAGGCCGATTAGTGAAATAAATCATTATGCGGAGGAGAGTTAATGATTGGAGGATTTATGTAAGCAATTGGAAGATTAGAGCCAACCTATATGAACACACTTGGAAGAAGATTTGGGTCCGCACGACACTTAGTGCATTGGATTGAGAGATAAGGTACATCTTTTTATGTACATGTTTCATTTCTTGGATGCCAACCTGATTATGAAGTAAATCATGATGCGAATATATAAAGGTGATGAAATTTGATTGAGTTGTGTGTGAAGTATGGGTGTGATGTGAAGATTGGAATAGTGGAGCAGAGTTAGAGGATCAACAGCGATGAAGACTTGGGATTTAGAATATAGTTGTTAAATGATTACACCCTGGCATAGTGGCAGATGCTTAAGTAGTATTCAGTTATCATGTGTGATCTGATTGGAAGTATGTTGTTGTCATCAAGACAATAAGCCGACAGTGAGCCTCCAATAGGGTTTAACAACCCTTATTGTAATCTTGCTAGGTTTAGGGTTGAGGCAGTGAGCCTACTAAACTTAGTTGTACTTCATGGCTGTAAGCCAGTATGTTCTAGGCCCGTGGAGTGACCAAGATTGAACCTCATTTTTGTAAAGATTGTAATATATGTTTGAGAGCTAATCCTCTCTGTGGTTTTCTCTTCTTGGGTTTTCCATGTAAATTTTGGTGTTATGTTTCATGCTTTTGTGGATGTTGTTCAGTTGTATATTTTGCTTCTGTTTGACTATTTCTTTGAAAAGGTTAAAAGTAAAAGTACATGAAAAGATTTATATAACACTGATTCACCCCCCCTCTCAGTGTTCCTGACATTCAACAATTGGTATCAAAGCGAGGTTCCTTGGAAGAAGTTTAACATCTTAAAGAAGATCTGGGATAGTGTGATCATGGCAGCAAGAAGGTATGGAAATTATGAGAGATACAACCAACTGGAAGCAACTCTAATGGATCTTGAAAATTTTGAAGCAGAGATTAGAGAGCTGAAGGAGACTCTAGAGCAAGCTAATGAATGCATCTTAAAGCTAAAGGAGCAAGTCAAAAAATTCAAAGACAAATACAAAGAAGTCAATAACCAATTGCTATCAGCAAATGAAGCCCTAGAGGACTTGGAAGAAGAAGTTGCAGAAAGAACAAGAGCAGAAGATGATCTAAATCTGATTGTGAAGAACAGATTAGAAGACTGTACAAAACTTGAAAAAGAGATTATAAGTTTAAAAACAGATCTAGAAAAGGCCAAAAGCTTTGAAGAAAAGTTCAAGATAAGTACTACCAAGCTTGATGAAATGATTGCTAGCCAGAAGAATGTTGATGACAAACATGGCTTAGGATTTGAGAAAGGAAAAAGTTCAAACTCTGGTCGAATAAGCACTGAATTAAGGAAAAACAAAGGATACCAATTCAGAAATCAAAGAAGAATGTCTAGAAGACCTCCGGTCAGACAACTGAATGCTCAAAGGTACCCATCTTTCAATGGTTGTTGTAATTCATGTAATAAGTTTGGTCATAGGGCTACTCAGTGTAGGAGCAGAATGAATCAAAAGACTCCATTATTCTCTGGTCAGTGTTTCAATTGCAAGAAAATTGGTCATAGAGCTGTTGTATGTAGAAATAAAGTAAGTCAAAATTCTATTAGGTGCAATGCATGCTATAAATTTGGACATAGATCAAATGAATGCAGAAGCTCAGTGAGAACTAACATTCAAAATACAAGGAATAGTCAATCATTCAATGGAAAGTGTTTTGCATGAAATAGATTTGGACATATGTCTAATCAATGTAGATTAAATTCAATCAATTAAAGGAATCAAGGTCAAAAGAATGTGGTGTGCTCCAATTACAACAAATTTGGACATGTTGCAAGGTTTTGCAGAGGCAGGAATGAGAAGAGAAATCACTATTTTGAAGAAAGGAAAACAGAGCAGAGAAATGACAAGGGAAAAGAAAAGGTTGATCTGGTTGAAACCAAGAAATAAATGAACAAGGTATGGATCGAGAAAGGAGTAATTGAAGTTAGAGATCAATCTGCACCAGTATCTCATGTAGATACCTCCTCCGGGAAGTAAATTGAGAACTCTAGCTTGGGGGGGTAGTGTAGAAAATTCAAATCCCCCAGCCAGAAATTGGGTGCCAGAATCTGACACGAAGATATATCATGAAATCTGATGTGACACACCTATTAGAAGAGGAACCAGAAGAAAAGGAGTCAATCTAGTATATTGCAGAACAATCCTAATCAACTGTGTTCTACAACAAAGGGTTTTAATAACTTTTTGGAAATAAGCATTTAATGACACCTAGGTCACATCATGTGGAGGATAAAAGGGAATTTGTTAATCTCAAATTAGTTTACACTCAAAGCTATCAAGTACTCAGAGAGATTAGAATAGACTTTGAGCCACAATAACCAAGATTTGAAGAGTTTGGAGAATTTTAGAAAAAAGGAAACCCTAATTCGGCAGTACTAGGTAATCTTGTTCAAAACCTTCTTGTGAATCCATTAAAATTTTTGAAACGACATCACCAAAAGTTGTTGATATTACTGAATGAGTGTGACCAAAGTTCAAAAAACACCCATTCAAATCAACTGAGGTCAATCAGTTGGGAGCATTCTCAGATGTTCCTCACGGAGTCATGTATGTAGAAGATGTGAGGGCATATATTCATGTTTCCCTAGAAGAATTTGGTGATAGTAGGTTTACTGATCTCTACACAAAACATTTGAGGAATGAGAATCTCAAACTGAAAAATAAATATTTGGCATTGGAAGAAAAGAAATTTATTCAGTATTTGAATTTCCCAACATTTATGGAAGATGAATGGGTCCGGTATGTGTTAAGAAGGGTTCATGATGAGTTCATATGGCTTGAGAGACCTTTCAAGATTACAAAAGATGCTATTAGGGAAGTCACTAGATTGTGCTCTACCGGATTAGTACCTCTATTGAAAGCCGTGAAGAATGATATAGTAATTATGGCTACCGGAGCGAAGTTTGATAAGAGAGCCTTGATGATAAATGACATTGGGGATCATGTCATGAGATTTGCCTCAATGGTATTGGGATACAAAGTTTATTTCACCAACCAGGAGAACTCTATTTCAGGCACAACCATTTAGACAACTTATCAAATGATTAAGGAAAATGCTAATTATGACATCTATGAATTACTCCGACAGCAAGTAATAGAAAATCTGAAGAAGACAAAAGAAGGTAAATACCCCTTTAAATTTGGCACACTGATCATGTGTTTATTTTTCTATTTTATGCAAGAGTTGCCTGGTATGAAGAACCTATTTTGGACCAGTGATAAACCTGTCGTAGTTCAAATTAGAAATTTGTTGAGTAGCATTGGCACCATTGATGCACAGAATGTAGCTCTATGGGGCTATTTTAATAATTTCCAAAGATGAATGGAAGCCAGAGAAAGAATTCCCAAAATAATTGTTGAAAAATACAAGTATACAATTTTCTTCATTGTGACAAAAGATCAGTGTTTGATGGAGGCTGTTGAGCCCAGAATGGTCTGGATTATGCCTATGGGATATGAGGTAGATAGAACTATAATGTATAACTATGCTAAATATATGCTGAGCAAACCTAGAGATCCCAGGGAAGAAAGATTTGGGACTTATGAGGAAATGCAAGCCAAAATTCATGTTAAAGTCAGAAAACTTGAAATCTCTAGGAAAATGAGGAAAGTAGCAGAAGAAATTGCCATAAAAGTTGGCTTTACAAAAGAAGTGGCAAAGGCAAGAGAAAAGGCACAAGCCATCAAGGAAAAAGAAGAAAGGGGAAAAAGTGAATCAACCAGGGCTTTGAAAGAACACAAAGATAAGCTAGAAAAGCCAAAGAAGGCAAAAAGAAAAACCAGAGCTTCCACTACTGCTGAAGCCTCATCCACTCTCTCTGGTTCCACACCATCTACAAATGTGGAAACTCCTACCACTAGCTCCAAAAGAATGAAGACTAAAGCTAAGAGAATATATGCAAACATAATTGTTGATGAAGAAGAGACAAAATAAGATAAGGAGGTAAAGATAATGAAAGTTAATGCTACTAAAGCATCCAAAAGTAGCAAGGAGAAGTCATTAGAAAGGAAGACACCTAGCAAAAGATAGAAAGAAGATGAGTCTCATGCAACACTAAAGATTGAAGATGTATTAAAGTCTGTTACTATTTATGGTAACTTGAAACCTATGACTGAGTTTTATGATGATTACAATGATGCTGACAAGAGGATTTTGGAAGAAGCTGTTGTAAAGTATCTGAACATATACAACAGAGCTCTCATTGAGATCATTGGTGATCTCCCAGATACCTTGGGTAGTATTCTATCATTCAAGAAGGAAACTACTATCGCTAAAGATGTTGAGCTTAGAGAACACACGCTGATAACTTTATGTCCGAATATCACTCCAACAGAGAAAATAAAAATCTCCAAGGCACTCAACAATGAGTTCAGGTCAAAGAAAAGAATGAATGTATTGATGATAGGAGAAGTTGACAAGGTTGTCAAGGAAACAGAGGAAATTATTTTGGACGTACTAAAGAAACATAATATTTCCACCATCTATGACAGTAAGGAAACAAAAGTTGAAGACATATCTCCATCGGAGATAAGCCAAAATAATGGACCCAAACAGAGTGATCAAGTCCCCAACACTAATACAGTGGATATGACAAAGCAAGGTGAAATTGAAACTGATCCGCTTTCTAAACAACAGGTTGAAGGAGAAGAATTTAAGGAAGAGAGGAAGAGCCCTACTCCAAAACAAAACACAGATCAACAGAAAATTATGGACATAGACCATCCAGATCAAAGTCAAGGAGAAATATCAGAAAGGGCAAGAGACACTGTGGATGTCTCTGATAGGCAACAAATTGCAGAAGAATTTGAACTCCCTCAAGGTCCAATCAACTTGGACTCATTGTCACCTTTCCAAAAGTTCAAGCTAGTTTTTGTGGTTTAGGCCAAGGCACAAGAAGAGCTATTACAATCACATGGTCAAGATAACAAACTGATCAATGAAGCATCCAATGTCCTAGAAAAGTTGTTGCCATCATTTCAAAGGGATATCTCATTATCTCCTTTTGACCATCTCAAGAAGCTATTAAATTCTGTAAGTGTACATTTTGAATCTTTTGAAAAATATGTGGAAGTAAAAGTAAGGAAAGAAATTGATGATAGAAGATTGATTGAGTTGAAGAGCATGATTGATCAAGACAAAGTTTTGTTAGATAATGGAATTAAGAACATACAAAGTGCCTTTGAATAAGCCAAAAGAATATGCAAATTTTGTTTATCCTGGCCAAAGATCACAAAGGATCTAGAAGATAAAATCAAAGACTTGGAACTCAAACTGCTAAATCTCTTTGAGACATATAATCCAACAGCCGAGTCAATAAATGCCAAAGAAACACAAGTTACAAATATCCATAATGATCTGAATACTCTAATAAAGAAAAAATGGAGAAATCAAAAACAGGTTGTGCCAGCTGAAAGGACTGGTAAGTCTGAAGATTGATTCCATGACCAATTTGGCAGATGAGGCCGTAAAATCTCAAGTACTAATTGACACACCATCAGATCTCTAGAAGATAGAAAAGATAGTATTTTTGATGAATGGCCATATCCAAATTCTAGGAAGTGCAAGAAATAGATGGAATGGGGAGATAGTGCTAATAAAGACTATCTATAGTGACATTTTGCCTTCAAACACAAATTAAGATGTAGATTGCACTTGTAAATATGCTGCTAAATACATCAAATTTTTGAAATTCAGATCACACCCATTGCCATTGATGTCAAAGGGGGAGAAGTAGATCAATGCAAAATGGATAATCATCTCAGGAGGAGAAAGAAAGTACAATGTATATAGTAAGGGGGAGTAGTCAGGCATTTTTCACTAAGTGTTGCCATCAATGCCAAAGGAGAAGATTGTTGGCAAGAGACACTGCTCTGTTATGCATCTGTATGTTGTCATTAATGGAAACAAATCTTAGAGATCCTATCACCATGAGAAGAAGAGATATCTGTAGAAGAACACATTTGATTCTAGGTCCGGTTGTCAGAAAATGGCTAAGTATGGAAAGCATACAGAGTAGAGGACAATAAGTAAGCTAGTATGCCTCTGCAATTGAAGACTTGCATATGCGGTTTAGATATGATGTTCTTAGTTGTCTGATAGTGTTATACTTCAAAGGTCAAGTCCTAATCTCCTTCGGAAGTCATCTTGGAGAAATGTCTAAGTCTGGGTAAGCAAAGGTATAGCAGGAACAATGAACAGGGCATGGTGAAGTAGTCCACATTCCTCCATAGATAAGTATTTCTTTATGTGGGTTTGAGGTGTTGTAAACATTTATATGAAGTTTCTTATTCTAGAGTTGGGAGATCTGAAGTTCACTGGAAGGATAGATACAAGCTGCTAAGTACCAGCATAGTGTTTAACCGAGTTTGATAGAGATAGAGTCTGAGTTCTGATGGTCCGCATTTCTCCGCAAGATGATATCATGCCTTGCAGTTCTAAGGCTAAGATTAGGAATGTGTAAAGATTCATTTATATGATTTTGGAAGTGTTTTGTGATCAACAGTAGAAGTTGTAAGATAACAGATGAAGTTGTTAAGCATGTTCTTGAGGAATAGGCCGACTGGTGAAATAAATCATTGTGCAGAGAAGAGTTAATGATTGAAGGATTTATGTAAGCAATTGGAAGATTAGAGCCAACCTATATGAACATGCTTGGGAGAATATTTGGGTCCGCGCAACACTTAGTGCATTGGATTGAGCAACAATGTACATCTTTTATGTACACGTTTCACTTCTTGGATGCTGACCTGATTATGAAGTAAATCATGATGCGAATATATAAAAGTGATGAAATTTGATTGAGTTGTGTGTGAAGTATGGGTGTGATGCAAAGATGCAAATAGTGGAGAAGAGTTAGAGGATTAGTAGCGATGAAGACTTGGGATTCAGAATACAGTTGTTAAATGACTACACCCTGGCATAGTGGCAGATGCTTAAGTAGTATTCAGTTTTCATGTGTGATCTAATTGGAAGCATGTTTTTGTCATCAAGGCAGTAAGACGACATTGAGCCTCCAGTAGGGTTTAATAGTCCTTATTGTAATCTTGCTAGGTTTAGGGTTGAGGCAGTGAGCCTGCTAAACTTAGTTGTAATTCATGGCTGTAAGCTAGCATGTTCTAGGCCCGTGGAGTGACCAAGCATGAACATCATTTTTGTAAAGATTGCAATATATATTTGAGAGCTAATCCTCTCCATGGTTTTTCCCTTCTTGTGTTTTCCACGTAAATCTTGGTGTTATGTGTCATGCTTTTGTGGATGTTGTTTAGTTGTATATTTTTCTTCTGTTTGACTATTCCTTTGAAATGGTTAAAAGTAAAAGGACATGAAAAGATTTATAGAACACTGATTCACCCTCCCCCTCTTAGTGTTCCTAACATTCAACAGTTGTATCATCAAAACTAGACCAGGTGTCTTTTACAACATGTTTCATTTCTAAAACCAGACATCATCATAATCAACAGTCAATCAATCAATCAATAATCATTGGTTTACAACTTGACAGGGGCAATACCTTGTTTATTTTTGAATCATTTGTGCATGCTTGCTTGCTTGCTTGTGTGTTATCATTTTCATCTTGGATTTGTATCAATCCCTTTCATTCTAGCTAATATTCATATCTTGTGTATGTTGGAATGGCTTTTTGTATTAACCTTTTGCATTAAACTTTGCATTAATATTCATACCTTTTGTGCATTAGGACTTTAATGCTCTAAGTTTACTTCCTCATATGTTTAGACAAGGTTGTATTATGTTGGGTGCACAAGACACATTGTCACCCTGGTCCTTATACTTTGGTGCATAATGTCTAGTGCTATATCAAACTCCATAGTTGCTCACCTTCATTACATCATAACATACCATTCACTTCTATCCATTCCATTATCTTTCTTCCTTGACCAATCCCTTTCATTTTGAAAGCCTACCCGTGTTTGTCCAACCTGCATATCCTCTCAAGGGATCATCATCCTATCTTTCCATCATCATCCTTTTCCTCTATCCATACCTTAGCTTCTTTGAGAAATGATGTTACTTCTTTTAGCTGCAACATTTGCAACATCATCTCAAAGAAGGGCAAAATGTAGACATCTAAATTTATCCATGTCTTGCAACACCTTGTTAATACATTACTAGAGACATCTTGTAGCATTTTGTCCTAATCCCACTCCTAATTCCATCCTAATCACCTAGACAATTAATTAAATAAATCATATTTATTTAATTAATCTCCCTCTCACATGTTCCAACTAATTCAAATTAAAAATTTGAATTTATCCTCACTTTCACCACATTCAAACACTTGTCCACCTCTCAGTTGAATCATGTGTGGTACTACAACTTTAATTTAATACACTTCACATGTCCCACTAATTTAAATAATCTTTTATTTAAATTAGGTCCTCCCTACACTTGTCACATGACTACAACTCCTCATGGAGTGGGAAACCCTATTCGATCCTAGCTGTCCACATCATTCAAAACAACTTTCAATCTCAACCATGAATTCAAATCAGTCCTTTCCTATAAATCAACCTTCAACCAAGCCATTTGCGGGAAGGAGTTTTCAAGTAGCCTTATACTATTGAAATGACATTAGAGCCTCTCATCATTCATCCTTATACCATTGTTATGCTGCTGAAATAGTGAGCAACTAGCATTCATCCTTCGAAACCATGCATTCCTATGCAAGATTGAGAAGAGCAATGGAGGCAAGCCAAGCTTAGTGTGGAGATTTGATTTGCATTTGCTTTGTGTTTTGATTTTCATGCTATCTTGTACTTCATTGTACTTGTTAGGGTTTGATAATTTGTTGTTTATGATTCAAATCTAATTTTTACCCTAGCTACATGAAGAAAAGAATTTGAATAAGCATTGATTCATCCCCCCTCTCAGTACTTCTATGTGTTCAACATTTATTGGATACTATAGGTTTGAAAACTTGTTTTGTTTAGACTTGACTAGGTGATAGCTAAGACTAGGATTAGTAAGAACTAAAAGATTGATTTTATTTAAAATTATTGGGAATGTAAGGGGATAATGGTGATAATGACTTTGTGAATATATGGCTTAGTAAAGATAGACTATATTAAGCAACCTATGTTGCAAAGATGGTTGTCGTTGCACCAAAAGATTGACCTTTTAATGCTCGATACAATCACCAGAGTTAATGAATCCACAAGAGGTAGTTAAGCCTTGTCACGAACCCAAGAACTGTGCTGCATAGCACAAGGAGACCAATGGAGCACACCTTGCAACAATCCCCCAGCGCAAGTGAGGAGTTCAAACCCTTAACCCGGGCTTTGATACCAATTTTTGCAAAGATGGTTTTCGTTGCACCAAAAGATCAACCTTTTAATGCCTGATACAACAACCAGAGTTAATGAATCCACGGGAGGTGGTTAAGCCTTGTCACGAACTGAAGCATTGCATTGCACAACATAGGGAGACCAAGGGTACACACCTTGCAATAACCTAAGACTCCTACTAAGATGAAAATTAGAGAAGAGTGAACCACTAACATATGGAGAGATGGAGAAAAATAGAATGTAATGCATGTTTTTGCCCTTTTTGAAATACATGATTTTTATTTTTTTATTTTTTTATTTTTATGGTTTCTTAGATTCAATACTTTTAACATGGAAAGAATTGATGGTTGCACCAAATTCTTCCCCTTCCATCATGCATGAGAGATAAGTACATTTCTCAATGTCTTCCTTACTTATATAGGGACCTTTCCATTCTTCATGGAACTGGCACTTGATTTGATGTCTTTATTCTTTAAGCTCCCTCTTTTGAGTATAAATTCTTGTACTCAATATGGACTAAGTGAAGGTTCTTCATCTCTTTCCCCACTCATGTTTTCTTGGGAGGGCCAAGGTTTTAGGAGTTGAGCTAAGGATCAATAAGCTTGTTGATGATATGGGGTCTAGTATAAACTTCCTTCAAAGGATAGGAGCTTAGTTAGAAGGTTAAACTCATCTTGGAAGTAAATTCTAACCTCATCTCTTTCTTGGAGTAGTTGGAGGAATTGAAATAGTTCAAGTGGGTTATATGGTTGTTCTAACTTTTTTGGAGGGACAAAGATTATGATCATCTTCACATTAGGTTTTGGCCATAGATCCATGGAATAATCAACATATCTCTTGGGTAACTAAAATAGTTAGGTTTTCAATTCCAATGGTTAATCATAATTTGCTTTTTAGAATTCCCCTACACTTGTCTCATCTTCATCAGGGAATTTTTCAAATGTCTCCACCAATACTTGGGGAGGTTCCTATGCATCATTAAATTTTATCAAAGTAGTAGGTGAGAGTTGGTTGTTTGATTTATACCTTATAAAGGCTCTGAAAGAAACTTCTAGATTATTTGTAGATTTATTATTAACTAAGTAGGTGTACATGTAGTTTTTTGACTCTAAAGGTACTTACTATGTTGGTGGAGTCCAAGGGGTGTATGCTTCATTCTTCATCATGAGATTGTAAGAATCACTTAGGTGTGTTAAGGGAGTGTAAGATTGATTTGACAATGCAGATTTTAGTAGAGGTAAAGGGGTATACCCTTCTGATTCTTCATCGACATCCATAGATCTATTATTTTTGAGATTATGCTAACCATGCAAACTTCTATGAACAAGGATTTTGAAAAGGTTGATAATTTTCTAAAAGCTCCACTATCCTGGTTGTGGTTTTTGTTGTCACAATCACACCTTTCTTAGAGGTTTGTCCTTTTTGTAAGTTCTAATTTCTTATTCCTCAAGAGGTTATTTTGATTTTTTCACAATAACAGATACCTAACTTGGTATTTAGTCAAAATTTCTCATTTAGATACTCTAGAGAGGTCATTCAAGCATTGTGACCTTTTTGACACCTATCTCATAGTCAATTGGAATGTCATCCATTTTCTTAGTTGCATCAGCTTTCATCATGCTCAAAAGTTTTGGGTTTCCCTTAGCAACATAGACTTCCCCTAAGTGTAAGAAGAAAATTTATTGAAATAGTGTTGAGGGGATTGTTTTCACCTTGTAGATCCAGGGTCTTTCCAAAAATAGGTTGTATCTAATTTCTTTGCCAATTATGTAAAACGTTGTAGACACCATCTTGGGTCCCAAAGAAACTAGGAGCATGATTTTCTTGATTGTTACAACTTTGAGGTTGTCATATCCCTATAAGGTATCTCTACTAGTTGTAATGTTGGTGTGTCCATACCCCATTCTCTCTAGGAGGGTAAATGGAACTGTGTTCACTATTACCTCATCATCAACAAGTGTTCATTTTATGCAAGAATCATAGATCCATACTTGTAGATACAAATTAGGATCACCTTGTTTTGTTAGTTCAGCATCAATAGGCATCTACTTTAGATCAAAGAAACATCTGGGATCATGTAGTTTTATGCTCGAAGGATTTGTGTCAAGGTTTACTTGATTGATTTTCTCTTCTGGAGGTGGAGTTATGGGATTTAGATATTTGAATCTAATTTCCTCTAGGACAGATGCTTGATGGGGAGGTAAGGTCCTTAGAAAGTCAATGAACGATATTTTGGCAAATTTCTTCCTAAGGTCCTCAACTAAGTCATATGTCCCAATTGGAGTTGACGTAGGGTTGATTGCTAAAATTGTTTATGCTATATTTTTTTTCTTATAGGATTGTGAGCCCCTCTTGAAGGTTTACATCTTAGACTAGTTCATCCAAGCCTATAATTTTGATTTTGATTTTTATACCCAATTGTCCTAGACCATTTACTTCCTAAGAAGGGGTGGCATTAGTTGATTTTGGTTGACTTGAACCATTCCCCTATTGGTGTGTTGAAAAAGGGTCTTGGTAAATCTTTAAGTATGAATTTTGGGGACTAACAAGTCCCTGATAGTTATGGTTTGGATTTTTGTTTTGTGAGGGGGGGGGGGGAAGAAATATGTCCATGAAGAAATGTTTGTTTCATTCTAGGAGATCTAAGATGAATCATTGGTAATCCCAACATAGCTCCATGTCATGCCATTTTCCCTTATAGAAAGTGTAGTATTTGTTGGGGTTGTAATTGTTAGGTCTCTAATAGAAATTTTATTGACTATTGTTGTATGGTTTGTCATTTTGTCTATTGTAGTGCTCATAATTAGTTTGGGAGGGGTAATCAATATAGTTAATGTTTTGATTCTTTGTGTTTTCATAATTATTGTCACCACCATAGCTATTGTAATTATGAATGTTGTTTTTGGGTGGTGGAATTTCAGTAACTCTATCGATGATTGCACTATGATTATTGTTCTTTAATATTTTAGGTGCCAAGAGGTTATTGTTGTCATCTTAAACCACTAGCTTTCCATTGACACTATACTCTTTTATCCTGCTATTGATTGTGGCTTAATCTATCCTAAGTGTTCTTTCCAACACTTCTTCATATGATAGATATAGGAGTTTGTGAACTTCTTCCCATGTATCCATATTAAAGGTGTGCAGAAAGAGATGGCACAACTCCCTATGATCCATACTTGGTGTGCTAGTTGAAGAGTAGAGGACCTACCTCCATCATGTAATGAAGTGCACAATTGATTCATTGGCCTCTTGTTTAATTGTTAGCAATTATTAGATTCCTATTTTAACTAGCTTGTTCATGTGAAAGGTGGCAATAAATTTTCCTATGAGATGAAAGGAAGAAAGGTACATAGAACACACTTCCTACACCAATCTAATGAGGGTAAATGTATGCAAATTCATTTCAATCCTTACAATTGCAGCAATGTTAAACATATAACATAAAGATTACAGCAGCAACACAACACATAAAGAATGTGAAACAAGATATATCGTGGGGAAAACCTTTTCAGGTAAAATACCCCACACTCTAAAACTTGCACAATGTATTATCTAAAACAATAATAGTTTACAATAAACTTGCAATGCAAGTTCTTCCAAGAGTCTTCAAATGTCGATTCTGGAGTTATTCTGGCAGCATAACAGTACCTATAAAAACACTATGCACCAACTCCAAACTATATAATATATAGAGATTACAAGGCAAATACTAGAAGCTTCTTGGGATAGGAATCCACCTTGGCCACATGGCCATTTTCCCACATCAAAGGACACTTATCCAAGATGCAAATACATCCCTTACATCTGTCATACATGGCAGATTCAACTTTCCTATATTAGAATGCTCCATGCTAAAAATAGACTATGACAAATGCTCTTACACATCTTACAGTTGTCATAGATTTTCCCAACATACCAACCTTAAATGTTGTAAGAGAATCTATCATACAAGACTAAATATAGTAAATTCCTATTACAACATGTCATAGCCCAACTTGGGCACCCAAAGATGCCTTTCCCTCATGCAAAGATACTCACCGACACTTGTCCTCACTTGTCATAGGAATCTCCAAACTTGGCTCTTATGCGTCATAGATTCTGTCATATGGAATATCCTCTTCCACATACCACAAGATGCTGACACATAGCATATTAGTGCCACCTCAAATGGGATGCCCAAATCCATGTAAGTTTGACTTGACCATCCAAGTCACATTCCAAGTAAGATGACATGTCACCATGCCACCTCAACTAAGTGATCAAACTAAATATGCAAGTAAATACAATATTAGGCAATAAATAAATATACAATTAAATGAATAATGCTAGGAATTTGTAAAGGTTGAGACACCTTAATTCCCAACATTCTCCCACTTGTCGAGCACCTTGCTAGAGCCAAAATAAATGACAAGATTTAACTGCTAGGGGCCAAGAGGCCCATAGACTCCAAACACCATATGAACTTCTCTATGCCCAGTGGTTTTGTCAGTGCATCTACAATATTACTCAAAGTGTCTACCTTCTCCAATATCACCTTCCCATCTTCTACCATATCTCAAACAAAATGAAACTAAACATCAATATGCTTTGTTTTGGCATGGAAAGTAGGATTCTTTGCTAGGCAAATCACACTTTGACTGTCACAACAAATTGTAATCTATCTTGCATCAACACCAATATATGAACACAACCTCTTAAGCCAAATGGCTTCCTTACAAGCATGAGTTGCTTCCATCTACTCTGCTTCTATCATGGACAAAGCAACCACAGGTTGTCTCTTACTTATCCAACTAATAGCACCATCGAACATGGTAAACACATAAACATTGGTCGATCTCCTACTATCAATGCCACCTGCCCAATCAGAATCCATGAATACTCAAAGAATGTAGAGCTCCAACAGGATAACCATGATAACATAAGGAATACTTTGAAGTACCCCTCAAATATCTGAACACTCTCTTCACTACATCCCAATGTACCCATCCAGGATTATCCATAAACCAGATAAGGACTCTCACTACTTGGGCAATGTATGGTCTTGTATAGACCATAGCATACATCAAGCTGCCAACTGCACTAGTATAAGTTACTCTGCTCATATCCTCCATCTCAGAAGGAGACTTTGGACAATCATTCACAGATAACTTTGTCCCCATCGTAACAGGAATAGTCAACGGTCTGCAATCTACCATACTAAATCTCTCCAACACACTGTTAACATACTTACTTTGGCCTAACCAAAGTTTTCTGTTTGCTCTGTCTCTTCGGATCTCCATCCCCAGAATGTACCTAGCCGCCCCTAAGTTTTTCATTTCAAACTGTGCTGACAACTAAGACTTCAAATCAAAAACTATATTCTTACCATTCCCAATCAGCAACATATCATCAACATATAGTGCAATAATGAGAATTTGATCATTGTCAAATTTGTAATACACACAATGATCTAATTTTAATCTCATAAATCCAATAGACAACACAAATGCATCAAACTTCAAGTACCACATCCTAGGAGATTGTTTCAATCCATACAAAGACTTCTTTAACTTGCAAACCAAATTTTCTTTACCTTTCACTATGTAGTGCTCTGGCTGTGACATGTATATTTCTTCCTCCAAGTCACCATAAAGGAAAATTGTCTTCACATCCATTTGTTCCACTTCTAAATCATAAGCTACTGCAAGAGATAACAGGAACTGAATAGATGTCAGCTTTTCGACGGGAGAGAAAATTTCACCATAATCAATTCCCTCTACTTGTGAATACCCCTTCGCAACCAATCTGGCCTTATACTTCTCAACACTGCCATCTGCTCCAAATTTCTTCTTGAACACCCATTTGCATCCAACAAGTTTTCGTCCATCAGGTAAAGGCATCAAGTCCCAAGTTTTATTCTTTTCCAAAGAAGCCATCTCATCTTCCATGGCCTCCTTCTAGGAATCTACATCTTTCATGCCTATAGCCTCTGTCACAGTTCTAGGCTCATCAGTGTTAGTAAACAAAGCAAAAGCACAACTAGAATCAAGCAATGTATAACCAAACCTCTCAGGTTCCTTCCTGTTTCGTGTGGACCTCCTCAAAAGTTTAGGTGGAGGCTCTACTTCTTCTTCTTGACTTTTAGATTTGCTATAGCTCTCCTCATCATCAGGTCTAATAGGGTCTTTCAGTTTAGTCTTCTTAGGGGTAGAAGGAAACTGAACCACGTCCTCTTTCTTTTCTTTTTCTTCTGGTTGTAGGACAACAGCAGAAGGTATTAAATATTTAAAGATAACACTTCTTCTATACAACACTTTTTCAGCCATAGGATCCCAAAGCTTGTACCCTTTCACACTGACACCATAGCCAATGAAGATACACTTAACTGCTTTGTTTTCTAATTTTGACCTCTTCTCCTTAGGCACATGTGCATATGCCTCACAACCAAAAACACGAAGATGTCTCAATGAGTGCTTCTTACCAGACCACGCCTCCATGGGTGTCTTATCAATGAGTGCTGAGGTAGGAGACCTGTTAACCAAGTAGCAAGCAGTGGCTATAGCTTCAGCCCAAAACTTTTGTTCGAGGCTAGCATCACTAAGCATACTCCTAGCCCTCTCCATCAATGTTCTGTTCATCCTTTGTGCAACTCCATTTTGCTACGGGGTATAAGGAGTTGTCTTATGTCTTCAATCCCATGTTCTTTACAGAATTTATCAAACTTTGTAGAACAAAACTCACCATCGTTATCAATTCTCAAACACTTAATCTTTTTATCAGTCTGATTCTCTACAAAAGCTTTAAACTCTTTGAATTGATTAAAGACTTTAGATTTTCTTCTAAAAAAATAAACCCATGTCCTTCTACTGTAATCATAAATGAATGATAAAAAATATACAGATTTAGAGATTGAAGAAGCATTCACAGGACCAAACACATCAGAATGAATAAGATCGAAAACACCAGAAGTCTTGTGAGAACTAGAGTAAAACTAAACACGGTTTTGTTTTTCATATATACAATGTTCACAAAAGTCAAACTCAAGATTACAATCATTTAACCCCTCAACAAGGTTTTTATTTTTCAGAGCTCTAAGACCCTTCTCACCAATGTGACCAAGTCTCTTATGCCACAACATTGTCTTTTCAATAGGAAGTTTCATTTCCAAAGCATGAGCACCCTTAGGTACCTAGAAAGAACTACCATCGAAAGTAGAAGCAATAGTCCTTTTTTTGTGGGTTCTAATGGTGAGGATTGAGAATCTAAAGGACTTTTCTTTGAAGTAGAAGAACTATTGCATTGAGTAGTGCATGCATCCATCTAAAACATAGTACCTCTCTAAGTACCTTTAGCAAGCACCATAGCTCCTCTTATCATCTTGCATCCTCCACCTGAGAAGACAACTTGCACACCTGTATCATTCAATTTACTTACAGAGAGCATGTTTTGTGCTAAACCAGGGATGTGCATAACCCCATTGATCCCCTTCACTTGTCCATTAGGGAATTGGATCAAGACTCTTCCACACCCAACTATCTTCAGGTGAGAGTCATCACCCAAGTACACCTTCCCACCATCATATTCTTCATACTTTGTAAACCAACCTCGATGACAGGTCATGTGGAAAGAAGCATCGGAGTCAATTAGCCACACATCTTCAGATGCATGGGTGGCCAAGGCTACAACAAAAGCATCACCATCATATTGTGACTTGTTAGAATCAGAATCAGAGTTCTTTTTCTTTTTCTTCTTCTCCTCTTTGCACTCCTTTTGGAAGTGCCCAGTTTTTCCATAGTTCCAACACACTGCCTTGGACTTTCTAGGAGATTTGGATCTCCCATAGGATTTGGATTTGTCCTTTTTAGCTTTCTTGTCTTTCTTTTTCCCCTTTTCTTTGGGTCTTCCATGAATTGCAAGAGCCTTTTTGGCTGACTCAGATGACTTTCTCTACATCTCTTCAGATAACAATGAAGACACACTTCATCCATTTTGAAAGTGGATGTGGTACTCCCGATGGCCATAACAAGATGATCCCATGAGTCTGGCAAAGAACAAAGAAAGGTCATGCAACGATCCTCCTCCTTCATTTTCACACCAATGGATGTCAACTGTACAACTAACATGTTAAAATAATTTAGATGATCTGCAATGGATCCTCCATCTTCCATCCTTAGAGAATATAGCTTCTTCCATAGGAATAACTTATTTACCATGGATTTGGCTTGATAAACATCACCAAGTTTCTTCCACAGCTCCTTCACGCTCTTCTCCTCATGGACATTTAACAAGATAGAGTCAGCCAAACAGAGTCTCACAAGACCCTTAGCTTTCAGATCCTTGAGATCCCAATCATCTTGTGACATTGCCACTGGTTTTACACAGAAATTACTTCCCATAGATCTCTGTCAACAAGCATGTCTTCCATTTTGAGTTTCCACAACTTGAAATTGCTTCCATTGAACTTTTCCAACTCTATTCTACTGGATGTGCCTGCCATCTTGCTGCAACAAGATCACAGAATACTCTGCACAGACTCCCACTCAATTGAAGATTTTCTCAAAAAACCCCTACCCAACAACTAGGATCACAGTTGATCAAACTCTGATACCACCTGAAAGGAAGCAAGGTACACGGAACACACTTCCTACACCAATCTAATAAGGCTAAATGTATGAAAATTTATTTTAATCCTTACAATTGCAGCAATGTTAAACATATAACATAAAGATTACAGTAGCAACACAACACATAAAGAATGTGACACAATATATATCATGGGGAAAACCTTTTCAGGTAAAAAACCCCACACTCTAAAACCTACACAATGTATTATCTAAAACAATAATAGTTTACAATACACTTACAATGCAAGTTCTTCCAAGAGTCTTCAAATGTCAATTCTGGAGTTATTCCAGTAGCATAACAGTACCTATAAAAACACTATGCAACTACAACTCCAAACTATGTAATATATAGAGATTACAAGGCAAATACTGGAAGCTTCTTGGGATAGGTGTCCACCTTGGCCACATGGCCATTTTTCCACATCAAAGGACACTTGTTCAAGATGAAAATACATCCCTTACATTTGTCATACATGGCAGATTTGACTTTCCAAGATTGGAGTGCTCCATGCTAAAAATAGACTATGACAGATGTTCTTATGCATCTTACAACTGTCATAGATTTTCCCAAAATAACAACCTTAAATGTTGTAAGAGAATCTGTCATACAAGACTAAATATAGTAAATTCCTCTTACAACATGTCATATCCCAACTTGGGTACCCAAAGATGCCTTTCCCTCATGTAAAGATACTCACCGACACTTGTCCTCACTTGTCATAGGAATCTCCCCAAACTGGGCTCTTACGCGTCATAGATTCTGTCTTATGGAATATCCTCTTCCACATACCACAAGATGCTGACACATGGCATATTAGTGCCACCTCAAATGGGATGCCCAAATACATGTAGGTTTGACTTGACCATCCAAGTCATATTCCAAGTAAAATGACATGTCATCGTGCAACCTTAACTAAGTGACCAAACTGAATGTGCAAGTAAATACAATATTAGGTAATAAATAAATATACAATTAAATGAATAATGATAGGAATTTTCAAAGGTTGAGACACCTTAATTCCCAACATGAGCTACCAAAAGGAATGGATTGATTCCTCTAGGAGTTAGTAGTACCAATCTAGAGCAATGCCTTCTAAAGTTTTGGGATGTTTCTCACTACTACCCCATCCCGAGGAAGGTGTTCCTACATTGATGTGGTGTAAGCCTTCATATGTGAATTAGGATCTCCCACTACTTTAAACTTTAAAAATTTTGGTAGAGGTCATAATAACATGACGTTACAAAGGTTGAGGTCTAGAGGTTTTTTTAGATATTCCAAGTAGGTTCTTGAAAATGGATTAAGCATGGAAGAAGTTGTTCTTTGAAACATCAGCCCCATAGGGAGAGACTACTATGTTTGTTGCATCTAGAAGGGTATGTTAGGTATTTGATACCTTGGGAAAGTAGGAAAACTAGACACCATTGGATTTTAGAAGTTAGGTGGGAGTACTTGAGGTTGATTCTATGTGATAGGTATCCCACCAAATTGATTTACACTCACCATGTTGATATTTTAAGTTAGGGATGCATAAAGGCCTTATTGCTAGTGCTTCACACAAAAAATAACATAGGGGGCAGTTGAGATGCCCCCTAGTTTCTCTCAACTATTTCTATTGTGAAAAGATTGTCACAAGGATGGCACCTTAGAGAATTTGGTCTTTCATTGGGTTGAGTGGAGTGATGTGTTGGCTTTTCACCACTCCTAGCTTCAAGGGTCCCAATCCATTAGACTAGGGTGGCTATGAGAGTTTTAGGGGTAGTGTTGATGATGATGTTAGTCATAACAAAAATGATAAAATTCACAAAGCAAACCTTATCTTCTTGAAGAATATGATCAATTTAGGATGAATTGATGATTCCAAGTCTCTCTTAGTTAGTTCATAACCTTTTGATAATCTCTCAGTTGGTTTGATGTGAATTGTTGTTTTCCATTTGTGGCCTTATGCTTGAATTTGAAGTATTTGTATCTTGATATACAAATAATACTCTGTTTTCCCTGTTTTGTATAAATGCTCAGCAAATGATATTAAATCTTACAATATTTAACCGGATCATGCAGATATTTATGTTAAGTTTGATCAATTCTTCTGATTATCACTTTGGTTAAGACTATTCATGATTATTTTGATTAGTTCTTCTGAAACTATCTCCAATTTGCTCAAACTTAACTAATCTATACTTGATTTTGCTTTTGCAATCCAAAATATTCTAAATAATGTGCCTATAAGTAGATATTTCTATGATTCCTATCATTATTTATGATTATTTGCATGATATTTGCAATTCTACATGTGATTTGCTCAAATATGCCTATGATATTCATGTATTTAAGGATGTCTACATATTTAATGTTCTGCTTTCCATTTATCAGTATTATGCAGTTGTGATGATGATGATTTAATGAAATTTTAAAAAATTGAAATTAAATTCTAACTTTACTGAAATGAATGAAGTTCGGTTACTAATCCACATATATCCTTGATATTTTCATGAAAGAGAAGAAAATCAAACCATATTTCACCAGGACATTCCACAGCTACATATGATTGATGCGAATCTTCAAAGGAAATGATAACAACAACATTCACAGACTGAAATGCACTCCAAGGGATGCAACAAATCAAAGGAATGTCTAGATATCATTACATATTATGCAAGATATATGATAATTTGTAATCAAAAGTCTTCATCTTCATTCAAGTATGCAAAAGGAATATACATTTACAATTGACCTTGAGAATAAACCATGACATTCAACAATCCAATCTCAATTAAGCTTCTAATAATCTTACAAATGGGACTTTCCATCCTTTTATAGAACAAGGATGAGAGTCAGTTGCAAAAGATCCAATGATCCAGATTTATCGATGGTAATCAACGGTCCAAAATATTTTGACCAAGTCAACAATCAAAACATGTGGCAAAAATTGCCAGCTGGCAATTGTCTGGAATATTCTTCAAATTTGTTGACCTAGTCAACATGATATCTACTTTGCATTATCATCCTCCTCTTCATCAGTAGAAAATTTATCTTCTGTTACTCTACATCTAGTCCCCTGGATGAATTCATATGCCTAGACAACCTTTTCTATCTCTGCAATATCTACTACCTTTACCTTCTTAGATGCATGCTCCTACACCTTTAGTTGATCCTATAAAGATATCCACAGGTTTGTCTGGCTATGTGAGGCCAATTTATTTCACTTCCCTATTTTGATCATTTTACATTATAGTTGGTGACATTATCAGACATTTAGAGACTATTGATTTCCTTTATACAGATTTAGACTATATCTCCTGATTTGGATTAGTTTTGATTAGTTATGTGGTGATTTGATTAGATCATATTTTGATGCTATTATGATGATAGACATGTGAGATATGTTTGATGATTATTATTGATGTGGATTATGAGCTCATTTTATGGATTTGTTATTGATTCTGATTCTGAGATATTAGATAGAAAATGCAATTGGGAATCTTAATTATGATATGAGTTGATTAATGTTGTGTATGAATTATGTGATGACATGATTTATTTTTTGTTGCTTTGGCTATGATATATCTATATTCGATTAACAGTTTAATTAAGTTGTGTAGGTGATTTTCCAAGCCACAAAAAATTGGAGGCAGTTCTCACACTTATGTAATTCCTTGTTAAGCTGATCCATTCCCAAGAGGGATGAGGATCACGTTTGATCAAATGATGTTTTTGTACATGCTTGATTTATTTATTTGGCCTAGTTCACCCCTTTTATTTGATTTAAATTATGTGTTGTAAAATTTATATTTTAGTTTACACCATTTGGTGTTATTTTATTTATGGCCCATTTAAAGTGATTTTACACCTCCCTAATTGTTTATTAGAGTCCCGAACCTACCCTAGGTGGTAACCCTACGGTCTAGGGTCCATTTGGACTTACTAAACCCTAGGGTAACTCACATCTAGTCACTCTAAACTTGGGTTTAATAAATGTGACAAAATTTAAAATGGCTAAGGGTGGGAGATGAGTCATGCCTTGGAAAAGACCCATCTCCCTTCCCAAAGCTTGGGGATTCCTCCACCAAGAAGACTTGGGGGGTCTTCAAGACCCCTAAGTGTGTGGGATCTCCCTCCAAGACTCTCACACACGTGTGAGGGCATCTTGGAGGAAGATGGCTCTCTTGGAGGATAAGAGGATGACATGTGTCATCCTTTATCCTCATGGAGCCTTGAGGAGAGTTGCCACCTCTCCACTTGGTCTCTCACACATGTGTGAGAGCACAAGTGGATAAGGTGAGGGTTTGACTAGATTAGAGGGTGACACTTGTCACCCTCACACTCCTTCCTTGCAAGTGGCATGGGATGAGGAAGGAGAACGTGACAAGTGTCACCTTCTCATTCCTCAGGGCCAATTTTGGAGGCCTATTTTATCTCCTCTTGGAGAGGAGTTGGGGGTTTCTTGTTTTTTGAAATTTCTTTCTATTTTTGGAGGTTTTGGGAAGTGTTGGAGAAAGTTTGGAAGCTTGGAGACTTGGAGAAGCTTGGAGCTCTTCTTCAAACATGCTTCCATTGTTGGGCTCTTAAGGTAAGCCCTAAGGCAATAGCCATTTCCTTATGCTTATTTTCATTTTGTTGTGTGCTTGAAATTTGTGTGTTGGGTGTTATTTTATTTTTGTGTGGGTTTGGGTGTTGGTGAGAGCATCTCCATTGGAGAAAAGGCTCAACTTGTATGGGGTGGGGGAGAGTGAACCTCCTCGAGGTCACCTCCTAGTTTTGTTCTATTTATAGCCTCGAGGGCATTCTATGGTGTTTGGGAGTATTTTGGATGGAAAGAGTGCCATGGTGATTTTGAGTTCTATGGAGGTATTATTTTGGCTTGAAGCCTTGTGGTTTTGTGATTATTGAGTTGGAGCAACCTCTTAAGTTGAGGGGTCCACTCCCCTACCCCTCGAAAATTCATTTTATTGAGTTTAGTTTTGTGCAAATCCTTGGGTGAAATTTTGGTGTTGTTTGTGATTTCATTGTTGTGGTGTGAAATGAATCCCGTGTGAGAACTACCTCCCTAGCTTGGGGGTGACCCACTAGCAGGTCTATGGTAGGGAGGATGATGATTTGTGTGGCCTTGGTTCCCTTTTTGTGTTTTTATGCATTGCAGGTTTTGTTGAAGTTATGGAGCTTTGGAGAAGGCCATTTTAGTTTTGTTGCAATATTTGAGTTGGTTGTTTGAGAGCCATGGCCTTGGAGGCCTTAATGTATTGTTGTCTAAATATTGTGCTCCCCATTGTTATTTGCGTAGAAAGAATTTTCAATGTGTAAATCATATTGTAGTGATTTTAAAAAATGTGTATTATGTTGCTGATATGTATTGAGTTGTGGAAAGTTTACAAAAAGGAAATACAGTTTGCTGCCACTTTATTTTAGAAAGAAAACATATGTTATCATTTTGATTTTTGTGATATGCTAAAATAGATAGGAGAGTAAATCAATTCTATTGGAGTGGATTTGGGAACAAGGAAAATTGTTTAAAGCTTCTCATGAGAAATCCTGTTTCAAGCAATGTATTTATAGGAAACTGTTTAAATTATTTTGCTGTTTTAAAAGTAAAGAGTTTTCTCTATTTAGATTACTGTCAAAAGAAAAGTAGAAATAGTAAATTTGTATTATTTTGTTTGCAAAAAAAAATGTATACAATACTAGTTTAAGCTATGTTTTCAAATCTGGTCACATTATTTTATTAGATGATTGTGTGTGTGTATATATATATATTTCTGTTATATATTTAATTTAACCCACTGATAACACTGTGTATAAATAGTGTTTAAGATTTATGAAGATTTTGTTGAAAGAGCCATCATTTAGGTTTGTGGTCTGCAAGTTTTACATTTTCCTAGATCTATCTATCAGTCCCAAGCAGTTTCACATTTCCTTTCAAATGTTATGGATTTATTGCAAAGTTTTGATCTGGTAAGGAATCTGGGCTTTCTATTTGTTCAAGATGTTCATTTTCCTGTGGATATTTTAAATGAAGTTATAGAGGATTATGATTTGTATACAGGTTCTGCTCTTGTGGGTGGTTTGTTTGATCACATGGATCTTTTCTGCCGACCTGCGCTTCATTGTCTTTTTAATGCTATGTTGCATGGCCTCCAAAACAACTATGCTATGTCTTTTCATAATTGTATCCATTGCCATGGAAGAGAACTAGGGAGACAGTTGGTAGATGATGCCACAAAGGTGTTTAATGCTCTTTCTTTTCTTCTGCATTACATTCCTCCTCCACCACCTCCTCCTCCACAGCCAACAGAAGAGGAGGATCGTCGTCAGGAGGGTTTCATTATTGAAGGATTACTAGCTAACAACTAATAGTTTTGGTCCTTTTTTGGGTTTTTTTGATTTTGATGTAATTGGGTTGTATCCTGTGTAAATCTTGTATCAGCATCTTATTGACAAAGAGGTCAATCATGTAATACTCAAAGATTGTATGATCAGACTCATTTTTTTGAGTCATTTTTGTTTTAGCTAGGTTTGTTAAAAAAGGCTACAATAAGAGGTTTTCTTCACCTAATTCTTTCCTACCAATATGCCTCTCTGAATCAGGCTTTATGTAATCTCTCTTTTATATATTTAAATATATTTTAGTGGCTATGCCACTTTTTCTAAAAAAAAAAACACTGTGTATAAATAGTGTACATATGTCTATATATATATACTGCAAATGAATGACACTATTTTAATTGAAAAATACACCAGAAACTACTTTTTTTTAAGTCATAAAATACCATACAATGTGGAGAGAATGAATTTCGAATAGAGTACTGGCTGAACCCTAAGGAGGGTTTATTGTTTTGAAATAAAAAAAATGTTTAAAAAAAAAATGAAACATGTTAGGGGGGAAACGACGGCCATGCCGCCACCCACTCCCCATTTCTTGCGTTTGTTTGAGGTGAGCAGGGGGGATGATCCCCCCACCCACCTCCCACCTTACGGTGGGGGGGGGGGGTGGGTGGGTGGGGAGATCGCCCCCCCCAAACCCCTTATCCTTCAATGAAAACAATGGTGGCAGGAGTATTATGGGTCATCGACCCTGATTTGTATTCGGCCTCCTTCGTCCTTAAACCTGCAACGATCTATCCTTGTATTCTAACAAAATATTTAGTATGTGCAAAATAAATATTATATATATATATACACACACAACGATTTCTGTAAGTATTTAAAATCTAACAAAACAAATTCTCAGATCTGTATCACGTTAAAAAAAAGTATGTATATATATATCATGTATATATATATACATAAATGTATATATATATACATGAATATGTATATATAACTACAAAAGAAAAAGGGTATACCCTGTGTATACACTAGAGAAATATACCTCTGTGAGAGGTAGTAGAAAACTACTGACATGGCTGCCACTCCTTCCATCAAACCCTACCTGCAACAAAAATGGGAAAACAAATGGAAAACAAAAATGAGAAAACAAAAAGGGAAGACAAACAAAACAATAGAATAGAATAGATATTAGGGTTAGTGCTCTTCATAAGAAAATTAATAAAATATTGGATAGGGCTTAGTTGGAGAATGTGTAGGAAAATAGAAGTATTTATTTTAATTATTTCATTTGTTTTTTTTTTCCATGTGCACGGGAAATTAAATTTTCCCCTCTTTTGCTTTTTAGGCCTTTTTGATTTGTTTTGCCTTCCCTAGTGTTTTTATTTAAGTTAATTTAAATATTCTTTTGGGGTTTGGAATATTTATTTCCATGTGGGATATATTTTATGGGAATGGGATTTTTGATTTATTGAAATTCTTTATCCCTTGGCCTATTATTTATTTTGGACATCCTTATTATTTTTCTAATGGGGTTTTTAAATTTAAATTTTGTGGGAAAACCTTTTAATTAAATTATTCCAATTTAATCAATTTTTATTATCATTATGGGAAGAGATGTTTTAACTTGAGTTATTAATAAATATAATTGTTGTAATTATATTTATTAAGTGACTTAATTAATGAATTTTATTTTGGTCATTTAATTAAATTTTATATTTTATATTTGGATGAGTGGTAAATTTTAGTTTTGACCCTTTGAATCATTTAATTTTTTTTTTAACAAAAGTGGCAAGCCACTATAATTATATTAGATAATAATAGAATTTACATAAACCTTGGTTCAACGAGCATACTAGCAGGAAAGAACCAGGGGAAGAAAACCTCCAGTTGTAGCTCGATTTTACAAAAAAATGAAAAAAATACTCCATTAGAAAAATAGGAGCAAGTTTACACAAAATTACACCAAATTACATTACTGATGCTATGAAAAACAACTTACAATTCTGAGGCTATCCCAAAAAAACTATAACACTAAATAAGATAAACAGACCAAAATTAACCCCGACGACCATTCAAGGATTCACTACAGCATTGAGATCCTGAATAAGATAATTAGGTTCCATAAAAGCATTCTCCTCAATAGGCGAGCCTAGAGGAGGAGGAAGAAGAGGTTGAAACTGTAGTAGAAGCAACAAAGCTTGAAACTTTTCATCCACATGGTTATCAAAACTTTCACCAACCTCCTTTCCATGAGCATGAATTGAAATATGCATGAACTCTTCATTTTCATTAAGCAGGGAAGAGCGAACAACATTGAAGACACAATTGTGAGCAGGGGAATGAAGAATTTGGCACTTAGTGAAAAGCCCACCAATTAGAGCCTCCGAATTGAAGAAGTCATAATTCTAGAAAGCTTCATTAACACTATCAGCAGAAAAAAGAAAATGATGCACATATTTATCAATAAGCTGCCTAACCAAATTCACATCTTGAGTTAAATCCATTGCATTAGAAGCAAAAGCCATAAAAATTTGAGAAGGATATAAAATCCGAACACGACCCTCAAGGATATCACTTCCCACAACATCCCTAATAGCCTCCTCCACTTCTAGGCTGTCTATTGCAAAGATAGATCGTAAGCCATCCGAATTAATAGAGCTAATAAAAGCAGTTTCCCACTTTGAAATTGGGAAAAACAACCTGTGATTAAGCTGGATTTCCATATCTCATCCACACAGAATAAGAGAGCTTAAACAAATAAGATAGTTAAACACATTAGTTGTCACAAATATATAGCTGAAATGGAACAAAAATAATAATTAGATAACACCAGCTCCCATGAGGGAAATAAATGAGATTTGCTGCAAACTGATACAGAAGGAATGAAAGGACAAAGATGCTTACGAAGGAGATGATCATATGGATAGCTAAACTCGAATACCAAATAACTAAAACATGCAAAAATAATGACAGTATAGATTATTTGACACAATAAGGCCACACAAGTGAAATTTAATCCACACACCCAAGAGAATCATTACGGATGATTTCCTCCAAACAAGGATATTTATCAAAAAATCCACTCCAAAGGTGACTAAAGGTGAGCCCAAATCAAACCCCAAATTAGCTAAGGCATCAGCAAGCTTATTACCTTCTCTAAGAGTATGAGATATAAGATAACTCTCAAAAGATTCTAAAATATTCCATGCCTCTTGTAAAAGGTAATCAAGCTTCCAATTTTGAATATTATACTTTTTTAATGCATTAATAATAATTAAAGAATCTCCCTCAATATGAAGTTTCAAAATCTTTAGACCATATGCCAATCTTAGACCCTCAACAAGAGCAAGAATCTCAACTTGATTATTAGTGCCATCGGTAACTTTACCAGAAAAGGCTTGAAAAACTTCTCCTTTAACATTTCTAAAAACCCCACCAATAGAAGATGGACTAGGATTGCCACGAGAAGCCCCATTGAAATTGAACTTGACAAAATCTTCAGAAGGAGGCCTCCATTTAGCTAAATTTCTATCATTCTTAAAGGCTATTGGAGGATTAATAATAGAAAAAGAACCTAAAAAGGGCCAATTTTTCAAAATAATATTATCCCAAGAGGAAAAATAAAGATTAGAAAAAATTTTAGATTTAAGATTATTCAAGACTACCTCTGAAATAGACTTTTCAATTATAAAAGAGATAGCCTCAAAATCCTTGCTTTCTTTTCTAAAAATCCTTCTATTCCTTTCAAGCCAAATACTCCAAATTACAATAGAAGGAGAAACAATCCATATAGAAGAAAAAGGAGAATATTTGAATAAAATAGGCCAACCACGGAAAAGATCCAACAAAGAGTTAGGAAGGGGAGAAAACTAACATAACTTGAAGAAGAGCCATTTCCAACAAGAGAAAGTGAAAGGGCATGAAATAAACAAATGGTCAATATCTTCCTCACAAGTACCACAGAAAACATAGTGAAAGGAATCCATAATCCCCAATTTAGACAATCTCTGACCCATTAGAATTTTGTTCTTTAAAGCTAACCAAGCAAATGCCCTTGCTTTCAGAAGACAAGCATTATTCCAACAAAGAAAATGTGGCTAATCAATAACAGATGGAGAATTTAAAATGGATAAATATCTATAACCATCCCTAATAGAGTAAGAGCCATTATTGGAAAAGCACTAAAACAATTCATCTTCTTTTGGAGAGAAACAAACCCTTCTATTACTCAATATATTAGCAAGGAGAATTTTTTGATTCTCACGAAAAGAACAATTTGAAAAATCTTTCCAAGCTATATTGTAAAAAGAACCTACTTTAGAAACTGAGAGATAATCATTTACTTTAACACCCCAAACTGAAGAAAGAAAAAGATTAGCCTATTCCAAATCCTTGATAGAGGACATAGGAGAAAAACCACTCCATGAATCTTCCCAGAAGAAGGCTTTAGAACCATTATTAATTTTCCAAGAAAAGTGAGGTAAAAGAACTTCTCTACAAGAGACTAGGAAATTCCAGATTGAAGAAACTTTGGGAGGGTTACCAACTATAAAAATTCTTTCGGAAGAAAAAGAATCCAAATATTTGTATTGAAACAATTTACACCATTTAGTATCGGGTTTAGAATACATCTTCCAGGCCAGCTTAGCACCCAAGGCCTTATTTTGAATAGAAATATTATGAATACCTGAACCACCAAGAGTCTTGGGAACACAGACCTTGTCCCAAGCTACTAAAGACACTTTATTACCTTCATCTACAGAACCCTTCCATAAAAAAAAATTCAAGGATTTATGAATCTCCTGAATAACACCTTTGGGAATATTTAAAACATAAAGCATGTAAATAGGAACAGCAATTAATACAGATTTCAATAGAGTAATCCTTCCAGACAAAGTTAGCCACCTACCTTTCCAATGAGCAATTCTATTATGAATAGAATGAGAAATCTTAGCCCAAAAGACCTTTTTTGTGCACCAAAGAATAAAGGGATTCCCAAATAATGACTCAGTAAACTTTCCAACTTGACCTTAAGAATAGATATAATTCTACTTTGCAGGGAAGGTTTAGTATTAAAGAAAAATATTTTTGACTTGTCCAAATTAACTACTTGATTTGACACAGAACTATATTTGGAGATAACCTTCTATATACATTTGGCCTCTTTAATAGAAGGAAATGTAATGCCCTGCCATGAACACCTTAGAGAACAACATATCTATGCTATGCAAAGCAAGATAATTTTTTTTTTATATGAATAAGATAACAAAGTAATGTTAACACATCTATACACATCATTTGAACTAACGACTTGTCCTCTAAGATTTCATGGTTGCATTACTTGCCAAATCAATTAACATAATTCAACATACATTATTAACTAACATTAGTAGATCATTCTAAATCTATAGCATTAAATGAATAAACATATACATCTCCATATCATAACATCAGATGAATAATCGACATGATCAGGATTACATGTGAATGTACAAATTCCTATACACATGAGTAATTCATTACATTGATTACATTATCACCTTTCTGAATACATACATTATGAATTGACTATCACACAAGGCTAGACCATGAGTATGCATAATCATCTTCCTTAAACTAGTACAAGATCTGATATCTAATGCACAAGATACATCCTCCTCACCCACGAACATCGGCAAGGGAAAAACCAATGGAAATAAAAGCTCTTCCACCTAACCATGTGGAACCCTAAGGTCCACCCCCTGAGCTAGGAGATAACACAAGATCCCACACTCACAGATAGTAAGGAGAACAATAGACTAACACAAGCAGTAGGATTATACATGACACCAATTATCAAACTGTCCACAATAAACATCACTGACATACTTAACTGCACTTCCAGAGGCACTTACGCAATTGAGGGAGGGAATACAACTAGGGAGTTCTAGACTGCAATAGGGAGGAGTGTCATCACATGGATTGATATGGGTTGTCCTGGTGGACTTCACTAGGCCCCGACTCCCATCTTTGGGTTGTCTTGGCAGCCTCTCCCGATCCCTGGTCCCCATACAAACTCATGCAGAATCAATGTACCTTTCATGGGGACAAGGTAGTTGATCTTACCATTCCAGGCTTTCTCATCTCATCTCAAGCCTAAATGAGCATTTGAGCCATGAGTGAGGCATACATTATCTTGATTAATGTGAATTCTACCCATTCCCCTATTTCATTATTAATGTTATCACTGGATTAAGAAACCCTTCAATGGGTTGTCCTGGACACCATTATGGGTTCCGACCCCCATTGAGAGCCACTCCCCCTACTTTGCAACTAATAAACCCTACACTGGGCAAGGCATTGACCATCTTGCACAACCATCATAACCACATAATCCATACACCAAACAAGGCATTAATCATCTTTGAATGTTCATCACAATTAAATGAGTTCATGTCAGAATAGGAGACAACATTTTAGGGTTACATATCACAAGGACCATACACACAACTACACCCTTCTTAGCCTCTACAATCCAACTTCCCAATGACACAGAACTTACATCCCACTATAACAAAAGCATGAACATTTAATCCAATAGTCTAGATACATTCGTTACTATAGAGAATTTATCATAACAAAGTTATCAATATAAGATTGTAACTTGGTTATTATCCAATCTCAATTTTAGAATAGACTAATTTCATAATTCTATGCACAGTGTAAGTAGGTAGTAAACATAAAAGACAATTACCTATATGTAATTATTTCACAATTATCCATTCTTACTTAACACAAAGAGCCAACTTTTATTATAACAGAAAATTAAGAAAATCCTATATTCTAAACATGAGATCCTTCTATGATAACTCGCTCTCTTTATTCAAAGATAGCATATAAAAAGATAATTCATAATTAATTAAAATCTAATTAAGATTAACTACTGACCATTCTTACCTATACATGACTCTACTCAATTAAAACATCAACTAAGCCTTAATTTGGAACTTAAGTCTCTAGAGTTGTTGTATGTTTTTACCATGGTTTTAATTTCTCTACAACTAGTATACTATAAATTCTAACTAGAAGAATACATTTCAATTGTCATCTATAAATAATTTATTCTACGTAAAGAATATAACCTTTCCATTTATTCCTAACTGAATCTCATGAACATTTAATGAGAAATCAAAATAAACAAAACATTGTTTAAATGGTATAAGAAACATTATAACTACTTATTCCTAACAAAGTTTATAATTAGACATAATGTAATTTATTTATTTATTTTAAATGTCCCCAACTCTCGATGACTTATCTATAAGAAGTAATCAATCCACTAACCAATATAATTATTCATCACTAAAAGCTTGATTTAATTGATAAGTACACAGTTAAAAATCCTTTCATACTTATGTCCTTATGCTTATGATCTCATAATCCCATTTTCATATTCATAATAATTTTTATATTCACTTTCATATTCATATTTATATCCATTTTCATATATGTAAGCAGATTCACCTTATTTCTACACTCCTATTTATTCTCATATTATTATACCTATTCTGTATGCATACTTATACATAATGAATGTATATACATCAATGATGGTAATATATTCCAATTATTATTATGCTGATATAAGCAGTATTCATTTATTTATATTCATATTATTCATCTACAACATTTATATTACCTAACCTATTAATAAAGGAAAGTGCACGTACCTCTTTATGCTGCTTGTCTTGTTGAATCTGCTCACTGGATTCTATTCTCTTTCACCTATTCTTTAATATTGATATATTATAGTATTTGTTAAAATATTAAAAATATCTCTATATTATATTATTATATATGCTATTAATATTATTGTATATATATATATATATATATATATATATATATATATATATTTATTTATTTATTTTTACTTGAATAATTCCTCTCTATATGTATTTATGATATCTTTCCTACTTATGACTCAAAAATATATATATATATATAATGCAGATTTAAATATATAAATATAATGCGGATTTAATTATATTTATTTATAATGCCGATATTCATTTTTTTATTTATTTCCCATATATTTATAATACTTCCTCTTAAATTAAATGCAAGCTACTGTTATTCCATACTTTCTAACTTTCATATTTAAAGACTTCTGTTTGCTTACTTTAGACTTCCTTATTTTCTTATATCCCCAAATCTGATCCCCTTTCCTTCCTTGCTGCTGCTATTTATATTATATATGTTCCATTATGCCTCTTACTAAGAATGGTGACTCTTCAAAGAGTCACATACATAATATTAATATCTAATATATATATATATATATATATATATATATATATAATTTAATTAATTAATTCATATTAATAATATATATTATAATAATATTTATATCTATTAATATCTTATGAGTATAATAATAATAATATTTGATATTTATATTCATGTAATATGATAATATATTATATAACTTATTAATATTTAATTATTAATATTTATGTGTAATTAAATATATTGTTTAAATCTTCAATTTAAACAAGGCTTTAATATGGGGACATGACAATATAGTACTGGAAATAAACCCTAATAAAATAGTATATTTTACCCTAATAGTATATTTTATACCAGCTTTACAGTAAATAAAATGTAGTGTTGGAAATAACCTTTATAAAATATAAAATATTGTACCACACTTGTAAATAAAATAGAGTGATGTAAATTTAAAAGATAGTATAGAATATTATTTTATAGCACTATGTTAAACCCTAACAAAATATAATTATAAACAACAATGAAAAGATAAAAATTTAAATTTCATTGTGTAGAAAACATAAGTAAAAATTGGTGACAAAATCTATAAAATATAATGCACTTACCATTCAATTAACTTCTGTTCTTCGGGTCTAAAATATTGCAGCCACCTCTTAAAAAAAAACTCCATGGAAATTTATAATGCACAGTGTTCCCAATAAAGTAATTTCCAAAAAGATTAAAATGCCCCCCAAATTCTCCAGATCAAAATTCCCCCTCCCCATTTAATAAATAATGAAGGGAGGGAAGTTATTTTTCCCATTCCTGTACAAAATAAATTTACAACTACCCCAACTAA
Source organism: Cunninghamia lanceolata (assembly GCA_027924645.1). NCBI lineage: Eukaryota > Viridiplantae > Streptophyta > Pinopsida > Cupressales > Cupressaceae > Cunninghamia > Cunninghamia lanceolata. Next base: position 250,640 of record BSBN01000243.1, read on the forward strand.
CTACCTACTAGCCCTTATTAAAAATAAATAAAATATATGCAACCAACATAATTTAAACATACACACAATAAATAATTTTACACAAACGGGTAAAACCATTTACCCACACTCACTCACATATTATAATTAATTATATAACTAACTTTATAATATTCTATTTATTTACTATTTTATTATTATTTCTTAATTATAATATTACACTATAATTTTATTTTATTATCAACTAGGATTATATATATTATTTATCAATCCATTTTAATGCATAAGATAACCAAGGCATATTATTAGACAAATTAAACCAAAAGCCAAAACAATTACCTAACCACTAACCAGGGTTAAAAGGCAAAACTTCAAGCAACACTGACTGGCCACTGATAGTACTTGACAAGGTATCCAACTAGGTACTCATCCTCTTCAAGGATGATGGTTAGGGTGGGGGACCAAGTGCTATCTCCGGTCAACTACTTCCATTGGGTGCAAGGCACGCTCAAACCTGCCAATTCAGGTGGAGTCGATGCCTAGTACCTGTTCACTCAAACATACAAATTAGAGCACATGTACATAATAGCCAAAGCACTAGGGAAGGGACTCTAGCAATCATATCTCATACTCGTATGTCACCAATACGTCCAATGGTATGATGCCACCCTTTCCACTTGTCCTAACAACATACTACTGCATCACCTTATCCAAATAAATCTTTGCATAATAACAATATGCATCATGCTCCCAAAAGTATTAACAGAAGCTCTTGTTCCATCCTCATCATCAGGTTCCTTAGCCAAACTACTTGCATATCCAAGGTGAGAATGGAGGGGTGCTATAGGAAACCCAAACAAAAGAGTATCATTCGCAAAGAGGGTATGAGTAACTAAAAAAGGAATACCAAGAATTTGAACACCCCTCCAATTAGAGAGACTATTCTGCATTAAGATTTCTCTACTAAAGGACTCAGCCATTAAAATAAAAAGAAAAGGAGACAAGGGATCCCCTTGCTTGATACCTTGGGACACTGAGAAGAAATCAGAAGGACTACCATTGATAATAACCGCTGATCTTACACCAAAGATTCAAGATTGAATCTATTTGCACCACTTCTTATCAAAACCAAACTTCAAAAGAACCTTTAATAGAAAGCTCCAAGAAAATCTATCATAGGCTTTCATCATATCTAATTTCAACATCATTGCTGGTAACTTGAGCTCTTTAATAGAATGCAAGACTTCATGAGCCATAATTGCACCATCTGTCATTTCTTTACCAGGAACAAAACCTCCTTGCTCAAAAGAAATAATTCTGGGAATAAGCAAAGCCAACCTCATGGAAATGGCTTTTGTGAATATTTTATAAATAGTATTGCATAAAGAAATCGGCCTAAACTGAGTAAAGGAAGAGGGCACAGAAGTCTTAGGGATTAAAACAATAAAAGTTGCATTCATCTCTTTTAAAATATTACTATTTTTCCTTGATTCTTCCAAAGCCAACCAAATATCCTTTCCCATAAAATCCCAACATTTTTGGAAAATCAAAGGAGTAAAACCATCAGGACCAGGTGCTTTATCTGGATCCAATGAAAAAACTACTCCCTTAATCTCTTCCAAAGAAAATTTTTTCAATAGCAAATCATTATCTTCTTTATTAATTAACTTGGGAATATTACCTAACAAAGAATTAGATAACTCCTCCGAAGGCTCATTCAAATCTTTAGAAAGCAAATTCAAAAAGAAAGACATGGCTTCTTTTTGTAATAGGAGAGGATCTAAAACTAGGGAGCCACTAGAATCAATAATCTGATGAATTTTATTAAACTGTTTGTTCATCGTGATAGAGGCATGAAAGAGCTTAGTATTTATATCCCCAGCTTGTAACCAAGTTTCTCTTGATTTCTGTCTCGAATACTCCTCTTTTCTTGCCAAAATCTCATCCAATTCCGACTGTAAAAATTTTGGTTGATCAAAAGATAAGCTATCCATCCCATGATTGATTATGTGTGAATTTAAAAATTGGAGCTTACCTTCAATAACCTCTTTTTCTTTAAAAATTTTTTTAAATGAGAAATATTCCAAGACCAAATAAGCTTCTTTAGCATCTGCAATTTTCTAGTAAACTGGAACATTCTAGAGCCCTCAACAAAAGGCATAGTTTCCCACCAAGACTTCAACAATGGAATAAATGAAGGATCTCGAAACCACATAGCTTCAAATTTAAAAGGCCTTCTCATACTAAGATTAGGACCCATAAAATCAACTACTAAGAGGATAGGAAAATGATCAGATCCTGAAAAAGAGAGAATCGAATAAGAAAAGGAGCCATTCAAAGATAACCATTGATAAGACAAAAGAAATCTATCAAGCTTCTCAGCTATACTAAGAAAATCTTTCCTCTTATTAATCCAAGTGAACCTACCATTTGAGGGAAGACAATCAATCAAACCATTATCATTGATAAATTCTAAAAAATCTAGCATTACCTTCAAAGGGGGAAGAATGCCACCTTGTTTTTCATTCAAATTAAGAATAGCATTAAAGTCCCCACCTAAAATAATTTTCTCCTCTGGTAAGGATTGAACAATGTCTGATAAAGAATCCCATAATTTTTTTTGTCTACCAAAGGTGTTGGGCCATAAACATTAATTACCTCAAATTTCTAATTTTCAAAACAAACTTCAACAAAAAGCCAGTTGGTAGACTTAGAAATGAGAGTCACCTCCAAACTCAATTTATCCCAAAGGATGGCCAAACCACCTGAAGATGAACACAAAAAGTTCCATTTCTTCCATGATTTAAAAGAATTTACTGAAGATTGGTCACACAACTTAGACTCTTGAAGTAAAACTAAATGAGCACTTGATAAATCAATTTGATGTTTTATCAGATATTTTTTGTTAGGGTCATTAATGCCCCTAACATTCCAAGAAATAATCTTTATTGAATCATTTAAATTTATTCTTATGCTTCATTTATTTAATTTTTGCTTTAATTATTTCATGGGGAAATTCTTTTAAAAATATTTATGCCAAATGTTGAAAACGTGTTATGCTCCCAAATTTTCTCAGGATTTAGGGTTTTATTTTATTGAATTTTCTATGACTATTTTTTTATCACTCCATTTCTTCATGCAACCATTATATCATTAAAGCGTTATTTTTATTTGATTTTATTATGCATTAGAATTAGGGTTTGATTTTGATTCAGTCAAAATCATCTCATTCACCTAGGAAACTTAGGGTTTTGAATTAAATCGATTCTAACCCTAGTAGCGATGTCCATCGCATCACATAACCCCCTTGTCTACTTTCATCACATAGGGGATTACGTAGGTAGACACTCTTCCCCGAGTATCGATTGATATGTATACGCCTTATGTGTATTGCCACCAAGCACATTGACTCATGCGAGGGGGTTTCTAGGGACACGTGGGAAAGTTTTTGATATTTCGTATCATGACAACATGACAAATGTGGACATGACATGTGTGTTGTGTGTTGTGACCACATGGGAAATGTGGAAATGACATTTTGTATCAGAGCCCAAGTTTAAACACTAGGCTTGTTTGGGCACATTATTTATTCCGTAATTTCGGTTAATTTGTAAATACCTCATTTTTGTAGGATACCTCCCCAACAAGTTAGGTGAGCAAGTTCATGCCACACTGAGTTTGCCGAGGTGCACAGTGATTCTTCAACTAAGGGTCAGGCACCGTCAGCACCACTGGCACCACAGGCCCCACCTATACTAGATATTGGGCCATAGATATTACAGACGCTTCAAGTAGTGTCAGATAGGCTACCACTAGCTGCAGTTGTGCCACACATAGAGCCACATGCTAAGCCCTGCATTGATCTGCGAGAGGAGCCACACATGGAGCCATGAGCAGAGTCACATGTGGAGCCCCACGTCGAGCCATGAGAGGCACCACGTGTGGAACCTTATGTGGAGGTACCAGATACAATAGTAGAGGAGGTTCGATTGGCATATAGAGCCCATAGTAGGAGCCCTCCACGTCATGCTAGGCGTGAGGAGGAAGTAAGAGTGGAGTAAATTTTTCATAGACCTTATGATTTTGGTGCAGAGGAGCCTATCAGAGGGCATAGAGATCGAGGAGACCCTATTAGGGATTTGTTGAGGTTGAATCTACCTACATTCACCGGGACTACAGAGGGAGCTGAAGCTGAGGCTTGGCTCATCAGCTTAGATAGGTGCTTCGCATTGCATCCTTATGAGGGGAACATGAAGGCACATGTGGCAGTCCACCTATTACGAGATGCAGTAGCTACTTGGTGGCGCACTGAGGAGTGCAAGCACCGTCTATCGTTGGACACACTCTCATGGGAGACTTTCATTGAGTGCTTCAATGCGTGATATCTATTAGATCACTACAGACAGCGTCGCATAGATGAGTTCCATGATCTTCAGTAGAGAGGGCTTACTGTTGCTCAGTATGAGGGTAGGTTCACTAAGTTGTCTCGATATGCAAAGTATCTCCATGATGAGAAATTCCTGGTTCATAAGTTTATCAGAGGGTTGAACCATGGGATAGCAGGGCCTGTGCACATGGTAGACCCCCAGACATTGAGTGATGCTGCCAAGAAGGCATACATAGCTGAGGAGATATAGGGATGAGGGCAGAGTTCATACCCTTAGTTTTAGGATCATGGGTAGCAGCAGCATCAGCAGAGTTACCATAGACCACCACCACCACCTCAGAGAGAAGGATTTAGTTCCGCATCTTTACCTTCTAGGCCTCTACAACAACAGCAGAGATCCAGGCCATAACAAAGGGCACATGAGGGTCATAATCAAGGTTTGTAGCAGTAGGGCCTGCATAGGGATCAGGGGCAACAGGGACCACCTGCGGGACCCGCGAGGTCACAACAGTCCTATAGGGGTTCAGAGGGGTCCACAGGTTGATTTGGACATCAGCAATTAGGTAGGACTCAGACTAGACAGGTACAGGCTCGGGGCCCATGCTATGTTTGTGGTGGGGTGGGACATCTAATCAGAGAGTGCCCACAAGGCTTTACAGTAGGGGGATAGCCTCGTGTAGGAGGATCAGAGCAGACGGTTGGAGATGTGGGTAGGTCCCACCATATGTTTGCAGCGGTTGATAATAGCCAGGCTAATTTTTAGGCATTAGTGATTGAGACCTCAGGTATGATTGGGGGTGTCTCCATTTCTATTCTTTTTGACTCTGGCGCTACTAACTCTTTCATATCTCCATCATTCGTGGAGCGTTGCAGGCTGGTGGCCTCTAGGTAGGGCGATAGGTGGGAGGTTGAGTTGGCCATAGGGGCTAAGATGATAGTAGATACCTTAGTCCATGAATGTGAGATATCTTTGGAGATCTTTACTACATTATGTGACCTTAGGGTTATGCCTTTACGTTCCTACGGTGTGGTTTTGGGTATGGACTAGCAAGCTAGATTGTTACTAAAAGGTGATTAGCTACTTAGATGATCATGGTACATCAGTTGAGATAGGGGGCATTCAAAAGCCCACAACAGTTCGTATGATATCCTCTCGGTAGCTTAAGTGCTGCATGCGGAAGGGATGCCGGATGTTCGCTATTACAGTTTTTGATAAATCAGAGGATGAGTCTAAGGCATCATTAGATGACCATCCCATCTTGAGAGAGTTTGTCGATGTGTTTCCAACAAAGTTACCGGGGATGCCACCCTGTTGTGAGGTAGACTTTCATATTGATTTAGTTTCAGGTGCCGATGCAGTGTCTCGTGCACCCTACAAGATGGCCACTCATGAGCTCATAGACCTCAAGTTGCAGCTTGAGGACTTGCTCAAGAATGGGCACATTTGACCAAGTGTTTCACCTTGGGGTGTTCCGGTCATCTTCGTGAAGAAGGATGGGTCTCTTCATTTATGCATGGATTATAGGCAATTAAATAAGGTGACAGTGAAGAACCGTTACCCTCTTCCTAGGATTGATGATCTCTTCGATCAGATGCAGGGAGCCAGGGTGTTCTCTAAGATTGACTTGAAGTCTGGTTATCATCAGTTACACATCACAGAGGTAGACATCTATAAGACCACCTTCCGGACTCGATATGGCCACTATGAGTTCATTGTGGTACCCTTCTGTTTGACAAATGCCCCTGCAGTGTTCATGAGTCTCATGAACATGGTGTTCCGAACCTACTTGGATCGGTTCATGATTATTTTCCTCAATGACATTTTGATCTATTTGCAGATTGAGGAGGAGCATGAGGAGCACCTACGTCAAGTTTTGCAATGCTTGAGGGAGCATAATCTTTATGGGAACTTGGCGAAGTGTGCATTTTTCAGCATAGAGGTATAGTATTTGGGGCACATCCTATCTGGTGATGGAATCTCTATAGATCTATTGATGATCAGGGCTATCAGAGATTGGCCACCACCCACCAGTGTGATAGAGGTTAGGAGTTTCATGGGGTTAGCTGGTTACTACCATAGATTTGTTGAGGGTTTCTCTCAGATAGCGCACCCCATCACTTCCCTTCAGTGGAAAGGGAAGAGTTTCATTTGGACTGAGTAGTGCGAGAGGGCCTTTGGGGTCCTCAAGGAGTGTCTTACTAGTGCTCCCATCTTAGCGGTTCCTGATCCAGCAGCAGATTTTATGGTTTGCATGGATGCATCACTTGAGGGTTTGGGAGTCGTACTTATGCAAGGTGGTAGAGGGATCATGTATGAGTCACGAAAGCTCAAGACCCATGAGATGAACTACCCCACTCATGATTTAGAGCTCGCAGTGGTGGTTCATGCTCTAGTTCGTTGGAGACATTTCTTATTGGGTCATCACTTTGAGCTTCATTCAGAACATCACAGCCTTCCGTACATATTCATACAGCCAAATCTAAACGCCCGTCAGTGGCATTGGATGGAGTTTCTTTGTGAGTATGACTTTGATGTCCACTACATCAAAGGGAAGGAGAACATGGTTGCTAATGCATTGAGTCGAAGGTGCTACGAGATCCTGACCTTGACTCTGAGTGTGGACTTGAGGGGACACATTATTCAGCATCTAGCTGAGGATGAGTGGTTTCTTGAGGTGCAGCAGGAGATCTAGTCATAGAGGGCCCTTGTGGGAAAGTTTGTAGGATACTTACTTGAGGCAGATGGGTTACTTCGTCATCAACAGCGCATCTAGGTATCTCGCACAGGTGACCTACATTTAGTAGTGTCATCATAGGCTCACAGAGCACCTTATGCAGCACATTTGGGGGTGAAGAAGATGCATTCCAACCTACGATAGTTGTACCATTGGGTGGGTATGAGACAAGATATTGTAGAGTTTGTTGCTCGATGCCTTGAGTGCCAGAGGGTCAAGGCCGAGCATCAACATCTAGTGGGTCTTTTATACCCTCACAAGATACCTGAGTGGAAATGGGACACCATTTCCATGGATTTCATTATTGGTCTTCCTATGTCTTCTCATTGCCATGATGCCATCATGGTGACAATTGACAAGTTGACCAAGGTGGCGCATTTCTCACCTATACGTACGACATATAATGCGCCAATAGTGGCGAGAGTATTCTTGGATGATATTGTGAGATTACATGGGGTACCTTGCTGCATCATTTTTGATAGGGACTCAGTGTTCACTTCAGCCTTTTGGAGGGTTTTGCAGTAGGCGTTGGGCACACAGCTCAATTTTAGCTCCGCTTATCACCCCGAGACAGATGGATAGATAGAGTAGGTGACTCAGGTGTTGGAGGACATGCTCCATATGTATGTTATGGACCATCAGTCTAGATAGGAGGAGTATCTATATCTGGTTGAGTTTGCCTACAATAATGGGCATCACAGCTCGTTAGGTATGCCTCCTTTTTAGGCTTTATACAGTAGACCTTGCAGGACACCATTGATTTGGGATTGGATAGAGGACAGAGTTGCCATTGGTCTAGAGTTGGTTTAGGATATGGAGCAGCAGGTCACACTTATTAGGTAGAGACTTTAGGAGGCACAAGATAGATAGAAGAAGTATGCTGATGCTAAGAGACTAGATCGGAGCTTCTCAGATGGTGACAGAGTATTCCTGAGAGTGTGGCCACACACGAGTCCAATCTATTATGGAAAGGGCTCTAAGCTCGCACCATGCTTCATAAGACCTTTTAAGATCTTGGACCAGATAAGACCTGTAGCCTACTGTCTAGCATTGCCACCTAACCTGTCGTGCATCCACGATATTTTTCATATGTCTATATTACAGTGATATATATCAGATTTATCTAATGTATTGGATTGGAGTGCTCTACAGGTAGAGGCGGATGGGCAATTGTCTTTGGAGCCAATTCACATATTGGCTCATCGAATGCTAGGCCTTCAAGGTCAAGAGCTGGACCAGGTTAGGGTCCAGTGGGATTGTTATGATGAGGTCACAGTGACTTGGGAGGATGCAGCTAGTTTGAGGGCACTCTATCCTCACCTTTTTGATGACTTCTAGGAGGAAGTTTAGTCTTAAGGGGGAGGATGTGAGGCCAATTTATTTCACTTCCCTATTTTGAACATTTTACATTATAGTTGGTACATTATTAGACATTTAGAGACTATTGATTTCCATTATGCAAATTTAGACTATATCTCCTGATTTGGATTAGTTTTGATTTGTTATGTGGTGATTTGATTACATCCTATTTTGATTCTATTATGATGCTAGACATGTGAGATACGTTTGATGATTATTATTGATGTGGATTATGAGCTCATTTTATAGATTTGTTATTGATTTTGATCTTGAGATATTAGATAGAAAATACAATTGTGAATCTTAATTGTGATATGAGTTGATTAATGTTGTGTATGAATTATGTGATGACATGATTTAATTTTTGTTGCTTCAACTATGATATATCTATGTTGGATTAACAGTTTAATTTAGTTGTGCAGGTGATTTTCCAAGCCACAGAAAATCAGAGGCAGTTCTCACACTTATGTAATTCCTTGTTAAGCCAATCCATTCCCAAGAGGGATGAGGATCACGTGTGATCGAATGATGTTTTTGTACATGCTTGATTTATTTATTTGGCCTAGTTCACCCCTTTTATTTGATTTAAATTATGTGTGGTAAAATTTATATTTTGGTTTACACCATTTGGTGTTATTTTATTTATGGCCCATTTAAATTTATTTTACACCTCCCTAAGTGTTTATTAGAGTACCAAACTTACCCTAGGGTCTAGGGTCCATTTGGACTTACTAAACCCTAGGGTAACTCACATCTAGTCACTCTAAACTTGGGTTTAGTAAATGTGATGAAATTTAAAATGGCTAAGGGTGGGAGATGAGTCATGCCTTGGAAAAGACCCATCTCCCTTCCCAAAGCCTGGGGATTCCTCCACCAAGAAGACTTGGGGGTTCTTCAAGACCCCCAAGTGTGTGGGATCTCCCTCCAAGACTCTCACACATGTGTGAGATCATCTTGGAGGAAGATGGCTCTCTTGGAGGATAAGAGGATGACATGTGTCATCCCTTATCCTCATGGAGCCTTGAGGGGAGTTGCCACCTCTCCACTTGGTCTCTCACACATGTGTGAGAGCACAAGTGGATAAGGTGATGGTTTGAATGGATTAGAGGGTGACACTTGTCACCCTCACACTCCTTCTCCCTTGCAAGTGGCATGGGATGAGGAAGGAGAAGGTGACAAGTGTCACCTTCTCATTCCTTAGGGCCAATTTTGGAGGCCTATTTTATCTCCTCTTGGAGAGGAGTTGGGGGTTTCTTGCTTTTTGAAATTTGTTTCTATTTTTGGAGGTTTTGGGAAGTGTTGGAGAAATTTTGGAAGCTTGGAGACTTGGAGAAGCTTGGAGCTCTTCTTCAAACATTCTTCGATTGTTGGGCTCTTAAGGTAAGCCCTAAGGCAATAGCCATTTCCTTATGCTTATTTTCATTTTGTTGTGTGCTTGAAATTTGTGTGTTGGGTGTTATTTTATTTTTGTGTGGGTTTTGTTGTGGGTGAGAGCATCTCCATTGGAGAAAAGGCTCAATTCATATGGGGTCGGGGAGAGTGAACCTCCTCGAGGTCACATCCTATTGTTGTTCTATTTATAGCCTTGAGGGCATTCTATGGTGTTTGGGAGTATTTTGGATGGCAAGAGTGCCATGGTGATTTTGAGTTCTATGGAGGTATTATTTTGGCTTGAGGCTTTATGGTTTTGTGATTATTGAGTTGGAGTGACCTCTTAAGTTGAGGGGTCCACTCCCCTACCCCTTGAAAACTCATTTTATTAAGTTTAGTTTTGTGCAAATCCTTGGGTGAAATTTTGGTGTTGTTTGTGATTTCATTATTGTGGTGTGAAATGAATCCCGTGTGAGAACTACCTCCCTAGCTCGGGGGTGACCCACTAGTGGGTTTGTGGTAGGGAGGAGGGCGATTTGTGTGGCCTCGGTTCCCTTTTTGTGTTTTTATGCATTGCAGGTTTTGTTGAAGTTATGGATTTTTGGAGAAGTCTATTTTAGTTTTGTTGCAATATTTAAGTTGGCTGTTTGAGAGCCATGGCCTTGGAGGCCTTAATGTATTGTTGTCTAAATATTGTGCTCCCCATTGTTATTGTTGTAGAAAGAATTTTCAATGTGTAAATCATATTGTAGTGTTTTCAAAAAATGTGTATTATGTTGCTGATATGTATTGAGTTGTGGAAAGTTTACAAAAAGGAAATATAGTTTGCTGCCACTTTATTTCAGAAAGAAAACATATGTTATTATTTTGATTTTTGTGATATGCTAAAATAGATAGGAGAGTAAATCAATTCTGTTGGAGTGGATTTGGGAACAACAAAAATTGTTTAAAGCTTCTCATGAGAAATCATGTTTCAAGCAATGTATTTATAGGAATTTGTTTAAATTATTTTGCTGTTTTAAAATTAAAGAGTTTGCTCTATTTAGATTACTGTCAAAAGAAAAACATAAATAGTAAATTTGTATTATTTATTTTGCAAAAAAAAATGTATACAATACTGGTTTAAGTTATGTTTTCAAATCTGGTCACATTATTTTATTAGATGATTGTGTAAATATATATACATTGGATATAATATATATATATATATATATATATATATATATTCAACTTATATATATATTTCTGTTATATATTTAATTCAACCCACTGATAACACTATGCATAAACAGTGTGTATATATATATATATACATATGTGCATATTGTAAATAAATGACAAACTGTTTTAATTGAAAAATACACCAGAAACTACTTATTTTTTTTTAGTCCTAAAATACCATACAAAGTGGAGAGAATGAATTTAGAATAGAGTACTGGCCGAACCTTGAGGAGGGTTTACTATTTTGAAATTAAAAAAAATGAAACATGTTGGGGGTGGGGGGGGGGGGGGGGGGACAACGGCCATGCCGCTGCCTACTCCCCATTTCCTACATTTGTTTGAGGTGAGCGGGGGGGGGGGGGGGACGATCCCCCCACCCACTTCCCACCTTACGGTGGGGGGTGGGTGGTGAGATCGCCCCCCCAAACCCCTTATCCTTCAATGAAAACAGCGGCGGGAGGAGTCTTATGGGTCGTCGGCCTTGATTTGTATTCGGCCTCCTTCGCCCTTAAACCTGTAGTGATCCTACTTTGTATTCCAACAAAATATTTAGTATATGCAAAATGAATATTATATATATATATACAATGATTTATGTAGGTATTTAAAATCTAACAAAACAAATTCTCATATCTTTATCACATTAAAAAAAGTATATATATATATATACATGAATATGTATATATAACTACAAAAGAAAAAGGGTATACCCTGTGTATACACCAAGGAAATATACCTCTATGAGAGGTAGTAGAAACTACTGACATGGCTGCCACTCCTTCCATCAAACCCTACCTGCAACAAAAACGGGAAAATAAATGGAAAACAAAAATGAGAAAACAAAAAGGGAAGACAAACAAAACAATAGAATAGAATAGATATTAGGGTTAGTGCTCTTCATAAGGAAATTAATAAAATATTGGATAGGGCTTAGTTGGAGGATGTGTAGGAAAATAGAAGTATTTATTTTAATTATTTCATTTATTTTATTTTTCCATGTGCACAGAAAATTAAGTTTTCCCCTCTCTTTTGCTTTTTAGGCCTTTTTGATTTGTTTTGCCTTCCCTAGTGTTTTTATTTAAGTTAATTTAAATATTCTTTTGGGGTTTGGAATATTTATTTCCATGTGGGATATATTTTATGGGAATAGAATTTTTGATTTATTGAAATTCTTTATCCCTTGGCCTATTATTTATTTTGGGCATCCTTATTATTTTTCTAGTGGGTTTTTAAATTCAAATTTTGTGGGAAAACCTTTTAATTAAATTATTCCAATTTAATCAATTTTTATTATTATTATGGGAAGAGATGTTTTAATTTTTCCTCTTTTAATATTTTTAACTTGAGTTATTAATAAATATAATTGTTGAAATTATATTTATTAAGGGACTTAATTAATGAATTTTATTTTGGTCATTTAATTAAATTTTGAATTTTATATCTGGATGAGTGGTAAATTTTAGTTTTGACCCTTTGAATTATTTAAATTTATTCTTATGCTTCATTTATTTAATTTTTGCTTTAATTATTTCATGGGGAAATTCTTTTTAAAATATTTATGCCCAATGTTGAAAACACGTCATGCTGCCGAATTTCTTAGGATTTGGGGTTTTATTTTATTGAATTTTCTATGACTATTATTTAATCACTCCATTTCTTCATGCGACCATTATATCATTGAAGCATTATTTTTATTCGATTTTATTATGGATTAGAATTAGGGTTTGATTTTGATTTAGTCAAAATCATCTCTCACCTAGGAAACTTAGGGTTTTGAATTAAATTGATTCTAACCCTAGTAGCGACACCCATTGTGTCACATAACTCCCTTGTCAACTTTCATCACACAGGGGATTGCGTAGGTAGATGCTCTTCCCTGAGTATCGATTGACATGTTTATGCCTTATGCATGTTGGCACTGAGCACACTGACGCGTGCGAGGGGGTTTCTAGGGACACGTGGAAAAGTTTTTGATATTTCGTGTCATGACCACATGACAAATGTGGACATGACACTTGTGTTGCATGTCATGACCGCATAGGAAATGTGGGCATGACAGGCTATCCAGCTCTTCCTTATACTTCTTAATTTTGGCCTTCATCCTCATGGCTTTATCAATTGTATCTTCAAAAAAATGCTTAATAAGATCCTCTACTACTAGCTTGAAATTATGTCTGAATGCTTTAGTAGCAAAGTCCTCTTGGTTTTCCACCTTTCCTTCTACCTCACCCTCAAGGGCTTCCAAAATTTCAATCTCTTCTGCTAGTAGATCATGAATCTTCATATTGATATCTGCAACTTTAGAATTACATCTCTTTAAGATGTCTACCTCAAATCTTACATCTTCATACCAGTCATCCAACTAAAGCAATGTTTGAGATGTCAAGATATTCTTTGTTATGATGATATTTGAATCTATCTTTCTCATATTCTTAAGGGTGAACAGATGTTTGTCACTCTTTATTATTCTTTGGCTGACATCCTTCGTCACTTTGTATGCCTTCTCTTTCAAGTTACCTAGCAACTCCCAATTGGATAATGAAATCCTTATTGTTTATACTCCATCATCCAAGAAGTTATTGAACCAGTTATCTATTATTTGTGCATGGTGCTTTTGCACATCCAAAACTGCTATCTCTTCCTAGGATACCAATGTCAATGCAGTATCTTCTGTTATCTGAATGTTGGTTGGTGCTGCCAACCCTTTCACAAAAGCTTGTAATTGAGCTACTTATTCTTTGTACATCTTTTTCTTGGCCTTAGCCTTCCTTATTCTAGCTTCTATTGCATCAGTGTGATCCCTTAATCCTTGGATTTCTTATTCATTTGTGGCATCACCTAAATCAATGATGGTTATTTGAAATTCGTCGGCCCTTATTTATCCTTTGGCCGTATCCACCTTTGGCACAACTATCTGAGCTATCCTTTTCCTTGTAATTGCTTCTCATTTTATTACTGAGACTGTCCTGCCCTCCTCTTCCATCTAGCTGGATCCAATGTAAACAATGATTTGAAATCAAAAGGCTCAGTCTCTTCTTATGGACATACCACCTCTAATGATATCCATGAGAATACAGCTGAATCTGATCCTCCTTGGTCTAACTTCTTAATATGAGCATCTTGTAATTCTTTATTTTTGTCCACCTCATCATCACCCACAGGAATATCTGTATCTTCTTGTCAATTCTCCCCCTGATCTTGTTGCAATGGGACTACCTTAGGTTTTTCTATTTGTTGACCTTTATCTTGATTAGCTTTACCATGATCTTGAACCTTTTCCTATTCTGGTAAGGATTGATCTGGATGTGATGTATTCATTGGATCATCCTGAACCCTATCATCTTTATGCATATCTTGATGCTCTTGTGTTTTACCATATTGATGAGTATCCTTCCTTTGTTCTATTTTATCACCCTCATCAACTTTATCTTAAGTGTTCACAATTGATCCCAGCACCAAACCTTGTTCAGACTCATCCCTTAGGATATCCTATTGTGGTCCTTCAATATGGGCATCCTTATTTGTATCATCTATATCCATAGGGATATTCTCTTTTGATGCTTGGCTATCTTTAATAGCCCCTTCTTCCTTCTCTCCCTCTTTATGATGATATGTCAAATCAATCACCTTGGGGTTGGTTACAACATCAATAAGGACATTTAGAGGTCCCATATGTACCTCCACTTCTAGAGATTCTACCTTATCAGTATTTTTGTCTTTCATTTATGTATCTTTGCTCCCAGTTGCAGATTCTGAGTGGTGGAGTAGGGTCTTAATTGGATGATTAGTCACATTTGTGACTACCACATCATCAATCAAATCGATTGTTGCATTCAAAGGAAGAGGATTATTTATTTCTCTCTAAGGATATATTGAAGGCTTCTTGTGCCATTTTAGATTTTACCTTAATGATCTTCTCAGTTGACACTTTATACTGAAACTCCTTCACTACATTCAAAAGAGGACCCAAATGTTCTTGTGTTTGGACAGGAGGTGATATTGCACCTCTCATTATTAGGTTTTGGTATCTTGAATGCATGGAGACTTTGACCCCTTGTAGCACATCATCCTTCTTCCCAAGTAATGTCTCAATTAGTAACTAATCTTCTTCTTCATCATCATCTTTGTCTTCTTCCCCTACAAGAGTCCTAATTGGACTTTGATCTTGATATTTCAACATCTCCTCATGTGTAGTTGATACCTGGGGAACAAATATTGGTATAGCCGCATGTGGTGTACCTTTAGGAGGTGAGTGTGGTACATACACCAGTGGGATTCCCTCAGTTGTAATCTACTCTGTAGCTCCTGATGAGCTAAACTCTACTACTTTGGTCCCAAGGACCTACCTCTTTCGTACCAGAAAGTCATCATATCATGGCTCTTCCCTTTCTTTCATTTTCCTCTTCTTATCATAGGTGACCATGACAATTTTCTTTTAATTCATTAACCTTCTTGACCACCCAATCCTTGGTCCTTGCCATGACCTTGGTAGTAAGGACATCAATTGAAGTCTCATTTCTTTAGGTCCAGTCTGGGGGTACCAATGCATCATTAAACATCTTGTTATCCTCATACTCATGATCCATAACATTGTCATCATCCTTCTTGAGGTGAGGAGGGACATCTGGTTGTCTGATGGTCCTTATCTAGTCTAATGTAAGCCTTTGATTTTCTCTTCTCCTTACCTCATACTCATCATCACAGTCTACTCAGTAATCCTCTAGGTGCATGGTGTGTCTATATTTCTTATTGAACCTTTTCTCAATCCTATGGTAGGGATCAAAATCTCTAGAAAAGGGAAATAATTGCAAGTTCAAATTCTTTAGGTCCACTTTAGCCTTCCTAGCATTGTCCACAGATCCTACTAGGAACTAGTTGATGTCTATAGGAAATTTTCTATATGGTCTCCCCTCTTTCTTCTTAGATAATTCAAATATGGGGAGTTGTTGTCTCATCATTTCCATCAAGACTACCTTATCATAAGGATACCTTGGTAACATAAATGGGTTTCCACTAAACCCCTCCATCTATATATAAGAGTAGGTCTTGGATTGTATAAACCAAGAACCATATCCACTGATCATTGTTTTAGCTTCTACTGAAAACATTTTGGCTCTATCTCCTCCCACGAGCTTGACTATATGCATAATAAAACAATCATTCACCATCTTGTAATGCTGAACTGATTACCTTCTTTCTAGTTGGGGATAATGCTCCCAGGGAGTTTTCTCATGGGGCAATTTTCCCATCTTTCCCACTGTTTCTAGGCCTTCAAATGTGCCTTTTGCTGCACAAGCATACACTAGGTACGAGGTCATCCTTAAGACCATATCTTTGCCATTCTTCCATTTTTCCATATGATCATGCATAGTATCACTAATAATTTTGGCCCATTGGACCTTTGCATCTTTGTTTTCTATGACCATCCTAATCAATCTAAACATCCACGATTCAAAATCTCCACATCTTTCCCTTCCACTCATTCTACTGAGCAAGAACATCATGTATTGCACCTCTTCATTGAAATAATACTTATATAAATGTTGTGGCATTGTAGCCATGACCTTGGCTCTATTAGCCAAATCTCTCCATCCTTGGTAGATCACATTTCTATAGGTCTTCTAACTAGTGACAAATTCTTTAGCTAAGGCATCCAGGTTTGGCACATAGATCCCTTTGGACACTAGCAAATTGAATGCCTCAGTTATTCAATCCATTGATAAATCCACATAAACTCTTCCCTATTTCTCCACCCTCCTTGTGGCAATGTCATAGTTATGTGCACACTCGATCATAAGCTTCAAAGAATCTGCAGCATAAGGAAAACCAACTACATAGTACATCCCAAAAGTGACTATAGTTTTTCAGAATAGGATGGTCCTCTCAAGAATTGATTTGGGATTGGAATGCCTCAATGTTTGTGTTACCCAAATGGGTATCCTTTGCAAAACCTAGCTTACTGTATACACTGCGTGTCCTAGGAAACATGACCTGTTTAAATTCCATATACCGTTTCTCCATCCTAGGTTGAGACATTTTATCCTGCAAATTAAACATACCAATCTCAAACAACAACATATATCTATCTAGGGTTAGCACATATTAACTCTCTGTGTTTTGAAAGAGGTACAACATTTGAATCTTATGAATTGAGCCAAACATTGCATAAACATTTCCAAAATCCATCATTATTTACCCTCTTTCTAATATGATCATGATATGACTTTACGAAATAATTAGTAAGAGGGATAAATCTTTATACGTACTTGTGAATGCTTCCTCAACCTTTAATTGATGTGGTAATGATCTAATTGATGCACTAGATAGGGTGTTCCTCTATAATTTCTCTCTTTGTTATAGCTCTAGTTCGCAATAAAAGATTATTTGCAATAAGATTAGGAATTCTTGAATGAAATTATGTTGGTTATGATAATAAAATTCCCCTTTTAACTTACTTGAGTTGTGATTTTAGGGCTTATTAATGACGTAGAGGAGATTTGATAGCTTCATTTGGCTAGATCGTAGGAGATTGCTATAGGTGTCTATTGGCGTGAGTTCATTTAAATACCAACGGCCTATACACAACATTAAATGCAGAAAGCACAGGGGTGTGAAGATTGATATCTTGCAAGGAATATCCCCATGGATATCTGGATGAGAAAATCCAGATGTCACCAGCATGGGTTGGGTTAGCCATTGTTGACTGAAGAATCATCATCGAGCCTCAAATTTGCTTTTATAGTAGGTCAGGATATCCATATGGACATGTGGCATCATGCTATTGGTTTTGCAGGAGGTATGGATACTAAATTAAGATCCAAAAATTATGAGTGTAAAATATCCATCAGTTGAAATATCCATATGACATCAGCAAGAGGAGATCTCTTTGTTGTAGCGTAATAACATGAGATCATCGAGATGAGGATATTAAAGTAAGGTCATGATAATAAGAAGGCAAAATATCCCTATGACTTAATATCCTGATGATGTAAGTAGGGTATATCTTTAATATCATGTTAGGTGATTGTGATGTCATCGGGATATGGATCTTAAGACAATGTTCGGATGTTAGCTAATATCTGGATGTCATGAGCAAGTTTAGCATTCTTCGTAAAGCTAGGATGACATGACGTCATCCGGATCAGGATGTTAAAATGAGATCAGGATATTAGAAAAGTTAATATCCATGCACTTTAATGTCTAGGTGACGCAATCAGGATCAGGGGTCTTCATGAAATAGTAATAGCATGACATCATCTAGATGAGGATATTAACTCTGATATGGATATTGAAATAAGATATGGATATTAAGTTAGTATCCTGATGTTAGCTAATGTCCATGTGCATGATGGTTTGATCCACTAAGTACATTAAAGTTGACGTATTGATGTTAATGGAGGTTAGGATATTAAGATAGTATCCGCATGTTATAGCTATGTGAATATCTAGATGACTTGTTGACCAAACTTTGACCATGTGTAACTTCTTTGTTTTAACAAATTTTGGGGTGCTTCAAAAAGAAAACCTTCTTAGATTGTCATGCTCTTTCACTTGGTAGGATTTGTATAAAGAAATTTGAAATTTGAAAATTTGACCTATAACCTAAGGTCCGGACATGCCTAAGAATGACATCCTGACGTGCACTTGATGTTGTTTTTACCATACCACCGAAAAGTAAAGGGAACAAAACAAGCCAAGCCAAAAGTAAAAAAAAGAGTTGGTTCCCTATTTTGTTGGGGCAAAATGGCATGTGTTGTGTAACCACACAATAATTTTCCACCAAAGAAAACAACTGAAATTCAAACAATTCAAGAGATGAAGACAAATTAAGACATAATATTCCAACTCTTATCAAATATTGGCATCCTGACCTTCTTGAATGATATCATGTTCATCAATATAACAATGTTGTAAGAAAGAATCAAGTGTGTACATGTGATTCATTTCTCTCATCTTGAAGACAAGTTGAAAACACCAGTGATAGGTGTTAAGCTACATAGTTGGATTTAACCCTCATATCCAACCTGGATAGAGCCTTGCTGCTAGCAAGCATCCATAGCCCCAACAAGGTTATTCTTGTAATTCTCCTAAGTAGATCCCCACTGCCAGTCAGGCGTCCATAGCCCCAGTAGAGTTACTTGGATGGCCTACTTATTTCTTTCTTTTGATTTTTCAATATGTTCCTTTTATTTTCAATTTTCATAAGGTATGATCATGTAAGTACATTTGCAACGAGTGGACACTTACCGATTTAGGTTGAGAATTGGAATGGTAGAAAGGGAAAATATTTAGATTTTTCACTTAACACTACACTAGTCAACAAATTCAAGTCTTTAAGGTGTATTATGTGAGGATCTCCTTGAACAAAAGAGTTACCACTAATGAACATGATATCACAGACTTGATCAAAGGTACTTAAACTAACATGAGCTACAACCTATGTAAGAATTTGTATTCATTTCTTGAATTCCAACAATTTCACTAGTTTTCTAAAGTGGAAAGGTGCATTGCCTTGCATGACCAAAATAGGGGCTCAACAACGCACAAGCAAAGCAAACACACAAAACAAACTGTACAAACAACTATACAAAGTGTACATATAATACATCATCCCGATATGACCTACCTAGGCCTGAAAGTAATATTTGAGGAACTATCCATTGACTGGCAATGGAACATCCTCACCTATTAAAGTCTTGAGCCTATAGGTGCTATCACCTAAAATTTCAGATATTTGGAAAGGGCCAATCCAAAGTTTATCAAATTTTCCATGCTCACCCTTCCTTTCATGGGCTTTGTCCAATGATAAGACTAAGTCTGAGATTCTAAATGTTTTGACTCTAGCTCTTTTGTCAAACCAACATTTGACTATAGCCTAATGTTTAGCAAATTGATCAATTGCCCTATCTTGTTTTTCTTCTAAGTGCATCAGTTGTAACAACCTGACTTCTTGTTTGTTATCAATACCTAGGTATTTTTGGGCAAATTGTAGGGTAGGTATCTTTAGGTCAATAGGGAGGATGGGATCCACCCCATAAACTAACTAGTAGGGAGAATTTCCTAATGTAGTCTTCATTCTGGTCCTATCTACCCATAGGGCATATTTGAGCAGAGTATTCCACTCTCTGGGATTCTTTTCAATGAGCATTTTTATGATACTTAATAGATTCTTGTTGGTTGATTCAACTAAGCCATTACACTGGGGATAGTAATTACATGAAAACTTTAAAATTATCCCATGGTCAAATGCTCAACTTGAAATCTTGAGAGATACAAAAGTGGGTCCATTATCACAAACTAGAGCATAAAGGATTCCATACCTAGTGGTGATGTTTCTCTCTAGAAATCTAATCACATCATTTGAAGTACAATTCTTGCTACTAATGGCTTCAGTGCATCTGGTGAAGTAATATGTAATTGTCAGCACATACCTGTGTCCTGAGGAGGATGGAGGATTGATGGGACCGATGAAATCCATGCCCCATTGTGCAAATGGATGCATCTCCATCACAAGTTGCAATGGCTGAGCTGCATACGTTTCCTTACTTGAGGCAGTTTGACATGTATGACATAATTTGATGTGTTCAGTGGTATCATTGAAGATGGTTGGCCAATAGTATCCAGCCCTCAAGATGGCATGTGTGGTAGCCAAGTGTGATCCATGGGTTGTACCAAACTTATCATGTAATTCCAAAAGGACTTTAGCAACATCTTGCTTATTTAGACACCTGAGGTATGTTCCTTCATAGTTTCTCTTGAATATGACTCCTTTGATCATATATTTTTGTGCCCTGATCCTAATAGCTCTCCTCTAGGATGCATGCATAGTTGGTGGACATCTCCTAGTGATTAGGACATGCCTAATGTTGGATACCAGTCGTCATTCTCATTTGTATCCACTGCATATTGATGACTTGTCAGATTGGGATCTATTTCAGCAATCATTTGACTAAGAGCATGTCCCCTGACTAACTTCATTGGAGTTATATCCATGTCATAATCTTGAAGTACAATGATCCACTTAGCTCTCTTTTCTCCTGGTTCATTTTGCATAAGGAGCATCTTGACAGCTGAATCTGACACTACTGCAATTACCTTACTTCTAAGGATATAATGTCTAAATTTCTTCATATCTCTAACCAAGGCAAGATCTTGTCTTTCTAAATGGAGAGCTCATGAATGCAATGGGCTTTTCCTCTTTTGCCTCACTCCTTTGAGTTAGGAGTGATGCACATGTATGTTCTGATGCAAAAGAGTAGATGTATAATCTAGACTAATCAGGACCAGGGCATCTGCAATGGCTTTATTGATATCCTTGAATGTTGTCATTGCCTCAGGAGTCCATTCGATCTTAGCATCCTTCTTTAGCATGGCGTTGAGAGGTCTCACGATCTCTGCAAACCCAGTAATGAACTTCCTAACAAAATTGATCTTACCAAAGTAAGATTTCAGTTCCTTTTTGCTTCTTGGAAGACGTAATTTCATAATTGAATCTACCCTTGCAAGGTCAATGGTTATCCTATTTTAAGATATGACACGACCAAGCAATTTGCCTTTGGTCACCCCAAAAATGAATTTCTTTAGGTTTAGGGAAATACCATATTGCTCACATTTCTTGAGTACTTTCTTGAGGCCTTCTATATGATCACCCCTCCATTTTGAGAAAACTGTCAGGTCATCCATATATATTATGATACATTGACCTACCAGCCCTCTGAATGCTATATCCATAGCACACTAAAAGGTCACTCTAGCGTTGCTAAGTTTGAACGACATGCACATGTAAGTGAAAATCCCCCACTTTGTGGTGAAAGTTGTCTTCAATCTATCTATCTTATTCACCATTACTTGGTTATATCCTAAGAAACTATCTAGAAAGGACATAATTTGTGCACCATTTACCATCTAGAGCACCTCATCCAGAGAAGGCAAATGATAATTATTCTTCTTTGATGCTCTGTTTAAGTTCTTGAAGTCCACACATAAACGTATGTCTCCATTTCTTCCTGACATGAACTAGATTAACCACCCAGGTTGAATGCCTGACTAGAAATATGATCTGAGCAACAAGAAACTTCTTGACTTCCTAAAAAATAAGTGGTTCTAGCAAATGTTCACCAGTCTTTGTTTCTGCTTGAAGGGCTTTTCATCAGGCTTTAGGGGTATAGTGTGGGTTATAATGGATGTGTCATAAGTTTTCAATTCATCATATGTCCATGCAATGACATGAATATAGTCTTTTAATTCCTAGGTTATCCCTTCTTTTGCTTCTTCTAAGCACACTTTGCCTATCAAGACATTTCTTGTATCCTCACCTTGTCCTATGTTAACTGGTGCATACTCCCCTCCATCTATTTTGGGAAGATCTTTCTGTTTTATCATGTTATCCAGATCAAAGGCTCTTTCTAGTTCAATCATGCCCTTGGGAATTTTGTTTCTAGGCAAATCAACTATGTCCTCTTCATCCCAGATATGGTCCTCCAAATTTTTCTCATCTACTATCTAGGCTTTGAATATGTCTCTATTTGTAATAAAGTCCAGGATGTGTTGATCGTCGTCAAACACCTAAAAGTTGGTGATATTATCAGGAATGGATGGTGTTGACACCAGATCTACAAAGAACCTCTTCATCCCAGATATGGATAAAGGTTCTAGGGTACTAGCATCTTGTGCTAGTGCATCTGCTTGATGATTAAGTTCTTTGGGAACATATATGATATTGAATGCATCAAACCTTTCTATCAGGTCCTAGACTCTATGTCTGTAACTTGACAACCTCTCGTAGTTGCACACATATATGTTTCTAACTTGCTTCACTACTAGTTCTAAGTCTCCATAGACATGCAGGACATTAACTTTCTTTTCTAAAGAAAACAACAAACCATGTAGCAGGGCCTCATATTCAGCCACATTGTTGGTGCATGGGAAATGTAACCTATATGCTGCCAAGAATGACTTCATTGATGGATTAATGAGGTCTACACCTACTCCAGCTCCTTTTCTTGACTTGGAGCCATCAAATCTTAAGATCCATGGTTTGTCTTTTGTTAAAGGCTTATCAAGACCTCTTTTCTTCTTGGCACGTGTAGCCGCCCCTGCAGATATCCATTTAATCATTTGTGGTTCATCTCTCATCTCATCTGGATGTTTTGATGGGATTAAAACATCAACCTTTTATTTATTTTGAATGTCATAATGTTGAGTATCTTCTCTTTTCATCACTTTGATGTTATCACCTTTATCATTAGGGGATATTGCAATTTCCTTTCTTGCATCTTCAGGAATATCCCTGATCTTATGTAGTTTTTTTCCTGAGCACAACTGCTCTTCCTTATTTAGTATATGGAGGCACAAAGCACAAGTTGTCTTTGAATGTGGTGCCTCATGAAGCCTACACCATCCTTCAATCAGTGCATGATGTAATGGAATTCCTTGCAAAATGTGTCTTTAAATTCGCTTAGACAAGAATTCCTCAAACTTTGTCAAATGACTTCCTCTATCCTCATTTGATAACTCATAATCAGACTCAATGAGATAGTTACTCCCTGGAGTAATAATGCTGGTCTTACCATCAGAATGTATATCATCACATAACAACACCTCTTTTGAGCTAGGTATTAGAATATCTACTTGATTCATCTCCTATTTAGGTTCTTCTGCATCTGAAGAAAACAACAAATAATCAGAATCATCAACATTAGATATTTCACTTACCTCAAGTGATGATGATCCACCCTCTATGCATTCTTTCTAATTCAATCATGTCCAGACATGCTTCACATGTATTTTCTAAATGTGCATCCTCATATAGTCTACACCATCCGATCATCAGCATATCTACAATGGATGTCCCTGTCAATTGACACCTCTGAACTTCTTTGGATAGATATTTCTCAAATCCATGGAAATGATCTACCTCATCTTCATTAGTTGAGATATATTCTGATTCTATCATCAATCCCTTTTGGGCATAATTTCTTCTTTGTTACTACCTTCATAGCCATGACATGACAACATCAACACTTCTTCAATTTTGACTCCTTGAGGTCTTAGTGCATACACCCCTAGCTCAATGTCCACATACAATATTTCATTGTTATGATTATACTCAGTGATCATGTGTTTCATACATGGTTTAGCTTCAATTCTTAGTTGATTAGGAACTCCTTTCCAGGACAGCCACATATGAATGAAATCAGTAGCCATGTAACCATTTAAGGTCTTTGACCAATCTTTGCTGAGAAGCATGCCATATATGTCAAGTATGTCCACTACCTGAATATCTATGTAGTATTGCACTCTTGGATCTGATACCAGCTACATATGTATGTGTGCCATCTCACTTACCACACTAACCTTTGACTTGTCTAACTGAGTCACTTTCTTGAGGGATTTAGCTGGATGCAGACCTAAAGTTTGACAAATAGACAAAGGCATCACATTGGTTGAGGCACCTAAATCCACAAGACAGTCATGTAGGTTCTTACCAAATATTCTCAATGTGAGTAAGAAAGGGGGTGATTTAGATTTATCCTTGTATAGGGTCATCTGTGATGCATCAACAACATGAACAGTGGCTTGCACTTTAGGTTTAACAGTATTATCTCTAGGTGCAGGATCTCTAGCTAGGATATGACTAGGATTGTGATTAGGATTATGACTGGGACCTTCTTCCTTGGGTGTAGGTTCGTCTAGTGACTTCAAGAAGACTTTCTTGATAACAGGGGTTTTTAATAATTCAAATAAAGACATGTTGATCTTTATCTTCTTCATTTCTTCGGCCAGGTAAGTAACAAGCTTGTCTAATTCAGGTAGTTGACTCATGGCTTTTGCTACTGTAGTCTGTGGTGTGAAGTACTGTGTATTCATCTTAGGGGGTCCATGGTTATTGCTTTCTTTAGGATCTGGAGGTGTATTAAAGTTATTAGGAGGGATGGATGTGGTCAAGGGACCAGCAAGGCAATTTGCATTGCTCCTAAGGTTATAGTTATGTCTTCCATGATATTGCTGCTGATATGCATGAACTTCTTTGGCTTCTTATTCATGCTCATTTTCATCCTCAAAGTGGAAAACATAATTTGTCTCAAAGGCCAAGGCAGATTCCTCACATGCCAGGGTATAGTTCTCATGCATTGCAGTCATCTAATATGTTGATAATCATCATAACTCTTAAGTACTAAAGCTGACTCATATCCCAGGGGAACGATCTCATTACCCTTAGGAAAAGGTGGATCTCCTGCAGTGTTTGACACCTCAGGTTGGAATATGCTAGCTGCTATTTTGAACTGCAGATAGTCCAACTTAGCATGTGCATTTGTGTGTATGCATCCTGCACCAATTAGTGAGTGCAGCTTCTACCAAATTAACTCTAGTTGTCTGCTTAGGTTCAGCAGGAGGCTGATTATCTAGGGGGGATGGTAATGAACCATTATTAGTTTGGGTGTTCCAAACTCTAGGTGGCCTAGGGGCATTGTTATTACTATTGTTGAAATTTCTCTCATTGTTGTATCCATGATCAGGATATCCAGATCTCTCATTATTGTTCCCATATCCTCTATCAGGATATCCTCTGTTTTGGTTTTGATTTGACTATGAGTAAAAGTTTTGACTTCTCAGATGAGTGACTTCAGTGGCTATCTTTCTTAATTGAGCTGATATCTCTTTGATATCATCCTTTTCTTCTTGCACTTTGGCTACTATAGTGTCTTGTTGTGGCTGGAAGAATGAATTACCATTATTGTTTTGTACAACATCCTGGGGTGCATGTCCAGGGTGAGGTATGATCTGTCCATTACCCTGAGGAGGCATGATTCTAAGTGGAAGTACTTGCAATGGATTAACAGGAGGCATCAAGGCTCCATTAGCTTGTGGTTGGTTAGGATATGCAAGATATCCCAGGTTAGGTGTAAAACCTAGGGTTAGCTACTGATTAACTTTAATAGCTTCTTCAAAGGCTCCTGACAAGGATGTGATGGCAGGATGTGTCCTCCTAATGAACATAGATGTCAAAGGATCTAGGGCTAAGTAGTAAACTAACCTAGCTGTTGCATCATCTACATTGTAAGGGGCAGTTAGTTTGGAGTACATCTTTTAGACTCTAGCATTGAAGTTGGATATCAACTCTCTCTCAACTCTTTTAATTGTGGCAAAGAGGTGATACATCATGGCGACATCTACAGGTATTTTAAATCTTCTTTTGAAAGATTTCTCTAGATCATCCCAAGAATCTATAAAAGACTGAGGAAGGCTGATATACCAGCTGTATGCCTCTTCTCCTAATGAGTATGGGAATAACCTACATACAACATCCTCATACTGTATCCTAGCTCTGAAACAAGCCTCCTTATAAGTTTGGATGTGGTCATCCGCATCTTGATAGGGGTGATATTTCAGACAAATCTTGTCTAGATTTTTAGGCAAGGGATTATAAGTAACAAAGAGTAGTGGTGATTCAACAGTGAAGAATGACATTGTAGGTGGTGTTGGAGGTATCACAATAGGTATTACTAGAGATAATGGTGAATTTGTAATAGTGGGACTGTGATGAATATTTGTTGTACGGGGTCTGAGTCCAAAGATAGGTAATTCCTCTAAAGGTCTAGTGGATCTCAACCTTGTATTAGGTCTATGAGCCAGTGCTTTAAAGTTCAGGACAAACTTTAGACATTTTGACATAATCTTTACAAATATGTAGGTAATTACTCCTCTAGAGTGGATATTTATGGATACTCAACTTAACTGATAAGATATTTGCAAGATATTTGAAGAGACTGCAAATATCAATTCAAACTTGGAATTCCAGACAACTATCTATAACTATCAAGGTGATTAACCACAAGGACAAGATATTTGCAGACGAATTCCTCAAATTATTGAATATTAATGGAATCTTTGCACAAATAAACTAGATCGGGAGTATTATCAAGAATTTTGAAAATACCTTTTCACCTGAGCGCGGAAAAATGATATCAAGACACAAACTCTCAAATCAAATTGCTCTGGCCCTCCTTCTAGCACAAAAACTGTTGATGATGATGTTAGTCATAACAACAATGATAAAATTCACAAAACAAACCTTATCTTCTTGAAGAATATGATCAATTCAGGATGAATTGATGATTCCAAGTCTCTGTTAGTTAGTTCATAACCTTCTAATAATCTCTCAATCAGTTTGATGTGAATTGTTGTTTTCCATTTGGGGCCTTACACTTGAATTTAAAGTATTTGTATCCTAATATATAGATATTACTTTGTTTTCCCTGTTCTGTATAAATTCTCAACAAATGATATTAAATCTTATAATATTTAACTAGATCATACAAATATTTATGTTAAGTTTGATCAATTCTTTTGATTATCACTCTGGTTAAGACTATTCATGATTATTTTGATTAGTTCTTCTGAAACTATCTCTAATTTGCTCAAATTTGAACTAATCTATACATGATTTTGCTTCTGCACTCCAAATTATTCTAAATAATGTGCCTATAAGTAGATATTTCTATGATTCCTATCATTATTTATGATTATTTGCATGATATTTGCAATTCTACATGTGATTTGCTGAAATATGCCTATGATATTCATGTATTTGTAGATGTCTGCATATTAATGTTCTGCTTTCCATTTATCAGTATATTACAATTGTGATGATGGTGATTTAATGAAATTTAAATAAATTGAAATTAAATTCTAACTTTATTGAAATGAATGAAGTTCGGTCACTGATCCACATATATCCTTGATACTTTCATGAAAGAGAAGAAAATCAAACCATATTTCACTAGGGCATTCCACATCTACATATGATTGATGTGAATCTTCAAAGGAAAGGATAACAACAACATTCACATACTAAAATGCACTCCAAGGGATGCAGCAAATCAAAGGAACGTCCAGATATCATTCACAGATTATGCAAGATTTACAATAATTTGTAATCAAAAGTCTTCATCTTCATTCAAGTATGCAAAATGAATATAAATTTACAAATGACCTTGAGAATGAACCATGACATTCAACAATCCAATCTCAATTAAGCTTCTAATAATCTTACAAATGGGACTCTCCATCATTTAATAGAACAAGGGTGAGAGTTAGTTGCAAAAGATCCAATGATCTAGATTTATCTATGGTAATCAACAGTCCAGAAGCTTTTGACCAAGTCAATAATCAAAACACATGGCACAAATTGCCAGCTAGCAATTATCTGGAATACTCTTCAAATTTTTTAACCTAGTCAACATGATATCTACTTTGCATTATCATCCTCCTCTTCATCAGTAGAAGACTCATCTTTTGTTACTCTACATCTAGTCCCTTGGATGAATTCATATGCCTAGACAACGTTTTCTATCTCTATAATGTCTACTATCTTTACCTTCTTAGATGCATGCTTCTATGCCTTTAGTTGATCCTGTAAAGATATCCACCAGTTTGTCTGGCTATCTAGCTCTTCCTTATACTTCTCAATTTTGGCCTTCATCCTCATGGCCTTATCAATTGTATCTTCAAAAAAATTCTTAATAGGATCCTCTGCTACTAGCTTGAAGTTATCTCTAAATGCTTTAGTAGCAAAGTCCTTGTCCTAGTTTTCTACTTTTCCTTCTACCTCGCCCTCAAGGGCTTCCAAAATTTCAATCTCTTCTGCTATTAGATCATGAATCTTCATACCGATATCTACAACTTTAGAATTACATCTCTTTAAGATGTTTACCTCAAATCTTACATCTTTGTACCAGTCATCCAACTAAAGCAATGTCTGAGATGTCAAGATATTATTTGTTATAAGGATATTTGAATTTGTCTTTCTTGTATTCTTAAGGGTGACCAGATGTTTGTCACTCTTTATTAGTCTTTAGCTGACATACTTCTTCAATTTGTCTTCCTTCTCTTTCAAGTTACTTAGCAACTCCTAATTGGATAATGAAATCCTTATTGTTTGTACTCCATCAACCAAGAATTTATTGAACCAGTTATCCATTATTTGTGCATGGTGCTTTTGCACATCCGGAGCTGTTATCTCTTACTAGGATACCAATGTCAATGTAGTATCTTCTATTATCTAAATGTTGGTTGGTGCTGCTAACCCTTTCACAAAAGCTTGTAATTGAGCTACTTATGCTTTGTACATCTTTTTCTTGGCCTTAGCCTTCCTTATTCTAACTTCTACTATGTCAGTGTGATCCATTAATCCTTGGATTTCTTGTTCATCTGTGGCATGGCCTAAAGAAATGGTGGTTATTTGAAATTCCTCAGCCCTTATTTCTCCTTTGGCCTTAACCACCTTTGGCACAGAAATCAAAGATGTCCTTTAAACTATAATTGCATCTCATTTTATTACTGAGACTGTCCTTTCCCTCCTCTTTCGTCTAGCTGGATCCAATGTAAACAATGATTTGAAATCGAAAGGCTCAATCTCTTCTTGTGGAGGTGCCACCTCTAAAGACATCCATGAGAATATAGTTGAATTTGACCCTCCTTGGTCTAACTGCTCAACGTGAGCATCTTGTAATTCTTTATTTTGTCCACCTCATCATCACCCACAAGAATCTCTGTATCTTCTTGTTGATTTTCCCCTGATCCTATTACGATGGGATGATCTTAGGGTTTTCTATTTGTTGACCTTTATCTTGATCAGCTTTAACATCATCTTGAACCTTTTCCTATTTTGGTAAGGATTGATCTGGATGTGATGTATTCATTGGATCATCTTGAACCCTATCATCTTTATGAATATCTTGATGCTCTTGTGTTTTACCATCTTGATGAGGCTCCTACATTTGTTCTCTCTTATCACCCTCAACTTTATATTTAGTGTTCACAAGTGATCCCAGCACTAGCCCTTCTTCAGGCTCATCCCTCAGGATATCCTATTGTGCTGCTTCAATCTGGGCATTCTTATTTGTATCATCTATATCCATATGGATATTCTCTTCTGATGCTTGGCTATCTTTAATAGCCCCTTCTTCCTTCTCTCCCTCTTTAGGCTAATATGTCAAATCAATCAGCTTGCGGATGGTTAGAACATCAATAAGGATATTTAGAGGTCCCATGTCTACCTCCACTTCTAGAGATTCTACCCTATCAGTATTTTTATCTTTCATTTATGTATATTTGCTCCCAACTGAAGATTCTGAGTGGTGGAGCAGGGTCTCAATTGGATGATTAGTCACATCTGTGACTACTTCATCATCAGTCAAATTGATTGTTGCACTCAAAGGAAAAGGCTTATTTCTTTCTTTCTCTAAGGATGTATTGATGGCTTCTTGTGCCATTTCAAATTTTACCTTAATGATCTTCTTAGTTGACACTTTATGCTGAAACTCCTTCACTACATTCAAAATAGGACTCAGATGTTCTTGTGTTTGGACACGAGGTGATATTGCACCTCTCATGCTTGGGCTTTGGTATCTTGAATGCTTAGGGACTTTGACCCCTTGTATCAAATCATTCTTCTTCCCAAGTAATTTCTCAATTGGTACCTAATCTTCTTCATCATCATCATCTCTATCTTCTTCCCCTACAACAATCCTAACTGGACTTTGCTCTTGATCTTCCAACATCTCCTCATGTATAGTTGATACATGGGGAACAAATATTGAGATATCCACCTGTGGTGTACCTTTAGGAGGTGAGGGTGGTGCATACACCAGTGAGATTCCCTCAGTTGTAAGTTGGTCTGCAGCTCTTGATGAGCTAGGCTTTGTTGCTTTGGTCTCAAGGACCTGCCTGTTTTATACTAGAAAGTCATCATTTCCTAGCTACTCCCTTTCTCTCATTTTCCTCTTCTTTTCATATGTGACAATGACACCTTTTTATTTTAATTCATTCACCTTCTTGTCCACCCAATCCTTGGTCCTTGCTGGTGCAGGAGCTCCTAGTTTTAGTCATTTTTTGGCTGTCATGTTTTGTTGTCTTGTTCTTTTGTTCTCTCTAAGGCTTTGAAAGCCATTTTGCATAAGATGTAATAAGGACTTGGTCCATTTGGTCAACTAGTCCAATATAGCCTTAATAAGGTCTATATTTTAATGTAATTTCACTTGGAAACATGTGGTTTCTTGTGAAGAATGTAACCTCCATCGGTTCACTACCCTTGGAGGGCGGTTGTATGGTTGGAGGAGAAGAAGAATCATTGCTAACACCTTCTATAGGAAGAAAACTATATGATCATGCTAAGTTAATGAAGTGGAGACGTTTTTGGAGTGCAAAACAGTAATTTTCTGTGTTTTTGCTGAAGACAGTCATCTGGTACAGCCTGTACGGACGGTGTAGGAATCTAAAACCTAGAAAATGTGTTAGGGATTTGAACTACCTTTCATTTACATGTAATTAGAGCTCTTGACACTTCTTGTGAAGGAAGAACCAATTCGTTTTGTAAAAACTATTTTGAAAACCCTCTAAACTAGGGTTTTGTGCAAAAATGAGGAATTTCTCCTCTGTCCTCTGAAAGATCTCACCCATTTTCAGTAGGATGGAGGAAGGTAGGTTAGGTTTCATGTTTTTGGTTGCATGTCAGGTTGTACTCTTCTCTCCAAGGTGTTTGGCATGACTCTAACTAGTCTATACAGTGACTAGTTAGGTTGCAAACGGTGGATAGCAGTGTAAACTCAGAAAATAGTCAAGCCTATGACCAAATGGATGGTGTGTTTGATATTTGGGAATGAGAATAGACCTATGTAGATGCTTATTAGGTCCTGAGCACGTGGATGTGGTACACTTCCTTTGTAAAGGCTTCAAACTAGGCCTATTTCCTAAAGGGAACAGTCTGCTATTATTGTACGCCTATAGTAGAGTACGGCCCTGCACCTTGGTGGAAGGTTGTAAGTCCACAATGGGTATTTAAATGTGAAATGCATCCTAGTTTTCCTTTAGAGGTCTGGTAAGTTATTCTTGATTTAGTTGTTCTCAAGGGCTACAAGGAGCTAGCCTTTCTAGGCACTGTCAAAGTGCAGTCAAACCATAACTTGCTGTCCACTATCCTGGAGGCTGTAGAACTTGGTTATTGGGTCAGTGACCTTGTGTTAGTCATGTTCTTGACAAGTAAAGGTTGGTTGTAGTGTAAAGATCCTGTTGATAGAGTAGTTGGTAGATTGGTTGTGTGATCTAGAAGGTGTTTGTGCTTGTAGTTTGGGTTGAGTAGTGACTCCCCAAAAGAGAGTTGAATAGCCTGTGTGGGTGGACACTAGGGTGTGGTCCTAGGCTAGGTCAATCTCTTGAGTAGCCTTGTGTAGGCTTGTGTCACATTACCTTTGGAAACCTCTTGAAGGAAGCATTGAAACCTAGGTCTATTGTGTGGACAAAACCAAATCTACCATTACCTCTGCATCATATTGGTATCAGAGCCAATATCAGATTGGAAGCAGTGTATGTCAGATGAGGAGATTGAAATAGAGGCTAGTACAATGCCTCCCAAGACAATGAGTTAAGAAGCCATCAAGAAGTTGGTGGAAGAGATGGTTGAAGCAAGATTGCAAGAAGAAAGAAAGTCTAAGGGCAAGACCAAGGAAGATGGAAGTTCCTCTGACACCGAGGATGAAGAAGTAGAGGTAGAAGAGAGTCTTCAAGGGAAAGACATGTCTGTAGATCAGAAAGCTTTCTTGAATGCACTTAAGGGTGCTCATGGAGATAGTGGTGATCCCAAGATGGATGTGCCTACCTTTCATGGCAAATTGGATGGGGATGCTCTCACTGATTGGATAGAAGCCATGTGCAACTTCTTTGATTACAAGGAGTTCAATGACAGCAAAAAGGTTAAGTTTGCCAAGACAAGGCTAAGAGGTTCTGCACTTGTGTGGTGGAACTACATGCAAAGTGAGAGGGAGAAGATTGGGAAGACTCCCATCACTAAATGGAGTAGAATGGTAGCTATGCTCAGAAGCAAGTTCATGCCACCTGACTATGAGATTCAAATCATTAGGAGATTCCAGAATTTGAGATAAAAAGACATGGATGTGGCTGCCTACATAGAAGAATTTCATAGACTAAGTATGAGAGCCAACCATAATGAAGATGAAAAGGGGATGGTAGCTAGGTACCTAAATGGTTTGAAATATAATCTACAAGATGAGATCAGTTTAGTGATCCCTAAAATAGTGGATGAATGCTTTTTATTAGCCTCTAGAGCAGAGGAAAAGCTAAGAAGGAAGGGTGAACAAAATGCCAGAGGAAGAGGTGGCAGAAACCAAAGAGGAAGAGGCAGTTTTGGCCATGGACAGTCCCAAAAAAATGAAAATAATAGTCAGCAAGAAACACAAACTGAAACAGATAATAGAGGAGGCTTCAGAGGTTGGAGAAGACCAAATGGTAGGGGCAGAAATGGTGGAGGAGGTAGAGGACTAGGAGTCTTCATTGGAAGGTGTTATGTCTGCAACCAAGTTGGCCATACAATGAACAAATGCCCAGAGAAAGCCAATAATTCTCAAGACAATGGAAGGAGAAATCAGTTAGTGAAGGATGATGACTGTGAGAGCATGAATTCACCAATGGGAAGTGCTGCACCTGTCCTAGAAGGAGAAAGTATGATGATTAAGAGGTCTATGTTGAAGATGCCATTGAAACAAGAGCCCCCTCAGAGAAAGAATCTTTTTAGAACCCAAGGCCTAGCCTATGGTAAACTTTGCAAGATCATAGTGGATTAAGGATCTACTAAGAATGTGGTATCCACTGAGATGGTTGATAAGTGCAAGTTGAAAAGGCTTGCCTCATATCAGTCCTCACAAGATTTCTTGGTTGAACAAGAATCAAAGTTTCATGGTGGAAGAGCAAACTTGGGTTGAATTTGAAATCGGTGACTACAAAGACAAAGTACTATGTGAAATCATCCCCATGGATGCATGTCATCTACTTCTTGGCCACCCATGGCAATATGATACCAAAGCACAACATGATGGTGAGAAGAACACCTATGTCATCACCAAGAATGGGAGACCATTCAAGATGGATCCTATGTTAGAGCACACTGGGAGGAAAAACAATGACAACAGTGTCATGTTGGTGAATGGCAAAGAGTTTTTAAACCTCTTGAAGGAGAAGGATACCCAAGGGTATGCCTTGGTCATGAAGCCCAAGAGTGGATCAGATCAGCAAGAACAAAAATAGAAGGAGATTCCATTTGAAGTGTAGCAACTTCTAGACAAGTATCAAGATCTTGTGGTAGAGGAAGTCCCCAACTCCTTACCACCCATGAGGGACATAAGTCATCAAATTGAATTAATACCTAGTGTTACATTGCCTAACAAGGCTGCCTATAAGCTGACACCATAGCAAAATGAAGAGGTGGCAAGGCAAATTCAAGATCTCTTGGAGAAAGGGCTGATTAGGAAGAGTTTAAGTCCTTGTGCAGTCCCAAGTGTACTTGCTCCTAAGAAGGATGGAAAATGGAGGCTATGTACGGAATCAAGGGACATAAACAAGATCACCATAAGGTACAGGTTCCCAATGCCAAGGATTGAAGATCTTTTGGATTATCTTGGAGGCTCATGCTATTACTCAAAGATAGATTTAAAATTAGGTTATCATCAAATCCAAATCAGACAGGGAGATGAATGGAAGACTGCTTTCAAGACTAATGAGGGTCTTTATGAATGGCTTGTTATGCCATTTGGCCTTAGCAATGCTCCAAGTACATTTATGTGCTTGATGAATGAGGTATTAGTTGAATTCATTGGTAAATTTGTGATTGTTTATCTCGATGACATAGTAATCTTTAGCAGGACAAGAGAAGAGCATGTGAAGAATGTTGGTCAAGTGTTGGAGAAGCTACATGAGTACCAGTTGATGATCAACTTAGACAAATGTGAGTTCATGAAAACTAAACTTGTATACCTTGGATTTGTCATTTCTAATGGTTGTTTGAAGATGGATCCCTCTAAGATTGAGGCTATTCTCAATTGGCCTACTCCAAAGGTAGTGGGAGATGTGAGAAGTTTCCATGGATTGGTGACTTTTTATAGGAAGTTTATCAGAGGTTTCAGTCACATTAGTGCTCCCATCCTCAACACCATCAAGGGTGGAGTCAAATGTAGATTCTAATGGACAAAAGAAGCCAATGATAGTTTTGAGTTGTTGAAGACAAAGGTGGCTGAGTTGCCTACCTTAGTACTCCCTGATTTTGATAAGGTGTTTGTTGTTGAGTGTGATGCAAGTCAGCAAGCTATTGGTGTTGTTCTCAGCCAAGAAGGACATCTTGTGGCATTCTTCTCAGAGAAGTTGAATGAAGCCAAGAAAAGGTACTCTACTTATGACTTAGAACTCTATGCAATGGTGCAAGCTCTTAAGAAATGGAGACATTATTTGCTGACCAAAGAATTTATTGTGTTTACTGATAATCATGCTTTAAGCTTTCTAAACAGTCAAGAAAAATTGAACCATAGACATGTTAAATGGATGGAACAGTTACAAGTTTATACCTTCACAATTAAGCACAAAAAAGGTGTCTCTAACAAGGTGGCTGATGCATTAAGTAGGAGGTTGCTTATTATTCATGAAATTTAGTTAGAAAGCATGGGCATTGACTATTTAAAGGAGTTGTATAAAGAGGATTCAGATTTCAAAGAGGCTTACGATGTTTGTGTGAACTTGGCTAACACATTCCATGGAGAGTATGCAGATTTTGTTTTGCAGGAAGGCCTCTTGTTTAAGGGCAATTTGTTGTGTATCCCTAAGTGTTCCATGAGGGACAACATCATCAAGGAGAAGCATAATGGTTCTTTGGGAGGACATTTTGGCTTAGACAAGACACTAGAACAAGTTACAAGGTTCTATTTTTGGCCAAAGGTGCAATCCGATGTGAGGAAGTATGTAGCTAGTTGTGCAATCTGTCAAAGGGCCAAGGGTGTGTCTTCAAATGCAGGTCTATACCAGCCCCTTTGCATTCCCAATATACCTTGGGAAAGTATAAGCATGGATTTTGTACTTGGGTTACGCAGGATAGCCAGAGGGGTGGATAGTGTGTTTGTTATTGTTGATAGGTTCAGCAAGATGGCTCATTTTGTACCATGTAAATGCACAAATGATGCATCTCATGTTGTAGGTCTATTTTTCAAAGAGGTAGTAAGAATCCATAGGTTGCCATTATCCATTGTAACCGACAGAGATTCTAAGTTTGTGGGTCACTTCTAGAGGACCTTGTGGAGAAAGTTGGGCACATAGTTATCCTTTTCATCAGCCTACCATCCACAAACTGATGGTTAGACTGAGGTGGTTAATAGGTCACTTGGAAACCTCCTAAGATGCCTTACAAAATAGCATGGTTTGGCATGGGACTTGGTTATCAGTTAGGCTAAATATGCCTACAATGATTCAAGGAATAGGAGCACTGGTAAAAGTCCTTTTGAGGTAGTTTATGGTTTTCATCCAAGGGGGCCACTTGAACTGAAAGATCTCCAAGGATGGGATAGAAGGAGTGCACTTGGTGAAGATTTTGCTACCTCCATGAAAATAGTCCATGATTAAGTCAAGTTGCAGTTAGAAAAAATAGTCACAAAGTACAAGGAAATGGCAGATTTGAAGAAAAGAGAAGTGCAATTCAAAGTTGGAGATTTAGTTATGGCATATCTAAGGAAAGAAAGGTTGCCAAAGGGCTAGCCAACTAAACTCCTGATGAAGAAGATTGGGCTATGCAAAATAGTGCACAAGTTCAGTCCAAATGCATATGAGATTGAGTTACCATCCAACCTTGGTATCTCTCCAATCTTTAATGTTTGTGATCTTTTTCCTTTCAGACCTCCATTACTTGGTGAAAATGGATCAGATGTGGTGGCTGAAGATGTTGATTGGATCAAGGATTTGCCTCCAAGCAAACCTTTGCAGTTGGAATGTATTCTAGATTCCAAAGTTGTCGAGCAGACTAGGAGAGGTGTCTATAAAGACTACTTGGTGAAATGAAAGGATCTTCCCGATTCAGAGGCCACTTGGATGACTGAAGTAGATATCTTGAAGCATGAATGAAACTTCAACAATTGGCAACACAAGGGACTTGAGTTCTTCCTACAGGGGGAGTATAGTGCAGGAGCTCCCAGTTTTAGTCATTTTTTGGCTATGTCATCTTTTGTTGTCTTGTTCTTTTGTTCTCTCTAAGGATTTGAAAGCCATTTTGCATAAGATGTAATAAGGACTTGGTCCATTTGGTCAACTAGTCCAATATAGCCTTAATAAGGTCTATTTTAATGTAATTTCACTTAGAAACATGTGGTTTCTTGTGAAGAATGTAACCTCCATTGGTTCACTGCCCTTGGAGGGTAGTTGTATGGTTGGAGGAGAATAAGAATCATTGCTAAAGCCTTCTGTAGGTAGAAAACTGTATGATCATGCCAAGTTAATGAAGTGGAGACGTTTTTGGAGTGCAAAACAGTAATTTTTTGTGTTTTTGCTGAAGACAGTCATCTAATACGGCCTGTACGGATGGTGTAGGAATCTAAAACCTAGAAAATGTGTTAAGGCTTTGAACTACCTTTCATTTACATGTAATTAGAGCTCTTGACACTTCTTGTGAAGGAAGAACCAATTCATTTTGTAAAAACTATTTTGAAAACCCTCTAAACTAGGGTTTTGTACAAAAATGGGGAATTTCTCCTCTGTCCTCTGAAAGATCTCACCCATTTTTAATAGGATGGAGGAAGGTAGGTTAGGTTTCATGTTTTTGGTTGCATGTCAGTTTGCACTCTTCTCTCCAAGGTGTTTGGCATGACTCTAACTAGTCTATACAGTGACTAGTTAGGTTGCAAATGGTGGATAGCAGTGTAAACTCAAAAAATAGTCAAGCCTATGACCAAATGGATGGTGTGTTTGATGTTTGGGAATGAGAATAGACCTGTGTAGATGCTTATTAGGTTCTGAGCATGTGGATGTGGTACACTTCCTTTGTAAAGGCTTCAAACTAGGCCTATTTCCTAAAAGGAACAGTCTGCTATTATTGTACGCTTGTAGCAGAGTATGGCCCTGCACCTTGGTGGAAGGTTGTAAGTCCACAATGTGTATTTGAATGTGAAATGCATTTTGGTTGTCCTTTGGAGGTTTGGTAAGTTATTCTTGATTTAGTCGTTCTCAAGGGCTACAAGGAGCTAGCCTTTCTAGGCACTGCCAAAGTTCAGTCAAACCATAATTTGCTGTCCACTATCCTGGAGGCTGTAGAACTTGGTTATTAGGTCAGTGACCTTGTGTTAGTCATGTTCTTGACAAGTAAAGGCTAGTTGTAGTGTAAAGATCCTATTGATAGAGTAGTTGGTAGATTGGTTGTGTGATCTAGAAGGTGTTTGTGCTTGTAGTTTGGGTTGAGTAGTGACTCCCCAAAAGAGAGTTGAATAGCCTGTGTGGGTGGACACTAGGGTGTGGTCCTAGGCTAGGTCAATTTCTTGAGTAGCCTTGTGTAGGCTTGTGTCACATTACCTTTGGAAACCTCTTGAAGGAAGCATTGAAACCTAGGTCTATTGTGTGGACAAAACCAAATCTACAATTACCTCTGCATCACTTGCCATGACCTTGGTGGTAAGGACATAAATTGAAGTCTCATTTCTTTGGGTCCAATTTGGGGGTGCCAATGCGTCATTATACACCTTGTTATCCTCATACTCAGGATCCATAACATTGTCATCATCCTTCTTGAGCTAAGGAGGGACAACTGGCTATCTGATGGTCCTTACCTAATCTAATGTAACCCTTTGATATTCTCTTCTCCTTACCTCATGCTCATTGTTATAGTCCACCTAGTAATCCTCTAGGTGCATGGTGTATCTGTATTTCTTATTGAACCTTTTCTTGATCCTATGGTAGGGATCAGAATCTCTAGCCAAGGTAAATAATTGTAAGTTCAAATTTTTCAAGTCCGCTTCAGCCTTCCTAGCATTGTCCATGGATCCTACCAGGAACTAGTTGATGTCGATAGGAAATTTTCTATATGGTCTCCCCTCTTTCTTCTTAGATAATTCAAATATGGGGAGTTGTTGTCTCATCATTTCAATCAAGACTACCTTATTAGAAGTATACCTTGGTAACATAAATGGGTTTCCATTGAACCCCTCCATCCAGATATAAGAGTAGGTCTTAGCTTGTATAAACCAAGAACCATATCGACTGATCATATTTGTATCTTCTACTGAAAACCTTTTGGCTCTGTCTCCTTCCATGAGCTTGACTATATGCATAATAAAACAATCATTCACCATCTTGTAATGTTGAACTGATAACCTTCTTTCTAGGTGTGGATAATTCTCCTAGGGAGTTTTCTCATGGGGCTATTTGACCATCTTTCCCACTATTTGTAGGCCTTCAAATGTGCCTTTTACTGCACAAGCATACACTAGATGGGAGGTCATCGTTAAGACCATATCTTTACCATTCTTCTATTTTACCATTTGATTATGCATAGTATCACTAATAATTTTGGCCCATTGGACCTTTGCATCTTTGTTTTCTATGACCATCTTGATCAATCCAAACATCCACGATTCAAAATCTCCACATCTTGCCCTTCCACTCATTCAACTAAGCAAGAACATCATGTATTGTACCTCTTCGTTGAAATCATACTTATATAAATGTTGTGGCATTTTAGCCACGACCTTGGCTCTATTAGCCAGATCTCTCCATCCTTGGTAGATCACTTTTCTATGGGAATTTTGAGTAGTGTCAAATTCTTTAGCTAAGGCATTTAGGTATGGCACATAGATACCTCTAGACACTAGCAAATTAAATGCCTCAGTTATTCCATCCACTGATAAATCTGCATAAATTCTTCCCTGTTTCTCCACCCTCCTAGTGGCAACATCATAGTTCTGCCCAGACCCGATCACAAGCTCCAAAGCATCTGCAACATAAGGAAAACTAGTTGCATAGTACATCCCCAAAGTGACTATGTTTTTTATAATAGGGTGGTCCTCTCGAGTGTTGATTTGGGCTTGGAATGCCTCAGTATCTGTGTTACCCGAATGGGTATCCTCTACAAAACCCAGCTTATTGTATACACTATGTGTCCTAGGAAACAAAACCTGTTTAAATTTTGCATCCCATTTGTCCATCCTAGGTTGAAACATTTTGTCCTGCAAATTAAACATACCAGTCTCAAAAAACAACATATATCTATCTAGGGTTAGCACATATTAACTCTTTGTGTTTTGAAAGAGGTACAACATTTGAATCTTACGAATTGAGTCAGACATTGCATTAACATTACCAAAATCCATCATTATTTACCCTCTTTTTAATATGATCATGATACAACTTTGCAAAATAATTAGAGGGATAAAGATTTATATGTACCTATGAACGCCTCCTCAACCTTTAATTGATGTGGTAATGATTGAATTGATGCACTAGATAGGGCATTCCTTTGTAATTTCACTCTTTGTTATAGCTCTGGTTCACAATAATCTTATTTGCAATAAGATTAGGAATTCTTGAATGCAATTATGTCAGTTATGATAATAAAATTCCCCTTTTAACTTACTCGAGTTGTGATTTTAGGGCTTATTAGTGATGTAGAGGAGATTTGACAACTTCATTTGGCTAGATCATAGGAGATTGCTACAGGTGTCCATTGGCATGAGTTCAAATTTAAATGCCAATGGCCTATACACTGCATTAAATGCAAAAGGTATGGGGGTTTGAAGATGGGTATCTTGCAAGGAATATCCCCATGGATATCTGAATGACACCAGCATGGGTCAGGTCAACCATTGTTGACCGAAGAATCACCATCAGGCCTCAAATTTGCTTTTATAGTAGGTCAGGATATCCATATGGACATGTGGCATCATGCTATTGGTTTTGCAGGAGGTATGGATACTAAATTAAGATCTAGACATTATGAGTATAAAATATCCATCATTTGAAATATCTGGATGATGTCAATAGGAGAAGATCTCTTCATTGTAGCATAATAACATGATGTCATCATGATGAGGCTATTAAAGTAAGGTCATGATAATAGTAAAGTGAAATATTCTTATGACTTAATATCCTGATGATGTAAGCAAGGTATATCTTTAATATCGCATTGGGTGATTGTGATGTCATTGAGATATGGATCTTAATACAATGTTTAGATGTTAGCTAATATCAAGATGTCATGAGAAAGTTTACCATTCTTTGTAAAGCTAGGATGACATGACATCATCTGGATCAGGATGTTAAAATAAGATCAGGATATTAGTAAAGTTAATATCCATGAGCTTTAATGTCTAGGTGACATAATCAGGATTGGGGGTCTTCATGAAATAGTAATAACATGAGGTCATCTAGATGAGGATATTAACTCTGATATGGATATTGAAATAAGATCTAGATATTAAGTTAGTATCCAGATGTTAGCTAATGTCCATGTGTATGACAGTTTGATCCACTAAGTACATTAAATTTGACGTATGGATGTTAATAGAGGTCAGGATATTAAGATAGTATCTGTATGTTATATCTATGTGAATATCTAGATATGTTGACTGAACTTTGACCATGTGTAACTTCTTCATTTTAACAAATTTTGGGGTGCTTCAAAAAGAAAACCTTCTTAGATTTTCATGCTCTTTCACTTGACAAGATTTGTATAAAGAAATTTGAAATCTAAAAATCTAACCTATAACCTAAGGTTCATACATGCCTAAGAATGACATCCTGACATGCACCTGATGTTGTTTTTAACATACCACCCAAAAGCAAAGGGAACAAAACAAGCCAAACCAAAAGTAAAAAAAAAGAGTTGGGTCCCTATTTTGCTGGGGCAAAATGGGGTGTGTTGTGTAACCACACAACGGGTCGATTTTCCTATGTTTTTCATTTCTCTATCACAAGGTGGGTTTTGTTTAGTCAAAAGTGTTTGAGTAGCCATGTTGGTTCTTTCCTAGAGGAATATTTTCGGTTCTTCTTGGATTGCTTCAACTCATTCATGTTGATAAGCTATGTGTAGACCCTCTCATGATGTACAAGCTTCTTCTAGGTCTTTCTCTAGGTGGCTCACCTCATTGTTGATTTGGGTGGTCATGTTTGTAGTTTGTGATGAGATGGCCATGTTGATGGATTTTTTTATTAGACATGCATTCAATGTGTCTTATTTTGGTTTAGGTCTAGTTTAACCATAGTATATTTGTTCCAAATTGGGTTATTAGAAGTGATAAAGTTATGTAGTCACTATAATCCACCATCCAAGAAGGTATCTTTGTAATCATACCTATTTGAAATAGGAGCTAATAGGTTAGTGGGATGTATCAGTCAAAGGATGGAGGGCTAGGTAGGTCTAAGGGAGATTTTCCAAGATGTGCTATCTATCTTGACATATTTTAGGGTATCATGAATACCATAGAATAAATGGGATGACAAGAGAGGAAGGTGAAAAACCTGGATGGAAGAAGGAAATGAGAAAACCTTGTCTAGAATGATTTTCTCTTCATGTCGGGTTCACCAAAATATTTGATTTTCTAAATTTGCTCACCACAAAAAGTGAACGAAGTGGACTTATAATGGCACATGCAATGCATGTTGCACCTTTGTTGTTCACATGAACCAAGTTACTCCTCTTTAGAAAAAAAATTAGGTAAGTAGAGGAGAATCCAATTGATCATTCTCTTCTCTTGGAAAGAGGATCTCGCAGATGACAATGAAATGGTTGTGTGGGATGGTGGTCACAACAACAAGTTTACTCACTTTGTGAAGAAGTTCCTCGTAGAAAACTATGGTGTTGATTTGAGTTGTGGAATGTGGAATGTTTTTTTCTCGAGTTGTTGTAGTGTTCAAGCATTCTCTTTGTGTTGCTAGCACTGTGAGTCT
Organism: Cunninghamia lanceolata; assembly: GCA_027924645.1. Taxonomy (NCBI): domain Eukaryota; kingdom Viridiplantae; phylum Streptophyta; class Pinopsida; order Cupressales; family Cupressaceae; genus Cunninghamia; species Cunninghamia lanceolata. The sequence continues at coordinate 293,447 of BSBN01000243.1, forward strand.
AGCAACAATGTGTGTGATGAGATCATCTAAGAAAGTGAGTTATTGTAAGTGAAACTCTTCTCTTATCTATCTTTGTTCATTGAGTTCTTTGGTTTGCCTAAATGTGGGCACATTTTCTTGAATTTCATCAAGAACCACCTCAATATAATCTTCTTAATCCTAGGACACATTTGGTGTAGAAATCCAAGTGAAGCATAAAGAATTTGAAAGAGAGTGATTGCTTGGTTTGTTATTTTTTTAATTTTATGTGTTTTATTTATTTGATTTTGCATTTTGCGTTTTCAAGGAGTTTGAAAGAGTTATTTTCTTTTGTGCTTGTTGGATGATTTGTTGACATCTATTGGATTCCTCGTGATGGAATTGAGGGATTTATTTTCTCTTTTTATTTTTCTTTTGTGTTTTTTTATGAAGATTAAACTATTTGCATGCAAGAAAGAAAGCTAATCTAACTCTTTTTTTTTCTTTTTTGAAATGAAGTGTGAGTTGATTAACTATATGACTTTTTCATGCAATCTACAATATGTTTTTTTTTTGTATCATTTGATTAAATTGAGATGCACTTGAAAGTAAAAGAAACTTCTAATCTACTATAGTAAGTAAAAAGAAGCGATTTAGATCTAACACTGCCTAAGAAAGAAACAAATAAACTTAAACTAAACTAAGAAGCAATAACAAAGTGTTACATTCCTTAGGCAAGATGAGTGATCTAATCTCAAAGAAATGAAAATGTTTCAAAATCAAAGAACCTAGGAGAAGGTTTTGGGCTTCTTGAAGAACTGTTATGAATGTGTCCTCAAAGGGTCCATGTTTTATTTGTTTCTTCTCCTCTTCAAGCCTTGAGGTACTTTTCTCGATGGAAAGGGAAGATTCAAGTTGGGGTTGAATTGAGAGTGAATTGTGAGGAAGATAGTAGTAGCTTCCTATGATGTACAAGCATTAAGAAGATAACATTAGCTTCTTGGTATAACTAAACAAGAGGATTTGGGATTGAGGATATATAAAGAGACATGAGATCTCCTAAGTTGATTGAATCCTTGGGGAAGTGATACAAATATTGTAAGAAAGAATTACAAAGGTAGCCTAATCTTTCTATCCTATGGGGATAAAACTTCTTTGAATCTGCACAAAGCTTCTAGGTAAAAAATCTCCTTCCTCATGAATAAAAAGGGAGTTATATAAGAGAGGAATGAAGAAGATAAGGGAATAAAACATAAAAAATATAAGCATGAAAGCAAGAAAGAAAGTGAGGAAGAAAGCATGGAAAAATTCCATCCATTGGGATGGAAACTTGAAGAAAACTAGCCAAAAACAAGTAACTTACATTCACTTTAAAACACAACAGGGTTACCCTTTTCAGGGTCTGGGTCACCCATTATGCTAGGGTAGGTTGTTTGGGTGATCCTACAGCTTAACATGGGTTTCCTAAGTGACCTTAATGTCTTCTAGGCACCCCTATAGCTCAAGGCAAGAAATAGGGTTTTCAAAAGGTAAAAAGGTTACGAATGCTAGGATGGCGGAAAACAAGGATGGAAAACATCTAAGGGAGGGTACTAGGATGCTGGGACAACTTCAATCAAGGGAAATTTTTTTTTAAGAGAAATAAGCATCCCACATGGGTCATGTGTTTAACCTCCAAATCATCATTGGATGTGTAATGTGACCTGCACAATTTTGGGTACTTACAGGCACAAGAGTTGAAATCATTCCAATGTTAACTACCATGTTCAAAAGAGTTTTCTTAAAAATGATAGAACATAGGATGATGATGAAAATATTGTGAAATCATTAACATAGATCATTATGTCCTAGTTAACACCACATACAAGATCCCTAAATAATTTGGGGCAAAGTGACTATTCCATTCAAAGATGTGGGTGAAGGTGAAGCCCTTGGACTTCATGATCAATGACAATAACATGAAGAACCTAATTTATGTAGAAACTATCAAGTAGATGAATTTCCCAACCATGCCCCAACTTAAGCCCTATAAATTGGGATGGTTCAATGCTTGCAACTCCCAAGGTATATGTGTTACTCTCCAATGCCAATTTTCATATGGTATTCATCATTTTTGAGAGAAGATAGTTTGTGATGTGGTGCTAATGCATATTTATGATGTACTTCTTATATATCCATACTTTCATAGTCACAAGTGTGTGTATAGTGCAAATTAGTGTAGCGCACATGTATTAGTGGGAAACAAGAGATACTAGATTCCTAAAGTGATTCCCTATTGAGCACATGCCATGCCAACTCCGAAGAAGATTGTTCCATACAACTATGCATAATCAACTTTTTGCACCTCACCTTCAACTAATGTACAACCTATTATGGTAAAGATAGATTAGACTCTAAAAGCCATGTGTACATAGAACTATTATATGCATGTGTACAAAGTTGTCAAAGTGGGTTAGTTCCCATAGCAAGCCTGCCAAATGGTTCACCAAGTAGAAGCAAAAAGTTAAGGCTCTACACCTACTTATTAGACAATGTAATTGGGACTATGGCTTCAAAAGGAGGTGCGACTATTCTAGGAGGATTCACCAATAGTGGTAAACATAGTAATTCTAGACTTATCATGGCTTGTAGTATATGTAGTAACACAACAATGGTCTATAGTACACCCAAGAACCTCCTAGATGCTCATGGAAACACAAAGGCCAACCATCCATCTCCAAAAATGATCACACATAATCCAATAGTGGTACAAAGTACTTTGTATAGGATCAAACACTCTTATAGTAACTAATACTTCATCCAAACCTCCTATAGTTCCTACCATGGCTTCAACAAGGTCCACTACACCTCCATGCCAAACCACAAAGTCATATTCACACATATTCTTACTACATCATTCTAAGCATCATGCTTGTTGGTCATGATGTTAGTCATAAACAAGAATAGAATAAAAGTACACATTAACCTTTATTCATCTTGAAAGATACGATGAATTCAGGGAATTCATGATCCCAAGTCTCCGGTGATTAGGTCTTAATCGTTCGACGTTACTCAGAGGTTAATGTGAGTTGCTGTTTCCATTTTGGGGCCTTACGTGAAAGTTCATCATCATCATGATATTCCTGCAGAAATTCTTTACAGAGAAGTCATATTATATAATTATTTGATGAAACGATGCAGAAATACTTCAATCTTTGCATGATATTCTTAACTATGCATGCTCTATATCCAAATATGCTAAATATTTCCATTTATCTACGAGATGTCCGCATATTTGTTTTATTTGCTTAAGATCATCAATTGTTTGCAATTATGAGGATGAAATGCTTTGAAATTTAAAAGAAATTGGAAGAAATGCTTCAAATTAAAGTTGAACCTTTAGCTTTTGGGCCACATGTATATTAGATAATGTCATGAAGAGAAGAAAACCAAACCATATTTTCACTAGGACATTCCACAACTAGATATAGTTGATGCTAACTTTGAAGGAATTTGTATGAAGACAACATATGTAAGCAAACATGCACTCCAAGGGACGCAACAAATCACCACATATGTCTAGAATTCATACACTGATTACTCAAGATTTACTATGAATTGTAATCAACACAGTCTTCTCATTCATTAAGCATGCAAAAATATAGATGTTTACAAAAACTTTGAAATGAGCTCTGAATGTTTCAGCAGACAAATTTCAATTAAGTTTTGAATATTTACAATAAGGAATTCCATCACCTTTTATAGAACAAGGTGAGGAATCCGTTACAAAAAGATTCACGATTTTGATTTATCAATGCATATCCATGGTCACCATTCTCTTTGACTTTGTCAAACTTATCAAAAGTGGCACAAGTTGCCAGCTGGCAACTATCTGGGTTATTTACACTTATATCTTCCTTTATGATGTATCTTCATCATGCTCCTCATCTGATTCATGTGGATCATCATCATGTGTATCACTTCCCAAACTTTCACTATCCTGATGATGATGACGCTGCATATGGGGCTGCATGCTGCTCCGGATCTGCTCATATGACTGCACAATTTGATCTATTCCTCTGCCATCCTGAGTCTTTGCTTTGATGATGGCGTGTTTGTGTGCCTCATACTTATTTCTATTGCTATCCAGTTTGTCTTTCCTATCCTGTAGTGTCTCATTGTATTTTTCCATCTTGACCTTGATCCTCATTATTTTATCTATAACTTATTCTGTCAAGTGGACAAGTGGATCATCTACTACTGATTGGAAGTTGTCATGTAAAGCCTTGATGGCACATTCCTCATCTTGATTTTCTATTTTCCCTTCCACTTTTCCTTCCAATGTTTCTAATATTTCCGCCTCAACAACCATTAAATCATGTAACTTCATGCTGATATCTCTTAGTTTGTTATTGCATCTCCTGAGCACTCCACATTCAAATTGAATGTCCTTATACCAGATGTCAATTAACAAGGTGGTATTATTGTTCAATACCTATTTATTAATAAGCAGCTAAGGATTTATCCTCTTTATTTCTCCCGGGATGCTTAGGACTTTTTCCAATTTATAAGACCTTTTTCCTGTCTGCATTTGCAATTTGTCTACTTTGGTCCTGGAGTCACTGAGAATGCTCCACCTTTTCAAGGAGGCTTTTACCATTTCTTTAGCATCATCCAATGTGGATGACATACATTTCCCTAATACAGATGCCTCATGTTTCATGAGGTCTAATTTATTTACCTCCTCTTGAGAAATAGCAGTCAATGGGACTGCATGTTCAGTTGAAGTTTCTTCAGTATTAGTTAGCCTTCTTATGTAGGTATGCAACTGAGCAACGTGCTCTTTGTGTTGCTTATTCTTCTCTTTCTCTCTTTTCACCTTTTGGATCAAAGAATCGATAATGTCTTTGCCCTCCTGACCCTCTTGGTCTTCATTGGCAAAACCTAGGTCCACTGTGCTAATTTGAAACTCACCTAAGGTAATTTTACCCTTTTCCTTCTCCACAGTAGGTACTGTAATCTGTGCAGTCCTTCTTCTAGTTGTTGGATCTCTTTTAATGGATGAAGTCATTCTGGCCTTCCTCTTGGGTTTCATTATATTCTCAGAGAACAAAGTGGACACATCAAATTCTTGAATCTCAAAATCTTCTTCTGCACTTACCTCCTTTTCCAACCATGGAGGCACCTAGTCATGTTTTTCTGCATCATCACGATGTTCACCCGTGTCTCCTATTTCTATCAGCAGATGTGGTGGAGATGGTGATTTTCTCAATTCTTCTTCTTGATGCTCACTTTGTTGTTGATCCTTTGGCACATCCTCCTGTTGAGGAACCTCTTTCTCTGGAGGAGCATCTTCTTGGGGTGGGGGATCATGTGTTGTATCTATATGTTGATCATGATGATCATGATCCTTCTCTGTCATTACTTCATCTATTTTCAACTCTTCCCCTTGTTGAGGTTCATTTTCAATAATTGACTTTGTGGCATCCTCCTTTGGCTTTTCTATTTCTTGTTGCATATCCACCACACTGGATATTGTGGAGTCTTCCTGAGGTGCTGGCGTTTGTTCTGAAGCCATTATTTGTTCCGCACCTGTACTGTTAGCCTCCTAAGCTTTGGTGGCAGGATCTTCTATTATTTTCTCCTCATCAGCTGCCTTCTCTTGAACTTCTGTTATGACAGGCTCCGTGGATGCACCTTGTGCAATTGGTGGGCTTACTTCTGAAGTATGGCTCTCTGGTTCTGCCACCTTTATTTCTTCTATGGGGTGTCCCCTATCAGGTGATCCTGCTGGATGTTCAGGATTCATATCTATTTCTCTGTTATGTCTACCACTGCAGGACTTGTCACCTGGGTAATCAATGTTTCTAGTCCTATTTCCTGAGCTATCTATTCTGGGCTCTTTTCTTGTTCTGCCTCCACTTGCTTCATCTCCTCCAGTATAGTTTGAACTGGTGGAGGCTTGTGAGGGGTCATGCTTGTACCAGAAACAAGTGTTTCCATCTTTTGTGCAGTCACTTTCTGTACAACTTCATCATCAAACAAATTTATTGTCTCATCAAGCGAGATGTGTTCTGCTTGTGCCTGAGAAGTTTCTTTCATCTGTTCCTCTGCAAGTTCAGTTTTGAACTTGACAATGGTAGGAAGTGGAACATTATGCTAAAGTTCCTTAGGTACTTCACTACCTGCCCCTTGTAACAATGTTGGGGTTTGTCTTATTTCACCTCTCATAGAGGTTCTTTGTTTCTTAGGTGGGGTCGACACCACCACCTGTGGAGCTCTTCTTTTCCTCTTTATTATCAATGGAGCCTCTTCTTCTTCAGGCTCTTCCTCCATGAGGATATCCTCTTTATCATGTTTCCTTGAGGATTGACCCTCTTCTAGGGTCCCAGTGATTCCAGCCTCTGCTGTCTTACTCTTCTTGGACTTTTCTTTCCTTGTCTTTGGAGGGGATGCTGATTTTGATCCAGATCCTGATGCTGCTGCCTTCTCAGCTACAAATACTGCCTTTTCAATAATAACCCCTTTGGGTTCTTTATCTACCTTCTTGCCCCTTGGGGGTCTTTTGCTCTGTTGTTGTGGTGGAGGGAGTCTATCTCCCTTAGTCTTCCTCTTTTCATTCAGGAAGTCATCAAACTCATCCTCGGGAATATCTTGCCCCTTCTTCTTGTTGTCCACCGTAATGGCAACACCCTTTTTCTTCAAAGCCTCTATCTGTTCATCAACCCAAGCTTGGGTTAGTTGCATGGTCTTGGCAATGAAGGGGTCCAAGGATATGTCCTCCTGTATAGTGAGGTCAGGTGCAGAGATGGTATCGTTATATATTTTCTTCTGCTCATACTCATTTGTAATTATCCTGCCATCTTCTTTCTTCAATTGTTGGGGGATGGGGATGCAATCAAAGGTTTTGATTTGATTCAATGTTAACCTTTGATACCTTCTTCTTCTTGCTTCTGCCTCATCCTCGCAGTCAGCCCAGAAATCTTCTAGGTGCCTCTGATGAATAGGCTTTCCTGCTATTTTTTGCATCCTGCCGTAAGGATCATATGGTCTGGTCAGCGAAAAAGGCTGCAGATTCATCTTATTCAAGGTGATCATCACCTTCTTTATGTGCTCTGAATCTGGGCACATATACCAGCCAATGGTGACTGGAAACAAAATTGGTGGCAGCTTCTTAGCATCTTTGTATGCTTTTATCATTGTGGAGCCCTGCCTGATGAACTCCATTAGCATCACTGCATCAATGGGATACCTTGGTAGCATGAGAGGATGCCCCTTAAAACCCTCAATCCTTATGTTGGAAAAGATGGCAAACTGTATGTACTAGGCTCCATGCCTATAGATAATTTCTTGAGCCTCCATGCTCAATCTCTTTGTTCTGTCCTCCTCCATGGTTCTCACTAGATGCATAGAGAATGCATCATTGACCAGTTTGTAGTCTTGGAGGTAATTGACTCTTTGCAACTGGGGATGATGATCCCAGATATGCACAGCATTTGTACCTGTAAGCTTTCCATCAGTAGCTAGTGCATCAAATGTGCCTTGGTATGCACAGGAATAGACAATATAAGATGTCATATAGAAAGTACAATTTGAACCTCCCAGGTTCATCAACTACTCATACAGAGCATCACTTATTAGCTGGCCCCATAGTGGCTTGATATCTGAATATAAACACATCATTATTATTCCATACATCCAATCCCTGAAACTACCAGCATTATGCTGGCCTATTACTCTGTTCAGCAGTGCAATCATATACTGATATTCATCAGCAAAATCATATTTGAATAGATGCACAGGAAGTTTGGCTACTGCAGGATATGTGCTATTTTCAGCCCTACATTGATACATGTTCTTCCTGGCTGATTTCTTGTTGTTTTCATATTCCTTCTCTGACTTCTTTAGGTCCACACTTTTGACCTTGTTACCCAATGGCAATCCAAAGGTCCTGGATAGACCCTTGATGGATAGGTCGGCATATATCCTCCCATGCTTCATCACCTGCCTGGTCTCTGGGTTATAGTTCTGGGCACACTAGATGACCAGCTTCAGAGATTCCATAGAGTATGGAAAACTAGCGGCGTTCCACATTCAAGATATGAAAATTGCATCTAGCACAGGACTCTTGTTATTCTCACCATTTAGCCTAACTGACCAAGCTTCCAAATTGGTACTCCCTTGATGGGTATTTGTGATTGCACCGTACTTGAATAGAATGCCCCTCTAAGATGAGAACATGGGCTTATTGAATTCTTCTTGACACTTGACGAACCTCTTGTTAGCCATGAGTACCTGTAATTAACGAAATCCCGTCTTACAATGGGTATATATATGCATGCCTATAACAGTTTATCTTTAATATTCATCATGCATATTGCATTCATTCAGCATAAGTCCATTATGGGGATGCGTAAACCAAACCTATAACATCATACCTTACTGTTACAGAAACAACATGATGAGGGTTTTATTTACTTACCTAATTATGCTGATTTCTTTTTATACCAATAGAATTCTGAAAGTACTCTTAATTCTTGCTGATGATCACACGCTTTCTGCTGCTTAGAAACTTTGCTCGTTGTAATATCGCTTGCAGGAGGATATGGACGTTGTGCTTTGTAAAAAGTAATTTCTTCACAAGGTAAATGTGCAAATGGCATTAGATTTACCTTTTAACCTTGCAATTAGGGTAAATTTAGGGCAAATCCTAACAGATTAGATTTTATTCATTGATTTTCTACATGGCAAGTCAGGATTTCGCCAGGTGTTCCATCGGGTTTTAATGATCGGTGGGAACCACCCACCATGTCTGCATGCATTTAATGCTAATGGCGGCAATGGGAGTGGGGTGATAACTAAATGGCAGGATAATATTTGAAAACGTCAGGTTATGTTTAGATATCAGGTGATGTTCGCGCCATTAGGCTGTGCTTTAAACGTCGGGAGGATATTTGAAAATATCAGGCTGTGCTTTTGGATGATGATGATGACCAAAGTCATTCTTTTCTAACTCTCGGGATATCGGGGCGACGTCATCCAGATATTCGTTCATTATATCAGAAAGGCATCATGACGTCATCGTTTTGTTATGCGAACATGATCATGTTTAGAAAATATCCTGCCGAGAGGTAAATATGATGATGATGTCATCATCATGTTTGTTTCTTCATTTATCGGGGTTAGATGACATCATCAGGATATTGGCTTAGAGTGATATTTCACGGCAGGAGGATATTAAGAAATATCGGGTTACATTCGGAAATATGACGCTTTGTGAAATGTAAGGCTGTTTGACAGTAAAGGGTCGCCATCACTTAAAGTTGACGTCTGAATATTTGGACCGCATGACTTATCGGGTGATGTACTAAGATCAAGATGATCTTCGATAACATGACTGAGGTTACAAAATATGATCCTCCTCCTACGAATATCAGGTTTGACCAAAACTTTGACTGTTCCTAACTCTCACATCCTGATGAATATCAGGGTGATGTAAAAGGCAAACCTACATGGAATTTAACGCTCTTTCTAAATATGAGGTCACAGAAATGAAATATGAATTTTGACAAACTAACCTCATAATAATGGCTTACCTCATCTTGATTCTACATGATGACGCACATGACTTACTTTTACCAAACCGCCAGAAAGCAGACAACACAAGCCAAGCAAAAAGATGGGTCCCTGTTTTGCCAAGTCAAAATGGGGCGTGTTGTGTAACCACACAACAATACTAAGGACTTCAAACAATGTAGTTGACATGGAAATCTAGGTGGCACTCTTGAGGTTTGCATTATGCCAAATCATCCACCAACACTTCAGGAAATTACTAGCAAACGGTCCATATCTATAACCATAGGACCATGAGAACTAATATAAGGAAATGGTTGAATTTCCAAAGTAAATGTTGTAACTTCCTAACAATGCTTGGCCTCCATGGCATGAAATCCTTGTAATCTATATAAATATCTTTAACATAGCTACGGGGAATCCATCAAATGTAAGAAAATGGATAAGTAGATAGAAGATAGTAGTCATACATCTTTCTCAAAAGTATGCCATGTACATGAAAAACAAATAAATAATAAGACATTTATTGTTTCAATTATATATCTCTTTTTCACTACTCTTTCTCACACATAAGGCTTCCACACATGCCTATTACTTTATCTAGGTCCTCATCTAGAGTGTTGTCCACAAGGATTCAACCTGGGCCCTAAATCAATCAAATTTGAATACAAGATTATTAAGTCATTTTGTTATAACAAAAAATATTTTACACTAGATAAATTGTTTATCTTTTTGGCTATGACAAAAACTAGTGGGTTTGCACTTGATATTATACTACAACTCAAACTAGTAAGTTATACAAATTTTATCGTTGTCATATTCAAATACTTTTTCTTAATGTTGTACTAGCATGATAAAATTATTAATTACAAATAAGTGATAGCACACTCAAGGTTTAAAAATGACATGAATTTTAGTAGATATCTATTAGACAAAGACACAACTTTAGATATCCTACAATTATGAGAATGGTGACAAAGTGGTGAAGAGGTTGTAGTGCACTAGATATATAGGCACTCATATATTGTTATGGGTATATTATTATGATCCAATAGCATGATAACATCATAAATTGCAAAAAATGTTGGAACTACACTTTACTTTATTAATGGCACAAATTATAGAGGTGTGAGGCCCACTTCTCCTCCTCATGATCACATGTTATTTTGATAAGACTTGTTATGCTTATGAGACTCATGGATATATTATTATACTTTCTTATAATCATAGATTATGTGGACACTAATACTATGTTTAGAATAGTAGTTGATTATTTTTTTGGATGATGAATTGGTTAACTAATGATTATGAACTTGTTTACATTATCTATATCCAAGTATAGAATTTATATTTATCTTATAGTTTTTGATAAAGTCGGATGGAAAAAAGGGTCCAGATCCCTCTACAAAATAGCCCAAAGGGATAACTATATTTATCTTATAGTTGTGGATCTATTTTAGAATGGATTTAGTTGTGCAATGATGAATCTCAATATAATTGAATTGATGCTATTTTTTTATGCAATTGTGTATAAATGTGATTTTGATAATAGATTAAAATTATCATTAGAATTTCATTGAATTATGATAATGTCAGTTAATTATGATTTATCTATGGTGTGTATATTTATTTAATTATAAATTTTGCTTTGTATTAACCTTTGGGTGCAAATGTGTAGGTTAATTTTTATGACCAATAAAAAATTGTGGAGATCCTCAAGAAACCAGTATTGTGATTCCCCAGTATGCCTAGGCCTTATCCTAAGAGGGGATTCAAGTTTTCTTGTGTAAATATGTTGTGTGTAAAATTTTGTTAATGAACTTTTAATTTATGATTATCTTTATTATTGTAAGTTAAGGTTTAATTAAGTCCCCTAAAGTGTCAAATCTCGAATTTGAATTTAAGAGGGAATTCTTTAAGTTTTTAATGTTATTTTTCTTATTATTTAATTTAAATTAAACCCTTAAAGTGATGACCTATGAGATGGGTCCATGTTGAAGTGTTAAAAATGTGTTTTAGAAGAGTCTAAAGCTTTAAAAAATACTTGAAAGATAAGTGATGATCTTTTGGAGGCAAATCTAATTTTGGGTGGCAAAGTCAAACTTTACCCTAGGTTCATTGTATCTAGATATTTGCTATTTATTTAAACCTTTCTTGAAGCTTTGTTGAGGGTTAGGATTTTCTATTTTTTTGTTATTTTTTGATATCAAGTGTCTTGGTGAAAGGGGAAATTTGGGAAGAGCTTGAGATCTTGGAGAAGAGAGATTGAGGAACTGGGATCAAGGGCTTTATGAATTTTGTTGAAGTATTAAGGTAGGCTCTTAAGACACTTTTGAGTATACATTGATATTGCTTGTTAATAAAATAATGTTTGAAAACTTGTTGATTTTTTTTAAGTATTCCTGATATTGTATGAAAATCTTGTGTTATGTATATTGTGTTGATACTCAATGGGGATGGGTTTTATGTTTTGTTGGGTGTGGATAGTCCCATTTAGGTTAAGGTCATTCATGTAATAGGGTTGAGAGAGGTGTGGACCCTCTCTTAGAGAAACATACTTAATCTGTACATTTATTTTAGGGCATGAGTGTCTTAGAATATTTATGTGAATTGTGTTTCTTGATGATATAAAGTAAATTTATGTGGGGGTTGTAGTGTTTTCAAGGCATTAAGTGTCTTTGAATTTGATATGTAATATCATGGGATGTGAGAAGAATACTTTGTAGATTTATGGTCATAATATTGTGGGAGATGTGAATTGGTGTTGGGTTATTATTATGTGTTTTGGTGTATCTAGCTATTGGAAAAGAAATAAAATTTGATGTCATTTATATTTTTTTCAAGAGGTTAGTGTGTCCCCTTAACTCCCTATTTTCTATGAATCTTTCCATGATTCATATGTGATATTTAATCCTATGGGTGTTGTGTTTTTGTGTGTGTATTCCTTTTTTGTGTTGTGAAAACCAATTTCTATGAGGACCTCCTAGCTTGGGGGTGGAATTTTGAGCAAGCCCTATGGTTGGGAGGTGAGCAAACCTTCATTGACTTTGATGTAAAGCTTTGTGTTTTTTATAGATTTGAGATAAATTAAAAGATTAGAAACATGTGTTTGATAAGGTCTTATATGGGTTTTGAAAAACTCTTTTCAAACCATTAGACTATTGTAAACTCTTTCTTGAGAGGATGTGATTGTTTTCACATTTGTGCATATGACACTCTAGATTTATTTAAAAAATATATTCATTTGTTCTTTATGCATGTGAGAGTTGTGAAATAAAATATCCACTTATATGTCTATTAGATGGAAAATAGATTTCTTTGTATAAATCATTGTACAAAAAAAAATCTTCTATTCAACCACAATTGTAAGTGTATTCTTATACTAAACAAAAGAGTTTATTTATCATATATACATTCATAATTAAGAAAATAAATAAATATAATTCTCTTGAAATGTTGTTTTAGGTATTGAAAAATATGCATGCATCTATGTTTTTAAGTGTCTAAAAAATTAAAAATATATGTATAATGTATAAGTATATATACATATAATTATATATGTGAATTGATTTAAAATGTTGTAGAAATAAATTATTTTTTATAATTATTTTTATTGTAGATCCAAAAATAAAATAATATAAAAATATAGATTTAAATATTTTGATCTATTTGCAAAAAATAGAATGTAATTTCCTCTCCTAGATTGTAAGATATGAATTTTTCTTTTTTTAAATGTGCGTAAAAAATTTCTAAAAAATAATATTTCCGAGTCAACTTCAAATCATCATATCTCACTTAATATTAATCCAAATCTTTAATTTAAACACTTTCTAGAAAATACTTGGATTAATATTTGGAGGGAGCCGAAGGCTATAGACTGGATTCTAACATCTCCTCAAGGGTTCTAGCGGGTCTTCTAGATATCAAGGTTCCGAAGGCAAAGGCGAAGGAGATAATGCAGTGGTTGTTCAGAAAGGCTTTGTTGGTTGGGTTGGAGGAGTCCCTGGATGCGGTGTCCTTGGAAGTTGGTATCCCTTGGCTGTGTGATTTGGAGCATCTAAAGGATCTGGATGCGGTGGTTAAATTTTATCCCTTTTTATTGGACATCAATGGTCTAGAATTGATCAGGCACTGTCACCTGGCTATTGCGGCGGTGGAATTCCTGACGAAGAAGCTCAGGTTGGTGGTGGTTCTGAACTTGGCCTAGGAAGACAAATTTAGAGTCTTCATCTAGAATAACATCTAGTCTATGTCTTGAGTCTATGTTTATATGTATGGACAGGGGTTTGGGGTTCAAAACTGGCAGGTTTTGGTCTATTTCTTAAGTATGTGTTTTTGTGTTTTTATGTTTGGGTTTGTTCTGGATGGCATTGGCCTTAGTCTCTGTTGTTTTTATTTGTATATAATTCTATTGGTGTAGTTGGTTTCGGGGATACTATTGACCCTGCGTGGTCTTTTTGGTCTTCTGTAAGGTATGGAAAATCAATGGTGGTCTCTCTGCCCCACAATCATGGGCATGAAATGTAATCTTTTTTTGTTTAAATCAATGATATGCTCTATCTTATCTACCCCAAAAAAAGTTTGGGAGTTTTCATATAATTTAATTTAATTAATGTGTTTTAAAAGATTTAGTTGAGTGTTAAGTTATATATATTTAGAAAGATCTTAAATTGTAGCACTTAGGGTTGGTACAATTTAATAAATGTTGTTGATAATTTATTTAATCAAATCAAATCAAATTGGCCTTGTAATATGACTTTGTTAGAAAATAGTTAAATAGAAATAAATAAATAATTAATGATTAAACATAAAAATGCTATCTTTTTAGTCTTTGTTGTTAAATTTTTTATAGTGAATTTTAACAATTAAAATGAGTTGGAGATTTTAATGAAATTCATTTTAACTTAAATGAGGTGTCTAATTTAAGAGAAATAGTTTAGATATGAGGTAATTAATTTTGTCAACATTTTTAATAACCAATGAATTAATTTGTTGTTATTTTGTGACTTTATTGTAAGATAATTAAATAAATGAGATGATAAATAAATAATCAAATGAAATTAAGTATAAACACAAATTTAAATTAGCCCTAATTATACTCTTGTTCTGAAGCTTTCTAAGTAATAAAAAAATCATTTGAAAATTAAATCAAAAGATTAAAATGTTAGAGGTGAAGAAGAGATCAAAATTTATTATGATTTAATTAGTAAAGCAATTAAATGATGTCATCTTATTTTTATTTACTCATAAATTTATTTTTTGATAATTGACTTCTTTGTAAGATTGATACATACAAAGTGACAAATGCTCTTGTGAGAACTTAATAACTCTAATTTATTAATCATTATTTGAATAGATGAACTAGTTGTCAATTATTTTATAAGTTGATTAAGAAATATTTAAGCAAATTTATGGAGTAGTTTTAACAAAATTATGAAAATTAATTCTTTAGTTTATGAACAAAGTGGATTTCTCATTACCACATACTTTGTGGGTCCTTCTCTTGTGTGATGTAACATACAAATCATTGTGTGTATATTCTACAACATTGAGAGTGCATGTTGTGCTACCATGTGTAATGTGGTGAAGTTATAGTAGAGTTGTTATTTTAAGAAAAAGATTGATGTTAGTGTTCATGCTCACAAGCAAGTGTGGACATGACAAGTTTGTAGTGCACTAGATATACTAGGCATTCGGATATTGTTATGGGTATGTTATTGTGATCCAATAGCATAATAGCATCATAAATTGCAAAAATGTTAGAACATACACTTTACATTTAGCAATGGGACAAATTATAGAGGTGGAGAGTTATCAAACAAAGATCCAACCTACAAATACAAGCATTGAGATTGTGTTGAAGAACAATCACTTAACTAGACCAAAATATTTCCACTACAACCCAAGGGATTGTTTGTTTGATGCATTTCAAGTATTACTAAACTTTGAGCATACATATATTAAATTGTGAAATGGAGTTGTAGATCACTTTTTGAATTGCATAGAGAGAGGTGATGTGGATGCATTGGAATCATACATGCACAAGTTGCATCCACATCTCCGTTACAAAATGCACAATATTTAGGATGTAGATACCTACCTTCAAAAAATGTGTTTCTCTACTAGAATTGACTTCCATGATATCAAGAGAGTTGTGAGGTGACATATTCCTCATACAATGGCTATCAAATGGTTAAGTATAGCCATTGCAGTTTGGTATCTACAAAGAGATCTAGATACCTACTATTTCATTTAAATTTTAACATGCATCCTTATTGTATAGAATTCCACAATAGCAACCCTCTTGTGGAACACTATAAGTCATTGTTATAAAAGAAAATACAAAATTATCAATTCATAGGACTAGTACGTATTTATCAAGACCCTACCAAAATCTAAAGTGAATTGGAATTATACTATGACTAAAATGCATATATGTGGAGTATGCAAACCAAATAGTGATATAGGCCATTATGGTGGGGTAAGTGCAAAAAGATGGGGGGCCAAAAAGTGGCCAAAAAATTTTCAAAAAAATTTAAGTCATAACGCGAGCGCGTTATGGCTTGGCAATGACAAGCCTTAGGCTCGTCATTACCGAGCCATAACACGAGCACATTATAATGTTCTATAAATTAAAAAAAAGTAGTCATTTCATTTCATTCTGAATTTCTCCTCCGCCCGCGGCTTCAAAACCCTCAAAAACGTGCTTGTGTTCTACAAAACGCCAATCAACACAAAAGGCTTGTCGATTCATCGGCAAAATGTCACCGCGACGTCGAGCATGCCAAAGGGGTGAGTTATCTTTGTTTTTTTGTTTGAATTTCTTCCTAAATAGGTAGGTTTTTGTTGATTTTTGATGTATATTTCGTTAATTGTAGTAAATGTTAATGCACCTCCTCCTCCTCCTCCTCCTCCTTAAAATCCACAAAATCCTGAGGAGGAAATACCTGCAGAACAACAACCTCCTCCATTCATTCCTCGACATGCCCCTGGAACACAAGATAATATAATGGGGGAAATTGAAAACAACAAAAAACAAATTGAAGATATAATTGCAAGGTTGAAAGATCCTTCCACTTCAACCTTGCATAGGTCCACGCTTGCCGAATCTCTTGAGTCTATGTTATCAAATGTAAATTCAATTAGCAAGCAAATAACTAGTTGGACCGATAAAAAGAGAGAGTTTAGAGATTACTATGTAGATAAATTGTCATACCAAGATGGCAAAAAATTACAAATTACAAAAGTAGACTTGTGTTCAATTTTCACAAACCCACAAACAAATCAACCTCCACCCATTACATGCAAGAGGTTCCCTATCCATTGGTGCAACAACCAAGCGATAAGGGACAATTTCGGGCAGAGGTGGTGGATGGTTTTTGACCATCCTCCATGTAATAACAATGAGGTCCCGCAATACTTTTTGAGGAAACTCTACTGCGAGTTTGTCCTCAATAAAGTGCCAAACTATTTTGATATGCGGGACTTCCAGGGTAGAGGTGGGGGCTCAGCACAGGATAGACCAGGGGCACGTCTTGACCCACAGCAGGTAGTGAGACGAGTAATCAGCAGACCAGCCCACGAGCATGTTTCTATCCCTTCCATTGTGAAGGAGAGTGTCGAGGTCAATACACTGAGGTCGATTAGTGCCTTGACCCAGAGCATCATAGAGCATGCCGATCCTGCAACACAGAGTGGGTTGGGAGATAGTGTGAGGAATAGGGTCCCACCACATACTTGCCAGGCTTGCGGGTCAGCCTGTGGTTATGACCCCATGGACAGTCAGGATGCAGGTGCACAGGCTACATCTGCATCTGAGTAGATGGTGATGATAGATACCCTCCTAAGTGAGACTTTTGGCCTTGATACTTAGGTAAATATTAGCAAGTTTATTAAATTTAATTTATTAAATTTTATTTTTGAAATACAAGATTAACTAATTTAAATTGATGATTTTAATGAAATTTCAAGGTCATAGCGTTGATGCAGTTTTTAGTGGTTCTCCACCTACATTTTTCACTAGATCATCTACTGTCGAGGTATGTAACTAGTAAACAATTATAAATATTACATGTGAATAGCATCGTTATATGAATGGTATTCTAATTTCTAATTTTGGATGTTGAATAGGTTAACACTATAGATTTCATGGCAACACCTACAGCGGTGGTGGACTTCAAAGCTTTACGGAGGTAATAAAATAAATAGTTTAATGAATGAATTGTACTTACTAAATTTTTGTATGTGATTTGTGTGTTTTATTGTGTGTACTTCCATGTTTAGATGAACGTGTGTGTATGTTAGGAGCCATGATTTGCATCACTATTATAGTTTTCATAATTGAATAATGTTGTTTTATTTTCAGATGATGTAGGCTGCGGATACACCTCCCCATGTTCATAGGGCAATGGAGCAGGGTGTGGCCTTTGCGATTCATAGCTCTATGGCATTGACAGGGGTATGAGGCAGATTAGTAAATTTCAATTTACATTCATTGTTATAGTTGTCTATTTTTGAAAAATCAAAAGATTATTGATTTGGAGTTTAATTTCTATCTGGATGGTTTCTATAGGACATGACATCACCAGGGCCTATTCCTGCTACTGAGGCAAGCGAGGAGACAGATTATATGTTAGCAGTAAGTGATTATTTTGTTAAATGTTTCATTTTTTTATAACATGTAATTTCTATATATTAATGTCTATACTTTTTTTTGTAACAGGTAAAGGTGCAGGAAGAACTAAATAGGAGGAGTAGCCCTCGGGTTCGTAGTAGACCACCCACATGCATGTCTCCATCCCCTAGAAGATCAAAGGCTGCTCGTGATTTATTCTCTTCACCAGCCAGAGGGGAATGACTTTTTATTGTGTTCCTCTGTTGTATGCCTATATGGCATTTGTGGACATATATTTTGTATTGTACATAGTTGACATTGTATGCCTATATGGCATTCTTGTAAGCCTATATGGCTATTTTGTATATATGTTATACTTATATCGACAGATATTGATGTATGCGTATATGGATATTTGGTTAATACAAATCTTTTTTATTGATGGCGTCCATACTTGCATTATAAATCCACTTTTGAATGGATATTTGTAGATGGCTACTTCAAATATTTAAAGTCTGATTGTATTACATAAGATGTTTGCATTTTCTTTGATAGGCTTGATAGGCCATGGATTACATGATGGTGTTTGATGGAAAAGTATGGTACTAGAAGACTCTAGTTCATTCTTAATAGGCTTGTGATTGATAATATCGTTGCATGATTGCACTTGATCTTGGATCATGGGCATGTTGTTATGATTTTGATTGCATTGTGATGTTTGATGGATAGGCATGGTGTAAGTGTAAGATACCCAGCTAGTTCTACGAAAATTTTTCCTTACTTAAACACTTTTACTTGCTAACAATTCATCAACTACTTCAATAACATAAAGATATACATCAAGATAACTATTTGAATAAAACAACATTAGAGTTGGGTACTTGTCTTGTTACTTGATTCAATCAACTTGCAATGTCTTATTACATGGAAAATGCTTTCAATAGCATGAAATACAACTCATTCAATGGAAATACAAGGACAGGCCTTGAAGCCTTGATGTTACAATGTCTTCCTTACTTGAGCAACATTTGAAGATTTGGAATGTTCAACTCATCACCTCACAAGGTAGGCGCATTTTTAAAGGATTTACAGGTTTTTCTGACTTGGGCACCAAGTTGAGGTGACCTCCTCCTGAAGTTGTGCCTTGTCAACATTAGGCGCCAATTAGAGTTTATGGATGCTCTGGATTGTTTCCAAGAGTAGGCACCAAAACATCATCATTATGAAAGTGTTTTAAATGCTAGGCACCCAAATGAGCCCTCTAGAGTCTAGGCGCTCCTTTCATGCATTCTGTGTTCTAGGCGCCAATTGAAAGGAGTGGAGAACAGGGCAAGTGCCTTCCAAACTAGGTGTTTCCTTGAGGTACAAGGACTTAGAAAGTGCTCCTAAGGTGAGCACCTTGAGTGAAAAGGTCTAACAAACATCTTTGAACCCCCTTTCAAGGTTAGGCGCATTTTGGAGGTGGAAACAAGTAGAAGGTGCGCCTTAGCTTCCTTTGTCAATTCTTTCAAGTCTTTGTTGATTAGGAAGGTGGAATGCTTCATTGTAGAATGAGCGCCTATCTTCTAATGTCCAAACTACTTCTTCTGGCTCACTTTGTGGCTAGGCGCCAGAGCTAAACTGTTCACACAAGGGAGTGCACCTAGACTCACTTGATGTTTTCTTACTACTTCAACCCCTGGAAGATGTTCCAAGGTGTTCCCTTTTACAAGCACCTGACCTCCCAAGTTCCTTCATGTGCTATTCCTTGAAGGTGCCAAAACTGAGCTCCAGTGCCATGGGATTGTGCCTAACATATTTGAAGAGTTTCTAAGCCTTTTGTAAGTTGATATCTCAAACTCATCTTCTAGGTGCAACAGGAGCTTTCCAAAGGAGTTTCCAAGTTTTAGACACCAAACAAGGTCATGGGTGAATGGAACTGCGCCTTAGGAGATGACTGGATCCTAAGCATCAGTTTGGAGTTACAGTGGAATTGATATGCGCCTCAACTAGCTTAGGCGCCCATTTGAAGTGATTCCTTTAACACTTCTCTGTCAATCTCAACTACAAGGATGATCTCCTAATCCAATTTTGATCCTCTGGAGATGCAAATAGCTTTTCATTTCACTAGGTGCCATCAATGATGATCATCAACCAAAGCGCATTTCAAAGGTGAGATAGGCAAGTGAGGCGCCAAACTAGTCCTTAAGACTTATCTCCTTCTATCAAGTCAATTTCAACTATGTGAGAGAGTTCTATTCTAGGCGCAAAATGGAAATGTTTCATCAATTGGTGCATCTTACAAAGCTCCCAATTCTAGGCGCCAGAGCCAAAGAGTTTTTCCCAACACATGCACCTGGGCTAGGAATTCACCTAAGAGACATCACTTAGCTTTAAAACTTTCAATATATAGCCATCTGGGCTAGGCGCTCCAATGGAGGATCCTTGAACTCATGCATTGGCACCTTCTAGTTCTAGGCACCCATTTTGGATGATTCATCCTGATACTAGCGCCCAAAATGACTAGACTCTCGTCATCATCCAATTCACTTAGAAGACTCAAGTTGGAGACTTAGTTGTCTATCCATGTTCTCCGGAAGATTCATTGTACCTCTATGCACTTAGGCGCCCTAGTTGATGTGATTAAAGTGCTTCAAAGCTCCATGATTCTTGGTTAGGCCCACATTTGACATTGAGCAAGTAAGAAAGTGCGCCCTGACTCTAGGAGTCCTACCTTAGTCAAGTTTAGCATCCAGACTTAACTAATTTCAAGTTTCTAACTTTGTTCCTGCAAAAAACAAAAGTTAAGTTAGTCAAAAACCAATTCATTCCCTCATTATTTCAAATTAGCCTCCAGGAATGAGGAATAGGCTAACTCATTCTTCATTTGATGATCAGGTTGGAAACGGGGACATGACAGTAAGATACCCAACTAGTTCTACGAAAATTTTTCCTTACTTAAACAATTTTACTTGCTATCAATTCATCAACTACTTCAACAACACAAAGATATACATCAAAGATAACTACTTGAATGAATCAACCTTAGAGTTGGGTACTTGTCTAGTTATTTGACTCAATCAACTTGCAATGTCTTATTACATGGATAATGCTTTCAATAGCATGAAGTTACAACTTATTCAATGGAGATACAAAAGAAAGGCCTTGAAGCCTTGATGTTTACAATGGCGTCTACACTTGATCAACTCAATCAAACTCAATGATGTCAACTGAATGTCAACACCTCACAATATCACAAGGGAGCATCACCTTGCTTGTTGCATGGATGAACGTCATAGTTGCAAGATTCTTAGGGTTAGGCGCCAACTGAAGGTAGTAGAGACCAGACTAGGCGCCATCCTAAGCTGGGCACTTCCTTGAGGTGGTAGAGACATGGATGAACATCTGGTGGGGTTTGATGACTCTATATTGACACTCAAATTCACTTAGGTGCAATATTAGTGTTCTTCTAACTAGGCGCCAGATAGGAGGATTCTCAGGGGTTTTGGTGCCTAGGTTACAACTTGTCAATTTCTCAAAGAATCTTTGAAACACTTGACTTCCAAGGATTATCATCTTAAGAGTAGATGATGATGACATGAAGTAGAGATCTCTCTAGGACTGGATGAAGCCTTGCTTGATGATAAGATGAAGATGAAGTGATCCTTCATGATGACCCTTGGAGTGACCCTCTTAGAGTTGTGGACTTTGAAACT
Source organism: Cunninghamia lanceolata (assembly GCA_027924645.1). Classification (NCBI taxonomy): domain Eukaryota; kingdom Viridiplantae; phylum Streptophyta; class Pinopsida; order Cupressales; family Cupressaceae; genus Cunninghamia; species Cunninghamia lanceolata. The sequence continues at coordinate 315,266 of BSBN01000243.1, forward strand.
TTGAAGATTGAGAGATCTTGAAACTTGGATGGATGAATGTCTATCATTGATGAAGTACACTTGCAAGATATTCCTCAGAGAACTTGAATGGATAGATGCCTTGAAATTTCAACATGACGTTAGTGATGAAGAGTATTGACATGTTGGACTTGATGTGACCTTGCTGAAGGTGCATTTTCTTTCTTAGCATGATCATCCCAAACCAAGGCACCAACTTGGAAAACCTTGTGAAGGCGCCACTATCTGGAATTTCTTCCAAGGTGTTAAAACTTGACATCTTTTCTTCTCTAGGTACTATCTCCTTCAAGGCGCTCCTTAAAATCATTGGAAGTGCTCAGGACTTACCTTAGTCCAAAGCGCCACAATCCATTCCTTAAAGCACAAAGAATTCTCAAAGGCGCCCCTATTTACCTCTAAGCACTCAAATATCATTTAGATTCAAGGCACACATTTAGCTCCAAAATGCAAATTTCCATCATCAACCCATCAAGGTGCATCATCTTCCCTTTGTATCCCCTTCAAGGCGCAGACATTCACTTCTTCACACTCAAACTCACTCTCTGGCGCCAGAATAGGTGTATAACTTCAAATAAGGAGCTAATCTTAGGTTTCTAAGTACTTAGTTTGATCTTAAGGCTATCCTTCCTCTAAGCACTCTCTTCAACTCCCTCACTGAAGGCCCTCTGTAAGTTTGGGCGCATTTCATCCCAAGGCGCTTCAACATCATCCAAGGCGCAAATTCACTCTCCAAGACAAGGTGCAAAAAACCCTATCCTAAGGCGCTCAAATCTTGCTTCTAGACCTAGGCGCACAAACATGAGATTGTGACTTTAATCATCATTCTTGGTTAAGGCACACAAACTCTCATTCAAGGCGCATATCTTTCTCCAACAAGGCGCATATATTCCTCCAACAAGGTGCATATTCAATTCTAGGGTGCTCTATCTTGGATTAAATCAGGGTATCTCCTCAACAAGGTGCTCCAAACCATACCAAGGCGCTAAAACACTTAATGCAAGTTCTTCAAGTGCTTATCCAACTTGATTCCTCCAACACAGGGCGCTCAATCTACTTTCTCAAACTTTCAACTCAAATCCTCACCTTATATTCTCCAAGGCAAAAAGGTGCAATTTGATTGAGGGCGCTAAAACTCTTAGGCGCACTTATCTCCTTGAACTTACCTCTCTTCTTCCCTAGGCACCAGAAACACCTCTTTATCTCAACTAGGCACTTATCTTCTCTAGGCGCACATGGTCTTCAAGGCGCATTTCATTCATCAAGGCACCTATCTCTAACAATCTCAACACTCAAAGGGACTCAAAACTCATCTAGACACCATCACTTCCCTAAAGGCACAAAATTGGTGTAGATACATTCCATTTATTAAGGATCATTCTGGCGCCCAAATCTTGTCAAAGCAAAGGATCAATAGGTTCTCTCTAAGGTGCACTCTAGGGTTTGATCTTGCAAGACTTCTCACGTCAAAATTTTGACCAAGACACTCAAGGTACTAGTCTTTATCATCTAACCCTACAGTGCACTTACTCATTATGATATACTCCTCAACTTTGTATTCAACCTTGCCCAAGGCGCATATTCACTATAAGGCATTCTCACTTTGTTAAGGCTCAGAGGGCTTCAACTTGCTAAAGGGTAGAGGTCTAGGCGCATATCTGACTTGAAGCTCAAGGTGCTCCAACCCTCTTGCTCTGGAATTCCTTCTAGGCACTAAGTGACTTCTCCAATTCCTTGAAAACATTTGAAGTGTTTTACCTTCTCAAGGTGCTCCTTTGAACTTGACTCCAAGGTGTTATAATCTCGAAGGTGCTGACATCATCTCAACCAAAGGCGCTCAATGATTCATCCCATATCTAGGCGCTAAAACACTTAATCAACCAAGTCATTCAAGGTGCCATTCAGTAAACTCATCTTCCATGATATTCCTATCAAGGCGCATATCACTTCTCTCATGGGCTTTAGGCGCTCAGTTGAGTGTTTCAATACTACTTAGGTGCCAAATTCATTTTAATGCACCAAACACAAAGAGCTTTCAAACACTGGGCGCTCACAAAGAGTCTTCCAACCTTGGGCACTAAATTAGGTCTTTGCAACTATCCAAGGCGCATATCTTCATTTGAACAACTTATGGTGCCAAGACAACTTCTCATTAGGGCACTCAAAACACTTGTGTTTACATTTGAAGTGCTTTACCTTCTTAAGGTGCTCCAGATTAAGCTGACTCCAAGGCACTCCATCATCATCCTTAAGGCGCTAAAAACATCATCTCCACTCTAGGCAAAAACATCAACCAACTCCTTAAGGCACTTTACTGTCAAAGTTTGAAGGCGCTCTACCTAGGACCATGCCTAGCGTAAATAGGACCATGCCTAGCATAAATGTACCCATTTGGATGTGTTGGAATAGTCAGTTTGGTCACATCAGGAGCAGGATGAAAGTTACACCCCTTTGCAACTTTACACTGCCTCCTGACAATTTTTGGGGCAGCAAAAAACCTTTAACCACAGGCAAATGCCTCAGAGCTATAAAAAACTGAGAGAGGTTATTGTAGAGGCACTCTACGTGATCGTGTTGCCTTAGACAGAATATTTCTAAGTGACATGGTTTTCAAGTAACATCTTGTCAAAAATTGCTGCCTTTTTGCACTTTGGACTCTTCAGGGATATCATCGGTACAATGTAGCTCCGACTGTTTTGACATGTTTGGATGAAAAATAGGACCATGCCTAGCGTAAATGTACCCATTCAGACGCGTTGAAACAATCAATTTGGTCGCATTAGGAGCAGGATGAAAGTTACACCCCTTTGCAACTTTACACTGCCTCCTTCTGATGATTTTTGGGGCAGCAGAAAACCTTTCACCACGGGCAAATGCCTCAGAGATATAAAAAATTGAGAGAGGTTATTGTAGAGGCACTCTATGTGATCGCGTTGCCTTAGACAGAATGTTTCTAAGTGACACGGTTTTTGAGTAACATCTCGTCAAAGATTGCTACATTTTTGCACTTTGGACTCTTCAGGGATATCGTCGGTACAATGTAGCTCCGACTGTTTTGACATGTTTGGGTGAAAAATAGGACCATGCCTAGCGTAAATGTACCCATTTGGATGCGTTGGAATAGTCAGTTTGGTCGCATCAGGAGCAGGACGAAAGTTACACCCCTTTGCAACTTTACACTGCCTCCTTCTGACGATTTTTGGGGCAACAGAAAACCTTTCACCATGGGCAAATGCCTCAGAGCTATAAAAAATCGAGAGAGGTTATTGTAGAGGCACTCTACGTGATCGTGTTGCCTTAGATGGAATGTTTCTAAGTGACACAGTTTTTGAGTAACATCTCGTCAAAGATTGCTGCATTTTTGCACTTTGGACTCTTCAGGGATATCGTCGGTACAATGTAGCTCCAACTGTTTTGACATGTTTGGGTGAAAAATAGGACCATGCCTAGCGTAAATGTACCCATTAGGATGCGTTGGAACAGTCAGTTTGGTCGCATCAGGAGCAAGACGAAAGTTACACCCCTTTGCAACTTTACACTGCCTCCTTCTGACGATTTTTGGGGCAGCAGAAAACCTTTCACCACGGGTAAGTGCATCAGAGCTATAAAAAATTGAGAGAGGTTATTGTAGAGGCACTCTACGTGATCATGTTGCCTTAGACAGAATGTTTCTAAGTGACACAGTTTTCAAGTAACATCTCGTCAAAGATTGTTGCCTTTTTGCACTTTGGACTCTTTAGGGATATCGTCGGTACAATGTAGCTCTGACTGTTTTGACATGTTTGGGTGAAAAATAGGACCATGCCTAGTGTAAATGTACCCATTCGGACGCGTTGGAACAATCAGTTTGGTCGCATCAGGAGCAGGATGAAAGTTACACCCCTTTGCAACTTTACACTGCCTCCTTCTGACGATTTTTGGGGCAACAGAAAACCTTTCACCACGGGCAAATGCCTCAGAGCTATAAAAAACCGAGAGAGGTTATTGTAGAGGCGCTCTACATGATCACGTTGCCTTAGACAAAATGTTTCTAAGTGAGACAATTTTTGAGTAACATCTCGTCAAAGATTGCCACATTTTTGCACTTTAGACTCTTCAGGGATATCGTCGGTACAATGTAGCTCCGACTGTTTCGACATGTTTGGGTGAAAAATAGGACCATGCCTAGCGTAAATGTACCCATTCAGATGCGTTGGAACAGTCAGTTTGGTCGCATCAGGAGTAGGATGAAAGTTACACCCCTTTGCAACTTTACATTGCCTCCTTCTGACGATTTTTGGGGCAGCAGAAAACCTTTCACCACGGGCAAATGCCTCAGAGCTATAAAAAACTGAGAGAGGTTATTGTAGAGGCACTCTATGTGATTGTGTTGCCTTAGACATAATGTTTCTAAGTGACACAGTTTTTGAGTAACATCTCGTCAAAGATTGCTGCCTTTTTGCACTTTGGACTCTTCAAGGATATCGTCGGTACAATGTAGGTCTGACTGTTTCGACATGTTTGGGTGAAAAATAGGACCATGCCTAGTGTAAATGTACCCATCCGGACACGTTGGAACAGTCAGTTTGGTCACATCACGAGCAGGACACCAAAAATGCAAAAGTTGCTTTGTGCAACTTGACAACATTGACACTTTTTTGCAACATGACTCAAAGACTCAAACTGAACCCAAATGACTCAAAGTGACTTAAAATCACCTTGATTTGGTGCCCAATGTACATTATAGAGGTCGAGGCGCTCCTTATCATTCAAACATCTTAGATGAGCGCATAGGAAAGGAAAAAGCTCTAAGTTTCATCATCATGAGCGCCTAATATCAAGAGACTTTAATGGCTCAAACCTTAGCATGGAGTCCTAAGGTGCATTTCATGTGTCCTTTCATCCAGTTTGGCGCCCTTATGTAGATTTTTCAACTTGATTTGGTGCCCTATATGTGAAGGATGATCTAAAGGCATGAAAGTGGATGTCATATTGCAAGAGTTTGGATCATCAAAATTGAAAGAAATGAGTCTATTAAGCTTGGGCGCCCTTGGTCTTCTTTTCATTCATTATGAGCACCTTGGGAGAATGGTATATAGGTCATCATCATGATTGGGTGCCTTGGATCCAGAGTGTTGGAGAGATCATCAAATGGTGTCTAGTAGGGTGAGTTATGAGTTTGGTCGCATCAGGAGCAGGACACCAAAAATGCATAACATGATGATGTAAAAATGTGTACATATGTGTAAAAATGCAGGAGGAAATAAAAAAAGACAAACCTTACAAATTAATGTGCATACTTACTACTCAATGTAACATAACTTTACAAAATCAATGTGAATACTTGCAAATTAATCCAATGAACCATCCAGGTCTGCTCTACTCTTTATTGTGTCAAGTATTGCTTCATGGTCAGACTCACGCACCTTCCACAATATTTTGTTCAAAGGTCTACCCTGATACTTTATCAAATGAACATTGGATGCCACGACAAGGTTCGAGTAATGAAGAATCTTCTGATGCATGTCAAAGCCTTGAAATAGCCAAATATTAACACTCTTATGTGGGTACCTTCTAAGCCATGTTCCAGTAATAACCACTGATCCTGTAGGGTATTCGATGTTTTCTCCATCTGTAACAGGGGCCTCCAATTTCTTTTTGGCCTCAACACAATGACATAAGTAATAATCTGTTCCCTCTTCATTATCTTCATCTGCAATAACTGCATATACATGCCCTACATTGATATGTGTAGCAAATTAGATGAAATTAGTCAACATTACAAAAACACTACAAAGTAAGATGACATTACCTAGTTGAACTAGATGAAATTAGATGCATATATGTGCCCTATATTACCTGGTTGAACTAAATCTGATATGTGGTCAAAGTCAACTGACGATTCCATCTGTGTTAGTTCTAGTGCCGTCGGGGGTCGATACGTGTCAAGTGGGCTAAGATAACTTAACTACCATTCGTCAACCCACTCCTTTGACTCACACTCATCCTAGACTTGAATTGTACAGGAAGACCAAAAGCATGACATCTTTCGTGTATGGATACTCCATGAACCTGCAATTGAGCTTCTGAAAGAGTGCATCTCATTTGATCCTGTCAGTGTACAACAATCCTCATATGGTGCAATGTTAGTATCATCTATCAACCAAAAAAATCTACGAACTAAAGACTTACCTTCATTACCTGGACCCATGGAAGCATTACACCACTTGACAATCAATTTTGCATCTGTCAACTTTGCATTGTCTTTATACTTTAACTCTTCTCATGCTATGGCTCTTTTGATACATGCTCCTGCACCATCATGCTCCCCCTTTCCATGCCCAGCCTCACAAAAGTTCCACATATGTTGAATACCTGTAAAATTATGCCTCCTACTCAGCTAATAGAAATTCTGTGAGTTCTTGAATTGTGACGCACAATTATCCGACCATATGATATGCTAACTGAATGATATGCCCCTTCTAGCCAAATCATTGTAGAACACCTAAAAGCAACCTTGCACGAACTCCGTAGAATGCATGTGATCATCACTAATATAGAAATTATACTCCCTTATGATCTTTCTGTCATCCTCTATACTATCATTCGCATGAATGAATGCGATGTGCACAAATATAGAAACCTGTGTGGAGTTGTAATATTGTGATTGCACCTCACACTGTGGCTGTAGACTGTAGTTCTCTGCAAAGTCGACGACTGAAACAATGCTACCAATCGAAAATGTGTCCTTGCATAACTTGAATTGCAAGTCCAACCATCGAGCTCTATGGGCATGTCTTGCATACTCATACACTATGCTGTCATGAAATATAGGCATAAACTGATACACTGGAATCTTTTCAATAACTAATTCACACCTCTTTGCTTCTTTACCATCTTTTGTATTGTATGCCACTGTTTTATACTTGCCAAACTCTACTAGTTCATTTCCAACCGCATGTGTTATTTCCATATGTTCACATATTGGCAAATGTTGCAAGCCACCGCAACGATGACATGTGCCATCCAAGCATAATTTCTTGTAGAATATTTGACCTTCCTCTCTTTCACATAAAATTCTTGATATGAAGTCTCTTGAAGATGTTGGTGGGGCACATATGGCACAACCCTGCAAATCATTGTTAGTATGCATATCTAAACATATAGACCTATAAGCATCAAAATGGTTAGAAAATTCAATATGTAATCTACAACAACAAGTAGTGCGTGTGTGATTTATCTTAACATAGAAAGGTTTTAGCATTTCAAAATATCTTTGACAAATTTTAATTTGAGGATACTTATCTAGAAATTTACCATAAAACTGTGTTTGAGTCTCATCCAAAAAATGCTTTGGATGTGGCTCGCGATTCTGACTACCGATTCTCCTTCTTACCACATCCCTTTGATTCGGAGATACCCTTGTGTAATTCTTCCAAAAGTCTTCAATTAGTGATCTCAATGCTTCAACAATTGGTTTATCTTTTTGTGGTAGTCTCTCCGAGAACGCCCATAATTCATTGGCATTAGTGTCCTCAATTCTTTGGCATCTTCCAACGGCTCTTGATAAAGTTTTCCTATTAATTCTCAATTCTTGACTTGTCTTTCTAATGAGACGAGCTTTCCTCGTTTGACTACTTACTATAGTCGATGTAATCACACGCCGTGTTGCATTACTATCTTTTGTGCGTGAGGTGTTACCCACACTCTCATATGCACTCATTAGATTCTTGACAATAGATTTTTCACTTGAAGCCTCTGATGTTCTCAACCCAAGAATCTTCATGATAGACCTATACTTTATACTTCGCATCATTTCAACGAATAGTTGACATCTTGCAGTCTCATTTAACTTTTCAAAGAACAATCTCCAAATCTTATTAGCATATCTTCTACAAGTGCGTTTTGGAAGCTTACCTTCCATTGGCTGCAAAATATTCTCATCAATATCAATCAAATACTTTGGCTTTCTATGCAAAATTCTAGGTGGTGTCAAGTTAGGTAAATTCATCTTAACATTAGGAATTTCATCAATATTTAAATGAGATGGGTTAGATGGCATACCTTCGATCGAAGATGGAATAGATGACATACCTTGAGGTTGAGGTGGGAACGATGGCGTACCTCCTTCATCACATGTGAGTGATGATGTACTCTCAACTTGAGATGTGGTAGATGGTGTCCCTACATGTTGACTTGCGGTAAAGGACGTGTCTCCAACTATGGTATTCAAATCTCTCGTACCACGAAGTTTTTGCATTCGTTCTCTTTGTGCCGCCAATACCATATCTCTTTGTGATGGTTGTGGTTCCTCTTCAATTGGTATGTCTTCATTTATCGTGTCCAATTTCCTCTTCTCACAAAGTTCCCTCATAGCCATTGCTTTCTTTGCATTCTTAGCTTCTATCTCTTCTTGTGTTGGTTTAATTCTTAATCGTTTCCTCGACATGATGGAGAATTTGTCTGTAGCATGATAAAGAGACCAATATTAGTTCCTAAGAAATGAATACATGATAATAGTGGGATTGTATTTTTTTTATGTTGCAAGGATTTATTCTTGTATAGTTTGACATCATGGTATGAACTAAGGTTTGTTTATTACACATAATTATTAAAGAGCCCAAGTGTAGAAAATATACATGGCATCATGTGAGATTGTAGGTTGCTTTCTTGATTGGGAATGTGTCTATTTTAAACATGTATGATAAAGCATGATAAAGTAATTCAATCCGAAATAAGGAAAATGTAAAGAACATGCATGTAAAGACTTGACATACCTAAATAACGAAGATTTGAATGGAGAGAGTACCCAATTATGTAGTGTTTTTATCTTCTTGCATCAAACTCCTCAACAATTTGAGTTTTTCACCACTTGCTTCCTTTTCAATGTTAAATTCCTAAAATTGAATCACAATTAACATTGCAACACTACAAAAATTGAAACTTGAATAGATATATATCAAACTTGGTGTGAAAACTATGTTATTTCCTCCTTCTCAAGTTGGCAAAGCAGAAAAGGTGGTGGAAAGATCATGCAAAGGTGGTACAATGTGTCAAATGTGCATGTGAACTTCCCAATAGCATGAAAGCACTTCTTTTTTGTCAGAGCATGCGTAGAATCAGTAAGAAAACAGAGCATGTGGGCCTAGATCACGGGGGTAACCACTTTTTTACCGTTTCAATAGAACTACAAAACGTGAGCGCGTTATAACGAGCTCACGCTATAACGCGCTCGCGTTTTATCCTACTATAGATTCATCACATCCTTTGCATTGATCACATCTTTTTCTTGCAAGGGCTTGCCAGATGCTCCGCCATATGATAGGTATAACAATGAAGGGGCAAGCCCTCATAATCAAGTTCGTGATAGAAAATGCCCTCAACCCTCAACGTCAAATCCTAATCCCTAAACCCTCAACTCTGATCCCTCGACCCTCAACCCTCAATGTCAAATCCTAATCCCTCAACCCTATCCCTAAACCCTCAACCCTCAATGTCAAATCCTAATCCCTCAACCCTCAACCCTATCCCTAAACCCTCAACCCTCAACGTCAAATCCTAATCCGTCATCCCTCAATGTTAAATCCTAATCCGTCAACCCTAATCCATCATCCCTCAACTCTAATCCCTCATCCCTAAACCCTAAATGCTATCCCTAATCCTACACCCTCAACAGACTCGATACTATACCTTAAACTCTAATCCCTTATCCCTAAACCCTCCAACCCTATCCCTAATCCTTACAACCCTCAACCCTAATCCCTCAACCCTTAACTCTGATCCATCAACCCTCAACACTATACCTTAAACCCTAATCCCTTCAACCTCAACCCTATCCCTAAACCCTTGACCCTTGAACCTCAACCCTCAACCCTTGATGTCAAACCCTAATCCCTCAACCCTTAAGTCTGATCCCTCATCTCTCAACCCTAACCCTAAACCCTAAACCCTAATCCCTTATCCCTAAACCCTCCAACCCTATCCCTAATCCTTATGCCCTCCACACTCAACTTTAACCCTAATTCCTCGACCCTCAACCCTATCCCTAAACCCTTGACCCTCAAACCTCAACCCTTAACCCTCAACATCAAACCCTAATCCCTCAACCCTTAACTCTGATCCCTCGACCTTCAACCCTAACCCTAAACCCTAAACCCTCAACGTCAAATTCTAATCCCTCAACCCTTCACTCTAATCCCTCAACCATAAACCCTATCCCTAAACCCTCAACACTATACCTTAAACCCTAATCCCTCAACCCTAACCCTGTCCCTAAACCCTAATGCCTCAACCCTCAACCCTAATCTGTCATCCATCATCCCTCAACTCTAATCCCTCATTCCTAAATCCTAAACGCTATCCCTATTCCTAGACCCTCAACATGCTCGATACTATACCTTAAACCCTAATCCCTCTACCCTCGACACTCTTATTTAACCCTAATCCCTTGACCATTAACCCTATCCCTCAACCTCAACCCTCAACCCTCAACCCTCAACTCTCAACATTAAACCCTAATTCATCAACCCTAAACCCTAATCCCTCAAACCTAAACCCTATCCCTAAACCATCAACCCTCAACACTATACCTTAAACCCTAATCCCTCAACCCTCAACCCTAAACCTTATCCCTAAACCCTAATCCCTCAACCCTCAACCCTAATCCATCATCCCTCAACTCTAATCCCTTATCCCTAAACCCTAAATGCTATCCCTATTCCTAAACCCTCAACAGACTCGATACTATACCTTAAACTCTAATCCCTTATCCCTAAACCCTCCAACCCTATCGCCAATCCTTATGCCCTCCACACTCAACTTTAACCCTAATTCCTTAACCCTCAACCCTATCCCTAAACCCTTGACCCTCGAACCTCAACCCTCAACCCTCAACATCAAACCCGAATTCCTCAACCCTTAACTCTGATCCCTCGACCTTCAACCCTAACCCTAAACCTTAAACCCTCAACATCAAATTCTAATCCCTCAACCCTTCACTCTAATCCCTCAACCCTAAACCCTATCCCTAAACCCTCAACACTATACCTTAAGCCCTAATCCCTCAACCCTCAACCCTAAACCTTATCCCTAAACCCTAATCCCTCAACCCTCAATCCTAATCCATCATCCCTCAACTCTAATCCCTTATCCCTAAACCCTAAATGCTATCCCTATTCCTAAACCCTCAACAGACTCGATACTATACCTTAAACTCTAATCCCTTATCCCTAAACCCTCCAACCCTATCCCTAATCCTTATACCCTCCACACTCTACTTTAACCCTAATTCCTCGACCCTCAACCCTATCCCTAAACCCTTGACCCTCAAACCTCAACCCTCAACCCTCAACATCAAACCCTAATCCCTCAACCCTTAACTCTGATCCCTCAACCTTCAACCCTAACCCTAAACCCTAAACCCTCAATGTCAAATTCTAATCCCTTAACCCTTCACTCTAATCCCTCAACCCTAAACCATATCCCTAAACCCTCAACACTATACCTTAAACCCTAATCCCTCAACCCTAACCCTAAACCTTGTCCCTAAACCCTAATGCCTCAACCCTCAACCCTAATCTATCATCTGTCATCCCTTAACTCTAATCCCTCATTCCTAAATCCTAAATGCTATCCTTATTCCTAGACCCTCAACAGGCTCGATACTATACCTTAAACCCTAATCCCTCTACCCTCGACACTCTTATTTATCCCTAATCCCTTGACCATTAACCCTATCCCTCAACCTCAACCCTCAACCCTTAACCCTCAACTCTCAACATTAAACCCTAATTCATCAACCCTAAACCCTAATCCCTCAAACCTAAACCCTATCCCTAAACCATCAACCCTCAACACTATACCTTAAACCCTTATCCCTCAACCCTCAACCCTAAACCTTATCCCTAAACCCTAATCCCTCAACCCTCAACCCTAATCCATCATCTCTCAACTCTAATCCCTTATCCCTAAACCCTAAATGCTATCCCTATTCCTAAACCCTTAACAAACTCAATACTATACCTTAAACTCTAATCCCTTATCCCTAAACCCTCCAACCCTATCCCTAATCCTTACACCCTCCACACTCTACTTTAACCCTAATCCCTTTAACCTCAACCCTATCCCTAAACCCTTGACCCTCGAACCTCAACCCTCAACCCTCGACATCAAACCCTATTCCCTCAACCCTTAACTCTGATCCCTCATCTCTCAACCCTAACCCTAAACCCTAAACCCTAAACCCTCAACCCTCAATGTCAAATCCTAATCCCTCAACCCTAAACCCTATCCCTAAACCCTCAACACTATACCTTAAACCCTAATCCCTCAGCCCTCAACCCTAAACCTTATCCCTAAACCCTAATCCCTCAACCCTCAACCCTAATCTGTCATCCCTCAACTCTAATCCCTCATCCCTAAACCGTAAATGCTATCCCTATTCCTACACCCTCAACAGAATTGATACTATACCTTAAACCCTAATCCCTTATCCCTAAACCCTCAAACCCTATCCCTAATCCTTATACCCTCCACACTCTACTTTAACCCTAATTCCTCGACCCTCAACCCTATCCCTAAACCCTTGACCCTCGAACCTCAACCCTCAACCCTCAACGTCAAACCCTAATCCCTCAACCATTAACTCTGATCCCTCGACCCTCAACACTATACCTTAAACCCTAATCCCTATCCCTCAACCCTTAACCCTTAAAACTTAAACCCTATCCCTACACCCTCAACACTTGACACCATATCTTAAGCCTTAAACCCTCATCCCTAAAGCCTCAACCCTCAATCCTTAAACCTTCAACCCTAAACCTTATCCCTAATCCCTCTACCCTCGACACTCTAACCCTAACCTCGACATTAAATGCTAATCCGTCAACCCTAAACCCTAATCCTAAACCCTCAACCCTCAACCCTCAACACTATACCTTAAACCCTAATCCCTCAACCCTCAACCCTAAACCTTATCCCTAAACCCTAATCCCTCAACCCTCAACCCTAATCCATCATCCCTCAACTATAATCCCTCATCCCTAATCCCTAAATGCTATCCCTATTCCTAAACCCTCAACAGACTCGATACTAAACCTTAAACCCTAATCCCTTATCCCTAAACCCTCCAACCCTATCCCTAATCCTTACACCCTCCACACTCTACTTTAACCCTAATCCCTCGACCCTAAACCCTATCCCTAAACCCTTGACCCTTGAACCTCAACCCTCAACCCTCAATGTCAAACCCTAATCCCTCAACCCTTAACTTTGATCCCTCGACCCTCAACTCTATCCCTAAACCCTAAACCGTAATCTGTCATCCCTCATCCCTAAACCTTAAACACTATCCCTATTCCTAGACCCTCAACGGGCTCGATAGTATACCTTAAATGCTAATCCCTTATCCCTAAACCCTCCAACTCTATCCCTCATCCCTTAACCCTCATGATTAATAGCCTTGAACGTAAAAAAATTTGAGTGGGACATAACGCGAGCGCGTTATAACACGCTCGCGTTATGTAAAACATGACAAAAGACAGACATGCGGGAAAGAAAAATGCAAGGCAAAACATAACGCGAGCACGTTATAATGCGCTCGTGTTATTTCTTGCTTTGGGAATCCCAAGCCTTGGGCTTGGGATTTGCTTTGGATTTCCAACCCAAAGGCTTGGAGTGCCTTATGAACAGTCACAGACGTGTTTTTCTATATTCTTCAAAATTGCACATAATTTCGTTTGTGCTAACCCTCAAATTTGCACGTGTTTCAAGGTTGAACAAATCGAACACATGGGTAATGTTAGGCTTTCTCTTAGCTATTTGACGATGTGATTTTTTTCACATTTTAACAATGTTAAGCCTTTCATCTTTAATTTCTTTTGTTTGTATGTCCGTTTTTAGGCAAAAACCACTATTTGGTCTTTTTTATATTGTAAAATAACTATTCATTCAAATTTCAAAAAAATTACATATTTAGAAACTAGACTCCATTCTACAAATATTAAAAAAATAAAAAAATGATTTTCAATTAGTTTTCAAAATTTATAGGGGTAGCACGGCCAAAATTCTATTTTTTAGGATGTGTCCACTTTAAAAATTAGTAAAAAATCAAATATTCATCAAAAAATTATTAGAAAAATTGGGCATAAACTACATGCTATTAGCTAATTTCTCACTGAAGCGATTTTAAAAATACCAAAAAAAAGTTGACCTTTTGAGGGAGCCACAAAACATGCTATGTTATGTTTTTTTGACAGACACAACACCAATTTCTGTGGCTCCCTCTTTTGAACCCCTTAATCTATGCCATTTTCAAAACAAAATAGTAGTTTAGAAAGTAGACTCGGAGCACTACGAACATTGTTTTGGTTGCATCTCCAAATTTTGAGTGTAACTATGCTCAATTTCTCATCAAAGGCCAGTATTTCCTTATTTCAGAAAAAAGTGGCCACTTAAGACCCCTTTTTGGCCCCCCATCTTCCTGCACTTACCCGGCGAGAGTTTATTCAACACGGTTTGTTTTCTATCGAACAAATAATTTGATGTATAATCTTTGAGATTGTATATATTGCTTAGACGTTACAATGCAGGGTGCTGCCAAAATAATGGGTTACACTTTTTGGGACATCCTGATTTTTGCTGAAATCACATATTTTTAGAAAATATAATGATTTAAACCTTGAAAGGTTCCATTTAAAGGATTTTAATTGAAGAGGGTTTGATCAAACCCCCTTGGATAGAACCTCGCTAGTTTTAAACCATACCTATAATGGAGTCTCCTCTACACCTATCAAAATGTTGATAAAAGACCACTTTGGATTTACCTTTTAGGGGATCAAATGAATTCATTTAAAATTTATGTTTTGTAAGTATGTAGTTCTTATTATAAGCTTCCCAAAAAGTATAATTTTAAATATATTTAATTCGATTATTATATTTATTTTTTATTTCTTGTGAATGTAGGTTTTTCAATGAACATCAAGGTCCTTATTTCATACATACAAAAAAATAGGAAAATAGAGAAAAAAATTCTAAAAAATGCATGTCCTCTAGGTATTGATGTCCTTATTCCAACAAAAAAAATTTGAATTTTATGGCTTTATGTGATGCTTAGCTGACGTTGTTTTAAGTGTTGTGAATTGTTTTGAAAGGCAAATTGTACCTTGTTGCTTACTCCTTACGACGGCTGGTAGTCCTCGCACAAGGGAATTGGCATTTCACTATTTTCTATCATTTATGAGTTATGCAAAGCATCTTTTGCATTTATTTTGGTTTCATTCTTGTTCTTTGTTGTCGCAGCTGTTCTTGTTTCATGTTCTCTAACCTTCTCGGTATAAGGTTCTGCTCTTTGCATTAGTAGCTGTGAATTTTGTCTTCTATTTTATAGCAAAATTTTGCAGATTTCTATGGGTTCTATTTGCCAGAATACTAGAATCTCTTGGCCAATTCAGAATTGGGAACGTCCCCTACTTGGCTGTTTTACTTCTAATGCATTACAGGAAGTTTTCCAGGTTTATGAGGCATAGGTGGGTACTGCTATTCTTCAGGTCTGTAATTTACCAGCTCTTTACACTTCAGTTGCTATTTATCCCTCTCAGGTTGCTTCCCATTTTTTGTCCAATGTAATGGATCTTTTGCAATCTGGCGACAGGGTAAGGGATTTGGGGTTAAGTTTTATTCAAAATGTGAATTTTTTCGTTGACATTTTTAATTCTGCTTTAGTTGATTATGATGTGCATGAAGGGTATGCCCCTGTTGGAGGGTTGTTTGACTGTAGATGTGTATTTCGTACGCCTGGTTTACACTGCCTTTTCAATGTTTTTTCGCATGGTCTTCGCAACAACTGTATCATCTCCTTCCGCAATTCCATTCATTGTCATAGGCAGGAATTGGGCATTGGCAGACAAGGCTTTGGAAGTGTTTAATGCTTTGCTATTTCTGTTAAATTATGTGCCTCCTCCTCCGCCACCTCCTCCTCAACTTGCAGAGGCTGATGACCACATCGACGATCAAGATGTGTAGGTTATTGAGATAGCAGATTAATGGGGTTCTCCTTCAAGTTTTTTTGCCTGCAGCGGTTACCTCTTTGTTTGGATTTTGTATATGCCAAATGTTTTGTACTTCCTTTTTAAAAATTGTATATTCTCTAGCATGATTCCAGTCATTTTTTGGATCGATCTATGTTTTTGAGTCGATTAAGTATAATCTTGTTAATCTCAGGCTACAACCAGAGGTTTTCTTTGCCGATTCTTTCCTACCGGTATGCCATTTCTGAATTTGGCATTTTGTAATTACTTTTTATTAATAAATTTTAGTGGTTTAACCACTTTTTTGTTAAAAAAAAAAAGAAGTTATGTTGGACAGAATATGCCTATGTCTAAATTATAATTGGTTTGACTTCAAAACTTAATTAAAAAAAATATTCAACAAAACATTATGAAACCAAATGCATCCTCTAGATATCGGTGTTACAATCTAAATTCAAAAGAATCAGAATTTTATCCTCTGTGTAGACACCCAAAATTGACCTAGTTATCATTAGTATCAAATATTGCATCTACATTTGTCTAACACACTTGAGCAATTTCTCTATTCATAAAAATCACTTATTTCTTCTATTAATTAAATAAATTTAAATTTATTTAATTAATTCATTATCTGTTTCTTCTAATCTATAATTAAATAATCTATAATTATTTAATTATCTCTATTTCTATCTATTTTAATTAATTAAATCTTATTTATTTAATTAAAATTCCTTTCATAACCCCACTTTCCAATTAATTAAATAAATTTTATTTATTTAATTAATTTCTCTTATGACTTATCTTCATAAGCCGACATGTGTGCCTCTTTTATTTAAAAAACATGTGTGGTACTACATCTTTTATTTAATATCTTTCACATGTAGTATTTTTTTATGTACATGGTCACACATGAACCTTATCTTCCCTCCACTTGTCATCTACACATTCACATATGATTATCAATTCATCCCAACCATTCACATAGCCACCAAATCTCCACCATTGATTTATTTTGGTTGAGTTCTATATAATCACCCTCTCATTTCATACTACATCCAGCATTTTGCATATCACGTCCACATTATCATCTTGAGCATATTGAACATTTTAGCATCCATCTAGCATATTATCATTATCATCCATCCATCATGGCAGCTTTTATCTTCATAATTGTTCATTGTTGAAGAAGCAATCCACATCATAAACAAGGAATCATACAATCTAGGTGATCTTGTTCTTGAATTGCATGCTTTTGATTTCACTTGGATTCGATTATTTGATGGTGGTAGGATTAGGTTTTCATTTGTAATGCTTGATCTTATTAACCTGATTTTTACCTATCACACTTTGTAGAAAAAAATTTATGTGCGACAGGATACACATCACTTTAAAAAAATGTTGTTTACTATTAAAAACTAGTTATCAAAGGAGACGCAAAAATTTTTACAATTTAACTCCAAATTTTTTTTAAAATATATTTAGAATCTATAGACAAAATCTCACAAATCACTAGTTGGCATCATCTTCAAATTCCTACTGGTTAAGTGGCTACAGGTGTCAGAAAGTGAAGATTTAGTTCAAAATGTTTATTTCAATGTCAAGTTTGGCCAAAAAGTGTAACCCATTATTGTGGGATGACCATGCCACATTTAAAATTGTTGATTGCAATTTATAAAACTATTTTGAGCTAATGTATGCAAGTAGTGCCATGCAAGATGTGTAGTGCATTACAAATTAGCAAGGTCACATTATAAACATAGTACTACCCTCTTAAGAGGGGCATATTGAAGGAGGAATATTTTTTTGGAGTGGTTATCAAAAGTTTTAAAAACTAGAATTCAAATCTAGTCATCAAAAAGTTATGACATCATTAATGTTTATTGCACTAAAACAAATGTTACAAGGACGTATGACATAATGTGCTTTCAAACAAAAACAACACATTTGCATTATGAACCATTAGAAATAAAAGCACATATACACATTGGTGTTCTTTCTCTACATTATTGATTAAAAACAAAAACATAATTTCTTCCAAACAAAAACAACACCTTTGCATTATGAACCATTAGAAACAAAAGCACATATACACATTAGTTGTTCTTTCTCTACATTTTTTAATTAAAAACAAAAACATAAATTTCCAAAAAGTTTAAAAACATGACACATTCCAAAGGAGAGGAAAATTGTATAGATTCTCCATATTGAGAGATCCAAGAAGTGCAAAAGGATCAATAGATATTTCATGACTCATTCTTTAAAGTAAAACTAGAAACAAAAGATGGACACATTAGCTATCATAGAATTAAAGAGATACTATATGAAAAATATGAAGCACACAAGAAAAAGAAATTAACACCATCATTAGTCTAAATGGAACATATCAAAGACACACCCAAGTACAATTGTCTAATATGTAAACAAGTGTATTTTGGTCATACAATGGTAAGCACCACCAATGATGATGAACAAACATATTTAGATTTGACAAAGTGCAATAGATCACCTCAAAGAAAATTCATATACAAAACTTGCAAAAGAACACTTCAAGATAAAAAAAGTTGCCTCTTTTTGCAACACTAGAATGAACTAGGTGAAATACTCCCTTGGTGCATGTTAAATACTTTTCATTTTAGAAGAGAAATTTGTGTCACCCTTAATTGCATTTGCATAGATTAGAAAGTGGAGCAAATGACCATAGATGGGTGTAACATGGCCAATAATTAATGTTCCAAGCAACATTTAAGCATTATACAAAAAACATTGCCTAGATCCATTAACAAAACAACCATAATTACAAGAAAATTTCATGCAATATATGCAACAAATCCAAGCTCAAACTCAATAGAGGGAGTAGATGAGGTAGGCTAAGGTAGTTGCCCACCTAACCACTACAAAAACAAGATGCATATATGATCCCAAAGGTCAAATAATGTATTACACTCACATTACTCCCATGGTAAGAAAGCCTAGAGTCTAGATACTACCAAGTGACTATTAGGTACAAGCCATGGTCATGAGTCTTAAGGAGGCATAACTAAAGGATATGATTGAATTTTTTCAAAAAAGTGCAAAATTAGTGACCTCCCAATACTTGTTTTTTAATAGAAAGTTGAAGAAGCAAATAGAGTTGCAGCAAGTAAAATAGACCTTAAAAGACACTAATCTCAAAGTCAAGTCACTAGAGATGCAAGTGGTCACCCAAGTTCTAGAAGCACTTATTGATACAAAGAAGGCAAAGGATAAAGAACTCATGGTAAAGTTACAAGAAGTTGAGGGAAAACCAAAGGAGCTCATACAAAAGGTCATATCTCTACAAGCCAAAGTAGAATAATATAAGCAACAAATTGGAACTCTTCAAGTAAAAGTGGATGAGCTTAAACTATTGGATATCTCTCCAAGTGTCAAGGTTGATGAGCTCAAATTACAAATAATTTACCACGAAACAAGATTGGTTACTTTTAAGCAACAAACTAGAACTTTGGAGGCCAAGATTGAGAAATTAAAGAAGTAATCAAGGTCACTAGACCTGATAAAGGTAGTATGCAAATCAACCATACAAAACTCCATCCCAAGAACCCAATTTAACATGAAGAAACCACAAATGGTTTTAATAAAACCATGTACCAAATCCATAGGCCCAAAAATGGTACCCAATTCAACACAAATTCCTATGCCCCTTTTATTCTTGGTCTTCCAAGAAAGTTTTAGATGATTCTCTTACACCTTGTCATATTGTAATATTTGACCACCCAACTTAGCCATCCCAATTTGTCTTGTTCTCTAAATAGAAAATGCCCTTAAAAACTATTATATTGTTGGTCAAGATTCTAACGTAACTCCCCTAAATCATGTTCTTACACTCATAGAATCCGTCATAAGTAACTCTCATCTTACAATGTCATAAGATGTTCTTACACATCATACTAACATTTGATGCTCTTACAACTTCTTACACACTTTCTAAAGTATCTAACACATGGAAAATAATGCCAACACAAAATGGGATGTCTCATTTCCCATATGAGGCCAAAAATAATAAATAAATACAAATAATTAATAAATATGAACATTAGGATACAAAGTTGTGACACATTTCCCAATATTCTCTCATTGAATACCTTTTAAAAGAGCAAAGGGGAACTCCAACATTGAATTCTAACTACTAGGAATCATGAAGCCCATAGTCTCACTACACCATCTAAATTTCTCTATGTTAAAATTGGCTTCATCAATGCATCTACAATATTTACAAAGTGTCAACATTCTCTAGCATCACCCTTCCATCCTCTACCATGTCTCTAATAAAATGACACTAGCAATGTATGTGCTTCATCCTCATATGAAAGGTTAGGTTTTTTGTAGACATATGACAACTTGACTATCACAAAGAATAGCTCCTTGACTTGGCCCCACACCTAAACACAATCTCTTAAACCAAATGGACTCTTTATAAGCATGACTAACTACCATGTACTCAACCTCTATAGTGGACAAAGCAGCCACAACCTACCTACTTATCTAATTGATAGCACCACCAAATAAACTAAAAACATATCCACTAATGGATCTTTTGTTGTTGACATCTCCTTCCAAATCTAAATCCATGAATATCCACTAAGTGTTGGTCCCCTCTAGAATTAGCATGATAACAAATAGAGTACTCAAAGGCACCCCAAAAATATTTGAAGACCCTCTTGATTGCATCCTCGTAATCTTGTCTAGGATTAGCTATGAATTAGCTAAGGATTTCCACTACTTGGGAAATGTTTGGTCTTGTACAAACCATAGCATATGTTGGCAAGAAATGGGGAGGAACCAATCCATAGATCTGGTCCTCAATCAGATCTCTAAAGTCAATTTATACCTAGTCATATAGTGAGAGAATCCTAAAGAAACAATAAGGAACAATAACATGTAGTACACATAGATCACATATAAGCATTCATAGATACACATAAACATAGTAGAACCCTTATATCTCCTTTATATATAAATATTCAATGGGTAATATACATTCATACTGGCAAGTCTTAGTCTCTGCTCTTTTACACACTCTTATACTTCCTTACTCTCTTACAATTGCATGTACATACTATATCCTATCTATATATTACATAGGGATTTGTCTTTTCCCAAAATACCTCTTTGTATGTCAGCTATGTCCTCTGCGTAGCACATGTGATGACTTGCGGTAGGATCTGTTGCTTGTCCTGTCTTCCACCAACATCATTCCCCCTCTTAAATATGTCTTGTCCTCAAGACATGCTCTGTTCAACTTTAAGGTAGGATGTTCTTATAAATTACTCTGAGCTGACCTAGAGTTGTGTCCCATTTCATCTTGGCTAATGTCTGAATTTGAATTTGGCCCTCTATCTGTATATATGTGTTAGCAGAGTATAGGGCACCCAACAGAACCTATTGTAGGTTACCGCAAGGGGCATACGGAGGATAGATCCAACACATAAAGAGGTATATTGGGGAAAGGACACACCTCTATGTGGATATATAGGTGTTATGGAGTAAAAAGTGGACACATGCCTTTTTACCTCCTAGGTCCCCGTGATAACATTATACTTGCAAAATATTGATCCCGATGCAAAATCCACTGAAACCCATGACAATTGGGAACTAGAGGCCCATTTTATGTATTACCCTGGACCAAAAAGATGCCTTGGGAATTGGGTACCTGTTCCCAAGTCCTCCCTGATTGGTTGAGGCAAATTTCAAAGCATGTCGGCATAGGGCCTTTAAAGGGTCTCTCTTTGTCGGCTCTTTTGATTTAATTTATGAATGTTAGTGAGAAAGAATATAGAAGTGTGTTTTTGAATTCATTTGTAACCTAGATGGATATTACAAACTTATGATCTCGGAGCAAAGAAAATTCAATGCATTCATTGTGTTATTATTACAGATTTGTGTTTGTATTATGTGTGTTGCAGATTTGGAATCATCATCCATCTCCTTATGAGTTGAAGGATCTTCATTCTCCTAAGAGCTTCACCTCTGATGTGATATCATTATTGTTTGAATCATTCTATCATCATAGATTTGTTTAGCCTCTACCCTACTAGGGCACACACTCTTTATCTAACAATAGTGTTGGGAAGCTTGAATGCTATCCCAGGATTTGATTGAGGCAAGTCCCTAAACACGATAACCCCCAAACCTAGTTTCTTCTTGTGTGCAGGTTATAGGTGTGAGATTTGGAAAGGTGAAACTATGGGAAGATTATCTAAGGGAAAGGATTTCAAGATCTGAAAGTAAATTCATAATATTCCATTACAAAAGACTTGGGCACCTGTGAAATAGTCTTCCTATTAAAACAGACACTGAATCTAGCATCAAGACATCCTCCTCGACAATTCTCCAATTTTTAGTATCTTATTATTCTGACTTCTAGGACTTGGGAACCTGTGAAATAGTCTTCTAAGTTTCCAACTTCTAGGACATAGGCTTTCTAATCATCTTTGTGTATTTAGATTCTGGTTTTAGTCATCTTCTGTCCGTTACAAGTTGATTATCTTAGAACTAGGGTTTTATGCATACTTGACCTAGGGTTTGATAAAGGCCTGATTGAATATCATCTTTCCATAACACTCTTGAGTACAAGACCTATAGTTGAGTCCACCTCCATTTGGTAGTGATTTGGCTTGGTCTTGTCCTTGAATATTATTGTGGAAGAGGGTTTGATTTAGTGTGCATGCTAAACTTTATCATTCATCTTTTTCCATACTTAACATTTTGGTGAACCTGTAGCCTCAAGTATTTGCATCTTACTGAGTGTTGAATTCAGATATTGCATTGATTCATAGCATATTCTTCATATTTAATTTGACAATCTTGCATCATTTCATATCAATGGTTTGAATATTCATAGTTTTACAATTACACATTGTGTATTTCAACAAGCATAACTACCTTAATATTCATAATCTTATTGATAGTATCTTTAGTAAGTGCATTGAGTGTTATAGGACTTTGCATGAGTTGTATAACCCACTACCCTAAAACAAACACCTTTGTAAGGATAAGTTATAGATTGATGGGTTCTAATGTTGTTGATAGCAATGGTGTGCACGCATCGGAAAACCCATTACACAACTACTTTACGAAAGGTGAATCAACACCTATGTGAGATATTATAAATGACAACTCAAAAGAACAAACAAACAATTCCTAATTTTGAAGATATGGGTGACACAGATAAATGTGTGCCTGACGAAAAACTCAAGAAACTAGACAAACGACTAGCTGATTTTCAATTCATTGTAGAAGGTGCATATCACTAGTAGAATTTTGGCAAATAAATAAGTGACTAAAAATTTTAGTCACAACAACTAAAATGACTAAATTCTACTAATGTTTTGCAACTCATCTATAAATGAGTAAATAAATGACTAATTTGGTCATTGACTAAAAAATTATTTAGTCACAGAAATAAAAATGACTAAATAGTTAGTCACCAAATACAAATTAGACAAAAAATTTAAAAACATTTTGGGGAAATTATTGGTGGGATGTATTGGCATGATTCATTATTCGCGTTCATTATAGAATTCCTCCTTCATTAGTTGGGAAGAAGAGCATCCCTGATATCGGTGGTGCCGAGATCATTGAGTAGATCATCATTGTAAACATTAGAGATGACAATTACAAGCTGGCAACATACATGTGCCATCCAGAAGCCCACAAACCCACCATAGCTATGCCCCATCACTGTCACACTCTTCACTTGTAGGCACTCTAACATTCTCTTCACACAATCAGCTTGGAATATCTCTGACCATTTAGAGCTACTTGTGGTGGACTCACCGAAAAACAAAAGGTCAGGAATGTAGAGATCAAAGTACTTTCCCAAAGCTACTTCGCACTGAGGCATTTTGAGTTATAGCAGTTACTTGCATGGGCGATAAAGAGAAGATGACTAGAGACTTTTGAAAAGATGGGCAAGGAATTCAGAGTTTGTTGCAACAAATTTGAAGTTAGCAAGGTCCTCTATAGTGAAGTCAGATTTGGGGGCACCCTCTGTAGTGAATTCAAAAGTAATTTGAAAGCCTCATTACATTTATAAACACAAAATCTATAGCTTTGTGATTGGCAACTTACAGTAGTTACAATCTACTGCTCTTAATAATGTTCTTTTACAATCTTGCCACTATCCTACTTCATAATGAGTTTGAGCTAAATATAATAAAATTCAGGTGTCAGTGCCAAAATAGAATTTCCTCAAACAATTTTGATACATTTTCACTGCAAGTGCAAACTATCCTTGTGTAAAGTAAACATGTGCTAGATTTACCTGCACATCAGGCATCTGAACAAAGATGTTTCCTGCTGTAGCTTCTTGTACCTATGTAAAAATTTCCTTTGCAATATCAAATTGACCCCTTTCAGCTAGCACAATGGCTGCCCCATTTGTAGCATAAACATTTCCTGGTCTTTGTGCCAACACTTTACAATATAGTTCTCTAGCCTTCTCAAGATTGTGTGCCTCCACCTTTGGATCCCTCCTCTCATTACAAAAAGCTGCAAAATAATTCCAATTTCTAAGTGAAATGCCAACATAAGAATTATTTGCATCTGATTCACTTTGTGTAGCTTTAATTGTTTCTTTTGCTTTAAGCCAGTCATCTATTTTCAGTTCCATTTTGCCAAGCATAGATAAAGCATTTGATGAGTTTTTATCCACCTTAAGTGCATCCCCAATTAATTATAGGCATAGTTGGATCTCATTCTAAGCCTGAGCCATAGATGCAAGACGTAGATATGCATCCACATAATCAGGAAACTTGAACAATATTAGCTTGTACAAAAGATTTTCTTTTTCAGTATCATGTAGCTATTCAAACAACCTAGAAAGATTAAATAGTGTTGTGACTTTATCCCATGGTAGCTCAAGTGAAACACCACCTTCTTCTAGTCGATGGAAGAATTCCATATCGTTAAAGAGCGCAAGAAAAAATATAGAATTGGCACTGGGGCTTTTATTTATGAATTCAACCCAAATGCCATTTCCTAATGCCTCCATAAAAGTTTGTTGAGCCAACTCTAGTTCATCACGCTCAAAATGAAGAACCCCAATATTGTTTAACAATTGAATGGGTACTTCTTCTCTACTCTTCTTCAAAAGAGACTTTGTTGTCTTAAGAGAATCTAAGGTTGCATTGGGGTTTGATGATATTAAGAACTCACCCATCTTGATAAATGCATGGGCATCACGTGGATCTATGCGAGTTGCCTTTCTTAAAATTTCTAAAGCCTTCTCTACCTTCCCTTGCTGAGCATATATATGGCCTACAGCTTTTAAGATCTCACAATTGTCAGGGTGGACCTCCATAACCTTTTCAAAATTTGAGAGAGAACTCTTAAGATCTCCCAGCTTCAATTGAACTTGTCCACAAAATCCTGTGGCCTCTGGCTTTCCTTGATTGATGCCATGTAGTAGCGGCCAGTGGTGTCATAATCACCTTTACTATGATAAGATCATGCAATATTATAATACGAATGAGATTTCATGAGAGGGTGGTCAGTTGAAACAAGAGTTAACTTAGTCAATTGTTCCAAAAGAAAATGTTTCCCTATGAAGAAAAAATGGTTTGCTAAATGATTCAATGCCATTGCACAGTACGTGTATAATTCAAAGGCTTTACGCATCTTTTCCATTCCTTCATGAACACTACCTTTTTCACTAACTGTGAGAATCCTACAAGTAAAAAATGCACAAAATTGACCACATAGATTTATGTAGAGGAAGAACATGATGCAAAGGAAGGACTCACACACAATAGCCTTGACACATCCCAAACAAAGTTTCAATACACTTAATGCAAATCTGCACCCTTGTTCATTCTTGACAATTTGCTCCTAAGCCTAAAACATGGAAACAACACCCTAGTGACACTCAATAATTGAAGACAACATGGAATATGGGCAACTTGGTTTATTCAGACCTATTACAACATTTTCTAGGGGTTTCTGAATGTACATGACCTAACCAAGTGATTAACACAATGATTTATGCAATTTAGGTCTTGCTTCCACTAGGTGCATTCAAGGTGATGACTACAAACGAAGGTAAGAACACTTGTCATAAGAATTCCCAGGCTTGTGTAGGCCCTAACAACATGCCACTATGATTCTTCACCCCTGCATTGACATACAGTGCATAGATTATTCAAAGCAACAAAGAACCTAGGCATATCTTCTTCACACGTGCAAGTCATGAGTTGTCCTCTTGTAGGGATGTGGATAGGCATGGGACAGAACTTTCCACCAATTTTTAGGATTTTTGGATGGTGGAAACTCTACCCATGATCAAATTTTGCTCCCTGGAAACCCTAGGTAGGGTTTAGACCTGCACTCACCAAAAATGCAATATCTCACACAAAACTTGATGAAATTCTACCAAACCAAATGCATTTGAAAGCTATATTTTTGTTGCTAATAGATTTTTAGTATTATGTGTAGAACATTATAGATGGATCAATGTCGAAGGTTGACTATAGATCAATACCATGCATTTGATGAGAGAGTAGTCAATGAGAGGGACATGGACAAATATCCATGTCCATGTAAAGACTGTCTTGGTGGAAAGGTGAGAAATAGAAACTTGAATCTTTGACATATGATAAGATATGGGCATAGTGGTATAAGCCCTTGGGATTACAATTATTATGAAGATATGATAGAATTGTAGAGTGTGAGAGATGAAGAGGCAACAAACATAGATGAAGTGGCACCAAACATAGATGAAGAGGCCACAATGTTAGACGAAGGGTTTGAAGTTGATAGAATGTTGAATGAGGGTCTAGACAATGACTGGGCCAAGCCAATGGAGGATGCTTTAAATCCCGTGTATGCTAATTTCAAGTTAAGTCATTTGACAATAATCCTTCAAATTCTTAACTTGCAAGCGGTGCATGGTTGGACAAATTAGGGTGTAGATCAATTATTGGCATTATTAAGTTTGTTTTTACCAGCTGACTTCATATTGCCAACAAAATGAAGTCAATGTAAAAAGAAAATCACTAAGCTAGGCTTAGGGTATGAAAACATTCACACATGTGTCAATGGTTGTGTCTTATTTCACAATAATCTTGCAAGTGAGAGTGAATGTCCAAAATGTCATGAAGCGAGGTATAGACAAGGATTGAAATTAGTTGTGGTTCCTAGAAAGGTTCTTTGCCACTTTCCAATAATCTCACAATTACTCCAAATGTATAGGTGCAGAGACATCGCTAAACTTATGCAATGGAATGCCTAAAATAAGAGCACCGATGGAAAACAACGACATGTGCCTGATTCTAAGATGCGGATGGAATTTGATAATAGATGGCCTAATTTTTCTCAAGGTCCTTGTAATATAAGGTTAGGTTTGGCTCTAGATGGGGTGAATCCATTCTCAGATCAAAGTACTAAATGGTCAACTTGGCCAGTGTTTTTAATAAATTATAACTTGCCTCCATGGTTAGGAACTAAACCATTTTTCTTAATGCTATCATTGATTATACCAGGAAAGAAAAGTGTGACTTCAAATATAATCGATGTTTATTTAGAGCCATTATATGATGAGCTAATAGAATTGTGGAAAGGAATTGAAGCAATTCAATCTTTAAGGGATGGTCATTCATTCAGATTCACTTTAAGAGCTTCCTTATTGTTTACAATTCATGATATTCCTGCATATGGCACATTGTCTAGTCTCAATGTTCATGGATACCATGGATGTCCTTCTTGCAACTTTAAGGATTTTGTGAGGCACTCAAGAAGTTTGCGTAAGTGTATTTATTATGGACACCATGCTTACCTTAAAATGGATCATCCATATCATCAACAAAAAACATGTTTCAATGGTCAAGAAGAGAATCGTGAAGCACCATTGCTAATAACAAGTTATTACATTGTTGAGAATGGACAAAAAAGAATGTCATTTATTGAAAATGATGGGATTTCTTGTAGTAGATATGATCCATGTAGTGAAAGCAGTGTAAAATGGTTGTGCATATTCTATATGTTGCCATACTTTAAGGATATAACCATTACGCATACTGTTGACTTTATGCATACTGAGAAAAATATAGCTTATGCTATTATAGAAATTCTTTTTGGTGCTTTTGATACTGTTTCATCATGTGAAGGCTTTCGACAACAAAGATTTGTCAAAATCTTTGGGTTGAAAAATGTGCTGATGAAAATATAGAAAACCTTGTGCTCCTTATGTCTGGACAAAGGAACAACGTGCATAATTCTTACAGTTATTTTCTCAGACTCGCTTTCCCACTAGATATGTAAGTAGTAGTATTAGAAGCCAAACTGACATTAATGGCTTAAGAGGCCTCAAGACTCATGACTATCATGTCATAATCAAGAATATTTTGCCTATTGTGGTAAATATATCAAGTTTGGCAAAGGGGCCAAGATTGGCAATTATAAGGTTGGGCCTAATATTAAAGAGAATGAGTTTACATGTATTAGATCCTTCAAACTTTGATAGTTTGAGGGAGGAGGTTGTTGAAGTCCTTTTTCTATTGGAATGGGAATTTCCACCAACAATATTTAACATTTCTATGCATCTTTTGATACATCTAGAATATGAACTAGAGCATTGTGGCCCAGTAAGAATGAGATGGATGTATCCTATAGAACGATATATGAAGGTTTTAAAAAAATTGTTTGTACTAGGGCAAAATTGGAAGGTAGCATGTCTGAGGGATATTCAATGCAAGAGGCCATGGGATTTTGCACAAAATATATGAAGGATTTTAAAAATGTCAATCGATGTGTATGGGATGATGACTTAGATGAAAGAGTTGCAGGTGAAATATTAGAAGGCAATGGATGTCACTTCAAGCTATCACATCAAGAAAGAAGTGTGATACATGCCTATATTCTTCAAAACACAACTTCGTTCAATAAGTGGCATAGGTAAAAAAAAATTTACACAATAATTTATTTACTCAATTGCATTTACACATTTATATTATTAATCTTACTATTTGTATGTTATGATTCTATGTGGAAAATATGAAGAAGAGAATCAAACTTGGATGCAACATCGACCTCAAAAGTGCAGACATCATGATTTGATTGGAGGTGATTCTTTTCCAAAATTTGAAGAATGGATTGCTAATGCAGTCAGTGATGTAAAAGAAGAAGGTCAAGATGTAACAACAGAGCAAAGTGAGCTTTCACAATCTCCACATATATGGGTTGTGTTTTAGTGAAATGTGGGCCTATGGTAGTCATTTAAGAGTGGAAGAAAAAGACAAAGGATTTAGACAAATTGTGATTGTGTTGTTAGTGTTGAATTTCTTCACGAAATTGAGAAGAAATTTTATGTTGGATTCATCCAAGAAATTATTCAAGTGGATTTTGGTGAAAACAGTGCTATATTATTAAAATGTAAGTGGATTCGACCATCTATAGTACAATTTGATGAGTATGGATTTGTACGTACAAATACAGGGCAATTTTTATCAAAGATGGATGGGCTGTATGTTTCCCCTCTTCAAATTAACCAATCATTTATAATTGATGATGTAAGAAGCCCAGGATGGTCATATGTCATTCAAACAGAATCTCGTTCTAGACAAAAATTCATGGAAGTTGTCGATATAATGCCTGATGGGCAATATGTTAATTTACAAGAAACATTCGAAGAAGTGGATGAAGATGATCATGGAGTGTTTGAAGAAGAGATTTTGATTACCAATGAAGAGATTGGGAGAGAGAATGAGCAGCATGTCACAGATGAGGATGAGAAAGAAAATCAAGTAGATGCAAACACGCGTGATCAAGATTCTGATCTTGCTGGCAATGCAGATGATTATGATGATGTTTTGTCACCTTAAGAGGTTAGCTTGTCACCTAAACTTTGGTTATATGTATGGTGTAATTTATTATTGAATGTAATAAAGATTTCAGTATAGGTATGCTTATTCACTGTTGTTTTACTGATACATTTCTAAATGTAATCATCATTATTCTGCTGGTACATTGTATACAAAACCTAAGATGTTCACTCTTGATTTGAAGTGCATTTAAAGTTAGGTTCAATCATTCTTCTTAGTTTTCTTACTTTGGTTGAAATTAGTTTTGTTTAGTTAGAATATAATTTTTGTATGTCATATATGTTTTCTAGATGCTAGACTTTTCTTGTATGTCCTAGATGATAACTTTAGTTTGTAATATAGATTCTAGCCTCCACATGCATTGAATATCCTTGTGTGAAGGAAACAATAATGAACATCTGTGATTTAATAATACATATAGATATCTTAACATTAGGTGAACTAAGCCTCGTCATTACAAACAAAGAAATGATCTCTTAGATATCTTAACTACAATTCGAGGACCATATTAAATCTTCTTCTCCATTGATTGCTTCAAATACATATTACAATATAACAGAAGTCTCCTCATATATGTTTCTATAAATGCCTATGATGATGATATCAAAATTTGGTCTTGGTTTCTCTTTTATAAGAGAAGCAACAAGCTTCAGACCATTACAAAATATGGCATCTTTTCAAAATTCATGCCTCTTCATATAAACTATACATTAATTTTGCTTGAAACATAATTAAGAGAAAACAGAGAAAGTAGACAATATTGATTGGAAGCCCGCAGCACTTGCAATACACTTATAGTCTGTTAATCAACATAGGAGACCCATGATCATCCTGATCTGGCAAAGTCCCCCTCTCCATGATAGAGTGTTTGAAGGCTCAGTTCGTCCACTGCAACATCTTCAAGGCCCTATTCTTCTGGAGGAGCCAAATACTCTTGCTCCCATTGGTATACTATGTAGTCATGAGGCCATGATGCTCATTGCTCCCCTACACATATAGCCTATCTAGTGGTCTTTTGACATTGAGCTTGGTATCCTTTGAAGGCTGCTTCTCATACTTCCTATATATTCTTTCAAAATTGTCAATTATCAAATCTATTCTTCTCAAAGGATCCCTCTCTTCAACAAAGAATCCAGGAAAATTAGGATTTTGTTTTCTCCTATAACCCTTAATCCTTTTCAAAATATCTCATTTTCTGTTCCTATCATACACTTCTTGAAAGGTGACAAGGTTTCTGATCACATCCGCATCAAAATTGATTTGATAGGATATTCCCATTCTTGTGAGGATGTTTTGTTTGACAAAGTTCATGTGACCCTCTGGATCACAAATCCTCTCTACATATGATTTCAATGAATATTTAGCCTTCAAATAGTCTTGCAAATTCTCTAAAGTATTAGAACCAATGGACCAATCACCAAACACTGTGGAATTAGGAAGAAATGTGCCTTTCTTCTATTTCTTCATTACATCCTTCTCCATCCACATCATTTGCCACATGAATTCGAGGAATGCAATTCTGTTTGGCACAAATTTGGGCAACACATGGGGTGGCTAAGTACACCCATATACCTTGATTATAGTATGATTTGGCAAGAAAAACCAATCAGTATAGTTATTCTTATGATCTTGTTCTGGCCTATGGTCAAGAGGCCTCAACATTTTGTTGCAAGTATGTGCCTAATCGGTGTTGTCATTGATGTCAACATATATGTGTTGTCATTGATGTCAGCATATATGTGTTGTCATTGGTGTCAACTATGCTCCTATCTTGTTGTTTTATTGTAATGAGTAAGATGCTTTGTATTTACTTATGTAAGTAATCTTGATGTTGAGGATATTGAGAAAACTAGCTTCTCTGGTAGAAGCAGTGAGTTGCAGTGGAAACAATGTATTGCATACAAAAGAACAATCCAAGAGATTGCTCTACATTTCCTGTAAGATGAATATCTTTGTCTGTGGATTGGAAGTTATTTAGAATTCCATCTAAAGATACTATGTTCTGAGTTTGAGCCTCCGGTATGAAGAATTGAGTGAGTTATGTTCACCAGAGTGAAAACAACTTTTCTATATGATTGGTAAAGACAAGGAGAAAGTATTATGCTCCACGTCCGTTTGCATTGAAGTATTTTGATCTGCAGTTCTAGAGATAAGTTTGAGACAATGTTAAGTACCTTCAACTCCAATGGTTTGTGATTTGGTGGTCTACAAGCTATCTATTCTTTATGACAGTGGCTAACACTGTTGTTCATGTGCTTCAGTTTGAAGAATCTAATGGGAAAAGTGTTTGGGTACTGTGCGGATGTTTCTGATGATTATAATGTACTTGTGGATGTCTCCTGATCATGTTCCTACCTTTGGATTAGTCGGCAAAGAGAAGTTTGGATTGTGAAAGAAGAATGTTCTTAGAAGATCTAGTGTTAACTCTAGTCTTGGCCAACTTGGTTGATTTCACTATTTGCAGAGATGCATTGAAGATTGTAGAAGCATGTTGTGGCATGGAGGATTGCATTTGAGTCCCAGCTAAGGTGTGGTGTGTTCATCATACTTCTCTACATCTTTCCTTAGCTAAATTTTGTAATAGGTTTAGGCCTATTTCTATGTATGTTTTGTAAGGCCAGCCTTGGAGAATGTTCCAATGGTTGATGAATGCAATGCCGACCTTGATGTACATTCCAAGGTTATGAATTGTATAAAAGCATGTAATAGAGTTGTAAAAAAGGGTGTGAATGTGAAGATGAGAAGATAAGTGCGAAGGTGTAAAAGAGTAGGGCAAAGAAGTTTTATAGTACTTCAAAGGAACTGAACTCAGACATGGAGTAGATGCTACTTAATCAGTTCACCATTCTGGTAGTGAGCCAACCCTTGGCAGTGAGCCCTGTAGGTAGTGAGTCTCTATTTTTCAATATTTATATAACTTATATATTTTTGTGGGATAACACCCACCGTGGTTTTTCCCTTTTAGTGTTTTCCAAGTAAAAATTGGGTGTCTTCTGTGTTGATTATGTTACTGTGTTGAGCTTCTCATTTTATGCTTTCATGGTTATATCAGAATAAAAGTAATTGATAAGTTGATGTTCATAATTAGTTAAAATTTTTAGGACAACTGATTCACCCCCCTCTTAGTTGTTCAGTGTAGTTCAACAATTGGCATCAGAGCCAAGTTCCTCAGAAGAAAGCCTAACAGCTTGAGGAAGATCCAGGATGTCTTATAAGAAGGAAGCTCCATAGTTTGATGGGACAAATTATGCTCTTTGGAAGGTACGAATGAAAATCCATCTCCTCTTTCTTGGTTATTGATGTAGAGAATGGTGGAGGACTCCTACCTAACTCAATCAAACAACCTTTACAAATATAGAACCCTATCTTGGTGGGTTTCTCGCAAAATTCTTCAACTTCTCCTAGTAGTACTCCAAACAAGGTTTTTCAATCATAACTTTCAAAGAAGACTTCAAACCTAGAACTTGATCACCATTCCAGATACCCTTTATGCTTCTTTTCAACATATCCAAATTTCACATATAGGTGCTTTGTAACACAAGACTCAAATCTTGGCTGTACCATTCTGCATTAGGCCAAGTAGGATAGCAAAAGGGGTATTTTTGACATAATTTGAAGGAAACAACTCAAAACCATGAACTAAAAACTGTTTTGGATACCCATTATCCTCTTACACAACATACTTCAAATGCAAGTGGGTTTACTTTGGAACACAATCTTCAAATTTCTGCTCCTACACTTTTAAAGAGGCCTAATTAGGCTTGCTCAACTTGGCACCTATTGGTTTTACAATCTCCCAACCTCCACTCTTCAAACCAACACCTTAAACATGTCAAATATAGCCTTCTTCAACATTCCCAATCACTCCAAACCATTTCTCAAGAGTTTTCTTACAAACCCTAACTCCTATGCATTTACTATGCCCAAAACAAGGGGTTTTCTGACCAGTCTGGAGAAAAATGGCTGCCAAATGCTCAAATATTAATAAAAATTGATGAAATCAAATGAAAAATAAAGTAGACACAAACATCCATCAATTCCAATCAGTCTTAGGTCATGGCATGACCATACAGAACCATACAAGGTGCGGGAACAACAAATTAGCGCTCAAAAATGCAGAACAAAGTTGTTTTTATTGAATTTTTCACCAAAAGACAATTCAACCACCTTAGTTTTGACCCCAAAGGCTTATTATATCATATTAAAATGGTCCACAACTGACTTTTTGAATTCCAACTGACCAACTACCTTCAGTTACAAAAGGTGACTCTTCATATTCCACAATTTTATAACTTTTGGCAATTTTGACAATATTTACAAAATGGACTCCAAAATGACTTAAGACACCTTACAAACATAAGAAATGGTCTTCAAGACCTTATTATATGAAAAATGACTCAACTAGAGCAAAATACTAATACTTAGCAACTTTTTTCATATTAAGACCTATGGTGCCCTACACCATACTCCCCGGGAAAAAGAAATTTGAGTTCCACCTCAAATATGGATCTTCTTTCTTGTCTTCTAATTCCTTTGCATGCGTGCATTGTTTTAATTTTTCTGGATATCAAGTACATTTGTATCTACTGGTGCACTTGTGCTTTTTGGTCCAACAACATGCTTCTTGAGCCAAGGCCAACGTGGTACAATGTAGCCATGTGATTTTGTTTGTTTTCTTGTTCTAACTTGACCTTGGACTGCAATTGTAAATTTATTTTCTCTTTCATCCACTTTGTCTTCTTTACCTACACAGGAAACAAACATATTAAAGAAATCATATTTTTCTTCTTCATACTCCACTTCTTCATCCACCTCATGTTGTTTTCCACACATTCTTTTCTCTTCATTATTCTCCAAATTCTTTGGCTGCACCTCAACTATACTTAGCGATTCATTTTCATTTTTGAATTGCTCATCCATTCTTCCATCAACATTCTCAACTCTTGATTCTTCTCTTGAGAACCATGCTATCTCCTTATCCTCCATAACTATCTTCTCTCTTTGGACTATCCTTGAGTCCTCTACAACTTCTTTTGTTGTCTCTTCTTCTTCTTCTTCTTCCTGAACATCTCCCTCTTCAACATGAATGTCACTATTACTTTCATAAGTTTGAGCAAATTCAAAAGAAAACTCTTCCATTTCTCATTCAACTAATTTTCAAACAAAATGTTGTTTTCAAAATTTGTCACCTCAACCATTACCTCATTTGGCTTTACTTCATATTGTTGTACTGCTGTCTTCTCACTTAACAATAAGCTTTCAATTCCTATGCACTCATCCTTCAAGGCTATTAAAGTAAATTTCATCCCATCTTTGTCCATAATGTCATATGTGATATTTTTTCTGTTGTACTTCACTGCCCTGCTATAATGCCACAACCTTCCAAATGCAAGGTGGTATACATCCAAATGCATAATATCACAAACTATTTCATCCTTAGAACCGCCTATGTGAAACTCAACTTTGCATTGCTCATTTACAATTACCAGATTTCTAGTTTGAAGCCAACTCATTGAATAGGGTGTGGGGTGTGGTATTCTTTCCAAACACAATTTATCTACCATGTATTCAGAAATAATATTATCCATGCAGATATCTGAAATCACAACTTTACAACATTTACCTTTGGATTTGTAGGTAGTCTTGAATAATCTTTCCTTTGCCATCTTTCTTGCTTTCTTGGCTACCATTTCTTCCTCCTGTATCTTCTTTGCCATTTCTTCCTCATGTAGCCTCTCTGCCTAGTGCAAGGGCACCAAGTCCATTTTTGTAAATATGGTCAAATGTTAGATTTTTGGGTGTTTTGAGTCATGTTGGGTTCAATAAGGTCATAATAGACCATTCTTGATGTAATAGGTCATTTGGGGGTTCATTTTGTTAGTGTTGTCATATTTTGCAAATGTTGTCATGACCAAAATTGCAAAAATGTAAAAATAGTGGAAGACCAAAGATCACGTAGTTAAAAAGTCAGTTGAAACATTTGGTAATCAGTTAGATATGTTTAAATATGCCTCACAAACTTCGAGGCAAGGGTTGGAATACATTTGGAGATCAAATAATGCAAGAAAACTCATTTTTTTCTAAATTTCATTCTTTCTGAGGCTGGTACAGCCTTGTATGGCTTGATAATGATGTGAAATAAATTGGGTTTGATAGTGCTCTGAATCTTCTTTCATTTGGCATTGGTTTCATCATTTTTTATCATGTTTTGAGAAAGTTATGGAATTTTTACTAAAAACTACCTGTTAACCTAGGGTTTGTGGACTTGAATGGTAAAAACATGATTTGAAGCACTTGCCACCATGGAAAATTTCTGAAACCTAGTGAAATTCAACGATTTAGGTGGTTGTAAATGTTTGTGGTATTTATAGGAGCAGGGATAGGGTTTTGTGTAAATATGATGATGCCCTAGGCTGGAAAACCCTTGTTTTTGAGCAATTTTGATGCATAGGGGTTAGGGCTGGTTAGAAAACTCTTGGAAAATGATTTGTAATGGTGGGAAAAGCTTGTGTAGGTCATATTTGAGGTGTTTGAAGTGTTAGTTTGTAGAGTGGAGGCTTGAAGTGGGTAATTTCAATAAAACCCCTTGTGAACAAGCTTGGAAACGCTAGGAAAGTGAGTGGTTTTGAAAAACAACAAATTTGTGATGAGTTTGGGTGATAAAAATTGCATAAGAGGACCTTATATGGTGTGTTAGAACCCCTAGAGTGGTTGAGATAAGTTTGGTGTTTGAATTCCATATAGTTGTTTTGTAAAAGTGGGCTAATTTAGCATAATTTCAGCGTAGCAACAATTTTTAAGAGGGTATGTTCTGAAACAACCCTACCCACAAATTGAATATGTTAAAGAAAAGCTAAATGGGTATCTAAGATCATAATTCTTTTGTGGGTTTGAGGCATTCTTCAAAAGATATGCTAAGAAAACTAGGTTAGGAGGGCTACAAGGCATAATGAGATTTTGTGTGAGGAACCACCACAATTAGGTTTTGGAACTTGAAGAATTGGTTCATTATGATTGTGTGGATATACTCCACCCCTATTGTGCATCAATTGATATCAGAGCTAGAAGACTATGGAAAAGGAAGGTTGTGTATTTGTATGTGTTGTCTTTTTGTAGGTTGAAGAAAGAACCTGGATGCCAAGAGACTACGTAGTGAAGAAAAGAGGAAACCTAGGTGAGGTGTCACAAAGACAAGGAGAAGCAAGGTGAAAGAGACTTGCTTGAATAAAAAGAAGAATGGATGTGTTGAGGAGATACTTGTAGGCTGAGGGTTCACAAAAGAAGAAACAAGAAAGGAAAAAGGAGGAAAAAGAGATGAAGTAGGAAAAAGAAAAGGCAAAACAAATGGAAATTGACCAAGAGATAAAAGAGTTGAGGAAGGATATGAAACAACTAAAAGAGATGAGAGAAATGATGGAAGAGAGATGGAAGGTTGAGTTTTAGCAATTAACAAACTAAGAGTCAAGTTGGCATCTACTAGTCAAGAAGAAGATCTCATGGCCTATTCAAAAGATTACTCAGAGAAGAAGCCAAGTGGGAGAATTAAAACCAGATGTGAAGACAATAGAATCTTTGTTAATGAAGCAAGATGGTGAACAAACCAAGCAAGCTAAGGTGATGATGGTAAAATAAGAAGAATCCATGGAGGTTGTAGCCATTCTAGAATTTGAAGGTACTAAGACAACAAACTTGAAGAGTAAAATGAACTTGGAAGGAAATGGCATTGAGTTGGTGACAAAGTTTGATATAGAAAAGGTCAAGGATGAATTGATTTTGGAGGATCAAGGTTGGCTTCAAAGGTATGTTGAAATGGTGTTTTCTTCATTGTTTTCCAAAGAGGATAGTGGTCTTTCATTTCTTGTCACATCAAAGGTTAGTGAACCTGATAAAGCAATAGTCATAGGGGCAAAATATCAGATAAAATAGATGGGAAACAAAGGTGAAAAACTTAAGGATGATTTACTGAGGAAGGTGGATAAGTTTAAGCATGCATTTAATGGGAATAAGGAGGATAGAATACATTATTTTCTTGTTGTGATTGTAGCCTTAAGGAAAGGTAAACTTAGATTCAAGATGAAGCAGAATATTGATGTAGGTTTAATGATGTTTTCAAGTGGAAAAGTAGCCAAGGATCATCCATCAGACAGATCTCTGCAGTTGGAAAAAAATTTGGATGCCAAAACATTTAAAAGGGCAAGAGATAGTGCATATTTTTAGTACCTAGTTCATTGGAAGGGTACACCAGATGAAGGTAGCATTTGGAGATCAAAGAAATGATGTCATCAAGCATAATTTTGGTTGCAACACAATCCTCAAAGGGGGTTGAGGTCTTTTTCAGTCCAGGTGTATGGTGCAAGGGCACCAAGTCCATTTTTGTAAATATGGTCAAATGTTAGATTTTTGGGTGTTTTGAGTCATGGTGGGTCCAATAAGGTTATAATAGACCATTCTTGATGTAATAGGTCATTTGGGGGTTCATTTTGTTAGTGTTGTCATATTTTGCAAATGTTCTCATGAGCAAAATTGCAAAAATGTAAAAAAAGTGGAAGACCAATGGTCAAGTAGTTAAAAACTCAATTGGAACAGTTGGTATTCAGTTAGATATTTTTAAATATGCCTCATAAACTTCAAGGCAAGGGTTGGAATATGTTTGGAGATCAAATAATGCAAGAAAACTCAGTTTTTTCTAAATTTTGACTATTTTTTTGCTATTCCTGAGGCTAGTACAGCCTTGTACAGCTTGATAATGATGTGAAATCAATTGGGTTTGATATTGCTCTGAATATTCTTTCATTTGGCATTGGTTTCATCAATTTTTATCACGTTTTGAGAAAGTTATGGAATTTTTACTAAAAACTGCCTGTTAACCTAGGGTTTGTGGACTTGAATGACAAAAACATGATTTGAAGTACTTGCCACTGTTGAAAAATTCTAAAACCTAGTGAAATATAAGGATTTAGGTGCTTGTAAATGTTAGTGGTGTTTTCAGGAGCAGGGATGAGGGTTTTGTGTAAATATGATGATGCCCTAAGCTGGAAAACCCTTGTTTTTTAACAATTTTGATGCATAGAGGTTAGGGCTGGTTAGAAAACTCTTGGAAAATGATTTGTAATGGTGGGAAAATCTTGTTTAGGCCATATTTGAGGTGTTTGAAGTGTTAGTTTGTAGAGTGGAGGCTTGGAGTGGGTAATTTCAATAAAACCCCTTGTGAACAAGCTTGGAAAGGCTAGGAAAGTGAGTGATTTTGAAAAACAACAAATTTGTGATGAGTTTGGGTGATATAAATTTCATAAGAGGAACTTATATGGTGTGTTAGAACCCTTGGAGTGGTTGAGAGAAGTTTGGTGTTTGAATTCCATATAGTTGTTTTGTAAAAGTGGGCTAATTTGGCCTAATTTCAGTGTAGCAGCAATTTTTAAGAGGGTATGTTTTGAAATAGCCCTACCTACAAATTGAATATGTTAAAGAAAATCCAAATGGGTATCTAACCTGATAATTATTTTGTGGGTTTGAGGCCCTCTTCAAAAGATATGCTAAGAAAACTAGGTTAGGAGGGGTATAAGGCATAATGAGATTTTGTGTGAGGAACCACCACAATTAGGTTTTGGAACTTGAAGAATTGGTTCATTCTAATTGTGTGGACATACTCCACCCTTACTCTACATCATTGCCATCTAGAAATGATGATGCCCTTGTTCCATCTTTCTTCTTATTATGAGTCATCCTTCAACATCAAATCTCACTAGACCACATTAGCCAAAAGAATAAATCATTCCCAAAGACCTTCTAGCTCTAATACCAATTTGATGCAGAGGAGGGTGGAGGACTCCTACCTAACTCAATCAAACAACCTTTACAAATATAGAACCCTATCTTGGCAAGTTTCTCACAAAACTCTTCAACTTCTCCTAGTAGTACTCCAAACAAGGTTTTTCAATCATAACTTTCAGAGAAGACTTCAAACCTAGAACTTGATCACCATTATAGATACCCTTTATACTTCTTGTCAACATATCTAGATTGTAGGTATAGGTGTTTTGTAGCACAAGGTTCAAATCTTGACTGTAATGTTCTGCATTAGGCCAAGTAGGACAACAAAAGGGGTATTTTTGACATAATTTGAAGGAAAAAACTCAAAACCATGAACTAAAAACTGTTTTAGATACCCATTATCCTCTTACACAACATACTTCAAATGCAGGTGGGTTTACTTTGGAACCTAATCTTCAAATTTCTGCTGCTACACTTTTAAAGAGGCCTAATTAGGCTTGCTCAACTTGGCACCTATTGGTTTTACAATCTCCCAACCTCCACTCTTCAAACCAACACCTTAAACATGTCAAATATGGCCTACTTCAACATTCCCAATCACTCCAAACCATTTCTCAAGAGTTTTCTTACAAACCCTAACTCCTATGCATTTACTATGCCCAAAACAAGGGGTTTTCTGACCAGTCTGGAGAAAAATGGCTGCCAAATGCTCAAATCTTAATAAAAATTGATGAAATTAAATGAAAAAGAAATTAAACTCAAACTTCCATCAATTCCAATTGGTCTTAGGTCATGGAACGACCATACAAAACTGTACAAGGTGCTGGAAAAACAAATTAGCATTCAGAAATGCAGAACAAAGTTGTTTTTATTGGATTTTTCACCATAAGACAATTCACCCACCTTGGTTTCGACCCCCAAGGCTTCTTAAATCATATTCCAATGGTCCACAACTAACTTTTTTAATTCTAACTGACCAACTACCTTCATTTACAAAAGGCGACTCTTCATATTCCACAATTTTGCAACTTTTGGCAATTTTGACAATATTTACAAAATGGACTCCAGAATGACTTAAGACACCTTAAAAACATAATAAATGGTCTTCAATACCTTATTATATGTAAAATTATTCAACTAGACCAAAATACTAATACTTAGCAACTTTTTTCACATTAAGACTTATGGTGCCATGCACCAGTTATAAAGTATGGCTAGCTACACAGTTACAATTTATCATGCCTGAAGGTGGTTTGACAACTGAGAATGATATCAAATAATATGAGATGGATGTCAAAGAAAAGGATGCTCTATTAAGTTCCTTAAGTGACTTAGTCTTGACAAAAGTTGTGGACCTTGAATCTGCAAATGAGATATGGGAGAAGGTAAAAAATCTGTAGGAAGGAGATGATTCTGTAAGAGAAGCTAAGCTACAGAGCTTGAAAGTGAAATATGAGGATTTGAAGATGAATTACGATGAAAACATAATAGACTTTATGCAAAGAGTTGATGAACTTGTCAATGGAATAAAAGGTATGGGAGGAACTCTCAGTGATAAGGAAATTATGATGAAAATTCTTAGATCACTACCAAAGTCCTATAGTCACAAGGTAGCTACTATTGAAGAATTTATGACTATGAAAACTATTGACAGAGATCAGTTACTTGGAAAGCTTACAGCCTTTGAGATGAGAGAATTTGGTGATGCCTTGCCAAAAGTTGAATCAACTTTTAAAGCTAGTACTTCAAAAAAGATTTCTAGAGTTGATAAATATAAAGTGGATGATGACTTTGATGAAATTGAAGCTAACTTTGTTGACATGTTGCAAACAAGTTCCGGTAAGTTCAAAGGTAAATTACCTTTCAATTGTTTCTCTTGTGGTAAA
This sequence comes from Cunninghamia lanceolata, assembly GCA_027924645.1. NCBI lineage: Eukaryota > Viridiplantae > Streptophyta > Pinopsida > Cupressales > Cupressaceae > Cunninghamia > Cunninghamia lanceolata. The sequence goes on from BSBN01000243.1 coordinate 356,795, forward strand.
GTAGAACATTATGCTTCCAGATGTCTTAAGAGAATTGAAAGAAATAAGAAAAGATATGAGAGCGGGCAAATAAATGTTACTATGTTAGAGATTTTGATGATGAAGGAGTGTCTGATGATGAATTTGATGATGCTAGTACCAGTGCAAATGAATGCATGTTTATTGCTATTAAAGAAGATCCTATGTCTACTAATTCTACTAGCTATGTGAAGGAAGAAAAACCAGTGGAAGAAAGTGCTTTGGCTATTCAGGTTGAGAAGGATATGGATGAATGGATTATTGATAGTGGATGCTCACATCACATGATTGGAGATAAAAGTAAGTTTGTAAGTTTGGAAAAGTATGATGGAGGACTGGTTAGGTTTGGAGATAATGTAGCTGGTAAGATTTGTGGAAAAGGATCTATTTCATTTGATGGAAAGCATAATACTAACAATGTCCTATATGTGAAGGGTCTAAAGCATAATCTTTTGAGTGTTGGTCAGATGTGTGATAAAGGATATGATCTGAGATTCAAAGATGATGGGTGCAAGATCTTGGAAACCTCTGAAACTATGATTGCTACCAGTAAGAAGACAAAAGGTAACATCTATCAATTAAGAGGAACTAATGGTTATTGTTTATTGGCTCAGGTAGATGAAAGTTGGTTGTGGCATAGAAGGATGTGTCATATAAACTTTGATAATCTGGTAAAGATAAGTTCAGGGCATATTGTGAGAGATTTACCAAAACTTTTGAAACCATCCAATACAATCTGCAAGGAATGTCAGTTAGGAAAGCAGACAAGAACAAGTTTCAAGAACAAAGAGCAATTCTCTATTGGTTTGCTGGATCTAGTGCATACAAATCTCTATGGTCCTACCAGGGTGAGAAGTCTACAAGGAGACAGGTACTTCATGTTGCTCATTGATGATTATTCTAGAATGACTTGGGTTACTTTTCTGAGATACAAATCAGAAGCCCTAGAGAAGTTCAAAACTTTCAAGGCAATGGTTGAATGAAATAGAATAGAAAATCAAATGCTTGAGGTCTGATAGAGGAGGTGAATTCACATCAAATGAATACAACATTTTCTATGAAGAGCATGGAATAAAAAGACAGTTGTCTGCACCTAGGACTCCTCAGTAAAATGGAGTTGTGGAAAGGAAAAATAAGACAGTTCAAGAGGCTACTAGGGTAATGATGAAGGAAGCAGATCTGCTAAAGTCTTTTGGAAAGAGACTATTCATACTGTTGTTTACATCCAAAACAGATATGAATTGTGGTATGGAAGAGTTCCTATAGTAAAATATTTCAAAATATTTAGAAGCAAATGCTATATCAAGAGAGATGAAGATCTAGGAAAGTTTGATGCAAGGTGTGATGAAGGAATCTTCCTTGGATACTCTACCAAGAGTAAGGCCTACCGGTGCTATAACAAAAGGCTCAAAAATATTGTTGAGAGTGCAAATGTGAAGGTAGATGAAGGCGAAGAAAAGATATTAGACCTGAATTACTATGAACCAGATGAACCTATGACTATAATTAATGAAGAAAAAGATGAGCAAAAAGATAGTTAAGATGAAGAAGAGGCTCCAAAAAATGTTGTCAAGACTCCCAGGTATGTGAGGATCAATCATTCTGAAGATAAGATTATGTGACAAAAACAAAGGTGTGCTGACAAGGAGAAGAGTTGTAGAGGAACAAGTCAATTATTGTTTTCTTTCAAAGGTTGAACCAAAGACTGTGAATGAAGCATGCAATGATGAAAGCTAGGTAAAAGCCATGGAGGAAGGGCTGATGCAAATAGAAAAGAATGATACTTGGGAATTAGTTCCTAGACCTGCTAACAAAAATGTTTTTGGAAGCAAATGGGTTTTTAGGAATAAGCTGAATGAGAATGGAGAATTTGTAAGGAATAAGGCAAGGCTTGTATGCAAATGATATTCAGATTGAAGGAATAGATTTTGAAAAGATTTTTCCTCCTATAACTTGGATTGAGGCAATCTGAATATTTCTGGCATTTGCAGCCCACAAAAATTTCAAAGTGTATCAGATGGATGTGAAGTCTGCATTTCTGAATGGTGAGTTGGAAGAGGAGGTTTACATTGAGCAACTGGAAGGATTTAGGTTATCAGATCAAAGTGATTTTTTGTGCAGATTGAAGAAAGATTTATATGGACTCAAGCAAGCTCCTAGAGCCTGGTATGCAAGGTTGGATAAATACTTATTACAGTTAGGGTCAATAAAGGTACTTCTAATAGTAATCTTTATTTCAAAATTAATGGTGATCAAATTTTGATTGTTGAAGTCTTTTTTTATTATATTATCTTTAGAGGAAATGAAAGTATGTGTATGAAATTTGCTGGTGAAATGCAACAAGAGTTTGAGATGTCCATGTTTGGTGAGATGAATTTCTTTCTAGGTCTACAAATAAACCAATCAGATAAAGGAATCTTCATATCTCAATCTAAGTATGTGAAAGAGTTGTTGAAGAAGTTTGGGATGGAAGACTCTAAACCAGTATGTACTCCCATGGTGATTGGCTGCAAGTTGAGAAAAAATGATGAATCACCTTGTCATGCCCGCATTTCCTATGTGGTCACAACACACAAACACATGTGTCATGTCCACATTTGCCATGTGGTCATGACATGAACTATGGAAAAATTTTCTACCTATCCCTAGGAACCCCCTCGCACACATCTGCATGCTCGGTGGCAACATGCCTAAGGCGTAAACATGTCAACATAACCACTAAGGTGATGGCCATCTAGGGGGTATGCGACACATAGTGTGTCACTTCTAGGGTTAGACTAATTTAAATCTGAACCCCTAGTTTCCTAGGTGAAGAGGATTCTGCCAACAACACACCCTAATCTAACTTAAGCTGAAAAGTGGTTTAAGTAACACAATGGAAAGATGGTGCATGATTAAAGTGGAATGATGGATTAAAATTAAATAAAACAATGCATAAAATAAACCCTAGGAATCTAGCAAAATTTCGGTAGCATAACGCGTTTTTAATAAATGCAAATTAAAATTGAAAAAAATAAATCACCCTTAGGGAATTAAGTAAAAATTAATAATAAAATTAAATCAAACTAAAGAATAATTTCAGAAACAAAAAATAAATTAATAAAATAAAGTTAAATGACAAAACGTCAATAAGTCCAAGGAGAAAATCGAGTTCATTATTAAATACAATTTGGCAATTATATTTAATAACTAACTCAAAATTTAATAGAGGGAGGAGGAGAGTTTAGATAACTCTCCCCATAAAATAATAAGAATAAAATAAAAAATCAACAAGATCGAAGGAAAAATCCCACTAAGATAAAATAATCTCAAAGAGAAATTTCTTTCCAAGAGAAAAAAAATAATCCCTCCCAAGAACTAATTCAATTCACAGGACAAAGGTCAAATTGCAAAAATTCAACCCATTCCAATTTTTTTTAAAAAAAATTAAAAGTCCCCAAGAGATAAATAATTTCACAAGGCAATAAGAACTAAGAGCAATCCCATCTAAAATATAATAAAAGATTTGAGACACAAAAGAATTGAAATTTATGGACAAAATAAGAGTAAAAAGAGAATTTAAAACAAACCTCTCACAAATAAGGCCCTCACAAAAAGGATATTGTATCCAAATTAATAGATAGCCCTAAGCCCATTTTAAAAAAAAACCATCTCTAAGAAAGTCCTAATTTAAAATAACAATAAGTTTTCAAATGGAAACCCTAGCAAATCTCTATTGTTTCCTCTCCTCTATTTTGCCCTAATCTCATATCCTTTTGTTTTGTTTTAGGTTTTATTTTACTCTTGTCTCATGCATCTACTGGTTAGAGTTTTGACTAGAAATGGAAGCCATGATAGAGGCTATCATTTACTCCCATGGAGGTGAACTTAGCTGGTCCAAATGCTATTTAAGATTTAAGTATATGATAAATATTTTTGTGTGATATACATATTATCAATATCTATGAGTAAACCACATTTGATGCAGGTTTAAAGGGCATGGGTCCGACGGTGGCAGATGCCCTGAGAGGGAGGCATGGGGAGTGTCGAGGTAAAGTGGAAGGTCTGGAGAGTGGGGATCACGGCAAAGGGCAGGTGAGCAGCCGCGGAGGAGGGATGGCATGGGATCCGATGTGGGAGATGGCCACAGAGCTTGGCATTGCAATGAAGGGTTGCTGGGAGAGGCGTTTCGCAGGAACGGAAAGGGGTTACGGGGGTGTGGGGTGTGGGGAAGGCAGAGCCTCCACCCACACCCGTAGGTGTGGGTGGAGGCTCCGCCTCCCCCACACCCCTGCTATGAAACGGTGCCCACAGTCCCCCTTTGGTATACATTTTTTTTTTCTGTATTACATTTAAAACTACTACTCCAGTCCGCCATGGACTCATCCTCTACAGCTTCTGAAATCTATTTTGTATTATATATATATAAAAGCTCAAATCTATTTCCTTAGTCTTTTCATTAAATCAACAGATGTATTTTTTTTATACATGTATATATACATATCTGTATGCATACATATGTATATATTTTAATATATACACAGCACTTACATAATGTTAGATTTAGAACCAATTTCTGTGTAAGGACATAACTCACAAAAACCAACAACACTTAAGATTAAAAGATATATATATTAATATACATATATATATACATATTTCCATATGTATATATGTATGTTTTAAATATATATAAACAATAACTATCTTCCCATAATAATGTTTTAAACATCAGAGTATTGCTTTCATCCTTAAAGAATATATACAAGGTCTTCTGCAAATAAATTTATAACAGCACCAATATAATTATAGATTAATCATAAATATAAATTTCCTACTTGCAACATAAATAATATAGAAACATAATGTTTTGCTCTTTTCCTTGAACAACATTTAAGTAGAAGATACATTTCAGTCTAACTTTGTGTGCTCCTTCCTTCCTACAACTAAACTTTCATTTGATAGCACTCATATATATATATATATATTTTGACAGCATTAAACAAACAGAGAATGCATTTCTTTCTCTCATTTACAACAAGATCTAAACAATAACTTTATATCACATGCATATATATATATTTAAGAACTACAATAATGACAGAAAATATAAATTTATTTCTCATGTAATTCTCAATTCTTAACTCACATCATAGGAAAAATAAACAGCATTTTTATAATTTGAAGACATTGTTTGCATTACACAACTTTTGACAGCCAACTTCATAAATCTAAAACTGGTCAAAATAAGCACAATAAGGCCATATTGGCCATGGCTCCAACAACAAACACAAAGAACTATATGAACACCCAAAGGAGCTCCAAAATAACTCCATCTCTTTACTTCAAAACCTGCAAGTAGACACAACAAAAGAAGAACATTTCAGCCACAACGAAAAGCTCTCCTCCCTACCGTAGACCCGCAAGTGGGTCACCCCCGAGCTAGGGAGGTAGGGATTCACACCAGTTGACACTCCACAACAAAAATCAATCACAATAACACAAAAAGCAGCCCATAGGTTTAACACAAAACTCAACTCATAAAAATGAGTTTGATGAGGATAGGGAATGGACCCCTCAACTTCAAAGGGCTCCCAAATGATCAAATCTCAACTCATGGCCTCAAACCAAAATCTGCAAAACACCACTCTCCACAAAAATCACAAATAATCTCCATGGCACTCTTGCCATTCAATAATCTCCTTAACAAATAAAAACCCTCAAGGCATAAATACATAATGTGGGAGAGACCTCAAGGAGGTTCCTTTCCCCTACCCATACAAGTTGAGCATTACCTCCATTGGAGGTGCTCTCACCATAACTCCCATTCCAACAAAAGCAATACAAACAACAAAACAACCAAAAACTATAACACAACACATTTAATAAGCAAGAGTGAGAAAACAAGTTTAAGAGGCTTACCTTCAAAGCCCTATAATGGAAGCACATTTGGTGAAGAGCTCCAAGCCTTCCCAAGCCTTCCAATCCTCCAAGAAAATCCTCTAACTCTCCCAAACTCCTCCAAAATAGCAAGAAAAATTAAAATTGCAAGAACCTCACACTCCTCAACAAGAGGAGATAATATAGCCCATCAACTTGGCCTTGAGGAATGAGAAGGTGACACTTGTCACCTTCTCCTTCCTCCTCCCATGCCACTTGCAAGGGAGAGGAAGTGTGAGGATAACAAGTTTCATCCTCCCATTCCCTCTCAATCCTCACGTTATCCACTTGTGCTCTCACACATGTGTGAGAGGACAAGTGGTGAGGTGGCAAACCCACTCACACCCTCAAGAGGATAAGGGATGTCATATTGCATCCTCTTATTCTCTCAAGGACCCATCTTCCTCCAAGATGCTCTCACACATGTGTGAGAGTCTTGGGGGAAGCTCCCACACACTTGGGAGTCTTGGAGACCTCCCAAGTCTTCCTTGGGAAAGGGTCCCAAACTTTGGGAAGGGAGATGAGTCTTTCCCAAGGCATGACTCATCTCCCACCTTCCCTTATTTCAAATTTTTGTCACTTTTACTAAACCATAGTTTAGAGTTACCAAAAGTGAGTCATATCTAGGGTTAGATAGTCCAAGTTGACCCTAGACTCAAGGGTAACCACCTAGGGTAACTTTTGGGACTCTAGGGTTCACAAAGGGGGTTAAAAATCCACATTTAAATGGCCTCAACAAAATAAAATAAATACCAAGTGGTGTAAATCAAGAAAAATTTATACAACACTTATTATTAATCAATTAAACAAAAAGGGTACTAAGGCCAAAATAATAAAATTAGATCAAGCACTTAAATCAACATTCAAATTCAAATGTGATCCTTATCCCTCTTGGGAATGGATCGGTTTTACAGGGGATAACATAGTGTGAATTCTACCTCCAATTTTCCCATGGCTAGGGAATTTAAAATCTGCACATCTCAATCAAGTGTCAATCATGTCATGAAAAATCATAGCTGAAGCAACTGGAATTAAATTTACGCAATTGAATACAACAATAATCATTAATACATAATTCTAAATTAAACTACATTTTCCAATCTCATGTCCACTAGTCCACATCACATAAATAACTAGAATCTCATCACAAAACATCACCACATATATATCTCAAATGTCGAATCACAAAATAGCACCAAATCAGATCAAATCGAATCACATATGTCTAATCAATGTCCTATCGTAATCAGGAGATAAAAAATCAAGTCTACATGATGAAACATAGTCACTAAAGGTCTGATAATGTCATCAACTGAATAGCATAATGATCAAAATAAGGGAGGTAAAATAATCAGCCTCACACACCTAAGGCTGATCAGAAAAAATAAATATCCATGATTGGAGGATTGCTTTATCTAACTCAAACCAGACCTAATATTATGCATGCAGTTTGTCTTGTTGCAAGGTTTCAAGCTGATCCAAGAGAATCACATGTGATGGCAGTTAAGAGAATACTGAGATATTTAAAAGGTACTCTAGATCATGGCTTATGGTATCCAAAGGACAATGATTTCACTCTTAGTGCTTATACAAATGCTGATTGGGCTGGAGATGTTGATGACAGGAAGAGTACAAGTGGAGGTGCCTTCTTCTTGGGTAATAGATTGGTCTCATGGCTGAGAAAAAAACAAGATTCAATATCTTTGTCAACTGCAGAAGTAGAGTGTATTGCAGCAACATGTTGTTGCACTCAAGTGTTATGGATGAAGTAGACTTTGAAGGACATAAGTGTTGTGTATGAAGATCTAATTGCAATATTTTGTGACAATACAAGTGCAATAAACATTTCAAAGAATCCAATGATGCATTCAAGAACAAAGCATATATCAATAAGGTATCACTTTTTGAGAGAGAAGGTGACAGAGAATGAAGTAAAATTGGAATATGTGTTCACAAAGGATCAAATTGCAGACATCTTCACTAAGCCTTTGCCTAAAGATACCTTTGAGTATCTCTGAGAAAAGTTAGGGGTCATTACCCCTCCTATTCTAAACTAAGTTGCATAGAAATGCATCAATCCAGTGGAGCTCAAAGTGTCATTCTTTGATCTAGATTGATAGTATGAGAGCTACCTCTCAGGGGGAGTAGCTGAATAATGACAAAAGAGTTGGTTGCATAAGTTCAAATTTGATCAGAGCAGTAGAGTGCAAGTATGTGTCCTTTTCCATTGATGTCAAAGGGGGAGAGAAATCATGTGAAAAACTCAGGGGGTGAAAAGAATGTAGATGTGTAAAGAGAAAGGGGGAGAATCTTGTCTTGATGGTCTTTTCAATTTTTCACATCATATGTTGCCATCAATGACAAAAGGGGAGATTGTTGCAAGTATGTGCCTAATCGGTGTTATCATTGATGTCAACATATATGTGTTGTCATTGGTGTCAATTGTGCTCCTATCTTGTTGTTTTCTTGTAATGAGTAAGATTCTTTGTATTTACTTATGTAATTAATCTTGATGTTGAGGATATTGAGAAAATTAGCTTCTCTGATAGAAACGGTGAGTTGCAGTGGAAACAATGTATTGCATATAGAAGAACAGTCCAAGAGATTGCTCCAGATTTCCTATAGGATGAATATCTTTGTCTACAGATTGGAATTTATTAAGAAGTCCATTTGAAGATGCTATGTTCTAAGTTTGAGCCTCCGGTATGAAGAATTGAGTGAGTTATGTTCACTAGAGTGAAAACAACTTTTTCTGTATGATTGGCAAAGACAAAGAGAAAGTATTATGCTCCGCATTCCTCCGCATTGAAGTATTTTGATCTCCATCTTATTGATTTTTGACTACAAATTATTTTTAATCTGTAAATTGAATTATATTTTAAGTTTTCATTTGCAATTATCAACAGATTGGAAAGTCAACAGTTATCAACTTATGAACTCAATAAAGTTTTATTGATTCAAGTTGTTGATTTATACATTATTGTTTATTTGGACTTCAGGAAATGAAGAGAAGGGTTGTAAGGTGCAAATTAGATGATAGTGATCATAATGCTAAAACTTCACTGATAGATTATGAGTACCTTCATAAAGAAAAATTGGCCAAGAATAATGAATATTTATTGAGACTTGGTTTGACAAACAGGAAGTTGTAAATCCACTAAATAGTATATTATTTGTTTAATAGTGTTTAATGAAATTTTATAGGCAAGAGCTTTATGTATATAAGACATAATATGATATTATTTTTTGTTTTATAGGCAACGAAAAGAGTGCAAAGAAAATGCGGAGAAAAAACAGAAGGAAAGAAAAGATATAGTGCCACCATCTCATAGAAGCCACCACTTTTGTGATTCAACAAATGCAGTTGGTGAAAACAATAGTTACAATGATGATCATGTGCAGCTTGATATAGCATATGTTGATGTGTAGCCTGATATAGCACATGGTGATGTGCAGCCTAATATAGCACATGGTGATCATGTGCATCCTGATATAGCACATGGTGATCATGTGCAGCCTAATATAGCACATGGTAATGTGCAACATTGTGATGATCTCTTAGAACAAAGTCTAAGAGAGATTATTGAAAAACATCAGAGCATTAAAGGAACAATAGGTCTGCAGATGATTTATTCAAGATTAAAGGATATGTTTGAAGTGAAATCCGTGGAGATTGGTACTCATGATCTACCTACTGATGTGGCCAAGGACCATGAAGTTTCAGTTGATGAAAGTCATGAAGAGAGACCACTTGCATCTATTGTACCTCAGAGTGCACCTGTTACATCTAGAACTTTTGATGGAACTAGTGGATCGGCCAGAAATATTAGTAGTGGTTTAATTGAAGATGTGGATGCTTTCGTCAAAAGACAAATATTGAGTCAAGATTTGTATAGATCTATAGAGAGGAATGCAAAAGTAAGAAAATTAGAAGACAAGAAGCCATTCTTGCTTGAGGTATCGATAGATGGTGAGCCCATTGGGTCAAATGCTACAAAGTGGGCCTCTAAGTTGGGTGTAAGATGTAGGGCCCATTTGGATATTTGTAAATCAATTTTTGCAAAGCAAGATCCACGATCTGTGGAAAATGTTATACAAAAAATGGAAAATGCTTTTGAGATTACTAGTGGACAAATCTCTAAAAAATATTACAAGTAAAATATGAGAATTTTGATGAACAATTTTAGATACAATTGCAAAAAAATAATCATGGAGGGAAAAGAGAGGTTAGACTCCACTCTATGTCCCAAACATTGGGAGGCATTGAAAGAAAGTATGCATTCCGAAGAATATTCGGTAAAGAGTAACAAAGGCAAGAGAACAAGAGATAATGTGAGGGTTGGATATACATTTGCCTGAGGTAGGTTGCAGGCCAAAATGGATAAATTTGGAGTAAGTGTATGGCTTTTTGGTTTAATTTATATTGTGTTATTTATTTCAATTTTTTATTGAACTGACTATATGTTGAAATTGACATTGTATTTTAGGTGGAAAACAGTAATAGACAAGCAGGTGCAGAAGATATTGTCAATTATATGGCAACACTAGATCCTAGTAAATCTAAAAGTAGGATGAAGTGGAAATCTAGTTCATCAACAAAGATTTCATAGCCATCTGTTACATGCCCAGTAGGATCAGCCTCTCCAGATCATGTCAACTCAAATGAAGGGTACCAACATGTATTGAATTGCATATACGGTCTTAGTCAACAAGTTTCATAGTTGGTTGCCTCTATTAACCCTATAGTTTCTACATGGAATGAGCATAAATCCATGAATTCAAATGAGGTAAGAGGCTCTATTGATCTCATTTCTTCTTGTTTGAAATTCTATATACAAATGCCTCTTAATATGTAGATTATTGAAATCTGAGCATAGGAGAATCGAACCTAGTTTCTTTATTGTTGGAGTGATCCATAAAATGTTCTTTTGGACAAATTTATAGCTTGCATTCTTTAATTGACTATTGAATGCTTTGTATATTTTTTTGCATGATGGTTAAACCACATGTAGAGAAATTTTTTCAAAGCAGCAAGAAAGCAAAAATGCCTTCATGATGTCAATAAAGCTGACAATATTGATAGTGATGATCATGATGAACTGGACAAGAATGTGCAGCACAGTCATCATAGTTATGCTGAAGTTGAGGTAATATAATAGTTGTCAGTTATCTATCCCAATGTTTTGTCATTCTTCATGCTTAAAATGTTCTTTTGGATAAAAAATTATAGCTTTTGCATTCTTTAAGTTGTAAGTTAATCTATCCCAATGTTTTGTCATTAATTCTTCATGATTAGAATGTTCTTTTGGACAAAAATTTATAGCTTTTGCATTCTTTACTTGACTTATATTAATTTTTGCATACTGATTAAACCACATGCAGAGAAATTATATGAAAGCAGAATGAAAAGAAAAAGTCCCTTTCAATAGAGCTCTTTGCAAAACTGTACAACTTCATGTCAATGTTGATAGTGATATTTATGATGTTGAACTTGATGAGCATGCACATGATATTCATAGTAGTAGTCATGTTGAACTCAAGGTGAGTGCTATGAAACCACATGCAAGTAAGTACTATTCAAGTAAGTAATGGTTGTTTTATTATGTAAATAAGGGTAATCATTACCTATTTGATAGAAGCTAGTTAGAATAGTAGTGAAGTGTAATTAGCTAGTATACATAGATTATGGAAATAAGGTAGAACATATAACTTACATATGGAAGCTTAGAACTTAGTTGTAATAGAGTGCATACATAGATTTTGACTATGCATTAGTGCATTATGTTCAAGGATGTCATGGTCCTCGGTTGGGGGGACTTCATTGCTAATCCATGTCTCTTTCTAGAGTATTCGTACAGTCTAACACTATTGTAGTCTTGCCCTCCATTTGTTTGTACCTCACAATGGGTTAGTTTTTTTTAGAGTAAAAAGTTGCTTCTTTGTTATTCAACAGAATAAAAAAAGCACATACAAAAACTGATTTGTTCCAAGACATAAGACATTACATACAACTATCAAAAACAATATAATGTGTGTTTTATATCTCAATATAATGTGTATTTTTTTGTTTTTACAGACATTTAATATTGATAAACTCCAAGAAGGGGATAAAGTTTGGGTGTTGGATCTGTTTGATGGTGCTACTGTGGGCATTGGGTGGATTCACTCACTATCTATTGTACATGGATTCAAATTGAAAGGAATAGGAGATGCAAATGTACATATTTTAAAGGTCACAAGTAACATACCCCTTGCTTATGAAGACAAAATAGATGGAGCTATCTGTCTGAAAGAGAAAGAAGGGACCTTCACATGGTGGCCACTTTTAAATATTTGAAAAAAATGACATAGTTGATGTTTATCATGTACTAGCTATTAGACAGCTTGGCCCACTGCTTTATGCAATAGTTTGAATGTGTTGTTCAGGGATCTTAGTATTTTTTGTCTTTTTTGGAGCTGTATAAGCAAAAAAAGCCATTGTAACTCAGTTTTCTCAGTCAAAGCACTGAGAAACACATTTTGTAACACATTTTTCAAAGCAAAGACACATATTTAAGTCTTATGGGTTTTTTTGGACTTGATTTTATGTTGCTTTTCCTCCCTAAACATTCAGCATCACTGCCTTATATGCCTTTATGAAAAGATTCTAGGGTTATTGTTGGCTACATTGAAGGAGAGAGCTTCATACATGGGACATGATCAACACTCAATCATGAAGACTCAAGGAGCATAAATGAGAGAGCTTCATAAAGGAGAGAGCTTCATATATGAGATGTCATGAAGATAGTCATGAAGACTCAAGGAGCTTAAATGACAGTGAGTAAGAGATAAAGTACACAGTTCATGCCATAGACAAAGTGAGATGAGTCTTAAGTCATTGTGATCAAGGGTGGTGTGTTAGTCTTTGAGAAAGGAAGGGCAGTTGGCAATGCACAAAGATCAATGAGGAAGATTACAGTCATAAGGTGATGATGTTAGCATTTCATCAAGACTTTGGAAGTAACTAGTAGACAAATTTATAGAAGTCTTAAATAGAAAAAGGACAACCACTAATAATGCTATTATTACAAGGCATATATTCTACATGGCAGTATAGTTTAGGAATATGACAGTTTCATAAACCTATGACAATCTACAAATAAAAGTCTAAATTTTGTATACTTATGGGTGACTATTCTATAACAGAGAGATAATGAGTGCATAGAGGTAAGATGTTCATGGTGAGTGGCAATGGTCAATGGTTCCTAGGGATACAGGCACAATAAACATGGTTTCAATGGCATGAGCAAAGGAATAGAGGACTGCAGCATTAGTATTAATCAAAAGGCAAGTATATGAAAGTTGCAGGGCAATCATCTAGAAAGCAAGTATGCACAGTTTAGTCACCACAATGAGTGAAGACCAAGGATACTAAATATATATGATAGCCTACCAAGTGTCCAATGTAATAGAGGTAGGGTAAGTGAATGGTTTAGACTCAAAAAGAGGCTTTTAAAGATGCATTAATGGAGGAAGAATCTGATTCCATGCCCTAAGAGGACCTAATATTTTCAAACTCAATAAAAACATGTCCCATAAGTAGTGCTGATGACAGTACAAGACACAAGAATACAGTGATGTTTCATTAAGGAAGCCTAATCTAGTCCATGTTTCACATTACGAATATCCTATCACATGCTTGACTACATATGACAGTGTATTTCCTTTGGTTGCAGTCAAGAAGGACAAGTTCTAGACTGATGGGATGTATTAGATGACATGTGGTAGCAGTTAGGCTGGTTGAGAATCAGTTACTGACAGTTCAATTTTTGGCAAAGCATTGTAAACTTGGAGAAGTTTCTTTCTTGTCATTTATGTGCATTGTAACTCAGATATTTAGTCTTGTGACTGAAAATAAACATTGTAATACTATATTTCTAAGCATTTTTCAAGCAAGATAGATATTTCAGACTTGTGCAAGCTATAAGAACACCTTTCTTTTAATAAATTTCAGCAATTTTGCCTTCTCAATGGTTGTCTTTATATTGTGTGCAATTAATTGATGATTATGATGTGTATTTCTATGTTTTATGTTTAAATCCTCAAATATTGGTCAATTAAAATGACTAAATATACTACTAATTGATGTCAATTAATAATTAAATTGACTAAATATACTACCAATTGATAGAAATCAGTGAACAGTGAATAAATATGATTAAATATATGACCAGTGTTAAATCAATGAATAAAAATGACTAAATATACTACCAAATTGATCAAAATGATGATTAAAATTAATGACTAGATACACTACCAATGGACAAAAATCAGTGAATAAAAATGACTAAATAAGTGACCAGTTAACGACAATTAATGACTAAATATATCAGTGAAAAATAAATGACTAAATAAGTGACCAGATTATAGCAATCAATGACTAAATATACTACCAAATTGATCAATCAAAACAACCAATAAATGACTAAAAATGGTTTAGTCATCAATTTGGTTGCGTTATAAATGATTGGAAATAAAATACTAATGGTCACATGACCATGTTTGGTCATTTATAAGTAGTTTTTTTAGTAGATTTTTAGTAATATATTGTTGTTTCTGTACTAGTGCATCTAGCTCAAGAAGTGATACCTATTGTTGATGGTATAAGAGGATTGTTACAAGAAGGACAAGAAGGTATTGACATGCTCCATGGAATAGTCCACATAATGGATCACAACATTATGCCAGCGGCTAGCTACGTGAATAACATAGAAAATGTGTCATTATTGATGTATATAAGCTCACAAGTACCGACACCCATACCGATTATTGGAATATCCACTTTTATATTATCAATTCTCACCACTAATGCACAAACTTGTAGTAATGCTACCACTACAATGGGAACATCTACTGGAAACAATTATAAAGTAGTGGGATTTAATTATCAAAACTCAGCACCTCCTATATCCATACCCATGCATAATTATTCTCAACCACCCATCACCTCCACTTATTACCAACCAACTCTCAATTTCATGACTATAACATCAAATATTTTTGTCTCAAATCCACAAGACACATCATCTAATGATGCTCTCCTAAACCATCTTTTGTAGAGTATGTTATCCTTACATCAAAAAGTGACAAACTAGACTAATGCTTCCTCTCAACCTACTTTACCAACATATCATGCTCGCAGTCCTTTATCTTATTCAATTTTAAGAGCTCAAATGCCTGACAAATTTGAGACTCCTTGCTTTGAAAAGTATAGTGGTAAAGGTGATCCTAATACTCATGTGGCAGCATTCACAGTGATGTGTAGTGATTTCTTCTTTGATGAGGCATTGTTAGCAAAACTCTTTCCTTGATCTCTCAAAGATACAACTTTGGAATGGTTTTTCTCTTTACCTCTTAATTCCATACAATCCCTCTCGTAGCTAGTTGACCAGTTCTTACAACATTTCCAAGCAAACATTGGGCCTTCTATCTCATTGATTGATTTGGTCCATTGTAATCAAGGTCTGAAAGAGAAATTAATAGAATTCATCAGTCGATATCAAGCTCTCATTGCACAAATACAATATCTGATTAAAGATGAGGATGTTCAAAAAGTTTTTATTATGAATCTACAACCAAACATACATGATAAAATACTTTTGATGAAGTATAGTTCTTTCCAACACCTATGCACAACTCTCTGAGATTACCAACTTTCATCTAGTCAGTATGAGAGTCATACCTCATCGGCTCCAGTTGGTCAATCCATAGTTGGAACATCTCAAAATTCATTCAAGAAGAACAACAAGAATTTCATTAAGATCAATGGGCAACATTCAAATAATTTTCAATCACAAGTGTTTGCTATTACAAAGCCTAATCGGACACCATTTCAATTCAGATAGCAACAAAGACAATTTACTCCATTATCAGATTCTCTTTTGTAACATCAAAAAATGTCCCCTTGGGGACTTTTCCCTCATAAGGTTTAGCTCCTGGGTCTTTTGCATGCATTTAGGACATCTTCATAATTTGGCATCCCGATGGAATGAGCCCTAGGTAACATGACAAATGGGACCTAGGAGGACCCCTTGAGCTTGACCCTTCCCAAAATAGGGGGGGAGGACTTGGACGCACGTGCCCTAGTCTTGCCCTATTTTGGGACAGTCCCAAATTTTAAGTGTCGGTTTGTGACCATTATTTGGGTCCTTTGCCGACACGGTAAGTTTGAATTTACAAAATCTTGGCGGGAATGTTTGTAGTTACATATAAAAGCATGTTTAGGAATTAATTTGTAAACTAGAAGATGATTACTAGCAAGCTATTGTGTTCTCAAAGTGATTCAAGGCTTTCATTGTGTTGCAAGAGTAGTGTTAGAGCTCGAATTGACAGAGGGTTTGCCAGTTCCAATGCACAGGCAGATTTGGCCAACAAATATAGGAGGTTGCGTGAGCTGTCTCCCCTTCACTTCTGGTTTTGCCATACCAAGGGGGGATCCCTATAGATGAAGATTTGACATTTACTCGCCCAATGAAAGAAAGATTTAGCTTTACAACAACGAGAAGAATACTCTCATGTGTGGACCAAGATTTATGTGATAAATCACAAGGTTGGCAACATTCTTGGACATATTTCTCTGGTTGTGGATGAGAGTATGTAGGGGTCCTAATCCTACTCCTACAAACTAACAAGTTGGAATTATGGAATGATTTGTATTAATGTTTGGATGCAAGACAGGGGGTTTTGGCTCATAACTACTAATCCAGAAGCAGACCGGTGCCTATATCAGGGCAAGGAGTCAACTAGACGTATACATAAGAATGGATTGCATTTTGGATTCAAGTTTCATGGGGTTAGATTGATGCTTGCATTAAAAACATCACCCAAGAATGGGTATTTAACTGTCTCTACTTACAAACATCCCAACTGACATACAACCTTCTCCATACTTAACCTAAGACAATTTAATCCACTCCTTGAATGGAAGTCACAGATTAAACATGCAATACAGAAACCTGTATCCTAGAATCTATGAAACCCTTAGCAACTAGATTCAGAAGAAGGAAGGCATGCAACAAAGGAGACAGATAGGTAAACACATGCACAATGCATTTTTCATATGAAACAACAATGAAATTGAGAATATCTGCAATGTACATTCAGATGCAACTTATAAACTCCAAAGAGATACAACAGCCAAGAAAATGCTCTATTTTTTGTTATTTACACCAAAAATGCCCAAGTCTTCAACCACCACTGAATGACACAGTTTGGCCCTCTTATAGCTAGACTATACACCCAACAAATTAATTACATGGCAATCAAAATCTCTGCCAAATACCATGCACCAGAAAATGGCACCCAAATCATTAAAAATGTAGGCAGAACACGAAGGAAGGGAGTGGTTGGACTCGAGACCTGCACCGCCGCTTGGGGATTTTCATCTTCAATCAGGTAATTGATCCGTTCATCGATTGATCCAACCTCTACAAATGTTGCCATTAATGCCAACCTACCCACGGTTTCTTGGAATGCAATGGTCGCATGTTCTTTGAAAATTTTTCCCGCCAAGATCTGCGGCCTTGACTTGAACGAGCGAGCTGCTAGCCAAAAAGATCATGTCATGCGGGCATTTCCTATTGATCGCTGACTTTTCCATTTGTGAGATCCATTATCCCACATTCGCCCCGTAGTGACCCCATCAATACTTTATATACGAAGCCATGAGAAAACTTAGTGTCATGCACTTTTGCCTTGCACGACCCGCGATCTAACCGCTAGCAGTCCATTGCTCCAACTCCCGCCAATGCCAAGACTTTATCGACAAGACACAAACCATCGGAGCGACCTCCTCCAGGAATTTCGATACCACCAGTCTGGCCAAAACCAAACCTTCATCATTGTGACGTAGACTGTCAGGGTGTCTGAAAACTCCTTCGCCGATCTCATAACTCTCGTCAATCATTCAACATAATGCCTTGCCTTCATCGGTGATCAGCGGGAGACTGGACCTGGCCATCGATGCACAAGGTCTCACCGAAGATCATACTGGGATCACCTTGTCGGCTAGACCCCACACATCGGCAAACCTCCTTCTTGTTCACCCGATACGAAATATCACTCCGACAGCACTTCCATCGGTACAACCCAAACCCATCGACGCATCTGAAGATCCCTCTACCGATATCACTGATCACTCCGATGACCACCTTGCATGCATCCTTATCTCCATTGGCGATTAGTGAGACCTCAAACTTGGCTGCCGATAGGCATTATCACAGCGATGACACTTCTTCATAGACCTCATCGGCCATCGGGGAAACACTTAGCTTAGCTGCCGATGAGCTTTGTCATGCTGACGCAAGGAACAAACCACAGTGAATAATATGATCGGTGAGACAAAGCGATAGTCATGCTGATAGACTTATAAATTTTTGAGTTTTTTGGGAAGGTGCCTGCATATTTAAATGCTTGAAACCTGAATGTTTATGCAGGCACTAACATTGGCTTTGTCTGGGGACGCATACCTCTTGCAGGCATGGCGAGAACCATAGATCTCTGGGATGCAGACCAGTCCCTATCCATTGGGCAATAGTCAAACACTGCACCAACCTGCATCACAAAATACATTATTAAAATTTTACTTGGTGGCCCAGGGCCACCGAAAAGGAAAAACCAGAATCTCCCTTTGTCAAATACCCTGTTTTCATCTGCACTCACTAGGTCAAGCTTGAAGATGCTGCCATGATTTACCCAAAACCAACCATTGTCATTTGCATATTCAACCATCTTATTTAGCTTGTCTCTGTCAACCTTATGCAAACAACCTCTAGCACCAAGCAACATGTGAATGTTATATTTATCAAACAATGCATATTCATCAAATAATGCACTCTCATCTAACATATAACACTTATTATGATCTATATCAGCAACATGCATTGTAAAATGATTTCCCAGCTGGACTAAAAATTGAAAACACTGAAAGTCCACCACAAGGCTAGGAGCATCAGGCCTCATTTTATCATAAGCTGGCATATCAAAGATAGAGCTCTCAAATCCATTATTGTGCACTTCATGCACACAATCTTCAGTTGCACTAGACAGGAAATGCTTAGACTCTAGCACCTCTCTGCAATAACCCTCATGATATATGTTAGGTGCTCTTTCATCAGGATGAAAATCAAAATCCATATCAATATCAATGCTTAGACTCCCACCATACTCAAATAGATCCACACCATTATATGTAACAAAAAGGGTTGATACAAGTGTTTCAGCTTTATCACAGTATGCCACTGGTTCATGGGCAGCCAAACATGCATTTTCATAACCAATGAATTCCTTGTGTGGAGAAGTATCAGCCTGTATGCCATAAGCAAAACTATAATCAAATAAAGAACAATCATGCTCAACACAACTACTTGTTTCAATGTCTGATTTCTCTTCACCATCTCCATGTGTATGAATAAAAGGCAATAATTCAAACATGGAATTGCTGCTCTGTTTGCTTGTTTCTTCTCTATCTTGTGCACAATACTCACAATTATCTCCACAAACCCACTCAAACAAGCATTCATTGCTGTCTATAACCTCATCATTGTTTTTAGAACCAGATACCTCAACTTTGCAATGGGAGTCAACATTGATCCTTTCACTGGTATCCTTTATTGGTGAACAACCTAGTTGAGCATTGTTATCAGCATTGCGTTCAAACATAGCATTCTCAACTGTTATATTTTTATTTTCACATTTATCTTCACATGATGCCTTAATCATTTGGTCATTTGCAGCCACATAACTGTTATTCATACTAAAGCCTGTGGACAGGGAATTCTGTATGTGCATATCCCTCATTTCTTCTGTATCTTCTAAAAATCTGTATGCCATCTGCATACTTGTTATCTAGAATTCCCTCAACATTGCACTAGGGCCCTCCTCAAAAGCTTCAAAATATATGCCAATGCAGGCTAAAGTATCAGGTCTGAAGGCTTCAGGGATTTGTGAAAGGGTTACTGTGAATCTATGACTAAAATTAATAGTGAGCTCTTCATCTTGTCTTCTAATTTCCATCAATTTTGCAACAAGATCAACAGGTTCTCTTGCAAATTCTTTTCTAAAGCAGTCAATAAGTTCATCCCAACAGGAAAAGGATCTCCTTGGAAAGCTCAAATACCAATCTCTATCTCTAGTACCAAAGGATCTAACAAAAAACCTCATCCACATATCCTCATCACACATTGTGTCCACTAAATCTAGGCATCTAATTATAAATCTGAGCAGGCATACTTTCAACTTTATAGTCAACCCATGACAAATCTAATTGGTCATATAAAATTTTGGATATGTGCACCCCCATCACACATTGTGTCCACTAAATCTAGGCATCTGATTATAAATCTGAGCAGGCATACTTTCAACTTTATAGTCAACCCATGACAAATCTAATTGGTCATATAAAAGATCAAAAGGGCTAACAAGGGGTTTAGCATTTTGGCTGGTAGACACAAAAGGGTTACTATTCAACTGAGCCAGCCGAGCCTCTAAGGATATCAACCTATTCTTTATTTCCTCAATTTTTTTACACAACATTTCATCCCCCTCTTGACTGAGTATGGGTGAATACATATTTGGATTCCTATAAATTTCAATCTCAGACAACTTATGCCTGCCTAAGATCTAAGGCTTCCCCTTGGCATCTAACTTACACAACAACATAACAAATATAAGTGGGAAAAAACCACGTACCTTTCTTCATCTAGATGTTGAAGTCTTGAACAAAATATTTTTATCACAACAACATACATCGGCCTTTCATGTGCACTGAGAACTTTTTTGTAGAGTCGCCACCTCTCCAAAGAGGATAATTTTTTTTTAAAACAGCTGAAAGCTCATCAAAGAACAAATATTTTTCTGAGTTCAATCCGCCAGTAAAGCACCACATTCACATGAAAGATCCAGATATGCAGCAATGATTTCTTCAAATCAACTTCCCCAGTAGAGTCACCATCTGTTACAGCTTGAATCGGCAGAGGGTTTGCCAGTTCCAATGCACAGGCAGATTCGGCCAACAAATATAGGAGGTTGCGTGAGCTGCCTCCCCTTCACTTCTGGTTCTGTCGTACCAAGGGGGGATCCCTATAGCTAAAGAATTGACATTTACTTGCCCAATGACAGAAAGATTTAGCTTTACAACAACGAGCAGAATACTCTCATGTGTGGACCAAGATTTATGTGATAAATCACAAGGTTGGCAACATTCTTGGACATATTTGTCTGGTTGTGGATGAGAGTATGCAGGGGTCCTAATCCTACTCCTACAAACTAACAGGTTGGAATTATGGAATGATTTGTATTAATGTTTGGATGCAAGACAGGGGGTTTTGGCTCATAACTACTAATCCAGAAGTAGACCGGTGCCTATATCAAGGCAAGGAGTCAACTAGACGTATACATAAGAATGGATTACATTTTGGATTCAAGTTTCATGGGGTTAGATTGATGCTTGCATTACAAACATCACCCAAGAATGGGTATTTAACTGTCTCCTCCTTACAAACATCCCAGCTGATATACAACCTTCTCCATACTTAACCTAAGACAATTTAATCCACTCCTTAAATGGAAGTCATAGATTAAACATGCAATACAGAAACCTATATCCTAGAATCTATGAAACCCTTAGCAACTAGATTCAGAAGAAGGAAGGCATGCAACAAAGGAGACAGACAGGTAAACACATGCACAATGCATTTTTCATATGAAACAACAATGAAACGAAGAATATGTGCAATGTACATTCAGATGCAACTCATAAACTCCAAAGAGATACAACAGCCAGGAAAATGCTTTGTTTTTCGTTATTTACACCAAAAATACCTAAGTCTTCAATCACCACTGAATGACACAGTTTGGCCCTCTTATGGCCAAACTATACACCCAACAAATTAATTACATGGAAATCAAAATCTCTACTAGATACCATGCACCAGAAAATGGCACCCAAATCATTAAAAGCACAGGTAGAACAGGAAGGAAGGGAGTGGTTGGACTCAAGACCTGTGCCGCCACTTGGGGATTTTTGTCTTCAACCGGGTAATTAATCTATTCATCAATCGATCCAACCTCTGCAAATGTTGCCATTAATGCCAACCTACCCGCGGTTTCTTGGAATGCAATGGTCGCATGTTCTTTGAAATTTTTTCCTGCCAAGATTTGTAGCCTCAACTTGAACAGGTGAGCTGCTGGCCAAAAAGATCATGCCACATGGGTGTTTCCTGTTGATCGCTGACTTTTCCATTTGTGAGATCCATTATCCTACATTCACCCCATAGTGACCCCATCAATACTTTATATACCAAGCCACGAGAAAACTTAGTGTCATGCACCTTTGCCTTGCACGACCTATGATCTAACCGCTAGCAGTCCATCGCTCCAACTCCCGCTGACGCCAAGACTTTATCGACAAGACACAAACCATCAGAGCAACCTCCTCCAGGAATTCTGATACCACCAGTCTGACTGAAACCAAACCTTCATCGTTGTGACACAGACTGTCGGGGTGTCTAAGAACTCCTCCACCGATCTCATAACTCTCGCCGACCATTCAACATAATGCCTTGCCTTCATCGGCAATCAGCGGGAGACTGGACTTGGCCACCGATGCACAAGGTCTCACTGAAGATCATACTGGGATCACCTTGTTGGCCAGACCCCACACATCGGTGAACCTCCTACTTGCTCACCCGATACGAAATATCACTTCGACAGCACTTCCATCGGTACAACCCAAACCCATTGGCACATCTGAAGATCCCTCTGCCGATATCACTGATCACTCTGATGACCACCTTGCATGCATCCTTATCTCCATTGGCGATCGGTGGGAACTCAAACCTGGCTATCGATAGGCATTGTCACAACAATGACACTTCTTCATATACCTCATCGACCATCAGGGAAACACTTAGCTTAGATGCCGATGAGCTTTGTCATGCCGATGCAAGGAACAAACCACGGTGAATAATATGATCGCTGAGACAAAGCAATAGTCATGCCGATAGACTTATAAATTTTTGAGTTTTTGGGAAGGTGCCTATATATTTAAATGCTTGAAACCTGAATGTTTATGCAGGCACTAACAAGTAGATTTGTGTGGTTTATGTGTTTATGTTTGTAGATTTGAGCATCCATTTCATCATGGAATGAAGAGAATCTTCCTCCATGATATCTTCACTACAAGGTGACATTATATTGTGTTTTCATCATCATTTCCTTTAGTTTTTACCTCTGCCTCACAAGGGCATGCACTCTCTATCTGACAACGGTGTTCAGAAAATTAAGTGTCCTCTGGGGCTTGAGTGAGGCAAGCCTCTAAACACCACAACCCCCTCCCAAAGTTTTCATGGTTGCAGGTTATAGGTTGCGGAGCTGGGCAAAGTGAAGTTACAAGAAGGCATCTTGAAGTGTCGAAATTGTAGAATAGAAGGAAAAATAGCACCCTAGACTTGGGTGCCTACTCATTAGTCCTCCAACTTTCATGACGAGAAAATCTCTGGAACAACAGGGAAGAGTTGCAGACTGAGTTTCTAGATCTTGACAAAAACTAGGGCCTTGGACTTGGGTGCCTACTCCTGTGTCCCTAAGTTTTCTACCTCGAAGCCCCAAAAATAGGTACTCTGTGATTTGATATTTTACTTCCCTCTGCAAGGGCTTTTTCTGTTATTCTTTCGTTTACAGTCATATTTAATAAATTAGGGTTTTAATGGTCAATTGAGCATAGGAGAAGAAAATTTGATAATTAAACACCCTAATCCAAGATTCCCTATATTTCACAGTGACCAAGGGTATGATAGTGCCTGGCCACTTGACCCTAGTGTTGGAATTAGACTGGACAACTGAGAGGGGGAAGGGTCAATCAGTTGTCACACAATATAAATTTTTTCTGATTTTAACCTCCTTTATTATCTTACTACTAGATTAATGATGTAAACATTAAAGCATAGATCAACAACATAAGAGCAGAAATATAATCAATACACTTGACTCCAAGATTTTGATGTGGAAACCCGGTTAAGGGAAAAACCACAGTGGGGGTTAACCCACAAAGATTTATACCCTGTTAAAAGTACTTTAGAAAAATAGAAGGCACATGCCTTCGGGCACACTGCCCAGAGCTCACTACTCAAAAAGGGAGGCTCACTACCTACAAAATTTATTTAGAATAGAACGAATTAACTAAGAAATAACTTCTACTTCATGCCTGGTTTAGTTTCAATGAATGCTCAAAAACTTCTGCTTTGCCCCAAATTCTTCTTTACTAACTTCACTCTCTATACTGCTCTCGCTCCTTTTCTTCTCTTCTTTGCTTCTGATCCTTTATTTGAATTTAATCTATTTTGCTCAAGGATCATGTTTAACAACCCTTCAACAAGTATTTATACACTTCATCCATCTTGGAATGATCAACAAGGTTGGCCAAACTTAAAGCGAATCTTTACACTGTCAGCCAATCATAGCTAATACTTGAATCTTCCTCTATTAACATGCCATGCTTCATAAAATGATCTTTAGATCATCCATAACATGCTAGGAACATCTGGTTAGCCAAGATTGGGAAGAACAACAACAACCAAGAGGAAAACTTCAATCACGAGCTCCTTTGTCAATGTGGACCACCAACACAACAGCCACACGATCCAGAGACCACCACAAGCACAATTAAGTCAATAGGAATAGCCACACCACTTCACATCACCAGAATCACTTGCATCTTCACACTGAACCTCAAGAACACATTGCCATGACTGTCATACTAGAAAGATTGCTTTCAGACCTCTAAACCACGAACCACTCAAGTTGAGGGAACACACCAATATCCTAGACATGCCTCTAGATCCACAGATCACAATATGCTCATACCGGACCAATCCAGACCAACTTCTTGCCACTTTGTCATCACTGAACAACTGTAGAAACTTGTTCCACTCAGAAGGCCATAACTTCGCCAAATCTTCATGCGGACCTCTCAAATCTCAACTAGAGTAACAATAAACAATCCTATACAAACCCTTTAATCCACATACTCTGATCTTCACCTTACTAGAAATACTACCCACTCCTCTGCACTATCTTCACTGCTTCTAACAGAAAGATATGTTGACATCAATGACAACACATCAGGCACATATTTGCAACAATCTCCCCCTTTGTCATTGATGGCAACATATGATGTGAAAAATTAATTCAACCATCAAGACAAGAACTTCTCCCCCTTTCTCTTGTCACACTTGCAACCATTTTATTCAATGCTCCCCCTTTCACCAGCAACTGCTTACTTCCAAGTTTTTCACATGACTTCTCTCCCCCTTTGTCATCAATGGAAAAGGGTGCATATTTGCAATCATCTCTTCCCCTTTTTATTTCAGACTAATCTCCAACATTTGCATACTGACTACTCCTTAGAGTAGTATTTTCTCAACATCAATTCGGATCTCAAGAGATGACTAAGAATTTCACCGGACTGATGAACCTTAGTGTATCTTAGTTCTGATTCAGAGGGGTAATAACCCCTAACTTCTCTCTAAGATATTCAAAGGTATCCTTGGGAAGAGGTTTAGTGAAGATATTTGCAATCTGATCTTTCGATGACACAAACTCCAACTTGACTTCATTCTCTTTTACCTTCTCTCTCAAGAAATGAAACTGGATAGATATATGTTTTTTCTTTGAATGCAACACTGGATTCTTTGAGATACTTATTGCACTAGAATTATCACAAAAGGTTGTGACTAGCTCCTCAAACACAACTCTGATGTCCTTCAACATTTGCTTCATCCACAGAACCTAAGTACAATTATTTGCTACTGCTATATATTTTGCTTCTGTAGTAGACAGAGATATTGCCTCTTGCTTTTTGCTCATCCAAGAGACCAATCTTCTTCCCAAGAAAAAGGCACCACCACTAGTACTTTTTATGTCATCCACATCTCTTGCCCAATCAGCATCTGTATATACATGAAGAGTAAAGTTATTATCTTTTGGATACCATAATCCATAATCAATTGTCCCCTTGAGATATCTAAAAATTCTTTTGACTACCACAACATGGGATTCTTTTGGATCAGATTGAAATCTAGCAACTAGTCCAACAATGTTCATGATGTCAGGTTTGGTCTAGGTCAGATAGAGCAATCCTCCAATCATTGATCTATACCTTTTTTTATTTGCCTTGGGTGAATCATCATCTTTACTTAACTTGCATCTAGTTACCATAGGTGTACCTACTGGCTTTGAATTTTCCATTCCAAACTTCTTTAGAAATTCTTTCACATACTTGGACTGGGATATAAAGATAGTTGTATCTAACTGAACAATTTGCAGACCTAGGAAGAAATTCATCTCTCTAAACATTGACATCTCAAATTCACTTTTCATCTGGTCAACAAATGCTTTGCACATACATTCATTTCCACCAAAAATGATATCATCAACAAAGACCTCAACAATCAAGATGTCCTCATGATTAATCTTGAAGTAAAGATTACTATCTGAAGTAAAGATTACTATCAGCAGTACCTTTGCTAAAACCTATCTTAAGCAAATAGTTATCCAATCTTGCATTCCAGGCTCTTAGAGCTTGCTTGAGTCCATATAAGGCTTTTCTTAGTCTACAAACCATGTCACCCTAATCAAACAACTGAAATCCTTCCAGTTGTTCAATGTAGACTTCTTCCTCCAAATCTCCATTCAGGAATGCTAATTTGACATAGATCTGATACACTTTAAAATCTTTGAAAGTAGCAAATGCAAGAAACAATTTGACTGCCTCTATTCTTGCCACCAGAGAAAAAGTTTCTTCAAAATCAATTCCTTCTACTTGAGAATAACCTTTGCATACCAACCTTGCTTTGTTTCTTACAACTTCACCATCTTCATTTAGTTTATTCCGGAAGACCCATTTGTTTCCAATTACATTTTTGTCCTCAGGTCTAGGAACAAGATCCCAAGTGTGGTTCTTTTCAATTTGCATTAATTCTTCTTCCATTGCTTTTACCTAGTTTTCATCAGTGCAGGCTTCACCAAATGATTTAGGTTTAATCCTTGAAATCAAACAAATCTCTTCTTGATCTTCAACCACTCTTCTCCTAGTTCAAACACCTTTATTTCTATCCCCTATTATTTGATCTTCAGGATGATTCATTCTTACATACCTGGGGGTTTTGGGAATTGCTTGGGCTTCTATTTCTTGAGCTTGTTCCTCAACATCTATACTAATTCCTTGAGTCTCTAGAGTTTCTGAATCAATCTGCATCTAAGTCAAAGTTTGAACTAACCTTCCTTGATATTGACTTTCATTTTGATCATCTGAATCATATCCGCAGAACCTAGTGTTGGTTTTTTCCCTAACTGGATGTTCATTCCTAGATTTCCCTACAAAGTAGCCATCAGTGATCAACAGGATCTCTGGGCCAGGGGCCAACAGTATAGGAGATAGACTCTATTTTTATCTCCTCTTCTTCTTCAGGCTCTGCAAAACCTAGGGGGGTATTCCCTACTCAACACCCATGAGATATAACTATGCAAAGATTGGGAAGCTAACACAAAGCAGATAAATCCTCCTATATGAAGACCAAAACTGTGGGATAAGTGCAAAGGGGCTAGCTTTGGGCTTATGTTCAGTTGTAGACAGAGGATTTAGGTCCTAAAACTACTTCTACATTCCTAATGGTTGTTTTGGAAGTTTGAATTTGATTTTATGTTTGGATGCAAACCTGGACCTGGTGTATAACCTCAACACAAAGCTAGATTGGTGCCTATCCAGGGCTTGGAGTCGGTAGACATACACCTGTGAATGATCAGCATGAACACAATAAAACTGGATTTTAAGGGGATTTGTGTGATATCTGCCTTACAGATACCTCCCAATACAGAGTGTTAAGTTATCTCTACTTATGGCATCCCTATTGTAGTATATTCTTCCCAACACGTAATCTGAAAACACTTTAATCTACCCCTTGAGCAGAAGTTGAAAGATCAAGCATTCAATACAGGAATTCTATATTCTAGAATACCAGACACCCCTTAGATATCTAGATTTAGAAGAAGGACACATGCAATATTGGAGATAGAATTAACAAAACACATGCAAATACAACATTACTCATATAAAATCAATCATGAAATCAGTAGATTCATGCATGAGACATACAACAAGAGATACATAAACTCACAAGACCTCCTGCACAGAGCAACCAAAACTAGTTGTTTCTTATTACAGAGCCAGATATGTCCAGTTTTCAACAACCTCAAATGAGCAACACAACCTGCTAAATATAGCAGGAAGGTGCACAACATTAATTACATGGCACAAGTCAAAAATTTGCCAGATACAGTACATTGAGAAAATGGCGCTCAACGCATTCAATGCAGCAGGTGGGAGAGGAGACAGGGAGAAGTTTCGAGCCGTGCGCCGCCACCTAGGGATGTACATCCTCAGTCGGGTACTAGATCCATCCACGCCATCACCCATACCTTTGCAACAACTACCATTAATGGCGTACCAACCTGCGGCCTTGGGAAAAACATCATACTGTGCATCGCAAACCTTTCCTGCCAAAATGTATCATCTTGATATTTCAAATCATGCAGGATCAAATTATCCCACATGCACCCCGCAGCAACCTCCTATTACTTTATATACTAGGTCGCGAGCATATATGATGTTGGTGCTTTTGCTCCCGACGACACTAGTATAAGACCTTCATCATCATCATCCTCTAGCATGATATCTTGTTGCTTGAAATATCACCTTGATGTCAGCAGGCCACCTGCTGAGCTCACCCTGATAATTCACATCACCCTGATGTGAAATATCACCCCGCAGAAAATATCAACTTGCGGGAAAGTATTATGCCGTCTGCATCACCAGATAAAAAATAGCACCCTGATGTTTGAATATCAGCCTGATGACCAACCTTACCTTCGCGTGAGATATCAACCTGATATTCACCTTCATCGGCACAACTTGATGCATCGGAGGAAGATCCTCCTGCTTAGCCGATACCAAATGTCTGGTCGATGAACATCCTGATGACGTCACCATCATATCCTACTGACGTCATCAGCATATCTACCTATTGCGCACCTCCTCATATCTGGATGACGTCATCGTCATATTTGCAAATATCAAGGGATCTCCATAAAATGACTAATGTTAGAAATATGACCCCCCGGACCTTGATGACGTCACCACCATATCGGCATCAGGATGATATTCGGAAGATAATCGGATATTTGAAATATCACCCTCATGCACAAAAATCATGCTGCACTATAGCTCCACTATAAGATCGGGGTGATATATGAATATGATGGATATTTGAAATGATCACCCCCCACTAGACAATGCATGAAGCCGATAGGCGGATATCTCCCTTCGGAAATATCATGATGCAGACAGGCAGAAAAGTGGATATCACCCTGACATAAGAATGACGTCAGCATCATCAGGGTGAGAAAACAATGAACACGAAGTGATAAAACAACATCAGGATGATCTTAACAAAGATCACCGGATGTTTAAATATGATGACCCCGATGAATATCGAGTCATACTTAGAACCTTGCAGCAACATCATCAGGATGATCTTAACTAAAATCACCCGATGTTAAAATATCACCCCGGAGCGAAAGATCAGGCTGACAGAAAATATGATGATGACCCCCGTGAGAAACAATAGGGTGATGACCGGAAATATGATGATGATGACCTCCTCCTTGAAGAAAATATGATGCTGCAGTTGAAAATTGCTGAGGAGGCTGAAGACTTAGGACTTCTTTAGATTTTTTTTTGGGAAGGTGCCTGCATGTTCGAATGCTTGAAAACTGACTACTCATGCAGGCACCACTAGTGGCTCTGTCTGGGGACGCATGCCTCTTGCAAGCATGGCGAGAACCACAGAACTCTGGGATGCAGACCAGTCCCCTATCCATTGGGCAATAGAGTCATGAAGTTATATTGATCTGCATCATCAAACACATTATTTTCAAATATTATTTTGGTGGCCCTGGGCAGCCAAAAAGGAAGAACCATAACTTTATCCTGTCAAATGCCTGATTCCAAATTGAAAGATCCCAATCCCAACTAAAAAGATTGGCATAATCTGCCTATAATGTCATCTGCT
This sequence comes from Cunninghamia lanceolata, assembly GCA_027924645.1. NCBI lineage: Eukaryota > Viridiplantae > Streptophyta > Pinopsida > Cupressales > Cupressaceae > Cunninghamia > Cunninghamia lanceolata. The sequence continues at coordinate 386,896 of BSBN01000243.1, forward strand.
CAATTAGATATTCCACCACTTTTGAAAGCTTGCCACTATCATTTTCACCTCTGTCATTTTGGATTTCAAAATTAGACATATAACCATACACATAATATTTTTCAACATTAGGCAACACATGTATGTTATATCCCTCAAACAGTACATCATACTGCTCTTGACATTCTTCATCATTTATCTGGTTGCTGCACACCATCAGGCACTCATCCAGCTAATCCAAAGACTGAAGGCATTCAAAATAAATGAGACTCTCATCATCATCTATATCATTTATGGATAATGGTAACAAAACCTGATCTGCATGTCCATAATTGCATATGTCTAAACCAACTGATGATGAACATTCACTTTCCATAGTTTGCAAATTAGTATCATCATCATCATCAAATCGAGGGTTAATCCTGCACCATTGAAGGTCATGACTCACAATATCATATGCATCTGCAAGCTCATCATAAAGGGAATTAACACTCACTGCAAAGGCCTCTGCTTCTTCTTCATGATAGTCCAATTCTTCTTCATTACTATCAGATCCAGAGTCATAAGAAAAACAAACCTGATCCATGCACTGGTCATGGATATCATTTTTATCATCTGATTGCCCCACATACAAGATTGCTGTTGTTTCAATGCACTCTGAAGTTGAACAATCTGCATCATTTTCCAGCCCTCTGATACTTCCTGATGAAACTGATATTGATTCTTGATCCATATGATCACAACTTTGTACAACTGGATCATTTAAACATGAAGGTTCCTTGTTCAGGACTGGCATGTAAATATCACTTGAAAAATCATTATTTTCAACTTCATTTGCTGGGCAAAATAGGACATCCTCCTCTATAATAGAAACATCATCCACTTGGAATGATGTAAAAACTAGGATAGCAGGGTGTGAATGCTTTGACATTCATTGTCAATTCCTGAATTAAATCTTTCATCAACATTGGGGAATGCAGGACAACAAATTTTTTTAGAAAAATAACCCTTTTGTATTCCATACCTCCAATTGTTTTCAATATCTAATGCAAACTGTCGAGCCTGATGCAATGTGGTGGGCTCCTTATCTCTCAATCTATAACTCATTTTCTTATCAAATGCTCCCAAATAGACAACTAGGCACAAGGCATCATTAGGTCTCATACATTCTAGTATTCTATTCAATGCCTTCATAAATCTGAGGTTGAAGGCTGGGATCAACTCATCCTCTTCCATATGGATGTACATAAAGTCACTAATGACTGCATATTCAGAAATTTTTTCACCATATTGCTCTAGAAATGTAGATTTAAAACCATGCCAAGAGCTGACAGAGTAAGCTAGAAGGTAGGAGAACCAATCCCTTGCATCTTCATCTAGAGATTGACCAAATAATCTCATAACTACATCTTCATGGTCAATCTCAAAATCATCTATAACATTTATAAACTGCTGCAAGTGTCTCTCAGCTGATTCATCCTTTATACCACTGAATTTAGGAAAATACCTTCTGATTTTAGGTGGAAGAGCATTTGGATAGCCACAAATGCCACTGAAATCTATGGGCTTATATCTATCTATGTTGAAGCCTCTTTTATTACATGGTTGGGACTGACTACTATACATTTTTGCACTTGACACTTCACAAGGGTGCATGGGCTGACAATACATCTTTTTATGCTTTGCAACCCTCTTCTCTACTCAGATTTTCAATCACAATATGACCTTAGGCCCTTAAAATACAAACTGCTATTTCAACCTGCCTAAAGTCCTCTATATGAGTCTTTTGAACAGCATTGCATGCCTTTTTGAAATACAGAGTAGGTTCTAACAAAAGCATGCAAGCATTGCTTTCACCAATGTTTCCCTTTTAACCAGTGCTATTTCACCAAATAGGGAACTTTTCAAAAACTTGTACAAATACCTGGATATGTTGCAGCTGCTGATAGGTTCATTCAACAGAGTCACCACCTCCTTGGCAGAGGAATGAGCTTCAAACAGGCTAAAGCTGAAAATTGATTTCTTTCTTTCTGGGTCATCCACCAGCAGAGCCACATATAAAACTTCAAATCTACTGCAATAAGGCACTTCCAGGCCTAATTCTTTAATCTTTTAGACTCACACCTTCATGGATATGACATTGTCCCCAGCAGAGTCACCAAAATCTGTTGGTGACTCAGATGGGCCACAAATATATCACCAGAGATGATTAGATAGTACTTTTACTTCACATCCCCAGCGGAGTCGCCAATTTCTGTTGGTTTTTTCCCTGACTGGATGTTCATTCCTAGATTTCCCTACAAAGTAGCCATCAGTGATCAACAGGATCTCTGGGCCAGGGGCCAACAGTATAGGAGATAGACTCTATTTTTATCTCTTCTTCTTCAGGCTCTACAAAACCTAGGGGGTATTCCCTACTCAACACCCATGAGATATAACTATGCAAAGATTGGGATGCTGACACAAAGCAGATAAATCCTCCTGTATGAAGACCAAAACTGTGAGATAAGTACAAAGGGGCTAGCTTTGGGCTTATGTTCAATTGTAGACAGAGGATTTGGGTCCTAAAACTACTTCTACATTCCTAATGGTTGTTTTGGAAGTTTGAATTTGATTTTATGTTTGGATGCAAACCTGGACCTGGTGTATAATCTCAACATAGAGCTAGATTGGTGCCTATCCAGGGCTTGGAGTCGGTAGACATACACCTGTGAATGATCAACATGAACACAATAAAACTGGATTTCAAGGGGATTTGTGTGATATCTGCCTTACAGATACCTCCCAATACAGAGTGTTAAGTTATCTCTACTTATGGCGTCCCTATTGCAGTATATTCTTCCCAACACTTAATCTGAAAACACTTTAATCTACCCCTTGAGCAAAAGTTGAAAGATCAAGCATTCAATATAGGAATTCTATATTTTACAATACTAGACACCCCTTAGATATCTAGATTCAGAAGAAGGACACATGCAATATTAGAGACAGAATTAACAAAACACATGCAAATACAGCATTACTCATATAAAATCAATCATGAAATCAGTAGATTCATGCATGAGACATACAACAAGAGATACATAAACTCACAAGACCTCCTGCATAGAGCAACCAAAACCAGTTGTTTCTTATTACAGAGCCAGATATGTCTAGTTTTCAACAACCTCAAATGAGCAACACAACCTGCTAAATATAGCAGGAAGGTGCACAGCATTAATTACATGCTTCAAGTCAAAAATCTACCAGATACAGTACATTGAGAAAATGGCACTCAGCGCATTCAATGCAATAGGTGGGAGAGGAGACAGAAGCAGTGTGCTGCTGCCTGGGGATGTACATCCTCAGTCGGGTACTAGATCCGTCCACACCATCGCCTATACCTCTGCAACAACCGTCCTTAATGGCGTACCAACCCGTGGCCTTGGGAAAAACATCATACTGTGCATTGCAAACCTTTCCTGCCAAAATGTATCATCCTGATATTTCAAATCATGCAGGATCAAATTATCCCACATGCACCCCGCGGCAACCTCCTATTACTTTATATACTAGGTCGCGAGCATATATGATGTCGGTGCTTTTTCTCTTGACGACACTAGTATAAGACCTTCATCATCATCATCCTCTAGCATGATATCCTATTGCTTGAAATATCACCCTGACGTCAGCAGGCCACCTGCTGAGCTCACCCTGATAATTCACATCACCCTGATGTGAAATATCACCCCACAAAAAATATCACCCTGTGGGAAAGTATCATGCCATCCGCATCACCAGATAAAAACTAGCACCCTGATGTTTGAATATCAGCCTGATGACCAACCTTACCTTTGCGTGAGATATCAACCTGATATTCACCTTCATCAGCACAACCTGATGCATCGGAGGAAGATCCTCCTACTTAGTCGATACCAAATGTCTGGCCGATGAACATCCTGATGATGTCACCGTCATATCCTAATGACTGGCTAATGAACATCCTGATGACGTCACCGTCATATCCTGTTGACATCATCAGCATATCTGCCTATCGCACACCTCCTCATATCTGGATGATGTCATCATCATATTTGCAAATATCAGGGGATCTCCATAAAATGACTAATGTTAGAAAGATGACCCCCCGGACCTTGATGACGTCACCACCATATCGGCATCAGGATGATATTCGGAAGATAACCAGATATTTGAAATATCACCCTCATGCACAAAAATCATGCTGCACTATAGCTCCACTATAAGATCGGGGTGATATATGAATATGATGGATATTTGAAATGATCACCCTCCACTAGACAATGCATGAAGCCAACAGGTGGATATCTCCCTTCGAAAATATCATGATGTAGATAGGTAGAAAAGCGGATATCACCCTGACATAAGAATGACGTTAGCATCATCAGGGTGAGAAAACAATGAACACGAAGTGATAAAACAACATCAGGATGATCTTAACAAAGATCACCGGATGTTTAAATATGATGACCCCGATGAATATCAGGTCATACTTAGAACCTTGCAGCAACATCATCAGGATGATCTTAACTAAAATCACCCGATGTTAAAATATCACCCTGGAGCAAAAGATCAGGCTGACAGAAAATATGATGATGACCCCCGCGAGAAACAATAGGGTGATGACCAGAAATATGATGATGATGACCTCCTCCTCGAAGAAAATATGATGTTGCAGTTGAAAATTGCTGAGGAGGCTGAAGACTTAGGACTTCTTTGGATTTTTTTTGGGAAGGTGCCTGCATGTTTGAATGCTTGAAAACTGACTGCTCATGCAAGCACCAACACCTAGAATGTCCTTCTTTGCTCTCATCAACTCTAATATTAGCACTTTCAACAATCTTTTTCAACCTTTTGTTAAAGCACTGGTAAGCCTTATTTTGAGTAGAGTATCCCAAAAATATTCTCTCATCACTTTTTGTATCAAACTTATCTAAATACTCATCTCTTTTGATATAGCATTTACTACCAAAAACTCTAAAATATCTCATTGTAGGAGGATGACCAAACCATAATTCATAAGGGGTCTTACCAGAATTGCCTTTGATCTACACCTGGTTAAGAGTGTAGATAGTAGTACTTATAGCTTCTCTCCAATAAATTTGAGGAACATTTGTTTCCATCATCATGGTCCTCGCAGCTTCTTGAATGGTCCAGTTCTTTCTTTCCACAACTCCATTTTGTTTGGGAGTCCTAGGAGCAGATAACTATCTTTTTATGCCATGCTTTTCACATAAAGCATCAAACTCATGGGAAGTAAATTCTCCACATCTGTCGAATCTCAAACATTTCAATTTTTCACCAACTTCATTTTCCACCATCGCTTTGAACACCTTAAATTTTTCAAGAGCTTCTGATTTTTCTTTTAGGAAGGTTACCCACATCATCCTGGAGTAGTCATCTATCAGCAACATGAAATATCTATCTCCTTGCACACTCCTAATTCTAGCAGGACCACAGAGATCAGTATGTACCAGTTCCAATCGTCCATTTGAAACTTGTTCCTTACTTTTGAATGAAATTTTGTTTTGTTTCCCCAATTGACATTCTCTACACATGCTATTAGATTTCACAAGTTTTGGAAGATCTCTCACAGCCTGAGTGGTACTTATTTTGACAATATTATCAAAATTCACATGACACATCCTCCTATGCCATAACCAACTTTGATCTATCTGAGTAATCAAATAGCTTTTTCTAGAGTTACTTAAATGAAAAATGTTACCTCTAGTTTGAGTACCAGATGCAATTTCAGTTCCGCAACTCTCCAAGATTCTACACTTTCTATCTTTTAATCAAAGATCATAACCTTTATCAACCAACTGTCCAACACTGAGAAGATTATATTTCAGTCCTTCCACATACAGAACATCATTGGTGCTATTCTTACCATCAAAAGAGATGGATCCTCTGCCACAGATTCTACTAGCTGAGTTATCTCCAAGTTTCACAAGCCCAGCTTCATAATTTTCAAAATTCACAAACTTACTCTTGTCTCCAGTCATATGATGAGAACATCCACTAACATTCACCCATTCATCTTTCTCAATAACCTGAGTAGCCAAGGCACTTTCCATATTTACATAGATAGTAGATTCAGTAGACACCAGATCTTCTTCTTTGATGGCAATGAACACCCAATCATTTTCAGGGGAACCTCCATGATTAGATTCATCATCTATGACTCCTTCTCCAGTTTCTTGGACATAGTAACATTTTCTCTCATTTCGATACCTGTTAGGGTTTGGTTTTTAAAACCTCTCTGAACATCTTGAGGCAAAATGACCAATCTTATTACAAGTAAAACATTTGAGTGAAAATTTTCCTTCATACTTACCAGATCCTCTTGGCAATCTTTTGGCAAGAAGAGCTTCAAGATACTTCCTTATCTTTACTAATCTATTTGATCTTGCATAAGAGCTTTCATCCAGATCATATCTTTGTTTTCCATATACACTGGCCTTAAATGTAGATTTAGACTTGGGAAGAGAATCACCAAACTCAATTCAAAAGCTAAAATTTTGCCAACTAGATGATCTCTTGTAACATCTAAGACAGTCCTAATCTCCTCTATAGAAGCTGTTGATAACTGAGAGGGGGGGTGAATCAGTTATCCAAATTATTTCTTCTTTCTAAACTTTCTTATTAATCAATGCAGCATTCATTCAAACAAACAAACATAACCATGAGATGGAGATACACATGACACAATATTTTTTTACGTGGAAACCCTGTTAAGGGAGAAAACCATAGGGTGATTAACCCAAAGATTATTCTCTGTTAGAAGAATAAGGAATTACAAAATGGCACTTGCCAATTAGGGCTCACTGTCTGAGCACACTGCTCACAAAGGAGGTACACTGCCTACAAGGAGACACACTGTCTACAAAAGAATGTTATACAATATTTGAACTGATTGCAAGCATCCACATATGCTGGAGTTCAGTCCCGGTTAGGCTCAGTACACTGATCTGCTGCACTTCATCTTTCCTCTTCTCTTATGTTGCTTTCCTTTCACATACCGAACCTTTCTTACTGTTTCTGCTCTGCTCTTCTTTTATTGCATCCCACATATCACCACAACACTTCTCACAACTAAATCCATCCTATATATATATATATCTGCACAAGTGATTTCATTATCTTTCTAGTCAGCACCTGGAACAGTCAATCTTCTCACAAACTCTATTCTGTCGGCTGAATCCTTACACATCAAGTAATACGGATCAAGCATATACTTGTAGAAATCATTAATCATGTCGGCCAAACATGATTCATGCCTTCATAACCTTTAACACCATTAGTAACACATCCGGAAAATAGTCTGATGTTCTGTCAGTCAGTTCTTCCTCTATTCACACTGTCACTCAGGAACCTGGTACTCAAGTATTCATATCTTTTGCCTCATCTATCACCAGAGGCTAAAACCTTGGAATCTATCACACAAGGTAGTACTCTTTACTTCCCCAAATCTGTACTTTACCAAGATACTTCCTCTGAGAGATCCGGACCTACCTGTCGGACCTTGCCATATGCTCTGTTCTTGTTTACTAGACCACAACATTCTTCACTCTGACTTCCGGTAGAGACACACCATGTTCTGCGAATGTGTGGGATGAACTTTGTTGCCATCAATGACAACAATCATGAATCCATATAGTGTCTCTTGCCAACAATCTCCCCCTTTGGCATTGATGGCAACACTTAGTGAAAAATGACTAAGTGTTTACACTAGGCTCCCCCTTGGCTGATGCTCTGTCTTTATATACATTTTCCAGAGCTCCCCCTTAGTTGGATTCCTCATTTTTCACTACTCCTCATTCCCCCTTTGACATCAATGGCAAAGGGTAGGGTCCGCATATCAAAATTTTCAAAAATTTAACTATATTTAGCTGCATAAGTATATATATACAAGTTGTACTTACATATACTTAAGGATATCTGCAAAAGTGTTCTTCAACTATACAACTTCTGTTGCCCAACTCTGCTTCATCCTGTCCAAAATTGAGATATGCCCACTCAACAGGAATGCAAACGCATCTGCCCTTTTTAGATCTGTCGGATCATTTGTCTGGGCCATGATTTGAGCTTCACTTATGGCCTCATGCATGGCCTCTAACTTAGGGATAATAATCCTTCTAAGTTCACTCATCCTGTTAATTATGTTCTTTCTTTTCTTCTCAAAATTCTTTATTGCATTTGTGATTGCAATAGTTTGACATTCTTGATTTATTATGGAGGATGAAAGAGGATCAAAACTTTGAGACAAGCTTAGTAGTTTGTCCTCTTGGTCTTTTATTTTCTTCTCAATCTCCACTGTTACCTTGGACCAGGAGATACAAAATTTGTATATTTCACCACCATCCTTAAGAGCATTTTCTAAGCTCTTTATCCCAATATTCATGTTTCTTCTATCATTAATGATCAAACCCTGTACCTCGGAGAACCTTTTATCCAAAAACTCCTTCCGGACCTTTTCTTCAGCTGATTTTTCTAGAGAATCAAAATGTGTACTAACACTGCTGACTAAGGTTTTGAGATTACTGGAAGAGGAGGCTATGGGATCCTTCTGAAAAGATGGCATGATCTTTTCCAGCACTTCGGATGCTACCTCCATAAGCTCACAGTCTTCCATGTGAGATTTTAGTAGTTTCTCTTTGACTTTCTCATTTGCAAATGAGGCTATTTTCATTGTTTGCACTGACAAAGAGTCAAAATCTAATGGTCCTTTTAGTAGGTCCGGTTCATCAATTTCTATAGTGGCTTTTGTTAAGAATTCTTGAATAGTTTGTGTAGTGTCTCTTGCCAGAGACAGATATTTCTTCTCTTCTGCAATCTTGGAGCTGTCCTTTTGAGTTTTCTCTCCTTCTGCAAGCTTAGCACTATCATCTTCTTTTTCTTTTACCTCTGCTTCTTTCTCCTGTGTTTTTTCTTCTTCCTTCTGTCTGGTAGAGAGTTGACCAGATGTTTTCTTCTTTTTCTTCATTTTCCTAACTTCTTCATCGGATTCAGTTTCCTCTTCATCTCTTTGACTTGTATAAACCCTTGTGGCTTTTGTCTTTGACCTTTTCTCTCCTTTGCTAGATGCTTGGACTTCCAGTTTTGAGCTTTAGCAGGGACAGGTGCTAATCTCTTTGAAGATCTGGTCCGGGTGGAAGTTTCTACCAGAGCACTTTTCTTGCTTCCTTTTTTGCCTTTTTCTTCTCTTCATCAGCTTTTTGTCTCTTTTCCCAGTTGGCATCAAGTGCATCCTTTGAGATCCCAAGGCCTTGTGCAATATGTTCTACTTCTTTTCTCACCTTCCTTTTCATCTCTGGTTCTCTGAGTTCCACATGGATCTTTACACTCAGCTCCTCAAAGGTTCCAAACCTTTCTGCCTTTAGATCTTTAGGCTGACTCAGCATGTGTTGAACATGAAGCTCCACAATCTATTCATCCACTTCATACCCCATGGGCATGATCCAGACTGTCCTTGGTTCTACTGCCTCCATTAGGCACTGATCAGTCTCTACCATAAAGCAGACTGTGTCTTTGTATTTCTCAACAAGAGACTGGGGAATCCTTTCTCTTGTTTGCATCATGTTCTGAAAGTTCTTAAAATATCCCCATAGAGCTATATTTTGTGCTTGGTTATCACCAAGTCCGTGCAGATAATCTCTAATTTGGATAGCTACTGGCTTATCACTCCCATACCCAGCCATTAGATCCGGGAAGCTCATTCATAAAGTAGAAGAATAAGCACAAAATTAATCCATCATACTTGAATGAATTCTTTTTATCTTTCTTGATTTTCTACAGATTCTCTAAAAGTTGGTTCAGAAGAAGCTGACAGAGATCATAGTCTACATCCTTTCTTAACATTTCATAAGCTGTATAGATGGCAGTTCCAGGTACAGAATTTTCTCTGCTAGAATGATATATCTTATATCCAATGATCATGGAGCAAACTTGACATCTGGATCAATGATGTCATCTACTGTCATTGCTCTTTTGTCAAACTTAGATCCAGTAGGCTCACTCACAGTTTAATTCTTTACAGATTTTAAAACAGGAATCCCACCGGATGAGTGTAATCTGGTAACTGCCCTGATGGCATCCTTAGTGATCTTGAATGGTCCATTCAACCACATGAAGTTGTCATGTATTCTGCTCAGAATGTACCTAACCCATTCATCCTCCGTAAAATAGGGGAAATGTATGTATTGTGCAAAGTGCTTGTTCCAAAGGCCTATGTATTGGGGTTTGAGCTCAAATGAATCATCTAATAGTTGTTTGTGATAGATATCTCTTAGTTTGAATTCCCCAAACTCTTTAACATTTGCATGTATATAAACCCTAATATCTTCGGTGTGCAACACACCATGTGGAACACTGGAAAATGCACCTAGGGGATCTACCTCCAAGGATTTATATGGATGTTTCTTAAATGAGGGCCAAGGTCTATCAGAGACCTTTACTATATTCAGAGTAGCCATCATCAAACAATCTTATTGAAGGATATCAAGAATGATAAATACCTTTTATGCAGGTTAGGGCACACAAAGAAATCTGAATAGAGCTATATGAAGAGTTGCCTTGATCTTTTGGGAGAAGTTGTTTGCAGAGTTCCTTTTCTTTCTTCTTCACATGTGAGTGTACAAGTGTGTAAATGACAGACAAATGAACTCTTTTATTCCAAGAAGCCCTAATTTTCACCCTGCAATAAATGTGCAACCTAATTCATTCCGGTTTACTGGTTTTCCTTGTTCAAGGAGGAAGAAACTCATCCAGATCATTATGATTCCCTTGTGATCGATGTTAGTGATGAATCATCATATCCACTTGTCCTTCTGATCATCTTATATATCCACAGATCAAGCTGTATCAATTTGGATTCATACCGGGCCAATCTTGTGAGAAACCTGTTTTACCGGAAGACTTGCTTAACCAGACCAATGCTGAAGGAATTGAACTTTTTAAATTTTCTTGCGGATCTCTCAGATCTTTACCTGACCTTCTTTACATGTTTCTCTAGAAACCCTTTGATCCGTAGCTTCTCATGTGCCAATTTCAGGCACCACTTAACTAGCTGGGGGAACAAGGTTTTCTTTGTGTCTCCCCCTGAGCTAGAGCTCACCTTTTAGCTTCCGGAAGGAATATCAGCACCAAAGTTTGGTGCAGATCCAACCTCAAACATTCTCTGAACTTTTCTTCACCAAATCTTGTTCATCTCATTTCTAACTTCATTCGCATTCACCTTTTGTTTACCCTTATCTTGATTCTGATTATGATATACCAGACCTCTTTTCTCTTGATTCTTGCTTCTACAGAATTTTGCAATATGACCGGATCTATTGCAGATTTGGCAAACAAAATTTCCTTGTATATTTGATTGACATCCTCTTGATCTGCATTGATTAGCCATATGACCTATTCTATTGCATGTAAAGCATCTAGCATTGAATGATTTGTTCATTTGCATATTTCTGCATTCATGAGATTTGTGACCATACCTTTTACAGTTAAAACATTGTCCAGAGAAGAATGAATTTGTCTAATTCATTCTCTTTCTGCACTGATTAGCTTTGTGACCAAAGTGATTGCAGCTGTGGCAGTATCCATTGAAGGATGGATATCTTTGAGCATTGGGCTGTCTTACTGGAGGTCTTCTAGGCCTGTTCCTTGGATTTTCTGATCCAAAATTCTTCTGACGGGATCCAGAGCTTTCTCCTTTCTCATATCCCAAACCACACTTGTCATCTACCTTCTTTTGACTTTCAAGAAGAACTTCAAGTTGAGTAGAACTTATCTTGAATTTTTCTTTATATTCATTTGCTATTTGAAGATCCCTTTTGAGAGAGACAATTTGATCCTCAAGTTTTTCTTCATTATCTTTAGCATCTTCAAGATCAGATTCAAGATGTCTGATAATTCTATCCATCTGGTGGCAATCTTTTGATTTCTCCTCAAGGGATTGTCTTAGATTATCTTTAGTTTTTCTTTTCTCTTCAACTTCTTGGGTAAACTTTATAACTCCTGATTCCATTTCATGTCTTACCATAATGATTTCTTTTGATAACTTTTCACATAACTTGGTTTTCTCAGTCAGCTCTTCATTTGCATTACTTTCTTCACCTTGTCTTGCCAATTGCTGAAGCAACTCCTTTCTCTTTTTCATAGAGAGACTTAATTTTTCTTTTAGTTCTCTCATGAAATCATTAGCCTATTTAAGTCTTTCCTTTAATTCATTGACTTCAGAGTTTGACTGTTCAAGATCCTCAAGGGTAGTCTTGAGTTGCTCCCTTAAACCATATGCATCTATTTGGACTCCCAGATCTTCCTCAAGTTGTTAGGCTATGTTGGGAGGAACTTAGCTCTGATACCAATTGTTGATAACTGAGAGGGGAGGTGAATCAGTTATCCAAATTATTTCTTCTTTCTAAACTTTCTTATTAATCAATGCAGCATTAATTCAAACAAGCAAACATAACCATGAGATGGAGATACACATGACACAATATTTTTGACGTGGAAACCTTGTTAAGGGAGAAAACCATGGGCTGATTAACCCAAAGATTATTCTCTGTTAGAAGAATAAGGAATTACAAAATGGCACTTGCTAATTAGGGCTCACTGCTCGAGCACACTGCTCACAAAGGAGGCACACTGCCTACAAGGAGACACACTGTCTACAAAAGAATGTTATACAATATTTGAACTGATTGGAAGCATCCACATATGCTGGAGTTTAGTTCCAGTTAGGCTCAGTACACTGATCTGCTGTACTTCATCTTTCCTCTTCTCTTATGCTGCTTTCCTTTCACATACCGGACCTTTCTTACTATTTTTGCTCTGCTATGCTTTTATTCACATCCCACATATCACCACAACACTTCTCACAACTAAATCCATCCTATATATATATCTGCACAAGTGATTTCATTATCTTTCTAGTCGGCACCCGAAACAATCAATCTTCTCACAAACTCTATTCTATTGGCTGAATCCTTACACATCAAGTAATGCGGATCAAGCATATACTTGTAGAAATCATTAATCATGTTAGCCAAACATGATTCATGCCTTCATAACCTTTAACACCATCAGTAACACATCCGGAAAGTAGTCTGATGTTCTGTCAGTCAGTTCTTCCTCTGTTCACACTGTCACTTAGGAACCTGATACTCAAGTATTCATATCTTTTGCCTCATCTATCACCAGAGGCTAAAACCTTGGAATCTATCACACAAGGTAGTACTCTTTACTTCCCCAAATCCGCACTTTACCAAGATACTTCCTCTGAGAGATCCAGACCTGTCTGTCGGACCTTGCCATATGCTCTGTTCTTGTTTACCAGACCACAACATTCTTCACTCTAACTTCCGGTAGAGACACACCATGTTCTGCAGATGTGTGGGATGAACTTTGTTGCCATCAATGACAACAATCATGAATCCATATAGTGTCTCTTGCTAACAGAAGCAACCTTATGTTTGTATGAATCAGGTAAAGATCTGAGTACTTTTGATACAATCTCTGATTCTTCCAAAGTTCCACCAGCACACTTGATACCACACACAAGTTCATTTATCTTTTGCATGTAGATTGTGATGTTTTCATCTTCGCTCATCCTCATAGTTTCCAATTTTCCTCTCAAACTTTGCAGCTTGGCACATTTGACATATTTATCACCTTCATATAGATATTCCAACTTTTTCTAGATTTCATAAGTAGTTTTTAGACCAAAGACATTTGTCATTTCTAAATCATTCAAGGCACTCAACAAAGCTTCTTTAGATTGAAGGTTATTTTCAGCATCTTTGACTTGATCTGGAGTTGAAGGACCTTTCTCTGGAGGTTTATACTCAACACTGGTTATGCCCAATAGGCATCACCCATGCGATTCTTCCAAATAGAATAATTTGTTCCATCAAATCTCAAACTATCCTTCTTGTAGGTTGACATCCTAGATCTCCTCAAGCAGTCAGGATTTTATAAGAGGATCTGGCTGTGATAGTAATTGTTGGAATTAGACTGGACAACTGAGAGGGGGGGTGAATCAGTTGTCACACAATATAAACTTTTTCTCCTTTTAACCTCCTTTATTATCTTACTACTAGATTAATGATGTAAACATTAAAGCATAGATCAACAACATAAGAGCAGAAATATAATCAACACACTTGACATCAAGATTTTGACGTGGAAACCCGGTTAAGGGAAAAACCATGGTGGGGGTTAACCCACACATATTTGTACCCTGTTAAAAGTACTTTAGAAAAATAGAAGGAACATGCCTTCGGGTGCACTACCTAGAGCTCACTGCTCAAAAAGGGAGGCTCACTGCCTACAAAATTTATTTAGAACATAATGAATTAACTGAGAAATAACATCTACTTCATGCCTGGTTTAGTTTCAATGAATGCCCAAAAACTTCTGCTTTGCCCCAAATTCTTCTTTACTAACTTCACACTCTATACTACTCTCACTCCTTTTCTTCTCTGCTCTGCTTCTGATCCTTTATTCAAGTTTAATCTATTTTTCTCAAGGATGATGTTTAACAACTCTTCAACAAGTATTTATACACTTCATCCATCTTGGAATGATCAACAAGGTCGGCCAAACTTAACGTAAATCTTTACACTATCAACCAATCATAGCTGAGACTTGAATCTTCCTCTATTAACTCACCATGCTTCATAAAATGATCTTTAGATCACCCATAACATGCTAGGAACATCTGGTTAGCCAAAACTGGGAAGAACAACAACAACCAAGAGGAAAACTTCAATCATGAGCTCCTTTGTCAATGCGGACCACCAACACAACAACCACATGATCCAGAGACCACCACAAGCACAATTAAGTCAACAGGAACATCCACACCACTTCGCATCACCAGAATCACTTGCATCTTCACACTAAACCTCAAGAACACACACTACCATGACTGTCATACTAGAAAGATTGCTTTCAGACCTCCAAACCATGAACCACTCGAGTTGAGGGAACACACCAACATCCTAGACATGCCTGTAGATCTGCAGATCACATTATGCTCATACCGAACCAATCTAGACCAACTTCTTGCCACTCTGTCATCACTGAACAATTGTAAAAACCTGATCTACTCAGAAGGCCATAACTTCACCAAATCTTCATGCGGACCTCTCAAATCTCAACTGGAGCAAGAATAGACAATCCTATACAAACCCTTTAATCCGCATACTCTAATTTTCACCTTACTGGAGATACTAATCACTCCTTTCTACTATCTTCACTATTTTTGATAGAAATATATGTTGACATCAATGACAACACATCAGGCACATATTTGCAACACCTAGATCCTTGAATGTATAGGGTGAAAGGAGGATTCAAACATCTAAACACTTAAACATTGAACAATCCCAATTTTACCCTAAACATTTTGGTGAACCCATGTTTTTGGACTTAAATTGTAACTTTATGAGTGTTTGTCTTCAGATTTGGATTGGTTTCATTCATTCATATAGTCATTCATTTTATTGCATTGAGAAAATTGCAAAAAAATTGAAAAATTTGCAAAAATTTGAAAACCCTAGCTAGCATTTTCATATAGATTACTAAATTACATCAATTCTTGCTAAATTTCCCTAATTCATGATTTTTGCATCAGATCTGATATAAACTATAGAAAAACACAAAAATTCAATAATTTTCATTGCATTTTCATCATTAATTTTCTAGGCTTTTGTAGAAATTTTGACAATTTTCATATAACCTAGTAATTCCAAAATCTAGGGTTAGTGGGAAAAATCTTCTTTCATATTTTTCTACTAATTTTAGAGGCTCATTCAAATTTTAATTTCACTTTAGTCTTACATTTTAGTGTAAATTTGCATTTAAATTTTAGATATTTGCATTTTTGCATAAAAAATTTCAACAAAAAACTAGCAATTTTCATGTATTTTCATTAAGATTTGCATTGCCATTTTGCATGTTCAACATTGGAAATTATTTTTAGATCTAAGAGTATTTAATTTTCATCATAAATCAGATTTCAAAACATTCATATAGCATTTTCTGCCAAGATCTCAAACCTAGGGCTTCAAAAACAACGATTTTCACTAAATTTGGCCTTATCGACTCTCTAAACTTGCACCATAGGCATGTTGTGAAGGGTATTTTTGCATTAATTGGATGTTATCAAGGTAATAATTTTCTTCCCCTCCTAAAAATCTTCACAACACCCTTCTAACAGGCTCTTGTATTGAAAATTTGGTGAAAAACTACATATTTTGACTAATTTTGCCTTAGGGCTTGGCCTAGTTTGCACTCCAAGTGTGTTGTGATCAATTTTATGGATTAAGGTGACTGATATCATTGATTTTATTTTCTTCACCTCCTGAAATTCATTACAAAACCTCTTTTTCTAGGTCTTCGAGTTGAAAAACTATGAAAAATAGCCTATTTTAGCTATATTTTCACTAGGGTTTGACCTTAAGTGGCACTAAAAGTGTGTTGTGTTGGATATTTTGACATTAAGTGGCTATTATTACTAATATAACTTGCTTTCCATCATCACTTTCCCTGCAACACCCTTTGTTATGCTCTTTTACATTAAGTTTTGGTGAAAAAAAGTGCCTATTTCGACATATTTTCACTATAGTTTGACTTGGCATTATCTTGGATTTGCATCAAGAGTGTATTGTGAAGGATCTTGATGCTGTTTTGGACTGATATCAGACATATAATTTTTTTCCACTGATCAAAATCTTTACAACACCCTTTGTTTCACCTATTTGCATTGAAAAAGTACAACAAACCAAGCATTTTTGGCCTTCAATCATATCCTTCTCTTAGGATTTGTTCTCTTAGTTTGTGCGATTGTGTGTTGTATGCTTTTGTATAAGCTTTATGACACACTATACTAAAAACAATATCCCTTTGAGAAGTAAAAGGTTAATGGGATCTAGTGCTCTTGAAGAAAACAACATTCTTACCTCTAATAATCCTTTGAACACCTTCTTTACAAAGGGAGAAACTCAAACTGCACAAGATATTATACATCCTCCAACCACAATGGAAGAACAAAATTTTCATGATGTTGATAATACTATTGAGGTAATAGGGTATGTATCTAATGAGAAAATAGAAAAATTGGATAAAGAGCTAGCAGAATTTCAATCATTTATGGAAAATGAGAGAATAGCTAAAGAAGCTGTCCCTACAATTCATAATATAAGAGAATTAATAAAAGAGGGACAAGATGGTGTAAATGCAATTCATGGTCTAGTACATATTGTACAAACCAACATTATTCCAGTGACCAAATGTCCACAAGTGATAAATAACACTCTATCACCATCTCATACTCAAGTTTCGGCACCTATACCGACTACGGGAATATCCACCTTTACATCAACAATCTTAGCAACTAATGCAAATGCCTATAGTAATGCTACCACTGGTATTGGAATATTTAATGGCACTAATTACAAAGATGTGGGATTTAATTATCAAAATTTGGTTTCTAAAGGGACCTCTTCTATGAATAATTGTTCTCAACCTCCTATCTATTCCACTCATTTCCAGCCACCTATTACCTACTCACAACCATCTTCCACCTATCATTATGGCCAACCACCATTAACATATTCTCAGCCTCCACCTATCGTATCTCAAGCTCATTCACCTCCTCACTTTGGTTCCAATTCCTCACAACAAACCACATATCCAAATGATGCCATCCTAAACCAACTTTTATAGGGCATGACTGCTTTACAACAAAAGGTAACAAACTTGATAAATTCGTCGCAGCCTAGTCTACCAACATATCATGCCCATAATCCCCTTTCCTATGCAATCTTGAGAACTCCTATGCCTAAGAGGTTTGAGACTCCTCACTTTGAAAAATATGGTGGAAAAGGTGATCCTAATATTCATGTTGTAGCATTTATAGCTATGTGTAGTGATTTTTATTTTGAAGAGGATTTGTTGGCAAAAATTTTCCCGTGATCTCTCAAAGATACTTCTTTAGAATGGTTTTGCTCTTTGCCTCTGAATTCAATACACTCCTTTTCATAGTTGATTGATCAATTTTTACAACATTTTCAAACAAATATTGGACCCCAAGTCACTCTTATTGACTTGGTTCAATGCAAACAAGGTCCGAAAGAAAAGTTGACTGAATTCATTAGTCGGTATCAAGGGCTTTATGCACAAATTCAGTATCAGATGAAAGATGAGGATGTTCAAAAGATATTTATTACAAATCTACAACCTAATATTCATGATAAGATCCTCTTGATGAAGTACAACTCCTTTCAACATTTATGCACCGCCCTTCGTTATTATCAACTTTCATCTAGTCAGTATGAAAATCAAAACTCATCGGCTCAAGTTGGACAATCTATGGGTGGATCATCACAAAACAATTTTAAGAGGAACAATAATAGGAGTTTCATCAAGATCAATGGACCAAATACAAATATGTCTGCTATAAATAATCCAAAGAAACCATCATATCAACCAAGAAAGTTTACTCTGATATCTGAGTCCTATCATTCTATCATGAACCAAGCTATGAGTAACAACATTCTGAAGCTTCCCCAATCAAGCCTGTTGATCCTAGTAAACAAGGACCTTATTTCAATGCTAACACCTTTTGTCATTATCATCAGACATAAAGACATGACATTGAATGATGTATGCATCTTAAACATGAGATACATGACCTTATTGATTCAAATGTCATCCAGGTATCAGGTGTGAATGATAATTGAAATGAATCAGTTGCTCCGCCGAATCAGAATTTAAAAATCTTCACTAATCCTTTCCCTAAGCATATTGAAAACAATATGGTGGAACAAGGTCTAATGGAAGTAGACGAGGATGATTACTTGGACTATGACAGTATCATGAGAATGATTGAAGTAGACAATCCACCTCATCCATGAAGAAATGGAATTTATGCTGAGGTTCCTCCTTCGTTATCCTTATATCGATCAGGAGATAATTAGAATACATCAGAAAAGAAAGAACAACAACCAATACAGATGAGTGAGATGGTACAAGATGATTCCCTTTACCATGTTAGAAAGATTCAACAACCAAAACTCGCTAAAAATCGCAAAAGAGTAAGAAGACTGTCAGTAGTTGGAAATAATAGTGGTTCTCCCCCTCATAAGCAACAAAAAGTTTCATTTAAACAAGGATTTAAGGAGCAAGCATCATATGATAACAAACAAGACTTTCATAAGAACCACTCAAATTTTGCATTAAATATGATCGAGTACCTCTCTAATAGGTTCATGAGCTCCGAGAAATAATATGAAGATCCTACAAGTAAGTATCTCTAACCCTTTATCTCTCTTGTGATGTGCTTCTCCCATGATGTGTTATGTGTAGTTTAGGCCTCCTGGGATGACCTCAGACTCTCCTGTAAGGTCTGGGATACCAAGAGACCGCCTCTGTTATGACCTTCTATTTGTATCATCATTCTTCTATATTGCCTCTCTCTGATTTCATTGTTGTGTGTTGTGTCTTGCAAACATAGCATTGCAGTTGGTGACTTGGGGGCACCCTCCTACGTGATTGTTCCTAAGACACTTGTTTCTCCTCTCTTATTTATTGTTTCCCTTCCTCTAGTGTTTCCATTTAGCGGAGGATGACGACAAACATTTATACCGATGCGGACCTAGTATCCCTTTCAAGAGCAATAAAAAATTACTTAGTTCCTAATATGACGATGGGGTTGTATATTTTATCTGACACTTGGCTACTGGAAACACTTGTGCTTTCCACATAGTGAATTTCATGATGTTTCTATCGCATTTACAAACCTTAACAATACTGCTTCTCCGTGCACCTTTGTTTGTCTTTGAATCTAGCCTTGGTGGTACTCGATTCGGAGAGCTTCGTGATATAGCCCTACGGTTATCCTCAAACTCCAGATTCATTGTATAACCCTGGCTCTTTGTGTGGTTAATCATATGCATTGATGTTGTTGTTTATCATGATTTTGTAGACACTAACATGTTTCTTGTAGGGATGTGTTTATGGGAACATTTGATGATCGTAAAGTACATGTCACCTCTGGGGGGCATGGGCTTTGCGAAAGTCAGTGTTCCCTTGTGTGTTTTCTTCCTACCTTAACATGCTTGATATCCATACCTAATATCAACCACCTTAAGGTGGGGTCATATATAAGGTAAGTTGTCTATTGTAGATGTTAGCAATGTGTTTATCCTCAGGTGCAAAGACCTGCACGATGAGTGCATCATGCATCTTGAGTTTGTTTACAATCAATCAATCAAACATGTAAGTCCTCTATGGAGGTAGGATATTTTGTGTATCCTTTTTATCTTAAGCCCTCTGCAGATGCAGGGATGGTGTATTTATCAGAGCAGATTGCATCATCATGTCATTTTTGAAAGTCCTCTATGGAGGTGGGGAGCAGTTCTGTGACTAACTCAACCCTTAAGCATGTCTTTGATGATTGTTGTGGTGAAGCCCAATCGTCAGTGTGTGCCTATAATGTGCCTGAGATGGTGTTGGACCTAGAAATAGGTACACTCCATCGCTTGTCTATCATGTTTTCTTCGTGTCTTCAAGTATGTGTGTTTGGTGTGTTTGTCGCCCCATATGTAGTATAAAGACCAGTGCCTTAAGTTGTGCTTCCTACATTTTGGGAGGTTTTGTGTGTCTTGCGTGTGTGTTGCCTCATATATACAAAGACCTGTGCGATGAGTGCATCCTGTATTATGGGAGGTTTGTTTACTTTTCAGTACTTGCATCTACATTTCATATATATATGAGAAAAAGAAAAGGATCATTAATGTGTCTTCTATGCATTTACTATCTTCTTTGTGTTCTGCGTGACTGTAACTATTTTCTCTATGTTTTGTGTGCCTGTTACTGTCTTCCATGTGATTGGCATGTCTTCTCCATGCTTGGTATGTTTGCTGTGTTTGTTGACCGTACTTTAATGCATGTATTGGCTTCATGTTTATACATACATTAAAGTGGGGGCTGAATGTAATGTCAAAAAATGTCCCCTTGGGGGCTTTTCCCTCATAAGGTTTAGCTCCCAGGTCTTTTGCATGCATTTAGGACATCTTACTTCATAATTTGGCATCCCAATGGAATGAGCCCTAGGTAACATGACAAATGGGAACTAGGAGGACCCCTTGAGCTTGACCCTACCTAAAATAGGGGGAGGACTTGGGTGCCTGCACCCTAGTCCTTCCCTATTTTGGGGCAGTCCCAAATTTTAAGTGTTGGTTTGTGACCGTTATCTGGGTCCTTTACCGACACGGTAAGTTTGAATTTATGAAATCTTGGCAGAAATGTTTGTAGTTGCATATAAAAGCATGTTTAGGCATTCATTTGTAAACTAAAAGATGATTACTAGCAAGCTATTGTGTTCTCAAAGTGATTCAAGGCTTTTATTGTGTTGCAAGAGTAAATTTGTGTGGTTTATGTGTTTGTGTTTGTAGATTTGAGCATCCATTTCATCATGGAATGAAGAGCATCTTCCTCCATGATATCTTCACTACAAAGTGACATTATATTGTGTTTTCATCATCATTTCATTTGGTTTTTTTCCTCTGCCTCACAAGGGCACGCACTTTCTATCTAACAACGGTGTTCAGAGACTTAAGTGTCCTCTGGGGCTTGACTGAGGCAAGCCTCTAAACACAACAACTCCCTCCCAAAGTTTTCATGGTTGTAGGTTACAGGTTGCGGAGCTAGGCAAAGTGAAGTTGTAGGAAGGCATCTTGAAGTGTCAAAATTATAGAACAGAAGGAAAAATAACACCTTGGACTTGGGCGCTTGCTCATTTTCCATGACGGGAAAATATTTGGAACAACAGGGAAGAGTTACAGATTGAGTTTCTAGATCTTGACAAAAACCATGGCCTTGGACTTGGGTACCTGCTCCTGTGTCCCCAAATTTTTTGCCTCAGAGCCCCAAAAATAGGCACTCTATGATTTGATATTTTGCTTCCCTCTGCAAGGGCTTTTTCTATTATTCTTCTGTTTACAGTCGTATTTAAGAAATTAGGGTTTTAATGGTCAATTGAGCATAGGAGAAGAAAAATTGATAATTAAACACCCTAATCCAAGCTTCCCTACGTTTCATAGTGACCTAGGGTATGATAGTACTTGGCCACTTGACCCTAGACCCTTGAATGTATAGGGTGAAAGGAGGATTCAAACATCTAAACACTTAAACATTGAACAATCCCAATTTTACCCTAAACATCTTCATTCGATAATGACTCAAGAAGTGAATAATAATCTTTTGAAGATTCCTTTTACTTGTCCATTCATTAGTAGTAAGATACAAGGACCTTCATTTGATGCTAATGCCTATTGTCATTATCACCATTTGGCAGGACATGATACTAAAAGATGTATGTGTCTTAAATATGAAGTTTGAGACCTCATCGATTCTAACATAATACAAGTGACTGGTGTGAATGACAATGGAAATAAGTTGGCAGCCCCTTCGAATCAAAACTTACAAATATTCAGTAATCATTTTCCTAAGCATAGCGACAACAACATGGTGGAACAAAATACAATAGAGGTTGTAGATGACTATCTTGATTATGATGAAATAATTGGCATGATAGAAGTAGACAAGATGGTAAATGAAGATCTACCTCGGCCATAGGGAAAAGGAATCTATGTTGAGGTTCCTCCTTCATTATCCCTTTATGGATCAGGAGATAACCAAAATGCACAAGATACACAAATGGAATAGTCTACAAATAATCACTTGAAGAAAGAGAAATTTGTGATGATGAAAAGCATCCCATTTCATTGTGAAAGGCTCATTCATCAAGCAATGTAGAATAAGAAAGGAAAAGAAAGGAAAAGAGAAAAGCATGAATCATCCATGGAAAGAGGAAATGATTCCCCTCCCCACAATCATAAAAAGATTTCAAACATTCAAGTTCTTAAGAAACAAGCACCGCATGGTTCTTTTGGAGGTAAACATCAAACAGGTATGAGTCCCTCACACATTTTCCCACTCTTGATGGAGCACCTCTCTAAGATGCTCACAATTTTGGCTTCCTCTTAGATAGATATATTTATATGTGTATGTGTTATGTTATGTGTTCCCTTGTATTGTGTTAAATGTTTTTTAGGTCGCCTTGAATGACCCTTGATACACTTGTAAGGTCAAGGATACAAGAAGACAACCTCTATTGTGACACTTCTTCTATTTGTGTCTTTATTCTTCTACTCTCCTCTCTCTTATTGTAATCGTTGTGTGTGGTGCCTTGGGGGCATAGCATTGTGGAGAATGTCTTGGAGGCATTTTTCCATGTTGTGACCCTAAATCACTTTTGTCCCCTCCCTCATTTTTAGTGTTTACATTCTTTAGTGGCTCTACTAGTCAGTGGATGATGAAAATAAATAAATATTGATAAGGACTGTGTGTCCCTACAGCAAGAAAGCAAAAATAGACCCAGTCCATATATGAAGATGGGGTTGATATATTATTGATGCTTGACTAGTAGAATCATCTCGTGTTGTGATTCATGTTTTGAAATTTGTTATAACAAACCTTAGCAATAATCTAAATCTACTTCTATGCACTTTGGATGGTTTTGTATCTCACCTTGTAGCTACACTTAGTTCTGAGATACCTGAAGTATAACCTCATGGCTATACTCAGTTCCGAACCCGCAAGTGTAGCCTTGGTCTATTATGTGATATGATAAATGATTTCTATGTAAGTTTCATGAATTGATTTGGTTGTTATCTTATAATAGATTTTCTAACCAAAGCTCATATATTGTTGATTATGTTAGCAAATGATATTGATGTGTTTGTGGGAACATTTGGTGATTACAAGCATATGTCACCTTTGGTGCATGGGCTTTGTGAAATCTCTTGTTCCCTTGCATGTTTTTACTTTACCTTAAATGTGATTGATACCAGAAAGTAGGATCAACCACTTTAAGGTGGGAGCATATATTGTAGTATTATGCTTAGATATTGACAAAGTATGTTTGCGTATGCTTCCTTTTCACTGTAAGGTGTATTCACGATGCAGGTGGGGTTGTGTACTTTGTTTTGTTTACGTATACCTCATTTTCACTATAAGGCATCTCCATGATGCAAGTGGGGTTGTATACATTGAGCATGCCTCCTTTTCACCATAAGAAAGCTACGAGTGTAGGTGGGGTGGTGTTTTAAAATCCCTTCTGTGGAAGGTGGGATTGTGTCTTCCCTTGAGTGGTTGCACATCCTTTTAAAGAAGTCCTCTACAGAGGTGGGGTTGGATCTTGATTTATTCACCCTTAAGCATATCTTTGGTGGTTGTGGTAGCCTAGGTCAGCTGTCAGGTGTTTTTGGCATGTCTTAGATAGTGGAGCATAGTGATGAGCTCCTCCCTATCACATGTGTTTGTTGTGTATAAGATGTATAGTGTGTTGATGACATACTCTACGATGCTCATGTATTTCATGTGTTTTCCATGTGTTTTTTGTGTCTTCCCTACGTGTCTTGTGTGTTTTTGCATGGTCTAAAGGTGCGTAGAAATGAACTCCATCCATGCCATGTGTTTTGTGTGTTTTTACGTGGTCTAAAGGTGCATAGTGATGAGGTCCCTCCATGCTGTATGTTTTGTGCTAGGATTATATTCATACAGTTATTTAACCATGTCTTCTTTGTGTATTGCATGACTGCGTTCATGTCTTCTCCATGTATTGCGTGCTTCACTATCTTCTCCATGTATTGTGTGCTTCCTTACTAAATTCATTGTATCTTATGTGTCTGTTAAGTATTTTCTTATGATTGCCTAAGCTTGGGGACTAGAAATGGTCCTTCAAACTTCGGGTGTGTCTTCATTCTTATGTTTAATGTGTTTGATATGCTTCGACCATACTTTAATGCATCTATTGAATCGTATGATCGTACACACATTAAAGTGGGGGCTAGATGTTATGGAGTAAAAAGTGGACACATGCCTTTTTACCTCCTAGTTTATCTCCTAGGTCCCCGTGATAACATTATACATGCAAAATATTCATCCCGATGCAAAATCCCCCGAAACCCATGACAATTGGGAACTAGGGGACCATTTTATGTCTTACCCCATACCAAAAAGGTGCCTTGGGACTTGAATTCCCATGCCTAAGTCTTCCCTGATTGGTTGGGGAAAATTTCAAATCATGTCGACATAGGACCTTTAAAAGGGTCTCTCCTTGTCGGCTCTTTTGATTTAATTTACGAATGTTAGTGCGAAAGCATATATAAGTGGTTTTTGAATTCATTCGTAATCTAGATGGATATTGCAAACTTATGATCTTGGAGCAAAGAGTGTTCAAAGCATTCATTGTGTTATTGTTGCAGATTTGTGTTTGTATTATGTGTGTTGTTGCAAATTTGGAATCATCATCCATCTCCTTATGAGTTGAAGGATCTTCATTCTCCTAAGGGCTTAACCTCTGAGGTGATATCATTATTGTTTGAATCATTCTATCATCATTGATTTGTTTAGCCTATCCTGCTAAGGCATGCACTCTCTATCTAACAATGATGTTGGGAAGCTTGAATGCTATCCTGGGATTTGATTGAGACAAGTCCTTAAACACCATAACCCCCAAACCCCATTTCTTCTTCTGTGTAGGTTACAGGTGCGAGATCCAGAAAGGTGAAGCTATAGGAAGATTTTGTAATGGAAAGGGTTTCAGGATCCAAAAGAAGATTTAGAATATTCCACTGTAGAAGACTTGGGCACCCATGAAATAGTCCTCTTGCTGAAATATGCATTGAATCTGGCATCAGGACATCCTCTGTGACGATTCTCTAGTTTTTAGTATATGAAGATTTTGACTTCCAGTACTTGGGTGCCTGCAAAATAGTCCTCCGACTTTCTAGCTTCCAAGACATAGGTTTTGATATCTCTCTTATCATCTTTGTGCATCAAGATTCTAGGTTTTAGTCATCTCCTGTCTGTTACAAGCTAATTATCCTAGAACTAGGGTTTTATGCATACTTGACCTAGGGTTTTATAAAAGGCCTGATTGAATCTAATCTTTCCATAGCACTCTTGAGTACAAGACCTATAGCCACCTCCATTTGGTAGTGATTTGGCTCAGTTTTGTCCTTGAATGTTATTGTGGAAGAGGGTTTGATTTAGTGTGCATGCTAAAGTTCATCATTCATCTTTTTCCATACTTGACAATAGGATATATATGTAAGTAAAGTAAGAATGTGTAAGAGAGGAATGAGAGAGATAAATATGTATAAGACAGAGACTTAGACCTGCTGATATGAATATATATGTACCCATTGATTATGAATATATAAAGAAGATATAAAGGTTCTGATATATGTATGTGTATCTTATGAATGCTTTATATGACTTAGATAGTACCACATAACTTATTTCCTTAATTTTTATCTATGATTCTCTCACTGTATGACTGGGGTATAAACTTGAATTTAGAGACTTGATTGAGGACCAGATCTCTGAACCGAATTCCCTCCCATTTCTTGCCAACATTTTGTTCCATTATTGGGACCCTACAAAAGGACAGTGAAGAAAAAAGAGGATAAATAATAAAAAGGGAAAGTGCGGAGTAGCACAAATAAGGAAACTAGAGTGACAAGAAATTTTTTATGATTTGTGGAAGACTTTGAACTCTCTTAAGTTCCTACCCTTGTGAGAGGGGGGAAAACACATAAGGGGATGACAAATGGAACAGGGAGAGGATCTAAAAAGATCCTTAAAAAGATGTAACACTTCAAGATGAGCCAACCATGGGATACATAAGGATTAATATGATTTCAAATCAAAAACACCCATGGCAAAAGGGGATAAAAAAATATTAAGGGAGAATAGTGAAATTATACTAACCAAAATGGAAATAAGCAGAGAGGAAACACAAAAACAAATCTAAGAATGTCAGGAAAGGTGTCGTAAAAGATGGAGAAGGTAGGAGAGACAAGTAGAAAACATGGAAGAGAAATTGTGGAAGAAAATAATCAGTTGGATGAGTGCACCAATGAGGGTGTTGTTGAGCGCACCAAGGTGGGTGTTGCTAGAGAGAAGGATATAAAGGAAAAAGAAAGGATGGATGAAACAGCTATAGAGGCTACCATAAATTTGATACAAAGAGATATAGATAATCCTGAGCAAATAACAATGTATATTGATAGGGCTACAAAAATTCTCAAAAGTATAGGAGGAAGAATTGATGCATATGATCAGTTAAGAAGTATGTGGAGGGAAGAACATAACCAAACCCTATCCCTACTACAAATATATAAAACTCCAAAATTTCAACCTAATTTTGCTAATATTCAAGTTAGAGTGGACAAACAATGGGAGGAATTACTAAATTTTATACATAACCTCCAACCCTTAAATTTGGATGTAGATTACCCACTTGGTAAATCAAAGTACAATGAAGATTAGAGAAGATGTGGTATATAAAGAGATTAGTTTTGGAAATATAAGACAAAATAGTGGAAAGTCACCTACAGAAAACATAATGTCATTTACAAATGAAAAAGTATCTCTAAGAATGAAAAGCCAATTTGAAGAGACATACCCCCTCGACTAGGAGTCACCCCAAGTGCCTTATAAACCAAGAAGAATTTCAAGAAAAGATCAAGTTGACAGTGAGAAAGATAGAGAAGAAGAGATTAAGAAATATTTTGAGGAAATATTGGGAAAAGAGTATTTTGACATCAAATTGTGAAGAGATAAAGGAAGGGAACATAAAACTCTAATACATAGGCCAAAACCTAAGGAGAAAGGAAAGAAATAAAACCACCACAAAACATCAGAGGTTCCAAAAAAATAGAAAAAAAGAAATATGGATCCATAATTAAGTTACCAGTATTTGAAAAAGACACAAGTGAAGCAACAAATCATGTCTTTGTCTTAGAATCTATTTGGAGTCGAAATGATATAACCAAATATGACACTAAACTATTTGACTTTATTGGGACATTGTGGAATGATGCTTTGAAATGGTATAGAGAAGCATGCCCTAGACATGAGAAAACATGGGATGAAGTTAAGGAGTTGTTGGAAAATTTTGGAACTCCAGAGGTACCTACTAAAGGAGTAAGCAAAATGAGAGAATTAATACAAAAAGATGGAGAAACTATAAAGGAATTTGACAAAAGATTCAAGGAAATAGTCTGCAAATTGGAGGAACCATTAACTGAGAAGTAGAAGATTGAATGGTTTACATTTGGGATAAGCCCATATGTCAGAGCATCTCTGGATGGCAGAATATTTGAAACATATGCAGAAGTTCTTGCATTAGCTTTTCGCATTGAGTCACAAATGTGGCACAAACAAGATAAAAATAAGGAAAATATGGAATTAGGAAGATTGAGGCTAGAATTGGAGCAGTTGAAACTAAAACATGAGATTTTGGTAAAATGGGAAGAAAAGATGCCTAATATATGGTGTTCTTATTGCACAAAGGAAGGACACATCAGGAATGAATGTTCAAAACTAAAAGGAGAAAAATAGGCCACCGCAATGAAAGTGGATATCAAAGCACTACCTATAAAGAACAATACAATATATTGTGGATTATGCAGAGAATGGGATGATCATGAAACATCAGACTATCCGTCACAACTATTTAGGGTAAGAGAAGATGATGATGAATGTAAATCATGGTATAATGCAAATCACAAGAACAAAGCACAAAATATTATCATGGCATATGTAAAAGGCCTAGCGAAAGAACATTGTATCTTCAAGATTAGGGTTATAAGCAACCTTCATGGAGAAATCAAAGAAACATGAACACTATTAAGAATACAAATCCTAATGCACCATATGGAAATAACTATAGTAATGATGATAGAGACCAATTTGGAGGTTATAGAGGAGGACAAGGCCATGGTAGAGGTAGAAGAAGGGGAGATGAAGCTACCTACTATATATGTGGTAAACTAGGGCACTTTGCTAATGAGTGTTGGGGAGAAAGAAGAAGACAATGCACATTTTGTAACAACATAGAGCATGACCTTTTCACATATGATAAAGCACAACAATACTTCCAAAATGCACCGTAACAAGAAAAAGGTGATGAATTAGAAAAACAAAAAGGGGCCAGAGTAATTTGAAGAGTCCCTAAAGAAGAAGGTTAGTTCCTAAGAACCTGCTAGAGAGACAAGGATGGCAACACAGATATATCTTCATCAAAAGAAGAAAATCAAAATAAAAGAGTCAAGGATGAAAAAGCTAAAATGGATAAAAATAAAGGAAAAGAAAAAGCTACAGTAGTCACAAGACATGGTATAAATACCAAAGGAAATGATACTACTAAAACAGAGAGAAGAAAGTAAGGAGGAAGATATATCCTTTCCAGATAAGAGACAACATGATGATATAGAGTAGAAAACAAAACAAATTGTGACACAAGAACAAGAGTGATAGAACAAGATAATCAATTCTTCACAGAAGAAGTTGCGGCACTCAAACAGTTCACATCACTAACCCAACAACATAATCTTATGGAGAAATCTAAGCAATTTTCAAAATACTAGAACAAGGAGAAGATACCGAGAAATCAGATCTGACAATTGGGCAAAAATGATAGACGTTGGAAGACAAAACCACTACTGGTGGATCCTCATATTAATCACAAAAAGGTCAAAAATGTTATGATAGACTTGGGTGCGGATATAAACATGATCACTAAGAAGCTCTGGGAACAACTAGGAAGACCTAGATTGTCTCAAACCCCCTAAAATATTATTTTGGTAGATGGATCTAGCATGTCAACTATTGGAACTTGGAAACAAGTAGAGGTAAACCTAATGGGCATAAAATAGGTCATAAACTTTGTGGTTGTCGCCATGAAAGAACAAGGAGATTCATTCAATGCACTACTAGGATTGAGATGGTTTGTAGATGCAAATGGCATAGTGGACTCTCCCAAGGAAGAATTATCTTTTGTAGATGATAATAAAAGTGTATACATACCTTTAGGATTACCCATGGAAGAGGCCTATATTGAATAATCCAATTATACGGTATTCGGAAGGAGATGATAACTAATGAGTGCCAAGTTGCACCCATAAAATACAACTTTTTACCTCTCTTCTTCTCCTTCCTGATCCCATCTTTCTTAATGTCTACACCCAAATAAGCTAGCAAGATCATTCTAGTTAATGATTAATTGAGATAGATTACTTAAGATCATAATTTCTGATTGAGTGACTAATGTGCATGGAATTGATGAAAAAAATGTAGAAACTTCTCTCTTTTGAATCAATAGGTGTAGATGTCAGGAACAACAATTTTTGTGCATCTCTGAAGATAGTCTTCAATGATCTCTGAAGAGAATACCAGAACACCACAACACCAAAGTTTTGAAGGAAAGAGAAAGCCTCTCCAAAGCTAAACAAAGAAGGCCACACTGGTATCTCTAGAGCTACAGACATATCTCTGAAGCTGCAGACAGGGACATATATCTCTAGTGCCTCTTGAGAGAAGGGCATATTTCCAGCATAAGCTATCGATTAGGCACTCTGAGCAGTGATCATAATACCCCTCATTTCACTCAAATAATCACTTGAGTGATGAAGGGTCATCTTTAGTTAAACTGCTAGAGTTTTTATCTTTTTAAAGTTTTTGCATGAGTTACGGATAGAATTGATTCAATATCCATATTTTCAGGGCCTCATTGCCCAAATGTATTAAGACTCAAACTTAGAATTCTGAGGGGATTTCTATTCCACTTAGTCTACTTTTATTGCATAATTATTTTCCATAGTTGGGCAGTTAGTATAATAAAGTGTTGATAACTGAGGGGGGGTGAATCGGTTATCTTAATTATTTCAGCTTTTTGAACTTTCTTAATAATTAGTGCAGCATTAATTCAAACAAGCAAACATAACCATGAAATAGAAATACACATGACACAGTATTTTTGACGTGGAAACCCTGTTAAGGGAGAAAACCACAGGGTGATTAACCCAAGATTGTATTCTCTGTTAGAAGAATGGAAGTACAAAATGGCACTTGCCAATTAGGGGTCACTGCCTAAGCACGCTGCTCACAAGGAGGCACACTGCCTACAAGAGACACACTGTCTACAAAAGAGTGTAATACAATACTTGAACTGATGAGGAGCATCAACATATGCTTGAGTTCAGTTCTGGTTAGGCTCTGCATACTGATCTGCTGCACTTCATCTTTCCACTACTTTTATGCTGCTCTTCTTTCACATACCAGATCTTCCTTTCTACTTTTATTTAGCTCTACTACTTTTCTTCGCACATCACTTACAACAACACCTCTCATAACTAAATCCATCTTGTATATATATATCCTCACAAGTGATTTCATCACCTTTCTAGTCGGCACCTGGAATAGTCAATCTTTTCACAAACTCTGATCTGTCGGTTGAATCCTTGCACACCAAGTAGTGTGGATCAAGGATATACTTGTGGAAATCATTAATCATGTTGACCAAACATAATTCATGCCTTCATAACCTTTACCAACATCAATAACACATCTGGAATAATGTTTGATGTTCTGCTAGTCAGTTCTTCCTCTGTTCACACTGTCACTTGGGAACCTGACACTCAAGCATTCATATCTCTTTATCCTTTCCACACTGAAGGCTCAAACCTTGGAATCTATCAGTCAAGATACTCCTCTTGATTTCCCCAAATCTGTACTTTACTGAGATACTTCTGCTGAGAGATCCGGACCTGTCTGCCGGACCTTACTGACTACTCTATTCTTGTTTACCGGACCACAACATTCTTCACTCTGACTTCTGGTATAGACATACCATGTCCTGCAGATGTGTGGGATGAACTTTGTTGCCATCAATGACAACATTCATAAATCCATATAGTGTCTCTTGCCAACAATCTCCCCCTTTGGCATTGATGGCAACACTTAGTGAAAAATGACTAAGTGTTTACACTATTCTCCCCCTTGGCTGATGCTCTATTTTTATATACATTTTCTGGAGCTCCCCCTCAGTCGGATTCCTCATTTTTCACTGCTCTTCACTCCCCCTTTGACATCAATGGAAAAGGGTAGGGTCCTCATATCAAAACTTTCAAAAATTCAACTATACTTAGCCACATAAGTATATACATATGGCCTACTTACATATACTTAAGTATGTCTGCAAAAGTTGTCTTCAATTGAATAAGTTCTGTAGCCCAACTTTGCTTCATTCTATCCAAAATTGAAATATGACCGGTCAATAGGAATGCAAAAGCATCTGCCCTTTTTAGATCTGTTGGATCATTGGTCTGGGCCGTGATTTGAGCTTCACTTATGGCCTCATGCATGGCCTCTAACTTAGGGATGATTATCCTTCTATGTTCACCCATCCGGCTGATTATGTTCTTCCTTTCCTTCTCAAAATTCTTTATTGCATTTGTGATTGCAATAGTCTCACACTCTTGATTTACTATGGAGGATGAGAGAGTATCAAAACTTTGAGACAGACTTAATAGTTTATCCTCTTGTTCTTTTACTTTTCTCTCAATATCTTTGGTCACTGTGGGCCAAGATAAACAGAATTTGTATATATTTCCACCATCTTTAAGAGCATTTTCCAAGCTCTTTATCCCAATATCCATGACTTTCCTGTCATTTGTTATCAGACCCTACACTTTGGAGAATCTCTTATCCAAAAACTCCTTCCAGACCTTTTCTTCGGCTGACTTCTCTATGTGTGCTAACACTGTTGACTAGAGTTTTGAGATTACTGAATGTGGAGGCTGTGGGGTCTTTCTGAAACAATGGCATAATCTTTTCAAGTAGTCCGGAAGCAGCTTCTATCAACTCATAGTCTTCCATGTGAGACTTTAGGAGTTTTTCTTTAACCTTTGCATTAGCAAATGAAGCTATCTTCATAGTCTGTACCAGAGAGAGAGAATCAAAATTAAATGGTCCTTGTAGAAGCTCTGGTTCATCAATCTCCATTGTTTCTTTGTTCAAGAATTCTTGGACAGTTTTTGTAGTGTCTCTTGCCAGAGACAGATTTTTCTTTTCTTCTGCAGTCAGAGAACTATCTTTTGGAGCTTTCTCTCCTTCCACAACCTTACCACTAGTAGTTGTGGTCTTCTTTGTTGATGTCTTCTTTCTTTCTACAGCCTTGGTGCTGTCATCTTCTTTTTCCTTCACTTCTACTTCTTTCTCCTGTAGATCCAGAGACTGAAGGGGAAACTGGAGGAGAAATGTTGGTCTGTTCAAGGCCCACCTCTTCTGTCATTTTCTCAGTAGATTCTTCTGCAACACTTGTAGTCGAGGGATCAGTACCCAAGTCCTCTATAATAGGAAGATTAAATCTTTTGAAGGCCTTCCGGAGGATCTCTTCTGTGTCCTTGGCTACCTTGTCAGTCTCACCAAGCATAAGTTGATTCATCCTTGCTTTGCTTCTGAACTCATCCTTACAATCTTTGAATACCATATTATTGTCTTGGGGTTGATTGAAGGATATAGCTGAATTTCTATCTATTCCCAGATTTCTAGGTCTTTAGCTTGGGCATTGTTCTTCCTCATTTCAAGCCTTTTCTCTAAGCTTTTGGGAATTAGAGAGATAATTTCAATAAAAGATTTATTGTAAGTGTTCAAGAGCTTAACTATGGCTTCCTCCAGAATCTTTTTATCTGCTTCATTATATTCATCATAGAATTTTGTTAAGGGTTGTAGGTTCCCATCCACAATGACTGCTTTCACTACAACATCTAAGGATAGAGTGGGTTTTTCAACAAATTCCTCTTCCTTCTCTTCTTCTCCTTGACCGGTAGAGTGTTCACTGGATGATTTCTTTTGTTTCTTCATTTTCCTGATTTCTATATCAGATTCAGTGTCCTCTTCATCCCTTTGACTGACATAAGCTCTTGTAGCTTTTATCTTTGTTCTCTTCTCTCCTTTGCTAGATGATTGTGCTTCCAGTTCTGATGTCCTTGAGCCTTTGGTAGTGGTAGGTGTAGATCTTTTTGATGATATGGTCTGGGTGGAAGGTTTTGCCAGAGCACTTTCCTCATTTTTCTTTTCTACCTTCTTCTTCTCTTCCTCAACCCTTTCCACCTTTTTCCTGTGGGCATCAAGTGCCTCCTTTGATATGCCAAGGCCTTGGGCAACATTTTCTACTTCTTTTCTCACCTTCCTCTTGATCTCTGGTTCTCTGAGTTCCACATGAATCTTTATACTCAGCGCCTCAAAGGTTCCAAACCTTTCTGCCTTTTGATCCTTTGGCTGACTTAGCATGTGTTGAACATGCAGCTCCACAATTTGTTCATCAACTTCATACCCCATGGGCATGATCCATACAATTCTTGGTTCTACTGGCTCCATTAGGCACTGATCAGTCTCAACCATAAAACATACTATGTCTTTGTACTTCTCAACAAGAGACTGGGGAATCCTTTCTCTTTCTTGCATCATGTTCTAGAAATTCTTGAAGTATCCCCACAGGGCTGTATTTTGTGCTTTGACATCACCAAGTCCATGCAAATAATATCTGATTTGGATAGATACTAGTCTATCATTTTCTCACACCTAGCCACTAGATCCAAGAAGCTCATTCATAAAGTAGAAGAATAAGCACAATATTAATCCACCATACTTGAATGAATTCTTTTTATCTTTCTTTATTTTCTGTAGATTCTCCAAGAGTTGGTTCAAGAGACGCTGACAAAGATCATAGTCTGCATCCTTTCTTAGCATTTCATAAGCGGTGTAGATGGTTGTTCTAGGTACTGAATTTTCCCTGCTAGAATGATATATTTTATATCCAATGATCATGGAGGCAAACTTGACATCCGAATCAGAGATGTCATCTACTGTCATTACTCTTTTGTCAAACTTGGATCTGGTAGCCTCACTCACAGTTTGATTTTTCACAGATTTAAGAACAGGAATCCCACCGGATGAGTGTAATCCGATAACTACCCTGATGGCATCTTTTGTGATTTTGAATGGTCCATTTAATCACATGAAGTTGTCATGTATTCTGCTCAAAATATACCTGACCCATTCATCCTTAGTAAAACAGGGGAAATGTATGTATCGTGCAAAGAACTTATTTCGGAGGCCCTTGTATTGGGGTTTGAGCTCAAATGAATCATCTAACAGTTGTTTGTGATAGATATCTCTTAGTTTGAATTCCCCAAACTCTTCAACATTTGCATGTATGTAAACCCTAATATCTTCGGTGTGTAAAACACCATGCAGAACACTAGAGAAGGCTCTTAGGGGATCTACCTCCAAGGATTTGTATGGATTCTTCTTAAATATGGGGTGAGGTCTATCAGAAATCTTTACTATATTCGGAGTAGCCATCATCAAGGAATCTTACTGAGAGATATTAAGAATGAAGAATACATTTTACGCTATTTAGGGTACACACAATGAAATTCAGATTGAGCTGTATGAAGAATCATCTTGATCTTTGGGAGAAGTAGTTGCAGAGCTCCTTTTCTCTTTTCTTCGAATGTGAATGTACAAATGATGAGTGAATGAACTCTTTTATTTCTGAGAAGCCCTAATTTTCATTCTGCAATAAATGTGCAACCTAATTCGTTCTAGTTTACCTTGGTTGTCTTATTCAGAGACAACCTTTTTGGATCACTGAGACAGATTTTGAAGTTATTCTAGGAGAGTAGTGATAATCTATCTTCCTTTCATTAGTCATTCGATCTATTTGCAGATCAAGACACCATAGTTTGAATCATATCAAACCAAACTTGTAAGGAATCTATTTTACCAGAAGACTGTTTTACCAGATCAATTTTGGTAGGATTAGATTCTTCAAATCTTCTTGCGGATCTCTCAAATCTTTACCATACCCCTTTTAGATGTTTCTTTTATGACCCATTTTAATCTGCAGCTCTCCTTGTGCCAATTTCGGCACCAATTGAATGGCTGGGGGAACAAGGTTTTCTTTGTGTCTCCCCCTGAGCTAGAGCTCACTTTTTAATTTCCAGAAGGAATATCAGCACCAAAGTCTGGTGTGGATCCATCCCCTACATTCTCTGTACTTTTCTTCAAACAAATCTTGTTCATCTCACTTTGAACTTCATCCACATTTACTTTTGTTTTCCCTTATCTTGATTCTAATTATAATATACCCAACCTCTTTTATCCTGATTCTTGTTTCTAGAGAATTTTGCTATATGACTGGATCTATTGCAAATTTGGCAAACAACATTTCTTTGCATATTTGATTGATATCCTCTTGATCTGCATTGATTAGCCATATGACCCATTCTATTGCATGCAAAGCATCTACCATTGAATGAATTATTCATTTGCATATTTCTGCATTCATGAGATTTGTGACCATACCTTTTGCAGTTGAAGCATTGTCCGGAGAAGGATGTATTAGTCTGATTCATTCTCCTTCTGCATTGATTAGCTTTATGACCAAAGTTATTGCAGTTGTGGCAGTATCCATTGAAGGATGGATATCTTTGAGCATTAGGCTGCCTTATCGGAGGTCTTCTAGGCCTGTTCCTTGGATTTTCTGATCCAAAATTCTTCTGACTGGATCCAGAGCTTTCTCCTTTCTCATAACCCAAACCACACTTGTCATCTACCCTCTTTTGACTTCCAAGAAAAACTTCAAGTTGAGCAGAACTTATCTTGAATTTCTCTTTATACTCATTTGCTATTTGAAGATCTCTTTTGAGAGAGACAATTTGATCCTCAAGTTTTTCTTCATTATCTTTAGCATCTTCGAGATCAGATTCAATATGACTAATAATTCTATCCATCTTGTGGCAATCTTCTAATTTCTCCTTGAGAGATTGTCTTAGATTATCTTTAGTTTTTCTTTTCTCTTCAATCTCTTGGGTAAACTTTATAACTCCTGATTCCATTTCATGTCTTACCATAATGATTTCTTTTGATAGCTTTTCACATAACTTAGTTTTCTCCTTCAGATCTTCATTTGCATTATTTGCTTCACCTTGACTTGCCAATTGCTGAAGTAGCTCCTTTCTCTTTTTCATAGAGAGACTTAATTTGTCTTTTAGTTCTCTCATGAAATCATCAGCCTGTTTGAGTCTTTCTTTTAATTCATTGACTTCAAAGTTTGACTGCTCAAGATCATCAAGGGCAGTCTTGAGTTGCTCCCTTAAACCATATGCATCCATTTGAATTCCCAGATCTTCCTCAATTTGTTAGACTTCTGTTAGGAGGAACTTAGCTTTGATACCAATTGTTGATAACTGAGAGAGGGTGAATCAGTTATCTTAATTATTTCAGCTTTCTGAACTTTCTTAATAATTAGTGCAGCATTAATTCAAACAAGCAAACATAACCATGAAATAGAAATACACATGACATAGTATTTTTGACGTGGAAACCCTACTAAGGGAGAAAACCACGGGGTGATTAACCCAAGATTGTATTCTTTGTTAGAAGAATGGAAGTACAAAATGGCACTTGCCAATTAGGGCTCACTGCCCGAGCACACTGCTCACAAGGAGGTAGACTGCCTACAAGAGACACACTATCTACAAAAGAGTGTAATACAATACTTGAACTGATGAGGAGCATCAACGTATGCTAGAGTTCAGTTCTGGTTAGGCTCTGTATACTGATCTGCTGCACTTCATCTTTCCACTATTTTTATGCTACTCTTCTTTCACATACCAGATCTTCCTTTCTGCTTTTATTCGGCTCTACTACTTTTCTTCACACATCACTTACAACAACAACACCTTTCATAACTAAATCCATCTTGTATATATATCCGCACAAGTGATTTCATCACCTTTCTAGTCAGCACCCGAAATAGTCAATCTTTTCACAAACTCTGATCTGTCGGCTGAATCCTTGCACACCAAGTAGTGTGGATTAAGGATATACTTGTGAAAATCATTAATCATGTCGGCCAAACATAATTCATGCCTTCATAACCTTTACCAACATCAGTAACAAATCCATAATAATGTCTGATGTTCTGCCAGTCAGTTCTTCCTCTATTCACACTGTCACTTGGGAACCCGACACTCAAGCATTCATATCTCTTTATCCTTTCCACACCGGAGGCTCAAACCTTGGAATCTATCAGTCAAGATACTCCTCTTGACTTCCCCAAATCCGCACTTTACTGAGATACTTCTGCTGAGAGATCTGGACCTATCTTTCAGACCTTACTGACTGCTCTGTTCTTGTTTACCAGACCACAACATTCTTCACTCTGACTTCCGGTATAGACATACCATGTCCTGCGGATGTGTGGGATGAACTTTGTTGCCATCAATGACAACATTCATGAATCCATATAGTGTATCTTGCCAACATAAGGAGATGAATGTCATCTCATAGAAGAACTGATAGATAAGATAAGTGATATGTCATCACTCATTTTCATATATAGTTATAGAAACAACAGAAGAAATATACAATGATTGATTTATTCTAATTCTCAACAATCTCAGTTCTGTGATATCAATATTTTTCATAAATGTAAAGTGAATGGAATTAGGTTGAATTTAGTTGTGATCTTCTCTTGTGCTGATTCCCTACTATAGCCTTCAGCCCCAAGAGTGTGGGGCAAGGGCCCACTCTCACCACCAAGGCAGAAGGCTAGTACCACTGTTTTATTACTTCAACTTTTTGATGTGAAAAATATTTATTGATTTTGATAGATAGATGCATGTTACTATTTTTAAGATTGCTTTGAGTAAATTTCCTATTTAATTCTATTTTCAGCATTCCTTAAATTCATTCAGCAAGTAGACAGATTAATCTCTTCAAATTAGTAGAAGTTGTTAGGATTAGCTAGGGAAACTGGTAACTGTAGAATCCCTAATTGCAGACAGCCGAGGACACAACCCCTAGATTTTGACATCTGAAAATAGATTAAATGATGAGGTACAATGATACCTTGTCATTTTTGGTGCCATTGCCGGGGATGTATTGTGTTAATTAGGGAAACTTAGTTAAAACAGTTTTTAGGATAGATCTATATGGTTAGAGCTAGAGATTTACAAGGAAGATATATAAAGTAGACACCCCAACAACAAGCCATAGGGGAAAATAATGGGGTGGCACAAGATCTTATTGAAGAGAGAAACCTAGAACCTACTTTGGAAGCTGCACTTCAAAATAATAATCCCTTAGATCCTCCAAATCTTCCACTTGCCAATTATATCCAGGAATTACAACAAAAGTTTTAGGCAGATCCTTTGATAGAACCTAATTTCCTAGAACCTCAGGGAGAAGAACCAGTGCTAAACATGGACAATGATAATCATGAAGAAGAAGAAAATCAGGCTCTAACAACCTTCTCATATCCTATTGTTTTGGCTGCTGGAGACAATGCTCCTATGAAGAATATCTCACTAGCACACTTGCCAAATTTTAGAGGACTTTCTTCTGAGGATCCAGATCAATTTTTGTTTGAATTCAAAGTAGTCTACCAAACCTATGATTGTGGATCAGATAACCAAAAACTCAAACTATTCCCTTC
This sequence comes from Cunninghamia lanceolata, assembly GCA_027924645.1. Taxonomy (NCBI): domain Eukaryota; kingdom Viridiplantae; phylum Streptophyta; class Pinopsida; order Cupressales; family Cupressaceae; genus Cunninghamia; species Cunninghamia lanceolata. The sequence continues at coordinate 426,323 of BSBN01000243.1, forward strand.
AACTCTGAAAGATTCTATGATGAGATGGTTTATGGGTTTACCCCAGAATTCTATCCATTCTTGGGATCAGATGGAAACAAAATTTTTTGGAAAGTATCAAGATTATTGTGGATCTAGTAATAAAAATAAAGAATTGTTTAAAATTAGGCAGGGGGAGGAAACGACCTTAGAGGACTATGGGATAGGTTTAATTTTTCCTTGAGAAGGTACGGCAACCCAATAGATCACTCCTTGGCTAGAACCCTATTTATAAAAGGATTGGATAAAGAATCAAAATAGGCACTAGATCTAATGGGAAAAGGAAATATCAACAAATGGATATACCTTCTATAGAAGAACTCTGCAGGAACTATTCTAGAACCCAAGATGGAGTGAGGTCATCCAAAACTTTTAAATGGAAAAATGAAATAGGATAGTTAATGGAAGAGAAAGCAAATCTAAAAATAGATATTCTAGTCCAGTTAAATACCACATTGGATGGAATTCAAGCAAAAAATAGAACAACTGATCAAAATAGAGAAACTAAACCACTCTCCATCTATTGTTCTAGGTGTAGAAACAAACATCTATTGAGAGAATGCCCTTTGGACAAATAAGAGATTTGTCAGATCTGTGATAGGGAACATCCTACCAGTCAATGCAGTCAACTTCCAGCCTTGAAAAGATTGAGTAAGAAGAATGTTGTAATAGAAGAGGAATTGAACTATGTGGGACAAAAACAAACTGGGAATTTCCCTTATAATCAATATCCAAACCAGCCTTCTTAGAGGGGTCCTTCTAATTGGGGAAATAATCAGTGGAATCCAACTTGGCATAGGCCTCAAAACAATCCTCCTTGGGGATAGCAGGATTGGCCAAGTCAACAGTGGCAAAACCAAAATTGGCAAAACCAGCCTTGCGGAAATCAACAGTGGCCACCACTGTTTGGATCATAGAACATGCAACCTCAATGGGGTTCTCAACAGGGATATAATCAACAATACCAGGGACAACCTAGATGTTTCCAACCTCAACAACAAGCTTTACTAACTGGACCATCCAACATACAAGGTCAATCACAAAATGAACCAGTTAGCCAACCACCTTTACCAGCTCAACCTATACCAAACCCATGGAATAAATAGGGAGCAACTGTTTACATGACAGAGCAAGAAAATATGGCTGGAATTAATGCTATATATTCAAATAATCTCCAGCTGTGTTCTGGGAAAGCATTCCCAAGACCATCTCCTCTAATTATAGTTGAAGTAACCAATGATGAGGAACCTAAAAATCCATCCACTCAACCCCCGGAGGAGATTACTAATGAAAAAGTGCTAGAAGAATCATCCTTGGACAACTCTAGAGTTGCTCCTAAAAGACCGACTCTGGAGAACATTCCTAAACACAATTCTGACAAGAGCTCCGGAGATGGAAAAACTATCCATATCTAGAACGGCTTAAATAATATGTTCCCCAGAAAAAGATCTTACAAAAACAAGTCCAAACCAACCTAGAATCAAAAGTTTTACAAGAAATCAAGCAACTAAACATTGAAATTCCTCTTCTCCAGGCAATCAGAGATGTACCAGAACTAAATCAATTCATTAAACAGTATTGTATCAAAATGCAAGGCAGGAAGAAAAAATTTTCCTCCATAATATAGGTGGAAGGAAACGTAGTAGATCTATTGATGGGAGAGATTCTCCTCCCAAAATATGGAGACCCTGGAAATCCTATCATAATTGTTTTCATCTTAGGGGTAGAAATTTCAAATTTTTTGGTTGATCTGGGAGCAGCAATTAATGTGATGATAGTTCATACAATGAACAAATTAGCTCTATCAGGTATCCAATCCACAACTACAATTCTTCAACTTACTGACCAGTCAGTAGCTGTTCCAAAAGGAGTAATCATTGATGTACCAGTTGTGATAGATTCATGGGAATTTCTGGTGGACTTCCTGATATTAGAACCTAGAAACCAGAGAAATGCTTATCCACTGATTTTAGGAAGACCATGGCTAGCTACAGCAGCATCATCTATTGATTGTCAAACTGGAGATATGGTCATTTCTAATGGGATAGATTTAAAGAAAATATCTTTGTATCCTCCAGCTAAACCATCAATACATTATACAGGAAGAGAATGGGTGGATGAGCCAAAGAATAATGACAACAGTGCCTCAGTGGCTATGGTAACCATCATGGAACATCTAGGAGAGTTAGAAGAAGAAATAGACTATGATACAATAGTAGACATCACTCACATCCTAATCAATAAGGATGTGATGGAACTTGCCCAAGATTCTAGGAGAGAACTTCTTACTTCTTCTCATTGTACCCTCGCCAACATCATTCCTTGTGGGGAAACCTTTTACAGAGACTTATCCACTTTCCATATGTTGCTTCCATATTCTTTTCCTCTCAATACCATGACTCCAATGTACGGATTAACTACATCTATGGATCAAATCACAAAACAGGTCATGATTTTACCGGGGAAAACACTTAATATCAATACTCAGTTAATAGCAAATCAGAAAGAAAAACTTATCCAACTTCTAATTTCCCATTCAACATCTTTTCCTTGGGAATACCAAGATATGAAAGGCATACCTCCTGAGATCTGTACCCATCATATATACACTAAGGATGTTAAACCTGTCAGACAGCCCTAGAGAAGATTGAATCCTACTTTAAAGGACATTGTCAAAAGTGAAATAGAGATATTACTTCAAGCAATGTTTATATATCCAATCTCAGATAGTCAATGGGTCTCACCCCTTGTCATAGTGCCTAAAAAAAATGGGAAATGGAGGGTGTGTATTGATTATAGAGAACTAAACAAGGCCACAAAAAAGGACTACTTTCTCTCACCATTCATTGACCAAGTACTGGTTAATCTTGCTGGGAGAAAGTATTTTTCTTTTCTAGATGGATTCAATGGGTATAATCAAATTCAAGTAGCACCTGAAGACCAGGACAAAACCACCTTCACATACTCTTCGGGAACTTTTGCTTACAAAGTTCTTCCCTTTGGACTATGCAATGCCCTAGCTACATTTCAGAGACTTGTTTTAGCTATTTTTGCTAAACTAGCTAATGAATGCATGGAGGTCTATATGGATGACTTTATTGTGTATGGGGATAATTTTGAATAAGCTCTCACAAACCTTGAGAAAGTATTGAAATGTTGTGAGAAAAATCAATTGTCCCTTAGCCGTGAAAAGTGCTTTATGATGGTGGAGGAAGGAATTGTTTCAGGACACCACATTTCAAAAAAAAGGATCAAAGTGGATCAAAACAAGATAGAAGTAATCACGTAGTTGCCTTCACCCAAAAATCTGACAAATGCTAGAATTTTTTTGGGTCATGCAGGCTACTATAGGAGGTTCATAGAAAATTTCAGAAAAATAGTTGCCCCCCTATTTACCCTACTTAACAAAGACACAGAATTTCTATGGACAAAAGAATGTCAATTAGCATTTGAAACCTTGAAAGAGAAGCTTACTGTCACACCAATTTTAAGAGGACCTAATTGGACTTTACCATTTCACATACAAACTGATGCTTCAAATGAGTCCATTGGGGCAGTTTTAGGACAAAAGGAGGAAGGAGAAACTATGCATGCCATTTATTGCATCAACAAAAACCTTACCTATGCAGAAAGAAATTACACCACAACTGAAAAAGAATTCTTGGCAGTCATCTATGCTATAAACAAATTTAGGCATTATATCACTGGATATAAGATATTTGTACACATTGATCATGCAGCCATCAAGTACCTAATGAATAAACTAGTAGTGGGTGCAAGGATCATCAGGTGGTTATTACTATTACAGGAATTTGATATTACCATAGTTGATAATTCAGGAAAGTTTAATTTGGTTGCTGATTTTTTGTCAAGATTGCATACAGCAAGAGAAAACTAACTAGTGGAGGACAAGTTCCCAGATGAACATTTTTTTGCTATCTCCTCTACTGCACCTTGGTTTGCTGACATAGCTAATCTTTTAGCTACAGGCTTGTATCCATCCCATTTTACCTCAAAACAAAGAAAATGTTTAGTTAAAGAAAGTTTATCTTACAAATGGTTGAATGGTCTACTATTTAAATGTGGTCCTGATTTCATTCTACGTAAGTGTTTAAAGGCTGATGAGATTTTTGATGTGTTGAGAGCATGTCATGATGAACCATCTGGTGGCCATTACTCCTTCCACCGGATAGTCCACAAGATCCTCAGAGTTGGTTACTACTTGCCCTCTCTTCATAAAGATACAAAGAAGTATGTGCAGTAATGTGACCAGTGCCAAAGGATGGGACAGTCAACCTTTACCTAAGAGATGTTACTGCATCCTCAAGTCATGATGGAACCATTTGAGCAGTGGGGTCTAGACTTTGTGGGACTAATTTCTCCACCATCATCAGGCAAGGAGTACATTATAGTATGCATAGACTATGTTACTAAGTGGGTTGAAGTTCAAGCATTACAATTTGCAAGAGAAGAAAAAGTTGTTGATTTCCTTTATAATAAGATTTTATTAAGGTTTGGAGCCCCAAGATCAATAGTTTTAGATAGAGGACCTTAGTTTACTTCACAGGTGATCAAAGCATTCATAGATTTATATCAAGTCAATTATAGAAAATCTTCACCTTACCATCCTCAAGTGAATGGGCAGGTAGAAGTAACTAATAGGGAACTTGAAAATATTCTGACAAGGATAGGAGCAATGAACAGAAAAGATTGGGCTAGCAGATTACCTGAAGCAGTTTGGGCTTACAATACCACTTGGAAGTCCACAACAAAGTTCTCACCATATGATTTGGTTTATGGAAAAAAGCCTATTTTGTCTATAGAATTTGAACTCCAGACACTTAAAACTGTATTGGATATTGGTCTACCATTGTCTATAGCTCAACAGAATAGAATTCTTCAGCTCAATGAGTTAGATGAAATTCAGACAGAAGCCATTCAACAAACAGAACTGGTTCAGTATCAGAGGAAACAATGGCATGACCAACACATCAAAAGGAGGACATTTCAACAAGGTGATTGAGTTCTTCTTTATGATTCTAAATTCAAAGAGTTCAAGGGGAAATTAGAAACTCACTGGATGGGTCCTTATCAAATAAAGGAAGTTTTTGAAAATAGAACTATATTATTGGAACCTATTGATGGAAGCACAGACATATTCTTAGTAAGTGGTCACTGAATTAGACTCTATAAAAGACCATCTACTAAAGAGGAGTTTCTTAATGATTTATGTTTTGATACAGGGGATACCTCCTCTGTCACAGTGTTGGATTGAAAAAAAAAAAAGAAAAAAAAAGAGAAAAAAAAGGAAGGTTGAAAACCAGCAAATGGCTGCCTTCTAAAAAAAAAGGCTGAAAACCAGCAAATGGTGGCCTTCTAAAAAAAGAAAAAGAAAAAAAATAGAGAAAGATGGAAAACTAGTAAATGGTTGTCTTTCTCAACCAAGGGAGTTGAAAAACAGAAAATGGCGGTTCCCTTCTTCAGGACAGTTCAAAACAATCAAACTACGGAGGTGATCAGGTGTCAGGAATTAGTCAAATGCACCTCCGGCGCTTCCCAAACCAGGAGCACCTCCAGCACTTCCCAAACTAGGAACACCTCTGGCACTCTATCAATAAAGAAGTTAATTTCAATAATAAGGGAGGGGATCCACCTCTCTAGGAAATAAAGTGGACACATCACATGATGATGTTATCATGACTCATCCTCTACTTTATCACAGGAATAAAATAAAATCAGCACATATTTCATTTGCAGGGGTATTCACAAAGATGACGCTAACGTCACCCAAAGAACGTGGATTCTTGAACCACTCAGCGCAATGATTGTAGGTCACATACCAATTGAGTAGTGGGCATCATCTCAAGCCACCAAAAGCTGCTCATGTGTCGCGACGTGTGCAGTCTCATAAAATGACGTAGCATCTCTGCTGTGTACATCACCCTCATCATTAAAAATGATCCAAGTAATTCTATCTTTAATTAATCATTAATAGCAACTATCTTGTCTTTCTATTTTTGGGTGCCACCACTATGACACGTCCTCCTATCATCATTTCCTTTTCCAAATTCACGCATGCCGCCCTCTGTGCTGTACTACCACCTTGCCTCCGGAGTGTCCTATCACTCTGTTGCATTTATGATTGCCTAGGTGCTCTAACTAATCTGCAAATCTTCCACAAGCCTAAGCTGAGAAACATCCTAATCCTCATTCGAACATCCAAATACCCTGAAGAACAGAGCAAATTGAACAATCCTCCAGAGCCTACGGAGTTAAGAGGAAGGGACAAACTGCAAAGAGGAGAGTCAGGAATTAAGCACAGAAAGTGGAACCAATTTGGCAATGGGGGTAAAGAAGAAGTCTGAACCAGAGAGTACTACGGGTCTTCTGCAAGATGAAGCTGCAGCAAACATTCTAAGAACTGCAAGATGGCTAGATTTTCTAGAAAAATTTGAAGGGTTTCAGGAAGATGTCGTGGATAAATTCTTCAAAAATTTAAGGGGCAATTAGACAGTTGTCAGAGGAGTCTGAATCAATCTCTCCCCAGCCACTATCAGCCACATTTCTAGACTTCCTAAACAAGGTGAGAGATTTTATCACTTGAAAACTTTATACACTGATTTAATTAAGAATTTCTCTATACAAGGTGAACCTGCAATTCAACTGCATTCAAATAAAAATGAAGTAAAAGGAATTCTTAGGATCACCCTTCCAAACCCTTGGCAATCTGTTGCCATCTGGCTAATGAAATATTTTACTTGTGATGGTCAATTCTCTCTAGTTTTAGGACCAATCATGAAAATGCTGATTTTTCTAAGGCATGGGAATGTACACCCTGAGTTTAGCATAAACATTCTCAATTTCCTGTATTCTGCCATCAAGGCAACTGCAGAAAAAATATCAGCAAAATAAGGGTCCCATGAAACATCATGGCCTCATTTTTCTAGTAGTCAAACACCACTTCCTATCTCAGGCCAATGGGGAGGAATTATGGCAAAACTTTCTTGAACAAAGTTCCTAGGACAGAGGACTAGAGATGGCACAGCCAGGAGGTGAGAGTTCTCCTACTCACCAAGAAGAGGAAACTGAGCCTTCAGCCTCCTCCATAGCTATTCAAAGAGGAAAGAAGTCCTCACAAGAGGCAACTTCATCTACAGCCCATGTTCTTGATAAAAAGAAGAAAGGCAAAGAAATTACAGAACCTGCTCCTAAACAAACCCTATATATGACTCGATCAGTTGGGAGAAATATGACTCTAACTAAGGAATCTTTCCCTAAGGAATTAACAGAGAAGTCATGACAGAGAGCAGAGAGATTCTGGGCTGAAGAAGCATCTCATGATTCAGATGAGATCCCTCTGGTCAGGAAGAGAAAACAAAGATAAGTTTCCCCAGCACCATCTATTCATCTGGGGTCAAGCCCAATTTTAGAACCATCATGTGCTCTGGAGACAGAACATAGACAAACTCTTACTATTTCCTCAGATTCTGAAGATGAGAGACCTACTCCGGAGGCACCTGCCCCACCTCTACTATGGAGAAGCAAAAGGAAAATACAGCTCTCACAGGCTGAGAAAGACATTGCCCTCCTAGCTGAGGTACTCCTAGGTTTTAGAACATATGAGGATAAGGATGGGCCTTCATTAGTGCCAGCAGAAGCAGAGGAACCCCAAGAGGACCCTTAGGATAGGTAGTCTGCAGAAGAAGATGAAATAGGGCAATTGGGTATAATTAATAGTGCAGGGTAGATGGCCATGGAAAACCCTGATTATCAGCAAACAGCAACAGAAGCAGAAGCAGAAACAGAAACCTTCTCTCATCCCTCTTATCAAGAGGATGTTGAAATTTCAAAAGAACAACAATTGTCAAAAGAAATTGAAAACCTAAAGAGACTACTCTGGGGGAAGAATATGATTATTACTGACCTCAAAAAGGTTAGAATAGAGGTAGAAATGGAGAAAAAACAAGTCATTGAAAATCTACAAATAGAACTCCAAAGCAAAAACAAGATCATCCAGGAGAAAGAAGCAGAATTAGAGGCCCAGAAAATTAAGGCAGTCAAACTGTTGGAAGAAAAAGAGAAAGAAGCAGCATAGAGTGTTTCTGAGCTCACCATGGCTAGAGACAATAGCCTCACAATAATGGCAGCATTGATTGAGAAAATACATAGCCAGGATAGACAGTTAACTTGGGCCAACAACAAACTAGATGACCAGGAGGAATATATTCAAGAGTTGGTTGGACCAAGGGAAACCAATGAACAGGAAATCCAAACAGATGCACATGTGGGTCCAATCCCCATTGACATTACTAAAGCCCTATTCCATTGGGAGAAGAAGTGTAGAGAATATGAGGCTTCCAAGCCTATGTTGCAATTACAAAGGGCAGTCACTGCCAAAACAAAAAGAATAGCAACTCTGGAAGGCAAAATCATTGAAATGGCCTCCCTTTCTTCAGAAATTCTATCATGTAGGCCTCCAAGTGCCAGCTATTCTATGTTCTTACGAGAAAGAGTACTACAGAGGAAATTCTCTTTAGTCCTTTCTAACCTGGTTGAGGATACAGAGACAGCAGAAGGATTCATGACAACATATACAAGGAGTAATGATGAAGACAAGAATTTCCTATGTGAATTATATCTACATGGGTTCTATGTTATTGATATAACTTTCATTCTTAATCATTTTGTGGGAGAATGCCACCTTAAAGCATTTATGTCCCTAATGAGGAATCATCAGATCTAGAATGAAAGGATGGAAGATCATCTCAAGAAAGATTTAGAAACAAGTCTCTTCATCAGGAAGGAATGTCCCAATCCCAATGCTTTTAAGATCCAATGCAGGTCCCTTAGCTATCACCCTAAGAGTAAGAACAAAATTTTTCCATTATACATAAAAAGTTTGCAAGAGTGCTCCATTGATTTTGGTCTTTTCATGGTCAGTTCAGCAAATCTAGTACTTACCATAGCAAAGAAAAGATGGAATATTTTGACCTCAGAGCAGAAAATGAGAGAGGTGGTCACCCCTACAAACTTAAGATTATTTATGAGAAAAGCAAAGTTAATATCCAAACTGATGGATAACCATAAGTAGGAATGGATAGGTGGACGATTCAGGCCCCCTCTCATAATTGAGCCACTTCCTGTCTGGGCTAAACAGATAGAAGATGAGAAATTGCAGGACTGGTTGAAGTAGGTTGATGAATACAGAGGCAATGGTAATATCAACCGCACAACTTGGACCACCTATGCACAGGATTATAGCTTGACTAACAAGCTACTTCATTAGAATAAATCTAGATTGTAAGAAGCAGGAGGACTTGCCAAACCTTAGGTATGAGGGGATGATGAGTGCCAAGTTGCACCCATAAAATACATCTTTTAACCTCTCTTCTTCTCCTTCCTGATCCCATCTTTCTTAATGTCTGCACCCAAATAAGCTAGCAAGATCGTTCTAGTTAATGATTAATTGAGATAGATTACTTAAGATCATAATTTCTGATTGAGTGACTAATGTGCATGGAATTGATGAAAAAAATGTAGAAACTTCTCTCTTTTTGAATCAACAGGTGTAGATGCCAGGAACAACAATTTTTGTGCATCTCTAGAGATAGTCTTCAATGATCTCTGGAGACAATACAACACCACGACACCAAAGTTTTGAAGGAAATAGAAAGCCTCTCCGAAGCTGAACAAAGAAGGCCACACTAGTATCTCTAGAGCTACAGACATATCTCCAGAGCTGCAGACAAGGGCAGATATCTCTGGTGCCTCTTGAGAGCAGGGCATATTTCCAGCATAAGCTGTCGATCAGGCACTCTGACTAGTGATCATAATACCCCTCATTTCACTCAAATCATCACCTGAGTGGTGAAGGGTCATCTTTAGTTAAACTGCTAGAGTTTTTATCTTTTTAAAGTTTTTGCATGAGTTACGGATAGAACTGATTCCATATCCATATTTTTAGGGCCTCACTGCCCAAATGTATTAAGACTCAAACTTAGAATTTTGAGTGGACTTCTGTTCCACTCAATCTACTTTTATTGCATGATTATTTTCCATAGTTAGACAGTTAGTATAATAAAGAGATGAATGTCATCTCATAGAAGAACTCGTAGATAAGATAAGTGATATGTCATCACTCATTTTCATATATACTTATAGAAACATCAGAAGAAATATATAATGATTGATTTATTCTAATTCTCAATAATCTCAGTTTTGTGATATCAATATCTTTCATAAATGCAAAGTGAATGGAATTAGGTTGAATTTAGTTGTGATCTTCTCTTGTACCGATTCCCTACTATAGCCTTCAGCCCCAAGGGTGTGGAGCAAGGGCCCACTCTCACCACCAATGTAGAAGGCTAGTACCACTATTTTATTACTTCAGCTTTTTGATGTCAAAAGTATTTATTGATTTTGATAGATAGATGCATGTTACTATTTTTAAGATTTCTTTGAGTAAATTTCTTGTTTAATTGGTTTTTAGCATTCCTTAAATTCATTCAGCAAGTAGATAGATTAATCTCTTCAAATTAGTAGAAGCTATTAGTATTAGCTAGGGAAACTAGTAACTGTAGAATCCCTAATTGCAGATAGCCAAGGACACAACCCCTAGATTTTGACATCTGAAAATAGATTAAATGATGAGGTACAATGACACCTTGTCAATAACTATCCTAAGATCATTTACACAATATCAAAATTGGAAACAAATGAGACAAAAGAAGAACCAAATTCAAGAGGAAAAATGGAGGTAGAAAATGATAATGACAGTACTGATAGTGAAGAAGTACTAGAAGCATGGATAAAAATAAACCGGAGCTCAAACCCAGAGAACGACAGGATTTAGAAGGATATGTATGGTTCAAACCAGTAAGGAAAACATACCACAATTCTCTACATCAAATGAAAATCCACAGCAAAAGGTATGCACCATTAATGAAGACCAAAATACAGAGGAGTCTAAGATATCTCACCATATTAATCATGTTATGAGAGGAATTTCCCATATCAAACTACCTAAGTTATCAGGTGTGAAAGACCTACAACTATACTTGAATGAGATGGAGATAATCTTTTTAGAAGAACAAAGAAGAATAGAGGTAGTACAACATACACTAGTATGTAATGCAACAAATTGGTGGTCAACTCATAAAGATTCAGTAATAGATTGGTCCACATTTAAGTTTCTTATCAATGTGAGATATTTATTAGAGCAAGGAGAATATATAGATATACCCAAGTATGAAGGACAAAATCCACCATAAGAACATTTAACTACTTGTGTAATAGCATGGGAAAGTAAACATGAACATAGAAAGATTATATACACCCATCTATTCAACTGGACATTATAACCAATAGCCCAAATGTGGTATATCAACCAAGAAAGAAGAAAAGAAACTAGTAATTGGGAGCAAGTACAACATCACTTTATACATACATTTTTTTTCTACAGTCCAACAAAATTTATACATAATGCACTTTTGAAAATAAATGATATAATTTTTCAACAAGTAACAGACGAAGAGAAAGAAAAATAGGAGCACAATACACCACCACCAAGAAATAAAGGAATATGAAAATTGGTAGAATGGATAGACCAACTGTCAAGAAATATGGGTTAGAAATGCTATAAAACCACAAGAATGGATGATGACGATACTGCGGATCTAGATAGTGATGTCTAAGAAGGAGAAAGAGAGCTAGAGATATTAACTAAACCAAAGGATCAATATTACAATAAACCTCTTAAAATCAGAGAAGAGAATATTGCAAAGGAATGTGACCCTAAACTAGAAAAGATTGGAGACTACTGGGATGAGAAAGTGGTAGCACAAGTAACTGAGATTCTTTCTAAATTTGAGGACTTATTCCCAAGGACTTTTACTGAAATGAAAGGCATTAAAGAAGTAGGGATGATGAAAATACAACTGAAAGAGGGAGTTAAACCAATAAAGAAAAGACCATACAGGCTCAATCCTAACATGAAGAAAAGAGTCAAAGTAGAAATTGACAAGCTGTTAGCAGCAGGGATCATAAAATTTGTTGAGGAAGCAGATTGGATTAGTCCAATGGTAGTACAAAATAAGAAATTAAGAGAGATAAGAATATGTGGAGACTATATAGAGAGTTCAACAAATCTTGCATTCATGATCCATTCCCAACACCCTTCACATGAGATATTAGAATCAATTGCTGGAAGGGAAATATATTAATTCACTGATGGGTTTTTCAGTTACCATCAAGTAAAGATAAGAGAAGAGGATCAGCCCAAAACAACATTTGCATCTGAACTGGGATCCTACATGTATACAATTATGCCCTTATGGTTAAAGAATGTATTGGCAGTATTTAGTAGAATCATGGTAAATACATTCAAAGAATTTATTCATGATTTCTTAGAGGTTTATTTAGATGATTTGACTGTCTATGGATTGGTGAAAGACCACACCCATACCTTAAGGATGATGTTGAACAAATGCAAAAGTTTGCAAATATCATTGAATCTAAAGAAATGCACATTTGCGATACCTTTTGGGACTCTATTAGGCCACATTATTTACATAAGGAAGGGTTGATAGTAGATCCTTTGAAAGTAACTCTAATCCTCACACTATCACCACCTAAAATAGCAACAGAGGTGAAAACTTTCTTAGGTTACACTGGGTATCACCACAAATTTATTAGGGGATATGCACCAATAGCAGCACCTTTGGAGGAATTACTCAAAAAGAAAAGTGAAAAAAATATTGAATGGAATGAGCAATGTCAATCTTCCTTTGACGTATTAAAACAAAAAACTACTGAAGCTCCTATCTTGATATTTCCAGATTGGAACATTCCCTTTCATGTCCATGTAGATGCCTTAGGAATAGTAGTGGGTGCAGTACTAACTCAACCTAAGGGGACTAGAGACCATCCTATAGCATTTGCCAGTAGGAAATTATCTAAGGTTAAGAAAAACTATACAACAGAAAGAGAAGCTTTAGCAATAGTATATACACTACAAAAACTTAGACACTACCTATTATCAACACCTCTCATCTTCTTTAAAGACCATGAACCATTAAAGCACTTGTTGAACAAACCAGTCATACATGGGAGAATATATAGATGGTTATTACTATTCCAAGAATTTGAATTCACCATCAAAGTGAAACTAGGAAAACAAAACCAAGGTCCTGACTACTTATCTAGGATTGAAACATGGGATGAAATAGAAAGCTAAGAAGAACTCCTAGCACAAACTTGTTTAGAGTTAATGCGGTACCAGAAGAACTGAAAGATATTTCATATTTACTTGTCATAGAAGAATATCCATCTAATACATCTCTGTAAGATAAACAAATCCTTATGCAGAAGGCTTTCCCATATACACTCATTGAAGGAGAACTACATATCAGATGAAAAGATGATATACTAAGGAGAATGGTATATGAACATGAATGAGAGGACATACTAAAGGAAGCACATGAAAGTATAGTAGGAGGTCACAACTCTGAAGACTTCACAACAAGAAAGATCAAACTAGCAGGCTTGTGGTGGCCTACCTTATTTCAAGATGCTAAAAGATATTCAAAGCATTGTGATATTTGTCAAAGAATGGGTAGACCTACTACCAAAGATGAAATTCCATTGAGACTGGTACAAGCACAACTCCCATTTGAGAAATGGGCAATTGACTTTATTAGACCCATAGGTGTTAGGGTTAGCCAGCAAAAGATATCAATTAGATGCAAATAATGATTAAACAGAGAAATAGAAATACACATAATTAATAACAGCGAGAGACAAGTTTTAACGTGGTTCACCCAAACTCGGGCTACATCCACCAAATAGAGAGTCCAATATTATTATCCAGTAAATCAAACTGATTACAACCAATAATCCCTGCAACTCAATACCACTGCAAATGCTACAATACAATATATCAAAACCCTAACCCTTAGCCGCTTTTATCAAGCCTTTTTGTTAGTTACAAAAATAGGGTTTTCTTATGTCAGTCACAAAAATAGGATTTTTTATGTTGGCTCTAAAAAAAATTTCTCAGGGCCTGCGCCCCCGAACCCCTACTTCTCAGGGGCTGCCACCCCCGAACCCCCGCTTCTTGGGGGCTACCACCCCCGAACCCTGGCAAGGATACATGGCTAGTGTACAGTACTTTATTGATCAGTCACCACCTACCAACAATCTCCCACTTGGAGACTGATCAGGCTCCACACCAAACAATCTCCCACTTGGAGACTGATCCTGGATGACACTGCTGCGCGTGCAGCTCCCACTGGAAATAAGCACCCTAGACTCTATTGTTCTATTTTTATGGTTTTCAGTCTAGAAGACCAATTGAAGCTAAAGAGGAGCTCAGCTTCTCCCTTGTCACTACCTTTGTAAACATATCCGCTGGATTTTCATCTGTATGTATCTTTTCCAGCCTTAACTGTCCATTATCCAACACTAACCGAATAAAGTGATACCTCAACTGTATATGTTTGGTCTTTGAATGCAAGGTAGAATTCTTTGCAAGATATATGGCACTCTGACTGTCAGTATACAAAGAACTGTTACCCTGTTGTTTGCCCAATTCTTCCATAAAAGATTGCATCCATATCATCTCCTTGCTGGCCTCTATTGCAGCTACATACTCTGCCTCTGTGGTGGATAAAGCAACCACCTTTTGCAACTGTGAGATCTAACTCACTGCTGTCCCACCTACAGTAAAGACATAACCTATAGTACTCCGCCTGGTATCAATATCCCCTGCCAAATCTGAGTCTACATAGCTTGCTAAATCAATATTAGAGCCCCCAAAACATAAATGTGTATTAGATGTACCTCTCAAATATATGAGAATCTATTTTACCCCATTCCAATGCTCCAAACCAGGATGACTCATATACCTGCTAACAACTCCTACAGCATGTGCAATATCCGGTCTCATACATATCATGGCATACATTAAACTTCCTACAGCTGAAGCATATGGTACCTTGGACATTTTCTCTTCCTCCTCTTGTGTCTTAGGACACATCTCCTTAGTCAATTTCAAATGACTAGGCAAAGGTGTGCTGACAGCGTTTGCATTCTCCATGTGGAATCTCTGCAACACCTTTTCAACATAAGTAGCTTGAGATAGAGTCAATTTTCTGTTCATCCGATCTCTGCAAATTTTCATACCAAGGATTTGTTTTGCTGCCCCCAGATCTTTCATATCAAATGATTGTGCTAACTGTTGTTTTAACTCTCTTATGTGATCCATGTTAGACTCAGCTACAAGCATGTCATCAACATATAAACATAAAATAATGTAGCTGTCATTATCCAACCTCTTAAAATAAACACAATGGTCAGAATTACACCTGTTGTAGCCTTGCTCAGCCATAAAACTATCAAATTTCAAATACCATTGCCGAGGTGCTTGTTTCAAGCCATACAAACTCTTCTTCAATCTGCACACCTGTTTCTCCTTACCTTTGACCTCAAATCCATGGGGTTGTTCCATGTATATCTCCTCCTCCAAATCACCATGGAGAAAGGTAGTTTTCACATCTAGCTGTTCCAAAAGAAAATCTTCAGTAGCCACAATACTTAAAACAGTACGAATAGAAGTCATCTTGACAATCGGAGAAAATATCTCATCAAAATTAATGCCCTTTTTCTGTGCAAATCCTTTTACAACTAACCTGGCCTTAAATCTTTTCTTACCTCCATCTTCCTCTTTTAGCCAGTAAACCCATTTGTTTGGTAAAGCCTTTTTACCTACAGGTAACTTACATAATTCCCAAGTTTGATTTTTCAACAAGGAGTCCATTTCTTCTTTCATAGCAAGCTCCCACTGAACCTATGTATCCACCTGCATAGCTTCATCATACCCTTCGGGTTCACTAGCATCTGTTAACAAAATAGAATACAAAGAGGGAGAAAACCTTTCAGGAGGTCTACTTAGCCTTGTTGACCATCTAACATTCACTGGAGTTTGTGGTATTTCTGGTTGCTATTGCGGAGCATGAGGAACCACTGGAACATCACTATTTGGAGTATCATCCAACACCACATAGTCTTTTGCTTTCTTCTCATGCTGCTGCAACTGATCTTTGTACAACACCTTCTCATTGAATATGACATCCCTACTTCTCACAATTTTTTAATTTTTAAAATCCCAAAGCCTATAACCAAATTCATCAATGCCATATCCAACAAAGGTACACTTTTTTGATTTTGCATCCAGCTTGGTTCTATTTTCAGAATCTACATGTGCAAATGCTTCACATCCGAAGGTTTTAAGAAAAGAATAACTCACCTTCTTACCTGTCCATGCTTCCTCTGGAATACCATAGCCCAAAGGAACTGAAGGACCTCTATTAATTAAATATACAGCAGTGTTGACAGCCTCTACCCACATGTTTAAAGGCAGCCCAGCATGCAATCTCATGGTCCTTGCACGCTCCATTATTGTCCTATTCATGCGTTCAGCCACTCCATTTTTCTGTGGAGTCCCTGGAACCATTTTCTACCTATGAATTCCATTAAAGGAACAATAATCTTCAAATTCTTTGCTGCAATACTCACCACCATTATCAGATCTGAGACATTTTATTCTTTTACCTGTCTCATTTTCAACCAAGCTTCTCCATTTCTTAAATGTTTCAAATACATCAGATTTTTGTCTAAGGAAATAAATCTAGACCTTCCTAGTTGCATCATCTATGAATGTAACATAATACCGAGAGCCACTGAGAGAAGGTACCTAAGCTGGTCCCCATACATCTGTATGCACAAGCTCTAACTTTTTATTTTTCTTTTGCTCCCCATCTCTGAGAAAACTAACTCTCTTTTGTTTTCCATACACACAACTTTCACAGAAATCCATATTAATACATTTCAGACCTGGTAAAACTTTCTTAGAATGAAGTACCTTCATAACTTTTTCACTCATATGCCCAAGTCTGTTATGCCACAGTGTTGTCTCAGAACCTGTAGCAACTATTTCAGTCTCTTCCTGTGAACCTGCAGCAACTGTTTCTGAACTTGTTTGTTTTTTCTCTACAGCAACTAAAGTAGAAGGAACAGTATGACCTGTACAAAGATATAACGTGCCTACTTTCACACCTTTTGCTACTACTAAGGCACCTTTTGAAACCTTCCAATTTTTATTAGTAAATGTAACAATGTAACCTTGTTCAGCTAGTTGCCCTGCTAAAATTAAATTCCTACTGAGCCTTGGAACGTGCCTTACCTCTTGTAGTAGCCAATGATTCCCATTCTACAACTTAATATTGATTCTTCCCTTTCCAACAATCTGACAAGGTTCGTTATCTCCCAAATAAACCAGCCCAAAATCCCCTTGGACATAATCAAGAAAATAACTTCTATGGGGCGTAACATGAAATGATGCCCCTGAATCTAAAACCCATGAATCATCAGTATTATCTAGGGAAAGAATCAAAGTGTCATCTTCAGATTTATTACTTACCACATTTGCTTCCTTATTGCCTTCTTGTTTGTCTCCTTTATTTTTCTGAGACCAGCAATCTTTCTTCAGATGACCTGGTTTCCCACAGTACCAACAATCCTTTTGTCCTCTGGTTTGGGATCTTTTGTCCTTTGATTTTCCTCGTGACTTCCCATGACCTCCAGAACCTTTTCCTCTCTCCTTTGATCTGCCCCTACTTTCTGCATTCAAAACACTACCTGTTGTGGATCCACCTAAACTTTTCTTACGAATTTCCTCACTCAGAATAACACCAACAACATCATCAAATTTTAGGGTATTTGAACCAGAAACAGAGTTACTAACCGCCATTACCAAACTATCCCAGCTTTCAGGCAATGAACATAATATCAAGAGAGCTCTAACTTCTTCATCAAATTTTACATTTACAGAAGTCAATTGACTGACAATCGTATTAAATTCATTTAAATGACCTGTCACAGATCCACCTTCAACCATTTTCAAATTAAACAAATGCTTCATGAGAAATACCTTATTTGAGGCTGAGGGTTTTTCATACAATTTAGCCAAAGCTTTCATCAAACCATCTATTGTCTTCGCTTCCATTATATTGAATGCCACCGATGGTGCCAGGCACAACCGAATGGTTCCCAGTGCCTTTCTGTCAAGAAGATTCCAATCCTCATCAGACATTGTTGCCAGTTTCTTTGCTACTCCTTCCAACAGCCTCCATAAATCCTTTTGATAGAGGTAATCCTCCATCTGCATCTTCCATAACTGATAGTTCTACCCATTGAATTTATCGACCTTCAATTTACCCTCATCTGCCATTGCTCCCACTCAACCATGAGACCTTCCTGCAGATGATAATCGAACACAACCCGCTCTGATACCACTTGTTAGGGTTAGCCGGCAGAAGATATCAATTAAATGCAAATAATGATTAAACGGAGAAATGGAAATACACAAAATTAATAACAGCAAGAGACAAGTTTTAACATGGTTCACCCAAACTTGGGCTACATCCACCAAACAGAGAGTCCAATATTATTATCCAGTAAATCAAACTGATTACAACCAGCAATCCCTGCAACTCAATACCGCTGCAAATGCTACAATACAATTTATCAAAACCCTAACCCTTAGCCACTTTTATCAAGCCTTTTTGTTGGTTACAAAAATAGGGTTTTCTTATGTCGGTCACAAAAATAGGATTTTTTATGTCAGCATACATGCTAGTGTATAGTACTTTCCTGATTAGTCACCACCTACCAACAATAGGTCCCCCTACTAAATAGTCAAAAGCAAGATACATTATCACAAGAGTAGAATATCTCACAAAATGGGTAGAAGCTCCCTGTTGACTTTTTCCCAGACTGGATGCTTATTCCCAGATTTCCCTACAAGGTAGCCATCAGTGATCAACAGGATCTCTGGGCCAGGGGGTCAACAGTGTAGGAGATAGACTCTATATTTTATCTCCTCTTCTTCTTCAGGCTCTGCAAGACCTAGGGGGTATTCCCTACTCAACATCCATGAGGATATGCATGCAAGGCTGGGATGTTGACAGAAAGCAGATGAGTCCTCCTGTAAGTAGACCAAAACTGAAAGATAAGGGCAAAGGGGCTAGCTTTGGGCCTATTTGCAGTTGTAGACAGAGGACTGAGGTTCCTAAAACTAACTCTAATGTCCTAATGTTGGTTTTAGATTTTGCTTTGGAGTTTAAGTGTGGATGCAAAGCTGGATATGGTTATAACACAAAACAAAGCATGATTGGTGCCTATCCAGGGCCTGGAGTCAGTAGACATACACCTGTGAATGATCAGCATGAACAACTAAAACTGGATTTCAAGGGGATCTATGTGATACCTGCCTTATAGGCATCTCCCAATACAGAGTGTTAGGTTATCTCTACTTATGGTATCCCTACTGCAGTATACCCTTCCCAATGTTCAACCTGAAAACAGTTTAATCTACCCCTTGAGTAGAAGTTAGAAGATCAGACAGTCAACATAGGAATTCTATGCTCTAGAATCTAAACATTACCAAACATCCAGATTCAGAAGAAGAATATATGCAATACTGGAGACAGAATTAACACAACACATGCTAAACAGCATTTCTCATATAAGTTTAATCATGAAATCAGTGGGTTCATGCCAAAAACAAACAACAAGAGATACATAAACTCACAGGTAAGCTGTACAGAGCAACCAGATCAGCTTGTTATGCATTACAGAGCCAAAATCATCAACTTTCAACAACCTCTCAAATGAGCAAGACCACCTGCTTATAATAGCCAGGTAGGTGCTCAGCAATTAATTACATGGTTGACCAAAATTTCGCCAGATACACAGTATCAGGAAAATGGCGCTCAAACACAACCAGATTGGCGCCCAAACTTGAATGCAGCAGGTAGGGGAGGAGACAGGAAGATTTCTCGAGCCCTGCGCCCCTGTCCGCTGATGTACACCCTCAGTCGGGTATAGGATCCATCCACGCCATCGCCCATACCTCTGCAACAATCGCCATTAATGGCGCACCAACCCGCGGCCTTGGGAAGAACATCATACAGACTATCGCAAGCATTTCCCGCCGAGATTCATCATCATGATGTTTGAAAATGCAGGATAACAATATCCCACATGCACGCCGCGATGACCTCAATAACACTTTATATACTAGGTCATGAGCATATATCATGTCGGTGCTTTTGCTCCTGACGACACTAGTATAGACCTCATCATCATCATCCTCCAGCAGCATGATATCCTGTTGTTAGAAATATCACCCTGACGTCATCATGATATTTGAAATATACCCTTCATGATAATCGGCACAACCTGATCCATCGGAGGAACATCCTCCTGCTGAGCTTATAACAAAAGTCTGGCCAATGAACATCCTGATGACGTCATCATCATATCCTACTGACGTCATCATCATATCTGCCTACTGCGCACCTCCTCATATCCGGATGACGTCATCATCATGTTTGCAAATATCAGGAGGTCTCTTTAAGATGATCAGTGTTAGAAATATGACCCCCGGATCTTGATGACGTCATCATCATATTAACATCATCATGATATTCGGAAGACAACCGGATATTTGGAAATATCCTCCTGATGTTCATATATCAGGTTGCACTGTAGCTCTACTATAAGATCGGGGCGATAACTGAATATGATGATGATGCTTGAAAAGATCACCCCCCGGAGATAATGCGCAAAGCCAGCAGGCGGATATCTCCTTGATATCAACATCATCATGATGTTCGAACAAACATATATCCGGGTGATATGAAAATATCACCCCCTCCTTCGGAATATCATGATGCAGATAGGCAGAAAGAAAAATATCACCCTGATATACGGATGACGTCAGCATCATCAGGATGTCAAAACAACGAACAAGAAGTGATACAACATCATCAGGATGATATTGACCAAGATCATCCTGACGTTCAAAATATGATGACCCTAGTGAATATCGGGTCGTACTTAGAACTCTTCAACAACATCATCAGGATGATATTAACCAAGATCACCCGATGATAAAAATATCACCCCGGCGAAATATCATGAAGGCAGAAAATATGATGACCTCCGCAAGCAGCAGGATGATAACTGGAAATATCATGATGATGACGACCCTTAGGAAAAAACAAGTCAGGTCGACAACTACAAGGAATAACCCCTTCAGAATAACGGGGCAACATCATCATCATGTTTGAGCAAGGTGATATTCGGAAGATCACCGGATACTTGAAAAGATCACCCCCGCAAGCAACTGAGGGCGCACTGTAGCTCACCAGTATCATCAGGATAATAAGCAAACATCACCCGACAGTTGAAATATGATGATGACGATGAGAAAAACAAGTCGACGAAGAACATGCTGATGAAGATCATCATCGAAGACAAGATGATGATGACGACCTCCTCCTCAGAAAAATATGATGCTGCAGCTGAAAAACGCTGAGGAAGTCCAACACTTATAAAAATTGGGCAAGAAGATGAAGGCTTCAGATGAAGAAACCTCCTGATCATGACAAATCAACCCCAGGTCAAAATAAGTGCTAACAGTGGCTCCGAATGGGGACGTGCAGGTGAAAACCTGCAGCGAGAACCAGATCTCCGGGCAGACCACAGACAAAAAGCCAAAAAACGCGAGCTGTACAAGGCATTTACACTACATACATATTTTACAAATGTGCACAGCAACCAGATATTCATGCAAAATAGAACTTAAGGAATTGGCCATGCACAGGCAATTCCAGAATTTCACCATCTAGGGCCTGGAGGAAATAAGAATCCTCCCCATGAGTATTGCAAACCTGATATGGGCCCATCCATAAGGGCTGAAATTTACCATGTTTACCCTTTTCCTGATCTTTAGCATTCCAAATAAGCACCAGATCATTGACTTGAAACTTCCTTTTTGTAGTTCTCCTGTCAAACTGATATTTCATATCCTGTTGTCTTTTGAGATTGATCTGGTGGGCTCTCCTTCTGTCTTCATCCAATGCAACCAGCTGATTCACTCTTTCTGTCATGGGATCTTCAATGTCCTCATCATTTTCCTGAATGAACCTATAAACTGGTAGGAGATTGTTTATGGGCAGTCTAGCTGATGCACCATATACCAGCTCAAAAGGTGACTTCCCAACAGCCCTTTTCACAGTCACTCTGTCAGCCCATACTGCTAAGTTCAACTTTGAGTCCCAAGCTCTCTTGTTCTTGTCCAGTATCCTCTTGACAATTTTCATGATGCTCTTATTGCTTGATTCTGCTTGACCATTTCCTTGTGGGTGATATGGTGATGTATATGACAGGTTTATCCCATACCTGTTGCAAAAATCAACAAATTCACCTGATCTGAAGCACATAGCATTATCAGTGATAATCTTAAATGGTACTCCAAACCTGATGATGATGTTCTCTAGTATGAAGTCTGTCACCACCTTACTTGTAGCTCTCTTAGTTGGAATGGCCTCAATCCATTTGGTAAAGTAGCCAGTTGCCACCAAAATCCAACTGTGTCCCCCACTTGATTTGTCTGCAATTTCCCCTATAAAGTCAATTCCCCATTGCTGGAATGGAGCATCCATAGGTACATTTCTGAGGGGTAAAGCACCATTATATTTCAGCTTTCCTGAGAATCTCTGGCAAGGGTCACACTTCCTTACTAACTTTTGTGCATCTGAAAAGAGAGTGGGCCACCAATATCCTGCCCTGAGAATTTTATGAGCTGTTGTTTGGGCAGTATAATGGCCACCACACAATCCTTTATGCATGTCAATCAAAATATTGTTAGCCATGTTCTTATCCACACATCTCAGCAGCACACCATCAGGATTTTTCCAGTACAGCTCACCTTGAACAACAACATACCTGATTGCATGTAGCTTCAGAGTCCTCTTTTGATTGTCACTGAAATGGGAAGGACAATTCAGATTTTACAAATAATAGACAATATCCTTGTACCATTCAGATCCTGATACACTTACATTCTCATCTTGGACTGCATTAACTTGGCATGCTTCCAAGTTTGATTGTGCCATCATCTTGGCTAATCCTTGTCCCCTTATCAACTTAGTAACTTGTATGTCTATGTTGAATTCCTGCAGTTTGTTTATCCATCTGCACCTTCTTCCAGTCACCTCCTGCTGAGTGAATATGTCTCTGACTGCTGCATGAGGCACATATGCAATTATATATGACCCTACCAAGTAAGGTCTAAAACTTTTGATGGCTCTAACAAGTGCATATGCCTGCTTTTCCATAATGTCATATTTCAACTCAGAGGCCTGCAGGGACATACTGAAGAAAGCAATGGGCTGTTCAAAACCATCTTCATTTTTCTGTAACAAACATGCAGCAACAGTATGAAAGGAAGCAAATGAGAACACTTGGAATGGCCTAGAAAAATCAGGAGATTTAAGAACAGGGGCCATCTTGATTGCCTCTTTGATATTCTGAAATGATTCTGTTGCTTCCCTTTCCCAGTTGACAATTGCATCCTTCTTCATCATCTTGGAGATGTTCCTTGTGATTTCTGCAAAGTTGGGAACAAATCTTCTAACAAAGTTTATCTGTCCAAAGAAGGACTGAACTCCTTTCACAGTTTTTGGCATTTGAATCCTATCAATAGCTGCCACTCTCTCTGGATCTATTCTGACTCCATCCTTGGAAACAATATGTCCCAGAAGTTTTCCTTCAACTACTCCAAAGGCACACTTCTTTGGGTTTAAAGAAATACCATATTCTAGTGCTCTTATGAAGATCTGCTCCAGATGCATACAATGCTGCTCCTCTTTCTTTGAGTAGGCAGTCAGGTCATCCTGATATACTGCCAGGATTGAATCAATCAGCCCTGCAAAAGCAACATCCATTGCTCTTTGAAATGTAGCACCTGCATTTGTTAGTCCAAATGGCATTCTAACATACACATACGTTCCCCATGGGGTGGTAAAGGCAGTCTTATACTGTTCTGATTCTTTTACCTTTACCTGATTATATCCTGAAAATCCATCCATCATGGATAGGAGTTCACAACCAGTCACTCTCTGCAACATAGCTTCCATATTAGGCAGTGGATAGTTATCCTTCAAAGAGGATACATTCAAATTCCTGAAATCAACACAAAGCCTAATATCACCATTCTTTTTCCTGACTGGGACAAGGTTAGACACCCAAGTTGAATGTCTTATTGGCACAATTATTCCAGCATCCCTGAGCCTTTTGAGTTCTTCTTGCATCTTGGGAGCTAAGGTAGGATTAATAGGTCTCTGCCTTTGTCTAAATGGCTTAGCTTCAGGCTTCAGTGGGATTTCATGCTGGAATAAGTCTTCTCTATAAGCTTTTAGGTCCTCATATGACCAAGCAAAAACATGTTTATACCTTTTTAGTAATGCAATCAGCATACTTCTTATGTGTGATTTGAGCTGCTTGCCAATATATACCTTCTGAGGGGCCTGAGATGTCCCCAAATTTATTTCTTCTAAATCCTCCTTATTTGTGGGGGATGTCTTTGTGACCATTTTGTCTCTACTGTCAAAGGCTCTTTCCAAAGCCACTAACCCTCTAGGGATCTTGTTAGTCTTCAACTGAATGATCTCTTTTCCCACCAGGGTCTCTTTTCCATTTACAGTCTCTACAAAAGCTTGGAAATCAATCTGTTGGTTCTCATACTCATCTATGCAGTGCAAAAATTTCAGCAAATCCCTATCATCATCAAACACTTGCCAACTGCATATGTTTTCTGGTATGGCAGGCCTAATTTTAACTTCTACATCTGTGACACCTGACAGAGTGATGTCATCTGGCCTTATTGCAATATTAGCTAAGAAATCAGCCATAACATTTTTTGACCTTTCTACCCAGCCAATTGAAAATGCATCAAATAATTCAATAGTATCCCAAACAGCATGCTTGTATTGCTTCAGTCTTTTATTCTTTGCAGCATACTTATTTCTGATTTGGGATACAATCAGCTCAGAATCTCCAAATACTCTTAACATCTTAATTCCATGTTTGAGAGCAATATTCAGGCCTAAGAGTAAAGCCTCATATTCTGCAATATTGTTTGTGCAATCAAACCTCAGCAAGAAAGAGGATTTGAGGAGCTTACCAGTTGGAGACAGGAAAACAACTCCAGCTCCAGAGCCTTCTTTTGCACAAGCTCCATCAAAAAACATGGTCCATAAGCCTTGCTGATCCAGCTCATCAATACAGGCATTTTTCTTTTTGTCTTCTGCATCATCTGAGACAACCTTGAAGTTATCACAGTCAGTGTCTACAAAGCATATCTGTTCATTTGCTTCTTGGTCTTCCACTGTCTCTGATGATCTTTGCTCTCTGCTTAGCTTGACATCCCTGCCATTCATTGGAATCATGGCATATGATAGGTCCAGCTGCATACTTCCACCAATTAGTGCTGCCCATCTTCTTGACAGCAGCATACCATACTGTGGCTTGATGTCAACCACTGTTATATTCATTTTGTATCTTTTTTCAGGAAATGCTGCCAGCTTGAAATCTACATCCTTCATGATTCCAATAACTGGTACCTCTCTGGCATCCATAGCATAACACTTTCCACATGCCTTGTCAATCTTTAATCCAGTTTGTTGCATGATAGCCAAAGGCATGACATTTGTGGATGCTCCAGAGTCAAGCATACAATTTCTAATTATTTTTCCATTTATAACCAGGGAAACATAAAATGGTTCCACCTGTGAAGGACACTTTGTCATGGTCATTCCTAAATAGACTTCAGGAGTCTCATCTTCTTCATTGCACATGACCTGTTTCTCACCCTGGGTCTGATCATTTTGCTTAGCTTGAAAAGGTACCCCTGAGATTAGGGATATTGTCCTATTCTTGATCTCTTCCACTTTCATGAGTTCCATAAGTGGAACAGAGACCTTTACCTGAGAGAGGATCTGGGCTATATCAAATGGAGCATAGTTTTGTACAACAGTTGTAGCCTGCTCCACAATTTTGCTTTTATCCTGAGCTGATTTAGTTTTCATTTTCATAGTTCCCTGATCATCATTCTTGTCTTGGGAACCTCTACTTTGATCTTCAGCCTGAGGGGTTTTGTTTTCTGGTCCTTGAGATTCATGACCTGTTCTGTATCTAAAGTTCTGTTTGTTATTTACCCACTGCCTTTTTTGTGGTTCAGTTCCTTTATGACCATGCATCAGCTGACCTGCAGAAATATCTTCTGGCTGATGTGGGCTGCCAACCTGATTTCTACCTCTGAGGTTGTAGTTGCTCTTAACCTGAGCAACTGCTGCAGCTGTGAAGGCCCTAATTTCCTCATCAGAAGGTCGTTGTAGGTTACTCAGAAAATTATGTGAGTTCTGAGCATACACATAATTATCTTCATTATCTTCATCATATGGGGACTGTTGGCAGGCCTGAACCTGATGATCTGTATTACCATCAGCATCATACAGAGTATATCCATTGCCTATGGACATCATGTTAACATCATCATCCTGCACATGATGTGGCTCATTGCATTCATTACAAGATGTAGCATTATCATACAAGGATTGAGCAATCATGCACTGTGACTGTGAATGTGGCATCTGACAGATTATACACCACGGAGCATCATTAGCAATATTTATAGTTTTCTTCAGGGGATCAGGAGTTTCCTTGGCATGTTGAGCCCTCTGATTTGTGTTGTTACGTGGATATACAGGCTTACCATCATGCCAATTGGTGTTATAAGGCATATCATGTAATGATGGCCTCTTTTCCTGCCTTTGATAGACTTGCCTATCAGGACCCATCCCTTTTTCACTTCTAGCTAATCTATAGCTCAGGTCCTTAACAACATTTGCCAGTTTGTCTATCTTATCTTCAGGAGCAGATGTACTACCTTGAGTGTTCTGAGGCTTATTTGGATTCTGCAGAATTTTTACATCATCCCTTCTATTTGTCTTGCCTGATGCTTTCCTATTGTTTTCAATATTTACTGCAATTCTGAAAGCATCCCTGAGAGTGGCAGGACCTTTATCTCTCAGTCCATATGCAGTCTTTGCATCAAAGGCATTGATGTACAAAATTATGCACATTGGTTCATTTGGCCTCATATGATGTGGCAATTTGTTCAACACTTTAGTAAATCTTGCATTAAAGTCTGCAACCTGCTCATTTGACCCTTTGGTGATACTGGTGAACTCATTTACAAAGAAGCTAGGGTCAGTTTTATCACCATATTGCTCCTTGAATATCCTCTTAAAATCATCCCATGATGATATACTCCGGTCAGGCAGATTCCTGTACCATTCTCTTGCCTCATCTATTAAGGATTGCATGAATGACTTCATGAAAACATCCTCATGCTCAACCTCAAAATTATCCATGACATTTTGGAAGGCCTTTAGATGATCTTCTCCTGACACTGTATTGTTTCCTGAAAACTTAGGCACTTGCAGCCTCAGATGCTTATCAATGGGGTTAGGATACCCAGGAATACCATCAAACACCAGCTGCCTGAATCTATCTAACTGCATGGGCTGTCTGTTTGGCTGATTAATATTAGTATTTCTATTTGCATTTTGGTTTCCTGCATTGTTTAGTGGTATCCTAGCATCATTCACATTTTGTCTGTCATCATGATGCTGATGTTGCATTTCATATCTTTGCTGATGTCTTTGCATATTTGCATTTTCTAAGGTAGGAACTAAATTATTTTGGGCAGTTCTCAAGGCTTGCACTTTCTGTTGTATATCATCTCTGATTTTCATGGCTTGTAGGTATTCTAGTTCTGCTCTTAGACTTTTGATTTCTTCAGCCAACTGTTCATCCTTAGGTCTGGAGGTAGATGGTCTCATACCATTTGGATCATCATCTTCATCATCCCTTAGAGACTCTGCCTCTTCAAACCTTTCACTTGGGTCTAGAAAAGGGCGTTCTTGGAACACCTCTGACCTCATTCTCATACTACCACCCTGTTGCCTCTCATATGCACCTTGGATATCAGCTTCTGCAGTTGAAAAATAAGGCGCATGCTGTCCTGATGGCCTAGGGTTATCTTGTACCTCATCACTTTTTCTAGGGGAACCCTCAAGACTAACTGAGACAGTTCCCTTTCTTCTATACATCATTCTTTTTGTTAATGGTAGCTCTTCAAATAGAGGATTTTGTTGGGATCTTCTCCCCTGCATATAAATTTTACTTTGACCGGTTGGGAGATTACTTCGGAGTCGCCACCTATTTCTAGGAACTGTTTTCTTCTGAAAACCAGGGTTCTTTCACAAGGTTCCCCAGCAGAGTAGATTACTGTTGCTGACTCAGATGGGTCACATATATATCACTGGAGATGATTAGATAGCACTTTTACTTCTCATTCCCCAGCGGAGTCGCCAATTTCTGTTGACTTTTTCCCAGACTGGATGCTTATTCCCAGATTTCCCTACAAGGTAGCCATCAGTGATCAACAGGATCTCTGGGCCAGGGGGTCAACAGTGTAGGAGATAGACTCTATATTTTATCTCCTCTTCTTCTTCAGGCTCTGCAAGACCTAGGGGGGTATTCCCTACTCAACATCCATGAGGATATGCATGCAAGGCTGGGATGTTGACAGAAAGCAGATGAGTCCTCCTGTAAGTAGACCAAAACTGAAAGATAAGGGCAAAGGGGCTAGCTTTGGGCCTATTTGCAGTTGTAGACAGAGGACTGAGGTTCCTAAAACTAACTCTAATGTCCTAATGTTGGTTTTAGATTTTGCTTTGGAGTTTAAGTGTGGATGCAAAGCTGGATATGGTTATAACACAAAACAAAGCATGATTGGTGCCTATCCAGGGCCTGGAGTCAGTAGACATACACCTGTGAATGATCAGCATGAACAACTAAAACTGGATTTCAAGGGGATCTATGTGATACCTGCCTTATAGGCATCTCCCAATACAGAGTGTTAGGTTATCTCTACTTATGGTATCCCTACTGCAGTATACCCTTCCCAATGTTCAACCTGAAAACAGTTTAATCTACCCCTTGAGTAGAAGTTAGAAGATCAGACAGTCAACATAGGAATTCTATGCTCTAGAATCTAAACATTACCAAACATCCAGATTCAGAAGAAGAATACATGCAATACTGGAGACAGAATTAACACAACACATGCTAAACAGCATTTCTCATATAAGTTTAATCATGAAATCAGTGGGTTCATGCCAAAAACAAACAACAAGAGATACATAAACTCACAGGTAAGCTGTACAGAGCAACCAGATCAGCTTGTTATGCATTACAGAGCCAAAATCATCAACTTTCAACAACCTCTCAAATGAGCAAGACCACCTGCTTATAACAGCCAGGTAGGTGCTCAGCAATTAATTACATGGTTGACCAAAATTTCGCCAGATACACAGTATCAGGAAAATGGCGCTCAAACACAACCAGATTGGCGCCCAAACTTGAATGCAGCAGGTAGGGGAGGAGACAGGAAGATTTCTCGAGCCCTGCGCCCCTGTCCGCTGATGTACACCCTCAGTCGGGTACATGATCCATCCACACCATCGCCCATACCTCTGCAACAATCGCCATTAATGGCGCACCAACCCGCGGCCTTGGGAAGAACATCATACAGACTATCGCAAGCATTTCCCGCCGAGATTCATCATCATGATGTTTGAAAATGCAGGATAACAATATCCCACATGCACGCCGCGATGACCTCAATAACACTTTATATACTAGGTCATGAGCATATATCATGTCGGTGCTTTTGCTCCTGACGACACTAGTATAGACCTCATCATCATCATCCTCCAGCAGCATGATATCCTGTTGTTAGAAATATCACCCTGACGTCATCATGATATTTGAAATATACCCTTCATGATAATCGGCACAACCTGATCCATCGGAGGAACATCCTCCTGCTGAGCTTATAACAAAAGTCTGGCCAATGAACATCCTGATGACGTCATCATCATATCCTACTGACGTCATCATCATATCTGCCTACTGCGCACCTCCTCATATCCGGATGACGTCATCATCATGTTTGCAAATATCAGGAGGTCTCTTTAAGATGATCAGTGTTAGAAATATGACCCCCGGATCTTGATGACGTCATCATCATATTAACATCATCATGATATTCGGAAGACAACCGGATATTTGGAAATATCCTCCTGATGTTCATATATCAGGTTGCACTGTAGCTCCACTATAAGATCGGGGCGATAACTAAATATGATGATGATGCTTGAAAAGATCACCCCCCGGAGATAATGCGCGAAGCCAGCAGGCGGATATCTCCTTGATATCAACATCATCATGATGTTCGAACAAACATATATCCGGGTGATATGAAAATATCACCCCCTCCTTCGGAATATCATGATGCAGATAGGCAGAAAGAAAAATATCACCCTGATATATGGATGACGTCAGCATCATCAGGATGTCAAAACAACGAACAAGAAGTGATACAACATCATCAGGATGATATTGACCAAGATCATCCTGACGTTCAAAATATGATGACCCTAGTGAATATCGGGTCGTACATAGAACTCTTCAACAATATCATCAGGATGATATTAACCAAGATCACCCGATGATAAAAATATCACCCCGGCGAAATATCATGAAGGCAGAAAATATGATGACCTCCGCAAGCAGCAGGATGATAACTGGAAATATCATGATGATGACGACCCTTAGGAAAAAACAAGTCAGGTCGACAACTACAAGGAATAACCCCTTCAGAATAACGGGGCAACATCATCATCATGTTTGAGCAAGGTGATATTCGGAAGATCACCGGATACTTGAAAAGATCACCCCCGCAAGCAACTGAGGGCGCACTGTAGCTCACCAATATCATCAGGATAATAAGCAAACATCACCCGACAGTTGAAATATGATGATGACGATGAGAAAAACAAGTCGACGAAGAACATGCTGATGAAGATCATCATCGAAGACAAGATGATGATGACGACCTCCTCCTCAGAAAAATATGATGCTGCAGCTGAAAAACGCTGAGGAAGTCCAACACTTATAAAAATTGGGCAAGAAGATGAAGGCTTCAGATGAAGAAACCTCCTGATCATGACAAATCAACCCCAGGTCAAAATAAGTGCTAACACTCCCACTAAGGACTGTACAAAAAAATAACTACAAAATTATTGTATGAGAATATGATAACTAGATTTAGATGTCCACTAAGCATCACAAGTGACCAAGGAAAACATTTTGTAAATAACATGATTGTAGAGCTACTACAATCTTTTGTGATAGCACACAACAAAATCTCACCATATCATCCACAGGCAAATGGTGCAAGTGCAGCCTTAAAAAAATTATTGGGAAGACATTGACAAAAATGTGTGATGAAAATAGAATAGATTGGGATCTAAAAGTACCCACGGTACTTTGGGCCTACCGCACAACATATAAAAGGACCACAAATTTCACACCATATGAATTAGTATATGGCCTGGATGCTACTATACCGATACATTTTATACTACCCAATTTTCATACCGCACAGACTCTAAATCTTAATGTAGAGGAATTCCTGACACAAAGGATTGAAGAATTGGAGAAAATGGATAAAAATAGGTTATTGGCAGCTTATAACATGAATCTAGAAAGGAAGCACCAGAAAGATTGGCATGATAGAAACCTGTGGATGAAAAATTTCAAAGGAGATTTAGTACTTTTATATGATAGTAAGCTTAAGAAACAAGGAAAACTAAAAATAAGATGGTTAGGATCATACTACATAGAGGAAATTGAAAAATTTGGAGTTGTAAGACTAAAAGATAAGGAAGACAAATTAGCAGCTAGATATGTCAATGGAGCTCATCTGAGACATTATCAAAAACCTCTTGGATGAAAAGGTCAAATGTGGAACATACTGTAACATAGTATCATAGCAATTGTATCATAGAAATAGTATCATAGCAATTGTAACATAGTATCATAGCAATAGTATCATAGAAATTGTATCATATTGTAACATATTGTATCATAGACTAACTATTGGCAGCTGAGAACACTAAACAAATATAAAAACCCGTGAAAACCACAATAGATAAATGTCATAAATGCATAAAGTAACTAATTAGGAGTATATATACCCTAAACTACCCTACAAATCTCATTTGCATCCAAAATACTTTGAGAATTTTAGACCTTTGTAGTGTAAGAACTAAGAAGAGAGTAAACCCTAGCTAACAAGCTAAGAAAGAAGAGATGGCTACACCAGTGCTCATTGATGTGATAGAGACACCAAGGCCTAAATATAATAAATGCCCATTCAAGGCGATGGAGGTAGACAAAAAGGAGCATTCTCTAGAGTACCAGCAGATGTGGGGTACATAGAAGACGTCAGAAAATACATCCATACTACCATCTTCGAGATAGATCACATGAAGTTTAAAGAATTGAGAGATACATTGCTTAGAGATACAGGGTACTCAATTGAATATCAAAACATTGCCATAAAGAAACTTGATGTATGGAAAGATTATCCAGACTTCAGTGATGCTTATGAGTGGGTTTGAATCATACTTAGTAGAATTCATGATGAATTCATATATCTAGACAAACCCTACTAGATCACTAAGGATGCAATTAGGGATGTGACCAGACTCAGCCCAACAAGACTAGTACCAGGAATGAAGGCCATCAAAAATGATAGTCACTAATCTTATAAGGGAAAAACCTGATGGGCGGAGCCTAAGTATTAAGGATATAACATATCTAGGGGTTCGGTATGTAACAATGGGGATATCTTACAAAGTATATTATGCAAATAGAGAGGGATTTGCTACCACCACTATAATACATACAGCATATCAAATGGTAAAAGATGGCAAAGACTTTGACCTCTATAAAGTGATGAGAGAGAAACTGATGGAGAACTTGAAGCAGACCAAGGAGTCCAACTACAACTTCCAGTATGGTACCCTAATCATCTATCTAGTATTTTATTTCCTAAATGAACTATTGGGATTCAAAGGTAAAGTATGGCAAGAACACCTCATAATTGCCGGACAAATCAAATACCACATTAGAATCTTTAGTGATACCTGCATATAGTAGGGCCACTAGAGTGGGTCCCGCATATACCATTGTGTACTTCACTTAGGGCAGTTTGATATTCCTCACTATCGAGACATCTAAGGAGAGTACCATCGAGACCTCTGCGATATAAGATATTGGCAACAATGGCATACCGGGATGCCTGACGGATGAAGGTTCATTTTTGGTTACTAGAGAGATCCGGTGGGAGGGTATTCTCTTTAAGATAGGCAAATATTTTTCCATAGAGGGGGGAATCGGCTCCAACAATGTGGCAAATGATATGGGATTCTGGGGTGTCATATGCAAGACAGGATACTGGCTCTACCAAGAACTCATAACGTGATTGATTATCCAGAATATCAAGGAGAGATGCAATCATGGCCATGGCATCTGCAACTTTGTTCTCAATCCTTGGTATCTGTTCAAAAGAGATCTTGACAAAGTATTCTTTGAAGTCATCTACCATTCTTTTGTAAGGGATTAATTTCTCATCTTTTGTCTCATAGTCGTCATTTACTTGATTTATAACCAGCTGTGAGTCGCCATATACCTGAAGTTCTTGGATATTCCATTCAACTGCTAGCTTGATGCCAATGACAAGGGCTTCATACTCTGCCACGTTGTTAATGCAAGGAAAGAGTAATTTGTATGATTTAGGAATGGTGTCGCCATTAGGTGTGATCAACAAGATACCTGCTCCTGATCCATGCTGAGTGTATGATCCATCGAAGTACATTTTCTAGGTTGCTGTGTTTATGTGAAAGATAGATTTATCTGGAAATTCAAAGCTCAAAGGGCTGTGATCTGTTAGAGGTGCATTTGCTAGTTGATCTGCAAGTAATTGGTCTTTTATTGCTTTCCTGTCTACATATTTGATATCGAACTCACTGAGAAGCATGACCCATTTGGACAATCTGCTTGTAAGGGCTGCTTTGTTGAGTAAGTACTTGAGTGGATCAATCTTTGCTACCGGTTTGATAGAATGTGACATGTAATGTCTCCACTTTTGTGAGGTGAAGACCATAGTGAGGCATGCTCTTTCAATTGGTGTGTACTATAGTTCATATCCAACAAGTGTTCAACTGATATAGTATATTGCTTGTTCTTTCCTGTCATAGTTTTGCTGTGCAAGGAGAGCTCCCAGAGCTATTGGTGTGGCTGAGATATACAGTAGCAGAGGTTTTCCTTGAATCAGTGGCATCAATACAGGTGGCTTCATGAGATACTCTTTTAACTGTTGAAAC
This sequence comes from Cunninghamia lanceolata, assembly GCA_027924645.1. Taxonomy (NCBI): domain Eukaryota; kingdom Viridiplantae; phylum Streptophyta; class Pinopsida; order Cupressales; family Cupressaceae; genus Cunninghamia; species Cunninghamia lanceolata. The sequence goes on from BSBN01000243.1 coordinate 460,612, forward strand.
GCTTGCTCACATGAATCATTCCATTTGAAAGGGACATTCTTATGTAGAAGGTGAGAAAATGGGTGGCACTTGTCTACCAATTGAGAAATGAACCTTATGATAGATTGTGATTTTCCCTGTAGAGATCTTAGCTAAGTGAGATTCTTAGGAGGTGGCATTTCCATGATGGCCTTTACTTTAGCGCGGTCGACTTCAATTCCATTAATAGATACTATGTATCCCAGTAGCTTTCCTGAGGTAACTCCAAACACGAACTTCTTTGGATTGAGGCGCACATTAAACTTTTCCAATCTATTGAAGATTTTGTCTAGTATTGCCAGGTGTCCTTCTCTTGTGAGTGATTATGCTAGAATGTCATCAACATAGTCTTCCATTATAGTGTGCATCATGTCGTGGAGGATTGCGGTCATAGCTCTCTGATATGTTGCACCGGTATTTTTCAAACCAAATGGCATGACACACCAACAATAGGTGCCCCAAGGACATGTGAATGCAGTCTTGTGTTGGTCTTTAGGTGCAATTTTTATCTGGTTGTATCCAAAAAAACCATCCATTAGTAATAGCATGGTGTGCCCTGCCGTGAGATCTACAATCATGTCAATGTTTGGTAGGGGGAAATCATCTTTCAGACAAGCTTTGTTCAGGTCCCTGAAGTCATTACATATTCGGACTCTGCCATCTAGTTTGGCAACTAGTACTATGTTTGAAACCCACTCAGGATAGTCTATTGATCTGATGAATCCGGCATCCAATAGTTTCTTTAGTTCCTCTTTTACCATGAGGGCCACATGTGGGTGCATCTTTCTGAGTTTTTGCTTTACCAGTTTACCTCCTGGAGCTAGAGATAAGTGATGCATTATAAGATTCGGATCTAGTCCTAGCATATCTGCATATGTCCAAGCAAAGTTGATTTGTTTTCTCTTGAAGAAATCTGTAAATACTGGTTTTTCTTGTTCTGTTAAAGCCTTTGCCATGTGGATCATTCTAGGATCATCACCTATGCTGGCATTGATCAGTTTTGTTGATTCTATCAAGATTGAAGATCTCTCCTAATGTATAAGATTGGGTAGAGGGTCAAGCCTTCCATCCTTCAGTGCCTCAGAGAGGTTTTCACCATTGGATACGTCTTTATTTTTACTTTTTTCATGATCTAACACTACCGCGGAACGGTTTTCACCATTAGATCTTTCTTTCATTTTGACATTTTTGAGACTGAAAGGCTTGGCACTCTCTCCAAAATAGGCCTTCTCAAGGAGTTCTATAGCATAGCTAGCTCTGTGGTCCCCTGCGGGTATATGATCTCTAAGCTCAAGATAGTCTATGATGGCTTCATTGTTCTCAAAGGTATCGAGCTCAAGGGTAGTACCTTGTAAGTCCCAATCTATGAGTTAAGGGTGCACCAAAGGTAAGGGATCATTGGGTTGGTCTAGTTCGATGGTGTTGATAGTTAGGATAGAGTTGTTAAAAGCATGGATGAAATCTACAATGGTACTCTCTATTAGTGGATCCGTCAAGGGTGGTATCATTCTTTCCTCACTACTTTCACTATCGTTATTACGCGGGTCAGACTCTAGCGGTCTAGCCCTTGGACCTTGTGGCTCATTTGCATGGGTTGGGTAATACTCATGGATAATTTCAATGCCTTTATCATCACAAGATAGTTCAAAGAGGTTCTCCCATTCATATTCATTGGAATTGGTCTCAATACCCAGTTGCAGTTGCTGAATTTGATCAACTAGATTACTAGTGGATGTTTCTGGTTGTTTACCTTTATTCCTCTTTGCTCTGTTGGTTCTTGATGTGCTATTGTAACCTAGCCCTATAGTGTCTTGGGCTGTCAAGGTATGAGGTTAGATGGGTTCAGTGATACCATCTTTTCTTGAACCAAGTGGACCGTGTCCTTCATACCCCATTCTTTGTAGCATTTGGAATCCTTGACCATATTATTCAGTTGGTATAGTGTGATGGTCATGTTGTGTTGATGAACTACCTTCATCCTTGTATAACCACTACAGGATATCTTTCTCATCACTCTCATCTTCAAGGCTGCCACATTTGACAAATGGTCCTTTGGTAGCTTTGTCTGCTTTGGGCTTGCTCAGAGTAGGTCTTCCATATGATCTTGGAGATAGGGGGAGTTGTGCCAAGCAGAGGGATTGGGAGATTGTGTACTCACCCAAGCCTTTATCCTTGAGTTTGAGGTTGGGTTGGGACATCTTTGAAGAGGAAGCAAGTGTAGCTGGGTCAATATGAGATGAGGATGAAGCAGAAGCACGATTGTTAGGAATTACCACTTCAGGTTTAGGATGAATGGAGTTACAATACTGAAATAGATTGGGGTCACCTTGAATGGTGATCTCTTGACCTTCGTAAGGGAATTTGATACATTGATGGTATGTCGACAGCACTACTTTCAGAGCATGTATCCACGGTCTTCCAAGAAGAATGTTATATGCTAGTTCCATATCGAGGACTTGGAAAGCCACATATTTAACTATAGGTCCCACTCTAATTGGTAAAATAACAATTCCCTTGGAAGTTCTCTCCTCCTCATCATAGGCTTTGATAGTGATTTTCTTCTTTGGATCTATAGCCTTCTCTGAAAACCCCAATGTAAGGATTAGCTTCAAGGTGTAAATATTCAAACCAGCTCCTCCATCAATTAAGACTCTCTGTATCTTGTGTTTGTGAATGAAGGCTTCGATATGAAGAGAGCCGTTATGGGGTTGTGTGATTGACATATCATCCTTTTCAATGAATGATAGGGAATGAGGTGAGGTAATGTGACCTACCATGATTTGGAATTATTCTTCGATGAGGTTTGTAGGGACGGAGGCTTCCACTAATGCTTTGTCAAGAATGGCCCTATGAGACGGGGATAGACGTAGAAGTTCCAGGATGGAGATATGTGCAGGTGTCTTATGTAGCTGATCCAAGATACTATACTGATTAGCCAGAGTGGCGGGGCTCCTTTAAAAGTGACTCTATTATTACGGGTGGTGACATTGCAATCTAGATCTTTGTTTATAGTGATCACATTGATGTGTGAGTCACTTTCTGAGATGTGGTTAACAACATAGTTAAAGGTGACATTTGTGTAATTGGCATTGTTATTTCCACCATTTTTTCGGTTGGAAGGCCCTCCCTGTTTGTAGTTGGGAAGAGGATCCTTGAATGCCTAGTGATCATTGTTAGAGTTATGCCCATCAAGTGATATTTTGTTTTGCTCAATCAGATCTTGGACAGTGTGCTTGAGCGCAATACAATCATTAGTTTTATGCCCCCTATTTCGGTCGTATTCACAGAAATCGTTGTCGTTCCACCAATGGGGTTTCACTTTGGGTTCATATTCTCATGTCGAGGGAAGTGTTATGTTCTTGTTTGTGATTAACTTCTGTAGGATAGTTTCCAATGATTCTCCCAAAGGTGTGAGTTTTCTCCTAGGTTGAAAGTTGGTAAACTGTGATTCAGTGTTTCTTGGTTTGTTTTGTGGGGGGTTGTTTTGAGGAGTTGATAAGTTGAAAATTTGTTGCTTAGGTGCCGCATTCTTGGCATCCACCACCCCATCATTCACAATGTTTTTGTTCTTCATCCAGAATCTTGGTTTGTCTCCATTGGTGTTGGTACTAGGGGTGTCCTTATAGAGCTTTATTTGACCTTTGGTGATTAAAGCTTTTTCAATGATGAGACCCATCTCAATGACCTTGCTAAAGGAAGTAGGACATTAGATTTGTATCTGATAGCTCAGGTCAGTTTGTAAGTTGTGCACTAACATTTCCAACATTTGTTTTTTAGACATCTAGTGTGGACACTTACTTGCCAACTGTCTCCATCTTTGTAGGAAGGCGGTGAAAGATTCCCCACCTTTTTGCTTGGTGTTACAAAGATCCAATATTGAGGTGTCATACTCAATATTGTAAGAGAAGTGGGTGACAAATTTGTCTACAAGTTCATTGAATGTTTTAATGCCAAGTGGTAGTCTAGAAAACCACTCCATGGCTTGTCCTCCCAAGCTTCTTGGAAATAGTCGCATAAGGTAAGTGTCATTATGTGCGACCTCAAGGCATGCAGCATTGAATTCCCTAATGTGGTCCCTTGGATCACCCTTTCCTTGATATTTATCAAATTTTGGCACCTCAAATTTAGAGGGGAAAGGTATCATGATTAAGGTCCTATCAAAAGGATATGGGGAAATATCCTCTAGGGTGTAATGTTTAGTCGATGCTCCTATTTGCATGTCCATGAATTGTTGTTGTAATGCTTGGATTTGTTGGTTCACTAGACTTAGGGCATCTGTAGCATCAGTGGTTGTTTTGCTTTTGTCTGAAGGTGTTTCTTCCTCATGTCTACTTCCCTCAGGGTTTCTTTCTTCCTTAGTTTCTTTTAGAGCCTCTACATCAAAATCTTTAGGGAGCTTGACTCCTAGATGTGCTAGGTGTAAAAAGAATTTGGTAGGGTCTTGGGCAAGTACCTTTTCCAATAAGCGTTGAAATTTTGGGTCATGCTGCGTTTGAAGGATCTCTTCCATAGAAATTTCTTCATCACTTTCGTGAGCATTTGGAACAATTTTCTTAGCCATTTCAATCTGCTTTTGTTTTTGTAATCTTGTTAAGACCATGCAAGGTGACTAGAGATGGGATGAAGTGAACTTTTTGAGCAAGGTCCTAGAATGTGACAAGATTTTAGCAAGGTTCTCCTTAGATCTAAGTGGTGTCAAACAAAGTTGGGTGTGCAAAACAATAGTCGAAGTAAGGATGATAGAAATCCGTTTACTTGATGTTGACTATTCTAGCACAATCCACTAGTAGAGTTCTGAGAGAAAAGGATAAGTGATCCTTGATAGTGGAGACTCCCTAGGTTTGTTTGAGGTTTGATGCGATCAAGAAGAGCTTGGTTCTAACCTTGTTGGACTTTGGAAGAGTTTTTGCAAGATTTTGGATGATATGGTGTGGAAAAGCAGCTATGATATGGAAAAAGAGGGAAATGGTTGTCTTGCAAGATTTTAATCAAATTTTGGAAAAACTAAGATAGGTTTGAAATAGTTTTTGAAAAGTTGAAAATTTTTCTTTTGGAAGGTATGGATTTGTTCTTTGGATTGGATGTGCAGCAATAAATGCGCCATAATAGAGCGTAAAAGCGCTACAAGTCTGATCAAATGCACAACTCTCGCAATGTTTTAAATGCACTGGAACAGAGTTTGAAAGCGTTGCAAGTCTCAGCAAATGCACTGCTAGTCGGGGCAAATGGGCAATTCTAATTTTTGTCTTGGTTTTTCAAAGTTTTTGGAACGTTTTTCAAGATTTTTCTATTTTTGGTTCAAAAACTTGGTTTTTTTGAGAATTGATTTTCAATTATGGCAAAGACACAGCAAACACATAGAAGTTTGCATGATTTTTATCTTTTGTTATTTTTTGTATTATTTTGGACTATTTTGACTCAAAAACAAGTACACCCTAGGCTAGATAGGATAGTATTTGTTGAATCCTCTAGCTATGCATACTCAAAGTGTGTAGCTCCAGAATCTAGTAGCACCGGCTCCCCTCCACGGCACTCACATCTCACGCATACCAGATCTAGGTTTCCTTAGGCTCGTACCCCCATCGAACCTTAGGATTGTCCCTGCTACCTCTACTAAGAGTCACATGAATCGAGGCCGCTTCAAAGGCTCTGCCCTTTGCATCAACAAATAGGAGTTTTTGGTGTAGACACCCTAAAATGACCATGTCTTCGAATCACTTGCATTTCATCTAATCTATAGCATCACCTACATTTCAACATTAATTAAATAATCAGCTGTTAGAAGAAATACCTTCTGTTTTGACTGTGGATGATAATGCTGACATTTTGAAAACTGTTACTGAGGAAGAAGTCAGGGCTATTGTCTTTTCTATGGGCCCTTATAAAGCCCCTGGTCCTGATGGATTTCCTCCGGTGTTTTTTCAAGAATTCTGGGAAATCATTGGGTTTGAGGTCATTACTGTTGTTAAAGACTTTTTCAGGACTGGTAAGCTCCTTAGACAATTTAATAACACCTATATTACTTTGATTCCTAAAAAACCCAACCTTGATATGTTCAAGGATTTCCAGCCTATAAGCCTCTATAACACCTTTTATAAAATTTGTACTAAGTTATTGGTTTTTAGATTGCAACCTTATCTGGATAAGATCATTTCTCCAATGCATAAAGGTTTTGTCCCTGGCAGGCAGATCTTGGATGTTGTTCTTGCTACTCATGAGACTATTCATTCCATGGAAAAAAGTCGGATACCTAGCATGGCTCTCAAACTTGACATCTCTAAAGCTTACGACCGGGTTTCTTGGCAGTTTCTATTCAAAATTCTTTGCAAATTTGGTTTTAATGATAAACTCCTCCTTCTTGTCAAGGAAGTTGTTACTACTACTAAATATTTGGTTCTTGTGAATGGTATCCCAAGAGGGTTTTTCTCCCCTTCTAAGGGAATTTGGCAGGGAGACCCTCTCTCTCCCTACCTTTTTATTATGATTGCTGAGGTGCTGGGTAGATCATTTTTAAACAAAGTCTCTTCTAAAGTTATCACTGGGATTAAACCTGCCACTTCCCTTACTCCTTTGACGATCCAATAGTTTGTGGATGATACTATTCTATTTGGCATTTCTTCCGTGGTGGAGGCTTCTACTTAGAAAAGGTTACTAAATGAGTATGCTCAGGCTTCTGGGCAACATATAAATTTTCAGAAGAGCAATGCTTTTTTCTTCAATACTCCTGATGATCTTCAAAGAAAAATTGTTAAGATTCTTGGTTGTGTTGCTGCTAATCTCCCTTCTATTTATTTGGGCCTTCCCCTCACTATTAAAGATATCACCCCTGCCTTTTGGCACAGCATTATTGAAAGGACTCAGAGAAAGCTCATGGGCAGAAAAGGCAAACTTCTCAGCAATGCTGGGAAACTTCAACTTTTACGAGCCTCCCTTCAAAGCATTCCCATGTACTTCCTATCTCTTTTTAAGATGCCTAGATACCTAGCTAAAAAACTGGAATAGATACAAAGGACTTTTTTATGGATTGGAATGGAGGAAAAGAAAAGGATTTCTTTGGTCAAGTGGGAGCAGGTCTGCTGTCCTAAATCTCATGGGGGTCTTAACATCAAGACTGTCCAAAGCATGAATAAAGCCCTACTATCCAAGGTAATGTGGAACTTCATCAACAAAAATAAAGATTGGGGAGATATAATGAAGGCTAAATATCTCAAAGATTCTGATAGCTACTTGGTACTTGTTCAAGAAGATATTCCACCAGGTTCTGCCATCTGGAACAAAATGCTTAAAACTAGGAGCTTCATTAGAAAAGGTATGAGATGGAAATTAGGGGACAGTTCTCTCATCAACTTCTGGGAAGACCCCTGGTTAACTAATCAGGCTCTCTCAGGCCAAATTGATAACAAAGATATTGTTTCCTTGGCCAAGCAATTTTTTGGCTCTAAAGTTAGTAATTACCTTACCCAAAGCCAGGGGCTTAAAAGGTGGAAGAAACTGGTATAATGCACCATGAATAACCCCGAGTTTCATCAAAAATTAAATATGGTTCAACAATTAATGATGGATACCAGACTTCCTTTATTCCCTTGGAAGGATGAACTCCTGTGGCATGCTGACAAAAAAGGGAGATTCTTGGTAAAATCTGCTTACCTTCTGCTGGTGGAGGATGTCAACAAAGATGAGATATGGGAGAAAGTCTGGAATTGTAAAAATCTTCCTAAAATCAACTTCTTTTGGTGGACTGCCACCCATAATATAATTTTGACTCAGGATAACCTCCAATGTAGAGGGTTGCAGCTTGTCAACAGATGTGTTCTTTGTTGTAATCAAGGAGAAATTGTGGCACATCTCCTCATTCATTGTGATTATGCTCGTGATATTTGGAGCAAAATTCTGGAAAAATTTGGTATACAATGGGTTTTTAATAGAGATATTTATGATTGTATCGCCAGTTGGAATGTTCCCCTTAAACACCCTTGGTTGTAGGAATTATGGAAGCAGACCCTTCCTTCACTTGGGTGGGCCCTGTGGAAAGAAAGAAACATTAGGATTTTTCAGGACACTCATAGGTCCCTGAAGCAGGTTTGGATCTCTTTATTTAAGGCTATTGTTGAAAATGTCTCTAATGCCAACATTAAACCTGCAGATCATCCTTTGACCAAACAGGAATCTTGGGTGGCTTCTAACTGGGGTTTGCTAAACCAAATCTCAGCTTTTGATGACACGAAACTTTAGAAAAGACTTAATACTATTTGGGCCCAGCCTGAGCCGGGGTGGTTGAAACTTAATTTTTATGGTGCTGCTAAAGCTGATAGTTGTGCCAGCAGAGGAGGTATAATAAGGGATGAACATGGTGATCTTGTTGCGGCTTATGCTGGAGGAATTGGAAAGCATTCTAACAACATTGTTGAGGCAATGGCCCTCCTCTGGGATCTCAAAGTGGCAATCTCTTTGGGGATTAGCCATCTCCACATACAAGGTGATTCTAAAATCATTCTGGATGCGGTTACCGGTCTCTCTACTTGTGGGTGGAAGCTGAGTGACATTATATCTGATATTCAAATCATTCTCCATGTCATCCTAAATGTCTCTTTCTCCCATACTTATAGGGAAGGCAACTCGGATGCTGATGGTCTTGCCAACTTGGGTCAGGAATTTCAATTATGACGGGTTTGGCACCAAATTAGTAGCATTCCTGGTCACATTGGAATGCTTATTCACAAGGAGAAGAAATCTATCATTACATGATGTCTACTCAAGTGTCGAGTGATGAGGTGGCATGTTTTTCCACCCTGTCTAGGCTTATTCACGACCCCCATGTGAATTGGCAGTGGCGTCTATACTCCCTTCATGTGAAATTGATACTCATTATTTGGGTTGCGTTTTGGAACTTAAAGTGTCATGATTGGCGTCGGCTGGCTCTTGTTCACATGAATATCGCTTGGTGGATTCCTCAGACGGGTATTCTGTAATTTACTTATCTTCTCCTGCTGGGTATTGCGGCGTGGGCTAGTATGGGTGGTGAAAGAATTCATACTGAACCAAACACCTATAATGAATTCAAAGATAATGCCATTGTCTGGCATTACTGCAAGGAGGGGGGCATCATTCCATTCCTGGAATGCCTTAACGGGCATGATGAGTCGCTATCCATCTAGTGTGTTTCTTTGTGGGTTAACAGATGGGTCACCATTGGCAGTGTCAGCTTTGAGATCTTAGAGAAAAGTATTACTGAGGCGATGGGCTTATCCCTTAAAGGCATTAAGTTGTTGAGAAAGTTGAGGGTTTCTGACGTGCAAAACCAAAAGCTTTTCTTGGGTGACGGCGAAGAGCTGGTACCCTACCAGGGAGGGTTTGAAAGGGCGCAGCTTCCTCAGCCATGGGTGGACATGTTCTTTTTAATCATGAAGTACTTCACATTGGAAGTCTGTTATGCCAGGTTCTATTACTACCATCTTCCCCTGCTCAATCATTTTTGTAGAAACTTGGCTATTTATTTCCCTTACTACCTGCTTTGTTCTTTAGAACACTCGGTTAAAAGGGTTCATAAGAATTTAACCGCTAGGCCTTTGGAGAAGCCTGTGCCCCTCCACCAAGGCCTCATACATAGACTTTACCAGTTTCACTTGGCCCTAATGCCCCCTGCCACTCTCCATCTCCCGGCTGTGGAACCCTCCCCTAATACTCCGTCGACTTCTCTCAATTGTGATTCCCTTCACACTCCTGTGAATAATAGTCATGTTGGCCCGACTTCAGCCTCTGTGAAAACTAATACCCCCACCCCTGGGTCTACCTCTACCTCTAAGTTGAAAGACTCTGTTAAGTCTAGGAAGCGGCTTCATCACCTCTCTAAGCTAGCTAAGGAAGCGGCTATTCTTAGCTCCCTCAAAGATAGTCATGAGACCCCTAAAGGTAAAAATTTGTCTGCTGAGAACCCTGCTAAAAAGGCTAGAAAGGGCAAAGGGAAAAGCATAACCCCTGCTATCAGACGCACTACCAGAATTGCTGGAAAGCCAGCCCCCAAGGTTAAACTCATAGACTTCTCAGAAAGTAAGGCTTCTTCTCACGATGAGGATGCCGAGAGTGATGATTTGAAGGAAATTTACATGGAAAATCCTATTTCTGGAGAGTAGTTAGATGGCCACGACTCTCTACAGAATGATTGCAGGGACAGCCCCGAGAATGTGACTAGTGATGAAAATGAGTTTGACCATCAGAGCCCTATGGAGGCCTAGTATGATACTGGCAAAGGAGAGGAGAACATGACTAAGCAAAATCCTACTGGTGCTGAAGAGGTGGAAGCGAACAGTCAGTCTGTCCCTGAAGATGATGATGTCAGGGCTACTACTGAGGATGGCAATGTGAATGAGGACAGGGACATCAACTCTCTTTTTGCTGAAGTGACTCAGTTAAAGGATAAGATGGTGACTCTACAGCTCAAGTTGTCTACTCTTTATAAGTTCATTACCCACATGCTATGCAGGTCTTCCATGATCAACTTAACCCTTTTGCAGGATATTCAACTTCTCTCCCAGGGAGCCGACAATGACAGAACTCAGGAGTTGGAAAAAGTTTTTGAATTTTTTGAAGTTCTTGCTAAAGATTGGGAGGACTCTATGTCCTAGTGTGCCTTCTACTGTCTGGTTGCTGGTTTTTTGCTGTTACTTACTTTCTGCCGTTTGTTTGCTGTTGTTTCCTGGGTTTTGGTTCTAGGCTCTTTTTGTTTCCTGAGCCTGTGCTTTTTCTATTGTAATCTCTGTTAAGGGTTCGGCCCCTTGTTTTGCCACCTGTTGTAATAAAAAATATTAATTAAATAATCTAATTATTTAATTAATTTCATCAAATTCTTCCAAAACTTCAAATTTCAACATTAATTAAATAAATCCCCTTTATTTAATTAATTTCAGCAAAATCAACCTTATTCTTCCATTAATTAAATAATTTATATTATTTAATTAAATCATTATCCTCTTTCAAATTTTAAGTCTCCATTAAATAATTTATATTATTTAATTAAATTATTATCTTCTTTCCAAATCTCAAGTCTCCATTAATTAAATAAATCCCATTATTTAATTAATTCATCACAAATTCCCTCTTATCCAAACAATTAAATAATTTCCAATTATCTAATTAAATCAAATTCATTCTTCCAAATTTAAATAAATCAAATCAAATTTATTTAAATTCTCTCAATCTCCAAAAATAAAATAAATCAAATATTTTATTTATTCTTCCAAATCATACACAACAATTAAATAAATTTTTTTATTTAATTTGCTTTTTTATCTACAAATATCTTTCAAATCTTCTAAAAATAAGTCTTCTTCTCCATGCACACACAATTAAATAATTTATTATTTAATTTCCCTCAAATCATGCAAAAGCAAATCTAAAGTTGAGTTATCTATTTACTCAACCTTGTTTTTATCAATTTCTCTTAAATTAGAAAAAAAACTTTCTAATTTATGAAAAGCATGTCTTATATTTAGAAAAGAAAGTGATTAACTCAAATAAAATAGGTTTTTGTGACACTTGTCTTCTTCTTATTCGTTGCACGTTCCTCAACTATTCTCCTCCGTTGATTCTTTTGAATTATCTGGACCGTTGATCGATCATGTTTGAAACCTATATAAACCCCCCTCATCTCCTTCACAAATCCTCTTCGATCACATATTCTCAGGCATCCTTTAACAGCACTTTGAGCATACATCGCATCGATTGCGAAACTTTACGATCTTTTGACATTGATCTTTGAGCACTTTGAGCACTACACTTGCTTGTTGCAACTATGGTTTCGCAGCAATATTGAGCAATCCACATTCAATCCAAAGGGAACAATACAAATCTCGATAAAAGCTTTCATATTTCATTGATTTATTGGTAATTGCATTTATTTAGATCGGTTCTCTTTATGTTATTGGTTTTTGATTTGTTTAAGTTAAATTTAGTCAATTTTCCTCATAGACAAAGTGCAGATTTGCTTGGACTAAGGAAGCAGATGATTCCTTTGAAACATTGAAGAAGAAAGTGGCACAGCAGCCAGTCCTTGCACTTCCAGATTTTAACAAAATTTTTCAAGTAGAATGTGATGCAAGTCACATGGCAATTGGAGCAGTACTTAGCCAAGAAGGTAGGCCAATTGCATTTTTCAGTGAGAAGCTCAATGATGCTAAAAAGAGGTATTCATCATATGATTTGGAAAAGTATGCTTTAGTCCAGTCACTCAAGAAGTGGAGGCATTACTTGATGCCAAAAGAATTCATAGTATTCATAGATAATCAGGCTCTAAGTTTTATCAACAGCCAAGAAAATTTAAACCACAGCCATATGAAATGGGTAGAAACTTTGCAAGCTTTTACTTTCACGTTGAAGCATAAAAAAGGAGTCAAGAATAAGGTAGCAGATGCCTTGAGCAGGACAGCTCTAACAGTCAACCAGATTCAGTTGGAAAGTGTTGGCATTGATTCATTGAAGACCATGTATGATGCTGATGAAGATTTTGGAGAGATATATCAGGTATGTACTTCTTTCAGAGATAGATATCATGCTGAATTCTCTGAATTTCTGATCCAGGATGGATTGCTATTCAAAGGTGGACAGTTGTGTATTCTAAGGTGTTCTATGCGGTTGAACATCATTAAAGAGAAACATTGTGGAGCTATGGAAGGACATTTTGGTTTAGACAAGACTCTTGATCTTGTTCGAAGACATTATTATTGGCCTAAGTTACAATCAGATGCCAGAAAATTAGTAGAGACATGTGTGATATGTCAGAAAGCAAAAGGGAGATCCACTAATGCAGGTTTATATTAGCCATTACCCATTCCTTCCAGGCCATGGGAAAGTCTCAATATGGATTTTGTGTTGGGTTTACCTAGAACCAAAAAGGGATATGATAGTGTTTTTGTTGTAGTGGACAGATTCAGCAAAATGGCACATTTCTTGCCATGCAAAACCACTGCTGATGCTTCATATATTGCAGATTTGTTTTTCAAAGAAATAGTAAGAATACATGGATTGCCATTAAGCATAGTGTCAGATAGAGATGTGAAATTCATTGGTCATTTTTGGAGGACTCTTTGGAAGAAACTTGGAACAAATTTGTCTTTCTCATCCGCATATCATTCTCAAACAGATGGACAGACTGAAGTGGTAAATCGTTCCTTAGGGAATTTGCTCAGATGTTTGACAAGACAACATGGAGACCAGTGGGATAATATCCTATCTCAAGCAGAATTTTCCTATAATGATACTATCAATAAGAGTACAGGGAAATCACTTTTTCAAATAGTATATGGTATGCATCCACAAGGCATTTTGGAGCTAAGAGATCTACCTACAGGAGATTCTGTTAGTGTAGATGGTGAAGCTTTTGTAGAAGCCATAAACGAGGTACATGATCAGGTCAAAAACTAACTCCAACAAACTACCTTAAAGTATAAGGAGTATGCTGATAAAAAGAAGAAAGATGTACAGTTTGATGTTGGAGATTTGGTATGGGTTCATTTGAAAAAGGAAAGACTTCCTAAAGGTAAATATACCAAACTCATGCAGAAATATTTAATTAATGTTGAATTTTGAAGTTTTGGAAGAATTTGATGAAATTAATTAAATAATTAGATTATTTAATTAATGTTGAAATGCAGGTGATGTTATAGATTAGACGAAATGCAAGTGATTCAAAGACATGGTCATTTTAGGGTGTCTACATTTTGCCCCTCTTTGGTGAGATGTAGTTTACAGTGTTGCGTCAAAGAAAATGATTGTTGAAGACATGATGCAATTTTTGATGCCCCAGTGTAGCTAGTTGCCCCAGAGTATGCTATATTTACCTCCTTCTTAGGATAGAGGTAAAGGTATCAATCATGCTTCCACTTCCTTTGATTCCATTGTAGGTCATTTTGAAGAGAGTAGAGTGTCTACCCTCACAATCAAAGGCAAATCTACAGATTGCGCTGTTACAACTCGTCGTGGTCGTGTCACCATTCGTGGTCCTACACCCAGTCTTCCATCTCAATCTGATTATAATCTTGTCAAACATTTAGGGAAAATGCCAGCACAGATCTCTATTTTGGACCTTCTACAGTCATCACCTGCACATAGAGTAGTGCTAGAAAAAGCCCTCCAAGAGTCTTCAATTCCCAACAACATAGTAGTCACAGATTTCCAAGCTATAGTAGGTAACATTGCTTCACCCTACAATGTTGTCTTCTCGAAGAAAGATCTCCCATCCCATGATCCTTGTCACAATGATGCCCTTCATATTGAAGTTCTCATCCATAAGCGCAAAATCAAACGTATACTCATAGATGGTGGGGCTGGTCTCAACATCTGTTCTTTAAAGTTACTTAAGCAATTGGGATACTCTAAGGATCATGTCAACAATGATCAAAGTATTACAATCAAGGGATATGATGATGCAGAACGCCATTTAGAAGGTGTTATCCACTTGCCTATACAACTGGGCCCTGTCATGCTTGAAACCAGGTGTCAAGTCCTTGATATTGAACTACCTTACAACATTATCCTAGGCCACCCATGGATCCATGCAATGAAAGTTGTTCCCTCTATGTATCATCAATCTCTAAAGTTCCCATACAATGGTACGGAGATCACTATCCCAGGAGACCCCAATCCTTTTGAATTATGTCATGTCTTGCAAGGCAGTTATAAGAATTGCAACCAGGTGCCTAACAATGAAAAAGCCCTTGAATCCCCACTATATGTTGATCCTGAAACTCTGACGCAAGCCTCTACAAGTAACCCAAATCCTCTACCTGAGATCAAGGCTCACATCTGTGATATAGGCTTTGGATCTTATGATATCTCAAAATCTTGTTGTGTAGGGCGGATACCTTTATCTCCAAAATCTTACGGCAAACCACCCATTACCAAAGTAACCAAAAAAGTAGCTATTCCTCCCCCAGGATTCCTAACCCAATTCCAATAGGGACGGTTATTAGAAGAGGAAACTATTGAGGATATTTCTTCTTGGCTCTATAAGGAGAAAGAACCAGTCATAATACCAATCAAGCAATACGGCAATGGTTTAAGAATAGTAAAAACATGGGCTATAAAGGCAAAGGTGGCCTTGGGAAACAGAATCAAGGAACTATGGAACCCATTG
This sequence comes from Cunninghamia lanceolata, assembly GCA_027924645.1. Taxonomy (NCBI): domain Eukaryota; kingdom Viridiplantae; phylum Streptophyta; class Pinopsida; order Cupressales; family Cupressaceae; genus Cunninghamia; species Cunninghamia lanceolata. The sequence continues at coordinate 475,757 of BSBN01000243.1, forward strand.
TTGTGACAAAGAAACTAGACAAGAGGGGATTAGGATTTGGTAAGAAGGTACCACACGCCTTGGACATTGAGTATATCCTCGACGAGGTAGCTGACACTTTTCCCATCGATTCGACGTCTACAGAGGATATCATCGATGACTCTTCCCTCCACATGACCAACCTATTCGCAAAATCCTCCATTTTTATGCTCTCCTCCGTATCCTTAACCTCCACCACCAGCACCCAGAATGTCACACTTGTCTACCCTAAACTTATCGATTGGGACCAACAAGGGTCCCCCGTTATAGATGTATTTCAAAATGACGAAGCTCTAGTTGAGTTCATGGGACTTCGGGATGGTATCCCTCTTGGTGATCATAAAGCAGGTTTTGTAATGGAACTAGAGCCAACATCTTATTTTGGTGAGAATGCCAAATCTTCCAGTCACAAAAGTAAAAATAAAGAAAGATCTCTAGGTGAAAACCACACTGTGGCACCTCTTGATCACAAAACAGTAAAAACAAAAGACATATCCAAAGGTGAAAACCCAACTGTGGCACCTGAGGATGGAGGATTTGACCTTCCCCTACCATCGAATTATCAAGAAAAGTCAGCTCTCCTAGTGGAAGATTCTACAGAGATAAACCTTGGTATAGTAAAAAATCCAAAGATCAAATTCCTAGCAGCATCATTATCAGAAACAGAGCACAGGAATCTTAACACATTCTTCTTACAGAGAACCATCAACTTTGCATGGACTTATGTTGATATGCCAGGGTTAGACCCTAAGCTAGTTGTTCACTATCTCACAGTTGATCCAAAAGTTAAACCAGTCAAGCAAAAGCTAAGGAAGATGCACCCACAGATAGCTCTCTTGGTAAAAGTGGAAATACAGAAGTTGTTAGATGCAAAGTTCATACGACCTATTGACTATTCAGATTAGGTCTAAAACATTGTACCTGTGTCTAAACCTAATGGGTGCATCTGCATGTGTAATGACTTTAGAGATCTGAACAAAGCATGTCCCAAAGATGACTTTCCATTACCAAACGTTGACATTATAGTTGACTTGACAGCAGGTCACGAGATGCTTTCTCTCATGGATGGATTCTCTAGCTACAATCAGATAAGGATAGCAGAGGAAGATTAGCATAAAACAACCTTTACTTGTCTATGGGGTAACTATTATTGGTGTGTCATGTCGTTTGGTCTAAAGAACGCAGGAGCAACCTATCAAAGAGCAATGACAGTGATATTCCACGACCTCTTTCATCATATAATGGAGGACTATGTGGATGACATACTAGCTAAATCTTCTAGGGCAGATCACATAAAAGTTCTTGGGCAGATCTTTGACAGGCTCGAGAAATATCAAGTGCGCCTCAATCCAAAGAAGTGTGTCTTCGGTGTAACATCAGGGAAGCTATTGGGTTACATTGTATCTCATCAAGGTATCAAAGTAGATCCCGCAAAAGTAAAGGCTATAGTAGAGATGCCTCCACTAAAGAACCTTAAAGCATTAAGGAGCCTTCAAGGAAGGTTGCAATCCATCAGGCATTTTATCTCATAGTTAGCAGATAAATGTCAACCATTTCAACACTTGCTCTGAAAGGATGTCTCATTTCAATGGAATTATAAGTGTCAAGCAGCATTTGATCAGCTCAAAGAGTATCTAGCTACACCTCCTATATTGGTTCCACCAGTTGCTGATAAACCTTTGATATTATACATCTCAACTACAACTTCGGCCCTAGGGGCCTTGCTAGCACAACATGATGAATTAGGAAAAGAACATGCAATTTATTATATTAGTAAAACCTTGGTGGGATATGAGCTCAATTATTCACTGATGGAAAGAGCTTGTTTAGCAGTAGTGTTCGCCTCCCAAAAGTTGCAGCATTACATGTTGAACCAACACACAATTCTTATAGCTAAAATTGATCCCTTGAAGTATCTACTAGCAAAAGTAGCTCTTATAGGCAGACTAGCTAAATGGGTCATGATCCTTAGTGAATTTGACATTGAGTATGTGGATCATAAAGCAATCAAAGGACAAGCTCTAGCAGATCAACTAGCAGAAGCACCCATGCAAGATACACACCCGATGGTAGCAGACTTTTCGGATGAAAATCTCTTCACTCTTTCCAACTCAATAATGTGGAAGTTGTACTTTGATGGTTCCTACACACAGCATGGATCAGGGGCCAGCATCTTGTTCATCACACCTCAAAATGACTACATTCCAAAGTCATATCAGCCTGCATTCCCTTGCACCAACAATATAGCCAAGTATGAAGCACTCCTTATATGTCTCAATATAGCAGTTCAATGGAACATCATAGAATTACAAGTATATGGAGACTCACAGTTAGTCATTCGCCAAGTTACAGATGAGTACCAAACAAAAGATGAAAAGTTGGTCCCCTACAAGCAACTAGTGGATGCCTACAAACCACATTTTTCTGGCATCCCATTTGAGCAAATTCCAAGAGAGCATAACAAAGCTGCAGATTCTATGGCTTCTGTAGGGTCACTGATTGACATGCCTGCAAATACATAGAAGTGTGAATTCTTGATCGAGCAATTGTTGATACCAGCCATCGATGTTCCTGTTACTGAAATCATCTGCGAACTTGTTGGTCCTAATTCCCCATGGTATGAAGATATCTATGAATACCTTAAGCACAATACCTTTCCCCGTGACCTATCATCCACCCAACGCAAAACCTTTATCCCTCGATCCTCCCGTTACATCATTCTAGGTGATACACTATATCACCAAAGTCTCGATGGTATCCTCTTACGATGTCTTAACATGGAAGAAGCCAAGGCTACCTTACGAGACATACACGAAGGTATCTGTGGCGCACATTCTACCGGTCCTAATCTTGCTAAGAAGATACTCAGAACAGGTTATTACTGGCCTACAATAGAGCAAGATGCTGCATAGTTTGCTAAGAAGTGTCTACAATGCCAGCAGCATGGAGATTTGATTCACGCACCAGCTCATGAATTACAACCTGTGACAACTCCATGGCCTTTTTCTCAATGGAGTCTCGACCTCGTAGGACAAATCCACCCTTCCTCCTCCAATGGCCACAAGTTTATCGTTACCGCCACTGAGTATTTCACGAAGTGGGTGGAAACCATTCCTATGACCTATATCACCAGTAAGCAAATAGCCAAGTTTATCCTAAACTACCTCATATGCTGGTATGGTATTCCCCAAGCCATTGTCACTGATAATGGGAGACCATTCAAGAATCAAGATGTCCGTACCTTGTGCACACAATACAATATCCAACATCGCTTTTCAACTCCCTACTATCCGCAGAGTAACGGCCAAGCTAAGGCTTCCAATAAAACCATTCTCAAAATCCTCAAGAAAATAATTAATGAGGCTAGTCGTGATTGGCACTTGCAACTCAATCCCGCCCTATGGGCCTACCGCACTAGTATCAGAACACCAACTAGTGCCACACCCTATGCCTTGGTCTATGGATCTAAAGCCATCCTACCTATAGAGGTCGAGATCCCATCCCTCAGAGTATCCATGTAGGACCTGATCAGTGGAGAGGAGTATCGCACTTCCAGATTAGCTGAGCTTGAACTACTAGATGAAAGGCACCGTGCCGCACTTAACCATCTCCATGTCTATCAAAACTGCCTCAGGTGTAATTACAAAAAAAAGATCAAAGAAAGACAGTTTCAAGTTGGTGATCTTGTACTCAAAGAGAATCAGAGAAATCAAGTAGATCAAGAAAAGAAGGGCAAGTTTGAGCCTAATTGGTTAGGTCCCTTTATTGTGACAGTAGCATATGGATCAGGAGCTTATACGTTAGCTACACCTGACAGCATTCCTCTTGATGAGCCACTTAACAGTGTCCATCTCAAGAAGTTCTATGCCTAATCCTCAGAGTATTCTAAAAAAAAATCCAAAAAAATCCGTCCTCTAGTGAAAACCTGGCAAACAGGCACCTTGGATAAGTACCATAGTGAAAACCTAGCAAACAGGCGTTATGTGTAGAGTCAGCATCCATCGTCTATCGAGTCCTGTTCACTCCATATCCAGTTCGCAGTGCACTTTCCATCCATCTGTAATAAAACCATTGACCTTGTTTGCATTTCCATCTCCCTATCTAGTATAGCTTGGAAATTTGTCAATGTCCATCATCGTCTCCCTATGTCTTGATCTGTGTCTACAGTTAACACTGTCTTGTCCTAGGTCAGAGCTTTTTGTGTCTTCTTTGGCAGTCACCCATACAGTTTCCTCTACTAGAATGGGGGCAACTCTTTCCTTAACTTAGGTCTAGGATTGGTTCCTTGTTCGTGGTTCACAGCGCACACTTCAATCTCTTTCTCATTGTTCATAGGTAACACCCTTTAATGGACACATTGCTCCTACGATAAGGCTGTTATCTTCTCAACACTTTTCCTACATCATCGCACCAACTAGAACTACATATCATCTCTTCTCAATCTTAAGGTACCTTGATCCTATGGATATGGGTATGTAGGCAGTCTGAAATATGATGGAAGTTTTCAGTACTCAGGTACATAAGATCTCCCCCTTCCACCTTGACCTATTTCATCACTCTATCTAGAACTACATATTTATCATTTTCATCTTTCACCGTTATGTACCTTGATCCCGTGGACACAGGGTATGTAGGTAGTCTAGAATATGAAGGATGTATCCAGTACTCAGGCACACATGATCCATCATTCTTCATCCACCCCAATCCATTGGCACTGTCACCTTTCTAGTCTTCCATTTATCAAAATCCATTCACCTCGACTTGACTAACTCAAGCAGCAAGCTAGCACATCCTTTCAAAGCAAAAGTCCTTAACAAACTTGAAGCAAAACAGCTTCCTTCCAGAGTCATCTACTATCCTGCATACCAATTGCCAACATCAGCTAAGTCCTGCTTAACCAAAGCCCTAGATCCACAAGCTTGTCTTCTGCACAGTGTTCCATTGTTAAGACCAACACACGCGTCTCTTGCGACATGTGGCATTTCCTACGGTGAGACATTGTCTTTTTAGGTAGATAGCACCCTTTAACGGACATAGAGTTCCTACGATAAGGCTGTTATCTTTCCTATCCAATCTATCTTGAGCAACCTCTTTGGCAAGAGAATATGTTGGCTATATGTTTACTTTGTAAGTCAGTCACTTTGTGTTATGGTTTATCTTTTGTTCCTTTATCCATTACCTATTCAAGGCTACCTTGATTTATCTATAATCTTGGTATGCTGCAATGCAGTACGGATTGGGGGCATAGTCATGGTTTTTTTTGTGTGCCGTGTTTGAGGAATGATCTTTAGTATCTTTCTTAACATTATATTTATCTTGTGTGTGTTACGACCTAGCATCTTACATATTAATAATTCTTCTTGCATTTACATGTATTGAAGTTTATTCTATGTTCAAGACTATGGCTTATTCACATGTTCCAGCAAGGTCATATTATGTCTAAAGGGATCTAAGTTCAATCCACTTGCTTGCAGAGTCAATATCTATGCACTCAGATATTACTGCACCTTGGTCTTTTATACCTTGGTGGCAAACTATCCATGTGCTATATCAAAAATAAGGATTGCTCTTTATAAACATTTGTGAAACCATTGCAACAAGTTCATCCATTTAACCATCCATTTATCCATGGCTTTATATAGTTTTCTAGCAATGATCGATCAACAGTCTTTCTCTCATGTTCTCTCCTATCTCCTTTCTTCTATCTATCATCAACCCAACCTCGTCTATCTCCAACAAAATCTTCTAGTCGAGCATCAATACAGTTCTTCTATCGCTTCCCTGTCTTTCCTCTCAAGGGGGCACCCTATGCTAGCATACTCTGGGGCAACTAGCTACACCGGGGCCTCAAAAATTGTATCATGTCTTCAACAATCATTTTCTTTGACGCAACGCTGTAAACTGCATCGCACCAAAGAGGGGCAAAATGTAGACACCCTAAAATGACCATGTCTTTGAATCACTTACATTTCGTCTAATCTATAGCATCACCTGCATTTCAACATTAATTAAATAATCTAATTATTTAATTAATTTCATCAAATTCTTCCAAAACTTTAAAATTCAATATTAATTAAAAAAATCCCCTTTATTTAATTAATTTCAGAAAAATCCACCTTATTCTTCCATTAATTAAATAATTTATATTATTTAATTAAATCATTATCCTCTTTCAAATTTCAAGTCTCCATTAATTAAATAATTTATATTATTTAATTAAATCATTATCCTCTTTCAAATTTCAAGTCTCCATTAAATAATTTATATTATTTAATTAAATCATTATCTTGTTTCCAAATCTTAAGTCTCCATTAATTAAATAAATCCCATTATTTAATTAATTCATCACAAATTCCCTCTTATCCAAACAATTAAATAATTCCCAATTATTTAATTAAATCAAATTCATTCTTCCAAATTTAAATAAATCAAATCAAATTTATTTAAATTCTCTCATTCTCCAAAAATAAGATAAATCAAATATTTTATTTATTCTTCCACATCATGCACAATAATTAAATAAATTTATTTATTTAATTTGCTTTTTTATCTACAAATATCTTTCAAATCTTCTAAAAATAAGTCTTCTTCTCCATGCACACAAAATTAAATAATTTATTATTTAATTTCTCTCAAATCATGCAAAAGCAAATCTAAAGTTGAGTTATCTATTTACTCAACCTTGTTTTTATCAATTTCTCTTAAATTAGAAAAAAAACTTTCTAATTTATGAAAAGCATGTCTTATCTTTAGAAAAGAAAGTGATTAACTCAAATAAAATAGCTTTTGTGTGACACTTGTCTTCTTCTTATTCATTGTACATTCCTCAACTGTTCTCCTCCGTTGATTCTTCTGAATTATCTAGACCGTTGATCGATCATGTTTGAAACCTATATAAATCCCCTCATCTCCTTCACAAATCCTCTTCGATCACATATTCTCAGGCATCCTTTAACAGTGCTTTGAACATACATCACATCGATTGAGCAACTTTACGAATATTTGACATTGATCTTTGAGCACTTTGAGCACTACACTTGCTTGTTGCAACTATGGTTTCACAGCAATATTGAGCAATCCACATTCAATCCAAAGGGAACAATACAAATCTCGATAAAAGCTTTCATATTTCATTGATTTATTGGTAATGACTTTTATTTAGATTAGTTCTCTTTATGTTATTGGTTTTTGATTTGTTTAAGTTAAATTTAGTCAATTTTCCTCATACACATTTGGTATACTAAACAATTGGTTCGTAGTCAATGCAATCATTCAAGTGGTTACACGTGCGGTGGCACTACTCTTCATTATGGAGTCTCCCAGCCTCAAAGGGTTACGCCTTAGAGGGTTTTGGGGGAGGTTGGTCGTCAGTGTAACACAGCAGCACTCGTTGCAGGAGGTTTTCACCTCAAGCATAATTTATTTTAAGTGGATTGGTAGGGCTTGGCTTTAACTTGTTACCACTCGGGGTCATTCCCACTTGGACAGGCATGCATCCAAGGTAGGTCCCTCTAAAGGTTATACAGATGGAATAACAAGTCTGGCGTTCTGGTCACCCAGTTAAGGGGAGAGCATAAGCCTATTGTCATTCGATAAACACAGAAGACACTGATTTATCTAATCCTAGTTAAAAAGAAAACAACTAAATGGGCTATCTATTTGTGCACTCACGCATTTGTTAACTTTGAAGTGTTTAGAAGATAGTAATGTTCATTCCCGTTTGTAAGATAGCAATGATCTAACTAGGAAAAGAAATCAACAATGCAAAGATAGCAATGGTTCAGTTACTCTCCCTCCTAGTTAAAGACTACGTGGAATTTGCATGCATGCATCTTTTTTGGTTACTTTTTCCCCTAATTAATCTAAATGAACTAATCAATGTAGCTAAATGATTTAATTCAGCCTCTAATCCTACAAGACAAATGTTAGCTCAAACATAAAAATTAGATAAAACCCTAAAACCACAGTGCAGAATAGAAGCGTCGCTATGCAGTCTGAATGCGCAGAAATAGAGCTTGCATGCACTGTTTTATAGATGCGCTAAGACAGGTGTCAAAAGCACTATAATAGGAGACATATACGCTATTTTAACAAATGCGTCATTATATAGTATGAAAGCACCGTAAACCAGGGTATATGCACCGAAGTCACACAGGCGTCAGAACAGGGAGTATAAGCACTGAAATAGAGTATGTATGCACCATATATGTAAAAGTGCCAGAACAGAAGGTAAAAGTGTTGGTTCAGAGATTAAATGGGCCGGACTTCTACATGCATCGGGACAGGAGGTATATGCGTCATGGGATTACTTAGATGTGCCAAATCAACTTGTCAGGAGTCTGTACAAAACCTGTGTCTCAAAAACTTAGATTTTTTATTAGATAAAGGAGCAATGGCCCCACGGTGGGCACCAAAATGTGAAGAGTGAAATGTGGATTAATCAATAACAATAACAAACCCAATACATCAATCAAGTATGAAGGAAAAGAAGATTTAGAACAATAACAAGATACTTACAACCTTTACCTTACGCCTTCCATTATTTGCCTATTTGTTCTTGATCTTGATAATAATGAAGCCCTCAAAAGCCTATGCTCCCTTGCTTGTTGAAGATGACAAGAATAGAATGGCTATGATACTTTGTGTGATTGAAGATGAGCTTCAACACACTAATAAAATGGATGGTAGTGAAGTGCTATGGAGATAGGTGTCAATGGCGCGTTATATTTCCTGCAGCATAAGTTTACTCAAATGATGGATATGAAATGAAGAAGAGGAGGGTTGTATTTATAGAGTTGTGTGGGAGAGGATCAATGGTTGAGAAGAAATGCAAAGATCAACGGAGGAGGATGGTTGAGGAACGTGCAACCAATAGAAGGACACATGTCATTCAAAAAGAAGCTATGTTGAGTTAACTGCTTTGTTGATGAGGATGAGTTTTTGTTTTCTTAAATTAGAATAGATTTTTCTAATTTAAGAGCTTTGTTGATAAAATAGATTTTATTTAAATCAGTTAACTCAGCTTTTGCTTTTGTGTAAGAAGAAGAGTTTATTTTTAGAAGATAAGAAGGATTTTTGAAGATAGGAAAGCATAATTAAATAAATAGACTTATTTAATTATTTGTAGATAATTTGGAGGAATAAAATAAAATAAAATATATTTTATTTTTGTGGAGATTTAAATATGGAAGAATAAAAAGATTTAATTAAATAATTAAAATTATTTAATTATTTTAGAAGAATAACGTTGATGTAGATGAATTTAATTAATTAAATAAATGTAATTTATTTAATTAAATGAGAGGAAGTGAATCAAATAAATTTATTTATTTATTTATTTATTGATAGAGGAATGTGAATGATGAAATACATATTTAAAATATTTATTTAAGTAAAGTCATGTCATTTTTAGGTGTATACAAGAACATACTGGATTCCTAGGTTACCCTATGAGGTCACAATAGAAGAAATAAATGCCTATGCAAAAACCTTTCTCAGCAAACCTAAGGATGCTACTGCAGAAAGGTTTGGCACATATAAGGAGATCATTGATAAGATGCACAAGAATGCAAAGGAGTAGTTAAAGAAAACAAAGAAAAAATGCATAAAACATGGGAAATCCCACCACAGGCAGGCACATCTTTACCCCAAAGTACATCATCAACCTCATAAGCCATTGTGGAGGCTCCACAATCTACCTCATCAACTCCACAAATGCCAACTTCACTGCAAAATCCTAGAAGGTCAAGGAGAAGTGCATTTGCGGAAGCTAGTGCGCAAGTTGCACCACAACTGACATCTTCCACATAGAAAATATCTACAGAAAGAAGAGTTGCATTAGAAACACTGGTATAATTAGGTGCGGAGAAGAAAAAGGCACCTAGGCAAAAGCAACAAGCTAAAAGAAAGAAAAACCAATCTCTGACGGAGGAGACAGAAGAGGAAGAAGAGGAAGAATAACTATCCAAATTGCAAAAGAAAAAGAAACAAAAATAAAAGGAACAATAGATTCCACAAGAACCCCTGAGCTTAGATGCAATATGGAATGGGATAGAATGCCATGGGCTACTTCAAGAAACAACAGAATTATACACTGAAGTATCCATTGAGATCAAGAAAATAATTGAAAGAGCCATAATAAAGTATATGATAAAATCAAACAAAACAATGGATGAGATTTTGGGACAACTACCAGAGAGCCTAGCAGAAGCATTGAGGCAAAGAAGGGAAAAATCTCTAAAATTAGATGAAGATCTAGGACAATAGGCTATTGATGGAGTTGGTACCTCCATTTCTATAGAGGAGAAGGACAAATTAGCCCAATTATAGGCTAAGGAGATCAAATCAAAGAAAAGGATTGATACCCTTAAGAATATGGAGTAGGCTGATAGAGACACAATACAATTAGAAATAGAGAAGATAACTAAGAAAATATATGATACTATAAAGGAAGTAGAGAAAAATGCAGCCCAGCAGGAGACAAATCCTCTGTAAAATGAAGAAAAAAGAACTTCTCCTCCACATAACACAAATAAGGATCATGAGGACAAACAACTTAATGAAGAGGTTCCTGATACAAGGGATAATCAGCAAGATACTCAGGAGGCATCCTCCTCTACTTCCCCTATTCAATCCATCAAGGATTTTCTGGTGCAACATAAATAAATACAACCTATGGTGACACCACAACTGCTACAATTGCTAGTAATAGGAGGGCCAGTGAACTTGTCAGGTATATCACCTATTCATAAGTTACAACTTGGTGATATCTTCCACTCGACATCGAGGGAAGAAATTTTGCAATAACACATAGAGGGTAGTGAAATACTACTAGAGGTTGTATACATAATTTAGAATGAGATGCCAGAGGCTTAGAGGGATACAACCCTACTACCAACATAGCAACTAAAACAACTGATGCAAAGCTTCAAAGCACACTCTAAATACTTGGAGAATAAGGTAGAAGAAAGAATAGCAGAGCAAATAAACAAGAAATGACTAGCTAATGCATCAAACAAATATGCCAAAGTACACAATAAACTATAAGCCCGAATAAAGAGCATCCAACAAGGCATGGAGGAGGAAAAGGTATTATACTAATTTTGTTTACAATGGCCCACTACCACTAAGAATATAAAAGATCAAATAGATGCATTTGAGACACAAATAATATAAGTAGCTAGTACTTATGATCCGGTACAAGATACTAATGGTGCAATAAGGGCACAAGTAGAAACATTGCACTCCCAACTCTAGTAGTTCCAAGATCAGAGGGAACAAATCAAAGCATAGATCAAATAGCTAAGAGAAGTGGTAAGACTAAGGCTAGCATCCCTAACCAGAGTGTTTACTAAGGCTAAATAAACTGCACAAAAGATACAAGTATCGACTACATTGATATTCAATTGGAGAGCCAAATTAAAAATTTGACATCAGCAAAGAAATAGTGGGACATAACTCTGACCCAGCTCAGAGTGATATACAAAAGCATCCTACCTTCAAATTGAACAAGACATGTCTTGAGGACAAGACATAATTTTAAAAGGGGGAATGATGTTGGTAGAGTACAAGGCACCTAGAAGAACCTACCGCAGGTTACTACAAGGGGCATGTAGAGGATAGATCTAACACATAAAGAGGTATTTTGGGAAAGGACACACCTCTATGTGGATATATAAGATATATATGTAAGTTATGTAAAGTAAGAGTGTGTAATAGAGGAATGAGAGTTAGGTAAATATGTATAAGGTAGAGACTCAGACCTGCCAGTATGAATATATATGTACCCATTGATTATGAATATATATAAAGGAGATATAAGGGGTCTGATATATGTATGTGTATCTTATAAATGCTTTATATGACTTAGATAGTACCACATAACTTATTTCCTTAATGTTTATCTATGATTCTCTCACTGTATGATTGGGGTATAAACTTGACTTTAGATACTTGACTAAGGACCAGATCTCTGGATTGGTTTCCCTACCATTTCTTGCCAACAATATGTATCTTTTGCATCCCCTAGTGTAGTAGGGATTTGGATCTTCTGGGATGTTTGCTTAGCCTTTGTGAAAATACCATGTAGGGATTCCAGTCTTAGGCTTACTACTTCTCTTAGTTGCTTGATTTGTGACTTTATCTGTTCCCTCTTGTCTTGGAGTTGTTGGAGATGAGTGTGTAATGTTTCTACTTGGACCCTTATTGCTCCATTAGTATCCTTTATAGGATCATATGTGGTATCTATATGTGTTATTTGTGCTTCTAGCGCATCCATTTGATCCTTAGAGTTTTAGTAGTGGTGGGCCACTATAGAAAAAATTGATATAATACCTTTGCTTCCTCCATGCCCTCCTAGATACTTCTTATTTGTGTTTCCAGTTTAGTATGTGCCTTAACACATTTATTTGATGCTTCTGCTAATCTTCTTTTATTCATTTGTTCAGTTATGCATTGTTCTGCCTGGTTCTCTAGGTAGTTAGAATGTGCCTTGAAGCTCTGTATTAACTACTTTAGTTGTGTGAGAGGTAGGGTTGTGTCCCTTTGTGCCTCCGAAATATCATTTTTTATTAAATTGACTTCCTTGTGTACCAATTCACTACCTTCAATATGTTACAAAATTTCTTTGCTCGTTGTGGAGTGGAAGATATCACCAAGATGTAGCTTCTGGATGGGTGTTATCCCAGATAAGTTTACCTGTCCTCCTACCAATGGTAACTATAGCAGCTGAGTAGTTAATATAGGTTGTATTTGTTTTTGTTGTGCCAAAAACTCTTTAATGGATTGAATAGGTGATGCAGAGGAAGATGCATCCTAATTATCTGATCTATGTTCCTCTTCCTCTTGATGTGTATTATCTATATTTTGCTAAGGATGGTTTATTTGTTGATCCTCTTGCTCTCCTTGCTATGTATTTGTGTTGTGGGTGGGGATACCCTATGTTCTTGTTGTGTATTATGCGGAGATGATATCCCTTTTTCTACATTTGTCTCACTCTCCTTTATAGTATCATATATCTTCCTTGTCATCTCTTTAATTTCTTTTTATATTTTGTCCCTATCTTCCTTTTCCATGTTCATTAGGGTGTCAACCCTTTGCTTTCTCTTTAGTTCCTTAGCCTATAATTGGGCTAAGTTATCTTTTTCCTCTGTGGATATAGAGGGACCTATACTCTCAATGGTCTGTTGTCTTAGTTCTTCATCCAACTGCAAAGCTTTCTCCCTCATTTGTCTTAGGGTAGCTACTAGTGTCTCTGGTAGACCTTCTATTATTTCATCCAAAGTTTTATCTCTCTTCAGCATGTATCTTATTATGGATTTTTCCAATATATCCTTGTTTTGCAATGATGCTTCATCATATAATTGTGTTGTATCTTTCAATAAGCCATAGCATTCAATTGCATTAACTAATGCATCAATATTAAAGGGTTTTTGAGGGGTCTCTTCTTCTATCTTTATTTGCTTCTTTTTCTTTTTCTTCTATAGTTGTGACACCTCTTCTTCCCCTTCCTCTTCTTCTACAGAAGTTTGAATTTTCTTCATTTTAGCCTGATGTTTCAATAAGGGATCCTTTCCCTAGCTTGTATCTCTTTTTGTAGGTATTTGAAGAAACCCCAATATGTGGTACTGAATGTCTTTATATCCTTAAATTGTCTTATATGTTATTTGATTTGTGTCACTATTGTTAAATGTTGCTGTCATACCTTACCCTTAAACCCCAATAGCTCATTTAAAAAGTAAAATACTAAGCAAATGATCAGGGTTCCATAACAAAAGTTATAATTGGACTCCTTGGTTCTCTGCAAGTTCTCCAACAATTGCTCTCATATTACTTCATAGAGGTCAAAGTCTTTTCCTTCCTTCACCATCTGGTAGGCAGTATGGATTGTAGTAGTGGTGGAGGATCCCTATCTATTTATGTAGTAGATTTTGTAGGCTATCCCCATTGTTGCATACCTGACCCTTGGGTCTATTATTTCTTTGATGCTTAGGCTACGGCCATCTGGTGTTGCCCCCGTGAGCTTCGTTACTTTGTCATTCTTAATTTATTTCATTGTGGGCATTGGTCCAGTTCAGCTAAGCCTTGTTACTGCCCTAATTGCATCCTTGGTAATACAGTAGGGTTTGTCCAGATATATGAATTCATCATGAATTCTGTTGAGGATAATTCTAACCTATTCATGTGCATCATTGAAATCAGGGTGGTCTTTCCAAATATCTAGCTTCTTGCTTGCAATATTTTGATATTCTGGTAAATACCCTATATCATCCAACAATTTGTCCCTCAATTCATCAAATTTCATGTGATCTATTTTTAAAATTGTTAAGTGAATGTATTTCATCACATCTTCTGTATATACTACATACATCAGTACTATGGAGAATGTGTTGTCTTTATCCATCTCCATCGCCTTATAGGGGTACTTCTTATACTTAGGCCTAGGATTCTTTGCAACAAAAATTAGTATTGGTGAAGCCATTTTTGCTTCTTCGCAGCTTGACAACTAGGGTTTAATCACTTCACAGCTTTGCACTTTAGATCTCGAATTATAAAAGTCTTTGGATGTAAATGAGGAGATAATTGAAGGGTTAGGGTTTATATAACCCTAAAAGTAACTTTATGTATTTATTGTATCTACCTGTTCTACTTTTCATAGGCTTTTGAAGTCGTTAAGTGTCATAAGCTGCTAACGGTTAATTTATAGTACACTATGTTACAATATGATACATGTTATAATTTCTCTGTATTATTCCTTTTTATCCCAGAAATTGATGATATTGTTTCAATCTAGCCCCATTCACATAACTAGTTGATATTTTTCCTTCCATATCCCTTAGTCTTACTACTCTGAACCTTGTAATTTCATCTATATAGTATGGTCCTAACCATCTTACTTTCAATTTTCCCTATTTTCTAAATTTGATATCATACAAGAGTACCAAATCACCTACTTTAAAGATTTTTTGCCGCAAGTTTTTGTCGTGCCATACTTTCTAGCACATCCTTTCCAAATTCATATTGTATGCTACCATTAATCTATTTGCATCCATGTTTTCTAATTTCTCTATCCTTTGCACTAGGGACTCTTCCTTAGTTAACCACAAAGTCAGTGCGGTACAAAAATTTGGTAGTATGAAGTATTTTGGTATTGTGGCATCCATTCCATATACTAGCTCATATGGTGTGAAGTTTGTTGTCCTTTTATAGGTAGTGCAGTAGGCCCAATGTACCGCAGGTACTTTTAGGTCCCAATCTGTTCTATTCCCATTGCACATCTTTGTTAATGCTTTTCCAATTATCTTATTCAGAGATTCACTTGCCCCATTTGCTTGTGGGTGATAAGGTGAACTTTTATTGTGTGCTATCATGATTTTGTGTAATATCTCTGCAATTATATTATTCACAAAGTGTTTTCCTTGATCACTTGTTATGCTCAATGGACAACCAAATCTAGATATTATGTTTTCATATAAGAATTTTGCGGTGGTTTTGACGATACAATCTTTAGTTGGTTGAGCCTCTTCCCACTTTGTTAGGTATTCCACTAATGTTATGATAAATCTTTCTTTTGAATGTTTAGTAGTGAGATCTATAGGGCCAATGAGATAAATTACCCATTTTTCAAATGGGAGTTGTGCTAGCACAGGTCTCAGTGGCATTTCATCTCTTGTTGTAGGTCTTCCTATGCGTTGACATATATCATAGTGTTTAACATATGTTTTTGCATCTTTAAATAATGTAGGCCACCATAATCCTGCTAACTTTATCTTGGACTTGCAGTAATTTCTCTAGAATTATGGCCTCTTGTTACTCCTTCATGTGCCTCCCTTAATATTGTCTCCCTTTCATGTTCATATAAAAATCTCTATTTTATATCATCTCTTCCTATGATATGTAGTTCCCCTTCTATTAGTGTGTATGGGAAAGTCTACTGCATTAGAATTTGCTTATCTTGTGGAGACATATCTACCAAAAATTCTCCTATAGACAGTAAATAGGCTATGTCCTTTAACTCTTATGGTACTGTTGTAACCCTAAACAAATCTGCACCAGGGAGTTCTTCTTCCTGACTTTCCGGTTCATCACCTTTTCAATCCTGGACAAGTAGTCAAGTCCTTGATTATGTTTACCAAGTTTTACCATTATGGTGAAGTCAAATTCTTGAAATAATAACAACCAATGACAAATTCTTCCTTGGATCATTGGTTTATTCAATAGGTATTTTAGTGGCTCATGTTCTATGTAGAAAATGAAAGGTGTAAATAGGAGGTAATGTCTAAAATTCTGCAATGCATACACCATTACCAAGGCTTCCCTCTCTATTGTAGTGTAATTCATTTCAGCCTTGGATAGTTTCCTACTATATGTTAGGATTAAGGTGCCATCAACCTTGTAAATCCTATGTAATTTATTATTCATATTATTGTTTGTAAATCACCCATAAGGGATGAAATGTTTCACCAGCAATGATCTTATTTCAGCTACATGTTTATATTCAGTACTCGATGCTAATTCATCTGCGACGGCGGGTCGCAGGGGGTTTCCCCCCTTAGTGGGGTTTGGATGGATCATCCCCTTGGTAGGGGAGCCGAGGGCCACATGCTCTGGTGGGGGTTCAAGGATAGCGCTCCCGAAACCACATTTTATTTATATTTTATCATTGTAAATCTAGATCGTTCGTCATTAGGTCACAAATCTGACGGTCGATATTATGTTAGTTTTATTTCCCTAGAAGGCAACCCCCTTTTTAAGGATATTTGTACTACATTTTTAGCAGAGTTGATAGTAACAGATGCCGCTAGATTGAAGACTGAAGAAGAAGAGGAAATGCATGTATTATAATCTCATATTTAAAGATAATACAACTTGGAGCCTCTTTTCTTGGTGGAGTTTTTTACCTGAAAGGGTTTTCTCCATGGTACATACTGTGTTATGTGTTTACTTCTTATTGCATGTCATTTCTATGTAGTGGGTTTTATTTATGTTACAATCTCCATTAATTCTACATTGTTTAGAGAAAATTAATAAGGTTTGAATCAAATTTATGTTGTGTGGTTTGTACCTTCATTTCTAACACTAGCAAATGTTATAGGATGATCTTTTGTTCCTTTGGGCTGGGCTAGTACCGCATCTACTATTATTCCTTACGCATCCACATGAACATGAAATGGAATACTCCAATAAGGAAATATCAGTATACAGGCCTCTGCAATTTTTTGTTTTAATGTATCAAAGGAAGTTTGGCATTCATCTGTCCACTCAATATTTTTGACATTTTTCTTCTTTAACAATTCCTCAAGAGGTGTTTCTATTGCCGCATATCCTCTAATGTGTTAGGAATTTATAGGT
Organism: Cunninghamia lanceolata; assembly: GCA_027924645.1. Lineage (NCBI taxonomy): Eukaryota > Viridiplantae > Streptophyta > Pinopsida > Cupressales > Cupressaceae > Cunninghamia > Cunninghamia lanceolata. The sequence goes on from BSBN01000243.1 coordinate 493,124, forward strand.
CAAATAAAACCAATTCCACATAACCCATAAAGAAAATATGATGCAACAAATAACCATAATGCAAAGATCAAATGAAAAACACAAGATAACACAAGATATACCCTGGGAAAACCCTCAAGAGGGAAAAACTCAGCCTCCAAAAGCATCCTCACTCATGTATTATTCAGCAAAAGATATTACAATACATCTCACGAGTCTCCATGAATACCTCTAAACCATCAAGCACCTCCAATGCATCTTCCATGTGTCCAAGCATGAATCCACACATCACCTACCATACTTCACAATATGCACTTGTAAGAGAGAGCTCAATACAATGACAACCTCTCACAAACCTCCCTTCCACCTACAATGAATCAACTAACCAACCCACAACTAATGACCATGTCCTTTCTTTTATAGACCAAGCTCACACAAATACAACTTGTGGTATTGGATAAAATCATGTGTTCAAAAACCATGGATACACAAAACCATTGAACCCCTTATTTAATTTTGGTACTACATTTTTCCTAACAATTAAATAATACAAATAAACAATTAACTACTCTATATGTCCCACACACATAAAATAATTAACCCAATGTTACATACAACTTATACAAGTGGCCTCTAAATAAATATATAATGTAGTTAAACACATCAATTAACATGCACCACAAATAAATATTTATTTTACATGAATAAAATAATCCAATATTATGCAAGGTGTAAAACACCTATTTCCCAACATTCTCCCACTTGTTGTATGCATTACATAAGGGTCAAATAATGAAATACATCATCATAGGCAAACATGAAATCACATGAATCTCCAGTATGCTCTTGTGCTCCATCAAGATACCTGCAACAAAATCAAAGTGACCACCATCTCAAGAAAGAACTCCTCTCATCCTCTAATGTGCCACCAATGGAAGAAAAAGAACATGCCAAGGTGAAGATGCACCAATCCAAAGAACACAAGCATCAAATCCAAGTGATAACAAAAGGCTCCAAGTTGTTGTCAAAGGTAAAAACCCACATGACTGGAAATAACACCCACAACATATGCTACTACATCCAACCATCCATACCTCACAGGTATCAACAACATCAATAAACTCATACCAACAACATATCCAACCCATACACCGTAATCACAAGTTCCATGTATAAAACATGTCAATGAAGAACACATACATCTAGGAACTCCCACTACATGGGTAATGTCAAATCTAAAAACATATCAAATGCATACCAAGTCTACCAATCAACACTCAAAACAAGGTGTGGCTAATCAACAAGCCAATGTAGTATCAAGAACAATCACAATGATCCACACATGCATGATAAATCACTGCATACTCTCTCACAACATGTCACCATAACTCTCCCAAGTCCAACCATATCAACATGATCCTCCAAGAAGTAGCCATAAGATAAAGAGAAAAAACCTATAAATCATAATGTCCTACAAACACCTCAAAGTGCTAAGTTGTGTCGAGTATGATCTCCTTTACAACCCCAAATCAAAAGCCTTAACAACACCCAACCATTCAATCTCATAGATCAAATGACCATATGTATCATGTAACCAACATGGATGTAAGCATGTCTAACCAAGGTAGATCAAACTCATAACCATTCCATAACTAGGAAGAAGCCCAATCACATCTCCTAAACTCCTCATAATGAACATCATATACCAAACCATATAAACAAGGAGATAACCATGCTAACATCCCTCAAATGAACCCTCTAGAACCAATAACCATAGCTCAAGATCCATATCTATGAGAAGATGAAACATAAAGCAAAATGCATCTAAAAGGATGGGCAATACCTCATAGATGATAAACCGTCGAGTAGATCAAGAGTGGGGAATGAGAATGTTTCTCTAGGATACACCAAGACATAATGACTCTCTCTAATAACAATCTCCTCTCGGTCCATAATGAACTCACGTCCATATCTAGGTGCAAGGCTTCTTAGTCTAAGTCTCCAAGTATCTATGAGCACCTCCAAGATCAATCCATGCTAAACTCCAAATGCAACACCACACTATCATGTAGCTCTCAAGCAAATGACCAATGTACTCAATACCAAGAGAACCAACAAGATCATTATCAATGCTCCTACTACACATCTGCATAATCAAGAAACCCATCATGACATCATGCTCTAACCATCTCCTCCAAGGACATCACATGCACTGATGCATACATCATGTCTCAAGAGAACCTGTATCATGTCAAAACTCTAATCTAGAATCAAGAGTCCATCCAAACACAATATCAATATCTTTAAACAATTGATAAACATGTCAAACTGACAAATCATAAATCAACACCTCAACCAAAGACTCAAAAAAGTCCTCCATGGTAAATCAAGATGTCAACATCTCTAATCAAATAAAGAAAACCATCTCCTATCAACAGAACTCAAAATGTCAAAGAGCTCTCACTACCAAGAGCTCCTCCATGACACCAACATCCACTTCAGAAGATCATCCATCACAAATGATGAATCCACAATGTTGCCAAAGCTCCCACTGAATCGTGATACTGAACTATCCATGACAATAAAGTAACCATCTCCTAAATGAAGATTATCCATGGCCCCAAACCAATCAAAGAATCCCATTGTAACATCAATAGCTCCCAAAAGGTTGAGTAAACCATAATCTCCAACCAAGAAGATAAAACCATCACTGTCAAAAGCTCACATAAAACCATGTATCCAAGTTATCTATGACATCATGATAAACAGGCTACAAGTCCCAACAACTAACTATCCAGAAACTTTAATCATCCATCCTCTTATCCCAAAGCAACATACCAATGTACAAATTACCATAGACAAGGCCAACTAGCACAGTCTGCATAAACACTTAATCAATCTCATGGATATAGACAGTCCACATTTGAGTCATCCCACTATAGCCAAATAGGTTAGCAACCCAAAAAACTACATAACTCGTAGATCCCAAACATGAAACATACAAACTGAGATATCAAAGAAGATAAATTGTAGACTCCAAGACTCAAACACCAAATCAACACTAGATTTAATTTACCAGCAATTCCACAACAAGTAACCATAGTCAAGGAACTAATCAAGCATCCAGGAGATAAAAACAATCCCCTAAAACAACACCACAACACCACCTATAATCATGAATCAAACACCATAGCCCATACTTGTCAATTGCATACATGATCATGCCATGTCAATGCAAAAGTCTACCTGTATATCCATGACACCATAATCATCATCATTATCATCATTCTACCTATACTCAACTCCCACTGAAACAAGACTCCAAATCTTACACACGTATCAACCATGTCCTCAAACTAAAAGAGAACCTGTGTACATGTCTCCATCAAAGTCCAAACTTTGAAAACACTTGTATACCTGTATTTGGAAGTACAAAATCTCAAAAATTGCTATACCATACTGATGGTCTCATAACAACATGCACTCCAAAAAGTTTGTGCCCAAAAATCTATTCGAATGCACTCTAAATCTCAGGCTCCTACAAGTGATCAAACAAGTACCAATCTCTCTCTACACACCAAATTAAAAATCTACATGATCCAAACTATAGTACACTACAATAGCTCTCCAATGCCTATCCAAATCAAAAATCTGATTCCGTATGCAAAAGTTATGAGCATAAAGTTGTCTCAGAGCAATGCCTAGCTTTAGGCACCAAATTCTAATACAAATAGAAAAATATGATCATGAAACCTATACCACTACGTAGTGCTCAAAGAGACATTTTCGACACCTATAAGAAGTCAAAACTCTGATACCATGGGCGAAAGTTATGCCTACCAGAAGAAAATGCCCTCTAAGGGCTAAAAGATGACCCCTGGCAAGACCCATTCATACATGCTAACATAGGCATGACGTCATCATGCTGACTAGGCATATTGAGCTGGTATTACTTTGACTAGCGTATGCGAACTTGAAAAAGTTTTAAGTTTCAAATTTCCTTCACAGACCCCAAAATGTTTAAAGGAGGTTTAATAGTTTTATAAGGTCCAAATTTAAATTATTTTTACCATTGTCATTTTTAATGTTTTTTTACCACCACCATTTAAAATTTGTTAATGCCCCACGGGGGGCTACACTGGGCGATTGCCAACGGAATCTGGCCTGAAGTCTAGCCAGCCTTGTTGGACCAATGCTAGATACTGGGGGCCAAAGGCCCACCGGCCGGGAGTTGACCAGCCCTAGCAGCTATGCTAGCAAGCCTTGCCATGGTAGCAGCCGAGGTATGAGGGTCTGCAGACCCCCACCCCACCACTTCAATTTTTTTAAAAAAAAATTTCATATCCTGATTTTTATGAAAAAACCTTTTTATAGTTTTCATTTTTTCAATCAAAATTTTCAACTATAGAAAAATACGCAAGAAAATTTTTTTCAAAGATTTTTTTAGCATACCTACGACTATACGGTTGTACGGCTGAACTAGGGCTAGTAGGGCAAAAAAAAATTCCATGTCACTGTGGCCAAAATAGGCCAAATTATATGTTTTCCTTCGCCTCTTGGGCCTCTAGAATCCAACGGAAAGGTCCATTTTGTCCTAGGAGATCATCTGTGAAAAATCCCTCCTCAAAAGCCTAATGAAGCCAATCCAAGAAACCCTCTTCAACCATGATTTTTCAATCACCAAATCTGCAAAACACATAGCAAATCTCTAATATCCAAAACCTCTAATCTGCAATACAACCTGCACAAAACCTTGTAATGTCCAAACTCCTTTCATGCATTGCCATGGCTTCCATTTTGCATCTAATCGACACACACAAGGGTTATACAAATCTAGGAGCTCACACCTTCCTCAACCATAAACATGGCTTTGATACCACATGTTAAAAATTTGCAGTTCAAATAAAACCAATTCCACATAACCCATATGGAAAATATGATGCAACAAATAAGCATAATGCAAAGATCAAATGACAAACACAAGATAACACAAGACATACCCTGGGAAAACCCTCAAGAGGGAAAAACTTAGCCTCCAAAATCATCCACACTCATATGTATTATTTAGTAAAAGATATTACAATACATCTCACGAGTCTCTATGAATACCTCTAAACCATCAAGCACCTCTAATGCATCCTCCATGTGTCCAAGCATGAATCCACACATCACCTGTCATGCTTCACAATATGCACTTACAGGAGAGAGCTCAATACAATGACAACCTCTCACAAACCTTCCTTCCACCTACAATGAATTAGTTAACCAACCCACAACTAATGACCATGTGCTTGCTTTTATAGACCAAGCTCACACAAATACAACTTGTGGTATTGGATAAAACCATGTATTCCAAAACCATGGATACACAAAAATATTGACCCCCTTATTTAATATTGGTACTACGTTTTTTTTCCAACAATTAAATAATACAAATAAACAATTAACTACTCTATGTGTCCCACACACATAACATAATTAACCTAATGTTACATACAACTTATACAATTGGCCTCCAAATAAATATATAATGTGGTTAAACACATCAATTATAATGCACCACAAATAAATAGTTATTTCACATGAATAAAATAATCCAATATTATGCAAGGTGTACAACACCTATTTCCCAACATAATGAACTTGCAGTGATATCTAATGTATCCTAAGAAAGTTTTCACATCTGTAGTTGTTTTGGTGTTGGTGATGTAAGGATCAAAGTTAGCTTTAAAGGGTGTACAATCAAACCTTCTTTACAAATGATATAGCCTAACAAGGTCCCAAATGGTACCGCAAAAGTACATTTCTTTAAGTTCAATGATATTTGTAGGCTTCTACACTTATTCAACATCATCATTAGGGTTTGTGTATTGTCTTTTACCAATCCATATACTGTCCAATCATCTAGATAGATCTCCAATAAATCATGTATAAATTCCTTGAATGCATTTACAATAATTCAACTAAATACTGCAGGTGCATTCTTTAATCCAAATGGCATCACTGTATACATATATGATCCAACTTCTGAGGCAAATGTTGTTTTTGGTTGATCTTCCTCTCTGATTTTCACTTGATGCTAACCAGAGAACCCATTAGTGAATGAATAAATTTCTCTCCTAGATATTGATTCTAGGATCTCTTTTGTAAATGGTGTCAGAAAAGGATCATGAATACAAGTTTTATTTAGTTCCCTATAATCTCCACATATCCTTATTTCTCCTAACTTCTTATTCTAGACTACCATGGGACTGATCCATTCTACTTCTTCCACTGGTTTTATAATTCTTATTGCTAACATTTTATCAATTTCCACTTTAACCCTCTTCTTCATATTTGGGTTTATCATGTATGGCTTTTTCCTTATCGGTTTGATTCCTTCCTTCAATTGGATTTTCATCATGCCTACATCCTCCTTGATTCCCTTCATTTCTATAAATGCTCTAGGAAATAAATCCTCAAATTCAAATAGAATTTTAGTTACTTGCGCTACTACTTTATCATCCCAATAATCTGACATCTTTGCTAGCTTAGGATCTCCTTCTTTTGCAATGTTTTCTTCCCTAAATTTGATAGGTTTATTGTAGTGTTTCTCCTTAGGTTCAATTGGTAGTTCTAGCTCCCTTTCTCCTTCTTGAAAATTTATTTCTAGGTCATTTGTAACCTCATCATCTATTTATGTATCCTTATAGAATTTATGACCTGTGTGTTTTGATTCAAGTGGTCTATCTAGTCTATGAGTTTCCATATACCCTTTGTTATAGGTGGTGGTAGACTTTGTACTGATGTTTCTTCCTCTTCCTCTGTATTTTGTTGGAATAATATCTCCTTTATTTTTAGGAGTGTAGTATGTATATGTTTGTCTAGTTTGTAAAAGGAAAATGTGTGCACAAAGTCATTTTGTATCTCATCCCAATTTATGGTTTCTCTTCTCCTTTCTTGGTTTATGTACCAAGTTTGTGTTATTGGTGATAGTATCCAATAGAATAAATGGACATATAGTCTATTGTTGTACTCATTTGTACCTTTCCATACTATTATACAGATGGCTAAGTGCTCGTGTGGTGGGATATGTCCCTCATATTTAGGTATGATTTTATATTCTCCTTCCTCTGGTAGATATCTTGTCATGATAAGAATCTTCAATACTGGCCAGTGTTTAATTGTATCTTTATGGGTGTTCCATCAATTTTCAGCATTACATACTAATGTATGTTGTACTGCTTCTAGTCTCATGTGTTCATCTGTAAAAATGTTCTCCATCTCTGTCAAATATATTTGTAGGTCTTATACTCCTAAAAACTAAGGTAGTTTGATGTGTGAAATGCCTCACATAATGTGATTTATTTGTTGAGATAATAAGGATTTATTTGTATTCTTCTCTTCAGAGTTGCTGAATGCATTCTATGATGGATTCTCATCTAATGTAGAGGTTTGCAGTAGGTTTTCCCTACTAGCCCAAAGCATAAATATCCTCGAAACCCGATCATTCTTTGAGTTCTCAGCTTTGGTTCATTTCTTATCCATGCCTCTAGTACTTCCTCAGTATCAATATTATAATTATCATCTTTTGTTTCTATCTCTCCCTCTAAATTAGGTTTTTCTACTATCTCATCTATATCTAACTTGGATATTGAGTATATATTTTTCGAATAGTCATCAGTGTCTTCTACATAGTTATATTCTTCAATGTATGCTTCTTCCATGGTTGCTCCCAAAGGTATGTGTACAATTTTATTGTTATCTGCAAAAGATAATTCATCATTGTGGGAGTCAATAATACATTTGTGTCAACAAACCATCTCAACACTAGTAATGCGTTGAATGCATCACCTTGTTCTTTCATTGCTACTACTACAAAGTCTATGGCTTGTTTAACCCCCATTAGGTTCACTTCAACTTGTTTCCAAGTTCCTAGTGTTCCCATACTGGATCCATCTGCCAAAGTTATGCTATAAGGTGTTCCGCTCAACCTAGGTTTCCCTAGTTGTTCCCATAATCTCTTGGTGATCATGTTCACATCTGCACCTAGATCTATCATAACATGTCTAACCTTTTTATGGTTTATATGGACATCTACTAATAGTGGTTTTGTTTTCCATTGTCTATCTATTTTTCCTATCTACCAAATTTGGTTTGTATGTGCTTGCTCCTTATTCTAGTATTTGTAAAATAACTTTAATTCCTCAATGAGATTGTGTTGGTGTGTTAGATTTGTTAACTGTTTAAGTGCCACAACCTCTCCTTCTGTAAAGAACTAAGTCTATTGTTTTTGTTTATCTTTCTCTTGAGTTATAATTTGCTTAGTTTTCTATACAATCTCCTCATGTTGTGTTTTATTAGGGAAGAATGTTTCTTCCTCCTCACTTTCTTCTTGTTCAGTTTCATTAGTATGATGTCATGTGGTATTTGTGTCTTGCCTTGTTACTACTACAGCCTTTTCTTCTCCTTTATTTTTCTTCTATTTGGGTTGTTTGTGATTGAGTTTCTTAGAATAATCCTCTTCTTCTAAATATTCGGTAGAAAATGTATCAGTTTCATACTTGTTATTACTCTAATAGGTTCTTGCTACCTAGCCTTGTTCCTTAGGGACTCTCCTAATTATCCGGGCACCTTTTTGTGACTTAAAATTTTGTAATTCATCACTCTTTGATTGTTGTGGTGCATTGCAAAAGTATTGTTGGGCTTTGTCACATGAAAATAAGTCATGTTATGTACTATTAAAGAATGTGCATTGTTTTCTTTGCTCTCCCCAACATTCATTAGTGAAATGTCCTAGTTTACCGCACTTGTAGCATGTTGCATCATCTCTCCTTCTTCCTCTACCATAGCCTTAGCCTTCTCTGTATCTGCCAATTGATCTCTTTCATCGTTACTATAACTATTCTCATATGGTACATTGTTAAGGTTTGAATTCTACACTGTGTTCATATTCCTTTGATTTTTCCATTTACGTTGTTTGTACCCATGTTCCTGAATATAAGGTCTTTTCACCAATCCTTTCACATATGCCATAGTATTGTTATTTGCCTTATTCTTATGGTGTGTGTTGCACCATGGCTCATGTTCATTATCATCTTGTCTTACTCTGAAAAATTGTGAAGGGCAATCTGGTGTCTCATGGTCATCCCACTCACTACATAATCCACAATATATTGTATTAGTTCTTCTAGGAACTACTTTTATGTCTACCTTGATGGCGGCAGCCTGTCTTTCACCTTCCATCATCAGGCATTCATTTCTTATGTGTCCTTAGTACTGTTACCTAATTGTGCATTTCTTTCCAATAAGGTCGGGCTAGGATAACACTAATATTTGCTACTTTGAAGGAGATAAGCTTCAAGGAGATAGAAGTTTTCAAGCCTTTCTATGAAATATTTATGTGTTAGAGTTGCCCAAACTGAGTTGTGTGAGCATATCTATTGAGAGATAGTTGTGAATTAGGTTGCAGGTTAGAATACAATCATTAGTGCATCACCTCTTAGGATCAATTTTAGTTTCATTAGTTAGATTTCTATCTCTTTTCCTCAAAGTACATCAGATCTAGGAGGCTTTTAAAGGGAGCCAACTCTTCTAGAGGTTCACTTTCATTATAGATGTAGACACTTAAATTTATCCATGTCTTGCAACACCTTGTCGACACCTTAAGTAAGACATCATATGACATTTTGTCCTGATCCCACTCCTAATCCCATCCTAATCACCTAGACAATTAATTAAATAAATCTTATTTATTTAGTTAATTTCCCCTCACATGTTCCAACTAATTAAAATAAAATATTTGAATTAGGTCATCACCTTTCATCTCATTGCAACACTTGTCCACCTCTCAATTGAATCATGTGTGGTACTACAACTTTCATTTAATACACTTCACATGTCTAAGCTAATTCAAATAAAATATTTGAATTAGGTCTCCTTTATTTTCCTCCACACACTTGTCACATGACTACAACTCCTCATGGAGTGGGAAACCCTATTCGATCCTAGCCATCCACATCATTGAAATCAACTTTCAATCATAGCCCTCCATTCAAATCATTCACTTCCTATAAATCAACCCTCACCTAAGCCATTTGATGGAATGAGTTTCAAGCAACCTTATGCTATCAAAATGACATTAGAGCCGCTCATCACTCATCCTCATGACATTATTATGCTGATGAAATCGTGAGCACCTAACATTCATCCTTCAAAATCTTACATGCCCATGCGAGGTTGAGAAGAGCAATAGAGGCAAGCCAAGCTTAGTGTAGAGATCAGTTTGCATTTGCTTTGTGTTTTTGATCTCTTTGCTATCTTGTACTTCATTGTGCTTGTTAGGGTTTGATAGTTTGTTGTTTATGCATTAGCCCTAATTTTTACCCTAACTACATTTGGTGAACTCGACATGAATCTTGTAAATCTAACATTTTTTGTTGATTTCTAAAAATTAGTTTTGCAGGTGACCTTTAGGCCTGAAATGAACCTCACCATTGCATCTGGGAGGCCTCACAGGAGAAAAATGACATATAACACTTGATTTTTTGTTGCAGGAAAAAAATTGAAATTTTTTTAGGTCGGTCTCTGTCGCAGGGTCGTATCGTACAGATCCATATGGCCATTGCGCAAGGACCTTTGATCAAATTTTGGATTTTTCACTAGTTTTAATGGCTAACAGGTTTTGAAATTTTGTTTGACTAATGACAGCTGATGCAGGTTTTACATTTGGGTGTCTAAACCCTAGCTCCCTTTACACATTTCTATGTTGGTTGTTAAGGGTATCTACTGCCATCGGCAGGGTTCTTTGCCCACATTTCACTGTGTTGCCACCATGCTAGACTCTATCCACCGCTCAAACCCAAAGCTCCACCCTTCGTCGCCGTTCATGCCTTAAGCCTCGCTTGTCTCAAGCACTATCGACTTACAGAACCCTAGTCGACCTGGTTTTAAATGTTGCAAGTATGAGGTGAGCCTGTGTTGTCATTGATGTCAACATATTCATATTGCATTGACAAGAAGGATTGGATGAGCTGTGTGCTGAGGACATTGAGAAAATTAGCCTCAGTCAGGAATAGTGAAGAACAGTGATGAGAAGAAGGCAAATGTATTGTATAGGTTGAGAACCGGAGGATGCGGATTAAAGGGTTTGTAGATATGAGTCTTGAGATGCTTCAGTTAAGATTTCAAAGGTCCGCATGAAGATCTGAAGGAGTTGTGGTTGTCGGTGTAGAACCGGTTCCGGCAAGTATCCAGAGGTGACAGAGGATCACAAAAAGGTCCGGTGAGGTCCGGAATTGTATTATCCTAATCTGCGGATTGGAAGGAGTGTTTGGGATGTCCTTGTGATGTGTCATCCTGATTTGTGTATGATTTGGAGGTCTGGAAGTACCTCTTGCATTATGACAGTGGCGACAGACAGTGTTCTTGAAGTTCCGGATAAGGAAGAGAAGAGATTCCAGTAAGTAAAGAAAGTGCGGATGTACCTGGTCATTCAGGCAGGCTTGTGAAGGTTCTTGGATCATGTTGAGGTTGTGTTGTCGGTCTGCATTGATAGTAGAGCCCAGAATTGAAGTTATTCTTCCGGATGGAGTTCTTGCTCTGTTTAGCCGACCGGATGAGTTGTTCATCCTGCGAATGTTCTTGTGGTGGCCGACCGGATGTGTTATTCATCTTGCAGATACTCTTATGGTTGTTTGCCGACTTAGATGTTTGTTCCTAAGTCAATGTCTTGTATAAATAACAGTTTGTGAGTTCATTTCGATGTGTGGATTGTGTGGATGAGTGTGGCATAGCGAAGAGAAGTGCGAAAGGCAGAGCAGAGGTTTTTGGGCTTAAATGGAACTGATCCGGACATGGTAGAGATGTCATTCTCCAGTTCAAGACTGTGATTTTTATCACTTTGTAGACAGTGTGTCTCCTTGTAGGCAGTGGGCCTCTTTGTGAGCAGTGTGCTCGGGCAGTGAGCCCTAATTGGCATGTGCCATTTATTCTTCTTTATTCTTCTAACAGAGAATAATTCTTGGGTTAATCACCCCGTGGTTTTTCCCTTAACCGGGTTTTCCACGTCAAAATCTTGGTGTTCAATGTGTTGATGTTTATCTGCTCTTGTGTTTATGTATTATGCTTTCATGGATGATTAATTGATATGCTGCCAACTAACAACGAAGAATCAAGTGTTTGAAAGAAGAAGAAGTTTTATACAACTGATTCACCCCCCCCTCTAGTTGTATGCCCTAGATCCAACAATTGGTATCAGAGCCAAGTTCCTCTGAAAGGAGCTTAACCGCTTGAGGAGATCCAGGATGTCGTCATACAAGAAGGATAGTCCGAAGTTCGATGGAACCAACTTCACTCTCTGGAAAGGTCGCATGAAGTGTCACTTGGAATGTATGGGAAAAGCATACTTGGCTATGGTTTCAAAACCATATGTACCTCCACAAGGTGGTCCGACAACTCTGAATGAAATCACAGAAGCTGAAAACAATCTGCGGACCAAGGAAGCTCTTCTAAGCGCATTGAATGACTCAGATCTCTCAAATGTTATTGACCTACCAACTGCATATGAGATCCTGACTAAACTGGAACTTCTGTATGAAGGAGATGAGTTTGTCAAAAGTGCAAGGTTGCAAAGTCTGAAAGGGAAATTTGAAAGATTGAAGATGAGAGATGATGAAAACATCACTACCTTTATGCCAAGAGTGAATGAGCTGGTATGTGGAATTAGAAATGCTGGTGGAACTCTAGATGAAAATGAGATTGTCTGCAAAATCCTAAGATCCCTTCCTGCTGCCTACAAAATCAAGGTTGCTGCCATTGATGAATTCAGAGCCCACACAACTGTCACAAGAGAACAACTGGCTGGCAAACTAGCTGCATTTGAAATGACTGAGTTTGGAGATGATCCTCCCAAGACTGAATCTGCTTTCAAAGCTAGTGCCTATGTGAAAGGCAAACAGAGATTTGATCCGGGAGAAAACTCATCAAGGAAAATGTCATGGTATGATCAAGCAAGAAGAGACATGGAAGAAGAAGAAGCAGAAATAGCTCAACTTGAAGCCCTCATTGCAAAGAGACTGCCAAGAGGATCCGGTAAGTATGAAGGAAAACTACCCTTTAAGTGTTTCAACTGCAATAAGATTGGTCATTTTGCTTCAAGATGTCCGGAAAGATCTGCAAGGTCTAATACTAACAAACAAAGGTTTCAAAAGAATTGCTATTATGTTCATGAAGAAGATGACAATGAAGGAGTAACAGATGATGAATCAGAACTAGGAAGCAAATCCGAAAATGAGTGGGTGTTTATTGCCATCAAGGAAGAAGATTCAATACTCTCTGAATCTGTCAATCACAAAGTTGTTGAAAAAGTTTTGGCTGCTCAAGTGGAAGAAAAGGATGATTGGGTTATTAACAGTGGATGTTCTCACCATATGACTGGTGACAAGAATAAGTTCTTGAATTTGGAAAGGTATGAAGGAGGAATGGTAAAGTTTGGTGACAATTCTGCTGGCAGAGTCAGAGGCAGGGGAACTATTTCCTTTGATGGAAAGAGCAAAACAGGTAACGTACTATATGTTGAAGGATTGAAGCACAATCTTCTCAGTGTTGGTCAGTTAGTGGACAAAGGCTATGATCTCCGGTTCAAGAATGGAAAATGCAGAATCTTTACAAGCTTCGGAACTGAAATTGCATCCGGTACTTAGACAAAAGGTAATATCTTTCATCTGGTTGGTTCAAATAAAAGTTGTTTGTTTGTTCAAATTGATCAGAGTTAGTTATGGCATAGAAGAATGTGGCATGTAAATTTTGATAACATCATCAAGATAAGCAATACTCAGGCTGTAAGAGATCTTCCAAAATTGATGAAACCTACAAATAGTTTGTGCAAAGAATGTCAGCTAGGTAAACAAAGCAGAGTCTCTTTCAAAAGCCAAGATCAGTCTTCTACCGGATTGTTGGAATTAGTACATACTGATCTCTGTGGTCCAACAAGAATCAAGAGTCTACAAGGTGATAGATATTTCATGTTGTTAATTGATGATCATTCCCGGATGATGTGGGTTACCTTTCTAAAAGAAAAATCAGAAGCATTTGAGAAGTTCAAAATCTTCAAAGCTATGGTAGAGAATCAAACCGGATTGAAACTAAAGTGTCTAAGGTCTGATAGAGGTGGTGAATTTACATCTGGTGAGTTCATTGACTTTTGTGAGAAGCAGGGTATAAGGAGACAGTTGTCTGCTCCTAGGACTCCACAGCAGAATGGAGTAGTTGAGAGAAAGAACCGTACCATCCAGGAAGCTGCCAGGACAATGATGTTGGAAGCAAATGTTCCTCAAATATTTTGGAAAGAAGCTATCAGCACTGCAGTCTACACTCTCAATCGAGTTCAAATCAGAAACAACACCGGTAAGACCCCCTATGAACTCTGGTTTGGCATCACTCCTACTGTGAAATATTTCAGGGTATTTGGTAGCAAGTGTTATATTAAAAGAGATGAAGATCTAGGAAAGTTTGATGCTAGAAGTGAGGAAGGAATTTTCTTGGGTTACTCCACTCAAAGCAAAGCATACCGGTGTTACAATAAGAGATTGAGGAAGATGATAGAAAGCACCAATATGAAAGTTGATGAAGGAATTGAGAAGCCTTCAAGATTTTATGAGTTTGATGAAGATGACCAAGACAATGTTCAAGGAACTCAATCCTCTCCGGTGAGACAGAGTCAGCCTGACCCGGTAAATCAGGAAGAAGAGATAGGTTTGAATGAGCCTGATCAAGAAACAGCAGTGCAGGATACTCCCAAAATTCCAAGGTATGTAAGACTGAACCACTCTGAAGATTAGATCATAGGTGACAGAAGCAAAGGTGTACAAACTAGAAGGAATGTTGCTCAAAATCAGGATGAATGTTGTCTGATTTCAAAGATTGAACCTAAAACAATAAATGAAGCCTGTAATGATGAAAACTGGACCAAAGCAATGGAAGATGAATTGATGCAAATTGAGAAAAATCATACTTGGGATCTTGTTCCCAGACCTAGAGACAGGAATGTAATTGGAACCAAGTGGGTCTTCCAGAACAAACTAAATGAAGTAATCAGAAACAAAGCTAGATTGG
This sequence comes from Cunninghamia lanceolata, assembly GCA_027924645.1. Lineage (NCBI taxonomy): Eukaryota > Viridiplantae > Streptophyta > Pinopsida > Cupressales > Cupressaceae > Cunninghamia > Cunninghamia lanceolata. Next base: position 508,196 of record BSBN01000243.1, read on the forward strand.
TCTGCAAAGGGTACTCTCAAATAGAAGGAATTGACTTTGAAGAGACTTTTGCTTCGGTGGCAAGAATTGAAGCAGTCAGATTACTTCTTGTATTTGCTGCCCTCAAAGACTTCAAGGTATATCAGATGGATGTCAAGTCTGCTTTCCTAAATGGTGATCTGGAAGAAGAAGTTTACATTGAACAACCGGATGGATTTCAATTGTCTGATAATGATGATATGGTCTGCAAGTTAAAAAAAGCATTGTATGGACTAAAGCAAGCCCCAAGAGCATGGTATGAAAGGTTGGATAAGCATCTTGTGCAGATTGGATTCAACAAAGGTACTGCTGACAGTAACTTATATTTCAAAATTGATCATGAAAACATTTTGATTGTTGAAGTGTTTGTGGATGATATAATTTTTGGAGGAAGAGATAGTATGTGCAAAACTTTTGCAAATCAGATGAAAAGTGAGTTTGAAATTTCTATGCTTGGTGAAATGACTTTCTTCTTGGGTCTACAAATTACTCAAACAAAGAAAGGAATCTTCATTTCTCAGACCAAATATGTGAAAGAATTGTTAAGGAAATTTGGTATGGAAGATTCAAAACCAATGAACACTCCCATGGCAACCGGATGTAAGTTGAGCAAAGATGATGACTCCCCAAAGGCAGATCAGACAAAATATAGATTAATGATTGGTGGATTGTTGTATCTCATTCAGACTAGACCAGATATAATGCAGGCTGTTGGTCTTGTGGCAAGATTCCAGGCTGATCCTAGAGAATCTCATGTTATGGCAATCAAAAGAATTTTTAGGTACTTGAAAGGAACAGTTGAGTATGGTCTATGGTACCCTAAAGATCCGGATTTCTCTCTTCATGCTTACACAGATGCAGATTGGGCAGGAGATGTGGATGACCGGAAGAGCACTAGTGGTGGAGCATTCTTTTTGGGGAAGAGATTGGTTTCTTGGTTAAGCAAGAAACAAGATGCAATATCTCTGTCTACAACTGAAACAGAATACATTGCAGCAGCAGGTAGTTGCACTCAAATCTTATGGATGAAGCAGATGCTAAGAGACATTAAAGTTGAATATGAGGAGCCTATCACAATTTTCTGTGATAATTCAAGTGCAATTAATATTTCTAAGAATCCGGTATTGCATTCTAAGACTAAGCACATATCTATCAAGTTTCACTTCTTGAGAGAACAAGTGAACAAGGAAGAAGTCAGATTGGAGTATGTTCCCTCCAAGGATCAGATTGCAGATATCTTTACTAAACCTCTTCCCAAGGACTCTTTTGAATATCTCCGCGAGAAGTTAGGGGTCATGGCCCCTCCGGTGATCAACTAGGATGCACTGATGTGCATCAGTCCGGTGGATATCACAGTCATATCTTGTGATCCGGATTGATGATGGGGAGCTGCAACTAAGGGGGAGCAGCTGGTATGATTCTGATATATGAGAATTGCAAGTATGAGCCCTTTGCCATTGATGTCAAAGGGGGAGAGAAGACATGTGAAAAACAAGTGGTTGATGATCAAAGGGGGAGCAGTAAAGGAAGAGAAGACATGTGAAAAGTTGTTATTGATAGGGGGAGCTGTGACAGAAAGGAGAAGTTCTTGTCTTGATGGTTTTTCACATCATATGTTGCCATCAATGACAAAGGGGGAGATTGTTGCAAGTATGAGGTGAGCCTGTGTTGTCATTGATGTCAACATACTCATATTGCATTGACAAGAAGGATTGGATGAGCTGTGTGCTGAGGACATTGAGAAAATTAGCCTCAGTCAGGAACAGTGAAGAACAGTGATGAGAAGAAGGCAAATGTATTGTGTAGCTTGAGAACTGGAGGATGTGGATTAAAGGGTTTGTAGATATGAGTCTTGAGATGCTTCAGTTAAGATTTCAGAGGTCCGCATGAAGATCTGAAGGAGTTGTGGCTGTCGGTGTAGAACTGGTTCCGGCAAGTATCCAGAGGTGACAGAGGATCACAAAAAGGTCCGGTGAGGTCCGGAATTGTATTATCCTAATCTGCGGATTGGAAGGAGTGTTTGGGATGTCCTTGTGATGTGTCATCCTGATTTGTGTATGATTTGGAGGTCTGGAAGTACCTCTTGCATTATGACAGTGGCAACAGACAGTGTTCTTGAAGTTCCGGATAAGGAAGAGAAGAGATTCCAGTAAGTAAAGAAAGTGCGGATGTACCTGGTCATTCAGGCAGGCTTGTGAAGGTTCTTGGATCATGTTGAGGTTGTGTTGTCAGTCCGTATTGATAGTAGAGCCCAGAATTGAAGTTATTCTTCCGGATGAAGTTCTTGCTCTGTTTAGCCGACCGGATGAGTTGTTCATCCTGCGAATGTTCTTGTGGTGGCCGACCGGATGTGTTATTCATCTTGCGGATACTCTTATGGTTGTTTGCCGACTTAGATGTTTGTCCCTAAGTCAATGTCTTGTATAAATAACGGTTTGTGAGTTCATTTCGATGTGTGGATTGTGTGGATGAGTGTGGCATAGCGAAGAGAAGTGCGAAAGGCAGAGCAGAGGTTTTTGGGCTTAAATGGAACTGATCCGGACATGGTAGAGATGTCATTCTCCAGTTCAAGACTGTGATTTTTATCACTTTGTAGACAGTGTGTCTCCTTGTAGGCAGTGGGCCTCTTTGTGAGCAGTGTGCTCGGGCAGTGAGCCCTAATTAGCATGTGCCATTTATTCTTCTTTATTCTTCTAACAGAGAATAATTCTTGGGTTAATCACCCCGTGGTTTTTCCCTTAACCGGGTTTTCCACATCAAAATCTTGGTGTTCAATGTGTTGATGTTTATTTGCTCTTGTGTTTATGTATTATGCTTTCATGGATGATTAATTGATATGCTGCCAACTAACAACGAAGAATCAAGTGTTTGAAAGAAGAAGAAGTTTTATACAACTGATTCACCCCCCCCTCTCAGTTGTATGCCCTAGATCCAACATTAAACCCTTTCTCCACTTCCCGTTGAAAACCCTAAACACTCTGTGTCTCCTCTGTCAACCAAATCCTAGCCCGCCACCCTGGTTTCTCACCTTCTGCCTTGACTAAAAACCTAACACCCGCCATTTGGAAATCCTAAGTTGCCTCTACTGTTTTCTCTTCCTCTGTCGACTGCGTTGCGTCACCATTGTTCTCCATACTATCGCCCACCACTCTTGCAGACTCCTGAACCAGCCCTCTTAGTTGTTGTTTGAAACCAAAACCTCCCTTATCACCATCTCTCGTAGTCAATAGTATTAGTCGATAGTCTAGGTCTTAGGCATTAGTCTTAGTCCTAGCCCAAGTCTTAGTCTTAGTCTTAGTTGATCGAGGGGTTGGGGGCTAGCAGCCCTAGGCTGTAGTTTCTTTTTTTGCCCTCGCTTGACCCCTAGTCATATGGATGCCCAAGGACAGGGCTAACATAAACTACTAACATTAACCACTAGCACTAACCACGGTCATGTGACCACTTCTAGGCTCACAGCTAGCGGTCAGCTCAAACAGTCAAGCCAGACCCCCTTCTTCCTTATACCCTAATAGGGCAGTTTTTTTTCTTTTCTTCATAACTTGGATGTACGAAGGTGGATTTTCATGAAATTTGCGGTGTTGGAGAGATGATTTGCCCAGCTTTTCTGTAACAAAGGTTTAATTAGGTGAATGTACAATTTTCACCTCTTTTTTCTTAGTCAAAGTTACCCCTCCTTTTAAACTTCAAACGAGCATAACTATTACAAATTTGATCCGATTTTCCTGAAATTTTTTTTAAAACAGCATAAAATCTCCTAAATTTTCTATTCATGATATTTATTCTACTGTATTTGTTCATCCTGATTAGATTTTTTAGATTTCTTTATTTTCACGTAACGCTTTCATTTGCAAGTTTACTTGTTCCTTCTTCATTTTGGTGGCTTGTAGGTGATTGTATGGAGTTGTAGCAGTGTTTGTATCAGCCACAACAGTAGGTTTAAGGATGAAAATATTCAAGTGCACTCCATTCATCTTTCATCTCTTTTCATTTCTTCATGATTATTGTTTGCAAACACACTTCAATTTGGGAATAAAACGAACATCCTACTTGTCTTCACATTTGGATTTGGGCTCTAAAACGTACTCTTGTCTTCATTCACACATTGTAATTGGGCATAAAACGAACCATTATCTTCCTTCACACATTTCACTTTGGATTAAAAAGAACAAGTGTTCTCATTGCTTGGTGAACTTGAATGTGATTGAAGGTGTGTATGCTCTTCTCATGCGTGCAAACTTGAGAATCAAAAACACCTCTCCTCCATTCAATTTCACACCACACATTTCATTATCCAAGGGAAATTAACATTTGTGAGTGTGAATCAAGTGTGTGTGTTTGTGTCATGTCTCATTTTTATGGACTATATTATTATTCTAGACTAGCAAATATTTACCATGATTGTTTTACTTCGAGTAAGTTCCACATGTGAGAAGGTAATTATCATGATGTTATATTTACATAAATTAGAAAGTTGATTTAAATATTAAATATTATCAATATGATTATTGTGAGGCCGATTATTTTACCTCCCTTATTTTGATCGTTATGCATTTTAGTTGATGACATTATCAGACTTTTAGTGACTATGGTTTCATTATGCAGACTTGATTTTTATCTCCTAATTATGATAGGACATTGATTAGACATATGTGATTCGATTTGATCAGATTTGGCACTATTTTGTGATACGACATATGAGATATCTATGTGATGATGTTTTGTGATGAGATTTTAGTTATTTATGTGATGTGGTCTATTTGACATGAGGTTGAAAAATGCAGTTTAATTTAGAATTATGTATTGATGATTATTGTTGTATTTGATTGCGTGAAATTAATTCTAGTTGCTTCGGCTATATTTTTCATGATATCATTGACACTTGATCGAGATGTACAGGTTTTACATTCCCTAGCTACGGGAAATTAGAGGTAGAATTCACACCTATGTTATCCCCTGTGAAACCGATCCATTCCCAATAGGGATAAGGATCATGTTTGAATTTGAATGTTGATTTAAGTGCTTGATTAAATTTTATTATTTTTGGCCTTAGTACCCTTTTTGTTTAACTTGATTAATAATAAGTGTTGTATAAATTTTACTTGATTTACACCACTTGGTATTTATTTTATTTTGGGCCATTTAAAAGTAGATTTTTAACCCCCTTTTTGAACCATAGTGTCCCAAAAGTTACCCTGGGTGGTTACCCATGGGTCTAGGGTCAACTTGGACTATCTAACCGTAGAATTAACTCACTTTTGGTCACTCTAAACTATAGTTTAGTCAAAGTGACGAAATTTGAATTTAGGGAAGGTGGGAGATGAGTCATGCCTTGGGAAAGACTCATCTCCCTTCCCAAAGTCTGGGAATCCTTTCCCAAGGAAGACTTGGGAGGTCTCCAAGACTCCCAAGTGTGTGGGAGCTTCCTTCAAGACTCTCACACACGTGTGAGAGCATCTTGGAGGAAGATGACTCCTTGAGAGAATAAGAGGATGCCATATGGCATCCCTTATCCTCTTGAGGGTGTGGGTGGGATTGCCACCTCACCACTTGTCCTCTCACACATGTGTGAGAGCACAAGTGGATAAGGTGAGGATTGAAAGGGAATAGGAGGATGACATTTGTCATCTTCACACTTCCTCTCCCTTGCAAGTGGCATGGGAGGAGGAAGGAGAAGGTGTCACCTTCTCATTCCTCAAGGCCAAATTGATGGCCTATATTATCTCCTCTTGTTGAGGAGTGTAGGGTTCTTGCAATTTTAGTTTACTTGCTATTTTGGAGGAGTTTGGGAAAGTTAAAGGAATTTTCTTGAAGGTTGGAAGGCTTGGAGCTCTTCACCAAATGTGCTTCCATTATAGAGCTTTCAAGGTAAGCCTCCTAAACTTGTTTTCTCACCCTTGCTTATTTAATGTATTGTGTTATAGTTTTTGGTTGTTTTGTTGTTTGCATTGTTTTGTTGGGATGGGAGTATGGTGAGAGCACCTCCAATGGAGGTAATGCTCAACTTGTTTGGGTAGGGGAAATGAACCTCTTTGAGGTCACTCCCACATTTTGCATTTATGCCTTGAGGGTTTTTATTTGTTAAGGAGATTATTGAATGGCAAGAGTGCCATGGAGATTATTTGTGATTTTTGTGAAAAGTGGTGTTTTGGAGATTTTGGTTTGAGGCCATGAGTTGAGATTTTATCATTTGGGAGCCTTTTGAAGTTGAGGGGTCCATTCCCTACCCTCATCAAACTCATTTTTTATGAGTTGAGTTTTGTATTAAACCTATGGCCTATTTTTGTGTTATTGTGATTGATTTTTGTTGTGGAGTGTTCAACCTGTGTGAATCCCTACCTCCCTAGTTCGGGGGTGACCCACTTGCGGGTCTATGGTAGGTAGGAGAGCTTTTCAAAGTGGTTGGTTTTGTTTTTCTTGTGGTTATCGTTTTTGCAGGTTTTTGAGTGAAGAAATGAAGTGGAACAGAGCTCCTCTTTGTGTGGCTTTGTAGTATTTTAATGGCTATTGGAGCCATGGCCATTATGACCTTATTGTAATTGTTTTAGCAAGTTATTTGCCATGGAGTTGGTTGTGATATACATTGCAATGAAAACTTTTTGTTATTTTCTTTATTGTTGTTACTTCCTATTTTTGTGGAGTTGAGAGGTTTTGTGAAATGCATGTGGAGTTATATTAATGTTTCCGTCAACATTCTTTTCAGAAAAATATAGATGTATGAATGTTGTTGAATAAAATTTTATTGTATCCTATGAATGAAAGAGAAAGTTTAATTACATTGGTTGTTACTATCCCTTCAAAAAAAAAAAGAGAGAGAGATAATGCATAAGTTGTTGTTTATGTTTTATTGCATATAAGAAAGTGAGACTATAAATTCTAGTTTCTTATTTCTATTACATTGAAAGTGTAATCTTAATAGTAGTTGTTAAGATGAAAGAGATGTTGGAAACTCAAAGGAAATGGTAGTTTCTGTTTTATTGTTGCACCAATAGAAAAATAAAATGTATCATGTATTTATATTTATGCCAAAAAAATAGAGAAGAGTTAATGGTTTAGTTATGTTATAAGTTGAAATTTAGTATTATGTTTTTACAACAATGTTTTAGAAACAATATATATATATATATATATATATATATATATATATATATATATATATATATATATATATATATATATATATATATATATATATATATATATATATATATATCGTTGTTCCTTTCATTTTTTTTATTATCATTTATCACTGTGTTTATAGAAGTCAAAAAAAAATATTGTGATATTGTTTTATTACTATATATACATCTTTCTAGAAATAGGTATATATATATATATATATATATATATATATATATATATATATATATATATATATATATATATATATATATATATATATATATATTTATATAGTGGAGACAGTAATTATTTTAAACAAAATAGAAAAAAAAAGGATTAATAGTGATCGGACTGTTTTGTTTTGTTTTGAGGTTTTTAGGAAAAATAAAAATAAAAAAATAAATAAAGATAAAAAATAAAAAATACAGGGTGGACTGTGGGTAGCGCCCACAGTCCATTACTAATTAAAAGAGAAGGGGCATGGGGGAGGCAGCGGGTGTGGGTGGAGGTACCGCCTCCCCCACACCCCAAAACCTACGTGACCGTCTACCCTGCCGTTCGAACAACACCGTTAGCCACTGCTGCCTCCGTCAAACACCTCTCCTGCACCTTCCACCGTCGGCGCCGTGCCTTCCAGCAGTTGCTTCACTACCGCCCCATGAGCTAAACTACACTACACATGACTTAGAGTTAGTGGCAGTGGTTCATGCTCTAGTTCATTGGAGACATTTCTTATTGGGTCGTCATTTTGAGCTCCATTCAGATCATCACAGCCTTCAATATATCTTTATACAGCTAAATCTAAACACCCGTCAGTGGCGTTGGATGGAGTTCCTCTGCGAGTATGACTTTGATGTCCACTACATCAAAGGGAAGGAGAACGTGGTTGCTGACGCATTGAGTCGGAGGCACCACGAGCTCTTGACCTTGACTCTGAGTGTGGACTTGAGAGGTCACATTATTTAGCATCTGCCAGATGATGAGTGGTTTCTTGAGGTGTAGCAGGAGATTAGTTCACAGAGGGCCCTTGTGGGCAAGTATGTAGGGTATTCACTGGAGGCAGATGGGTTACTTCGTCATCGACAGCGCATCTACGTACCCCGCGCAGGTGACCTACGTACTGTAGTGTTATCAGAGGCTCACAGAGCACCATGTGTGGCACATCCGGGAGTGAAGAAGATGCATTCTGATCTACGACAATTGTTCCATTAGGCAAGTATGAGACGTGACATAGTAAAGTTTGTTGCTCGATGCCTTGAGTGCTAGAGGGTCAAGGCCGAGCATCAGCATCTAGCGGGTCTTCTATACCCACATGAGATACCTGAGTGGAAATGGGACACCATTTCCATAGATTTTATTGTTGGTCTTCCTATGTCTTCACGTCGCCATAATGCCATCATGGTGACAGTTGACCAGTTGACCAAAGTAGCGCATTTCTCACCTGTACGCACGACGTACAATGCGCCAGTAGTGGCAAGAGTATTCTTAGACAACATTGTGAGATTACATGGAGTACCTCGTCGCATCATTTCAGATAGAGATCCAGTGTTCACTTCAGCATTCTGGAGAGCCTTACAGTAGGTGTTGGGCACACAGCTCAACTTTAGCTCCGCTTATCATCCCAAGATAGATGGACAGACAGAGCAGGTGAATCAGTTATTGGAGGACATGCTTCGGATGTATGTTATGGACCATCAGTCTAGATAGGAGGAGTATATGTATCTGGTTGAGTTTGCCTACAATAATGGGCATCACAGCTCGTTGGGTATGCCTCCTTTTTAGGCTTTATACGGCAGACCATACAGGACACCATTGAGTTGGGATCAGATAGAGGATAGAGTTGCTATTGGTCCAGAGCTAATTCAGGATATGGAGCAGCAGGTCACACTAATTAGGCAAAGATTACAGGAGGCACATGATAGACAAAAGAAGTATGCCGATGCTAAGAGGACTGATTGGAGCTTCTCAGTGGGTTACAGGGTATTCCTTATAGTGCGGCCATACAAGAGTCCTATCTATTATGGAAAGGGCTCTAAACTCGCACCACGGTTTATAAGACCCTTTGAGATTTTGGAGTGGATAGGACCAGTTACCTATCGTCTAGCGTTACCACCTAGCCTGTCACGTATCCACAATGTCCTTCATATTTCTATTTTGAGGCGATATATATCTGATTTATCTCACGTGCTGGACTGGAGTGCTTTACAGGTAGAGGCAGACGGGTAATTAGCTTTGGAGCCAATTCGCATATTGGCTCGTCGGATGCTAGGCCTTCAAAGTCGAGAGCTGGACCAGGTTAGGGTCCAGTGCGATCATTATGATGAGGTCACAGTGACTTGGTAGGATGCAGCTAGTTTGAGGACACTCTATCCTCACCTTTTTGATGACTTCCTGGAGGAAGTTTAGTCTTAGGGGGGGAGGATCTGAGGCTGATTATTTTACCTCCCTTATTTTGATCGTTATGCATTTCAGTTGATGACATTATCAGACTTTTAGTGACTATGGTTTTATTATGCAGACTTGATTTTTATCTCCTAATTATGATAGGACATTGATTAGACATATGTGATTCAATTTGATCAGATTTGGTGCTATTTTATAACTCAACATATGAGATATATATGTGATGATGTTTTGTGATGAGATTTTAGTTATTTATGTGATGTGGTCTATTTGACATGAGATTGAAAAATGCAGTTTAATTTGGAATTATGTATTGATGATTATTGTTGTATTTGATTGTGTGAAATTAATTCCAGTTGCTTCGGCTATAATTTTTCATGATATGATTGACACTTGATCGAGATGTGTAGGTTTTACATTCCCTAGCCACAGGAAATTGGAGGTAGAATTCACACCTATGTTATCCCCTGTGAAACTGATCCATTCCCAAGAGGGCTAAGGATCATGTTTGAATTTGAATGTTGATTTAAGTGCTTAATTTAATTTTATTATTTTTGGCCTTAGTACTCTTTTTGTTTAAATTGATTAATAATAAGTGTTGTATAAATTTTACTTGATTTACACCACTTGGTATTTATTTTATTTTGGGCCATTTAAAAGTAGATTTTTAACCCCCTTTTTGAACTATAGTGTCCCAAAAGTTACCCTGGGTGGTTACCCATGGGTCTAGGGTCAACTTGGACTATCTAACACTAGAATTAACTTACTTTTGGTCACTCTAAACTATTGTTTAGTCAAAGTGACGAAATTTGAATTTAGGGAAGGTGGGAGATGAGTCATGCCTTGGGAAAGACTCATCTCCCTTCCCAAAGTTTGGGAATCCTTTCCCAAGGAAGACTTGGGAGGTCTTCAAGACTCCCAAGTGTGTGGGAGCTTCCTCCAAGACTCTCACACACGTGTGAGAGCATCTTGGAGGAAGATGACTCCTTGAGAGAATAAGAGGATGCCATATGGCATCCCTTATCCTCTTGAGGGTGTGGGTGGGATTGCCACCTTACCACTTGTCCTCTCACACATGTGTGAGAGCACAAGTGGATAAGGTGAGGATTGAGAGGGAATGGGAGGATGACACTTGTCATCCTCACACTTCCTCTCCCTTGCAAATGGCATGGGAGGAGGAAGGAGAAGGTGTCACCTTCTCATTCCTCAAGGCCAAATTGATGGCCTATATTATCTCCTCTTGTTTAGGAGTGTGGGGTTCTTGCAATTTTATTTTTCTTGCTATTTTGGAGGAGTTTGAGAAAGTTAGAGGAATTTTCTTGAAGGTTGGAAGGCTTGGGAAGGCTTGGTGCTCTTCACCAAACGTGCTTTTATTATAGGGCTTTCAAAATAAGCCTCCTAAACTTATTTTCTCACCCTTGCTTATTTAATGTATTGTGTTATAGTTTTTGGTTGTTTTGTTGTTTGCATTGTTTTGTTGGGATGGGAGTATGGTAAGAGCACCTCCAATGGAGGTAATGCTCAACTTGTTTGGGTAGGAGAAAGGAACCTCCTTGAGGTCACTCACACATTTTACATTTATGCATTGAGGGATTTTATTTGTTAAGGAGATTATTAAATGACAAGAGTGCCATAGAGATTATTTGTGATTTTTGTGAAGAGTGGTGTTTTAGAGATTTTGGTTTGAGGCCATGAGTTGAGATTTTATCATTTGGGAGTCTTTTGAAGTTGAAGGGTCCATTCCCTACCCTCATCAAACTTATTTTTATGAGTTGAGTTTTGTGTTAAACCTATGGGTTGTTTTTGTGTCATTGTGATTGATTTTTATTGTGGAGTGTTTAACCTGTGTGAATCCCTACCTCCCTAGCTCGGGGTGATCCACTTGCGGGTCTATGGTAGGGAAGAGAGCTTTTTGAAGTGGTTGGTTTTGTTGTTCTTGTGGTTGTATTTTTTGTAGGTTTTTGAGTGAAGAAATGAAGTGGAAGAGACCTCTTCTTTGTGTGGCTTTGTAGTGTTTTAATGGCTATTGGAACCATGGCCATTATGGCCTTATTTTAATTGTTTTAGCAAGCTATTTTCCATAGAGTTGGCTATAACATACATTGCAATGAAAACTTTTTGTTATTTTATTTAATGCCGTTACTTCCTATTTTTGTGGACTTGAGAGGTTTTGTGAAATGCATGTGGAGTTATATTTATGTTTCTGTCAACATTCTTTTCAGAAAAATATAGATGTATGAATATTGTTGAATAAAATTTTATTGTATCCTATGAATGAAAGAGAAAGTTTAATTACATTGGTTGTTACAGTCCCTTCAAAAAAAAAAAAAAAAGAGATAGTACATAAGTTGTTGTTTATGTTTTATTGCATACAAGAGAGTGAGAATATAAATTCTAGTTTCTTATTTCTATTACATTGAAAGTGTAATCTTAATAGTAGCTGTTAGGAGGAAAGAGTTGTTGGAAGCTCAAAGGAAATGGTACTTTTTGTTTTATTGTTGCATCTATAGAAAAATAAAATGTATCATGTATTTATATTTATGCCAAAAAAATAGAGAAGAGTTAATGGTTTAGTTATGTTATAAGTTAAAATTTAGTATTCTATTTTTACAACAATGTTTTAGAAACAAATATATATATATATATCGGTGTTCCTTTCATTTTTTTTATTATCATTTATCACTGTGTTTTTAGGAGAAGTCAAAAAAAATATTGTGATATTGTTTTATTACTGTATATACATCTTTCTGGAAATAGGTATATATATATTTATATATAGTGGAGACAGTAATTATTTTAAACAAAATAGAAAAAAAAAAGGATTAATAGTGATTGGACTGTTTTGTTTTGTTTTGAGGTTTTTAGGAAAAAAAAAAAGATAAAAAATAAAAAAAAAATACAGGGTGGACTGTGGGCAGCGCCCACAGTCCATTACTAATTAAAAGAGAAGGGGTGTGGGGGAGGCGGTGCCTCCACCCACACCCGCTGCCTCCCCCACACCCCCAAAACCTGCGTGACCATCTACCCTGCCGTCCGAACACTGTCGTTAACCACTGCTGCCTCCGTCAAAACCCTCCCCCGCGCCTTCCATTGTCAGTGTCACGCCTTCCAGCGGTTCCTCCACTGTCACCCCTTACGCAGTTTCACCTCCACTACCAGCAGCATCACCGACCCTCCGCCCAACCTCCTCCGCGGCTCCCTTCCGTCGGCCCTCCATCTCCCCTCAAACCTGCAACTTAACTAAAAATAAACTCATATCATTATATATATATATATATATATATATATATATATATATATATCACATCTCTCGTCTAAAATGAATACATACTTATTTCCAGCATGAACATAGACTATTTTAACCCTCTGGGTTTGAATGTATACCTCCGTGGGTCATGGCTCCATTGCTAGCCTCCTCAAACCCTAGACCTGCACAAGGGAAAAACAAAACCAAAGGAAAGAAAATAAGAGTTAGGGCAACACATACAAGGAAACAATAGCTTAAACAATTAGGGCTATCATTGGAACACTTAGTGTTAGTTGAAATTAGGGCATCTTATATTTAGGTAACAATTATAAAATGGGAACTTGGGTTATTTTAATTTTAGGAAGTTTTATGAATTCTCTTTGAGAGGATATTTAATTATGAGGTTTTTTTTTTATTGTAAGGATTTGATTTAATGTTATTTATTTTGTTTTGAGAACTCTCTTTTTGTCATGTACCTTAATTCTTTGGTCTTACTCTATTATTAATATGTTAGTTGTTTTGTTTTAATTTTACTTATTTCATTGCCTTGTGATTGCATTTCAATTGGGGAATTAATTTTATCTTAATTAGGATGAGATAATTCCCTTGCATTTTTGAATTATAGTCTTGAGTTTTAAACTTTAATTTTTGGGAGGAATTTATTTTAATCAAATTGGGGAGAATTTTTCCCCTCGTTTTGAGATCACCTTGGCGGGGTATTGATATTATCTTCCGTGGCGGAATTTATATGTTTTTTTAATTGTTGATCTATTTATTATTATTTTACAAGATGAGTTATTTAAACTCTCCTATCTTATCTATTTAATTATTCGAGTTAGTTATTAAATATAATGCCGAAATTATATTTAATAATGGACTCAACTCTCTTTTGGATTTACTTGACATCTTGTCATTTAATTTAATTTTATTATTCTATTTTAAATCGTTTGATTTTGTTCTTAGGTTTTAATTTTTATTCTTAAATTTTATTAAATCCCTTCTTGATGTTTTATTTTTAAATTTATTTTGTGTTTGTCGAAAACGCGTTATGCTGCCAGAATTTTGCTAGGTTCTTAGGGTTTATTTCATGTGTTATTTTATTTAATTTTAATCCATCATTCCACTTAAATCACGTGCCATCTTCCCATTGTTTACTTAAATCACTTTTCGATCTGAGTTAAGTTAGATTTCGATGTTGGCAAAATCATTTTCACCTAGAAAACTTGGGGTTCAGATTAAATCAGTCTAACCCTAGAAGCGACAACCTACGTGTTGCATACTCCCTAGATGACTTTCACCATCATGGTTATGTTGACTTGTTTACACCTTAGGCATATTGCCACTGAGCACATAGACGCGTGCGAGGGGGTTCCTAAGGATAGGTAGAAAGTTTTTCGTAGTTCATGTCATGACCACATGGCAAATGTGGACATGACACGTGTGTTGTATGTCATGACCGCATAAGAAATGTGGGCATGACATTTGGTATCAGAGCCTAAGTTTAAACACTGGGCTTGTTTTGGGCACATTTTATTTCTGTAACTTTGATTAATTTGTGGTTACTTCATTTTTGTAGGATGCCTCCTCGACGAGTTCAGCGAGCACAGTCCCGTCGCACTCCACCCGCCAAGGTGCACACTGACTCTTCAGCTAAGGGACCGGATCAGCCAGTCCCACAAGCACAGCCAGACCTACTAGCACCACAGGCACCACTGGCCCTACCAGATAGTGGGCCACAGATATTACAGACTTTACAAGTAGTTTTAGATAGGCTTCCACCGGCTATAGTTGAGCCTCACGTAGAGCCACGTGTCGAGCCCTGTGAGGATCCAAAAGAGGAGCCACGTGTCGAGCCACGAGCTGAGTCCCGTGTCGAGCCACGTTTGGAGCCCCGCATAGAGCCGCGAGGGGCACCACGTGTGGAGCCTTATGTCGAGTTGCCAAAGACAGAGGAGGTTGGTTCGACTGACAGGGCCCGTAGCAGGAGCCCTTCACATTATGTTAGGCATGATGAGGCAGTACGAGTAGAGTACTTTGGTCACAGGCCTTATGACTATTATATAGATGAGCCTATCAGGAGGCCTAGAGACAGAGGAGACCCCATTAGGGATATATTAAGGTTGAACCCTCCTACATTCGTCAGGACCACAGAGGGAGCTGAGGCAAAGGCCTGGCTTATCAGTTTAGATAGATGCTTCATGTTGTGTCCTTATGAGGGCAACACGAAGGCCCGTGTGGCAGTACACTTGTTGCAAGATGTAGCAGCTACTTGGTGGCGCACTGAGGAGTACAAGTGTCATATTTCTTTAGACACCCTCACATGGGAGACCTTCATTGAGTGCTTCAATGTGCGCTACTTATCAGACCATTACAGGCAGCATCGTATAGACGAGTTCCATGATCTACAACAAAGGGGACTTACAGTGGCACAGTATGAGGGTAGGTTTACAGAGTTATCCAGATATGCAGAGTATCTCCATGATGAGAAACTCCTGGTGCATAAGTTTATCAGAGGACTGAACCACAGTATAGCAGGGCCTATTCAGATGGCAGACCCCCAGACTTTGAGTGATGTTGCCGAGAAGGCATACATCACTGAGGAGATTCAAGGATGAGGGCAGGGTTCACGCCCTTAGTTTCAGGATCGGGGACAGTAGCAGCATCAGTAGAGTTTCCATAGACCATCACAGCCACCTCATAGAGGAGGATTCAGTTCCACACCCCCACCTCCTAGGCCCCCACAGGAAAAGCAGCCACAACAACAGCAGAGAGCCAAGACACAGCAGAGGTCACATGAGGGACATAATAGAGGTTGGTAATAGCAGGGCCCACGTAGAGATCAGAGGCAGCAGGGACCACCTATGGGACCCGCGAGGTCGCAACAGTCTTATAGGGGCTCACAAGGGTCTACTAGTAGATCAAGGCAGCAGCAATCAAGTAGGACTCAGATTGGATAGGTAAAAGCTAGGGGCCCTTGTTATGTTTGTGGTGGAGCAGGACACCTAGCTAGAGAGTGTCCACAGGGTTTTACAACAAGGGGACAGCCTTGTGCAGAGGATCCGAGCAGACCGTTGGTGATGTGGGTAGATCCCACCGTATGTTTGCGGCGGTTGATAACCGCTAGGCTAATTTTTAGGCGTCAGTGATTGAGATGTCAAGTATGATTGGGGGTAACCCCATTTCTATTCTCTTTGATTCTGGTGCTACTGATTCATTCATATCTCCATCGTTAGTGGAACATTGCAGGCTGGTGGCCTCTAGGCAGGGTGATAGGTGGGTGGTCAAGTTGGCCTCAAGGGCCAAGATGACAGTAGATACCTTAGTCCACAACTGTGAGATTGTTTTGAGACCCTTTACCATAGTATGTGACCTTAGAATCATGACATTAGGATCCTATGATGTGGTGTTGGGTATGGATTGGCTTGCGGCTCATCAAGCCAAGCTAGATTGTCACCGAAAGGTGATCAGCTGTTTAGACGATCACGGCACATCAGTTGAGATTGTGGGCATGTAGAAGCCCACAGCAGTGTGTATGATATCCGCTTAGCAGCTTAAGCACTGCATGCGGAACGGATGTCAGATGTTCGCCATCACAGTGAGCGACAGATCAGATGACAAGCCTGAGGCATCTTTGGATGATCATCCCATCCTTAGAGAGTTTGCCGATGTATTTCCAGCAGAGCTACCGGGGATGCCACCCCAACATGAGGTAGACTTTCACATAGACTTAGTGTCAGGTGTCGAGCCAGTGTCTCGTGCACCCTACAGGTTGACCACACATGAGCTCACAGAGTTCAAGTTATAGTTGGAGGACTTGCTCGAGAAGGGGCACATCCGACCGAGCATTTCACCTTGGGGCGCCCCTGTCATCTTCGTGAAGAAGAAGGATGGGTCTATTCATTTGTGCATGGACTACAGATAGTTGAATAAGGTGACGATAAAGAACCATTATCCTCTGCCCAGGATTGATGATCTTTTTGATCAGATGCAAGGAGCCAGGGTGTTCTCTAAGATAGACCTGAAGTCTATGTATCATCAGCTACGTATCATAGAGGCGGATATCCATAAGACTGCCTTCCAGACTCATTATGGCCACTATGAGTTCACAGTGGTTCCCTTCGGCTTGACGAACGCCCCTGCAGTGTTCATGAGTCTCATGAACGGGGTGTTCCGTACCTATCTAGATCGGTTCGTGATCATTTTTCTCGATGACATTTTGATCTATTCACGGACCGAGGAGGAGCATGAGGAGCACCTTCGTCAGGTTCTACAGTGTTTGCTCGAGCAAAATTTTTATGGGAACTTGGCGAAGTGTGTATTTTTTAGGACAGAGGTTTAGTATCTGGGGCATATCCTATCTGGCGATGGAATCTCAGTAGATCCATCGAAGATCAAGGCTATCAGGGATTGGCCAGCACCCACTAGTGTGACAGAGGTCAGGAGTTTTATGGGGTTATCTAGTTATTACCGTCGCTTTGTTGAGGGTTTTTCTCGGATTGCGCACCCCATCACTTCCCTTCAGCGGAAAGAGAAGAGCTTTCTATGGACTGAGCAGTGTGAGAGGGCCTTCGGTGTCCTCAAGGAGCGTCTTACCAGCGCTCCTATTTTAGTGGTTCTTGATCCTACAACAGATTTTATGGTTTGCACGAATGCATCACTTGAGGGATTGGGATCCATACTTATGCAGGGTGGTAGAGCGATCGCGTATGAGTCACGAAAGCTCAAGACCCATGAGCTGAACTACACCACACACGACTTGGAGTTAGCGGCAATGGGTCATGCTCTAGTTCATTGGAGACATTTCTAATTGGGTTGTCGTTTTGAGCTCCATTCAGATCATCACAGCCTTCAGTATATCTTTTCATAGCTAAATCTGAACGCTCGTCAGTGGCATTGGATGGAGTTCCTCTACGAGTATGACTTTGATGTCCACTACATCAAAGGGAAGGAGAATGTGGTTGCTGACGCATTGAGTCAGAGGCGCCACGAGCTCTTGACCTTGACTCTGAGTGTGGACTTGAGAGGTCACATTATTCAGCATCTGCCAGAGGATGAGTGGTTTCTTGAGGTACAGCAGGAGATCAGTTCACAGAGGGCCCTTGTGGGCAAGTATGTAGGGTATTCACTGGAGGCAGATGGGTTACTTTGTCATCGACAGCGCATCTATGTACCCTGTGTAGGTGACCTACGTACTGTAGTGTTATCAGAGGCTCACAGAGCACCATATGCGGCACATCCAGGGGTGAAGAAGATGCATTCTGATCTACAACAGCTATTCCATTGGGCAGGTATGAGACGTGACATAGTAAAGTTTGTTGCTCAATGCCTTGAGTGCTAGAGGGTCAAGGTCAAGCATCAGCATCCAGCGGGTCTTCTATACCCACATGAGATACCTGAGTGGAAATGGGACACCATTTCCATGGATTTTATTGTTGGTCTTCCTATCTCTTCGCGTCGCCATGATGCCATCATGGTGACAGTCGACAAATTGACCAATGTAGCGCATTTCTCACCTGTACGCATGACGTACAATGCGCCAGCAGTGGCGAGAGTATTCTTAGATGACATTGTGAGATTACATGGAGTACCTCGTCACATCATTTTAGATAGAGATCTAGTATTCACTTCAGCATTCTGGAGAGCCTTACAGCAGGCGTTGGGCACACCGTTCAACTTTAGCTCCGCTTATCATCCCGAGACAGATGGATAGACAAAGCAGGTGAATCAGGTGTTGGAGGACATGCTTCAAATGTATGTTATGGACCATCAGTCTAGATGGCAGGAGTATCTGTATCTGGTTGAGTTTGCCTACAATAATGGGCATCACAGCTTGTTGGGTATGCCTTCCTTTCAAGCCTTATATGGCAGACCATGCAGGACACCATTGAGTTGGGATCGGATAGAGGATAGAGTTGCCATTGGTCCAGAGCTAGTCCAGGATATGGAGCAGCAGGTCACACTGATTAGGTAGAGATTACAGGAGGCACATAATAGACAGAAGAAGTATGCTGATGTTAAGAGGACTGATCAGAGTTTCTTAGTGGGTGACGGGGTATCCCTTAGAGTACGGCCATACAAGAATCATATCCGTTATGGAAAGGGCTCTAAGCTCACACCACAGTTTGTAGGACCCTTTGAGATTTTGGAGTGGATAGGACCAGTTGCCTATCATCTAGCGTTGCCACCTAGCCTGTCATGTATCCATGATGTCTTTCATATTTCTATTTTGAGGCGATATATATCTGATTTATCTCACATGCTGAACTGGAGTGCTTTACAGGTAGAGACGGACGGGCAATTGGCTTTGGAACCAATTCGTATATTGGCTTGTCAGACACTGGGGCTTTGACGTCGAGAGTTGGACCAGGTTAAGGTCCAGTGCGATCGTTATGACGAGGTCATAGCGACTTGGGAGGATGCAGCTAGTTTGAGGACACTCTATCCTCACCTTTTTTACGACTTCCTGGAGGAAGTTTAGTCTTAGGGGGGAGGATGTCAGGCCAATTATTTTACCTCCCTTATTTTGATCATTATGCATTTCAGTTGATGACATTATCAGACTTTTAGTGACTATGGTTTCATTATGCAGACTTGATTTTTATCTCTTGATTATGATAGGACATTGATTAGACATATGTGATTCGATTTGATCAGATTTGGTGCTATTTTGTGATTCAACATATGAGATATATATGTGATGATGTTTTGTGATGAGATTTTAGTTATTTATGTGATGTGGTCTATTTGACATGAGATTGAAAAATGCAGTTTAATTTAGAATTATGTATTGATGATTATTGTTGTATTCGATTATGTGAAATTAATTCCAGTTGCTTCGGCTATGATTTTACATGATATGATTGACACTTGATCGAGATGTGCAGGTTTTACATTCCTTAGCCACGGGAAATTGGAGGTAGAATTCACACCTATGTTATCCCCTGTAAAACCGATCCATTCCCAATAGGGATAAGGATCACATTTGAATTTGAATGTTGATTTAAGTGCTTGATTTAATTTTATTATTTTTGGCCTTAGTACCATTTTTGTTTAAATTGATTAATAATAAGTGTTGTATAAATTTTACTTGATTTACACCACTTGGTATTTATTTTTGGGCCATTTAAAAGTGGATTTTTAAACCCCTTTTTGAACCATAGTGTCCTAAAAGTTACCCTGGGTGGTTACCCATGGGTCTAGGGTCAACTTGGACTATCTAACCCTAGAATTAACTCACTTTTGGTCACTCTAAACTACGGTTTAGTCAAAGTGACGAAATTTAAATTTAGGGAAGGTGGGAGATGAGTCATGCCTTGGGAAAGACTCATCTCCCTTCCCAAAGTTTGGGAATCCTTTCCTAAGGAAGACTTGGGAGGTTAAGACTATAAATTCTAGTTTCTTATTTCTATTACATTGAAAGTGTAATCTTAATAGTAGCTGTTAGGAGGAAAGAGCTGTTGGAAACTCAAAGGAAATGGTAGTTTCTGTTTTATTGTTGCATCAATAGAAAAATAAAATGTATCATGTATTTATATTTATGCCAAAAAAATAGAGAAGAGTTAATGGTTTAGTTATGTTATAATTTGAAATTTAGTATTCTATTTTTACAACAATGTTTTAGAAACAATATATATATATATATATATATATATATATATATATATATATATATATATATATATATATATATCGTTGTTCCTTTCATTTTTTTTATTATCATTTATCACTGTGTTTATAGGAGAAGAAGTCAAAAAAATATTGTGATATTGTTTTATTACTGTATATACATCTTTCTGGAAATAGGTATATGTATATAGTGGAGACAGTAATTGTTTTAAACAAAATAGAAAAAAAAGGATTAATAGTGATCGGACTGTTTTGTTTTGTTTTGAGGTTTTTAGGAAAAAATAAATAAATAAAGATAAAAAATAAAAAAATAAAAAAAATACAGGGTGGACTGTGGGCAGCGCCCACAGTCCATTACTAATTAAAAGAGAAGGGGTGTGGGGGAGGTGGTGCCTCCACCCACACCCGCGAGTGTGGGTGGAGGCACCGCCTCCCCCACACCCCCAAAACCTGCGTGACCATCTACCCTGCCATCCGAACACCGCCGTTAACCACTGCTGCCTCTGTCAAACCCCTCCCCCGCACCTTCCACCGTCAACGTCGCACCTTCCAGCGGTTTTTCCACCGCCGCCCCTTACACAGTTTCACCTCCACTACCAGCAGCGCCAACAACCCTCCGCCCAACCTCCTCCATGGCTCCCTTCTGTCGGCCCTCCATCGCCCCTCAAACCTGCAACTTAACTAAAAATAAACTCATCATTTTATATATATATCACATCCCCCGTCTAAAATGAATACATACTTATTTCCAACATGAACATAGACTATTTTAACCCTCTAGGTTTGAATGTATACCTCCGTGGGTCATGGCTCCATTGCTGGCCTCCTCAAACCCTAGACCTGCACAAGGGAAAAACAAAACCAAAGGAAAGAAAATAAGAGTTAGGACAACACATACAAGGAAACAATAGATTAAACAATTAGGGCTCTCATTGGAACACTTAGTGTTAGTTGAAATTAGGGCATCTTATATTTAGGTAACAATTATAAAATGGGAACTTGGGTTATTTTAATTTTAGGAAGTTTTATGAATTCTCTTTGAGAGGATATTTAATTATGAGGTTTTTTTTTTATTGTAAGGATTTAATTTAATGTTATTTATTTTGTTTTGAGAACTCTCTTTTTGCCATGTACCTTAATTCTTTGGTCTTACTCTATTATTAATATATTAGTTGTTTTGTTTGAATTTTACTTATTTCATTGCCTTGTGATTGCATTTCAATTGAGGAATTAAATTTATCTTAATTAGGATGAGATAATTCCCTTGCATTTTTAAATTATAGTCTTGAGTTTTAAACTTTAATTTTTGGGAGGAATTTATTTTAATCAAATTGGGGAGAATTTTTCCCCTCGTTTTGAGATCACCTTGGTGGGGTATTGATGTTATCTTCTGTGGCGGAATTTATATTTTTTTTAATTATTGGTCTATTTATTATTATTTTACAGGATGAGTTATTTAAATTCTCCTATCTTATCTATTTAATTATTCGAGTTAGTTATTAAATATAATGCCGAAATTATATTTAATAATGGACTCAACTCTCTTTTAGATTTACTTGACGTCTTGTCATTTAATTTAATTTTATTATTCTATTTTAAATCATTTGATTTTGTTCTTGGGTTTTAATTTTTATTCTTAAATTTTATTAAATCCCTTCTTGATGTTTTATTTTTAAATTTATTATACGTTTGTCGAAAATGCGTTATGCTGCCAGAATTTTGCTAGATTCTTAGGGTTTATTTCATGCATTGTTTTATTTAATTTTAATCCATCATTCCACTTAAATCACACGCCATCTTCCCATTGTAAGATTTAATGACTTTATTTGATTTATATTGATGAGATTATCTTTTGCAAGATTTAATGATTTTTATGGATTCTTATTTATGAGGTTTCTCTTTTGTGAAGATTTATTGAATTTATTGAATCTTATTTATGAGACTTATCTTTTTACTTGTAATTAAGCGGATTAATTACACCTTTTCATCTTTTATATTGTAATTAAGCAGATTGATCACACCTTTTTATCTTTTGCAGATTAATTACATCATTTTACTTTCATTTCTGGTGATGTTGTATTTAAGTGGATTATTTACTTCATTTTACTTTTGTGATGGTTTGAGGGATTTTAAAGCGTGTGTATGCTCTCTCCTCGCACTGCAAGGTGATCTTGGAGATCAAAACGCCCACTTGGTTTGCTTTTGTCATACCCTTCCTAGGAGGCCTGTTTGGAGACACACCACTCCAAGGGATGAACTCAACTCTAGCATTCCAGTGGAGTATAAAAACTGAGGCATGAATTGAGCACGGATTTTTTTAGTGGCGAATCTTTGCCAATTGGTGAATAGTTGAAATAGATGCCTCCAAAAATGGTGAATAGTTTAGCCTACAAAGGGGACTAAATCGCCCCATTTTTACAAAAAATTAATTAGTATTAATTAATTCACCAAAGCATTATTATTTTAAACTAATAAGTTGAATTATTTCTCCATGTAAATGATGTGTTATTAAATATGATTCGCCAATAGTTTATAATATAATTAAACATCTTAATCATATTCACCAGTAATATTATATTCCCGCCATTAATTTTGGGACAATATTCGCCTTTACTAATAAATTATTATGTAGTTTTAGGGTTATTTTTGCTTTCAATAGGGTGGGTGCAAAAAGTTGGGGGGCCAAAAAGTGGCCAACTTTAAAAATAAAAAAAAATTAGACATAACGCGAGCACGTTATAAAGCGCTCACATTATGGCTTAGTGTTACCGAGCCTACACCAAGCTATAACGCGCTCGCGTTATAACGCGAGCACGTTATGTTCTGTTATATATAAAAAAAAAGTAGCGTTCCATTTCATTATTTGATAGTAATTTGCAAGAAACTCGCGGCTTGAAGAGAGAAAAGAGCGCGCTCACATTATCTAACATCTAATTGTCAGTTATTTCTCACTGATTCATCATCAAAATGCTGCCACGACGTCGGGGAAATCAAAGAAATAAGTTTTATTTGCTTTCTTGTGTGAATTTGTTGCTAAATAGGTAGGTTAAAATAGTTTTTGATGTAAATTTCTTAAATTTACAGGAGTTGATAATGCACCTCCTCCTCCTGAAAATTCACAAAATCCTCCATCACCTAAACAACAAATACCTGTTGAAGAAGAACCCCAACCATAAACACCTCCATTTATTCCTGAATATGCCCCTGGAACATAAGAAAATATAATGGGGCAAATTGAAAACAATAAGAAACAAATTGAGGACATAATTGCAAGGTTGAAAGAACCTGCAACTTTAACCTTGCATAGATCCATGCTTGCTCAATCCCTTGAATCTATGTTATTAAATGTGGATTCAATTAGTAAGCAAATCACTAGTTGGACAGAAAAGAGGAGAGAATTTAGAGAGTATTATGTAGACAAGTTGTCATATGAACAACTTAAAAATGAAAAAATTACAAAAATGGACTTGTGTTCTATTTTCACAAACCCACGAACAAATGAAACTCTACCCCTTACATGCAAGAGGTTCCCTATCCATTGGTGCAACAACCAAGCGATAAGGGACAATTTTGCACAGAGGTGGTGGATGGTTTTTGACCATCCTCCATGCAACAATAATGAGGTCTCGCAATATTTTTTGAGGAAACTCTACTGTGAGTTTGTCAAAAATAAAGTGCCAAATTATTTTGATATGCGGGAGTTCCAGGGTAGAAGTGGGGGGTTAGCACAAGATAGACCAAGGGCACGTGTTGACCCATAGCAGCCAGCGAGACGAGCACTTGCCAGACCAGCGCATGAGCACGTTTCTATCCCTTCTGTTGTGAAGGAGTGTTGAGTTCGAGACACTTCAGTCCATTAGTGCCTTGACCCAGAGCATCATACAGCATGCTAGTCCTATAGCACAGCGTGGGCTGGGGGAGAGTTCAAGTACGGTTCCATCCCATACTTGTCGAGCTTGAGGGTCAGCATGTGGTTATGACTCCACAGATAGTCATAACGCAGGTGCGTAGGCTACATCTACAGCTAAGCAGATGGTGATGACAGATGCCCTCTTGAGTGAGACTTTCGAGCTTGATACTCAGGTAAATCTTAGCAAGTTCATTGAATTTAATTTATTAAATTTTATTTTTGAAATGCAAGATTAACTAATTTAGTTTGATGATTTTAATGAAATTTTAGGGTCATAGCGTTGATACAATTTTTAGTGGTTCTCCACCTACATATTACACTACATCATCTATTGTCGGGGTATGTAACTAGTAAACAATTATAAATATTACATGTGAATTGCATCGTTATATGAATGGTATTCTAATATCTGATTTTAGATGTTGAATAGGTTAATATTAGAAATTTCACGGCAACACCTACTAGTGGTGGTGAACTTCAAAGCTTCATGAAGGTAATAAAATAAATAGTTTAATGAATGAATTATACTTACTAAATTTTTGTATGTGACTTGTGTGCTTTATTGTGTATACTTCCATGTTTAGGTGAATGTGTGTGTATGTTAGGAGCCATGATTTGCATCACTATTATAGTTTTCGTAATTGAATAATGTTGTTTTATTTTCAGATGATGCAGGCTGCGGAGACACCTCCTGATGTTCATAGGGCAATGGAGCATGGTGTGTCCTTTGTGATTCATAGCTCCATGCCATTGACGGGGGTATGAGGCAGATTAGTAAATTTTAATTTACATTCATTGTTATAGTTGTTTATTTTTTAAAAATCAAAAGATTATTGATTTGAAGTTTAATTTCTATCTGGATGGTTTCTATAGGACATGACATCACTATAGCCTAATCCTTCTACTAAGGCAAATGAGGAGACGGATCATATGGTAGTGGTAAGTGATTATTTTGTTAAATGTTTCACTTTTTATAACATGTAATTTCTATATATTAATGTCTACTTTTTATTGTAACAGCTACAGATCCATGAACAACTAAATAGGAGCAGCCCTCGGGTTCATAGTAGACCACCCACATATGCGTCTCCATCCCCTAGAAGACCAAAGGCCACCCGTGATCTATTTTCTTCACCGCACATAGGGGAATGACTTTTTATTGTGTTCCTTTGTTGTATGCCTATATGGCATTTGTGGACATATATTTTGTATTGCATATAGTTGACATTGTATACCTATATAGCATTCTTGTAAGCCTATATGACATTCTTGTAAGCCTATGTGGCTATTTTGTATATATGTTATACTTATATCAACAAATATTGATGTATGCCTATATGGATATTTGGTTAATACAAATCTTTTTATTGATGGCATCCCTATTTGCATTATAAATCCACGTTTGAATGGATATTTGTAGATGGTTACTTCAAATATTTAAAGTCCAATTGTATTACATAGGATGTTTGTTGATCCAATAAGCTAGCTATTGTTATTCAAGTATCACCTAAACCTCATTCTGGAACTAAAAGATAAAAGTTGTATTTAAAATAAAAATGAATCATCATGTTGAATAGAAAATATTCATATTCTTTATGAGTTGCTCAATTGAAAATATTCAAATGAGTATGTTGATCCATATTCTTTATGATTTGGTCAATTGAAAATATTTCTTAATTTCTTATTATTATACCATATTGGGATGCAAAGAGTATGTTTGTTGTTTTGAATAAGATAGTCAAAATCATACGCTTATGAGCACCTGATGACCATTGTGGTTATTAAATGTAATTCCTCTTGCATATAAGGTGAGGTTATGAGAGTACATTGAGTCTTACCCAATTTTAGTATGCAACATAACATTGGGGCTATAGGCTTCCATAAGTCATCAACAATCAAGGTTCAAGGTTGTCATTGAAGTCAAAGGGTCAAGGTTGTTTTTCATTGATGTCAAGGTTGATGCCATGATATTGATAAGGTGATATAGTGATTCAAGATAGGTTATGGTCATAAGGTGCATGATGTTGTGAATATGGTTTTCATGATAAGGT
This sequence comes from Cunninghamia lanceolata, assembly GCA_027924645.1. Classification (NCBI taxonomy): domain Eukaryota; kingdom Viridiplantae; phylum Streptophyta; class Pinopsida; order Cupressales; family Cupressaceae; genus Cunninghamia; species Cunninghamia lanceolata. The sequence continues at coordinate 534,573 of BSBN01000243.1, forward strand.
CTCTCAGGTCATGTTGATGTTGCACAAAACAAACATGGTTCATATGATGCAAGGTTCATGTTCATGGTGGATGTGGTTTTGTTCATGCAATAAGAAGTCAGAGAAGACACCAGCTTTCATAATCATAATTCAATGTCATCATCAAGGAGAGTCATATTTATCAAGGGGAGTCATGAGTTTGATTTGAATGTGAAGTTGTTCATGTCTTAGAACCCTAAGCCTATGATAAGTGTCATACTCTAATGTCTTTCTTTTGATGTCCCTGAGGTCTGTGAAATGTCCTAGATATCTCTTGATGAAAGTTAGAATGTTTAAGTCTTTCTTATTGATAGTTAGGGTTTGCATATTGGGCATTAAACCCTAAAAAGAATCTACTTTTCTTAAGACTTCAAAACCGTTAATTGCCTGTCGTGTGTAAAGTGCACTTTTGTTTTAATTTAATATTGACTTATAATCACAGGTTGCTATCACTTAAGTCAACCTACTAAAGGGTCTTTAAGTTGAGAAGAAGATCCTCAGGAGGAGGTACAAAAAGCAAGCACGAAACAAAAGCGTGAAGACCAAGAAACATGGAGTAGATCAAGCCAAGCATGGAGAGGATCACGAGAAGGTCAGAAAATATATTCGTATGCAGCACAATTGGAAGAAGTGAAAGTAAAGCAAACCATCATTTGAGGTGGAACTCAAATTTCTTTTTCTTGGGGAGTATGATGCAGGGGCATCCTGATGCACCCTTTTTGAGGCAAATTATGTCATGTTGATTTGGTTTTTGGTTTGATTGGGGTCAATAAGGTCATGTAAGACCATTTAGACTCATTTTGGAGTCATTTAAATCCATTGTGTAATGCTTTGGAATCAAGTTACAAAAGTTACAAAATATTATCAAAATGTTGTCAAAGAGTTGTAAATGTGGTCATTTGTGTTAACAAGTAGTTAGAGGTTATTTTTTTCAGTTGGGATTGATGGAAACATATTAAATATGCCTTGTAACACTGATCTCAAGGGTTGGAGAGAAGTTTTGAATGAGAAACTAATTCATTTTGCACATTATTTATTGCATTTTCTGTGAACGACTGTATTTCATGTGGTACAGATAGGTATGGTCTTGAAACCACTTGGGCAACTTGAAGGACAATTTTAGCTTTCAAATTCATTTGGTTTGGTAAATTTTCATCAAGTTTTGTGAAAGTTATAATAATTTTAGTGATTGCCATGTTTAGAATTTTACTGTAAAATAGCAAGAAAATATGTTGGTACGGTTTTGTATAACCTGGTATGATCAAGGGCAGGCATGGAGATGATAAAACTATGAAATACATAACTTTTTCTTTTTGTTCAGAGTCATTTCATTAAGTTTTGAAAAAGTTATAGCCATTTTTGTATTGACAAGTCCAAACCCTGCCTAGGGTTTCCAGAAACACAAAAAAAATCATATCTTTGATTCCAACCATCAAAAAGTCATGAAAATTGGTGGAAAGTTATATTTTTAGGGTATCTAAAAACCCTTTAGAGGAGAGTTTAGAGTTTTTTAATTTTGATGGAGTTATTAATGACTGTGTGCTCACATTTGTATGTAAATAGCCTTAAAACCCTAGTGACTTGAGGGTTTGATAAGTTCTATACTTTGTATGAACACGATTGGTTGGGAATCAATAGAACATGTTGTAAGAACACTGAAATATCAAGGAACTCATGCATCATGTTGGTTTTCCCTTGTTTAATGCATATTAGGTTGTCATGGCAATGTTTCCAATGTGATCTAGAATACATTTAATCATTGTTTGAAATGAATCAGTTTATGAAAGTTGTCAAGTGAATCAAGAGTAGTTTTTTATTCTCTGCATCATTTTTGGTATCAGACCCCAAAGATCTAGGCAAGGGAAGTTTTGGAGGTTTGTGTATTGTTTTTGACAGGTTGAAGTGAAGAACCTGGATGCCAAAAGACTAGGGAGTGAGGAAAATGAAAGAAAACCTAGGTGAGGTATCACAAGAAGAATCTAAGAAAAGAGAAGAGATAGCAAGATGCAGCAACAAACTTAAAAGGGGAAGATGAAAGACAATAGGATAAGCCTAGTTTCAGAGTTTGATAGGACAATGGGAGATTTTTAAAAATGTATTAAGCTTGTATTGCAGCAGTATCTTGAGAAAGCATCTCAAGAAAATGTTTAGCATTGGCCAATGAGAAAGAAGGTGAAGTGGCTCATACAAATGATTATTCAGAAAAGAAGAAGGCAATAGATGGTTACTTTGAAAAGAGAAGATGAAACAAAGGAAGAAGAGACATTCATTAACATGGGCATGAAGAAAGATCAAGAGTGTCTTCAAGAAAGTGTAGAAATCATGGAAGAGAAATTTTCTCAAGCAAACACAAATGCAAAGGTCCATTGGCAAGAGATACATCTAAGAAACCAGCAGGTTGGTGATGATCAGACAGTTGACAAGAAGATGGGTATAGATGAGATCAAGAAAGAACCAAGACAACAAGTACCAAGAGATAGTGAAGAGGTAAATTAGCCTCATGGTTTTTATCTATTGCATGTTGTTGATAATGTTTGTATAGGTGTAGACCAAGGAGAGACTGATGAGAATGAAGGCATGGATAGTAGTAATGTGGCATATGAAAGTGACATAGACTATTGGAGTCTTGCAATTGAGAAAGATCCTCAGGAAGAGGTACAAAAGCAAGCACGAAACAAAAGCGTGAAGACCAAGAAATATGGAGCAGATCAAGCCAAGCATGGAGAGGATCATGAGAAGGTCAGAAAATAGATCCGTATGCAACACAATTGGAAGAAGCGAAAGACAAGCAAACCATCATTTGAGGTGGAACTCAAAATTCTTTTTCCTAGGGAGTATGATGCAGGGGCATCCTGATGCACTCTTTTTGAGGCAAATTGTGTCATGTTGATACACTTTAGTTTTTGGTTTGATTAAAGTCAATAAGGTCATGTTAGACCATTTGGAGCCCTTTTAGAGTCATTTAAATCCATTGTGTAATGTTTTGGAATCAAATTACAAAAGTCGCAAAATATTGTCAAAATGTTGTCAAAGAGTTGTAAATGTGGTCATTTGTATTAACAAGTAGTTAGAGGTCAGTTTTTTCAGTTGGGATTGATGGAAACATGTTAAATATGCTTTGTAACACCAATCTCAAGGGTTGGAGAGAAGTTTTGAATGAGAAACCAATTCATTTTGCACATTCTTTATTGTATTTTCTGTCAACAACGACGATATTTCATGTGGTACGGACTAGTATGAATAGGTACAGTCTTAAAACCACTTGGGGAAGTTAAAGGATGGTCTTAGATTTCAAATGCATTTGGTTTGATAAATTTTCATCAAGTTTTGTGAAAGTTATGATAATTTTAGTGATTGCCATGTTCAGAATTTTATTGTAAAATAACAAGATAACATGTTGGTACGGTCAAGGGCAGGCATGGGGATGATAAAGCTATGAAATACATAACTTTTTCTTTTTGTTTGGAGTCATTTCATTAAGTTTTGAAAAAAGTATAGCCATTTTTGTATTGACAGGTCCAAACTTTGCCTAGGGTTTCCAGAAACACAAAAAAAATTATATCTTTGATTCCAACCATTAAAAAGTCATGAAAATTGGTGGAAAGTTATATTTTTAGGGTATCTAAAAACCCTTTAGAGGAGAGTTCATAGTTTTCAATTTTGGAGTTATTAACGACTGTGTGCTCACATTTGTATGTAAACAGCGTTAATACCCTAGTGACTTGAGGGTTTGATAAGATCTATACTTTGTGTGAACATGATTGGGTGGGAATCAATAGAACATGTTGTAAGAAGACTGAAATATCAAGGAACTCATGCATCATGATGGTTTTCCCTTGTTGAATGCATATTAGGCTATCATGGCAATGTTTCCAATGTGATCTAGAATGCATTTAATCATTTTTTGAAATGAATCAGTTTATGAAAGTTGTCAAGTGAATGAAGAGTAGTTTTTTTTTTCTCTGCATCAGATTCTATTTTACATATGCACAATGTTCATAGAAATTAAATTCAAGAGTATGATCATCAATCCTCTCAACGCGATTTTTATTTTTAGGGTCACTAGACACTTCTCACCTATATGGCTCATTCTTTGGAGCACAACATTATTTTCTCTATAGGTAACTTGCTCTCATAAGAAAGAGCTTGCTTGGGTGCTCAGAAAGAATAGTTATCAAACGTAGACACAACACTCCTCTTTGTTGTTGGTTTTGATGGTGAAGTTCTAGATTTTGTATATCTCTTCACTATGGGAATAGAATAACTACTGCATTGCACAATGCATTCATCTAGTTGAAATAATGTGCTCACGTGAAGACCCTTAGAGAGCACCATAGCTGCCCCACATCATCTTACACCCTCCACTAAAGAAAATAACATATACACCTACAGCATTAACTTTACTAGCTGATATCAAGTTCCATGCCAAACCAAGGATGTGCAAAAACCATCCATCTAAAAATCAAATATGAAATTTACCATGACTAATTATGCTCAAATGGGAGTCATCACCAAGGGACACCTTCCTTCCATCATATTCCTCATACTTCAAAAACCACCCCCGATGGGAGCTCATATGGAAGGAAGCTCCAAAGTCTATCAACCATGCACCTTCCAATGCATGAGTTGTCAAGGCTACAACAAAGGCATATGCATCATCTTGAGAAGACATTTTGGACTCATCATCTGAATCACTCTTATTTTTCTTTTTCTCTTCCGTGTAGTCTCTTCAGTAGTGCCTAGGCTTGCCACAAGTTCAACACTTAGCCTTGGATTTTCTAGAATATTTGGATCTCCCACAAGATTTGGATCTAGACTTTTCTTTCTTCTTATCCTTCTTCTTTGGTTTTCCACAAATAACTAAGGCATCCTTAATAGATTTCACATATTTTCATTACACAAGCTCTGAGAGTAAATCAACCACTACCTCATCCATGTTGACTTTTGAGATAGTGTTTTCTAATTGGCATTACCAATTGATCCCACAAGTCTAGCAAAGAACATAGAAGTCATGCAATGATCCTCCATTTTCACTCCAACAGAGTGTAACTAGGTCATAATCATATTGGATACATTCAAATTCTTAGCCACAAAACTACCATCATCCATTCTCAATGTGTACAACTTTTTCTCAAGACAAAATTAGCTTAGTACATGTCTCCCAACTTCTAAAAAACTTGTGTGGTGGCTTTTTAATGTACATTCAAGAACACAAAATCTATTAATCAGGACCTAATGAGGCCCTTTACCTTTATATCCAAGAGATCCCAATTAACTTGTGACATTGCAATGAGTATGGATTCAAATACAGTAGCCCATAGATCTCTATCTATGAGCATATCCTCCATATTGAGCTTCCATAGTTTGAAATTAGTGCCTATAAATCTCTCCATCTCTACTATTTATGTGCTTTCCATTTTCCTACAACAAGATCTCCTATGCACATTACCACTCAACCCATGATTAATACAAAAAGTCTTGTCCCTAACACCTAGGACTCAAGATAATTAAACTTTGATACCAAATGAAAGGAAGCAAAGGTGTGAAATACACTTCCTACACTAACCTTTGAGATGTGGCATGTGCAAAATCCGTTGATTTTATAGTTACAAAAAAGAATTCACAAAAAATAATATACCATAACAAGATTTATTTACATGGAGAAAACTCTTTTGGAAGAAAAATCCCACTTTGAAGCAAGACCAATTCTATTATTCAACAATTGACGAGGCCATATAAAATGTCTCATTTTTTGATATAGCAAAGTAACCACTTTTTCCCCTTTTCCTATGCCCTTTTATGTGGATTTAGGAGTAGCTTAGGAATTATTACTTAAGAATAGAAATAAGATATATATGCCAATCTAATTCCAATTGATCCTTAATGTTTAATTGTTAAAATTCTAACTTGCATACTTGGCCAAAAGTTGTTTATGTTTATGCAAATAAGGGCAATTTTGACATATAAAGAAAAGACATAAGGACCATCACCAGAAAGTGGTTTTTTGAAGAACCCTCAAGTTTCCATCAAGACAAGCCACCAAGTAGTAGAGCTCTATTGAGTGATTTTCCCAGACCCAGAATTATAACAAAATCCATGTTCACAAGCAATCAATCAATCAAAGGATCAACCACCAACATATAATTGCAACCAAACAAAATATGATGATAAATGCAATCCACTATTGAAGAATCACCACCCACCTTCATGGAACATCAATAGAATATTTATTATGAGATAACCACTTTTTAATATTCAGTTATAGTTTAAAGCTCTAGAATCCAAGTAGAATGAAAGCATCATAATGTGCATATGCATACTAGTTAGATTATAGGAGTAGTGGAGTGTTTTTAGGATTCTTCTGAGGGAAGATGGCAAACCTTCCTGAATAAATAAGCATGTAAAATCCCAAAGAAAAATTAGTGAAATTCAATAAAATTTTAAGCAATAAACTTTGGACATAATATATAATCTTTTTCAATGGACAAAAATAATAATATGGTTTTGCAATCTTTGTTATTTAACATAAAACAAATGATTGTTTCAAGGGCCACTCACCTAAAGAAAGAAAGACAAAAATTGGTATTTTGTAGTTAATCTTCATGTGGGTTTCCTTGTAGTCAATAGTTTTACTATGTAATTATTGTTATTCCTTATTCATGTTGTTGTATGTTCTTGTATTTATTATCGTAATCATCCTCTAAGTGTGTTAATTATTTTAGTGATTTTCTTTTAGGAAAGTTATTTTCCAACTCATTTTTCTTATTCACAAAATGTTGTTTAGAAAAAGGTTTTAAAAAAGATTTAAAGAAAAAGGTAATAATAAATTTGCGTTGATATCAATAATTTAGTTTTTTTTGCAATCTCAATTTAGCATAAGCATTCAAATTCATAGATTAGTCTTGCCTTTAGTAATTTTTGTTTGGCATAAGCATTTAAATTTATAGATTAGCTTCAATTCAACAATTTTGATTTAGTGTGTGTGTACTTTCATTTCTTAGGGTAGAAGCACTCCTAGTTCAGGTTTTCAACCCCTATTGCAAATAGCCTTAGGACACTACCATGGTTTGACAAGATAAACCATCTATTAAAATGGATCGTTCAACAACACCTCATCAACAACTATGAGATTACAATATAAATCTCAGGCTATGCCTTTACAAGAGTATAACCAACATTTACTAGTTCTAGAACAATTTCAATAGCATAACAATATTTGCAAATCAACCATACGAAACTCCATCCCAAACACACAATTTATAGAACATAAAGAAGAAAGAAACCACAAATGGTTATACAAAACTAGATACCAAATCCCTAAGCCCAAAAGTGGCATCCAAATTAAAAAAATCAATACCCTATTTGGTCTTGGTCTTCAAAGCTAATTTTAGATTATTCTCTTACATGTCATATTAGCATTGCGTATAATATTTTACCACCCAACCTAGGTGCCCCAATTTGTCATGTTCTCCAAATAGTAAATGCTCTTTAAGACTATCATAATATTGGTCAATATTCCAATGTATCTCCCTATAATCATATTCTTATGTGTCATGCAATCTGTCATAAGTATCTAACACATGGCAAATAATGACAACACAAAGTGAGACACCCCATTTCCCATATGAAGCCAAAAATAATTAATAAATACAAACATTAGGATGCAAGGTTCAGACACCTTTCCCAACACAAATGTAAAAATGTTTATACATGAATTGTCTATTTTATCAAGAGACAACTGACTACATCAAGGATATCAAACAAAGAGGAAATGGCCTAGAAGGTCATTGACATATTGGATAATGAGGAGGTGACACAAAAATGCAAGGTTCAATTGGTTGTCCTAAAGGAAATGGTCACCAAAATTCAAAGCCACATTGATAAATTGGTGCAATAGGGCCTACCATCACCACTAAGTGCAAATAAGGGATTGTTGCTCAAGCAAAAGTTTCTGGAGTTGATCGACAGAGAAAAGAATGATGAATCCATGTTCCAAGGTTGGCTAGAGTCACCCACTTCAAATGGTGTACAAAGGATAATCAAACCACTAGAAGAGCTTGAAATGTAGATTCAAAATGCAATCGTAGAGGTGCAAAGTTTCTCTTTTAACAATACTTTTGAATTGAAGAGATTCTTTAGAACCTTCAAGAAGCTTTAAGTCCTAATAAAGGATGATCAGAAGTAGATCTAGTCCACCTAGACTATGTGATTTTCAAATTTTGATTTTTTATCAAAGGACTCTATCACCCAATGGATAACTACTTGTCTAGGTTCCCCATCTTTTTCTTTAAGAGAAAAATCCCCTAAGAGCTACTAAAACTATAGTGATTTTACAACATTTTGAATTTTTATAAAATTATGCCTTGTACCTATCAAATTGAGCTTATTGCTAGCATAAATGAAGACAAAATTAACTTTTAATTTCAGAAGTAGCATGGATCATTGATTAGTTTTGGTCAACAACATGTGCACATTCATGGTATGATAGATTTTGTCAAAGCCCCTCCTAGCAATAACAACCATGGACCTCTATCAATCAATGGTATGCAGTCGATGAGGAAAATAAAGGATTATATAAAAAGCATTGAAATCATTTCTTCAATTGTCAAATTAGCTTGATCAACAACCCATCTAAATCTGAGATGAAGTAAAGTTATTAGAAAGGAAGACCCACTATTAGTTAGGTATATAAGGAATCAGCCCCACATACATTTTGGCTTCACCCAAATATAGAAGAGATAAATTAGTAGGCTTGCAAGACACAAGATATTGATGTCTAGGCTTAATTATAATGGCCCATAGAAGTTTTGAGAAAATCAAAAGTGGTGCCAATTTCAAAGCCATAAGAGGTTTTGATCTATTAGTGGGTTTCACAAATCAATGGCTCGAATATTTCGCAAGTGATATGAGAATAAAAAGGCGTAGCAAAGACCATTGATCTTATTCCCCTATCTAGATCTAATAAGCCACAAGCATTCAAAGGAATGGGAGAGAATGATGCGACAACAAAAGTAGATTGGCTATTAGTTTGATCATGGTCCATGTGTTTTTAGGATGTCACAAACAATTTTTTTAATCATGTAGAGTTGCACCAAGAAAGAAACAAAGAATGCACATCTTTCAAAATGCATTTCACCATACACCACTAATTTATTGTAGTCATTCAACAACACAAAATCATGAGCTTAGTGAAGTTATGTTCAAGCAAGGGAATTTCAATTGGGCATTATTTTTGAATTCAACATGATCATCAAATGTTAGCTACCTTTTCTATTTTTAGGTTTATGCTTTCATATCATTGTTATAAATATGAGCTTTTTTCTCATAATTAAGTTAGATTTGGATTTGTAGACTCATGTTATTACAGCCTTGTATGTAGATTTCCTTCTCATGCTTTTATGTTTTAGTTTACAACGCCCTTAATTTATTTTTCCTAGAACTCTACTAGTCTTTTACGACATGTAATCATGCAAGTTTTTGAAGTAATCAATATAGTTGTTGTGATAATATCTATCATCTTTCTATTATTGTATATATGAATGATCAATTGCCTTTTATGTTATTTTTTACTAAGGTGTAAAAACTAAAATGTGAAAGGATCTAGAACCTTTTACAAAACAAGGCTATGGCTAGCACCAACCTAACCCCAACAAAGTTGCAGCCAAGCCACCAAGATAGACCAAACCAACCCAAAACCAGCCTACACAACACCAGGCCTCGATCTAACTATCCTAACACCCTTGACCCTAGTGTGAGAATCATAAACATGTTTAGGAAGACCTCTCTTCCTTCTCTACACAATCGTCCAAAATACATCATTTTCCAAATCCTCAGATTGAGGAGAGAGGAGAGGATAGTCCTATATCGTTGTCTCAATCTAAGACATTGCACGCTTAAGATGCTTGGTCAAACAAGCAAGATGTTTCTCTAAGACAATAGGGGCCAACGACCCTCCAACCGATGCCATGAGGGTAGAGGGGTCCAAAGGAGGATCTACCAAACTTGGGACATGAGAACAAGTCACTCCAAGAGAAGACATCAAAGCCATAGCATCCCCATGGGGAACAACCTCAAGAACAAGGGCCTTTGAGGCATTGTCCCCATCATCCTCAAAATTAGAAGAAACACCAATGGTCAAGTGGTCAAGGAGAGCATTTCACCACCAAGTAGTTGAACCTCCATTCTCATGTTGAAAGTAGGAGCAATCCAAGGCAATGCACCCAATAGAAAAGCATCGCCTGCAGCAAAAGGGGAGACCCTTGTAATCAAGTTGTCACACCTTGTTAAGCAAAGTTACTTCATCATTTTATTTCAAAAGCTGCTAGTTAGAAATAGAATTTAATATGTTGATGTGAAGTTATGCTAGCCTAGAAAATGAGTTTATTTTACATTGTTGAATATGCAATGAAATGTTATATGAGATGTTATTATTGCACTTAATTGATTTAGGAGATGGACTAAGTACTTATCATGCGAATGAGGTGAATGTGGGGATAGTGTTTTCCCCCTCCTAGACGAGGAGGGAGAGAATCACTGGGGAGAGGAAATAGATCGCAAGAGATGAGCGATCAATGTGCTATCAGGGAACTCACACACTCACTTAGAGGTTATGTCAATTGTGGTGTGCTTCTTGGTCTTTACGTTTTCTGGTCACAATAATGATGCTTTAATGTCGTGATCATCTTTTGCTTCCATGAGGTTGTCACCCATCACGTCAACAACTTTATTTTTCCTGTCAGTATTCAAGAAGTTTTATACGCGTCTGTTTATCTAGTCAACTTGAGTAGTTGACCTATCAATTCTATTCTTGTTGTGGGATCTAAGTTGTGTGAGTCAGTTTTAAAAGGTACCATCGTTGATACTTTACCCACTGGATGCATATTTTAGCATTCAAAATGCATATCAATGCCTTTTTCTTTGTGTGAAACATTGCATTTAGTTAAGGCATAGTATAAACAAAATTAATTAAAGTTCATTGTTCTTTTATTAAGGAAATTTCAAAAGGTTCTAGTGGATCAACCCCCACCATGCCTCCCTAGATTCTAGGAGTGGGGGAGGGGTGGCAAGCTCCATATCGCCCAATTCTAGGCATGCCCAAGAAGAGGTCGTAGGCAGCTATGAACAAAGAAGTTTATATATGAGAAAATAGGCTCTTTCTTGAGGACACACGAGTAGGACAGCAAGAAAATTAGTCTATCCTGGGTTGCAAAAGTTAGCATTTGCAAGGGCATCAGTCCTCCTAAGACAATAAGCTTTGTAGGGAGGTAAGTATGTGTATTTCCTAAACAATATGGATTCTTTCTTTATGAGTTCAAGCTTCTACCTTGTGTGGGATAGCTGCCTATGTTCTTAGATGAATGCATTTAAAATCTTGGTTAGGATAGAAGTATTGAGTTGTATATGCATCTTTATCTTTGCTATAGCATCGACTTGTTATAGGTGTCATTGTATTGACTGTAGGCGTTGAACTGTGTAAGCTTCATTATATTGTTACATTTATCGAACTATATCGGCATCATAGTATTGATAGTCATTACACTGTATGGGCAGCATTGTATTGAAACAATTAGTGAACTACTGCATACACCATTGTATTGGTTATATTGCATTCATCTACTGTGATAAAGGCTTCATGCAATGGTTGTATTACCGGCATAGAATAGTTTGATACATTATTATATAGGCGGTGATGCAAGCATCAATAGATATATGCAATATTTCATTCACTGTGATATAGGCGTCTAGTTGTATATGCATCAATTGTTTTGGTTATTATACATTCAACCAAGTATATAAGCTTCATTGTATTGATACAATCATCAAACTGTATAGACAACATTATATACTTTCAAGGAACTATATAGGTATCATCGTATTAGTTATAATCATTCATCGAAATGATAAACACATTATTGTATTAGTTGTGTAATGGTCGATGGGTATATATACCTTTAGACTGACTATGAGAAGGATGTTAGATATATATGTATACCTTGTATTGACTGTGTATTGACTGATAGTTATATAGGTATTATCTTTGAAATGACTGAAATGTGGTCATTAAATATAAACATTTGTCCTTGTATTGGCAATGATATGGCCATTAGATAAAACAGATACCTTATCTTGGCTAAGATATGGCATATAGATAATATCCTTATGTATGTATGACTATAGGATTGCAAAATAAACTATACAAAGTCATCATATATCGCTAGACAGTTGAGAAGTCTTGCGTAATAAATAAAGGACCTATTTATATATATATGCCTTTAGACTCCTTGTCACCTAGTAAAATCTTCTTTTCGAAATAAGGACTATGGTTTAGAGTAGACTTTATGTGATATATAAGTATGATTTTCAGTTGAAATATGTTTTGTGAATCCATACAAGTTTTGAAGTTTGGCATGAACTTCAAATAAAGGTAGTTTGCTCTTTCATTATAGATCCCTATAGTTTCCAAGGTAGATGTATTAAATATGATCTACATGATTGAGTAATCTAACTTCAAGGAGAAGTTAAGAATACTCAAGGGAGGTTTAAACCCATACTCTATGATGTAAAGAATGACTTATATCAAATACATCTTGTCTATTCATTGAGCATGAAAATATGGTTGACTAAACATTGAGTAGTTGACAGATGTCAAAGACCCGAGATTGCGAGGACACAAAGAGGGGCTCAAGGCATGATTTTATGTCATCCAGGATCTTATCCTATGTTATGGAGTTAAAAGTGGACACATGCCTTTTTACTTCCTTGTTTAGCTCCCAGGTCCCCGTAATTACATTATGCATTATAATTGATCATCCCGAAGAGATTGCCTGGCACCAATGTAAATTTGGGACCTTGGGCCCTTCCTTAATCTCATCCTAGACTAAAAACGGGCTCCTAGACTTGTGTACCAAATGCCCAAATCTCCCCTGATTGGTCAGGGCCAATTAATGCTATGTCGGCATAGGACCTTTAAAAATGTTCCTCTCTATCAGCTCTTGTGATTTAATTTCACGAATGTTAGCAGGAAAGCATATATAAGTCTATTTTTGAATTCATTATGAACCTAGATGGATATTAAAAACTTATGATATTGGAGAAAAGAGCATTCAAAGCATTCATTGTGTTATTGTTGCAGATTTATAATCATCATCCATCTCCTTATGAGTTGAAAGATCTTCATTCTCTTAAGGGCTTCACCTTCGAGGTGATATCATTGTTATTTGAATCATTCTATCATCATTTGGTTTAACTTCTGCCCTGCTAGGGCATGCTCTATCATCTATCAACGGTGTTGGAAGGCTTGAATGCCATTCTAGGGTTTGACTGAGGCAAATCCCTAAACACCATAACCCCCCAAACCCTCTCTTGTCGTCTTGTGTGTAGATTACAGGTACAGGATTCGAGAGAAGTGAAGTTACAGGAAGACTGTGTAGGAATCATGGTTTCGAGATCCGAAAGAAGTTCCAAAATATTCCTCTGAAAAGACTTGGGTGGTTGGCGCCCTAGTCTTCTGGGCTATCAGGTTCTAGATTTGGCATCTAAGCATCAATTACAACATTTTCTCACTTTTGACCTCTGGCAGATTCTCACTTTCAGGACTTGGGCAGTCCCTATTTCGTCCTCATACACTTCATCTTCTTAAACACAGGTTGTGATATCTTTCTAACTCTCCTTGTGCATTCAGATTATGAGTTTCAGTTGTTTTCTATTTGTTATAAGCTAATTATCTTAGAACTAGGGTTTTATGCATATTTGATGTAGGGTTTGATAAAGGGCTTGGTTAAATCTTATCTTTCCATAGCAAACAAGAGCACAAGATCTATAGCTAAGCCCACCTCCCTTTGGTTGTGATTAATCTTGGTCTTGTCCTTGAATGTTATTGTGGAAGAGGGTTTGATTTGGTGTGCATGCTTATCTTCATCATTCATCTTATCCCCTTTAACATTTTGGTGAACTTGTAGCATCAAGCATTTGCATCTTGTTGAGTGTCAAATTCAAATCTTGCATTCATTCATAGCATACTTATCATTATTTATTGAAAAATCTTGCATAAATTTGAAAAAAGTGGGAAAAAATAAACATTCTAGGCTTGCATAAAGACATAGTTTTGCATTATTTCATTGCATATCATTGAAACATTTGATTTCTTGATTTTTACATTAGATCTGATCTATATTACATCAATTAATCATTTCATGATATCACATCTTGCATTTGAAGATCTCATTTGCTAGGGTTTTGTTCAAAACTTACATTTTTCATATAACCTAGTCATTTGCAAAGCTAGGGTTTGTAGTCAAAATCTTATTTCAGATTTTGTTGCTATCATAAACATTCATTCAAATCTGATTTTGAATTGTAGTGTTGCATCATTTGACATCCTTGCCATCAAGATTTCATTTTTTACAATTACACATTGTGTAATTTTCAACACTAAGAACTTTAGCTTCTTTCTCGCACTTGTTTGTGCAAAATCTCAAAATCATTCACATTGTCTTGTTGCACAACACTTTTCACATCATATCCACTTTGTTTATAGTGAAATTAGTGTGTTTTTTATCTTCAAAAACCTGATTTCCTCAAACTAGTGCTTTGGTGTGCAATAGTCTCACATACATGACCTCTAATCAACATAAAGGTGGCATGGTTCCTCCTCGAGTTAATAGGAAGAGGAAGGCCCCTGAACTTGTAATCTCATTTACAATACACGAGGTCACAATTAGAGATATTGATGGACCTCTTTACATTAAAACACATATAAGTGGGAATCCTACAAGAGGTGTCCTTATCGATCCTAATTGTATAGCGAATGTGATAACTAAAGAATTCTTATATATGCATGATTTGGTACAAGACACTTACAATCCAATGGATATAATGATTAAGGCACATAATGGTTACTTTCTTCTAGCAATTGGGAAGATAACACTTTGCATCAAGGTGGTGGAAAAAGCCCTAGAACAACCATTTGTCATCATTCTCACCTCGAACCTCTTTCGTGTGAAGTTAGTGTTGAATACAAGGAATACTGAGAGGGGGGGTGAATTAGTATTCCATAAAACCACTTCTTTACATGTTCATTAATCCAATTACCAAATTCAATAACATGAAAGAAGAATAAACATAAGAACATCAACCATAAAGACATAACACATAGACACCGGGATTTTTATGTGGAAAACCCAAAAGAGAAAAACCACGGTGAGTGTTAGCTCACAATATATTATGATAATAATACCGGATTACATAAGGCTCACTGCCTTAGGGCTCACTCCCCAAGGACTCACTATCCAAAGAAATGCTCACTACCAAGAAAAGAGAAGAAAAGATAGAAGAGAGGGTGGCTCACTGCCAAGAGATAACTACTACAAATGCATCTACAGAATGTTGAAATGTAGTTCCATTGAAAACTCAACATATAGATTCAAAAGTCTTCATCATTTCTGCCCTACTTTTCTGCTCTACTACATGTACCCTATTTTTCTATCCTTACTATTCCTTTCTGCTCTCAAATTGCCTTTTTGTGTATAAGACGTATAGTGTGTCGACGACACACTATACGACACTCGTGTATTCTGTGTGTCTTCCATGTGTTTTATGTGTCTTCCTTGCATGTTTTTGCGTGGTCTAAAGGCACATAGAGATGAGCTCCCTCCATGCTATGTGTTTTGCATGTTTTTGCATGGTCTAAAGGTGCGTAGCAATGAGCTCCCTCCATGTTGTTTGTTTAGTGTTAGAATTAGTTATATATAATTGTTTAATCATGTCTTCTCTGTGTATTGCATGATTGTATTCATGTCCTCTTCATGTAATGCATGCTTTCTTACTGTATTCATTGTGTCTTGCGTGACTATCAAGTGTTTTCTTATGTTTGCCTAAGCTTGGGAGCTAGAAATAGTCCTTCAAACTTAGGGTGTGTCTTCACTCTTGTGTTTGATATGCTTCAATCGTACTTTAATGCATGTTCTGAATCATAAGATCGTACACACATTGAAGTGGAGGCTAAATGTTATGGAGTAAAAAGTGGACACATGTCTTTTTACCTTCTTGTTTAGCTCCTAGGTCCCCATAATTACATTATGCATTATAATTGATCATCCCAAAGAAATTGTCCAACACCAATGTAAATTTGGGACCTTGGGCCTTTCCTTAATCTCATCCTAGACTAAAAAGGGGCTCCTAGACTTGGGCGCCAACTGCCCAAGTCTCCCCTGATTGGTCAGGGCCAATTAATGCTATGTCGGCATAGGACCTTTAAAAATGTTCCTCTTTGTCAGCTCTTGTGGTTTAATTTCACAAATGTTAGCCAGAAAGCATATATAAGTGTGTTTTTGAATTCATTATGAACCTAGATGGATATTGTGAACTTATGATATTGGAGCAAAGAGCATTCAAAGCATTCATTGTGTTATTGTTACATATTTGTGTTTGTATTGTGTGTTGCTGCAGATTTGGAATTATCATCCATCTCCTTATGAGTTGAAAGATCTTCATTCTACTAAAGGCTTCACCTCTGAGGTGATGTCATTGTTATTTGGATCATTCTATCATCATTTGGTTTAGCCTTTGCCGTGTTAGGGCACGCTCTCTCATCTATCAATGATGTTGGAAGGCTTGAATGCCATTTTAGGGTTTGATTGAGGCAAAACCCTAAACACCATAACCCCCCAAACCCTCTCTTGTCATCTTGTGTGCATATTACAGGCATAGGATTCAGGAAAAGTGAAGTTACAAGAAGACTACAGTAATCAAGGTTTTGAGATCTGAAAGAAGTTTTGGAATATTCCTCCAAAAAGACTTGGGCGGTTGGCGCCCTAGTCTCCTGGGCTTTTAGGTTCTGGATCTGACATCTGGCATCAGTTACAACATTTTCTCAGTTTTGACCTGTGACAGATTCTCACTTTCAGGACTTGGGTGGTCCCTATTTCATCCTTTGACACTTCATCTTCTGAGACACATGTTCTGATATCTTTCTAACCCTCCTTATGCATTCAGATTTTGAGTTTCAGTCATTTTTTGTCTGTTATAAGTTGATTATCTTAGAGCTAGGGTTTTATGCATATTTGACCTAGGGTTTGATAAAGGGCTTGGCTAAATCTTATCTTTCCATAGCAAACAAGAGCACAAGACCTGTAGCTGAGTCTACCTCCCTTTGGTTGTGATTAAGCTTGGTCTTGTCCTTGAATGTTAATGTGGAAGAGGGTTTGATTTGGTGTGCATGCTTATCTTCATCATTCATCTTTTCCCCTTTAACATCCTATAACTATCTATTCAACCTTTAGTAGAAGGTATATAGGTAATGCCAATTAGACAGGTATAGGGTAATAATCATTAATTATCTTGGTTTACCATTAATCTATATATAAATGATAAGAATATAAGAATGTTTATCTCCAAGTCAAGAACGAGGTGTGTGAACAGTCGACTCATTTATTTTGAAACTTTGGCCAAAGTAATGCAAAATCACTACTTGCATTGTCGATTCACCGTGTCCTTGTTACATGAACAATCAGATTGGTTGTACATAGCTAGAGGTAGACTAGAAGTTGTATAACCAATTATTTTTGCTACGACACCACACTAGTTCTCAAATGGCACGTTGATTCTTGTTGATTCTCACTATCTATACCCTCGCGAAGTGTAGGGCCACTTCCAATAGGAAGGTGAGTGGGGGACTGCTAGTCTGTGGTTAGAGGAAAAGTGCCCGAGTGATGCTCTCCCCCCTGTAGTTGAATTGTTGAAGACTTCTGATACAGAAGACATTACTTCATTTATAAGTGTAAATATTAAAAAGTTGTAAGTCACAAGAAATGCGACCTTCAGATATTGTATTGGATATTCATTATGTATTTATGAATATACTTGTTGTACTTCTTATGAGGGAACATTAAAAAAATAGTGAATTAATCAATTTATTGCATTTATTTTCAAATGTTTCTATTTCATTCAGAATGGGATGTAACACAAGCATTTGAGTCCAAGGTTGATCCCCCACAATCAAGGTAATTTCCCTAGGAAGATCCTTAGACATGTCGATGTCCACCAAAATGTAGGCATAGGTAGTGTGACCAAAGTTTAAAGACAATGAATCCTACTACAGAAAATGACCAAGAGCATTGCCAATTGACTCAAAACAATCCACATCCCAAAGGTGGGGTCAACTTGGAAGCCTAACCCAAATAGGTATGATGCTGAGAGATAGTGTTAAAGGATTGAAAGAGTTTGAGTGAGAGGGAGTGATGACACCACATCCACATCTGGCCATCCAGCACCTGCTCCATATCTTCTTTCAAGCAAAATGTCACAATAAAAATTCCCCTAGCATAGGAATATAGCTCAATCTTGTCCTCAGTGTGAGTGCCTCTAGGATTCTAAAACCCATTTATTCAAGGTAGGGAGGGAAGGCCAAAAATGACAGAACCTACAAATCAAGCCACGACGTTTAAAGAATTTTGTTGTTATATTTGTGCTCAATATCAACTCGATGAATTGAGAAGTTTTGTGTGAGATCCAATTAATATGGATATATTCCAATGTATCTCCCCCATTTCCCTTTTATTTTAGTTTATTACTATATTTTCTCCATTTTCTCAATAGAAGTAGATATAGCTAGAATAGAAGGAACCAACCTACTCTACATATTGTTTTGGTAAGAGATATCCCACATCTACAAAGTTTTCCATGTTGCCATGAGTTGCAAGTGTAAAAGAAGGCTTGGAAACCAACTTGATCAAATGATTTTAGTGGACAACATTGATAACTCTTAGCTCTACTAAAAATAAAGAAGGCTCATCCTATAAACTGAGTTGAATCTTGACAAGAGGTAGCTAAAACTTTGTTCAAGGTGAGTTATTTTCTTGCTTTTTATATAGGGTTGTCAATTAATCTATCTTTGGGGACACAACTCTAAAGATTTGAAAGCAATGGAAGTGATTATGGTGAATAAAAAAGTCTTCATACTTTCTTTTATGTTTAGTCAATCTTATATTTCTAGGTGTATCCTTTAATGGCCTAATTTACAATTAGGCTAGAATGTATGGCTATTTGCTCACTTATTCTGGGTCTAAAACAGTGTTTATAAAATTCTTATAAGTGAAAGGGTGAAAGACCCACAACCATCAATTTAATTAGCTTTAAAAGAATAATAACTTTAGTGTGTTAAGTTAAAAATAATGCTCCATGGGATATGTCCCTGGTGATTTGGGTGACCTCCCTAATGTCTAAGATGTCCCTCAGTTTAATTGTCTTTAAAAAATAATAATAACTCCAATTGGTTAAATTAAAAATATTATTCCATAAGATGTGTCCCCAATTATTTGGGTAACCTCCCCAATATCCGAAATGTCCCAAGGATTTGGGGACTTTGAGGGGGCATGCCCCTTTTAGGACTAGACAATCTACCCTATTTAGTGCATAAAAATAGAAGGTAACTTTTTAAGGAAATAATGCTAAAAACCTTAATGGGGTATGATTGTCATGCAAATGTAGCATAATATATTTACTTTTCAAAATTCCATTTGTTTTTAGTTTGTTTAAGTTATTTTAGTAGATGTCCATCCATCATCCCTAAAAATTGAGAAATATTTTACTATCCTTAAAATCTCATCCCCCTATCCTAGAAACTTGGAGAAACATTGATTAAAAATAAAATAAAATTAATAAAAATTAATTCCCGGCTTTATTGTTAGTAAGAATAGCCTTAATAAGATTGTTTTCCTACCCATTAATATCCATACAAAAAACTTAAGATCAAAAAAGGATTTGTGATCCAAAGAAATAGTGTGGTGTACATGATAGAGTGCTCATGTGGAAATGATATATATCGGAGCAACAAGCAAATCCATTTAAACAAGAATAAATGAGCATGGCCAAGATATTTAGTATGATTTAGTGAAAAAAATAATACTTGCAAAATACTCACTAGTGATAGTGCATGATATTTGCATTAATGAGTCAATGGTGTTGGCATGGGAAGACCACTATGTGAAGAGATGCTCTAGAAAAGACATTGAAATCATGCAACATACTGACAATATCAACTAAGATAGAGGATGAATGATTGGCAATTCATGGAGACCTTTATTTCATAATCATAAACATAATAATAACATAGATCAAAATAAGCATAACATTATTAATAAGTAGATTCTATGATAACAATATTAATAAGAACAAATTAAAAAAAGGACACTAATAATAACTTTAATGGGTTTAATTAAAAGGAATGTTCCATACGATGTGTCCCTAATGATTTAGATGATGTCCCCAACATTCCAGACATCATAAGCACTTGGGGACTTGGAGGGACATCCCCTTTCTTAGGACTTCACAACGTGCTATATTAGTGCATAAAAATAAAAAGGTTAACTTAGTAAATAAAATAATGCTAAAACCCCCTAAAAACCTTAAGCGGGGGGGGATTATCATTAAAAATGGAGTACAATCTATTTGCTTATTAAAATTTTAGTTCCTTTTAGTTTATTTAAGTTACTTTAATAGAACTATCCCCCTATCATTCCCAAATTTTGGAAAAAAGTTGCCATCCCTGCAAGCTTGACCTTGTGTCCCCTATCATAGAAACTCATAGAAACCCTGATTGAAAATAAAATTAACAAATAATAATTTCAAGTTTATTTATTTTTAAAAAAATAACCTTAATAAGACCACTTTCCCACCAATTAGTATTTGTACAAACAAGTTAAGATCGGAAAAGGATATTTGTGTTCCAAAAAAATAGTGTTTTATACATGATAAAGTACTTGTGTGGAAGGCCATAAATTGGAGAAATGAGTATATCCATCCAGACAAGAATAAAGGAGCATTATCAAGAAATTAAACATGATAAAGTAGAAAATTTAGCACTAACAAAACACTAACTAGCTCCCCATTCAAGGGGTAAGAGATAAGCACTTAGGTAACCTGAAAGAAAAGGTTAAAAGGAAATGTACTCTTGGACAACCCTCCTATAGAAGGTTGTGTGAAAGTTAACTTTAATGGAGCTTCTAAAGAAAATCTAGGCAAAGCAAGTGGAGGAATCATATTGCATGATTAAAAAATGGCAAATTTTTATATGGGGCTTCTCTTTTCTTTCGTCACAAGTCAAACAATGCTTGGTTGAGTGAGAGGTATTAATAGCTAGTCTAGGCATAATTGTATCTCATAACTATAAGCAAGTGATAGTGGAAAGTGATCCCCTTATAGTGGTTAATGCTTTGATTAAAGGTCTTAGCCCAAACTAGAGATTTAACCATCTGGTAGAAGAGGTGCAAGGTTTAAAAAGTCATTTTATAGATCTTCAATTTGAGTATTGTAAGAGAAGAGCAAATGCAACTATTTACCATTTAGAAAATCAAGATGTGGATCAAGATCACTTAATGCAAGAATATAATCATTTTGCTACTACATGGCCTGATTTAGTTAATTATATTCACAACCACCCTCCTAGATCTCCTCTTATCTTTTAATTTGAGGATGGGCTCTCATTGGTTTCATCTCGTTTTCAAGTGTTGTAGCCAAGGAGTTGTGTTTATTGTCATTTATTACTTAGGATTTTGATAATCCTTTGCATGAGGATTGAGCACATCAAATTCAAATTTCTTGGGCTTTCCATATTTGATTAGGGCATAGCTCAACTCTTGCATGTGCTAGCTCAACTATAAATTATGTGGCATCATATAAAGGTTTTGTGTACAATTTCCTCTTTTTATAGTGATGTTTGCAATTATTTTATGTAATGTGGCTCAAGTTCTTAGCTTTATTAGGTAGCTTTGTTGTAGAGAGTGTGTAGGGCTTACTCTTGCAGGTGGGGATAGTAAAATAAGTGTCAATAAGGAAAAAACACACTAAGTATTCTAGTGGTGTGGCTTTTCATCATCTTCATTATATATTTCATTAAAAAATTGATGCACCTTTAGGGCTTGTGTTGAGTTTTGGGTGTTGCAGGTCTTGAGAAAGATAATAGACCTAAATTGGTCTTATGAGAGTTCATTTCTAATCTAGCTTTGTTGGTCCCAAATATGGAGCTCAAGATGTGTCTCTCAAAGATGTTCCTATGAATGTAATTTGAGGATATGATATTGGCCATGAGGATGGAAGAACCCAAGGAAGCAAAGCAAAAAGGTGTTTTAGGGCTGAGGCCAGAGGAGTCTGTTAATTTAGGGACAACCAAGTGGTATAGGCAAGAAGATTTAGAAGCCCTTTGATGAGAATTTGGTGTGTTGCAAGCTTTCAACTATCACACATGAAAGGTTCTAACTTCTTTACGTATTATTCACTACAATGATATTGTGGAAGTGGATAATGATTTGTCTATGCTTGTCTTCTAAGGCTCTTCTCTACACAGGGCAAGGCATCACAAGGATGTGTCTCTGGGTCTAAGATTCCCACCTCTTCTAAGTACTGCCCAAAATATTTTACCTATTGGTGAGCTTTTTGGTCTTTTTGTGTGGGTTGAGGATTATGTAATTAAATGTGAGGGTGCTACTTTGGATCATGAAAAATCGGTTTAATTCTAAGGGTGGTGGTTTTTGGATTACTGCCTTATAACGACTCATTTTGTCCTACAAGCCTCTAGTCTCCTTTTTGGGTCTTGATGGCTTATGTTTTTCTTTGTTACATTAGTCCTATTACAATCTAATCTTTTGGCTTTTATGGATGTCTATATTTTTATTGTATGTGTTATTTTTCTTTGAGCGTGGGCCCCCTATAAATACCTTGACCATTATATCCAAAAGCACTCACTAGTGACTAAGCATGATAGTTGCATTAATGAAGTAATAGTGTTGGCAAGGGAAGAGCACTGTGAAGAGACACTTTAGAGAAAAAATTAAAATCAGATAATATACTAACAATATCAACTAAGATGGAGGATGGACATAATAATAACATAAATTAAAATAAGCATAACACTATTAGTAAGTAAATTTTATTGTAAAAATAGTAATAAGAAGAAATAAAACAAAAGCACCAAAAAGGATTGCACAACTTGCTCCATTTA
Organism: Cunninghamia lanceolata; assembly: GCA_027924645.1. NCBI lineage: Eukaryota > Viridiplantae > Streptophyta > Pinopsida > Cupressales > Cupressaceae > Cunninghamia > Cunninghamia lanceolata. The sequence continues at coordinate 557,584 of BSBN01000243.1, forward strand.
ATGCATTCAAAAAAACATTTTATGGAAAATAATCCCAAAAACCTTAAAGGGGGAGGATTGTCATTGTAAATCCAACACAACCCCTTTTATGTCCCTTATGAAACACTACCTAAACCCTATAATAATAAAAATCAATTTAAACATGCAGATGAAAACAAGATGCTAATAGTTTACTATAAATTGTAAATTTTGGAGACATAGCAAAGTCTTCGAGATGTAGGCACAAGCCAACAAAAAGACTAAAAATTTACTCAAACTCATTATAGATCAACTATAAAGTCACTAGCTTGGTTTTGTTTCTCTAAGAAACTATATGTGTGGCTACAAATTAGTGAATCTTGAACATTAACTATTGAAATGACACATCATCTAAATGTTTGAACTTGAATTTTGATGTCATCTATAGCCAAACTTGTAAAAAATGTGTATGTAGGTTTTTCTATTATCCTTAAAAAAAATCCTTGGACTGTCATTCCAAAACATGTCTCATCGTACCATGTCATCCCCATCTCAAAAATATTACAAAACATTCAATATGTGAGTGTGATGTATGTATGTAAATTCATACGTGTGTGTGTGCACTTATGTATATATGTATAGCCATCCCTTATCGTCCCTCTCAAAAAAAAATTGAGACATTGCTTAATAATTGTAACAATATTAATAATTGAAACACTAACATGTATTTGTTTTTTTTATTTTTAGTAATAATAAAGTCTATTTAAAAACGAGAACAATTAAAAAAGTAACCTTCCTCAAATTAAAATTTTAATCCTAAATCTTCTTGTAATTAAATAGTAATGGAGGTCATCATTAATTCATATGATTAGTATAGTATTTTATTTTTTGTGAAGAGGGATTTTGAAGGAAGCATTCAATTAAAAACATTACGTATTGTTATCCAGATACATAATATTATATTTAGCAATAAAAATTTAAAATCATTAATTCTACACAATGTTTAAGAATTTTGTTTTATAGAAATAATTTTATAAATAATAACTAGTTTATACATTATTATTTAATTATAAATTTATCAAGCCAAAAACAACTTTTATAATATATCTTTATATTTATTTATCATTCCATTTTAAACAACAAAATTGTAGTAAACATGGCCTAAATTTAACAATTGACCCTATTTGGTTATAGAGTTGCCTTCAAATATGAAAATATATTTTATTTTTAAAAAGTATATCATAGATCAGATATATATTTTACTATGATCTTATATGATTTTTGACAATTTGTCCAAAAATTTTCCTTTTATATAATATAATCTTCCCAAAATTTAAAATTTTAATTGTATTTTACAACAAAAATTACTAAATATAACCATACAACCATCAAATTTAAGTCCCCAGGATAAACTCTCTCTTTCTTATCAACACAATTTCATTAAATTTCATTTTGTAATTAAACTAATATAATATAAATTATTCAAAAATTATTTAATACATAAAACATATTTTAAAATAAGATTCATTTCCTTATTAATATATTCTTTAGCTTGCTTCCATGAGGTCAAGCTATAATGCTTATTTTTTCTTCCCTTCTCTATGCTCTATTCAATTGGGTAAAGTTTCGACAACCAATACAATAAGTTACTTATTATTATCCTCCAAAATACATACTGCTATTTACTTTTAAACATTCAAATTCCTTAAAACACACACACAAAAACAAACAAGTTTACCAGCATGAAGAGAAGACCAAATGGCCTACCTTGGTAGTTGACCATTGCTAAATTTTCCCAATTCTTTATACCATTTCTTCCGAATGCATTCAAGGGTAGGTATGCTCTTGCAAATTAGTATTTTAATTTTGTTTTAAGAAAGTCTACAATCACAACAGTCTGCCGTGTCATCAAGGCGTTCTTAGTGATATAATATTTAGAGTTAATGAAATCGAAAATAGATGATGTGTTACGTGCGCGAGGCAAAGCAGGCGAAATTCATGGGATTAGCTTCTAGATCAGACCCGACTTCCCACTTCCCACTTCCCACTATTCTCAAACAAACAACATTATCACTTTCTTCTGCGAATCTTCCGCCTGTACAGCAAATGTGTCTCTATCCATCTTAGCAACCAAATAAAATACCCTAAAATACCCCAGAATCTTACATAGCGCCTGTTGATTAATGTTAGATTTATGGATAAGCTTGTTGACTTGTTGATAACACCCATGTGAGCGACTTGTCCGCACTACATCTGGTTTGAAGGTATATTATCATGCGCCGCTTCTATCGGAGAGGGTCCCATTGCTGATTTATAAACAAGGACGACTTCAATTATATTCTTATATTAAGATTTGACCAGGCATGAGAGCAGATATTGGGCAGGGATTTCCGAAACATTTCCATATAGATTACAGAAATTATTTAACGTGGAGGAAAAATCTCAGTCCAAGAGAGAAATTTATGGGTCAAATGCCAGCTTGTTTTCAGATCCAGTTAAACCTCATAGCTTAAAGCTTAAAGCCCAAAGCCCACTTGATTTGATTTCAGATCCGGTTAAACCTTGATTCAAATCATCTTCCACCAACCCATCGCTTTTATTTTTAAGGTTGACTCATTATAAAGACAGAAAGTCACTTATTTTCACATGCATATCAACATATCAGATTCACAATAGGACTTCCATACTCATGTAACTTCAAAATCTAGTTGTAATAGAAAAATAATAATAAAGATAAGGATGTTGACTATAAGGGCAGGGATGAGGATGGATATTCAAAAAGTATAAAATTAGAAACTACTACACAATCAATAACACTCGAAGACAAATTATTTGTTGGGAATAGAGGAAGTATTGTATGACATTTAATTGAATGGAATGACAGCTTTCAAGCAATCTTCTTTCTGGGAACTAGTTAGTCTTATTAGTGAGGGTCGCACGTTAGGTTTTACTGATAGAATTTCAAAGTCGGCTTCCTTAGCCGCTCTGCACTGTGACCACTGAAATAGTATGGTTCACATTTTGTATTCTTTCTCTATTTGAAAAATTAAGATGGGAATCCAAGATATTGATTGAGTTTAAACACCTTTCTGGGGTGAAGATTTCAGGAGTCTACTGACATGGAAAAACTGTATTAAGAGTAAAATGACTATAAAGATTCAACAAGTGAAGACACAGTCCCGTTATTCAACAGACTAAGTTCCTTCAGTGTTTTCAACTCCAGAGCATGACTAACATAAGCCAATAAGTCCATTCAATGTATTGGACATTTCATGAGTCTAAAGTAAGGTTAGTTCACTTAACTGCCTTTTTAGCCGCCTAAATATGGTGCTAGAGAGTTAAGCTAAAATTAATAAAATGTTCAGGTAAAGAAGAAAACCTCCCATCCCTACCTATCTGTTCTTAGACTGCAGTGCTTGGATTGTACAGTAGCATTAACATTATATGAGAGTCAAGTGGGCCTTTGTAGGGGAAAAAAGGTAGTCCTTCTCAGCACAATAGACTAATTCGATTCTTATGCACTTGATTATGTGCACAGTGCTCCCTTTCCATATTCAACTTGTGCATTCCATACTCAAAAACAAACTGAAAGATGGTTGAATATTCATCGCTAAACAAGACACTTTAAGAGGATTTAAAAAAGGTCAAAGATAGCTGAAAATTCATCTCCCTACATAAACTGCTCTAGGGAAGAAGTGTTGAAAAAAGTAATATTTAATAAGAAAAGAAAGCTACAGTTTTAGATGTAAGATAAAACAAGAAAAAAAAAAAAAAAAGGAGAGTAAATATGTAATAGAATAATGCGGGATATATTTAGTTTGTTTTTTAATGTAGTTTTAGTATATTTAAAGTTTTTTTTTATAAGACTTTGAGTGGTTAATTTTATTTAAAAAATTTATTGCAACAAATATTATAATATGGTTTAAGAGATTGAGAGGTTTAGATCTTGTAGGATTACAGTCTCTTCAAAGAAAAAGAAGAATTAAGAGCATCAACTATTTTTTATTTAATAGCAATCACTATGAATATTGGGCAATAAAAGTTTATATTTTAGTAACTTTTAAAGAGATATAAGAGATATTATTTAAGTGGGCCATGCAGATCTTTGAGATTCGAATAAATTAACAGTACAATAGAGAAACGAAAAGAAAGAGACATTAGAATAGTATGACAGTACAATAGAGAAACGAAAAGAAAGAGACAACAGGGAAACGAAAAGAAAGAGATATTTTAGAAAGATGCTTTAAATACAAGCATATTTCTTAGAATTGTTGAAGCAGCAAAAAAGGCCAAAGAAGCTTGGTCCAAAGTGCATATTTCCCAGAATTGTTGGAGCAAAAAAACATTATAAAAACTTAAGACACGTTGCAGTGGGCACAGATAAAGTTGAAGTGCTCCCATTTACAAAATCTGTGAAGAGAATTTGAAAATCTATGAATGAAACACAATAAGAAGACTGTTATAATTCATATATTCGAATGGAAGACATTATTAACTAGTTACATAGCCAGAAAAAGATCCATAATGATTAGATAATTTGAAAAAAAAATACTTGAATATGAAAGAAACCAAAATTATTCTAAGATCATTGATTTCTATCTTTAAATAGAAGACATTGTTAACCAGTTAAACAGCCCTGAAGAAGCTCCGCAGCCATGAAGAGGGTTTTAATGATAATTTATGAAAAAACCAAGATCATTATAGCACTCACTTCAATCTTGAGCTTCTTATATAAACTTTTGTAGACCACTCTACTTAAATATCATCCACTTTAATGGTCGAACACTCAATAAAAATTTTACACCTCATTCACAATAAAAAGTGGTAAATATTTGTCCTATTTTTATTGATCAAAATTGATCTTTAACTGTTGAAGTGGATAATATTTAAGAATAGCCCTTGTAGACCCTCTTCCTATTGTAAGCAGTGCCAATAGCAATGGGGAGTGCATTATCATTTAAAACACTACAAGTACGCCCACGTAAACAGCCCGCATGTGGGGAGTATTTTTCCTATTTTCGACTTCTTTTATCAATAAGTTGAATCAACAATGGGCAATGTTTTTGACCCTCCTGTTTGTTGATTAAAATTCGGAAAACCAATCAATCAACAGAATTTCGACAAAGTTCGATTTCGACGAATTTTGACCGCTGGTACATTTACAATGTATGGGCTGTCTAAGCTCTTCCCTAAAAGTATGTCAACTGAAAAGAACTTAAACAGCTAACTCTGGAATGAGATAGGTGATCCTCATGAATATCGAAGATCTCAAAATGGGTACATATCGTTTTGACAATAATAATTATAATAAAGATGGCCAGTTAAAATATTGACCAGTCAGTGAAGGCAGTAGCAAATTTGCCTACAGCCCATCTGCTGTTCCAGAGTTGACGTTGGACAATTATAACGTCTTATTCTATTAACCCAATAACCAAAGAGCAAAAGCTATATAATAATAATAATAATCTCATCTCTCATCGAGTCGCCCCTTCTCATAAGACCGTGAGATGTTGTCTACGTCGTAATCTATCCTTATTCCTTAAGCTTTATTTTAATTTCGATAAGCCAGGCAGCCGTACGTCGTTAGCATTTGCAAAAACACACAGGCTTGGTGTGAACGCCATACAAAAGTACGCTGTACTCCAAAGCCAGAGAGACGCCACAACTTCTTAGGATATATTCTTTGAAGCTGCCGTGCTCTCTAATCAATTGTCAAATACAGCGGCGCGTATACAAGATTCGTCGTATAATCTACTTTAGCAAAATATCATAAGATTTGCGTGGCCGAATCCGCCGTCTTCAGACCTCACAACAATAAAAAGATGTACGCTTCCTCTTTTGATTTGATTTATCTTTCTCATCAAAGATGCTTGGCTAGGCTAACGCCAATGGGATAAATAAATCAATCCATACTATCCACGTGAACTTTACGGCATTAAAATTCCAAAGGAATTGCAAACAGAATTCCCTAAGGAGATCCACGTGAACTTACAGCTTTTAAATTCAAACAGAACTCCCTACAAAAGAGCAGTCGACCTTAATTTCATAAAAGTTTAAAGTTTAGGAGCTTTCGTACTTAACTTTTCATAAGGTGGACCTCACATTTAGATAAATGGTCTATTAAAAAGTAGGCGAAAGGTAAGTATATGGGTGTGGGGTAATGGTATGTCTATTAGTTGTTAGGTGACAGATATTAAATTTATATTAAATTTCCTGTTTCAGGACGGGTACCAAGTTTGAGTATTGTATTGGCTAAATAGATATTGTCAAGAGAGTATTTGAATGTATGAGAATGACTCCCCCTACCTAATCTCCTAACTTATCAATAAAGAAGATTTTTTATTTGTTCTTATATATAAAAGTATTACGTTAACTTCTAGAATAAACAAACACATAAACTATTTTTACATTTACCATGAAATAGGAAACACAAAACTCTTAACGTACATAGGCTCAACTTTATAAATAGTATCCAGCAATGAAAACGGCGTTGAGCCCAATTAGAAGACAGGTTAAAAAAGCAAAAACTAGTAAGAATGGTTGGTCAATGGGAAAGACAAGACAGGTTATATAGACAATCATGTAAATCTTTTAATTGTTCCGTGTTTTAGTTTTGAAGAAATAAAAATCAACGATTCTCTGATTATGAAATAGATTTCACTGCCCAACAAAGGAATTAATACTAGAGTACGAATCTTGGCTATTTGTTCCCAAAAGAGTTTTTATTCAATGAATGAATAAAGTAAAATCCAATTCCTAGATTTGAATATAACATGATCTGATAGGTGTAAGGTATCTACTTAGTGATTTTTAGCTAAACGAATAACTGAAGATTATACAATCTAATTCTAAATACCAACAGGAAATTGTGTCTTCCTGTCTATACTTCACTATCTGATACAGTGTATTCTTCCACTACGTTTTACACCCAGTAACTTAGACCTGGTATAAACATTTACCGATCAAATGAAGTGTAGAAAATAAGATTATGCTACGGTGGCTTTTCTGCGAAACACAAACTTTTATATAATTCTATTTGCCAAATACCATTGTATATATACATCCTCCTTCCCTCCCACCCTCCACGCAATGTCCAGAAATTTTTTTTTGAAAGTTTTAATCAATGAAAAGATTAAATAATTTATATTAAAAAATTTATAGTTTAACACGGCATCTTGGAGGATGCATTGGCGGGCTTATAAACCTTGCCCCTCAAGAAATATTCTGTATAGAGATTATTTGCTTTACCTTCTAAAATTAGTTTATATTCAGTGCTCAACAATTCACAACTTGATGATGATAGTGGATATAGTCCTTTTAATTTTTAAAATATATAAAAATGTGGTTATTTAACCATCTTATTAGTTTTTGTGATAGAAATCAAGGCTCAAATTCTTCAAGGCCACCTTAGCGTTGAATGGTGAGTTGAATGAATGTCTTAACACTTGTTTCACGAGTTGGTTTGCGGTCAGGAAAGTGTTGAAGGATGTGGCAAGGAGACACCCAGATGGTGCTGGATGTGTGTTAAAATGACTATAGTGGGTAGAGTCATTCTATTTTCAAAAATAGATAAAAATGTGGTTATTTAACTATCTTATTAGTTCTCATGATGGAAACCAAGGTTCAAATCCTTCAAGGACACCTTAGCACCGAATGGCGTGCTGAATGAATATCTTAATGCTTGTTTTACGAGTTGGTTTGCAACTAAGGAAGTGTTGGAAGGATGTGGCAAGGAGACAGCCAGATGATGCTGGATGTGTAGTAGGTATAGTTAAAATAACTATAGTGGATATCTAGTCATTTTAATTTCAAAGACAAAAATAGATAAAAAATGTGGTTATTTAACTATCTTATTAGTCTCGTGATGGAAACAAGGTTCAAATCCTCTAAGGACACCTTGGCGCTGAATAGCATGCTGAATGAATATCTTAATGCTTGTTTCACGAGTTGGTTTGCAGCTAGGAAGTATTGGAAAGATGTGGCAAGGAGACAGCTAGACGATGTTGGATGTGTAGTAGGTAGAGTTAAAATGATTATAGTGGATAGTCATTTTAAAATGTGGTTATTTAACTATCTTATTAGCTCTCATGATGGAAATAAGGTTCAAATCCTCCAAGGACACCTTAACGCTGAATGGTGTGCTGAATGAATATCTTAACGTGTGTTTCACAAGTTGGTTTGCAGCTAGGGAAGTGTTGGAAGGATGTGGCAAGGAGATAGCCACATGGTGCTGGATGTGTAACAAGTAGAGTTGGAAGGATGCGGCAAGATGGTAGCCATATGATGTTGGTTATACAAGAAGTTGTTTGTCACAGCAATAGCTACATTGGTTTCATGTACAAGAGTTTGGACCTTTTAAAAAACCCACCAATTTACCCATAATCTAAAAACTATCTTATTAAATTAAATTAGACATTTCTGGTTAAGCAAGATTCCTATTTTTAAAATGTAGGAAACCTTAACCTTGATTTGCATTTTAAAAAGTATTATTATTGAAATGTTAAAAAAAACAAATATCAAAATAATTATAATTTTTGAAATATATAAATACTATCTTATTAAATTAAATTAGACATTTCTGGTTAAAAGTTATAGAGAAATAGTATTAAATTAGAAAGATTCCTATTTTTAAAATGTAGGAAACCTTAACCTTGGTTTGCATTTTAAAAAGTATTATTATTGAAATATTAAAAAAAAACAAATATCAAAATAATTATAATTTTTGAAATATATAAATAATTTCCTATATATTAAATGAAGATAAAATAGTGTACTAGTCATAGAGCCATAAAAGAATATACACTATTAGTCATAGAGCCATAAAAGAATATATATATAATGAAAAACAATAAGAAAAGTTGTGTACATATTCATTACCAATAACAAAACATGTAAAAATTGGTATTTAAAATATGAGAGTATTAAACGAGTCTTAAAACATGGTTTAAGTACACTATATTTTAATGTTCTTTACTAGCAAAACTACAAACAAATTTCTTATGTTTACAATAAAAATAAGTTGTGAAGTTTGAAGATGGAAGATAGATTGATTGGAAAGTGTTGAGTGTTTTCCAATGACTCAACAACATTTCAGTTATCCCTAAACTTCATAACCTTATTGATCATAGTTAAAGAAAATGGATTACGATTTATAGGAACATCTCTACTAAGCTTCGACACTTAAAACCATCAAACTATGACTAGGGATAGTTGTTGACTCCTCTACTACTTTGTTAAAAAATTGTGAAAACATTCTCTCAAATATAACTTTTTACAATGGATATACATACATATTTTAAATAAGGGTTTTATACCAACACCAATTTTAAAACTATCCAAAGCTTGAGTAACATTATTTAATTAAATACAATCTCCATATTTTTATGTTAGAATTTCTAGAAGATCATGATATGATGAAATTCCCCTAATTTTAAAATTATTGGTTTAATTACAAAAGAAAGGCATGTCCTTCAAATCTATATATATAAACTTGACATTGAAGTTGGATTTTTTAATGTAGTTCTTTATACATTTAGTGTATTATAGAGCAACAATGCATGTAAAATACATCCTAATAGAGAAAGATAATTTTCTAATATATAGGTAGTTTTTTAAGGCTACATTTAAGAAACATCAAATTCTTTCTATTCAACTTTTATAAAGAGATTTTTCTAACACGTCTTTTATATTGTTCAATGAGATATACATACTTTACTTCCACATACATCGAAGTGATCTAAAACATGAATGTTATATTTATTTAATAAGAATAGTTACTCAAACCAATAAAGATTAAAGATAGTATTATATAGGATAATGTATATACCTTTTATGAATAAATTATATCCAAGATAATTTAGGATGAACTTCAAAATGCACAACTTTCACATTTGAGATACAATAAACTACTTAATATAGTAAACTATAATATTATAATTTTTATTTTAAAAATATTGTTCTTAATATTCTTATTCTAAAAAACATATTTTTTAAATCATGATAATGAGGTGTTTTGGTGACCAAAATTTTATATGAGAAGATCTAATGTAGATATTGTCATTGGGTTCTAGCTCTCAATGGTAGTAATTCTTCTGTGAGCAAGTTTCAACCCTATTTTCATTATGAGGGAGAACTTAAAACTCTAACCCAAGATATAACCACCAATTAGTCTAAATACACTTTTAGATGTCGTGTTTTTATATCCTTCCATTAAATCTCAAAGATTGTATGTTGGAAAAAAGATCAAGGCCTTCTATATTTAAATGAGGCATTGGAGTTGTTTTAAAAAATAGTTAATAACTAGTCTATCTTAAGAACTATATTCTTGGCATAGTTATAATTTAACATGATTGAACTATGGTTTTCTAACTAAATCAAATGTAGACACGTCAAAATGAATTAGATATATAATTACACCTAACAATTGATCATCAATTAAGTGTTTCCCTATAGTAAATTCACACAATTTCTTTATTTACTTATTTACAACAAATCCATAGCCATTGTTACTATGTTTTAATTTGGAAAACCCTATATGTATGTAACCAAGGATGTGTACCATATCAACCCTATAGGAAGGTGGTAGTGCATGCACTTTAGTATTGCAAGGAAATGGCTTACTCTAATGTTTGCTTAGTAGTTTAATATTCAAAACATCTCTTCATCTTCAACACAATTATTTGTTTCCTTGTTAACAACATATTAATAGCTAATGTTATATGTGAATTTGGAAAAGATTATATGCTTGTAATCAAGAATGTGTATCATATCAACCATATAGGAAGTTGGTAGTGCATGCACTTTAATGTTGCAAGGGCATAGCTTACCCTAATATTTTCTTAGTAGTTCAATATCCAAAAGAACTATCATCTTTCCATTTTGACAATAGTTATTCATTAAGGCGGCTTGTAACTTATTTATTTGTTTTTTTATTTTTATTGATTCATACAACCAGCCTTTTAGATCAATGTATAGAATCTATTTCCGCTCATACATATTAGAACTTTGTTTAAGTGTGTTATCCCCTAGATTAGCCTTGGCTTTTGATCAAATTCACTTTTGAGTTTATTTGAGTCAATATTGCCTTCATAGTTCCACAAAACCCACATGGAATTCATCATCTAGGTTTTGGAGTCATTAATAGACAAAATAACACATTTTATATATAATAATGTGGTTTTTCTAGGTCACCATTAAGAGACCATTTGATGAATGAAACCATCATTATCGAAGCCCGTAGTGGTATTATTTTCCACTTTCCTTTTATATATTTACAATTATATTAAATGTACAATAAAAGTGATTGTACTCCAATATACTATTCAAGGAGGGAGGACTACATATCATATACATCTATAATCTCAAACCCATATGCTACCAATACTAAACAAATCCCTTCATTTTTTTGATGTTGAAAATAGTTAATTGTCAAGGTGTCTTGTGGTAATTAAGTTATTTTTGGTTTTGGTTGACTCAATTATCCAACCTATTGGATCAATTTATCCTCATAACAAAGTAAAAAGCCTCTTTTTATGTGTTATATCCTAAATTAGCCTTAGACTCTAGATCAAATTCACTTTGGACTGTATTTGAGAAAATTTTCTCGTGATAACCAACAAGACTCACATTGAATTCATTGTCTAGTTTATAGAGTCACTAGTAAACAAAATAATATATATTTCATATAGAATAAGGTAGCTTTTCTAGCTAACCATTAAAAGAAACCATTTGGTGACTGACACTCACCTTCTAAAAGCTTATGGAGGTATTATTTTCCCTTTACCTTACATAATTCATGAGGATAAAGGTAATTAAGAAGATTGTGTTCCATTACCTTAAATGTCATTTAATAAGGGTACATATGTGATCCATCTCTATGTTCAAACTCATTTATTCTATAAAAAGTATAGAAGCCTTCACATTGTACCCAACCAACTATTAATTATTGAAAAGAAGCAAATAAAATCTTTTGTGTTAATTCAAAAACTAGGTTTTATATATATGAAAGGTATTAATAAGAATCTATATATATGTCCAAATAAAATCTCATATGGATTTGTAAGTTGGATTCACAAGTTATATGTATTCTTTATAATTTTATACTTCTTTTAGAAGCATCTTCAAACTTAAACTCTTTGGTGTATTATCTTGACATTATATTTAGAGTTTTTAATAAAATATTTTGATTATGACAACTTCCACTACTCACATCCTCAATGCACTAGCCTAAAGAATTAATTATGTAGAAGAGGATGGTTGATGAATAAAATATAAAATAAATTATTTAAATATATATATATATATATAAAATAGTCAAGAGTTCTAATTAATCTTGTTAACATACTATGTTTTTAAATTATTATTAATAACAATTAAAAATTATTTTTTAAAAATATATTATTAAAACTAATGAAGAAATTTATATTAAAATAGATTTGAAAGATATTATGATCTTTGTTATTTTAATTCTAATTTTTAATGGTAAATTATGATTAGTTTGGTCAAAATAATATTCATAATATGTTGATATATATTTTTAATTTAACACTAAAAATATGTTTAGTTTTAAATCCTCTCATATAGTACACTCTCAATTGTAACTTCTTTAAGAATAAGGATATTTATGGTGGTTTTCAAACTCCTCATCCAGGTTATTCCAAAATATCTAAAGTCTCAATCAAGTTTAGATAATAAAATTCAAACAACAAACTTCTCATAAAAATTCAATCAATGTTCACCAAACTTTCATGGAATATTTTGTCAAATTTGTGGTATGATACTTTGATTTTTGGTCCAAAGATGATGTATTTCACTAATTATGGAATTATGGTTATTCTAGTATGAAAGGTAATTGATTTTTCAATCTAAACATGACCAAGACTGAAGAGGTTTAATTAATAATCCTAGTTAAAAAAACAATTGAGGTATTGTTACCAAATATGTGATGGACCAAACATAAGTTTTATATCACTACTTATAACAACCCATATTATATGATTTTAATTAATCCTACTTACACTAGATAAATTCTCATTACATCTTGTGTTATACTTGTGAGAGGTGCTCAATTTTTGAAGTTCAAAAAGTGATGTGTTACTTTAATCTTTGGGCCAAAAAATTTTCCAATTACTCATTTAGTGATAAACAAAACCAAAGAAGTTTAATTAATCTAGTCACAACAGTGATCTCATGCAAAATATACAACATAATAATTAAGCTTCCCCTAAATAGTCAATGTCATGAGCTATAGTGACTAAGACAAGGGATTCAATCAATCCTAATTGTACCAAATATTTTATCCTCATTGAACCTAGCACTAAAGATGAAATGGAAACTAGAAGCATATCTTAGGAAAAATCTAACTATAAATACTATGCAATGGTTATGATGTCAAGAATAAAGGGTTGTAATGATGAAAATTGCATACCCTAAACTTTTCCCCTTCGTTTTGGGTTCACTTTAATTGGGTTGTCCTTAGCATAATAACTAGCATGCAAGTGCAATATTCTAGAGCATGAAAGGCAAATAATTTGAACTCAACTAAGTCTATCTGCACATTATTAGGGATCAATGCGAATTCTCATTTTATTTGTTCATTATCCCAAGTTAAATCTATAGGTGTGGAAATCACTCAAATATTACAAATTTGAATTTAAAATCTTGGCCCAAGTTGACACCTTCCAACTAGTTATTATAAGCTGATTTGAGCACAAAATTTGTTCACTTGTGTACTTGGGTGTTGTATTTAAGGAGAAACCCTAACTCATTATCTATCCATCCAAGAGCTCTCGTCTGAAGTTTGCATTCAAGGACAAACCCTAACTCATCATCCATCCATTCAAGAGCTCTCATTTGACTTGAATCATCACATAGAGAGAAACATAGAGCATATGCATTGCATCATCAACATCCTAGGCATTGTTGCATGTTTGCATGTTCTCTTCAATCATTGTGCCAAACCATTGAATCAAAGGAGAATAATCCTAGCCTAACAAACTCCTACATGGTGTCTATTGACACTACCTCTTTTTAGACATAGTTTCCAAATATTAAATGAATGTATTCCTAACATCAAATTTAACACCATCTAAATTTGCCTACAAAGCTTAGATCTACAAGCACAAAGATCAAACATGTAAGCACAAAAGTGTACTAGGACAACAAATAAGAAATTTAGTTTTACATAGGTATTCATCTTATGATTTCTAAATTATTGAGAATTGAGAAAATCAATTGATAACATTTGTCACAATGAATTCTTATCAAATTTAAAGCTACGTATTATTATTTTATTCATTTAAATATAAGCATTTATTTTAGTAATATTATCAATCCTAATTCATTAATTCTATCCTTAATTGATTGTTTGTCTTGATTATTTATTTACCCTAAACTTTTTAGGAAAGGTTAAAGATTATTTATTTTTCTTTTGAGAAGTCAAATATATGGAAATGAAAACAATCAAAGCATCACAACTAGAATGAGAACAAAAGATACATTTAAATAAACAAATGATGAATGCTCAACAACAAATCACAAATTTATAAATATTAATAATTAAAAACAATTTATTTAGGGTGAAGGTGAATTGAGAGAGAGACACAAAATATTGCTTCAATTAATTAAGATTTATTAAAAAAGAGAAAAACCATTAAAAAAATAAAAATATATATATATATTTTAATCAAAAATCAAGTTTTATTTATGATTTTCTGCAACTATACATATACATATATACATACATATGACAAGTCATAAGTATACAAAGGTCACAACTAACTTAGAAACAAAGTAACATAACATTGTTGTTCATGATTATGGCCTCATTTTTTAATAAAGGCTTCAATTTGATGTTTATTGATATTTGAGAAAAAAAAAATTAAAAAGAATATATTAAAGCATAACAACAAATAATAAATGTTATAATAGACTAAAGGGAAAAAAAGTAATCTATAATGTCTAAGTTTTAGATAAAAGCTTTTACATAATAATATGAAGATTCTTTTAGTTTTAGAAGCAATTCTAAGATGCACATTTTTTAGATGTAATAAAAATTGAGTTTTGACTCAAAATTTGTTGATATGGAAATAAATGTCACCAAAACAAATTTAAAATAAGTTAGGTATTAAAATATAAAAAGGAAATTAAAGATGAGAACTAAAGGTAAGATCATTCTTTTTTAATACACCCTTCATTGTTGAACATGTAAATGAACACTCCCTTAAAAGAAATTGGGGTATGATTGATATCACCAAAACCATGAAAAATTAAAACATGAATTAAAATTTATAGTTGAATAAATAGGTTGGATTGGTAAATATAAAAATAGGTATTAAAATATAAAAAGGAAATTAAAGATGAAAACTAAAGGTAAGATCATTCTTGTTTAATACACCCACCATTGTTGAACATGTAAATGAACACTCTCTTAAAAAGAAATTGGTGTATGATAGATCATCACCAAAACCATGAAAAATTAAAACATGAATTAAAATTGATAGTTGAATAAATAGATTGGATTGGTAAATATAAAAATAATTATATTAATAAAATTACACAAACTATATTGATGAACAATAAGTGAAATGATGGACCAATTATTAAATAAATAATAAAAGGTGGGCAATAGGAGCATATAGTTAAATATAATTATATAAAAAAGTCAAATACGTTTAAAAGTACATAAAAGGTCAGAAACTAAAGAACCCAAATTATTACAATACTACGCTATTGGAGACAATGGCTAAATTTTAGAGATGAAAGATTAGTAATGTGAATTGACTTTTGGAGGAAAAACCACAAACATAAAAAATAAAGTTTTAAGCAAAGGTCACAAACTAAAGATTCAAAAGCAATAACATATTATGTTATGTTTTTAAGAGACAACAAACAAGGACCACCTTTCAACTAATTGAAATATGACCTATCATCACCAAAGCCACAAAATTTGAAACTATGGATGATGTATGGCACATGTTGAAATTGATATTTGGAAGAATTAGAGGGTATCCTCAACTAATTGAAATGTGACCCATCATCACCAAAGGTAAAAAAAATTCAAACCAAGGATGATGTATGGCACAAATTGGAAATGATATTTGGAAGAATTAGAGGGTATCCAAATAGATGCACCTTTTTCACCTTACCACCCATTAGATAGTCTTTATTAAAAGTGAAAGTCCATCTATCCAAAATTGTGTGTGGTAATGGATAAATGAACAAATCAATCAAAATAATTGTGTCAATAGGATCATAGGAATCATAATGATTGGCCCAAATAAAAAAAGTGCACCAACCAATTGATTAAATAGAAGGAAGGTGTTGAGGAGCATCAAGTTAAATCTAATTATTGAACTTTGATTTGTCATTTTTTGTGCATGAGGAGAAATCAAGTGAGTTATTAGATAAAATATAGAGTATTAAGTGTTATGAAGTAATAGAGATAATTTTAATTGGAGTGCTAAATACTATCTAATTGTTAAATGGTTGTGATTGGTTATCTATTGCAGCACATGAATTAAAAATGTAAATAAGTTATCAAACAAGAGATGTATAGCTATGAGAACAATACGAATGATTCCCATAATTTATGTTTTATGTGATTATTCACAATATAATAGAGTGATTGGGGAACACTGTGGACACAAAGTATACACAAAGCTCTAAGATATTGATGTATTGGTGTTCGTATTGGTGTTAATTTATTTTTATCTTGTAATCCTATATCATTGGAGGGATAAAACAAACATTTACCCCACTTAGTAATGTTTTTTAAGTAAATTGCATGTAGCTTCTTTTTGGTTCACATTACAATTTTCTAATGTTGTAACTTTCTATTAAAAAAATTTGTCTTGAAATTTTCCTATAAATTTATTTGAATTCTTGGTTGTTTAAACATAAGTTTTCCTATAAATTTATATGAATTCTTGGCTGTTTAAACATATAGACACCTCTTGTTTCAAAAATTTCATTAAGATTCCAACATGGAATAAAGTAAACTTTATGGCAACTATTGTTTTTTTAGTGTGGAGAACAAGCACATAATAATACATCTCACACTTAGGTTGGGGTCCCATGGATGAGGTTGTAACTCTTATTTACATGTTGTAAGTGGTCTTACTTGAGCTAAACGAATAAATAAGAATTTTTGAAAGCTTCTTAACACCTATTAAAGGATTTTAGGGATAAGAGAGCTTTTTCATCCTACTTTTGTATAAGACCAATTTCACAATAAAATATTTTTGACCTAAAATATCTCAACAATACCCATTGAAATTTGTCCATTAACCACTTCCATTGGACACCTAAGTCAAATATGGCATTAATATCAAAGCCATATCATCCAAAACTTAAATTTGATTCATAAATAATATTTAACTATAAGTTATCTTTATATAAATTATATATCACATGTCAATGAAAATAAATCACTAATAAAAATATTAGTTTAGATTATAAAAAAAAAAAGGTCCAGAGGTAATTGAACAATGCTAATAACTATATATCGTCAAACATGGAGTTGACGTGTCAATGAGTTTAGAGCTCTACTAGTTTATTAGATTACTGGTGAAGCTCCTGGTCTAAATTAGGGAATCCAACAATCTCTATCCCTGAAATTTTATAATAGAAATATAAGTCGGTAATATGAAGTCAAGGATTATCGAGAACTATGATGTCAAGATTCCCTGCAATCTTACTAATTATAAAACTGTGGATAATCACATGACTGTTACCTAAAATCGGAGGTTTAAGTTATATAATAGTTCCAATTACCAATACTAGAGCGTATAATGACAAATCATATGGGCAGTAACTGCGTATCTAAATGAATAGTTTAACCCAATATACGGGACTGCACATTATGCCTGGCTGGTTTTCCACACAAATTCTATACGCAAGCGGTAGTTAAGATATGAAAATCTTACCTACCACCGCAAGGAATTATCAAACTCTACTCTACTGAAACTGATTTGTACAGCTCTTTTCAAATCAACTTGACCTAACAGCGGCCAAAACAAAGCGATCTCATCTGTCTTCTTTCCTAAGGAAAACGTAGCAGAGTTTCTAAACGTCAATGTCGGGAAAAGCTTGGAAACCACGTTAAAATAGAAAATGGCGTAAAACCCCTGGTTCCTTTACCAGTAAATGTTAACGTACGTAGCGGCTAACAACATTTTCTTTAAACGCGTATCTTTTGGCTAAACGTAGGGTTTACAACAAGTTTGTTCAATATGTCAGGTTTATATTATTATTTTTTTCCGTTCTGAATACTCTAGAGACCTTTCTGCCAGAGTTTTAGGCGGCTTAAACGTACGCTGAGGTCAGAGATGTAAATGGAAGCCATAAATTTTACCAAGTTTGTTCAAGCAAAAAGAATAATGCTCACATGCCTGTGCATATTTATTTGTTCTGAGTGGTTGTTTACTGTGCAGCTCAAAATATATTATGTTATTGAATCGAGGAAAGGACTTACCTGATTCCGTTGGGCAGAACTGGGATCGGCTTTGAAATCCTCAGTATGAATGAGCTGCAACCGCCTCCAATCCTTTCAAAATAACATGAACAACACGAAAGTATATTAGCGTTCTACTGAAACAACTCCTGTACAATGATTATATGCATTAATGGCTGTTATTGAAGATCCTCATCCCAAAAATTTTAAATCTTTGCGGACATGCAGATAAAACAAGGGATTTAAGTAACACAATAACAGTTAGAAGCATGGAATAAGAGACGGTACAAGATTTGTATGTTTTACTGGCGCGCCTCATGAAAGGAGCGCGAGCCGCGCGAGAATAGAATACATGTCCATGGAAACAAGTGTGACATAATTTTTTTTACAGTGGCTATCAAGTAACTAGAGTAAAATAAATACAAAGGAAGGACTAACAGATGTCCTTAGCAGCAACATCCTACAGAAAGTAGGGAAAGAACACCTAGCAGATAGAGATTACCTCCGATCTTTCTACCTTGTGGTTTTTTTTTTGTTTTTCTGTTTTTTTTTAAAGTACTCAAATCAAATTCGAACTCCAAACTGCCTTGAAGCCTGAATCGGCGGCTAAAGCTCATGTTATGAGTCTCCTCCCAAATTTGAAACTGCAGTCTCTCGGTGAACAAAATAAATATTATTATTTGCAGGATGAAAATTCAAGAAGATGATTAACCTAAATGAGTAATACATATATAATGTATATTCCAGCCAGCGAGCAAATAATTTAAAATCAAGAGGAAAATTCTGTGCTCGAAGGTTTGATTGATTCTTGCTGTCTGAATCCCCCGGGAGGTAATCATACAGGAGCAAATGCTACTCCTCCCGCCTATCCTGTAGCAGCACAAAATGATTCAAATTCAAATAGGCTTTAAGATCGTTCCGTTTATAAAAGCTTTAAATCAAGAAAATACTCAGAATTTAAGCAGTTTACTGGTGCAAATTGTAACAAAGAATAATGAAGTTTAAATCAAGAAAATATTCAGAAAAGCAGTTTACTGGTGCAAAATTTAACAAAGAATAATGAAGTTGCTTTGAATCAAGAAAATATTCAGAAAAGCAGTTTACTGGTGCAAATTGTAACAAAGAATAATGAAGTTGCTTTGAATCAAGAAAATATTCAGAAAGCAGTTTACTGGTGCAAATTTTAACAAAGAATAATGAAGTTGCTTTGAATCAAGAAAATATTCAGAAAAGCATTTTACTGGTGCAAATTGCGGCAAAGAATAATGAAGTTTAAAGAACCAGGGGTAAAGAAGAACAATTTTCATAAATATGAAAATCTGTTGAGAGACGAAGGGGGAAAAGAGAGGAAAAGGAATTACCGAATGGAAATAAGGATGAACGAGAGTGCGTTCACTGGTAGACGCAGGCGTCCTGGGATGATACTGGTTCAAAGGAGAAGGGTTTCCTCCGCCTGATAACCCTAGATGACTATGGCTATGGCTTCCGCCTGCAATAGCCAAGGGAAGATAATTTGTATCGTAGGCAGGTCCGGTATGTATCCTGGCAATCTCGACCTGGTCGAAATTTGCGCGCAGCATATGATGATCCCTTGAAATAGGCGGCTCCATGATACTGTGATCCCTGAAAATTTGTTCTCTTGAAGTTCCGGCCAATCCCATACCTATTCCTATCGGGGACGATGGGGCAGGCATTGGAGGGATTGCAATCCCGGCATTAATGTATCTAGAAAGCTCAGAGCGAGCGGATTGGAGCTCAGACTGCAGCTGCCTAACCTGTTGGTGCAGAACGGAAATGGTGCCGACGCAGCCGTAAACGGGATCCTTTACCCGCGCCTCTGCCTCATACGCCAAAGAATTCACCGCATCTTCACGCTGGTGTGGATGCAGCTCATTCAGAAGCTTCGTTACATTGCTCGCCCCGAAGATCTTGTGAACATTTGCGAACTTGTGCGGCTGATCCGGTGGAAAATATGGGGCGAAAACGCACTCCACTGTGCACTTCCTTCGAAGAAATTTGCACGCCGCGCACGGGGAATTCGACGAGGAAGAAGACGACGACGCCATTTTCTACACAACATGAACAGATGTCAACAATCTCATCTTTTGCCCCTTTCAAAAACCGAAACAAGAGCAATATTTGCCCGCAACAATGATTCTACAGTGACAAAGCGAGAAAAAAAAAAAAAAAATTGCGCCTAAGAAAGGTCAGTTCTTGTCTTGTAATGCTGCCCGCGTTTCTCACTTTTGGAGCCAAGCGCCCATGCTTACATCCCTCATTATGCCCTATTTCATTTCATCATTATTCATCTAATTTCTTCTTTCAGCTCTAACAGCGTCTTAATTTTTTTACAGGCGGCTACAGATTTCCGTTACCACAAGCAAAAGATCGAGTAGCAGACTTTGAGCGGGCGATCCGAGCCATGAGTTTATTTAAAGTTTTCTATTTTTATTACCAGACGTTTGTATGCGGTTTGTTTTTTTCATAAATAGACACTGCGGCAGCATCGTCCAAATGATGCAAGTTAGAAAACCCCATTTCCATGGCCACCAACAGCCAAAGACAGAAACGACATCTAAATTAAGCCGCGTTAAACAAAAGTGAAAAAGCCAAAGACATCAGCAGCTGCAGAGGCCGTTGTAGGGAGGGATTCCTGAAACCTACATGTGTTTCTTCTTAAGCGACACGTCTAAAGGCATATGCAGGCTCAGCAATTAGGTTTTCCTTTCTAAACTTTACCACAAATTCACCATTGTTTCTATCAGGGCAAGCAAACATCTCATATTCCAACCCTGTGAAAGCCAAAAACATGAGCAATTAGGTTTTCCTTTCTAAACTCTAACACAAATGTCAACTGCACAAATTCACCATTGTTTCTATCAGGCCAAGCAAACATCTCAAATTCCAACCCTGGCGAAGCCAAAAACATGAGCAAACATCTCAAATTCCAACCCTGTTGAAGCCAAAAACATGAGCAATTACAAGAAAAAAGAACATGTCCTTACAGTTACGGAAAACGCACAACTTATACACCCGAATTGCTCAGCTTTAATGGCAGCTCAAGAACCCTTTTTTCTACTAGCGTGCAAATGAGGCA
The DNA here is from genome assembly GCA_027924645.1 of Cunninghamia lanceolata. Lineage (NCBI taxonomy): Eukaryota > Viridiplantae > Streptophyta > Pinopsida > Cupressales > Cupressaceae > Cunninghamia > Cunninghamia lanceolata. The sequence continues at coordinate 579,090 of BSBN01000243.1, forward strand.
GAAGAAGGTGGTCGCCATGGTCGATGAATAAAAATCTAGTCAAGATCTCTGTGCATCCATGTACTGGTGAAGAAACAGAAACCCCTCTTCAATCCGTGGTGGGCAATCATTTGAATTGTGTGGTCAATCCAGATGTACCTCTACTGGCCCCTATTCCTCCTCCTCAATCCATAGACAGACAAACAGACAACTCTTCTTAAGCTACTACAGTACTTTCTCTGCCATGAAAAGCTTCTCTCCGAGCTTTCTACCAAAGGAGAAATGCTCTCAACCCAGAACCTCTCTCTTTAACCACCTAATCCACTCTAGATTACCAATAGGGTAAAGCCAAGCTCCACCTCTTCCTCCTCTTAATCAAAACGCTTACGGATTTGGAAAGCTGGATCCTGGAGGTTTATGCTAAAATTCAACTTACGTCGTGCTGTTACTGTTTGACTCCCCTCAATTTCTACTTATTCTCGTGGATCTTCTGCTGTTGCAGAGAGAAATCAGTACTCACAGTCTTGTCTTCCCCAAGGCAATCGCCAGATTGACAATTCATGCAATAGCACATAGATTCTAGGGTAGATGATCTTATGCTTATGCATACATAACATAGCTTTTATTTCCTTCTCTTCTCTTTCCTGCGTATGTAGGTATGTGCGAAAAGCGACACGTACGAGATAACCCGTTGGGCATTGGATCCAAACCTCGAGCCACGCCCCCTTCTTTCCAACGGAACACTCGGGGCACGCGTACATGCTTTATAAAATATTCTACAAAATCCTTTTTCTCTTTCTACTCCTACGCAAACAAACCAACCAACCATCTCTCTTTGACCGCGCCCTCTCCTCACACCTGCCAGTCACGCATTCCGGTCTCCCGGTCGCCTTTAACCCCGCCCCACTGATTATAATAATAGCACAGACAGTTTTTTTAATGCATTAAAAGAAATTAAGAGTCAAATTGAAGGGTTCATACTGCCTACTGACTTCTGCCTAGCCTACATGTATTGAAAAAAATGAATTCTCTCTTTAAGAGTCAATGTGTGCATGTGACTTTTACGAGTAGAAAGGAAACGAAACGAAACTATGGATATTTGAGAGGTTAAGTTTAAGTTCTAGACTTTCATTATTGTCTTTTTGAAGTTTGATTTTCTTAAATGTTACTTTCAATTCAAAGTTTCTTAATTTTCATTATTCTTACCTTTTTTAAAGTAGGTACAATAGAAATAGAAATAGAAATTTAGCGAGTTTGTTTAAATGTGTTGTGGGTTGTACAATTTCTATGATATAATGTGAATGTGTCTCTGTCACACAGATATAAAATTGACATGTTTTCTTTTTCTACTTTTTGTTTTGAGATTGTTTTTTTAACTTTAAGTAGTTATGAATATTAAATTAATTAAACTTGTTTTTTATAATATTGTTATTGTAGGTTTTGCTTGTCAAACTTCAAGTTGTAATTCTATTTCATTTTATTTTTTTTTCTATATATTAAATATTTGATTTTTTTATTTACATAATATTTTTAAATATGTTGCTAATAAATTGACTTTCTTTTCATTTTTTATATTTTATATTTTATATATAATTTTATTGACTTATGCTTGTAAATATAGTTAAACAAATATAAATATATTATTATTTTAATACATAAAAATATTCTTAAGATTTTATAGAATATAATAGTTTAGAATATAGTTTAAATTGTTAAATTTTCAATTATAAACATGATATTTCCACAGTCCATGATATAGGATGTATGAGCTTTTGGGAGAGACGGTGTGTGCTTTTTTGGATAGAGAAGCTCATACATCCTAAATTTTCAATTTTCAATTAATAAGGTGAATGATAGGATTTTTAATTTTGATTAATTAAAGGAAATTGTGACACTTTTATAGATATTCAATTTATCAAATTATTATAAGTCTTAAGTAATAGTAAAATTGATGTGTGTTACAAATCAACTATATCTTTAACTAGAGTGTTTAATTTTTTACTACTTTCTTTAATTATCAAGAAGGTTGTTTTTAATGTTAGTACTATTCTCTCTCTCTCTTTGGGTTTAATAATTATTTAAAATTCCTTAATAAAAAAGATACAATTTTTTTTAAAATTAATTTCAATTTATTTATATTTCACCAAATAATTTAAAATTTTAAATCATTTCATATTCATAATTAAAAGTTAGTGTTATGGATACTCTCTCTCTCCATATATTATATAATGAGTGTTTTTTTCTTTTTTAATTCAATAGTCACATCAAATATTTCAAAAGCTACATTTTAAAAACCACAACTATTTTTAAAATTCTCACATTATCTTTTTTTTTAGTCTAACATAAATACTTTAAAGAATCTATCAATATCAATATCCTTTAAAATTCATAAAAAACAAATAAAAATCCTTTCTTAAAACTATACCATATTTAATTTCTTCCAAATCTATAAGATATGTTGGCTATGAACTTTGATTTTTTTTATATATCTTTTTCAAAAAATAGGTCTTTTAAATCAATAAAATATGTCAATTAAAGTTAGCTAAAAGCTTCTTTCACTTCTTACCTAGGACCATTAAATTGGATAATACAATATCATGCTTATCTCAATCTTACTTTACATATAACTAACACTTTTACCTTTAAAAAGTACAATGAGTTCCTTAATAAAAATATATATATGGTGTCAACTAAAAATGCTTTGTCCTACACAATGACTTGGAAGCACACTCTAACACTATTATTAAAAAAATCTAGACGCATATCAACTAAAACCCCTTTGTCCTACACAATTACTTAGAAGCACACTATAGCACTATTATTAAAAAAATATAGACGCGCGTCAACTAAAAACTCTTTGTCCTACACAATTACTTGAAAGCACACTTTAACACTATTATTAAAAAAACATAGGCGGGTGTCGACTAAAAACTCTGTCCTACACAATTACTTGAAAGCACATTTTAACACTATTATTAAAAAAATATAGGTGGGTGTCGACTAAAAATTCTTTGTCCTACACAATTACTTGAAAGCACACTTTAACACTATTATGAACCGTGAAAATATCATGTCTAACAATACTTTGTCCCCAAAACAAATCTTCCAAACATTTATTTATTTAAAACTTAAAACCCCACATACAAACTCAATCAACTAATATCAATTACATTGAGGACTAATTAAATCCCAAAAATTGAACATCCCAAACTATTCATCCGTACTGGGATTCATTTTATTTCATTCAAGTCCTCTCTCTTTTGTCTCCTGTCCATTTCCATAACTTTTCCCCCTCTCCTGAGATAGCCCAATCATAACCAGCGCCTCTATCAGAAAAAAAAAATAAAAAAGTAGTAATTTCCAGTGTTGTGCCTCCATGTATGAAGATGGAGAGAGCATGACATGTATGGAATGTGAATGTGCAATGCGGATCCGTTAGGGTTGGCGAAGTTCGTGAGTGAAAAGGATTGGTGGTGGGGACAAAATGGAAGAAAGTATCTTAGGTTGCGTGATGTCTGGATTCAGAGGCAAGTGCTGTGCATTTATTGTCCTGTTTGTACTCTCCTTCCTTTGCAAATGTAATCGCCCCATTACTAATAACGAGGTCACATCACTAGACTACAGTCTGCCACTAGCAATAGCAACAGCACAGTAACAGACAAGAGTATTCTAACAAAATCCTCTCTCCAGGCTTTCGCCTTGCCCTTACCGTAACAGGACACGCACTCAAATAGCTTAATGGACAACCCCATTATTGCCCACTCTGTTTTAAACTTTATTTACCACAACATTATAGCTATTAAAAATAAAAATATACTAGGTAAAAAATAAACATAATGGGATGGATACGTGCACCTCGCCTTCAGCCCTCATCCCATGTGGAGCACATGCACTTATGCATAAATTAAAGGACGTGTTATTATTATCGTGGAATAAGACTACGTTCTCTTTTTTCTTTTTTCTTTTAATTTAAAGCCGTATTGGAATTGTACAAATTTGGGGTTTATAGGCGTATGACGTAGGACAAATTTCGTGGCTGATACGCATTCTTATCTTGGATTTGATTTATACTTTTGTTGTATTATAAAGTTTACCAAATATAGATTTTTTAAGCTTAATTTTCCCAAGTAACAAACACTTGGCACATCTATTAAATTATTGTTTGTAAAGAGTGTGTTTTTAATTAATAATAAACATTGGGTTTGGGTCCGTAGGTTATTGTTTGTTCAAGTCTCGTAGTAGCTATTAAAAGAATTTACCACGACGCGCTTTTTGCGGTACAGGCGGGGCCTACTTTGGCTATATAATTATGAAATTCCATGTACAATGCTGGTTAAAGTATGGTTGTCCCACTCAACCCACATAGGTTTGGGTCCTACTTGGATTGTATATTTTATCACCTAGTGTTAACACGTACAGCTTTGGTATTATACATTGCAGTAAATTATGAGATTTTGTATGTATTTTGTATAATTAAATTTACGGCTGGTGAAAAAAGAGAAGGTTTGAGATTTTGCTATGGAACGATACAATGAATACTCACTCCATCATGTTGCTCATCATGTCTCGAGGTTGAGTGGGATCGTAAAATGGGGGTGGACTTTGCTTTGATAAGTTTGTCTTTTTAAGACAAACAGAATTTTTTTTATTATTGTTGACTTAAAGTTGTAAGCAACAAATTACATCGTAGGATAGAAAATTGAGTGCCTACATAGAGATGCTAATCAACAGTTATGATTAGATAAGAAGGCAGTTGAAAAGATTAGTCCTTAACATGAACAGAGAATAGAATCACATAAACATTGAATATAAGATGGATATGTAGCTAAGATAATAGTGACTATATGTCAAATTCATTGACCATAGGTCATTTGGTTTCAGTTTCCATCTTGTACAACTTGTAATTCAATTGATAATAATTTCCATGTTCTTTAAATAGTAGTATTCATTATGTTTATACAATTTTCATTTTGGTAATTTGTTATGTTTATACAACTTTCATTGTGGAGGCTACAGCTGAGAGAAGATAGATTAGCAATGTCTTTAGTAGCCATGTTCTCGCTTTTGCTTTCGAGTGCTTTAAATTGTTCGTTGAGACTATTCACTTTTTTCTCTACATCCTTGTTGACTTTGAGTTGCTCCTACAAGACAATAGACAAATTTGTCATCTGGAGAGAAAGGTTAAGAGGAGAGTAATCGTATTTCAACTTTATAAGGACTAATTCGGTGAGCAATCACAACCATGCATCTAAATTTCAATAAAAATATTAATAATAACTTGTCTACACATCCTAGAAATGGGATTGCAATGTCTTTAGTAGCCATGTTATTGCTTTTGCCTTCGAGTGCTTTGAATTATTCGTTGAGACTATTCACTTGTTTCTCCATATCCTTGTTGAGTTTGACTTGCTCCTACAAGACAATAGACAAATTTGTCATCTGGAGAGAAAGGTTACGAGGAGAGTAATTGTATTTCAACTTTGTAAGGAGTAACTCGATGAGCAATCACAACCATGCATCTAAATTTCAAAAAAAAATTAATAATAACTTGTCTACACATCCTAGAAATGGGATTGCAAGAAATAATACAACACAACAAAGTTGATTTGCAAAACCATTTATAAATGATGATGGTAAGGAAGGGAGCTTCAAGGGTAGACTAAATTAGGTGGGCATGATGGTAAAACCAAAAGGCACGTTTAGTCAATTCTCAATTGTGAGATAGAAAGGGCAAGAAGGGGCAATTTGTAGGAAGTGTAGTCTACTGCCTAGAGGGAGTTTCACATGGAAAAGCTTCCAAATAGTAAGTTGTGACTATGCATCTACTTCTAATTTTAAAAGTTGATTGCCAACAGACATCCACTGAGAACATGTGAAGTTATAGTTTTACTTTGCATTCAATCTAGGAGTAATAGTACTTGAAAGGGGAGGAGGAGATGATAGATGGATTTAAGAGAAAAGAAGCAAATATTATGACCATTGGGCCACTTCCAATCTTTAAGAAAGTCACACTAGCAAAAGGAAGACAATTTAATTACAAGAGAATCATGAATGAGGTTTTGGATCTCAAAAATGGTAGTTTGGTCAAAAGCTTTAAGAAGCTCTTGTTTAAGATGTAGTTAAGGTTTCTACTAAAGAGAGGGTAGGTCCCATAGCTCACAAAAGGTGCAGATGCCTTGTTTCAAAATTATCTCACCCTTAAACCTATTGTCAAGACCTAGAGGAAGATCATTAAACTAAACTTGTATGTTCCACCATATGGAGGACTTGAAGGAAAACTCAAATTGTGTCTAAGAGTCTAATTGTACCAAATCAAATGGGAGACATAATTTTCCAAGCTTTCCATGATATATTGTTAAAATGTGTTAAACCTTGGGTTTTGAAATATGGGGCCAACAACATTTCATCTTTCCAAGGACTACCTACTATGGAAATTGTACCCAACAAGTTGGTTCAAAGGGGCATTGCCTCCCAAAGATCTAATGACCCAATTCATAATCAAATATATCCCCTAGGAGTGAGGATAATAATGTCAAGCTCTCCTTTGTCTTCAGGTTAAATATAGTGCATCCAAGATGTTGTCAACATGCCCTTGTTATTATCCAACTTGGACCAAAGAAACTTCATTATTAACTTAGAGAGTTGTTTTAGTAGGCTTTAAATAGTAACCAACAAGAAGAAATGTATACATGGCTAGCAAGAAGCATCTTGTTAGCCACTTGAATTCAGTCAACCATTGAGAGAAACCTATAACTTTAGTTCATGAGTGCTTCCTTAATCTTTTTGAAGAACCATTTCCACATCTCATGCAAGGTAACTCCAAGGCCAAAGGGTATACCCAAATACTTGGTGACGACCCCATGTTTAACCAACTTTCAACCCTTGGGGATCCAATTAGGGGGATTGTCAAGATGAGTCATGAAGAACTCAAATTTTTGCATGGCCAATTGAGAACCAAAGACTAAGTAGAAAAATCCAAAATAGCCATAGTATGAGCCACTTCTTCAATATTTTTCTAGATGAAAAGCAAATTGTCATCAATAAAATAGGAGTTAAGAACACAATAATTATGAGGAAGAGTAATACCTTTGATCAATTTATCGGAGTATGCATGTTGCAAGAGGTACCCAAAAGTGTCAACAACAAAAACATAGAGAAATAAAGTAAGTAGACAACCTTATTTTATGGACTTCTAAAGGGGAAATTGAGGAGAAAGGGCACTATTAACAACTAGTTTTGCATTAGCATCATTAAACAACAACTTCATATGTGTGATGAGTTTGGGATCAAACCCCAACCACTAAAGCACCTTATAGATGAAATGCCACCAAATTCTATCATAGGCTTTATCAAGGTCCAATTTGATGAGAAGGGCACCTTAATTGGGCCCATTCAGTAGTCTCCCAAGCAAGAACTAGGTTATCTAGGATAAATTGGCTCTGTAGGAAGCTAGTATGTTCCAGTTTGACTATCTCCTAGGTGATGTGTTTGATTCTGAGGGTCAAGGCTATTGCAATAATTATGTAGGTGGTATTAAGGAAAGTAATAGGTCTCCATCCACTCAGTATGCCCTTGTTTTTCCCTTTAGGTAGCAACTTGAAAGACCTTAGTCAATGAAAGGTCTTAGAGAGCTAGTTTCCACACCTTCAATGTACATAATATAATTTTTTTTATGTAATTCTAAATAGATTTGAAGAACTTAGTGGACAACCCATCCATCCTAGGGATTTTCCCATTGTCCATGTGAGAGAGAAACATCAAATTCTTCAATGGAGATGAGTTGGTCAAGATAGTGACTATATTCTCTATTAATTTTTCTAGGGATGTAGTTTCCCATCATGTTCTCTAGCTCATGAATAAGAGGGTCATCAATAGAATCATCTAAGTAGAGGGATTTGTAGTGGTCATAAAACACCTCCATCTTCTTAGAAGACTCAATGTGAAAAGTGTTATTATTACCCCATGGAAAATATGCATTCATGTTTATGTTCATGTCTAAGGTATAGAAAGGATAATTTAGTACCCTTATCATCATCTTTTATCTAGTGGAGGAAAATACAAACCTGAGCACCTTTGCCCTTGTAAACATCCAACTACATTATTAAGTAATATATATGAGCAACTACTTGTTGCAAGTTGACATCTTGGGGAGATGTAGCTAACATGTATCTCCCTATCTCAAGTTGACCCTCTAGGGATTTTCCAAATCTTTTTCTTTTCCATGTAGCTCTCTTGCCATAAGTGTGGAGGCAAAAGGTGTCATGGTTGAGGGTACACTTTCACTAAGCAATCAAACTAGACCACTAGGGTTTAGTTTCTACATTCCAAGTGGCTAGCAATCCTTCAATTTTCCTAAGATTGGTGACAGTATATTTAAAAGGAAGTTAAGTGGGCTTAACATTAGACAACCAATGTAATGGAGGGGAAAAGTGGGAGATGAACTAACAAAGTGTTAGTAAGCTTCATGTAGACAATATGGCCAAAGGAACTATAGTGATGTGAATGGTAAGGAAGATATAGAATCTATCGAGCCTACTAAGATTTCTAAGAGAACATTCATAGTAATGGCTCTAAGTGAACCAATGTGGCATGTGGAAGGAAATTTAGCCATGCAAAGGGTCAAAAATCCCTAGGGAGTTATGAGCCAAAGTCAAAGCATCGAAATCCAAACTTGAGGGATGAGAGTTTTTCCAACTTTGATCCATATGATTCTCAACCATTTTGATATCAACTCCAAGGATCCAATCAATAGTGGGTAAGTTATCTCCCATCTAATACCATAATTGGGTGTTTTTAGCTAAGGTATGAGGATAATACACCAAACTAAAACCATTGAAACAACCTTGGATGAGAAAAGTATCCTACACTCAACATTTTTTAGGATTAGAATTAGAAGAAACAAGGAATTCGGCAAGACTAGGAACCAAACCTAGCACTACCCCCCACTACCTTATTGATGGTTAGTTTGAATAAAGACACCCTCCTTCCATTTGGTTTGAAGGGTAACTTTTAGTCTAATATCATTGAACTTTACTTTCTAAAGCATCAAAACATCAATGTGCATGTTCATAAAGGATTTTTACCTTGGTATTTTCATGCAAGGATTGACAAACCCCAAACATTCCAAGATTGAATATTGCACTTCATTAGAAGGATGGTATCCTCATCTAAATGAAAGATGTTGAACTAGTTTATGACTTGAAGACCTATAATAGGAAGGAGACCATGACCTAATCTTCAAAAACCATTCATGTGCAGTAGAGGTGAAAAACTAGGGTATCTTCAACCTAAGTGGGTTAATAGTTTCCTTCATTTTTTGGTTGACCTCCAACATTTGTCCAAAACAACCTATTTGTAAGTTAATGGACAAGGAGAAGGAGGTTTAGTGGGTTCAATGGATTTATGAGTGTAAGAGGAGATAAATGTTAATATGGATGGATTGACTCCAGGGCTAGCAAGAGGGGAGGATTGTGGAGGTTCAAGGGATGGGTGTTTACAAGGAGCATCAACAAAAGAGGAGAGATTAGTTTAGATCCATTAGAGCGGGGTAGGGAGGGACATGGTTTCTAAGAAGGACAATCATGAATCAAGTGCACATCAAGATGATAGTAAAAACATGCATTTAGATTGTTGAGATAGTTAATGCATTGAGAAACTTCTGAACTGGAGCCAAAGAGCTTAATGGATTTGGGAAAGGGTCAAGAAAGATCCATTTCCACACAAGCACATTGATGCACACAAAGAGTAGAAAATTTATCACTATTATTCCTACACTAGATCACATGACTAATTTTCCCTACAATTTGCAAAAAGGTCTAAAGGCTAGATTAAAAAAGTGTAGTTCAATCTACATGTTGGGAATTTTAATTTGGAGGACCCATTGGGATGAAATTAAAATCCCAAGCTTGAAAATCACTCTTTTGACCATAACAAACCCACAACCCATATTACAGGTTATCTTGAGCATAATTAAGGGAAGAGAACGTGTAAGAAAAGTACCCTCTACCTAGCCCCCTAATTGATTCAACATTCCGTTCTTTGCTTTCCTAAATTATCCAAGCCCATTTATATAACTCTTATTTTGACGGAACCCCCAAAAGAAGAACAAAATAACAAATCTAGTTTTATAATAAGAGTTAACCTTAATAATATTGTCAAGAAGTTCAAAAGTATTGATTGTACCTCCTAGAGTGTTGATTATATCAATGTTGGTTGATGGCCTCCCCCATGCTCTCAAAGAGTTGGTTCACACATTCATTAGGTACATTATAATTTCTCTATGTAGCTAGGGTCTCTTTGGGAGTCTTAAATTCAAAGTGCTTTAGAGGTTGAGTGGAGAAAGCAAATGACACTGAGGAATAATAAGCTTGAGGGTCTATTGAGGTCTCCAAGATGGGTGTATGGTTTAGGGAACTTGTGATCAAATCTTATAGTTTATCATCAGTGGAGACATCCAATGATAGCATTAGGAGTAGGGTTTCAATACTACCATGTAACTAACTAGATCTTGGTTTTTATATAGTAATGTGTCATTGATTAAGCATAGGGCATCCTCTAAACACATCAGAGGGCCTAGAGGCCTTGACTATTTTGGAACAAGTTGTGATGGAACTAGGTAAAGGACATTAGAGAAGTTGTATAGCATTAGGCTTATAATCTTAACTCTAATAAGAGTGTGTATAGGCATGTAGTGTTTGTCAAGTATTGGCACATGATAGGTGTTATGTTCAATTTCTTTAAGGAATAGGGATATGAATCCTAGTTGTTGCTTCACTAGCTTTGATCGATACAAACAAATAATAAGATTTATACTAAAGGTTTCAAAGTGAGATATTAATTTGGTGAATGGGATTATTTTTATTTCTTGTGTTTTAATGGTGAAAATCGCATACCCATGCCCTTTGCCCTTATATTTTAGGCCCACTTTTGTTAGATTGTTGTAAATGTAATAATCATCTTATAAGTGGCATAATTGTGTGTGAATTTGGTTCATGACATCCCATAACCTAATTCCTTCCATCATTAATCCAAAGATTTACATTCTTGATCCCTAGACCCATCATTCATCACCCTAAACCAAATACACAAGTGCAAACTTGACCTAGATCACTTCCATAGTTGCAAATTTGACCCCCAAACTTTTAAAATTTAAAATTTCCTCCTTGACAACCATTTCACTAGTTGAATGAATGAGTGTTGGTTTTACAATTCTTATACTTCAATTAAGAGAAACAAAAAGTAATTATTTTTTTGATCTAAATCAGGTATGCTTTAATGAAATTTAGAAGAAGAAGATGGAAGGAGATTGAAGATAGAATAGAAGTGAACATAACACAACATATACATGGGAAAACCATTTTAGTTATAAAACCCGCCACCAAAAGCAGATCTCAATATATTACTTTAAAATAAGCTTACAATAGATTAAGGAACTCAACTAATGATGTAGCCCTTGTGTCAACACTTCAACAACATGTCGATACTTAGCCCCAAACTCAAAACTTGTAAGACATTGCAATATAATTGAAACCAATACAAATAATTATGCCAAAGCCTACATGTAAAGAGTTTGTCCATCTTGTAAACCAATTGTGGTTTCAACAAAACTATGGATTAAATCCAACACTTATTTTGAGTACTCAACAATCCTAAAATAGAATGTAACTCTCAATGTGTAATAGTCTACATTTGAATTCTCCAATTTGGTCAAGTTCCAGTATGGACCCATTCAAAGATGCTCTTACACATCATAAAGGAATGCAAGTGTAGGGTAAGTGCAAGAAGATGGGGGGCCAAAAAGGGGTCTTAAGTGGCCACTTTTTTTTTGAAATCAAGAAATACTGGCCTTGGATGAGAAATTGAGTATAGTTACACTCAAAATTTAGAGATGCAACCAAAACAATGTTCGTAGTGCTCTGAGTCTACTTTCTAAACTACTATTTTTTTAAAAAATGGCATAGATTAAGGGGTTCAAAAGAGGGAGCCACATAAATTGGCGTTGTTTCTGTCAGAAAAACATAACATAGCATGTTTTGTGGCTCCCTCAAAAGGTCAACTTTTTTTTGGTATTTTTAAAATCGCTTTAGTGAGAAACTAATAGCATGTAGTTTATGCCCAATTTTTCTAATATTTTTTTGATGAATATTTAATTTTTTACTAATTTTCAAAGTGGACACATCCTTAAAAATAGAATTTTGGCCATGCTACCCCTATAAATTTTGAAAACTAATTGAAAATCATTTTTTTCTTTTTTTAATATTTGTAGAATGGAGTCTAGTTTCTAAATATGTAATTTTTTTGAAATTTCAATGAATAGTTAATTTACAATGAAAAAAAGACCAAACAGTGGTTTTTGCCCAAAAACGGACACACAAACAAAAGAAATTAAAGATGAAAGGCTTAACATTGTTAAAATGTGAAAAAAATCACATCGTCAAATAGATAAGAGAAAGCCTAACATTACCCAGGTGTTCGATTTGTTTGACCTTGAAACACGTGCAAATTTGAGGGTTAGCACGAATGAAATTATGTGAAATCTTGAAAAATATGGAAAAACACATTTGTGACTATTCAAAAGGCACTCCAAACCTTTGGGTTGGAAATCCAAAGCAAATCCCAAGCCTTGGGCTTGGGATTCCTAAAGCAAAACATAACACGAGCGCGTTATAACGCGCGTGCGTTATGTTTTGCTTTGCATTTTTCCTTTTCCACAAAACTGTGTTGTTTGTCATGTGTGACATAACGTGAGTGCGTTATAATGTGCTCGCGTTATGTTCCCCTTAAATTTTTTTATGTTCAAGGCTATTAATCATGTATGTATGTATGTATGCCTATATGTATGTATGTATGTATCTATGTATGCCTACATGTATGTATGTATAGTGTCGAGGGTAGAGGAGGGTAGCGATGGGAGTGAGCCAGATAGGGTAGGAGAGGGGTGGATAAGGATTGAGTGATTAAGGTTTAAGGTTGAGGGTTGAGCGTTTAGGGATAGGATTTAGAGTTTAGGGATAAGGGATTAGAGTTTAGGACCTTGAGGGATTAGGCTTTAGGGACAGCATTTAGGGTTAAGGGTCGAGGGATTAGGTTTAAGGTAGAGTGTTGAGGGTAGAGGGATTAGGGATAGGGTTTAGGGTTGAAAGTTTAGGGTTGAGGGATTAGGGTTTAACGTATAGTTTAGTAGTTCTTGTGGATAGAGCCAGTAAACAATGGGAGATTATTTACCTGTTTCATAACAATATACCTTCCCTAAGTGCGGGGTGGACAGCAAAAAACATAGATGTACCCCAATGCAAATCTTTTCTCATAATGATCATCCTTCTGATTTCAAATGTTAATTACTCACTATGGATGTACCATACGCAAAGCTTTTCTCATAGGGTTTAAGGTATAGTGTCGAGGGTTGAGGGTTTATTGATAGTGTTTAGGGTTGAGGGTTGAGGGATTAGGTTTTAGGGTTGATGGATTAGGGTTTAAGGTATAGTGTTGAGGGTTGAGGGTTTAGGGATAGGGTTTAGGGTTGACGGATTAGGGTTTAGGGTTGACAGATTAGCGTTTAATGTCAAGATTAGGGTTAGAGTGTCGAGGGTAGAGGGATTAGGGATAGGGTTTAGGGTTGAAGGTTTAAGGATTGAGGGTTGAGGCTTTAGGGATGAGGGTTTAAGGCTTAAGATATAGTGTCAAGTGTTGAGGGTGTAGGGATAGGGTTTAAGTTTTAAGGGTTAAGGGTTGACGGATAGGGATTAGGGTTTAAGGTATAGTGTTGAGGGTTGATGGTTTAGGGATAGGGTTTAGGTTTAAGGGATTAGGGTTTAGGGTTGATGAATTAGGGTTTAATGTTGAGAGTTGAGGGTTGAGGGTTGAGGGTTGAGGGTTGAGGTTGAGGGATAGGGTTAATGGTCAAGGGATTACGGTTAAATAAGAGTGTCGAGGGTAGAGGGATTAGGGATAGGGTTTAGGGTTAAAGGTTTAATGATTTAGGGTTGAGGCTTTAGGGATGAGGGTTAAGGGATTAGGGTTTAAGATATAGTGTCAAGTGTCGAGCGTGTAGGGATAGGTTTTAGGGTTCAAGTTTTAAGGGTTAAGGGTCAAGGGATTAAAGTTAAGGGTTGAGGGATTAGGGTTTGACGTTGAGGGTTGAGTACATTGAGGTTCGAGGGTTAAGGGTTTCAGGATAGGGTTGAGGGTTGAGGGTTGAGGGATTAGGGTTAAGGGATAGGTTTGGAGGGTTTAGGATAAGGAATTAGGGTTTAAGGTATAATATCGAGCCCGTTGAGGGTCTAGGAATAGGGATAGCGTTTAGGGTTTAGCGATGAGGGATTAGAGTTGAGGGATAATAGATTAGGGTTGAGGGTTGAGGGATTAGGGTTTAAGGTATAGTGTTGAGGGTTTAGGGATAGGGTTTAGGGTTGAGGGATTAGAGTGAAGGGTTGAGGGATTAGGATTTGACATTGAGGGTTGAGGCTTTAGGGTTTAGGGATAGGGTTGAGGGTTGAGGGATCAAAGTTAAGGGTTGAGGGATTAGGGTTTGACATTGAGGGTTGAGGTTCGAGGGTCAAGGGTTTAGGAATAGGGTTGAGGGTCGATGGATTAGGGTTAAAGTAGAGTGTGGAGGGTATAAGGATTAGGGATAGGGTTGGAGGGTTTAGGGATAAGGGATTAGGGTTTAAGGTATAGTATTGAGTGTGTTGAGGGTTTAGGAATAGGGATAGCATTTAGGGTTTAGGGATGAGGGATTAGAGTTGAGAGATGACATATTAGGGTTGAGGGTTGAGGGATTAGGGTTTAGGGATAAGGTTTAGGGTTGAGGGTTGAGGGATTAGGGTTTAAGGTATAGTGTTGAGGGTTTAGGGATAGGGTGTAGGGTTGAGAGATTAGAGTGAAGGGTTGAGGGATTAGGATTTGACGTTGAGGGTTGAGGCTTTAGGGTTTAGGGTTTAGGGATAGGGTTGAGGGTCGAGGGATCAGAGTTAAGGGTTGAGGGATTAGGGTTTGACATTGAGGGTTAAGGGTTGAGGTTTGAGGGTCAAATGTTTAGGGATAGGGTTGAGGGTCGAAGGAGTAGGATTAAAGTAGAGTGTGGAGGGTATAAGGATTAGGGATAGGGTTGGAGGGTTTAGGGATAAGGGATTAGGGTTTAAGGTATAGTATTGAGTCTATTGAGGGTTTAGGAATATGGATAGTATTTAGGGTTTAGGGATGAGGGATTAGAGTTGAGGGATGATGGATTAGGGTTGAGGGTTGAGGGATTAGGATATAGGGATAAGGTTTAGGGTTAAGGGGTGAGGGATTAGGGTTTAAGGTATAGTGTTGAGGGTTTAGGGTTGAGGGATTAGAGTGAAGGGTTGAGGGATTAGGATTTGACATTGAGGGTTGAGGCTTTAGGGTTTAGGGTTTAGGGATAGGGTTGAGGGTCGAGGGATCATAGTTAAGGGTTGAGGGATTAGGGTTTGACGTTGAGGGTTGAGGGTTGAGGTTCGAGGGTCAAGGTTTTAGGGATAGGGTTGAGGGTCGACGGATTAGGGTTAAAGTAGAGTGTGGAGGGTATAAGGATTAGGGATAGGGTTGGAGGGTTTAGGGATAAGGGATTAGGGTTTAAGGTATAGTATCGAGTCTGTTGAGGGTTTAGGAATAGGGATAGCATTTAGGGTTTAGGGATGAGGGATTAAAGTTGAGGGATGACAGATTAGGGTTGAGGGTTGAGGGATTAGGGTTTAGGGATAAGGTTTAGGGTTGAGGGATTAGGGTTTAAGGTATAGTGTTGAGGGTTTAGGGATAGGGTTTAGGTTGAGGGATTAGAGTGAAGGGTTGAGAGATTAGGATTTGACGTTGAGAGTTGAGGGTTTAGGGTTTAAGGTTTAGGGATAGGGTTAAGGGTCGAGGGATCATAGTTAAGAGTTGAGGGATTAGGGTTTGACGTTGAGGGTTGAGGTTCGAGGGTCAAGGGTTTAGAGATAGGGTTGAGGGTCGAGGGATTAGGGTTAAAGTAGAGTGTGGAGGGTATAAGGATTAGGGACAGGGTTGGAGGGTTTAGGGATAAGGGATTAGGAGTTAAGGTATAGTATCAAGTCTATTGAGGGTTTAGGAATAGGGATAGCATTTAGGGTTTAGGGATGAGGGATTAGAGTTGAGGGATGACGGATTAGGGTTGAGGGTTGAGGGATTCGGGTTTAGGGATAAGGTTTAGGTTTGAGGGATTAGGATTTAAGGTATAGTGTTGAGGGTTTAGGGATAGGGTTTAGGGTTGAGGGATTAGAGTGAAGGTTTGAGGGATTAGGATTTGACGTTGAGGGTTAAGGCTTTAGGGTTTAGGGTTTAGGGTCGAGGGATCATAGTTAAGGGTTGAGGGATTAGGGTTTGACGTTGAGGGTTGAGGGTTGAGGTTTGAAGGTCAAGGGTTTAGGGATAGGGTTGAGGGTCGAGGGATTAGGGTTTAAGGTAGAGTGTGGAGGGTATAAGGATTAGGGATAGGGTTGGAGGGTTTAGGGATAAGGGATTAGGGTTTAAGGTATAGTATCGAGTCTATTGAGGGTTTAGGAATAGGGATAGCATTTAGGGTTTAGGGATGAGGGATTAGAGTTGAGGGATGACGGATTAGGGTTGAGGGTTGAGGGATTAGGGTTTAGGGATAAGGTTTAGGGTTGAGGGTTGAGGGATTAGGGTTAAAGGTATAGTGTTGAGGGTTTCTGTCGTCAAATGTAGATTTATGGGTTTGATTATATTGATTGCCTCTCCAATTTTGGGGTGTGGATGTTTTGGAATCAATCAGGAAGTCTTCAGGAGACTTTGTGGAAGTGGATTGGCAATCGCTTGATAGAACCCCTGCTATTTATGCTTGGATAAGGATTTGTCACAAACTAGAACTTTTGCTTCCAAAGAAGATCTGTCTTTCTTCCTCGATGGCACTTTCTATCAAGAACTTGATTATGAGGGCTTGCCCCTTCATTGTTATGCCTATCATATGGTGGAGCATCTGGCAAGCTCTTGCAGGAAACAAGAAAAGTTATCCCTCAAAAACCTTGTGGTCATTCAAGTTTGAAGGGGAAGGTTTGGAAAGAGAAATGCATAGGATGTGATCAATCTATAGCAGGACAAAACGTGAGCATGTTATAACATGCTCGCATTTTGTCTTGCTATAGAAACGGTAAAAAAGTGTTGACCCCTGTGATCCAGGCCCATATGCTCTGTTTTCATACTGATTTTGCATGTGCTCTGACAAAAAAGAAGTGCTTTCATACTGTTGGAAAGTTCACATGCACATTTGACACATTGTACCACCTTTGCATGATCTTTCCACCACCTTTTCTGCTTTGCCAACTTGAGAAGAAGGAAATAACATAGTTTTCACACCAAGTTTGATATATATCTATTCAAGTTTCAATTTTTGTAGTGTTGCAATGTTAATTATGATTCAATTTTAGGAATTTAACATTATAGATTGGTTAATAGTATTGTTGTTAGTAATTATATTTGAGTGTTATTCAATTTAACATTGAAAAGGAAGCAAGTGGTGAAAAACTCAAATTGTTGAGGAGTTTGATGCAAGAAGAAAAAAACACTACATAATTGGCTACTCTCTCCATTCGAATCTTTGTTTTTTAGGTATGTCAAGTCTTTACATGCATGTTCTTTACATTTTCCTTAATTCAGATTGAATTACTTTATCATGCTTTATCATACATGTTTAAAATAGACACATTCCCAATCAAGAAAGTAACCTACAATCTCACATGATGCCATGTATATTTTCTACACTTGGGCTCTTTAATAATTATGTGTAATAAACAGACCTTAACATACCATGATGTCAAACTATACAAGAATAAATCCTTACAACATAATAAAAATACAATCCCACTATTATCTTGTATTCATTTCTCAAGAAGTAATATTGGTCTCTTTATCATGCTATAGACAAATTCTCTGTCATGCTGAGGAAACGATCAAGAATTAAACCAACATAGGAAGAGATAGAAGCTAAGAATGTAAAGAAAGCAGTGGCTATGAGGGAACATCGTGAGAAGAGGAAATTGGACACGATAAATGAAGACATACCAATTGAATAGGAACCACAACTATCACAAAGAGATATGGTATTGGTGACACAAAGAGAACGAATGCAAAAACTTCGTGCTACGAGAGATTTGAATACCATAGTTGGAGACACGTCCTCTACTGCAAGTCAACATGTAGGGACACTATCTACCACATCTCAAGTTGAGAGTACATCATCACTCACATGTGATGAAGGAGATACACCATTGTTCCCACCTCAACCTCAAGGTATGTCATCTATTCCATCTTCGATTAAAAGTATGCCATCTAGCCCATCTCATTTAAATATTGATGAAATTCCTAATGTTGAGATGAATTTACCTAACTTAACACCACCTAGAATTTTGCATAGAAAGCTAAAGTATTTGATTGATATTGATGAGAATATTTTGCAACCAATGGAAGGTAAGATTCCAAAACGCACTTGTAGAAGATATGCTCATAAGATTTGGAGATTGTTCTTTGAAAAGTTAAATGAGACTGCAAGATGTCAACTATTCATTGAAATGATGTGAAGTATAAAGTATAGGTCCATCATGAAGATTCTTGGGTTGAGAACATCAAAGGCTTCAAGTGAAAAATCTATTGTCAAGAATCTAATGAGTGCGTATGAGAGTGTGGGTAACACCTCACGCACAAAAGATAGTAATGCAACACGGCATGTGATTACATCAACTATAGTAAGTAGTCAAACGAGGAAAGCTCGTCTCATTAGAAAGACGAGTCAAGAATTGAGAATTAATAGGAAAACTTTATCAAGAGCCATTGGAAGACGCCAAAGAATTAAGGACACTAATGCCAATGAATTATGGGCGTTCTCAGGGAGACTATCACGAAAAGATAAACCAATTGTCGAAGCATTGAGATCACTAATTGAAGACTTTTGGAAGAATTACACAAGGGTATCTCCGAATCAAAGGGATGTGGTAAGAAGGAGAATCGGTAGTCAGAACCGTGAGCCACATCCAAAGCATTTTTTGGATGAGACTCAAACACAGTTTTATGGTAAATTTCTAGAGAAGTATCCTCAAACTAAAATTTGTCAAAGATATTTTGAAATGCTAAAACCTTTCTATGTCAAGATAAATCACACACGCACTACTTGTTGTAGATTACATATTGAATTTTCTAACCATTTTGCTGCTTATGGGTCTATATGTTTAGATATGCATACTAACAATAATTTACAGGGTTGTGCCATATGTGACCCACCAACATCTTCAAGAGACTTCATATCAAGAATTTTATGTGAAAGAGACAAAGGTGAAATATTCTACAAGAAATTATGCTTGGATGGCACATGTCATCGTTACTGTGGCTTGCAACATTTGCCAATATGTGAACATATGGAAAGAACACATGCGGTTGGAAACAAACTAGTAGAGTTTGGCAAGTATAAAATAGTGGCGTACAATACAAAAGATGGTAAAGAAGCAAAGAGGTGTGAATTGGTTATTGAAAAGATTCCAGTGTATCAGTTTATGCCTATATTTTGTGATAGCATAGTGTATGAGTATGCAAGACATACCCATAGAGCTCGATGGTTGGACTTGCAATTCAAGTTATGCAATGACACATTTTCGGTTGGTAGCATTGTTTTAGTCATCAATTTTGTAGAGAACTATAGTCTACAGCCACAGCGTGAGGTGCAATCACAATATTACAACTCCACACAGGTTTCTATATTTGTGCACATCACATTCATTCATGCGAATGATAGTATAGAGGATGATAGAAAGATCATAAGGGAGCATAATTTCTATATTAGTGATGATCACACGCATTCTATGGAGTTTATGCAAGGTTACTTTCAGGTGTTCTACAATGATTTGGCTAGAAGGGGCATATCGTTCAGTCAGCATATCATATGGTCAGATAACTGTGCATCACAATTCAAGAAATTGTGAAATTTCTATTGGTTGAGTAGGAGGCATAATTTTACAGGTATTCAGCATATGTGGAACTTTTGTGAGGCCGGGCATGGAAAGGGGGAGCATGATGGTGCAGGAGCATGTATCAAAAGAGCCATAGCACGAGAAAAGTTAAAGTATAAAGACAATGCAAAGTTGACAGAGGCAAAATCGATTGTCGAGTGGTGTAATGCTTCCATGGGTCCAAGTAATGAAGGTAAGTCTTCAGTTCATAGATTTTTTTGGTTGATAGATGATACTAACATTGCACCATATGAGGACTTTTGTACACTGACAGGATCAAATGAGATGCACTCTTTCAGAAGCTCAATTGCAAGTTCATGGAGTATCCATACGCAAAAGATGTCATGCTTTTGTTCTTCCTGTACAATTCAAGTCTGGGATGAGTGCAAGTCAAAGGAGTGGGTTGACGAATGGCAGTTAAGTTATCTTAGCCCATTTGACACGTATCGACCCCCGACGACACTAGAACTAACACAGATGGAATCATTAGTTGACTTTGACCACATATCAGATTTAGTTCAACCAGGTAGTATAGGGCATGTATATGCATCTAATTTCATCTAGTTCAACCAGGTAATGTCATCTTACTTTGTAGTGTTTTTGTAATGTTGACTAATTTCATCTAATTTGCTACACATATCAATGTAGGGCACGTATATGCAGTTATTGTAGATGAAGATAATGAAGAGGGAACAAATTATTACTTATGTCATTGTGTTGAGGCCAAAAAGAAATTGGAGGCCCTTGTTACAGATGGAGAAAACATCGAATACCCTACAGGCTCAGTGGTTATTACTGGAACATGGCTTAGAAGGTACCCACATAAGAGTATTAATATTTGGCTATTTCAGGACTTTGACACGCATCGGAAGATTCTTCATTACTCGAACCTTGTCATGGCATCCAATGTTCATTTGATAAAGTATCGGGGTAGACCTTTGAATAAAATCTTGTGGAAGGTGCATGAGTCTGACCATGAAGCAATACTTGACACAATAAAGAGTAGAGTAGACCCAGATGGTTCATTGGATTAATATGTAAGAATTCACATTGATTTTGTAAAGTCATGTTACATTGAGTTGTAAGTGTGCACATTAATTTGTAAGGTTTGTCTTTTTTTATTTCCTCCTGCATTTTTACACATATACACATTTTTACATCATGTTATGCATTTTTGGTGTCCTGCTCCTGATGCGACCAAACTCATAACTCACCCTACTTCCTCTAGACACCATTTGATGATCTCTCCAACACTCTGGTTCCAGGGTGCCCAATCATGATGATGACCTATATACCATTCTCCCAAGGCGCTCATAATGAATGAAAAGAAGACCAAGGGCACCCAAGCTTAATAGACTTATTTCTTTCAATTTTGATGATCCAAACTCTTGCAAAACAACATCCACTTTCATGCCTTTAGATCTTCCTTCACATACAGAGTGCCAAATCAAGTTGAAAAATCTACATAAGGGCACCAAAATGGATGAAAGGAGACATGAAATGTGCCTTTGAATGATAAGGAGCACCTAGACCTCTATAATGTACATTGGGTGCCAAAATCAAGGTGATTTTAAGTCACTTTGAGTCATTTGGGGTCAGTTTGAGTCTTTGAGTCATGTTGCAAAAAAATGTCAATGTTGTCAAGTTGCACAAAGCAACTTTTGCATTTTTGGTGTCCTGCTCCTAATGCGACCAAACTGACAGTTCCAATGCATCCGGATGGGTATGTTTAGGCTAGGCATGGTTCTATTTTTCACCCAAACATGTTGAAACAGTCCGAGCTACATTATGTCGACGATATCCCTGAAGAGTCCAAAGTGCAAAAAGGTAGCAATCTTTGATGAGATGTTACTTGAAAACCATGTCACTTAGAAACATTTTGTCTAAGGCAATGTGATCATGTAGAGTGCCTCTACAATAACCTCTCTCAATTTTTAATATCTCTGAGGTATTTTCCCGTGGTGAAAGGTTTTCTGCTACCCCAAAAATCATCAAAAGGAGGCAGTGTAAAGTTGCAAAGGGGTGTAACTTTCGGCTTGCTCTTGATGTGACTAAACTGACTGTTCCAACATGTCTAGATGGGTACATTTATGCTATGCATGGTCCTATTTTTCACCCAAACATGTCGAAACAGTCTGAGCTACATTGTACCGACGATATCCCTGAAGAGTCCAAAGTGCAAAAAGGTAGCAATATTTGATGAGATGTTACTTGAAAACCGTGTCACTTAGAAACATTCTGTCTAAGGCAACGCGATCACGTATAGTGACTTTACAATAACCTCTCTCAGTTTTTTATATCTCTAAGACATTTGCCCATGGTGAAAGGTTTTCTGTTGCCCCAAAAATTGTCAAAAGGAGGCAGTGTAAAGTTGCAAAGGGATGTAACTTTCATCTTGCTCCTGATGCGACCAAACTGACTATTCCAATGCATCCGGATGGGTACATTTACGCTAGGCATGGTCCTTTTTTTCACCCAAACGTGTCGAAACAGTCTGAGCTACATTGTACCGAGGATATCCCTGAAGAGTCCAAAGTGCAAAAAGGTAGCAATCTTTGACGAGATGTTACTCAAAAATTGTATCACTTAGAAACATTCCGTCTGAGGCAACGTAATCACGTAGAGTGTCTCTACAATAACCTCTCTCAGTTTTTTATATCTCTGAGGTGTTTGCACATGGTGAAAGGTTTTCTACTTCCCCAAAAATTATCAGAAGGAGGCAGTGTAAAGTTGCAAAGCATTGCTAAGAAATCCTTAATACTCAAACACTCCAATGAACTAAAGCAACTTATTCTTAGGCGCAAATGTAAGGGTACACAAGGGGAAAATGGCACCTAGATGACTTAGTGCATTACTATGACTTCATTCACATGTTTAAATGTTTGAGAAACTCTCCTTTACTAAGCGCTTGTCCTCATGTCAATGTTAAGCTTTATACCTCCTAGGCGCTCAATTAGGTGATGTCATTAGATACAACTTACCCTTAGGCACCAATGTAGCTTCTTCAATCCATCACACTTCTAGGCACTCAAATTTGAGGTCTTGGACTTGTATCTTATTCCTAGGCACAATTGGATGATCTTCCTAGATCTAGGCGCTCATGATGGTGGGAAATTACATGGAGGGGCGCCTAAGTCCAATTTAACTTTGTATTTGATATTTTATGACTCCAATTGACTAGGAATGGCTCAATTTCTAACGTGCTGACTCAATAATGTAAGTTTAAGGTCTTTTCCTCCTAGGTGCCAATTAATGAGTTCACTAGATGTAATTTCTCCTGGACTTGAAGATTGTGAAAGAACTTGAAGCTTGGATGGATGTCTTTGAATGTTCGATGAAGAAGTGTTCCAACTTGAAATGTCCTTTGAAGTGTAGATATTGATGATAACACTTTCCCTTATATGTGAAGTTCCTTTAGAGCGGCTACATGCTGATCTTGAAGCGATGATTGATGAAGAATCTAGTTGATACTTGAAGATGAATGGAACTTGAAGTGATAGATGGAAGTCTTCGAACATGATGCAACTGGTGATGTCGTTGATGAAGAAGACTTGAAATATATCTTGTTGTGACCTCTTGCAGCAGCTACCTCTTGAAGTGGTGTTTCCTTGGCAGTGATTACTTCCATCTTAACTCTCTGGCATGAATGAATGTGAAAGGCTCCTTTGGAGCAGCTACATGATGACTCTAGGCGACTCCAAGCTCTTGCTCCTACCTTTTCCTTCAATCTTCCTACAATACAAACCAAGAAACACATCAATCCTCATGATAAACATTTTATAAGACAAAGGAATCCTCTTTAAACATGGAATAATCTTACTACAAATCTAGGCGCATATATAGGTAAAAAGAAGAGCAAAGGGTGCCTAACACAAGTTGGTCCATATTTATCACTTTAAATGATTTCAAACAATTGTAATGGCTTAAATAGGTCAATCTCCCTTAAGAGATTCATTCAAAAGGCATCTTTCAATGCAATTTCTCCCTTAGGCACCAAAATGGGTTTGTACTGATGGAGAGTGCACCTAGATTTAAATGTCTTTATACTTACAATTTTGTAATTCTAAATGATGAGACATGTCTTAGAATGAATTCTATCTTTCAAGTGCTCACTCCAAAAGGTCATCTCATGCAATTTCACCCAAGGCGCTCATTGAGGTGTCCTCAGAGGCTAAAGTGCGCCTAACTCAATTGCCTTTATCTTTATCATTTTTGTGCTTTCAACAATTGAAAATGACCTAGAGTGCTCCTTTCTCTCAAGGCACTCACCTATTGATATGAAATCAAGTTATTTCCCTTAGGCACAATTTTAGGCTTGTATGGGTGAAAAGTGTGCCTTACATCCTTAGGTGGTTCTTTCTAATTCTCAATGATTTCGATCAAATGCCAAGTGTCTAAGGAAGCTTTTGTCTTGAGATGATTAAATTTTGAGGTTTAAATCCCTTCCTCAATCAAGGCACAATCTGAAGGTTGTATAGATGAAAGTTGACTTCAACTTGGGCGCTCATTTGAGTTGGGAGGAGCTAGAATTTGCACCTAGATTGGAGATAGATATTTTGGCTTATTTGATGATGGTCTCAAGTCTCTTTACCAAGGCGCATTTTGATGATGTTCTTATTTAAACTCTTATGAAGACTATCTCATCCCTAAGCGCTCATCCTCATGATTTTCATTCACTTAGACTTCAAGGTGCCAAAACTAGTAGGAAAATTCACAATGAGAGCCTTTTCTTTGGAAGAATTTCTTACTGATCATTAGGCACACTTTGGAGTTGATATGTACTTCCTTTACTTCCATGTACTCAATTCATCATAGTTATTGTCAAAGACTTCTCCAAGTTGATTGATAACATGCTTCTTGATGTTAAGATCCTTCATGCACTCCTTAGATCTAGGCGCTCATGATGGTGGGAAATTACATGAAGGGCGCCTAAGGTTCAAGATAGGTTCTTTCCACTCATCTTAACTTTCAATCATTGTATTTAATCTCAAAAGACATCATCCAAAATGAGAAACCTCCAAGACTTGTCATTGTAAGTTGATTTCCTCCAAGGCGCCAATATAAGGTTCTTTTGAAGGTAAAGGGCGCCTAGGCTTATGGGGCTCAATTTGATGTATTTATTGAAAGCTCAAGGTGAATTGATGCTTATTGAAAATGCCACTTAGTCCTTCATTTGCATTATAGGCACCATTTCCTATTGACTTATATACTCCTCCTCATGCTAGGGCGCCATAATGAAGTGGTTTAGACAATAGGTGCACTTCACTTACTAGAGGCTTGTTCTCCTTCCACCTTAGGCACACTTTTATGGTGGAACAGGTGTCAATGGGCACCTTGTCTTAAATGAATGCTCTCTCCAAGTTGGGCGCCCTTTTGAGGCTTTATGAGTTGCAAATTGTGCCTTAACCCTTCATGCTTGTTGCTTAATGTTTGAATGTTTAAGAAAGTCTCCTTTAGGCGCTCATCTTAATCACTTTTTCTTAAGGCGCAGTCATCCTAATGACTTGGATATTCATCCTAGTGTTTCAGGATATCAGCCTACCAGACTTAGTCATTTTTAGGATCTCAAACATAAAGAATAACATGATGATTCATTTTTTTGTATTGCATATAGTTGACATTGTATACTACTCATAAAGAATATTAATATTTTTTGTTCAACATGATGATTCATTTTTTTTTTAAATACAACTTTTATCTTTTAGTTCCAAAATGAGGTTTAGGTGATACTTGAATAACAATAGCTAGCTTATTGGATCAACAAACATCCTATGTAATACAATTGGACTTTAAATATTTGAAGTAGCCATCTACAAATATCCATTCAAACATGGATTTATAATGCAAATATGGATGCCATCTATAAAAAAGATTTGTATTAACCAAATATCCATATAGGCATACATCAATATCTATCGATATAAGTATAACATATGTACAAAATAGCCATATAGGCTTACAAGAATGCCATATAGGCATACAATGTCAACTATATACAATACAAAATATATGTCCACAAATGCCATATAGGCATACAACAAAGGAACACAATAAAAAGTCATTCCCCTTCGGCTGGTGAAGAGAATAGATCATGAGTAGCCTTTGATCTTCTAGGGGATGGAGACGTGCATGTGGGTGGTCTACTACGAACCCGAGGGCTGCTCCTTCTATTTAGTTCTTCCTGCATCTTTAGCTGTTACAATAAAAAGTATAGACATTAATATATAGAAATTACATGTTATAAAAAATAAAACATTTAACAAAATAATCACTTACCGCTACCATATAATCTGTCTCCTCACTTGCCTTAGTAGCAGGAATAGGTTGTGGTGATGTCATGTCCTATAGAAACCATCTAGATAGAAATTAAACTTCAAATCAATAATCTTTTGATTTTTCAAAAATAGACAACTATAACAATGAATGTAAATTGAAATTTACTAATATACCTCATACCCCTGTCAATGCCATGGAGCTATGAATCGCAGAGGCCACACCCTGCTCCATTGCCCTATGAACATGGGGAGGTGTCTCTGCAGCCTGCATCATCTGGAAATAAAACAACATTATTCAATTACAAAAACTATAATAGTGATGCAAATCATGGCTCATAACATACACACACGTTCATCTAAACATGGAAGTACACACAATAAAGCACACAAGTCACATACAAAAATCTAGTAAGTACAATTCATTCATTAAACTATTTATTTTATTACCTCCGTAAAGCTTTGAAGTCCACCACTGCTGGTAGGTGTTGCCGTGAAATCTACAATATTAACCTATTCAACATCCAAAATCAGATATTAGAATACCATTCATATAACGATGCTATTCACATGTAATATTTATAATTGTTTACTAGTTACATACCCCGACAATAGATGATCTAGTGTAAAATGCAGGTGGAGAACCACTGAAAACTGCATCGACGCTATGACCCTGAAATTTCATTAAAATCATCAATTTAAATTAGTTAATCTTGCATTTCAAAAATAAAATTTAATAAATTAAATTCAATAAACTTGCTAATATTTACCTAAGTATCAAGGCCAAAAGTCTCACTCAGGAGGGTATCTGTCATCACCATCTGCTTAGTTGTAGATGTAGCCTATGCACCTGCATCCTGACTAGCCATGGGGTCATAACCGCAGGCTGACCCACAAGCCTGACAAGCATGGGGTGGGACCCTACTCCTCGCACTATCTCCCAACCCACTCTGTGCTGCAGGACCGGCATGCTCTATGATGCTCTGGGTCAAGGCACTAATGGACTGAAGTGTATCGACCTCAACACTCTCCTTCACAATGGAAGGGATAGAAACATGCTCATGGGCTGGTCTACTAATTACTCGTCTCACTACCTGCTGTGGGTCAAGACGTGCCCCTGGTCTATCTTGTGCTGACCCCCCACCTCTACCCTAGAAGTCCCGCATATCAAAATAGTTTGGCACTTTATTGAAGACAAACTCGCAATAGAGTTTCCTCAAAAAGTATTGCGGGACCTCCTTATTATTGCATGGAGGATGGTCAAAAACCATCCACCACCTCTGCCCAAAATTGTCCCTTATCACTTGGTTGTTGCACCAATGGATATGGAACCTCTTGCATGTAATGGGTGGAGGTTGATTTGTTTGTGGGTTTGTGAAAATTGAACACAAGTCTAATTTTGTGATTTGTAATTTTTTCACATCTTGGTATGATAGCTTGTCTGCATAATAATCTCTAAACTCTCTCCTCTTATCCGTCCAACTAGTTATTTACTTGCTAATTGAATCTACATTTGATAACATAGATTCAAGAGATTCAACAAGCGTGGACCTATGCAAGGTTGAAGTGGAAGGATCTTTCAACCTTGCAATTATATCTTCAATTTCTTTTTTGTTGTTTTCAATTTGCCCCATTATATTTTCTTGTGTTCCAGGGGCATGTCGAGGAATGGATGGAGGAGGTTGTTGTTCTGCAGGTATTTCCTCCTCAGGATTTTGTGGATTTTGAGGAGGAGGAGGAGGTGCATTAACATTTCTTGACAATTAACGAAATATACATCAAAAATCAACTCAAACCTACCTATTTAGAAACAAATTCAAACAAAAAAACAAATATAACTCACTCATTTGGCGTGCTCGACGTCGTGGTGGCATTTTGGTGACAAATCGATAAGGTTTTGTGTTGAATTGAGTTTTGCAAAATGCGAGCACACTTTCTAGGGTTTGCAGGCCGCGGGCATAGAGGAGAAGAAAGAAATGAAATGAGATAGAAACCTTTTTTTTAATTTAGAGCAAGTCAAAACACGAGCGCGTTATAACGTGCTCATGTTTTGTATTATTTTTTTTTGAAAATAATTTGGCCACTTTTGGGCCCCCCATCTTTTTGCACTTACCCTGTAACTCCCCATTTGACTAGTCAGCTAGTCCAAATAAGAACTCCAACTTCAAAGAGTAACTCCTCTTTAAAGATGCTCTTATGCACTACTCAAAATAGACAATCTAAGATGCTCAAGTTCAAGTCTACTTTGTAACCCATTCTTACATGTTCTATTACATCCATCATAACCACTTAGACAAGTGTTATAATATGTCATACATGGAATCTCAAGATTACTCTATGTGGTATCCTATTTGAAGAGGGTCCAACATTACAACATATACAATATTAAATAATTATAATTATTCCTAGGACTTTACAAGGTGGTACAACATTGAATCCTAATAGTGAGTCAACTTAGCACATGTTATATTGAATCCTAACTTCATGATGGAATATGCATGGGTGCGAATAATACTTATTCATATCCATGATGACTACATGTACCTAGACAAACCCTATAGAATTACCAAGGACACATTATATGTTGTAATAGGGTTACACAATAAACGAGATTTATCATCAAAGAAGAGAATCAACAATTCAATGGTCACTTAGTTAACTGGTGCCATGACAGATGGGCAAATGTTAGTAATTTCAAAAATCACAAATCCTGTTGTGTAATATAAAACCCTAGGGATAGCTCACCAACTAGGAAGGATCTACAACATGCACCACCATCTTCACCACCTATTAGATGTTGGTACAAGGGAAAGAGATAGACTTGTGTAAAGTATTAAGGGATTAACTAATAGAAAATATCCAATACACAAAGAGCACCAACACCTATTTGTTTTGGTATGGTTCACTAATTATATGTCTTGCATTCTTTTATGTATAGATTAACTAGTTTTGCTAGTAATATATGGAGCCAAGACTCTATGGTGGCTATACAAATCACTCAATATATTCATAGAGAAATAGAGTAAGTAGACAACCTTATTTCATGGACTTTTGAAGGATGAATTGAGGAGAAAGGGCACCATTAACAACTAGTTTTGCATTTGCATCATTAAACAACATCTTCATATGTGTGATGAGTTTGGGATCAAACCCCAACCATTAAAGCATCTTATAGATGAAATGCCACCAAATTTTATCATCAAATTTATCAAGGTCCAATTTGATGAGGATGGTACCTTGAGCTAAGTGGGCCCATTTGGTAGTCTCCCAAGCAAGAACTAGGATATCTAGGATAAATTAGCTCCATAGGAAGCTAGTATGTTCTAATTTGACTATCTCCTAGGTGATGTGTTTGATTCTGAGGGTCAAGGCTTTGGAGATAATTATGTAGGTGGTATTGAGGAGAGTAATAGGTCTCCATCCACTCATTATGTCCTTGTTTTTCCCTTTATGTAGCAACTTAAGAAGACCTTAGTTAATGAAAGGTCTTAGAGAGCTAGTTTCCACACCTTCAATGTACATAATATAATTTTTTAAAGTCTAAATAGATTTGAAGAACTTAATGGACAACCCATCATCCAAGGGATTTTCTCATTGTCCATGTGAGAGAGAAACATCAAATTCTTCAATGGAGATGAGTTGGTCAAGATAGTGACTATATTCTCTATTAACTTTTCTAGGGATGCCGTTTCCCATCATGTTCTCTAGCTCATGAATAAGAGGGTCATCAATAGAATCATCCAAGAAGAGGGATTTGTAGTGGTCATAAAACACCTCCATGATCTTAGAAGACTTAATGTGAAAAGTGTTATTATTACCCTTAATGAAAAATTTATGCATTCATGTCTAAGGTATTGAAAGGATAATTTAGTACCCCTATCACCATCTTTTATCTAGTGGAGGAAAATACAAACCTAAGCACATTTGCCCTTGTAAACATCCAACTATATTATTAAGTAATATATATGAGCAACTACTTGATGCAAGTTGACATCTTGGGGAGATGTAGCTAACATGTATCTCCCTATCTCAAGTTGACCCTCTAGGGATTTTCCAAGTCTTTTTCTTTTCCATGTAGCTCTCTTGCCATAATTGTGGAGGCAAAAGGTGTCATGGTTGAGGGTACACTTTCACTAAGCAATCCAATTAGACCATTGGGGTTTAGTTTCTACATCCCAAGTGGCTAGCAATCCTTTAATCCAATCCTTTTGCCTAAGATTAGTGAAATTATGTTTAAAAAGAAGTTGAGTGGGCTTAACATTAGACAACCAATGTAATGGAGGTGAAAAGTGGGAGATGAACTGACAAGGTGTTAGTAAGCTCCATGAAGACAAGATGGCCAAAGGAACTATAGTGATGTGAATGGTAGGGGAGATATAGAATCTATCAAGCCTACTAATATTTCTAAGACAAAATTCATATTAATGGCTCTAAGTGAACTAATGTGGCATGTGGAAGGACATTTAGCCATGCAAAGGGTCAAAAATCCCTAGGGAGTTATGAGCCAAAGTCCAAGCATCAAAATCCAAACTTGAGAGATGAGAGTTTTTCCAACTTTGATCCATATGATGATCAACCATTTTGATATCAACTCCAAGGACCCAATCAATAGTGGGTAAGTTATCTCCCATCTAATACCATAATTGGGTGTTTTTAGCTAGGGTATGAGGATAATATAGCAAACTAAAACCATTGAAACAACCTTGGATGAGAATAGTATCCCACACTCAACATTTTTTAGGATTAGAACTAGAAGAAACAAGGAATTTGTCAAGGCTAGGAACCAAACCTAGCACCACCCCCACTACCTTCTTGATGGTTAGTCTGAATAAAGACACCCTCCTTCCATTTGGTTTGAAGGGTAACTTTCAATCTGATATCACTGATCTTTACTTTCTAAAGCATCAAAACATCAATGTACATGTTCATAAAGGATTTTTACCTTGGTATTTTCATGCAAGGATTGACAAACCCCAAACATTCCAAGATTGAATATTGCACTTCATTAGAAGGATAGTATCTTCATCTAAATGAAAGATGAACTAGTTTATGACTTGAAGACCTATAACAAGAAGGAGATGATGACCTAATCTTCAAAAACCTTTCATGTGCAGTAGAGGTGAAAAACTAGGGTATCTTCACCCTAAGTGGGTTAATAGTTTCCTTCATTTTTTGGTTTCCCTCCAACATTTGTCTAAAACAACCTCTTTGTAAGTTAATGGACAAGGAGAAGGAGGTTTAGAGGGTTCACTGGGTTTATGATTGGAAGAGGACATAAATGTTAAGATGGGTGGATTGA
The DNA here is from genome assembly GCA_027924645.1 of Cunninghamia lanceolata. Lineage (NCBI taxonomy): Eukaryota > Viridiplantae > Streptophyta > Pinopsida > Cupressales > Cupressaceae > Cunninghamia > Cunninghamia lanceolata. Next base: position 610,628 of record BSBN01000243.1, read on the forward strand.
CTTCAAGGCTAGCAAGAGGGGAGGATTGTGGAGGTTCAAGGGATCCTGGGTGTTTACAAGGAGCATCAACAAAAGAGGAGAGATTAGTTTAGATCCATTAGAGTAGGGTGGGGAGGGACATGGTTTCTAAGAAGGATAGTCATGAATCAAGTGCACATCAAGATGATAGTAAAAACATGCATTTAGATTGTTGAGATAGTTAATGTATTGAGAAACTTCTGAACTGGAGCCAAAGAGCTTAATGGATTCAGGAAAGGGTCAAGAAAGATCCATTTCCACACAAGCACATGGATGCACACAAAGAGTAGAAAATTTATCACTATTATTCTTACACTAGATCACATGATTAATTTTCCCTAAAATTTGCAAAAAGGGTCTAAAGGCTAGATTAAAAAAGGGTACTTCAATCCACATGTTGGGAATTTTAATTTAGAGGACCCATTGGGATGAAAATCAAAATCCCAAGCTTGCAAATCACTATTTTGACCATAACAAACCCACAACCCATATTGCAGCTTATCTTGAGCATAATGAAGGGAAGAGAATGTGTAAGAAAAGTACCCTCTACCTAGCCCCCTAATTGATTCAACATTCCATTCTTTGATTTCCTAATTTATCCAAGCCCATTTATATAACTCTTACTTTGACGAAACCCCCAAAAGAAGAACAAAATAACAAATCTAGTTTTATAATAAGAGTTAACCTTAATAATGTTGTCAAGAAGTTCAAAAGTAGTGATTGTACCTCCTAGAGTGTTGATTATATCAATATTGGTTGATGGCCTCTCCATGCCCTCAAAGAGTTGGTTCACACATTCATTGGGTACATTATAATTTCTCTGTGTAGCTAGGGTCTCTTTGGGAGTCTTAAATTCAAAGTGTTGTAGAGGTTAAGTAGAGAAAGCAAATGACACTGAGGAATAATAAGCCTGAGGGTCTACTGAGGTCTCCAACATGGGTGTATGGTTTAGGGAACTTGTGATCAAATCCTATAGTTTATCATTAGTGGAGCCATCCAATGATAGCATTAGGAGTAGGGTTTCAATATTGCCATTTAACTAACTAGATCTTGGTTTATTTTTCATAATAATGTGTCATGGATTAAGCATAGGGCATCCTCTAAACACATTAGAGGGCCTAGAGGCCTTGACTATTTTGGAACAAGTTGTGATGGAACTAAGTAAAGGACATTAGAGAGGTTGTAGAGCATTAGACTTATGAGCTTAACTCTAATAAGAGTGTGTATGGGCATGTAGTGTTTGTCAAGTATTGGCACATTATAGGTGTTATGTTCAATTTCTTTAAGGAATAGGGATAAGAATCCTAGTTGTTGCTTCACTAGCTTTGATTGATACAAAAAAAATAAGACTTATACTAAAGGTTTCAAAGTGAGATATTAATTTGGTGAATGGGATTATTTTTATTTCTTGTATTTTAATGGTGAAAATTGCATACTCATGCCCTTTGCCCTTATATTTTGGGCCCACTTTTATTAGAGTGTTGTAAATGTAATAATCATCTTATAAGTGGCATAATTGTGTGTGAATTTGGTTCATGACATCCCATAACCTAATTCCTTCCATCATTAATCCCAAGATTTACATTCTTGATGCCTTGACCCATCATTCATCACCCTGAATCAAATCCACAAGTGCAAACTTGACCTAGATCACTTCCATAGTTGCAAATTTGACCCCCAAACTTTTAAAATTTTAAATTTCCTCTTTGACAACCATTTCACTAGCTGAACGAATGAGTGTTGGTTTTACAATTCTTATACTTCAATTAGGGGCAACAAAAAGTAATAATTTTTTGATCTAAATCAGGTATGCCTTTATGAAATTTAGAAGAATAAGATGGAAGGAGATTGAAGATAGAATAGAAGTGAACATAACACAACATATACATGGGAAAACCGTTTCAGTTATAAAACCCACCACCAAAAGCAAACCTCAATATATTACTTCAAAATAAGTGTATAATAGATTAAGGACCTCAACTAATGATGTAGCCCTTATGTCAACACTTCAACAACATGTCGATACTTAGCCCCAAAGTCAAAACTTGTAAGACATTTCAATACAATTGAAACCAATACAAATCACTATACCAAATCTTTCATGTGTAGAGTTTGTCCATCTTGTAAACCAATTGTGGTTTCAAAAAAACTACGGATTAAATCCTAAACTTATTTTGAGTACTCAACAATCCTAAAATAGAATGTAACTCTCAATGTGTAATAGTCTACATTTGAATTCTCCAATTTGTTTGTTCTAGTATGGACCCGTTCAAACATACTCTTACACATCATAAAGGCATGCAAGTGTAACTCCCCATTTGACTAATCAAGTAGTCCAAATAAGAACTCCAACTTCAAAGAGTAACTCCTTATTAAAGATGCTCTTATGCACTACTCAAAATAGACAATCCAAGGTTCTCAAATTCAAGTCTACCTTGTAACTCATTCTTACATGTTCTATTACATCCATCATAACCACTTAGACAAGTGTTATAATATGTCATACATGGAATCTCAAGATTCCTCTATGTGGCATCCCATTTGAAGAGGGTCCAATATTACAACATATGCAATATTAAATAATTATAATTATTCCTAGGACTTTACAAGGTGGTACACCATTGAATCCTAATAGTGAGTCAACTTAGCACATGTTATATTGAATTCTAACTTCATGATGGAATATGCATGGGTGCTAATAATACTTATTCATAGCCATGACAACTACGTGTACCTAGACAAACCTTGTAGAATTACCAAGGACGCATTACATGTGATAGGGTTACACAATAAACAAGATTTATCATCAAAGAAGAGTATCAACAATGCAATGGTCACTTAGTTAACTGGTGCCATGACAAATGGGAAAATGTTAACAATATCAAAAATAACAAATCCTGCTCTGCAATATAAAACCCTAGGGATAGCTCATAAAATCTACTGCACCAACTAGGAAGGATCTGCAACAGGGACCGTCATCTTCACCACCTATTATATGGTGGTACAAGGGAAAGAGATAGACTTGTGCAAAGTATTAAGGGATTAACTAATGGAAAATATCCAATTCATAAAGAGCACCAACACCTATTTGTTTTGGTATGGTTCACTAATTATATGTCTTGCATTTTTTTATGTATAGATTAACTAGTTTTGCTAGTAAAATATGGAGCCAAGACTCTATGGTGGCTATACAAATCACTCAATATGTAAATCATTTTCAAGACACCTTTCCTATATTTAAGTCTTTTGGGGGTTTTTCAAAAAAATCAAAAAGAGGTGTAAAAAAGGGAAAATGTATCATACAAAATAGTTAGAAAATATGCAGATCAAATAACTTTTGTCATCAATGAAGACCATCTATTTATAGAAGTGGTAGAGCCCAGAACCTCTTGGATACCTCCACTCCCATATGAGATAGATGATGTACTTGAAGAAGAAAACATAAAGGCATTACTAGACCACCTCATAGATCCAAAAGCAGAAAGGTTTGGAAGCTACACACAAATAATTGACAAAAAGACCAAGAAGAAGGCTAAACAACACTTTGAGAAGAAATAGGGTAAGTTATATGAAGCCTGGGGTTTGGATCAATACCCTACAACACTATAGGTTACTATACTCTTGGATTCCCCTACCACAAAAGAGGGAAGGCTATCACAAGTATGCTAGTCTAAGTGGTTGAAAATAGAGTCACCAAGATTTGAAATCAAGGACTCAAATACCCATAAAGCATTGGGGAAAGAATAATTGGAGAAGAGATCATTGCCAATCACCACAAGAAGTAAATTATCTAATTCCACACTACAAAGTCAAACACAAGCACCTAAATCACCAACAAGGGAAGCCTTACAGGATTTGCTCTAGAAATGAGGAGCAAGAAAAAGAAAGATGAGAGTTCTCACTCTTGAAAAAAGCAACAAGCAAAGGGGAAATATACCCCATACAACCTAAAGATACAAGAGGTTAAAGAAGCACATGCATCACAAATAGAGAAAGAGGTAGGTATAGAGAAACTACCTTCAAAGAAATAAAAGGGATCTCCACAAGAAGTAGTTATCGCAACAAAAGAGCAAAAGGAGCTAAATCAAGAGGAAACAAAGCAGAAAGTAGAAAAACAAGCAAAGGATAAACTTGAGAGGAAAAAGTAGAAGAAAAAGAAGAAATAATGGATGCAAAAACACTATTTAGCTCATTATTCACTCCAAGAATCCTCCTCATTACCGCATAAATACATCAACATACTTTGTGGTAGGAGTAGAGAATTAAAATTTTTAAAAAGCCATGCTAGATTTTATTTTACCTACACCATGAACACTTGTAGAGATAATTGGAGATTTTTTGTAAGAATTGGCAATAGACCTTAGGTAGAAAAGGGAAGAAGCAATAAGGGCTAAGGAATAGATAAGAAAATAAGCCCTATACATAATTGCAAAAAAATGTCACTAGAGAGAAAGGTCAGATTGAAACAATTACAACAAGAGGAGCTAAGATCAAAACATAGAGTGGATTAATCTTGTGTTAGGTGAAGGAAGCAATAGAAAAAGTAAGAAAAGAAATTATGGAGGCTACTCAAAAATCACACTCCACAATACTATAGGAAGAAAAAGAAAATAATATAGAAGGAAAATACACCAGAAAAAGGGGCCAAAATAGTAGAAAGAGAAACAACAAGAAGAAAGACAAGAAGAAAAGGAGCTACTAAAGAAAGAGACCCCTTTACCTCCACCGATCACACTTGCATCTCCATCACAAAATTTATTGCAACAAATAAAATAATTTTTGGAAGAACAAAAGCAAGTGCAACCACTACCAATCAGGCCTGGAATTTGTAGGTCACCCATGTCTGTCATATAAATTTTTTATGATGGTTTGGTCATTTAACTACATTTCAACTGACATTTAAAGAAAACTACAAGTTGTCAAAAAAAATGTTGAGTGAATTTTTTTATATTGAAAGAATACAAGTTCCAAAAAAGTAGTCTAACAAAAAAGAGCACCAATCAACAACATAGTCACAAACAAAACTACAAACAACAAGATATACAAATTTTATGACGGTTTGGTCATTTAACTACCTTTCAACTGATGTTTTAAGAAAACTATAAGTTGTCAAAAAAAATGTTGAGTGAATTTTTTTATATTGAAAGAATACAGGTTACAAAAAAGTAGTCTAGAAAAAAAAGAGCACCAATCAACAACACAGTCACAAACAAAACTACAAACAAGAAGACCAACAACTCCCAACCATTTCAGTTGTTTCAACAACTAAAAATATGAAAGTGTCATAAAAAAATTACAGGGACCTGCTGTCATTTCAAGGTAGAATGTCTATTTTTTTGTGGACATTGAATGCTATCAAAAGGGACATTAAGGCATATAAATTCACTTCTATTATGTAAATTGAAGTCCTAAAAAAATCAGTAAATCATAAATTGAAAAGAAACATGGAGGATTTCTTTTTTCTTGAACCAAACACTCCAATACAATTCCCACTTGCAAATTGCAATCATTCAAACCAAATTTCAAAAAGATAGAAAGCAATAAGTTTCACAAAATATTGGTTGTACCTTAAAAGAAGCCCATCCACTCCACAAACCAACTTGTCCTTTATTTGAACTCTAAGAGAATTTTCAATCTCCTCCTTTTGTATCACTGCTAAGAACATTTTGAATTTGGCTCTAACGTAGGCATCTTGGTGCACTGATAGAAAGGTGACCTTGGTGAATTGAATGACAATGGAGGAAGTAGCAACAATTATTTTTGATCCCTGTAATTGTAAATCAGCTCTTAATTACAACTCTTCTTAATCTCTATAATTATAATTTGCAAAGTTGTACTTATTCCATATATATTAAACAATGAATAACATATTAACAACTACAAGTATAGACAAAGCAAATATTTGTTTCTAAATTGATTTTTAAAAATAAAAAACAATAAATAACAAGACAAAGCAAAGATTTGTTTCTAAATTGATTTTAAAAAATTAAAAACAATAAAACAAAGCAAAGATTTGTTTCTAAATTGTTTTTTAAATTTTATTGAAGATAAACATTCTTTGAAAATATTCTAATTTAATATATATTTTTATATCAATTAAAAAAAATGTTCAAGATAAACATTGTAAAATAAAACATCATTTATATTTCTATAATTTTTTTTTATAAAATAATATATTATAAATAAGAATATTATATTATATTATCATATAATAAAATTTTACAGTTTACGAATAATTTGAATTGTAATATATACAGTTATGTAAAAATTTAGCAAGTCAAGTTATACAGTATAATAAAATTTAAAGTTGTAAAATACAGTCTAAAATGCCAAAAATGGTCAAATAGACCATCAAATTCTGCTACCAACCCCTTCACTTATACAAATGCCAATAAAAAATCTAGCACAAATATCTTCATTCTAGAAGTTTCAATTAGGGGATATGTTATAGACAATAGTAAGAGAAGACCTACTCAAGCAACATATGGACATAATGGATATAGTGGAAAGTGTGTTGAACACACTTCAAGTGGCATCTCCAAACTCATTAGGGATACCTCCATTACATTGGGACAACAATTGAAGCAATTCACTAATGATATGAGATAGTAGTTGAAAAATCAAGAGGAAATAGTTAGAGAAAAGGTGTTGGAGGAAATCAAAAGGAAACAAATTAAAGAAATAAGGAGGAAGTGTGCCACCACACACACCAAGTTAGAAGTTAAAGTTAGGAATATGTAGAAATTGTAAGGGCTAACACCAAGGATCTATGCAATGATGCCACAGATACAATGGTTAATAACACTATGAAAGAGCCTATTGAGAAGGGGGAATCTAATAATAATTTTCAGGAGAAAATAAGAGAGGTGGTCATTCGTAGAGATGATAATGTTTTGATTGATACACCTCCCAATGACTTTAAGGAGGAAATAAAAATCATAACTAAAGATAATATTGTTACAAGTAGAGAGGATGCTGAGAGCAATGCTTCATAGGATATGAACATGGTGTTTATGGATAATCTGGTGAGTCATGATGACATTGAGCAGGACAACTTGCAGATTGTAGTAGGGATGACTACTAAAACAGGTCTGAGGGAGTCTTACGAGCTACATGATCAAGTAAAGGTGTGTATCAAAGTGGCAGAAGGTGAAAATTCAACTTATACTAACATAGCATTTGATGGAATTGAGGAAGAGATTAGAGAAGGAGGCGTGGTGAAAGGGGGAGATAAGCCTAAGGTCATCAACAAGATTGAGGAAGAGAATAAGATAATAATGGACTATGTATGCAATGAGGTGATCAATGAACTCATGAAGAAATTTGTAGATGAAATTGTTGACGATGATGAGATGGCATTACAAAAACAATTGGTCATTGCAAAAATTATTGCATTAAATGAGGATAGGCAGATGGAAGAGGAGGTAGAAATTATGATAGAATTAAATGACAAGGACAACGAACTGGGAGAAGAAATCTTGGGTATTGTAGTAACCAAGGAAGGAAAAGATACACCTGATTATGCTAAGATGAATAAAAAAAGGAAGGAAATCCATGTCTGAATTAAGAACCAAAGATGGAGAGGCAGCAGCTCAGACTAAATTGACATCTATGTTTTATGTCAGGAAGGGGAAGGTCCTTCCCAAGGAGCCATGAAGCTCCTTACTTGGAATGTTAGGGGCATGACTGCCCCTAACAAGCAGCGGATCATAAGACACTGCATCACAACAAAGAATTCAGAGATAATATTGATTCAAGAAACTAAATTAAATACTGAAGAGATAGAGATCTTTAGGAAGAAATTGGGCATAAGAGAAATAGATGGACAACCAGCAAATGGTGCCTCAGGCAGATTAGTAGTAATTTGGGATCCAAGACTAGTTTCTTTCAAGAAGGATAGGTGTCATGATAACTGGATGAGTGGGTGGGTTAGCAACATTAAGAACAAATTACAATTCCTTTTAATAAATGTATATGGCCCAACACAAAATAAAGATAAGAGGAGAATTTGGAATGAAATTGAGCAATACTTGCAGGCAATTCCTAATAAGATTTGCATCATAGGTAGAGACTTTAATGCCATTCTGAACCTGTTGACCTATTTTTCCTCTAGTTGGAGTCAAATAATTCAAGCAGCATCAGTCAGTGTGCATATCCCCAATGTAAGCTATATTTGTGATCTTGAAGTTAAACCCAAATCTCAAGGTCTAAAGCTTGCCTGAAGAAGCTTACCATGTGAAAGAGCTTGAAAAAATAGGCAAGTTTGCTTTTTACATCACCCTAAAATTTGCTAAAATAGGGAAGTTATGTATGGTCAATGTTCTAGTCAAACCTGATTTTCTAGGAGGGGTGATATTCCGAACATCGGGTGATATTCAAAACATCGGGTGATATTCAAAATATCGGGTGATATTCCGAACATCAAGTGATATTCAAAATATTGGGTGATATTCTGAACATCGGGTGATATTCTGAACATCGAGTGATATTCAAAATATTGGGTCAAATTCCAAATATCACCCCAATATTTGTAATATCACCCTTTCGTCCAAATATCACCCTGATATGATGATGACGCCATCCTGTCACGTTTCAATAGGGCCCGTCCATGATGGTAATGTCACCATCATATCCCTCATAAGGAGGAGTATACAAGGGCCGATTCAAAAAAGGTAGGGGCCTACATTGTATGTAGATCTAGGTGCATATTCAGGAGGCAATTTCAAAGAGGAGTTTAAGCACCAAAAGTAGAGGTACATGATCCAGATTTGCATATTTGGCCGAAGGGACGTTTCAGCGACCATTTTGGGGCAGATGCAGATATTTCTTGCATTCATTACTGCACAAAGAGGAAGTAGCTTGCATTGATGACTCCAAAATATCTTCTACCTGCCCTGTTCCAAATCTTTTGTGCCATTACTCCTAGCAGCTGGGACGTCCCTTTAGAGATTTTGATGGCAGCTCTCTGAGTGAATTGTGTAACTGACTTAGGTTAGATTGAAATGCTATATAAGCTGAGGCTTATGATGTAAACAAGGTTGGAAATTTTTTGGGTATTCTGGTCTTTTTGTTTCCAAACATAGATTTCATATACTGTAACCTTGCCTTTTCATTGGATATATGCAAGTTATCATACCTTTTTTACTGATTTTCTAGTTCGGTGTGAATCTGCATATGGTTGTCTGTGAATATTTTTATTCCTCTCAATCATATTGCTTCTTGCCTCTGCTAGGATCATCTAATCTGTGTATACATCCTTGTTGTATCTGATTATATTGTACATTTTCTCAGTGTTGTGGAAGTCTCTTTTAATCTGTTTGGTGCATCACCCTTTGTTTTCTAGTTTTTTCATTTCATCTTTCATTTTAAAGCATTCCTTCTCCCTTTTCCCTTGAAGATTTAGTAGTTTTAGGTGATATCCAGTCAAGGAATCCGGCCTTCTCTAGAGGTCTAATCTCATTTAGCAAAGTCCCACACTTAGAGATCATTCCCATGTTACTCCAGATTGCTAAAGTTTCACAACTGCAAGCAAGGGTGCCAATCTGGGTGATAACAGAGCCATAGTGAGAAGTGGGGAGGAAAAAGGACAGTTTCACAATCTAAAAAAGACTTTAGGGAATGGATCCATAAAATTAATTTATTGGAAATAAAGACAGCCAATGACTCTTTCACATGGAGTAACAGAAGGATCGAATTTAGCAACATAGCAGAAAAATTGGATAGGTTTTTTCTCAAAGGGAGTATGATTGACCTCCCAAATACCTTATCAATAGAAATCCTTCCTATATTAGGTTCAGACCACTATCCATTTCAATTAACCATTGTGGAAGACACTAGACCTATAAGGTGCCCTTTTAAGTTTGAACAAATGTGGCTTAAGGATGACAAAGTAATGGGGCTGATTGAACATTGGTGGAAAGAGATAGAGGTAACAAGATCTAAGTTATTCAGAATAGTGAGTAAACTAAAAGTAATGAAGAATAACCTGTTAATGTGGAATAGATCCCACTTTGGTAATATCTTTGAGAAAAAGTTAAAATTAGAAGAAGATTTGGAAGAGGTAAATAAAGAGGTATTTGAGAAAGGGATGGACGAATCACTTTACCTTAGAGAGCAAAAGCTATTAGCTGATTATGAGGATATCCTAGCAAAGGAAGAATTTTTTTGGCAGCAAAAATCCAGAGAAACATGGTTAGATGCAGGAGATAACAATACAAAATTCTTCCATAACAGCACTAAACAAAGAAGAACAGTGAATAGAATAACTACGATCAAAACCAGTGAAGGTACTAGTACTAATGATCCTAAACAGATTGCAGCAGAGGCGGTGAAGTATTATGAGAAGATCCTAAACAGTTGGGAAGGTTCCAATTTAGGCACAAGGGATGACATAATAGTAAATATCCCAAAGATTATATCGAAGGAACAGAACAAATGTTTAAGAGCTAGATTTTCTAAAGCTGAAATTGAAACAACATTAATGCAGATGAGTCTAAACAAGGCACCGGGTCCTGATGGGTTCCCTGCTACCTTTTTCCAAAAGTGTTGGCTCTTTATCGGAGATGATGTAACTGAAGCCTTGGAAGGGGTCAGAATTTTAGGAAGTATGCTTAAGGAAATAAACAACACTTTCCTAGCCCTTATTCCAAAAAAAGACAAAGTAGACAACTATGATGATTTTAGACCTATAGCTTTATGTAACACAATTTATAAATTACTCACTAAAACTATAGAAAATAGATTATAGAAATTGCTCCCCTTCTTAATAAGCGAAGAACAAATAGGCTTTGTACCAGGAAGGTCTATATATGATGGGGTGATCATTGCCCAAGAGGCTATTCACTCAATTCAACAAAATAAGGAACCAAGTATGCTAATGAAGCTAGATATTAAGAAGGCCTATGATAAAGTTGACTGACACTTTCTATGTAAATGCTTGGATGCCTTTGGCTTTGCCAGGTAATGGATTAACCTCATTTTTGAATGCATATCATCTCTCAGAATCTCCATTTTGGTAAATGGAACCCCGAAGGGCTTTTTTAGTATATCTAGAGGACTACGGCAGGGGGACCCTATATCTCCCTTCCTATTTATTATTATGGCAGAATCTTTAGGTAGATCCATAACCAAAGCTAGAGAAACAAATGCCCTTAAGGGAATTAAAATAACTAGTGAACTAGATCCTACTACACATCAACAATTTGTAGATGATACCATGTTGTATGGTCAAGGGGAAAGACAAGAAGCTATAGCTTTGAAAAGCATACTGGATTCCTACACCAAAGCCTCTGGACAGGAAATAAATAAGGAAAAATCTGAAATCTTTTTCTTTAATACTGATAAGGATACGGAGAATGTAATATGCAATATTTTGAATTTCAAAAAGGGTGAGTTACCTTGTAAATACCTGGATCTACCCTTGAATAAAGGTTGCAGATCCACAAAATTATGGGTTCAGATGGTGTTAAAAATTAAAAATAAAATAGAAACTTAGAAAGGTAAATGGCTTTCATCTACAGGTAGGGCTACTATGATAAAATCTATTCTATCTGTAATGCCAATATATCAATTGTCATGTATTGATCTCCCTACAACTAAGAAGGAGGAATTGAATAAATACCTAAGAACCTTCTTCTAGCAAGGTACGGGGGATAAGAAAAAAATGTCATTACTTGCTTGGGATAAGATATGTAGATCTAAGGATGAAGGCGGGGTGGGAATTAAAAACATTAAAGAACAAAGCAAAGCCTTAGGAGAAAAATTAGTGTGGAGAATGTATAAATATCCTCACTTAAAATGGGCTAAAATTCTATACAATAAATACTTAAAAAGCAATGAGCCCACAAGCATTTTCAGAACTGCAACCCCCCAAGGGGCTCGCGCATCTGGAATTTCATGTTGGACTGTAGAAGCACTATAATTGAGAAACTTACTTGGAACCTTGGCTGCGGTGAGAAGGCCTTGTTTTGGTCAGACTCTTGGGGAGGCTATAAAGCCATAGACAAAACTTTCAACTTTGAGATATCCAAAATCATCTTAGAGGCTAGATGGGGAAAATAGGTTAATAATTACATAGAAATAGTCAATGGGGATATTGCTAATGGCTGGAGATGGAAACCTTTAGATGACATGTACATACCAGTTAGTGAAAAAAAGGAGTTAATTAGAATTCTTAAATCTAGGAGGGCCACCTTTCACCCAGGAGAAGATAAATTGGTGTGGGATTGCTAAAAAAATGGAGAATATAATACTAAGGAAGGCTATAACTACCTAATGAGAAAACAACTTAGACCAGAAATAGATATACCATTAGAATTGTGTTGGGATAAGAAGTGTTTACCGAAAGCAGGGCTATTCTCATGGCTAGCATTACAAAACAAGATCCTTACAGCTGACATTTTCATAAGTATGGGATATGCGGGCCCAAGAAGGTGCCCTCTATGTGAAGAGGAGGAAGAAAGTAAAGATCACATATTATTAACCTGTAAATTCTCTCACCAATGTTGGAGCTGGCTAAACAATAAGCTGAGTTGGAGCTCAGCATCACCTAGAACAATCCTAATTATGTTTCAAGCATGGCCTATCATAAATAAAGGGTGTTTGTATGAAGGCCTATGGATTGTTGCTCCATCAATTGTTATATGGGAGCTATGGAAGGAACGTAATAGACATATATTTAAGGACAAATGGATGGGATGGGAACAATTAACTAATAAAATAAATAAGAATATTATATTATATTATCATATAATAAAATTTTACGGTTTACGAATAATTTAAATTGTAATATATATAGTTATGTCAAAATTTAGCAAGTCAAGTTATATGGTATAATAAATTTTAAAGTTGTCAAATACAGTCTAAAATGCCAAAAATGGTCAAATAGACCATCAAATTCCAGGCCTGCTACCAACCCCTTCAATTATACAAATGCCAATAAAAAATCTAGCACAAATATCTTCATTCTAGAAGTTTCAATTAGGGGATATGTTATAGACAACAATAAGAGAAGACCTACTCAAGCAACATATGGACATAATGGATATATTGGAAAGTGTGTTGAACACAATTCAAGTGGCATCTCCAAACTCATTAGGGATACCTCCATTACATTGGGACAACAATTGAAGCAATTCACTAATGATATGAGATAGTAGTTGAAAAATCAAGAGGAAATAGTTAGAGAAAAGGTGTTGGAGGAAATCAAAAGGAAACAAATTAAAGAAATAAGGAGAAAGTGTGCCACCACACACACCAAGTTAGAAGTTAAAGTTAGGAATATGTAGACAACGTAGGCAAACATTAACTCTTCATTAGGGGAAATTTACAAATAAAATGGGCCTCCTAAGAAACTCTAAAAAAGTAAATCTTTTCTCATATAATACAATTAAATAAATATAAATTACTTAACTACATGTAGGGCTTAAATTTGACAGTCGTATAGCTGTATTTAGGCATTTTAGTTGTAAAATACAATTGAATTTTTGAAAAGACCGTATCATATGAAAGGAAAGATTTTGGACAAACTGTCAAAAGTTATATAAGATTATGATGATATATATATTTGGTTTTTATATATTTTACTTATACTAATGTATGTCATAGTATTTTAAAGGCACTATTGAATAGATAACTGTCATAAAAAATTTGCTTGACAGGCAAGGTTGACTGTCAAATTTAAGCCCTGACTACATGAATTATGTGGGGTCACATATTTCTATTATAATTCTTTTAAAACTCAAGTTCACTTTTCTTTTTATATTATTTCTTTTCTTGATTTATTTTCTATTTTCTTTTTAAATTATATTTTAAAAAATACACTTTCTAAATTAAAACTCAAGTTTACTTTTCTTTTTATATTATTTCCTTTCTATTTATTTTATATTTTATATTTTATTTTTAAGTTATAGTTTATTTTATTTTTAAGTTATATTTTAAAAGATACACTTTTTAGTTCCATGTTTTAAACTAAGTTTTACTTAAAGAATGTACTAAAAAGTAGTTTAAGTTTTTTAAACGTATATAAAAAATAAAAACAAACATTTTAAATAACTCTTTTATTTTCCTTTCTCTAAAATATAAATAAATATTTGTTAGCTTTTTATTTTCCTATTATATTTCTTTATAAAACTCAAGTTCACTTTTCTTTTTATATTATTTCTTTTTTTGATTTACTTTTTATTTTCTATTTTATTTTTAAGTTATATTTTAAAGATACACTTTCTAATTCCATGTTTTAAACTCAAGTTTTACTTAGAGAATGTACTTAAAAGTAGTTTAAGTTTTTTAAACGTATATAAAAAATAAAAATGAACATTTTAAATAACTTTTTTATTTTCCTTTCTCTAAAATATAAATAAATATTTGTTAGCTTTTTATCTTCCTATTATATTTCCTTATAAAATTCAAGTTTACTTTTCTTTTTATATTATTTATTTTCTTATATTATTTTTTCTTTGAAAATCTTTTATCTTTATATTTTTAAAAGCTACACTTTCTAAGAAATGATTTGTTGAAATATTTTTGAAATGCTTTTTAGATTTTTTCCTAAAGAATGAAAGTATTTGAATCTTTATTATTTAGAAAGATGATTAAGATAGAATAGGATATGTAGAGTTAACTTAACCATCACGACTTAATCCATATGATTTTAGAAAGTTTAATTTTATAAAATAAATAATTTTATTTTTATTTTAGATGATGTCACCGTAATGGTTGATACCATCTTTAGTTAATTTTTGATATCTTAATATTTTGATGATGTCATCCTTAGGAGGCCCATTTTTTATGTAGATTTTCCCTAATCTTTGTGCCTGTTTTACCTCGGACGGCTTGCCACAACAAAAAAGCCTAAAAAATATAGCTTGAAGACATTGAAAACAAAATAGTGTATCAAGCATCAATTTATGACATACAAAAGGATCAAGATGGTAGCCAATGGGTACACATTGAGACTTTGCATAACTAATATTAGTAGGTTCAAGATTAGAGAGAAGGATTGAGATCACAAATAAAACAACTCAGGGAAGTGATCAACCTTCACCTAGCACATTTAATTGCTCTATTAAAATAAGCAAACAGGGTTACCATGCATATTTAGACACCAAATACATTAGAGGAGGGAGAATAGATCCTACTAGGTATTAATAGGAAAATCTTGTGACTACAATAATGGATCATACATTGGGAAAACATATACATGCACTTGTAGGGTATTTATAAGCATATCCTACCTTGAGGAAGTTTTGGTTTCTAAAAAAATATTATGGTATAAAGTTTTGTCGAATTTAGTAGGATAGAGCTAGGATTTCTTGAGGACAAGACATCATTTCAAAGGGGGGATGATGTTGGCAGCATAGAGTTGACTTTATAGAAAGAATTAGCTGTCACAAAAGGACTGCAACATCAACACATCCAAAAGACATAATGAATACAAGAAGACACACTCTTTGACACTTATACTTGGGTATAAGTAATCAGATTGTAAATGTAAGATAGAAGATATAGAATAGATAGATAGAATAGAGAAAGATAGGTAGGAAATAGATAAGAATATGATAGATAAGATAGAGAATTCTGATATGTATATGAGACATGAACTGATATTGTAACAAAATTGTTTGGATAATTATAATATACTCTATGTTGGCTAGACTCATACGTAAAATGTTATGGTCATTAGGAACTATGTTTTATTAAATTTACATGTTCTTTCCTACCGCAACCTTCTACAATCCACCACACTTGCATTGATCCTCTTCTTATCCTCAACAATAGGGTATAAATACAACATTTCAAGTACCTAATCCTAGATCTCTGATCTAGTGCTAAATATAAATTGTAAACCAAAACTCAAGTCTAATATGTAGTTTACACAAAGGTTGTAAATTGTAAATGAGTTTTGAGTTGTTGATTATACACACAATTTAGACCTAATTCATAGTTTAGAAAAAAGTTGTAAATTGCAAATGATGTACGAGTTCTAGATTACATGTCACACTTCAGATTTGATTTGTTTATAAAAAATGTAAGTTGTAAATGAAATGTGTGCTCTGGATTCAAAAGGTACAAAAAATAAAGGATTTTTATTCACTAAGTTTGTTGGGTGAATATTTTGTTATCAACTAACTAATAACAAAATAGTTATATCAACCACAGTATATGAGATAAATCTCTCCTCTCAGAAAGGGGAGGCTCCCTTCTTATTGCTAACTATAATCAACTAGTAATTAACTAAGCTTATTTACACTAAAACTATCCATGGGGTGTTTCCATATCATCTAATTCTCTTATTTTAGAATAGATGTTCTCTTACAAACTTACAATAACAACACCGTGATGCTTACAAAATGTAATGAACGACAAACTACTAATTGGAGCAATAATGACCAATATCCAATTAAGTTAAACAAAAGAGTAACTGAAATGATACCAACAAGTGTTAACACCAAGAAACCCACAACAACGCAAAGTCTTTTGTTGCTTCTAATGCCAATTAGAAATGAAAGAGTATGGAATATGATGCAGCTCAAAGTCTTCATTGTATGCCACAATTAGATCAAACAATCACAAAAGATACTTGCAGCCCAAACTTCAATCAGGAACATAAACCACAATTCCAAAGATGATATCGCAGCTCAAAGACTACAAAATCATATTTAGAGCACCTTCTAAAATATTTAATTCCACGCCATGATTCAATCACATACACATGAGAATGCAATAGAAAATACTTAAGAACAATTCCAATGCACCACAAGCTTGATTCAAGACAAATATTGAACGCCAACTTGCTTCACTTATATTTGATTGAATAAGATTTACACTTTTGAACATAAAGTTTCAATGGACTCCTCAATTCAGTAGTGTTTCACTTCAATAGCTAAAAGATATTATTTACAAAAGAGCCCCCTTTTATTTATAGAGGGAGGCTACGAGCAAAAATAGGAAATCTACACTTACTTTGACTTATTCAAAGATAGAGTACAATTTTATTTGGGACTTTGTACTTCTCCTACATGTAATTGCATATTACAAAAAGACATGGAGGATGTCATTTATAAATTACAAACTACATAATGAAAAACTTGGAAAATAAACTAAGTGTCCGAAGACACATTCTCTTTTTCTTCTTTCTCTTTCTCCAGAAAGTCTTCATATCTTTTCAAAGCCGTTTGAACTTCAGTGTCATTTGGCCCTAGTGTGTAATTGGAGATATCTAGAACTCGTGTGATAGAGTCCTCTATGTTGACATGTACCTTTCTGTGCTTATCCAAAATTGTCTGCAACTTGTCCAGAATTACGTGGAAGTCTGCTAATTTATCAATAGAAGCTAATGAGAAAGCTTTTGATTTTATCTTAGTATGAATTAATGTAGTAAATTCCTAAACAACTATGTCCATAGGAAGAGTTTTTTGACTTTCATCAAGTATCTGACATGGAAGCTCCCCTATCTTATTAGTGATATCTAATCCTTTGCCAATGCTTGCATCTTGGGTTTCCTGCAAATCTTTTATCAGCTCCTTGAGAACATCTCTTATGCTTCATTGCTTCCCGTTATTCAATATACATTTTCCTTGTGGGGATCATCCCATTCTCAACTAACACTTCCAACTTGAAATCTTTCAACTTTGTCGAAGTCTCAAGGTCCTTTTCCACTAGCTGCAAGTTTTGTGATAATATGTCAAGTGTTTGATTCAACTCTGACTTAACATCATGAATTCACATTGTTAAACAAATTGATAGAAGACTTTATAAGTTGAGTTCCTTATGCAATAAGTCTTTCTATCTATGCACTCATAGCTCAACCTTATGCCCCGATCCTTTCAGCCTTCTGAATTGCATCAGCATCAACACATGCTGTAATAGGTTCAACTGGTTCAGAAGATTGACTTATTCTTAACAACATAGAAGTACCAACTTGAGCTTAAGTTGATCTTTGATAACCTTATCTCTATCATATCTCTTGATCAAAGAAACCAATGTTGCTTGTAGGTCCTCCTTGGCACTTTCATGTGTGTTTTCCAAGCTCGATCTTGGTGATAACATAATCATTACCTTGGTTTTCTTTAATCACTTTATCTGGTGGAGGCATTGCCACTTTAGCATATTTGCAACCTGATGGATCAACTTTTACCCTTGAATGTGTTTTGGCCTTTTTAGCCATCTTGGGCTTTACTGGAACAAGTTGGCCAAAGTCAAAGTCATTTGGGGAGACAACCTATTTTTTTCTCTTTGGCTTTTGTGTTATTAGCCAAGGGGGAAGGATGAAGGAATCACCTCCTGCTTCTATCACCAAGGTTTATGATGATGGGGTAGGACCTATGGCTTGTGAGGTAGTTGGAATATCAGATGCATTGATAGCAGTGGTAATAATTGGCAAGGTTTGAGTTAACACCCTAGCAGGAATCTCCACACTTGACACTTTGGATGCAGAAGCGGAAGCAGATATGAACTTATTAAAGTTTGATTGTGTGAATGTGTCAAGCATAGGTGAGGATACATCAGATAAACTAGGCAAAGAGGAAAGTGAGCCAAACACATTCTCTATGTTGCCATGAGGGATTTCAAACAATAATTCATTGGTGGGTGAGGAAGGGGATGAATGAATAGAATGGACTGATACAGTGGGTGTAGAAAAAATAGTAGAAATAGTAGGCAAAGGTTGTGCACTTGAAGTAATAGGAGTAGGGGTTTGCACTTCAGAAATTACAAGAGGAGAGGAGGGAGGTTCTACCTATGATGACTCCAGTTGAGAAGTAATAGGAGGTTCTTGTGACTCTTCAACTGCAATTTCTTCATCTTCAACATCTACCTGAGCAGATGTTCCCTCTTTCTCTTTCCTTTTGCCTTTATCCCTTTGGTCTTGAAGACAAGCTTTGGCTTCTTACTGGTACTGGGAGTATCTTCTTTATCTTTTGTTCTTAATTCTTCTCGCTTACCAGAAGGTCATTTATTATGCTCTTCTTTTGACCCTATTTTGAAGAGCTTTATCTTTATTCCTTTCTTCTGCAACCAAACATTGGTGTTTGCAAGAATAGATTGAAACCTTTCTCTTATTGAAGTCATCTCCTTTTGTGACCATTGAATTGGTGGAAGAGGAGTGTCAGCAACTTTGTTTCCCACATATGTAGAACCCACTATATCATTTTCTTGTTGCATGTCCTCAGGGATATCAGCAAGCTCAAAGTTCCTGATCTTCTCCAAGGTAAGCCAACTAAAATCAAGCTTCCTTACGTCTTCATAATTTTTGTATTTTGCCCACATATCCTTAGTTTTATGCACGTGGGTATAATTTCCCTTTAGCTTGTCCTTTATACCCTGATAATCAAAGTCATTTATTTTCTTATATCTCTTCATGGTTACCCATTGCATTTTAGTTTCTATTGCTTTGGCTCTTGAAGTTGTAGTTATTGAATACTTGCCAACGATGACTAGGAACTTAAAACTAGCTCTATGAGCCTTTGCTTGTTTGCTATGTACAGTCATTATCTGCCTACATAACTCCATCAATATCATCTTGTCTCCTGGATACCTTGGCAACATGTATGGTTGCCCATTGAAACAACCAACTTTGATATATGTGAAAGGGGGAAATTGCAGAAATATAGAACCAAACCTTTTCACTTGCTCCCAAGCTTCATTAGAAACTCTTGCCTTTTCAAGCCCTTTCTTAAACATACAATGTAACTATAAAAGAATTCATCATTTACCCTTCTTAAGTGCTTGATGCTCTCTTTCAATGTTAGATGAGGGTAGTATTTATACAAGTTGGAATGTTTCTTCTATTACCTTATGAAGTTAGGCTAGGAAACTGCCTTATGGAAGCAACAACATACACTAAATATGAAGTCATATAAAACTTCAAAGAAGTTGACACTTTTGAGAGTTGTTCACAAATCAAGTCACTGATTTGCTTACCCTAAAATATCTTCTGATTGCCCTTATTTCTGATATATATGTAATATGATACATCCATTCTTGAAAAGTATTGGATGTAGCAAGCCCTTTGACTCTACTCAAGAGAGTGATCAGATCACCTACCTCCTCGATGAACTCACTCTAGAAAATGTTCTTTGGCCATCTTGCAATTGTGGGATTGGGAGTCTTGAGCCACTAGGTGTTAATGATTTTTTTGCACTTCTCCGCATGCTTGTCATAATAATCTTGTGTTGATTCCATGGTGAGATCAACATAATCATCAATGTCAAGGCACATGAAAATATTATCAAAGAATTCCACATCCAACTTCATCAATACTTTGCCATATGCATCTAATATGCTCTTTCTTTCCTTATTGAAATTTGCAGTAGCTGCCAACATGAACTCTGGATTCTGAGCTGACACTGGGAAGGTGAAAACCAAATGGATGCTACTATCTAGAGTGGTTTGCATGTTTGCAATGACAAGTTGTTGGTTTACTCTCTCCAGAAATTCTGACATGTCTACGTGTTGGATCTCTGTGTCTCTGATATTATCCAAATTGGACTCCATAGAAGTCATCAGAATCACGCCTTGATACTTGTACTTCATATTTTTCTTCTTCAGAGAAGGATCAATCATTTGGCAGGAGATTGCAAAAAATGAGTTTCAAAACGTTCCAGAGTTAGAAAAATTCCAAGTGTCCATCTTCATGCAGTTATGGAGAAAATCTGCATTTTACATTTCAGAACAGTGTTCGGTGTAGTTTAGAGAAAATTCTCCAAACTACACGGGAAAATCCATGTTTGGTGCAAAGGCGGAAAAATTCTCCACCTCTACATGAAGGTATGATTTTAGGTGTAGTTTAGAGAAAATTCACTGACATACACTTAAAAATAGGTAAAAACAAAATAGATGCAAGTAAGAGAATTTTCTTTGATTTGCATCTTTTAAAGGCTAAATCAATTTGATGCAAGTCAGAGAAATTTTTTTGACTTGCATGTGTTAGTGCAAAAAAGGGAGGTACACTCTGAGGAAATTTTTTTGAAGTGCACGGGGGGTAAAATGCTTTGGTGCACTTCAAAGAATTTTCTCCAAATTTCACCAAACAACATGCATGTTAAAAACTGCAAGTTTTGGTGGTAAAGCTTGAGTGTCGTGCAGGGAATCTTCTCTGCACAACGCTAATGAACAAGTGTGTTATGCGGAGAAAATTCTCCACACAACACTAAACTAAAGGTGTTACATCATAACAATGAGGAGGGTGTTGTTTGGGTTTTTTTCTCTGAACAACACATGGTCCAAGGGACCGATAGTGTTGTTTGGAGAAAAAACTCTTAACAACACCATCGACATTGTTTATAACAACATAAACAATAACAAACACGAGCTCAAAAATAAGGTTTAAACAGTGTTTAAAAGACATCTTTAAAGATGTATCTTAGAGATTTTTCTCCAAGCTCCATTTGTGATGAAACTTAGGGTTTGAAACATCCTTTTAACTATGTCAAAAATAATAGACATTACAAACCTAAACCCTAGGATTTAGACTTTTAACAAACATAGTAATAAACTATAAACACATACACAAAAATGAAACAACAAGAAATGCGAGAGACATACTCGTGATTACTGTAGGCCAAAGAAGATGCACAGACAAATAAATCACTTGAACAATCAACAATGTGATAGCAAAGTGCAAGAGGATTCGAAAAGGGCGAGATGAAAGGTAACCAGATGTTGAAGAAGAATGGTAAAAATGAAAATTTAAAAGGGTTAAAACAAGATTAAAACACATTTAAGACTCTAACATTTAAACCTCATAAATCACGAGTGTGCCAGGATAGGACACAAGAGATGTAATCGTGGAGAATTTCTCCACAACTACATGTGTAGTTGCGGAGAAATTCTTTGCAATTATACTTCAGTTCAAAACTCAACAAAAATATGCAGGTGCACTAAAAAATAGTGACGCTGCACTCAAAAGAAAAATGGCTAAGTCCTGAAAATTAACTTTTGCAATTTTTTCAAAATGATTTTTTGAGGGGTCAGACTACGCATGAGACCACTTAAATTTTTCCTTGATGTGCATGCTTAGAGGACATGGGCTATGAAATGAACAAGTTTCGTAGGGGTTATCCCATGAATTGAGCAAGCAAAATTTGAGTATAACAACTGGCTCTAACTGGGGAGCTTCCTTCGATCATCCTTTGGAACAATCGAAGGGAGAAGAATCCTAGAATTCTAAGTGCCTTCATCCTACCATTGGGCTATAGAGTCAAGTGACAAACACAACGCAAGATGACAAAAATGAAAACACCAACACATAACTATACAAATTGTACAAACTTATCTGTCATTTCATTGAGTGAACAACTTCAGATGTTGTCCATTGTGGGGCAGTAGAAAAGGTGTTCCATCTTGATATGCCAGAAGAAAACTATTTTCACCATGGAGATGCTGAATCATGAAAGGGCCTCTCCACAAAGAATCAAATCTTCCATGCATCCCCTTCATCTCTCTTCTCTTGTCCCATAATAGAACTAGATCTCCAATTTGGAAATCTCAAGACTTTGCTTTCTTGTTGAAAAGATTCTTGACTTGACTTTGGTGTTCTGCAATATGATCCACCACCTTTATGCATTGTTCCTCAAGTTCAATAAGAAACATAACATGCTTGTCAATGGAACTATCAAAAGTCTCATCCTTAATTGCCTTAGCCAACCTGAGAGCAGACATCTTCAATGTGATAGGTATCTCAACATTCAAACCATTCAGGAACTGAAATGAAGACATGTCAATTGCTCATTTAGGAGTGATATGATCTATCTATAGTGCATCATACAATGCCTTGTGCTAGGATCTTTGATTGTCTTCAACCAATTTGTCTGATTATAGTTATAGGCTCTTGTTGCTTGATTTAGCATGACCATTCCCTTGGGGGTAATAGTCAGAAGAATGAGCAAGAATGATTCCATACTCAAAACAAAACTCTGTTATCTCATGAGATGAGAAATAAGTAGCATTGTTTGCTACTATCTTGTTAGGCACCCCAAACCTTGAGATAATATTTTCTTTGAGGAAGTTGCAAACCACTTCTGAAGTAGCATATTTCACAGGAATGGCTTCCACCCACTTGGTGAAATAATCAGTAGTTGTGAGAACATAACTATGTCCTACACTTGATTGTAGATTCATTGCACCAATGAAATCAATACCCCATTGTTGAAAGGGCTCTTCAAACACCACTAGCTTGAGGGGTAGAGCTACCAACTTGGGTTTCCCCACAAACTGATGGCACAATTCACACTTACGTACCCAGTTGTATGCATCCTGAAAGACTGTGGGCCAGCAGTACCTTGCTCTCAAAATTTTATGAGTTGTAGCTAGAGCTAAAAAATGTCCTCTGCATGCTAAGCTATGAAAAGATTCCAACAGCTTGCCTTGTTGCACTTTATCCACACATCATAGAAAAATTATGTTAATGCTTCTTTTGTACAAACTATTGTCCCAAAGAACAAAATTTGCGGCCTTAAGCTTGATTGTCCTTTTCTCTTTATATGAAAAATGCTCAGGACACTCTCCATATGTGAGGAAGTGTACAATGTTAGAATACCACTCGTCCATTGTGCTCACGAACAAGACTGTGGCAAGTCCTTCGGTATTCACTTCCTCATCATCAGATATCTCTTCTGGTTTGTTGTCAGCATTCAACTGACATAAACCCTTCCCATGAACTAGCTTGGTGGGCCTAACTTCCATGTCATACTCTTAAATCTTAGCAATCCAATTACCTCTCTTACTCCCAAATTCCTATTGGGTCAAAATGGACTTGACCGTTGAATCAGGCTCTAATGCAATAGTGTGAGAGTTGAGGATGTAATACCTGAAATGTTTAATTGCTTTTACCATATTATAAGCATGTTTCTCCATTCGCGAGTACTTGAGTTCATGAGTCTTCAGAGGACAACTCATGAAAGTTATTAGGGATTTAATCCCTTGTTTTGTTGCACCAGGATGGTGGATAGAGTATGCTATGAGGCATAGCTATACATGATAAAGTGTTTGGTATAGTTTGGATAGACTAAGACTGGAGCATGAGCAATTGCCTCTTGTATATCATGGATAGAAGATTTCCCTTCCACATTCCAATGGAAAGTGGATTTCCTTTAATCATATCCACGATATGACGAGTCTTCTCAGCAAAATCTAGAACAAATTTCATAGGAAGTTTACCTTCCCAAAGAAGGAATTTATTGTTGTCTTACTTAAAGGAAGGGTAAGACTCTAGATGGATTTGACCTACTCTGGATCAATCTTGGTACCTTCCTTAGACATAATGTTCCCAAGAAGCTTACCTTCTGTAACCCCAAAAATGGATTTCTTGGGATTGAGTGAGATACCATGCTAGCAGCACCTTTCAAGAACTTGCGGTAAGTGATGACAATGATCCTGATGATTCTTAGAAAAGATAGTCAAATTATCAAGGTAAACTACAATAAACTTACCCATCTCATCACGGAAAGCTAGATCCATCACCCTTTGAAAAGTGGCACCAACATTGATCAATCCAAAAGACATTCTGCAATATGCAAAAGTGCCCCAAGGAGTAGTGAAGGTAGTCTTGTGTTGATCTTCTTCACTTACTTCCACTTGATTGTATCTTGAGAAGCCATCCAACATAGACAACATTTCTGAACCTGTCACCATTTGTAGAACTTGATCCATTACCGGTAGTGGGTAATTATCTTTTAATGACAACTAATTTAGATTATGAAAATCCACACAAATGCAGATTTCTCTATTCTTCTTTCTTACCGGAACACTATTAGCTATCCATGTTGAATGATGGATAGGAAAAATAATTCTAGCATTCAACAGTTTTGAATCTCAGCAAGAATGGTACCCAAGATTTTTGGGTTATACTACCTTTGTTTCTACTTGTGAGGCATAGAACCTAACTTGAGAGGAATCTCATGTTGGACTTCTTTAGGATGGAAAGACTTCAAATCATCATATGAATAGGCTAGCACATCAATGTACTACCACAAAAGTGTCATAAACTTTTTCCTTTCCTCCAATGTGCAACATTTCCCAATATTCACCATTTTGGGATCACCTTATGTACCCAGATTGATTTGTTCAACCTTTGTTAATGAATCTGATGCATACTATTGTTATCGTTTGATATAGTGATCATGCTTATCAAAAAGTTTTTCTAGAGAGACCAACCCTTTGGTAATCTTATTCCCTTTCAGTTGTAATACTTCTTCACCAGTTTCCTGATCCACTTCAAAGATTGATTCCCGAGGAGGAGAATCACTCCCTTCAAAGTACAACTCACTGAAATTTTCTGCCTTCTCCAAAAAGGTGATGATTTGGTTAGCATCATTGAAGATTTTCCAATGGCTGGAATTGTCAGGAACACTAGGTCAAAAAACCAACTCGATGGTATACTTACTTCACTTGAAATCCTTATGAGGAACCATGAGAGTAGCTGATACAGTCAAATAATCTACCCTGTCATTGTAATCACTTGGGACTACAGATATGTTAAAGGCATCAAAATCTTCTATGCAATTCCAAACATGATTGTGGTAGTGCCTCAACCTCTCATTCTTTGTTTGATATAGATTTCTCACTTGACAAACAATTAGTTTGGCATCACCTTGTGCATGAAGATTCTTAATTCCCTTCTTGTGTGCAACATCCATTCCTAACAGCAAAGCTTCATACTTAATGGAGTTGTTAGTGTTGTCAAATTGCAACTTGAAAGAAAAGGGGAAGATATTTCCTTCTAGGGATATGAGAATTATCCCTGCTCTAGATCCAGTGGAAGAACAACTACCATCGAATTCTAATGTCCAAACATCATTTGAACTTCCTACCTTGGCAGTTTTAAAATCTAGAATATCTTCACTTGAAGAGGATGAATCATCAGTCACCTGACCTTCTCTTGAATCATTATTTGATGACTCAATAATTTCATTAGTAGTCAATAAATAGGTGCCCATTCCAGAGGACTCAAAAAGAATATGAGCTTTTGGATCCTCAGATTTTGTCACAGTGTACTTAGCTTCCCTTTTAGGATGAAGTTTCTGCATAACACCTTTGATAGGTATTCAAGCCTCAAACCAATCCATGTTGATCTCATCACCAACATCTTTACAAAAATTCCATCCCAACAATATTCCATATGAGGCTGGGACATCAGCTACCAAACCTGTCATCTTGATCCTCTTCTCAAGAAAAGCATCAAATGTGAATTGAGCATCTTTGATTTACCCTATGAGGGGAACTTGCTTGGTTTCCATAGAGAAACAACAACCAGAAGTCTTTGTCAAAGTTAATCCCAAAGCATTAGCTACTTTGGCTGGCATCACATTATCAGAAGCACCTGAATCAATGATGCAATTACTAAGTTTATGACCATTGACAAGTAAGGAAATATAGAAAGGTTCTATTTTCCCAAGAGAAGATGGAGTTGCAATGAGGTTGCTTTTTGCAGACCTTGGTTTAGGAGCAACGGGAACATTTTTGGAAGAGTCTTGACCAGAATGGATTCCTTTGCTTTTGACAAACTTGGCAAGTCTCTCAAATTGTTCAAGGTTAGCTTGGAGATACTCAACCTCTGACATTTGGATTTTAGTCTTCATAGCATGGTCTATAATATCAAAAGCTTGGTAAGGATTGGATAAAGAAGATGAAGGATTCTCACCTTGGGGTTTTGGATTTGGTACACTGTGTCTAGATGTAGAAGAAGAAGTAGGAGGATTTGATGTACTTGTTGGAATTAGGCTGGACAACTGAGAGGGGGGGTGAATTAGTTGTCCCACAAATTTTAATCTTTTCTGATTATAATCTTCTTTCACAATTTACAAATAGATTAATGATGTAACATTAAAGCATGAATCAACAACACATGAGCAGAAACAAAAAGAACACACCTGACACCAAGATTTTTAATGTGGAAACCTAGTTAAGGGAAAACCACGGTGGGGGTTAACCCACATGATTCGTACCCTATTAAAAGTACTTAAAAGAAATGGGAAGACACTTGCCTTCGGGTGCACTGCCTAGAGCTCACTGCCTACAGGAATTTATGTTTAATACAGAAGGATTTAACTGAGAAATAGCATCTTCATCATGCCTGGTTCAGTCTCATTGAAAGCTCACAAAAACTTCTTCTCTGCCCCCAAATACTTATTCACTATTTCTTCATCATTTACTACTCTTGTTCTTCTACTCCTCCTCCTCTCTGCTCTACCTCTGAACCCTTCTTAGGATTTTATCATTTTCGCACAAGGATAACTTTCCACAACTTATCAACAAGTATTTATATGCTTCATCAACCTTGGAATGAACATCAAGGTCGGCGTGACTTAACGTGGATCACTATACTGTCAGCCAAACATAGCTGAGGCTTGAATCTTCTTCCAACAACATGCCACACTCCAGAGAATTACTTTTAGATCATTTGAAACATACTTGAATCATCTGGTCGGGCAAGACTGGGAAGAACAACAACATCAAGGAAGAAATCTTCAGCAACGAGCTCAAACTTTAGTGCGGACCTCCAACACAACAATCATACGATCCAGAGACCTCCACAAGCACATTGAATTCAACAAAAACATCCGCACTCCTCCAAATCATTAGAATCACTTGCATCTTCATCTAAAACCTCAAGAACACTATGTGCCATGACTGTCACACTAGAAAGATTGCTTGCAGACCTCCAAACTACGAACCACTTGAGTTGATGATATACACTGACTTCCCAACCATGCCTCTAGATCTACAGATCATAATATTTCAATGCGGAGCAATCCAGACCAATCTACTATCACTCTGTCTCTTCTAAACACAACAAAACCTAGTTCTACTCAGATGGCCATAGCTTCTTCAAATCTTCATGCGGACCTCTCAAAGATTAACTAGAGCTACTTCAGACAATCCTCTATACAGCCATATGGTCTGCATACATTAATCTTAATTAATTTTCTCAATATCCTCAACATTTCAGTCTTCTAAATAGGCAACAAAATAGGACACAGTTGACATCAATGGCAACAAGGATATGTTGACATCAATGACAACACTACTTAGGCACCTATTTACAACAATCTCCCCCTTTGTCATTGATGGCAACATATGATGTGAAAAACTGATTTAACCATCAAGACAAGAACTTATCCCTCTTTCTCTTATCACACCTGCAACCATTTTTCTTTACAGCTCTCCCTTTTACTAGCAACTAGTTTTTCACATGACTATTTTCCCCCTTTGACATCAATGGCAAAGGGCACATATTTGTAATCTTTTCTCCCCCTTCTTGTTTTAGACTAATCTCCAAAATTTGCATACTAACTACTCCCCTTGAGTAGTATCTCCTTAACATCAATCCAGATCGCAAGATATGATTGTGAATTCCACCGGACTGATGCACCCTAGTGAATCTTAGTTTTGATCAGGAGGCGTAATAACCCCTAACTTCTCTCTAAGATACTCAAAAGTATCCTTAGGTAGAGGCTTAGTGAAAATATCCACAATCTGATCCTTTGAAGAAACAAACTCCAATCTGGCTTTATTCTCATTAACCTTCTCTCTCAAGAAGTGAAACTTGATTGATATAAGCTTTGTCTTTGAATGCAACACCAGATTCTTTGAGATACTTATTGCACTTGAATTATCATAGAAGATTGTAATAGGCTCCTCAAACACAATTCTAATGTCTTTCAATATTTGCTTCATCCACAGAACTTAAGTACAATTGTTTGCTATTGCTATATACTCTTCCTCTGTAGTAGACAGAGATATTGCCTCTTGCTTTTTACTCATCCAAGAAACCAATCTCCTTCCCAAGAAGAATGCACCACCACTAGTACTTTTCCTGTCATCCACATCTCCTGCCCAATCAGCATCTATGTATGCATGAAGAGTGAAGCTATTATCCTTTGGATACCATAAGCCATAATCAAGTGTCCCTTTGAGATATCTAAAAATTCTTTTGACTGCTACAACATGGGATTCTCTAGGATCATCTTGAAATCTAGCAACAAGTCCAACTACATTCATGATATCAGGTATGGTCTGAGTCAGATAGAGCAGTCCTCCAATCATTGATCCATACCTTTTCTAATTTTCCTTAGGGGAGTCATCATCTTTACTCAACTTACATCCGGTTACCATGGGTGTACCCACTGGCTTTGAATCTTCCATTCCAAACTTTTTCAACAATTCTCTCACATACTTAGATTGAGATATGAAGATACCTTTATCTGACTGAATGATTTGCGGACCTAAGAAGAAATTTATTTCACCAAACATGGACATATCAAATTCACTCTGCATTTGATCAACAAATGTTTTGTACATACTCTCATTTCCACCAAAAATGATAATCATCAACAAATACCTCAATAATCAGAATGTGTTCATGATCAATCTTGAAGTAAAGATCGCTGTCAGTAGTGCCTTTGCTATATCCTAGCCTTAGAAGATACTTACCTAATCTTGTATACCAGGCTCTTGGGGCTTTTTTGAGTCCATACAATGCTTTCCTCAATCTGCAAACCATATCTCCTTGACTAGACAAATGAAATCCTTCTGGTTGCTCAATGTAGACTTTTTCATCCAATTCTCCATTTAGGAATGTTGACTTGACATCCATTTGGTAAACCTTGAAATCTTTATAAGTTGCAAATGCAAGAAATAATGTGACTACTTATATTCTTGCCACTAGAACAAAAGTTTCTTCAAAATTAATTCCTTCCACTTGAGAGTATCCTTTGCACACCAACCTTGCTTTGTTTCTTACAACTTCACCATCCTCATTTAGTTTATTTTAGAAGATCCATTTAGTTCCAATCACATTTTTTTCTTTAGGTCTAGGAACAAGTTCCCAAGTGTGATTCTTTTCAGTTTGCATTAACTCTTCTTCCATTGCTTTTATTAAATTTTCATCATTGCAAGCTTCACTTACTGATTTTGGTTCAATCTTTGAAATCAAACAAATCTTCTCTTGATCTTAAGCAATTCTTCTTCTAGTTTGAATACCTTTATTTCTATCTCCTATGATCTGATCATCTGAATGATTCAACCTTACATACTTGGGTGTTTTGGGAATTGCCTAAATTTCTGATTCTTCAGTTTGCATTAACTCTTCTTCCATTGCTTTTATCCAATTTTCATCATTGCAAGCTTCACTTACTAATTTTGGTTCAATCTTTGAAATCAAACAAATCTTCTCTTGATCTTTAGTAATTCTTCTTCTAGTTTGAATACCTTTATTTCTATCTCCTATGATCTGATCATCTGAATGATTCAACCTTACATACTTGGGTGTTTTGGGAATTGCCTAAATTTTTGATTCTTCAGTTTGCATTAACTCTTCTTCCATTGCTTTTATCCAATTTTCATCATTGCAAGCTTCACTTACTGATTTTGGTTTAATCTTTGAAATCAAACAAATCTTCTCTTGATATTTAGCAATTCTTCTTCTAGTTTGAATACCTTTATTTCTATCTCCTATGATCTGATCATCTGAATGATTCAACCTTACATACCTGGGTGTTTTGGGAATTGCCTGAATTTCTGATTCTTCAGCTTGTTCCTCAACATCTCTACTAACTTCTTAAGTTATTGGATATTCTGGATCAATCTGGAACTGAGTTTGATGTTGAACTTGCTTTCCTTGATTTTAACTTTCATCTTGTTCATCTGAATCATATCCTCAAGACTTGAAAGATCTTTCTTTGCTCTCATCAGCTCTGATATTAGCACTTTCAACAATCTTTTTCAATCTCTTGTTAAGGCACTGGTATGCCTTGCTTTGAGTAGAGTAACCCATAAATATTCCTTCATCACTTCTTGCATCAAACTTACCTAGATCCTCATCTCTTTTGATATAGCATTTACTACCAAAAACTCTAAAATATTTGACAGTAGGAGGATGACCAAACCATAGTTCATAAGGTGTCTTACCAGAATTGCCTTTGATCTACACCTGGTTAAGAGTGTATATAGTAGTACTCATAGCTTCTCTCTAATAGACTTGTGGAACATTTGCTTCCATCATCATGGTCCTAGCAGCTTCTTGAATGGTCTAGTTCTTTCTTTCCACAACTCCATTCTGCTGAGGAGTCCTAGGAGTAGATGTCTTTTTATTCCATGTTTTTCACAGAATGTATCAAACTCACAGGAGGTAAATTCTCCACCTCTGTTGGATCTTAGACACTTTATTTTCTCACCAATCTCATTTTCCACCATAACCTTGAACACCTTGAACTTGTCAAGAGCTTCTGATTTTTCTTTCAAGAAGGTTACCCACATCATCTGGGAGTAATCATCAATCAACAACATAAAATATCTGTCTCCTTGCACACTCCTAATTCTAGCAGGACCACATAGATCAGTATGCACAAGTTCCAACTGTCCACTTGAAAATTGTTCTTTACTCTTGAATGAGGTTTTGTTCTATTTACCCAATTGACATTCTCTACACATGCTATCAGCAAGTTTCACAAGTTTTGGAAGATCTCTCACAGCTTGAGTAGAACTTATCTTGACAATGTTATCAAAATTCACATGACACATTCTCCTATGCCATAACCAACTCTGATCAATCTGAGCAATCAAACAACTTTTTCTAGGACTACTTAAATGAAAGATGTTACCTCTAGTCTAAGTACCAGATGCAATTTCAGTTCCAAAGCTTTCCAAGATTCTAGATTTTCCATCCTTGAATCGGAGATCATAACCCTTGTCAACCAACTATCCAACTCTAAGAAGATTATGCTTCAATCCTTCCACATATAGAACATCATTAGTGTTATTCTTACCATCAAAAGAGATCAATCCTCTACCACAGATTCTACCTACTGAGTTGTCTCCAAATTTCACAATTCCACCTTCATATTTTTCAAAGCTTACAAACTTACTTTTATCACCAGTCATATGATGAGAACATCCACTGTCAATCACCCATTCATCTTTTTCTACAACTTGAGCAGCCAAGGTACTTTCCACATTTGTATAGCTAGTAGATTCAGTAGGCATTGAATCTTCTTCTTTGATAGCAATGAACACCCAATCACTTTCAGTGGAACCTCCATGATCAGATTCATCATCTGTGATTCCTTCTTCACCAGCTTCTTGGACGTAGTAGCATTTCTTCTGAACTCTAGGTCTGTTAGGATTTGGCTTTAAACCCCTCTCTGGACACATTGAGGCAAAATGACCAATCTTATTACAAGCAAAACATTTGAATGGCAACTTCCCTTCATACTTACTGGATCCTCTAGGCAATCTTTTGGCAAAAAAGGCTTCATCAAACTCAGTTTCATCATCTTCAAGATCCTTCCTTGTCTTGTCGAATCTGTTTGATCTTCTTGAAGAGCTTTCATGCGGATCATATCTTTGTTTTCCATGAATACTGGCTTTAAATTTAGATTCAGACTTAGGAAGAGAATCACCAAACTCACTCATTTCAAATGCTGAAATCTTACCAACCAACTGACCCCTTGTAACAATTGTCATAGTCCCGATCTCTTCAATGGTAGCAACTTTATGCTTGTATGCCAGAGGTACAGATCTGAGTACTTTGGCAACAATCTCTGATTCATCCAATACTCAACCAACACTCCTGATACCGGTCACAAGTTTATTTACCTTATGCATGTAGGAAGTAATGTTTTCATCTTCACTCATCATCAACCTTTCGTATTTACCATTTAGGCTCTGTAGCTTGGCACATTTGACATGTTTATCACCTTCATACAGAGTTTCCAACTTATTCCAGATTTCATGAGTAGTTTTCAATTCCAAGAAATTTGTCATCTTTGTATCATTCAGGGCACTCAACAACACTTCTTTGGCTCGAATGTTGTGTTTAGCATCCTTGAGTTCATCTAGTGTTGAAGGGCCTTTCTCTAAAATCTTATACTCATCCTTAGTTATGAGCCAAAAGACATCACCCATACATTGCAAATGACATTGCATGCGCACCTTCCAAAGGGAGTAATTTGTTTAATCAAATCTCGAACTTTCCTTCTTGTAAGTCGACATCTTGGATCTCCTCAAGCGGTCAAGCTTCTTTTAGAGGAACTTGGCTATGATACCAATTGTTGGAATTAGGCTAGACAACTGAGAGGGGGGGTGAATCAGTTGTCCCACAACTTTTAATCTTTTCTGATTATAATCTTCTTTTACAATTTACAAACAGATTAATGATGTAACATTAAAGCATGAATCAACAACACATGAGAAAAAACAAAATGAACACACTTGACACCAAGATTTTTAACATGGAAACCTAGTTAAGAGAAAACCACGGTGGGGTTAACCCTCAAGATTTGTACCCTGTTAAAAGTACTTGAAAGAAATGGGAAGGCACTTGCCTTTGGGCATACTACCTAGAGCTCACTACTCAAAGAGGCTCACTTCTTATAGGAATTTATGTTTAATACAGAAAAATTTAACTGAGAAATAGCATCTTCATCATGCCTCGTTTAGTCTCATTGAAAGCTCACAAAGACTTCTACTTTGCCCCCAAATACTTCTTCACTATTTCTTCATCCTTTACTGCTCTTGTTCTTCTGCTCCTCTTCTTTGCTGTGCCTCTGAACCCTTCTTAGGATTTTATCATTTTTACACAAGGATAATTTTTCACAACTTATGAACAAGTATTTATATGCTTCATCAACCTTGGAATGAACATCAAGGTTGGCTTGACTTAACATGGATCACCATACGATCAGCCAAACATAGCTGAGGCTTGAATCTTCTTCCATCAACATGCCACACTCCAGAGAATTGCTCTTAGATCATCCGCAACACGCTTGAATCATTCAGTCAGCCAAGACTAGGAAGAACAACAACATCAAGGAAGAAATCTTCAACAACAAGCTCAAACTTTAGTGTGGACCTCCAACACAATAGTCATACAATCCAAAGATCTCCACAAGCACATTGAATTCAACAAAAACATTTGTACTCCTCCAAATCCTTAGAATCACTTGCATCTTCATCTGAAACCTCAGGAACATTGTCTGTCATGACTGTGACACTAGAAAGATTTCTTGCGGACCTCCAAACCACAAACCACTTAAGTTGATGATATACACTAACTTCCCAACCATGCCTCTAGATCCGTAGATCATAATATTTCAATGCGGAGCAATCTGGACCAATTTACTGTCACTCTGTCTCTTTTGAACACAACAAAACCTGGTTTTACTTAGTTGGCCATAGCTTCTTCAAATCATCATGTGAACCTCTCAAAGCTTAACTGGAGATACTTAAGACAATCCTCTATACAACCATATGGTCTGCATACATTGATCTTCATTAATTTTCTCAATATCCTCAACATTTCAGTCTTCTAAACAGGCAACAAAATAGGATACAGTTGACATCAATGGCAACAAGGATATGTTGACATCAATGACAACACTGCTTAGACACCTATTTGCAACAATGCTTACTTGTTTGTTCCCTGCTATGTCCTTTGGTTAAACTAGTAAAGGAGTTCTCCTTTTGGCAATTGTGATAATCAGATGTGGGTCATCCTTTGACTTAGCTCTATCAACATCTTGTTGATGATTAAGCTAATTTTGAGAATGGATCAAAACAACATAAGACTCACCATATGTATCTACTTCTTATTCAACCTCTTCTTCGTAATTTAGAAACCCGATGTTAGAGTTGCCAACTATCTCTACTTCATCCTCCATGAAGAAATTAGCACCATCTTTGGAAACATATTCTAATTGTGGAAGATCATCTTGTCTAGATTCATAAAAACCCACTGCTGCATTTATAGGTGGTGCCTCCAGTGTGAGCCTTCCTTGTGGTGGGGGAAGTCTATTTTGGTTTTGATTCCTTGCACCATTATTTGGATAGTTAGAAACATTTGGATAGGTTCTCCTTGGAATGTCCTTGTAGGAAGGAATAGATAAACCTTAAGATATCCACTTCTTGAGAGCTACCAATTCATTAGCTAGCTTCTACACCATAGGATTCGTGGTGCTAGTAGACAGTGAGGTCAAAGAGGGTTGTAATCCTTCCTCAATTCTCCTATGAGGATTAAATCATCCTCCACCTCGGTATCCAAACTTTGAACAGATACAAGATCAATTGGGGCTACTCTTTGTAGAAGAAAACTCACCTCAGGCAATTGATTATTGATAAAGAATCTGTTCAAGTTTTCAGCTATGGGTTGAGAAACAACTGGGATTCTATTCTTCAGCTTATTAAACTTGGCCATGAACTCATGCATGGGCTCATGTGCTTCCTTTTTCATTTGAGTGAGTTGGGCCAACAAAGCATGAGCATCTTCTGCTGGTTTGAACCTCTCTTCAAATTTGGTTTGAAGTGTAGCCCAACTAGTAATACTTCCAACTGAAAGATGATAAAACCAACCAGCGGCCACTCCTTGGAGTGTTTCTAAAAACAACCTCATAGACACATCTTCATTCTCTACTCCAAGAACTTTGCATGCAATATAAAATGCAACAATGTGCTCATCTAGATATTGTTTGCCATCTTCGTAGAACTTGGGAAAGTTCTTACGTGAAGTACAAGGAAGTTCATGTGATGGCGGTGCCAAGTTCAATGGCCCAAAATCATATCCTTGCAGACCTTGAGCAACCATTCTATTGGGGTTGAATGGAGGAGTAGAAAACCTTTGATGTGGTGTGATAGGTAGGACCCTACGAGCATTCGAAGCTTCATTTGGTATAGGAGACCTTGAATTGGTAAGAGGGAAACTCCTTGTACAATGAAGAGGTGTCCTTGGACATATAGGCAAAAGATCAAAATTATGTTTTTGCAACAACTCAAATGTAGGATCTATGACTCCTTGAGCCCTTCTACCACAGGTATAGCCTTGTTCTACCAAATTGCAAACTTGACAAAAAGATAAATCAACAACAACAAATAATTATAGACAATGAGGAACTAGTGTACTTCAACCAAATGTGTGAGGCTCTTCGTTACATGTTCAGAACCCCAGTAGAGTCACCAAAAACTATTGGGTGAATATTTTGTTATCAACTAACTGATAACAAAATGGTTATATCAACCACAGTATGATGAGATAAATCTCTCCTCTCAGAAAGGGGAGGTTCCCTTCTTATTGCTAACTATAATCAACTAGTAATTAACTAAGCTTATTTACACTAAAACTATCCATGGGGTGTTTTCATATCATCTAATTCTCTTAATTCATAATAGATATTCTTTTACAAACTTACAATAACAATCCTGTGATGCTTACAACATGTAATGAACCACAAACTACTAATTGGAGGAATAATGACCAATATCCAGTTAAGTTAAACAAAAGAGTAACTAAAATGATACCAACAAGTGTTAACACCAAGAAACCCACAACAACACAAAGTCTTTTGTTGCTTCTAATGCCAATTGGAAATGAAAGAGTATGGAATATGATGCAGCTCAAAGTCTTCACCGTATGCCACAATTAGATCAAACAATCACAAAAGATACTTGCAGCCCAAAGTCCTCAAGTCATCTTCGATCACAAACATAAACCACAATTCCAAAGATGATATTGCAGCTCAAAGACTACAAAATCATATTTAGAGCACCTTCTAAAATATTTAATTCCATGCCACGATTCAATCACATACACATGAGAATGCAATAGAAAAGACTTAAGAACAATTCTAATGCACCACAAGCTTGATTCAAGACAAAGATTGAATGCCAAATTGCTTCACTTATATTTGATTGAATAAGATTTACACTTTTGAACATAAAGTTTCAATAGGATCCTCAATTTGGCAGCATTTCACTTCAATAGCTAAAAGATAATATTTACAAAAGAGCCCCCTTTTATTTATAGAGGGAGGCTACAAGCAAAAATAGGAAATCTACAACTACTTTGACTTATTCAAAGATAGAGTCCAATTTGATTTGGGACTATGTACTTCTCCTACATGTAATTGAATATTACAAAAAGACATGGAGAATGCCATTTACAAATTACAAACTACATAATGAAAAACTTGGAAAATAAACTAGAAGTGTCTGAAGACACATTCTCTTCTTCTTATTTCTCTTTCTCCAGAAAATCTTCATATCCTTTCAAAGCTGCCTGAACTTTAGTGTTGTTTGGCCCTAGTGTGTAACTAGAGATAGCTAGAACTCATGTGATAGAGTCCTCTATCTTGACATGTACCTTTCTGTGCTTGTCTAAAATTGTATGCAACTTGTCTAGAATTACTTGGAAGTCCACTAATTTATCAATAGAAGCTAATGAGAAAGATTTTGATTCTATCTCAGTATGAATTAGTGTAGTAAATTCCTAAACAACTGTGTCCACGGGAAGAGTTTTCTAATTGTCATCAAGTATCTGACATGGAAGCTCCCCTATCTTATCAGTGTTATCTAATCCTTTGTCAATGCTTGCATCTTGGGTTTCCTGTAGATCTTTTATCAGCTCCTTAAGAACATCTCTCTTATGCTTCATTACTTCCCTGTATTCAATATACATTTTCCTTGTGGGGATCACCCCATTCTCAACTAGCACTTCCAGCTTGAAATCCTTCAACTTTGTCAAAGTCTCAATGTCCTTTTCCACTAGCTGCAAGTTTTGTGATAACATGTCAAGTGTTTGATTCAACTATGACTTAACATCATCCATGTTGTTAAACAATCCGATAGAAGACTTTCTAAGTTGAGTTCCTTGCGTAATCAGTCTTTCTATCCATGCACTCACAACTCAACCTTGCACCCTGATCCTTTCATCCTTCTGAATTGCATCATCATCAACACATGCTATAATAGGTTTAATTGGTTTAGAAGATTGACTTATTCTTAACAATACAAAAGTAACTTGTTCCACCTTGAGCTTAAGTTGATCTTTGATGACCTTATGTCTATCATATCTCTCAATCAAAGCAACCAATTTTTCTTGTAGGTCCTCCTTGTCACTTTCATCTATCTATTTTCCAAGCTTGATCCTAGTGATAACATAATCAGTACCTTAGATTTCTTCAACAACTTTATCTGGTGGAGGCACTACCACTTCAGCATATTTGTAACCTAATGGATCAGCTTTTACCCTTGAAATTGTTTTGGCCTTTTTAGCTGTCTTAGGCTTTATTGGAACTAGTTGGCCAAAGTCAAAGTCATTTGGGGACATGACCTGTTTCTTTCTCTTTGGATTTTGCGATATTAGCCAAGGGGGAAGGATGAAGGAATCACCTCCTGCTTCTATCGCTAAGGTTTGTGATGACAGGGTAGGACCTATGGCTTGTGAGGCAGATGGAATATCAGATGAAATGACAATGGTGGTCACAATTAGCGAGGTTTGAGTTAACACCGCAATAGGAATCTCCACACTTGACACTTTGGATGTGGAAGCGGATATGAACTTATCAAAGTTTGATTGTGTGAATGTGTCAAGCATAGATGAGGATACATTAGATAAACTAGGCAAAGAGGAAAGTGGGCCAAACACATTCTCTATGTTACCATGAGAGATTTGAAACAATGATTCATTGGTGGGTGAGGAAGGGGATGAATGAATATAATGGAACGATATAGTGGGTGTAGCAGAAATAGTAGAAATAGTAGGCAAAGGTTGTGCACTTGAAGTAACAGTAGGAGTAGGGGTTTGTACTTCAGAAATTACTGGAGGAGAGGAGGGAAAATCTACCTATGTTGAATCCAGTTGAGAAGTAACAGGAGGTTCTTGTGACTCTTTAGCTGTAATTTCTTCATCGTCAACATCTACCTAAGTAGATGTTCCCTCTTTCTCTTTCCTTTTGCCTTTATCCCCTTTGGTCTTGAAGACAAACTTTGGCTTCTTGCTAGTACTGGGAGTATCCTCTTTATTCTTTGTTCTCAAATTTTCTTGCTTACCAAAAGGTCCTTTAGTATGCTCTTCTTCTGACCCTGCTTTGAAGAGCTTTATCTTTATTCCTTTCTTTTGCAACCAAACATTGATGTTTGCAAGAATAGATTTAAACCTTTCTCTTATTGAAGTCATCTTCTTTTGTGACCATTGAATTGGTGGAAGAGGAATGTCAACAACTTTGTTTCCCATATATGTAGAACCCACTATATCATTTTCTTATTGACATATTATTATACATATTCTCTTCTATTTTATAAGTTTATTCAATTCTTTTTTGTTTCAAATGTGAGGTGTTTTTTGTCTTATTGGGCTTTGTTGTTTGTTCTCTTTATTCTTGATAGTTCCATGGGTTTCTGTGCATCTCCCTCTTATTTAGAGTCTTAGTCTGCAGATTACCTTTCTACTTCTCTTCTCTTGCTATTTCTCCTGATGATGGATCATAGAGTATGATCCGAAACATTGAGGTAAAAAACTCACACACAGTTAATTCCTGAAATATGTAATTACGATATCAGCAAGCTCAAAGTTCCTGATTTGCTCAAAGGTAAGTTGACTGAAGTCAAGATTCCTTACCTTTTCATCATTTCTACATTCTGCCCATATGTCCTCAATTTTATGCACATGGGTATAATTTCCCTTTAGCTTGTCCTTCATACCTCAGTAAGCAAAGTCATTTCTTTTCTTAGATCTCTTCATGGTTACCCACTACATTTTAGTTTCCATTGCTTTGGCTCTTAGAGTTGTATTTATTTAATACCTGCTAATGGTGACTGGAAACTTAAAACCAACTCAATGAGCCTCTACTTTTTTTCTATGCATAGTCATTATCTGCCTACATAACTCCATTAGTATCAGGTTGTCTCTTGGATACCTTGGCAACATGTATGGTTTCCCATTGAAACAACCAACTCTGATATATGTGAAAGTAGGAAATTGTAGAAATATACAACCAAACCTTTTCATCTGCTCCCAAGCTTCATTAGAAACTCTTGCCTTTTCAAGCCCTTTCTCAAACATACAAATGTAACTATAAAAGAAGGCATCATTTACCCTTCTGAAGTGCTTGATGCTCTCTTTAAATGTTAGATGAGGGTAGTATTCATACACTGGAATGTTTCTTCTATCACCTTCTGAAGTTAGGCCAGGAATGTGCCTTATGGAAGCAACAACATACACTAAATATGAAGTCATATAAAACTTCAAAGAAGTTGACACTTTTGAGAGTTGTTCACAAATCAAGTCACTAATTTGCTTACCCCAGAATATCTTTTGATTACCCTTCTTTATGACATATATGTATTGATACATCCATTATTGAAAAGTATCAGATCTAGCAAGCCCTTTAACTTTGCTCAAGAGAGTGATCAGATCACCTAACTCCTTGATGAACTCAATCTGGAAAATGTTCTTTGGCCATCTTGCAATTGTGGGCCTAGGTGTCTTGAGCCATCGGGTGTTAATGATTTTCTTTCACGTCTCCACATGCTTGTCATAATGATCTTGTGTTGATTCCATGGTGAGATTATCATAATCATCAATGTTAGGCCATGTGAAAATCTCATAAAAGAATTCCCCATCCAACTTCATCAATACTTTGCCATCTGCATCTAATATGATCTTGCTTTCCTTATTGAAATTTGTAGCAGTTGCCAACACAAACTCTAGATTCTAAGTTGAAACTGGGAAGGAAGAAACCAATTGGATGCTACTATCTAGAATAGTCTGCATGTTTGTAGCAAAAGGCTGTTGGTTTACTCTCTCCGGAAATTCTAACATGTCTATGTGTCTGATCTTTGTGCCTCTGATATTATCCACATTGGACTCCATAGAAGTCATCAGAATCATGCCTTTATACTTGTACTTCATATTTTTCTTCTTGGGAGAAGGATTAGTCATTTGGCAAGAAATTCCAAAAAATGAGTTTCAAAACCTTCCAGAGTTAGAAAAATTCCAAGTGTCCAGCTTCATGCAGTTGTGGAGAAAATCTACACTTTTACATTTCTGAATAGTGTTTGGTGTAGTTTAGAGAAAATTCTTTGAACTACATGGGAAAATCCAAGTTCAGTGCAAAGGCAGAAAAATTCTCCACCTGTACATGAAGGTATGATTTTAGTTGTAGTTCAAAGAAAATTCTCTGAACTACACTTAGGATAGGTCAAAACAAAATAGATGCAAGTCAAAGAATTTTCTCTGATTTGCATCTTTTAAGGGTAAATCAATTTGATGCAAGTCAGAGAAAATTCTGACTTGCATGCCTTAGTACAAAAAAGGGAGGTGCACTCCAGAGAAAATTCTCTGAAGTGTAAGGGGTAAAACTCTTTTGTACACTTCAGAGAATTTTCTTCGGAGTGTATCGAACAACATGCATGTTAAAAACTGCAAGTTTTGGTGGTAAAGCTTTAGTGTTGTGTGGGGAATTTTCTCCACACAACACCAATAACCAAGGGTGTTGTTTGGAGAAAATTCTTCACACAAGACAAAACTAAAGGTGTTACATCATAACAAAGAGGAGGGTGTTGTTCTGGGTTTTTTCTCTAAACAACACCTAGTCCAAGGGACTGATAGTGTTGTTTGGAGAAAAAAATCTGAACAACACTATCAACATTACTTTTAATGCCATAAACAATAACAAACATGGGATCGAAAACAAGGTTTAAATAGTGTTTAAAAGACATCTTTAAAGATGTAGCTCAGAGGTTTTTCTCTGAGCTCCATCTGTGATGAAACTTAGGGTTTGAAACATCCTTTTAAATGTTTCAAAAACAATAGACATTATGAACCTAAACCCTAGGATTTGAACTTTTAGAAAATACAGTAATAAACTATAAACACGTAGACAAAAATGAAACAACAAGAAATGAGAGACATACCCATGATTACTGTAGGCTGAAGAAGACGCACAAACAAATACATCACTTGAACAATCAATGACATGATAGCAGAGTGCAAGAGGATTCAAAAATGATGAGATGAAAGGTAACTACAAGTTGAAGAAGAATGGTAAAGCTGAAAAGTTAAAAGGGTTAAAATGAGATTAAAACGCATTGAAGACTCTGACATTTAAACCTCATAAATGTCGAGCGTGCCAGGACAGGACACAAGTTATGTAGTCATGGAGAATTTTTCTGCAACTACATGTGTAGTTGCTTAGAAATTCTCCACAATTACACTTTAGTTCAAAACTCAACAAAAATATGCAGGTGTGCTAAAAAATAGTGACACTGCACTCAAAAGAAAAAAGGCTAAGTCATGAAAATTAACTTTTGTAATTTTTTGAAAGAACAGAAGGTGACCCAAATCAAAATGATTTTTTGAGGGTTTAGACTATGCATGAGACCACTTAAATTTTGCCTCAATGTGCATGCTTAGGGGACGTGGGATACAAAATCGACAAGTTTCATAGGGGTTATCCCATGAATTGAGCAAGCAAAATTCAGGATAACAAAGTTTTAGACCTATTTTTCAATTTTGTTAAAAGTAAAAAAAACTAGAGCATGGAACAATTTTCAACATGGAGGAAAGAATTAATGACCTAACTAGGGATTAAATGCAATCTTAATGTTTTAAATGCTAAAAATGTGGATGTAAACATGATTTTAACAACATATTGGGAGATTGTGATCAAGCATAGGCAAAAGAACTAGTCAACAAGTAGAAGTTAGAATTCAATCAATGAAACCTTGATCGATCAAACATACTGTCAACAAAAAATAGAGAAAGAAGGAAAGAGAGGAAAACCTAGGAAATACAAAAAAAGACCCTAAATAGCTTGATAGATTTTAACTTTTGGAGCATCGTCATGTGTAGAGGAGCTAGATCACCAAAAGATTGCAAAAGGAAAATAAATGGTCAATGAAATGAAGGAACATGATGTTTAAACTCCTCTCACATGTGAACCATTAATGCCCATCCACCAAATCTTTTAGAGTTTTAAAGGAAAATTGTATGAAACCACCTTTTCACCCTCAGATTTTTGAGGAGGTTTTGCATAACAAAGGGTTTGAAGCCCAAACTTTTAGGATCATTTTGCATGTCTTAACAAAAGTTAACTTTACACCTTAAAGGGATAAAATATGACTTCATACCTAAATTCTTAATGTACCTTGAACCTTAGGATATGATATTGAATTCATTATTAACCATTTTCACATAATATTGGCTTAAAGACCTAAGGTGAAGGAAGAATTCCCCCTTCTAGATAGGATAAAACTTGAAACATGAAAAACAATAGGATTAACTGAAAGAGAAAACCATAAAATCCAATATAAGGGTCAAAAAATTTGATAAATTAGGGGTGTGTTGTGAAGGCCACAATAGATATTATGTTAGGAAAGAAATTATATGATTCCTAACCATCTCCAAGTATCATGTACTCATGGATTGTAAAAATAAATGCTTGGGTTTGTACAATTTAATCATTGTGTTCTCTTCTATCTTTTTGCATCTTGAAATATAATTGGAGTGGAGATTGGTTAGTCTTATGGTGTGTGCATTATATCTCTAAACCTCTTCTTATTTATATAACATCTATGAGGAGTAATTGAATATAGTAATTGAACATAATGAAGTAGTGAGCATTGTATGGATTCTTGTGAATGTGCTAAGATGGGAATAGATTATGTCTTTCTTCTTAATAAATCTATCTCACCTCTATTCCCTAGTTAATTAATCTAAGGAACGAATTATTTGGTGTCTCCTTTCTTATTGTAGTATTCCACTATGGTGTGTCATAGTTCCATATTTGTTGTGTACTTCTTAGTAGATTGAGTTCGTGATGGCTCTCTACTCATGTGTTTTGTGCTTCTATTTAAGAGAGTGCCACATTGAGATGCTTGCCACTCCTTCCTTATTGTGATGATGTAGTTTCTCTCCTTGTGTGTGTTAGTGTTGTCATGGAGATGAGTACGCTTTCCAAGGGTGAGTGTGTACATGTTGCAACACTACTTATGTTGTATTTTTTAACACAAAAAATTAGTTTGGCCTATTTTACCTTGTCAAATATCCTTTGTAAATCTTGGACATTATTGTAGTGGTACAAATTGATTGGTCTTGCATGGATATCCTTCATATGGATTTGATAACTTCATAGACCTTAAGGCTATGTATTGTGTCTTTTGTCATTGTGTTGTTTCCTTTGGCCATCGTTGAGGTGATTTAATGGTTGCTATCTTGTTTTATATTTTATGCTAAGGGATTTATCCATTTGGTTTCACCATGGTTTAATTTTTGTGGTTTAATTTTTTATTGGTGTAATGACAAAAATTGCATACCGTGAAATTGCTTTACATATGTTTTACACTCATTTTAGTATTTTCCCTAGTTTCCCTTTTAGACCCCTTTCTATCTATATTTCCCTCTCCTCTCCCTCTCCCCCTTCGTTTTCCAATTTCCATGTGTGTTGACCATGATCAAAGGCCTAACATTATTTACACAAATTTCATAATTCTCATAGGCTATAGGGATTTAAATATTAAAACATAAAGCATAATTGTACCATGGTTGAAGGCCCAACAACATTTAACCAAAATTTATAATGCATAATAGGCCAATGACCTAAATACTATAATATGGTGCATACACTACTCAATGTTGGAATTCCTTTTAAGAAAACCAATCATTAACAAAGCCAGAAAGATTTATACCTAAGTTTACTCATAATATTAAAGCCATAGTAAATAATAGATGTTACTAGGACTTAGGTACTGCCACAAAATTGGGTTACACTTTCTGGGACATCCTGATTTTTGTTGAAATCACATATTTTTAGAAAATATAATGATTTAAGCCTGGAAAGGTTCCATTTAAAGGATTTTAATTGAAGAGGGTTTAATGAAACCCCCTTATATTTAAACCCCCTTGGATAGAACTCCGCTAGTTTTAAACCATACCTGTAATGGAGTCTCCTCTACACCTAGCAAAATGATGATAAAAAACCAATTTTGATTTATCTTTTGAGGGATCAAATGAATTCATTTAAAATTTATGCTTTG
The DNA here is from genome assembly GCA_027924645.1 of Cunninghamia lanceolata. Classification (NCBI taxonomy): domain Eukaryota; kingdom Viridiplantae; phylum Streptophyta; class Pinopsida; order Cupressales; family Cupressaceae; genus Cunninghamia; species Cunninghamia lanceolata. The sequence continues at coordinate 655,445 of BSBN01000243.1, forward strand.
TAAGTATGTAGTCCTTATTATAAGCTTCCCAAAAAATATAATTTTAAATATATTTAATTTGATTATTATATTTATTTTTATTTCTTGTGAATGTATGTTTTTCACCGAACATCAAGTTCTCTATTCTAGACACATGGAAAATTAGTAAATTATTGAAATAAAATTCTAAAAAATATCTATGCACTAGATATTGATGTCCTTGTTTCAAAAAAAGAAAAAAAAATGAATTTTGATACATACATAAAAAGTTATGTTTTACGGAATATGCCTATGTCTAAATTATAATTGGTTTGACTTCAAAAATTAATTAAAAAATATATATTCAACAAAACATTATGAAACTAAATGCATACACTATATATCAGTGTTACCAATCTAAATTAAAAAGAATCAGAATTTTATCCTTTGTAGAAAAAAGGTTATGTGCTACAGAATACACATCACTTTAAAAAATGTTATTTACTATTAAAAACTAATTATCAAAGGAGATGCAAAAAAATTTACAATTTAACTCCAAATTAAAAATATATATATATATTTTTAGAATCTACAAACAAAATCTTACAAATCACTAGTTCTCATCATCTTCAAATTCCTAATGGTTTAGCGGCTATAGGTGTTAGAATGTGAAGATTTAGTTCAAAATATTGATTTCAATGTCAAGTTTGGCCAAAAAGTGTAACCCATTATTGTGGGATGACCCAGTCATGAAGATGTGTTGTTTCTTTTTTTTGTCCCCATTCTAGAAGTTCTCTTTTCTCTTTTTCTTTCTTTTCCTTCCTCCTTTCAGAGAAAACCTCATATTTAAACCCCTGTGAGTGAGAGAGAAGAGAGCCATGTTGCACTTGTGTTGTCATTGATGTCAATAGTGTGAGGTTCAGGGGTGTTGTTTGTAGTGCTATAATGAAGAAGGTCAGAAGTGAAGTAAAGTAGAGGTAATGTCAAAGGAAGTCTACTAATGCAGAGTGGTACAAGGGAAGCAACACACAAAGGTTTATTCTATTGTCCTTTGCCCACTCACCCACTTCAACTAGCCTTCAACCAACCAACCAACCAAAGGCACATACAAGGCATATGAAGGATTTGATGTCCAGACTATTGTCCAACCCCTAAGGCTTCTCCAACACCTTAAGACAGATCAACAAACACCTTCTATGCAGTTGGTTTGATCTCCAACTTCCCAAAACTCTTCAACCTATACCTTGACTAGTAAGGCTACTAGCCCTCCAAACCAGGTTTTCTCAACAAAACTTGACAAAATCCCAAAGGTCTAGGCAAACAAATGATGGAATTGAACACCTTTCAGGGGACCCTAACAAACCTCCAAATCTCCTGCTCCAACTCTACTCCAGCAATCTAGAATGCCTACTAGGTCTCTAGGCCTAATTGATCAATTTAGGCTAGGTTACAAAGCAAGTGCTCAAAATTGGGTGCATAGGTCAGGGGCAGGAATTTGGAATGCTTCTACCATGTCCCTACAACACAAATCCATCATTTATTTGCTCACCCTAACAGGATTCTATCATCTACAAATAGCATGAAATTGGCCAAATACAATGAAATACTTGACCTAGGGCATCACCTTAAAAATAGAAGACTGCATTTTTTGACAAAAATCTTTTGGAATCTTATAGTACATATCCCTATCCTTCATTTCACAAGTTTTTGTAAATTTTCAACGGTGGGAATGCATTCTAGGGCCGGATTTCTATGGCTGCCCTAGAAAACAGGGTTTCTGGACCTGTTTTGAAAGAAAAATCTATAAATTTTGATCCCGACCACTTTAGGACCTCAAACTAGTTGCATTGGAACCCTGACTCCAAGAGCATTTAGAAAAATGTCATTTGCACACGTGAAAAGTCCGTACAGTCCATACACAGCAAGAAAAATAGTGAAAAATAGTCAATTTTTTTGATTTTTGTGCCCAAATTCCGTACAAAAACTTCCTTCTTTGTACTGGAGTCAGATATCCACCATATTAACCCATCCAAGTTGGTTTCCAACTTCTACAACAGCATTTAACTGCCCAAAGTGGTTTTTGAACCGACCCAACACATAACACCTTTGACAACTATGGTGTTTTGCATTAACACAAGGAGGTTGATTTGTTTGGCTCGTCCAATGGAGTCCAAATGATCAACAAACTCCTTCCAACATACTAAAACATTAAAACAACCAAAAAAAAACTTGAAAACCAATCCTTAGACCTTCTAGGCCTAATTGGTACAACAAGGGTCCAAATGGACTAAGAAGGATTTAAGGTTTATATAGTCACCCCAAACCTCTTGACCATACAAAATGGACCAAACAACAATGGCTAAAAGCCTTATTACAAAACACATACAATCAAAACAAAACATAGCTTATCAAAATGCATAAAAATGCTTGAGGTGTCAGACTGCTCCTAGGTGCCCTGCACCACTGTGAGTAAGAGAGAAGAGAGCCATGTTGCACTTGTGTTGTCATTGATGTCAATAGTGTGAGGTTCAGGGGTGTTGTTTGTAGTGCTATAATGAAGAAGGTCAGAAGTGAAGTAAAGTAGAGGTAATGTCAAAGGAAGTCTATGGCAATGTGATCAGAGAAGAAGACAAAGATGATGGATTGAACAAGAAGTAATGTCAAAGGAAGTCTATGACAATGTGATCAGAGAAGAAGATAAAGAAGATGGATCAGAGAAGTTGTGATGAGAAGGATAAGGTTATGGATGTCATTTACTATGTACAAAGTTGTACCCTATCTCCTAAAGTTCATTGACAAAGATTGTGCTAACATGAAGATTCCTACTTTGAGAAAAGAGTTTGTTGTTGTTATACATGAAGTTGTGAATGAAGTTTCTGATGTAGTAAATATTGTATTCATTGTTTCCTAAGGAAAAGCATTACTTTAGTTTTGAAAGAAAGATTCAAGTTGTCCAAGGCACTAGAGTTTGCAAAAAATAAAATCAGGAGAGTGCTCTGCATTTGAAGGTGCAACCTTGTGGCTTGGGAGTTTGTCAAAGACAGGTGTGAAGGTTGTATCTTCCTAATTTTAGAGCTTGAAGATTAATACAAAAGTTTTTAGAGCTCACAGAGTGAAGATAGTTGCTCAGAGTTGTTGTAGTCAGGATGTGTCTGGGAAATGCTCTGCATTTCTCTGCTATTGAAGTTGAGGTCCTACAGTTTGAATATTGATCATTTATAGATGAGAAGATGATAAAATTTAAGTTTCAGTTGCTAAGGTGTACCACAGAGGTTCTCTGGGGTCAACAGAATAAAGACACACCTTACTGCTGACTAGGGTTGTCTGGAGGAGAAAGCATAAGCCACCACATTTCACCACAGTTTATCTTTTCGCTTTGATGTTTAGAGGATGAATTCAAACACTTAGATGGATGATTCAATTTAGGTTTTAGGTGTTGAAGTGCACCACAAGCTGGTTTTTCAATGCTCTATCTCAAGTTTGTGTGTTCAGTGTTCATTTGTGATACCAAACTCTATTTTTGATTGTTTGTGCTAGAAAGAAAAGATATATTTTAGAAGGATTGGTTGAGAAGGTTTGTGTAAGTCTTATGTTGCTTGTGTAATGATCTGCATGATGTTAATTGATCCATCTAGTACCACTTTAGGTCTGGAGCTATTGTGTGGAGGAATAAGTGTTTGTTGGGCCGACTTCATGTGTTTTTAATGTTCCTGCCAAATGATTTGAAGTGTGCACCTGCTTGGAAGAATGTGCTAATGAAGAATAGGTCTTGATTATCACTTGGATTGAACCACATTGTTTTTCTACACCTTTTGGATGTTGACTTGATGTGGCCTTGCACATTTCATGAATACACATTTCATCTTGGCTGACATGGGAGAAGGATTTTGCAATGTGTGGAAGATATAAATGAAAGATCTTGTTTGTTAAGGAAGGTATGAGTGTGAGAGTGTGCAAGGATGGGAGAACAAATGTGAGTATGTGAAGGTGTGTTGGAGGTAGAAGTGTTCACTGTGTAGAGAAAGTGAAGTTTTGTGACAAAGTGAAGTGTGTGGATGGTGTGGAGGTGTTTTGTTCAGTAAGATCTATTGAATATAATGTTTAGAGGTTGTAGACTCATTCTGTAAGTGCCATTGCATTGTATTTTAGGGAGTTGCAGCTTTCTTTGGGTTGTATCCCATAAATAATATTGTAATCCTATTTTATCTTTATTTGTGAGGCTGTATTTGGATAGTAGATCCAATCAGCTTGCTCACCATGGTTTTTCCCTTCTTGGGTTTTCTACATAAATCTGGTGTTGTGGCTATGTGCTTATGTGTTGTGCTTTAATTGGTTTAATTTACCAATCTTCTGGTTAAAACAGTTAGAAGTTTTGATTGTTAATGTTAAACTGGAATGAGTTTTGATATATACTGATTCACCCCCCTCTCAGTATATCCTTGTGTTCTAACAAGCCATGCATGACTAGTCAAGGATGAAGATACAATGATAAGAGAGAAAACCACAATAGACCCAAAACCAATAATGCCAAAAGAATAACAATAGTGGCTCTTCAAGTTTGAGAGCCTACGCATGAATAAGCTTAATCAATGCATGTATTATGAGGCACCAAAGACCTGGTTAACAAGTACACCAGCTTAAAACTAATGGTCATTAACTTCTTCTACCACCACCTTTGAAGTGGCTAATAAATGAACAATCCTTAACTTATGCCATGAAATTCATTCAAAGGGTTGGCATATGAAATATTTAATATAGATAGGCATTATCCATTCCTATTTATATTAATTATTTCATATGAAAATATTATCACCAAATATAAATAAACATGTATAATATGCATAATACATGATATTCTAATTAAATGTGTGTGTCTATATATATATATAGATCACCCAAAATTGACTTGGTAATATATAATACAACTTGAGATATAAAATAATTTGAATTTAGAGACTTACCATATATATAACTACTAAACTAAGATAGAAATAGGATAAAATCAACTAGACACACATAAATTATATCAATCAAACAAATGATAATGCATGGATAGAACCAACAATATTTATGAAGACACTAGGATAAATAGTCAACCCATAATTATGTGGTCAACAACACAGGATGACCTATATCTTTCACCATACTAGGGGCCCTTTCTTTAACTAGTATATTCATGTGGTTGTGGTGTAGCTACCAAGAAAACCAAAATTCCTTTATTAGAACCTAATTGAGTTAATGCAAAAATAATTAATTAAATCACTAGAAAATCTGTAGTTGTTTCCCCATGTCAAGGGATATTGCAAGCTATCACAAACATATGTTAAATAATAAATTTGCATCAAATGAAATCAAACTATTAAATTAGATGAAGTGTAATCAACTAAGTTAGGGAAGGCCCATAACATTAAGTCTAGCACATAGCTAGGACCAACATTTTTCACAAAGGAGTAGTTGAGAAATAAATGACTAGTTAATTATTTATTTAAATTATGGTAGAGAACACATGGTGAGGGGCCTTCACTTCCCAATCATCTAATCATGTTCCCTTGTTGGTAATAGAAGAAACCTAAGACAACATTTATCATTATGGACTAAGAATGCAAATGCTCATTGAGCAATGTAATATAGAGAATATATTAAATATTTGTGGGAAAAGCATTTAATAATTAGGAGAGATGTGAAATAATAATTAATATAAATAGGACAATCTTTCCATTATATAACCACACCTCCTATGCTTATCACATAGAATTAAATATTTTTCCATACCACATTGATTAATGTGCATATGCATCCTAAGTTCATAATCATAAATGGTGCCTTAGCTTGCTCCTAGTGCCAAGACCCCCTTATGAATTTTTACATGAATAGCCATCCAAATAAAAGTGTGATTTTACAAGGTAAGGCTTGTTCCAACAAGTCTTGGTAGGCTAGTTTGATCTAGTAAGGTGATTCATGATCACCAAATAAGCCAATTTGATAGAATAGTTACTAAATTTAGAGCAATCTCAATCCTTAGGACTATAGTTAATGACATGCCTATCAAAAATTCTTGATGAAAATACTTTTGGTGATCCAAAAGACTAAATAAAGAGAAATATTTCCATTTGGAAAAATTCTAATAATAGAATTTGCATACCCTACAACTTCCTTATTACAATTTTATGTCCATTTTATCCCCTAGCTCATGTGTATGCATCTTGTGTTGTTTTGATCCCTTTTGCCTAGCCTATCTCCCATATCCATCCATATACCCATTTCCCATGTTGATCCCATGGCCTTGTTTAGAGTTCCTATGTGTTCCCTTTCATTTATTTTTTATCCATCCCATGTCCTAATCCCACATTTAATTTTTCATTGATTTACTCCCATTTACCCTCTTGTTAAACCTTTACATATTGTTCCTAGCCCCATCCTATGTGTAAACCTCAACTTTACCCATTCTAAATCCTACCTTAATGAACACAAAATTAATGAGGACACCCACCACTAGATGGCCCCATTCAAGCTTAAGGTCCCTTATGAAATTGATCTTAAATTTAATTCACAAACAATGTCCACAGTTTGCCACCTGTGGCCTTGACTTTTCATTCTCCTACCATAATTTTTGAATGCAAGATAATTCATTGGTAGGGCTTCCCACCTACTAATCTCTCATCTTCAAAATCCGAAAGCAAGCTCTTGAAAATGGATCACCTTTGCCTCGTTTCTATATAGAGAAAGGGAAATTTTGAGTTGTCTGCATAATTTTAGCTACTTTTGCTCATGGATGACACCCCAAAACTACTTCAAAAATTCCAAGGGTGAGCTATCTTCATTCCCAAATTATTATACAATTTTATTATTCTATTGTAAATGTTGCAACATGATTTTTGAGACTAGGTGGTTAATTTCCAAGGATTTCAACAAGGTGAGCAATTTCCATTTGTGGTTTTTATTTAAAATAAAGGTATTTATTTGAGTTTTTTTTATTTTCCTCTTTATATCTCTCCTTGACACCCTTTTAATCCTTCAACATCCATTTCTATTAGCCTCTTAATCCATTTTTCCATCTCCACATCTCACCATTTTCATTGTTCAAGAATTTACTTTAGTGTTTAAAAATTTTCATTTGGTTTTTCCAAATATGCCATCAAACTACTTTTTACTTCATATTTTTAGACCTTCACATCACCCTCTTTCATTTTCCTAAACCCATCATGGAGTCATTTCACCATTTTAGTATGTTTCCCATAAACCCTTTGTGAATGCAAGCCATTTGATGACACCTTTTAGAGTTGGAAGCCATTACTATGTCAAACCCTTTGTAGAGTGCTTTAGACTCAAGGTTTCCCATTTCTATATTAGTCCTCTTTAACACCCCAAAACCCTTTATGAGTTAACCAAAACCTTGTTTCCAAAACTATTCTCCCACCCCACTAGCTTTGTTGAGTTTCCATGTGTCATTTGTCATCATCCTAGATGTTTTAATGGTTATGCTTTGATTCAAAATAATTTATTTGCATAGGTTATATTTATGACCTATTATTTATTAGTATTTCAATGTGTATTCATGCTTGAAAGCCCACAAGGGGAATGACTAAGGTAAACTTAGACTCTTTAACCTTTATTTTTGTAGGGTTCCCATTCATGAAAGTGTGCTTGTAGGTTAGTTTCAAGAGATTCTACAAAGTTTTAGAAAAATTTAAAGTATCAAAGTATTGTTGGGATAAGTTTCCATTAACTTGCAATCCTAATGAATTCATGTGTCTCCAAAGTTTTTGGAATGTGTTCCCCAACACATAAGGACTTTGAGAGATTAATTATTATTCAATTATATCACTTGGCTTATTGTAATCAACTCCTAATTGATAGGGTCAAACTTGGGCATCCACTTTTGGAGTGGGGTCCATGAAGACTTGTTGACAACTCCTTGAAGTCTATTTTGAGAGTTTGACAACTCCTAGTGAGTGGGAGTTAACTTTGGCGCCCACTTTTGGAGGTGTCTTATATTTAGACTTGGAGTTTGCTTTTTTATGTACATGAGTGGATATTGTTGATACACTTTGCATGGATATAATGTTGGAGTTAACGATGGAGTTAGAGATGCATGATGTTTGCATGAACATGATATAGCAATTAATAGTGGATTCAGAGGTGCATGATATTTGCATGAATATGATGTGGCAGTTAACAGTGAAGTTAGAGTTACATGTTACTTGCATGGACTTGCATGTTGCTTATATGGATTTGCATGTTGTTGCATGTCACTTATATGAACTTGCATGTGCTTGCATGTTGTTTCATGTTACTTGCATGGACCTGCATGGACCTGCATGTTGTTTCATGTTGATTATATGGACTTGCATGTTGTTGCATGTTGCTTCTATGGACTTGCATGTGATTGCATGTTGCTCCTATGGACTTACATGTGCTTGTTTGTTGTTGCATGTCAGTTTTGAGAGGTTTCTTGCATACCACTCCAACTCTAGAAACTTGTAGGATGGTACATCTCAGTGTTTTAGATAATGGGTATCAGTTACATGTTGAATCAGGTGTTTGCATGTCACTTGCATGTACAGAACAAGGTAATTCAGAATAACATTGGGGACATCAATCTTGCATGTTGTTTACATGAGATTGGTGTGTGTTGATCACTTCAGTTGACTGAAAGAGATTGGGCAAACTTGGATGCCCAATCTTGGGACTTTCAGTTGTTGCTTTTATTTGAAAATGTATTTGATGTTGGCTAAGTTTACTTGGGCAAATTTGGGCGTCCACATCCAGGATAGATAGTTAACATGAATCTTGACTTTGTTTGACTTCAGCCTTCTCTATTTGGAGTGCTTGGTTTTGCATGAGGATTTGTTCTCATGTTATCAAATTACAATTGATTGTAATTTGAGTTTTAAGCTTTCCAATTAAGAAGCTTTTGTATTAATTAAAAACCCCATACATTTTCTAGAGAGTTGTTTTGTAAAAGACTTAGAAGAAAAAGAAATAAGCTTTTTAAAGTTTTTATAGGTTTGAAGATTGAAGAAGCTTTTGAAGTGCATCAAGGAATTGAAGGATTTCAGTATTGAATGTATTCTTTCACAAGAGATTTAATACAAGCATAAACACCTTGTTGGCAAGAGACACTGTGTGGCTTCATGTATGTTGTCATTGATGGCAACAAAGTCTATCCCACACATCCACAGTACATAGTATGCCTATACTGGAAGTCAGATTGAAGATTGTTTTGGTCTGGTGAACAAGAATAGAGTATGCAACAAGGTCTGACAATCAGGTCTGGATCTCTCAGATGGTGTAACTTAGCAAGTTGTGGACTTGGATAAGTTAAGAGGTGTATCATGACTACTATATTCTAGAGATTTAGCCCCCGGTGATAAAGCATGAAAAAGATATGAGCATCTGAGTGTTGGGTTACAGACAGGCAGAGCAGACAAAGAAAGAACTGACCGATAGAGCATCAGACTTCAATCCAGATGAGTAAAAGGTGTTGATCAAGCAATTTGGGAAATTATACATTGTTGGCCAACATGATTAAAGACTTCTATGCCCATGTTTTTGATACGCATCACAAATCAAGCATGGATTCAACTGATAGATTAGTAACTTGTAAATATCTTGAGTGTTCCTGTTGTTGACTAGAAAGTTGATGAAATCCTTGATGCGGATATATATACCAGATTGATTTTAGTATGTAGGTGTGTGGTGAAATAGAGTGTGAAGAAAAGTAGGGGTAAGTGTGAAAGAAGCAATTCAAATATGGTATGTAACAGAGCAACAATATTAAAGCAGAGGAAGAATGAAGTGCATCATATTAGTGTATTGTGCCTAACCGGAACTGAATTCTAGCATGTGTGGATGCTTCTCATCAGTTCAAACACCTGATTACTTTCTATAAGTTTTGTAGACAATGAGTCTCTTGTAGGTAGTGTGCTTCTTGTGAGCAGTGTGCTCAGGCAGTGAGCCCTAATTGGCAAGTGCCATTTTGTACTCCTTTATTCTTTTAACAGAGAATACAATCTTGGGTTAGTCACCCCGTGGTTTTTCCCTTAACCAAGTTTTCCATGTTAAAATCTCGGTGTCTTATGTGTTAATGTGTTTCTGCTTTGAATTATTGCTTTATGCTTTTATGATTGATTTATTATCATGCTGTTGAATTCAAGAAGGAATTAAGTGTTTAAAGAAAAGAAAGTTTGGGACAACTGATTCACCCCCCCTCTCAGTTGTCTATCTTAAACCAACACACCTTTGGTGTGGAGTTTTTTTTCCCATAGGTGTTTCTCCACATAAATACTTGTCTTCTTCTTGCAAGCTATTTTCTTCTACTACATTGATTAAATTGGAGAAATACTCTAACATCTAAATTGAAAGAAATTTTTAGATTTACACATGCTATTAATTTCAAATTTGAAAACATTTTAAAGTTACATAGCTGCAACTTTACCTTGTTCTCTCTCCCTTTTTTCAACAAGTATTTCTTAATTTTTTTGATCAATCCCTCATAGAAGTTGCAGAGCTCTGTTTGACATATACAAGGCCACTTGAGACAATCAAGGCCACCCTATTGGCTGCTAGGAGCAGTTAAGGCTACCCTAAAGGCTATTGATTATTGATTTTAAGGCATATTTTGATGATTTTTCATGCTAGTTTGCTACCAAAGATTTATATTAGGCCTAGGAACCCATCCATGCTAAAAAATAGGAATTTATTAGGTCAAATTAGTCTAATTTTCTTAACTTATCTCATTTTTGTCAATGAATCAAGATTATAGTCCTAAGTGTTGAGATTAATTGGTTAAAGAATTGGGTTCTCATTGTGGAGAACCAAGTTAAAATCCCCATAGGGACATATAATGTGGAATTCCAAGTGGTGACTCTTGGTCTTCCATAGTTGGCTTCTAATGTGAATGTGGTTTCTATATAAAATGGATTTCTAATTAGTGACTCTTCGTCTTCCATAGGTGATTTGTAGTGTGTGTTCTCACACGGATCTTATATTAATCTCTAACAATTTCTCACAAGAGCTTGTATTGATCTCACATCAATGCTTGTATGAGCAATATATTTGTAAATGATATTCAAGATTTAAAAAAATGAATTATGACCAGTAGGTTTTTAGATCATTTCCATGTCTCCTTTATAGATCAGGACTTCAAACCTCTTGGGTTGCTTCCTCATTATGTTACTAGTAATCCCTATTAGTTTTAGATCATTGCCATTCAGTTTACTATGTGAAACCTTTCCAACTCTTTAACTTGCATGCACTTTGTTATTCATGTTTACTAGGATCTCTTAAGTTTTACTATCAATTACATGCCTTTTGTTAGTCACTAATACGTGAGCACTTCTAAGAAGCTAAGATACTCTATCAATGGGATCCCTAACAAGTGTCAAGTTTGTACTTGCTATCTGGTCAAGGCTATGTTGGAATATAATGAATCACTGGGAGGGGGGTGAATCAGCGATCTAATAAAAATAAATTTACTAATTCTTTGAATTCTTGTAAACACTATTATGTTAGAACATCAAAGCACTTATAAAACCAAAGAACCACACCAAACACACCATAACATAAGGATGTATGTGGAAAACCCTAAAAAGGGAAAAACCACTGTGTGAAGAGTTGATTGGGTTTATTTGACCAATTCAACCTCATAAAAAATTCACCATTAGGTCTCACTAACCAAAATCTCACTAATTACATTTTTACATATGGATTTAGGAGCACCAACTCCAAACACTTAGGAGTACCAACTCTAATCAAATTAGGAGCACCAACTCCAATCACAAAACAAGTAAACATATAGAGTACTACTTTGTTTACAATAACACCAAAGGTTACAGATGGATTCTGTAACTCTCTCACTCAATCACCTCTATGTGAAGATATTCAAAAATAGTAACACACTCTTCCTTTAATAATTATTCAAAGAATGATTCTTCAAAAACATCATCCACCCAACACAAAAATGCACTACTTTATTTACACTGAAATCACATATCCAAATAATGCTTCTACTTACTTACCACTTTGCTTTATTTACTCTATCTACATACATAACTGGACTTCCCCTTTTCTTCACCCACTAATGCAAATAGTATGTCTTCAAAACTCCATTAACAAGAGCACAAAAAGAATGGACTCTATTTTCTCTAGCATCAAAACACATGTATGACTGCTACAACAAATATGCACTCACTCATTTATCTGATGTACCTCTCAGTCAATATGTACACATCAAAATCCCCTTAACAATCACATTTCTTAAATGATTTTGCAACCATTTTGTCAGCAAGCTCTACACAAAAAAAGACTATCCATTTATTATTACCTTTGACTCCTCAAAAACATGGGACTCATAACCACACTTTGGTTTGAAATTGACAAACCAAAGCTTTCATAATCAGTTGCAAAAACTGACTATAACTACTACAAAAGGAGAATACGAGCATTTTCTCATCAAATGTCTTACACCTGCAGATGTCCATTAGAGTTTGAACATAGTTTCAACGTCTCTCACCATTGATCACATTCTTCGTACCCTCAATAGGTTGAATATTCACCATCAATTCTACCTTCCTGCCTTTTCACAAAGTATGGTCAGGAGAGGCTAGTCCCAACTAGGTTGAGGGGTTGGTCACCACATGATCTCCACCCCACAAGGTTGTCACTTAAGTGACTAGTAACCGATAGTAACAAGTCAACATCAAAATAGAAATAAAAGAAATCCATCATAAAGTAAATAAAAGGTAACTTTGCTTAGAGGTCTTTTAGGGGTTTTTAGGAGATCTTAAGATTTTAGAAAATCATTAGGGTTTTATGATTTTGGGATTTTTTGGATTTTGATCCTCAACATCTGTCAAACCTAACCAAGAACCAATACATTGAAAAACTCAATTGCAAAGAATAAAGACATAGAAGCAACCCTGATGATAAACCTATTTTGTGACTTGCTTTCTAGGGTTTTAGGGATAATCTTCAACATATTTCAAACCCTAATCTACCATTAGGAAACATTGACTTGTGATTTGATCCAAGCTTCCAAAATAACTTATGTTAGAGAATAAACTAGGTGAACTCACAAGATTGACATGATTCCTTTTGAGCTTGAAATAAAGGAAAGGAACTTTGCTCTTAAGAGTTTTAGGACCTTAGAACTTAGGACCACAAATATTGTCAAAACCCTAATATGTCATTAAAGAAAAAAATGAACCTTCTCTTCTGCAAACAGTCTCTATCATCTTATAGAGTTCATCTATATGATGACTGCTCTGGCATCCTAGACTGATCACATGTACTGCTCTGTATCACATATACTACTTTGTGATGCCATAATTCAATATTGAAGCCTATCATAAAACACTGTCACTTCTACTATCACTTTTCTAAACAATCATATTGCATTTCTCCATCAGCCATTGAGAAAATGATGCAAATAATAATCAAACAGAGAGATACAAACAAGTATCTTGACTGATACAAACAAGTATCCATTGTTACAAAAAAAATTGTCACTCAAGAATGCAAACCCTGATACTATCATCTCACTCAAGAATGCAAACATTGACACTATCACACCTACTGCTTTACTATCCCTTTGACATCAATGGCTACATGTTCAAATTTAAACCCTTCTTTATTTCTTTGACATCAATGACAACATCACTCAACATGCTACCCTTGGACAATGTAGTCATGGTAGCTAGATCAAGACTATTCAATGCTATCAGGTAGGATCTTTTGCATATGGTGGCCTTGTCCTTTAGGTCTAATCATTTCCAAATTTCACAAGTAGCTTTAGGACCTAATTTTGAACATTTCCTATTAGGATCACTTCTCTATATAGGTTCATATAAACTAATTTATTTATTAAGTTTTATTTCCAACACAATCAATTTCACTGCTTGTTGATTTCAAAGTCATGCATGTTCCTATTTTACATAATTTGTGTAGTTTTTAGTCTAGTTGATAGCTTTGGCTCATGTGGTTATAAATTATAGTTAGGCTAGTTGGAGATAGATGTAGGTAACTTTAATTTGCACATTATTTGCATGCACAACCACACTTAGGAAGAACCTAACCCTAAATTTGCATATTTCTAAAAAGGTCCATCTTTAAGGTTCTTTCACAAAGCCTTTCCTAATTCTAAATTGATGACCAAGTAGTCAAATAATTTTAAACCTCACAAGGCTAATAAAATGTCTCTTCACACTTAGATCTCATCTTGTTAAACAAGTGAGCAATGCCCATTCCACATATCTTCTAAAAAATTAGCAACTTTACCATTTTGAATCTCCCAAGATCGATGATTTATGATGATATGGAAATAATTCAACATAAATTTCTAGATGTGGGACCTTTTGATGTATCAATAATGGTGAAAATTCATTAGGGATCATCTATGTCCAAATATTTCTATAGAATTGTTCTCCTTTTATCCTAAGATTAGGTGAAGATTCCCCAAACTAATTTAGCACCAAGAGCTAGATTGTGTTTCTCTAATACCATAAATTCCATTCTACAGTCTTCCTTTCACTTTCACACCTTTTCATAAGATTTGAAGGTGATCTTATTCTTATATATCTTCATTTCCTTGCTAGAGAAAAAACCTCATAATCTTTTCTAAATTTTCAATGATTCCACCTAGAGTCTTGGTGCAAGAGGGTTCTCATACCCTCTACCAAACACACAACTGTTTCACACACATTCACAATATCAAGACTCACAACCAAATACACATTGATATGGGAAATACTCTGCCCCAAAACAAAATATAATTGTAGCTAATGAAATTGATTTTTAGTAATTCAAATCCACAAGAAATTTGTATACAAACTTACAAGAAATGACCTTCAATGGCCTTCTCGGCTATGCAAGATAATCTACTCACCACTTTGCTTCTGCATAGATCTTCCTCCCAGCACTCTAGTATTCCCTTCGATATTGCTCTAATTCTGTTTGCTGATCTAATTTCTTTATTTCTACCTCCTTTGTATATTTTGATCTTCAACCTGCTCTTTTTACTACATTCTATGCTTTACTCAGCAGAAGTTTGTGTCACATACATAATAAATTATCTTTATCTACCCCCAACAACCATACTTCTCCTTTATTTTCTGTTCTATGCCATCATTCCAAGCAAATTCTCTTATGTCTGTAATGCAACTCTGTTCATTTTCATAGTCCATATGACAGTGAACTTCCCACTTAGATTTTCCTTTTTGGTAGCAAATGGGGCGATCCCTCTTTAGCAAAATTAGTGCTCTCTCAATTTCTTTTGGCAGAATTTTTTTTTACAAATGCCATCATTTTGGTTTTATATTTCTCTGAGTGCAAGAATTGAGAAGTCTCAAGTCTTTTCAACTTCAATTGGGCGATGCCTTGAAAGACAATTCAAAAGACTTTAAATCTTAATATGATTTTCATCCCACTTTTGTTGTTGGATGCTCCATCAGTCATTTTTTATTTCTTTTCTATCTCAAAATAAAAGAAATGCATTATTTTAATGCCTCCTCCAAACCCCTCTTCACATATTAAAAAAATAATCATTTCAAGGCTTCCTCCCAAGAATTTGGTATTAAAATCTACTTTTATATTTAGTGCTTTATCTCTCTCCATTTGGCATTTTTCTTATTATTCCAATCAGATTTTGATGTCCATTTGATAAGGAACAGATTTCATTAATTAATAACTGCCAATTTCTAAGTTTGGCGCTATGGTTTGGAACATCTATATGAAGAATTACTTGTGCATATCCTTCAATTATTTTGCCTATTTTGAGGTCCAGAAAACTCATGCAATTTGTAAAAAAATTAAAACTTTGAACATAAACTTGAATTTCAAACCTTGAATAAAATCCTCCACGTGACAAGAGAAAAGTGAAATTCGACGACTGCGACAATGTCAAAATCGGGTGCCTGCAGGTGGAAAAATTCAAACTTCTCAGAATTGAATGGAAATTGGTGAGTAGGCTCGAAATGAAATCCCAAGGTCCCCTTCAAAAGGATTTTGATCCAAACCTCCAGAATTAGGAGATATTAAAATTTCCGTAAATCGACAACACACCTTCGGCATTAAACACACAAATTTCAGACATTAATTTCTCTCAAATGGTGAGAGATATGACTTTGATTCTTTTTGTACTTTCAAGATGGTACCTCCAAGAATGCCCCTGCAAAAGGATTCTACTCTAGCTCTTACAGATCTTTGAGAATAAATTTCACAAAACTGCCTATGGAGTGTCAAAACTACGAACCAACGAAAGTTTGATTCTTGCAATTCTGTGCCGAATTTAAAGTTCTGTGATGCCGAGAGATGCCAATGACTACCAAATCACAACAAAAATAAAACCCAAACCTCAAACTCTTTTTTTGGTTGATGTTGATTGCCAGTCCGCCTAGATGCTCTTGTATTAGACACACCAGGTAGGAAGTTTGTGAGCATACACTCATAAACATGGAGTTGAGTAGTAGAACTACTCTCCCATGTTGTAAACAATCTGTAGTGAACTCCATCACTTTGATATGTGTACAAAAGTTATTTATTTTTTCTCCTCTTCCGGCATCTTGCCGGAACAAGTGTCATCTTCCTCCGATAATTCTGCACCCTCTTCCTCCTTCCTCTCGTGGACTTGTATCCACCATGTACCATCCTACTCCTACAATGATTCTCTCCATTCCTATCCTCCTTTGTGGGATTCAATCCACCATCATCATCCGACCACCTCCACCAAACAATCTCACTACTCCTCTCCTCTTCCGTGGGTTTTGACCCACCAAAATCTGACCACCTCCACCAAATTCCCTCATCATACACATCACAATCTGCAGCATTTACATACAAATCTGCCCTTACATCTTCATGGAAATCAACAATTCCCATTTTCTCTCCTCCACACTCCTCAACCCTCAACATTACAAATGAATGTAAAATAATATCATCAAAAAATGCAAACAAATTTACCTCTTTCTTTAGATCACTGTAGTGTTTCCTTCATCAACTTCAGTTGCAACCTTCATCCACTCATCTTTTGTTATGGGGTTTTTATCTACCCCATATACTCTCATTATCATCCTCATGTCTTCAACTGTTGTACCAAGTTTTCCAACTATAACATCTTCAATAACTTCTTCACATAAACATGTTGCATACAAATCTACATCTTCATTTGTTTTCATCCCATCATTTTGTAACTCCTTATCCACCTTAGCAACAAACAAATCCCCATCAATTTCCTTTTCATACAATTTAGAAAGATTAGAAATTACCTCTTCACTCTTAGCTGCCCCATTTACCTCCTTCAAGTGCTCACTCAAATAGAACAATCCTTCTGTCTTCTCACTTCCTTCTTCAAGCAAATTATGCTCCTCTTCAATAATCAAATCTACAACATCCTCATAGAAATGGAAATATTCCATGTATCTACCTCCTTCTTGTCCCTTATCTTCTACTATATTCATCATTTGAAACAAATCAAATTCAAAATTATCAATTTGTACCTTATTTCTTTTCACTATTCCAATTTCTTTGCCTGCATTTTCTACTACACCATTCAGCTCTTCATGGTCTCCTATCCAATCTCCCTCTAACATCTAGTTTATTTTCTTCATCTCCTCTTTCCATAGGAGATCATTCTCTTCTTCATCCACTTGCTTGTCAAACCTAGGGTGGCCTTCCAACTTTGTGATTTTTGCCTCTACATCTATTGCAACTTTCTTCTCCTTAGTTGCAAGTTTTTTTTCCTTCCGCTTCTATCTTCATATCCTCTAAATGATCTATTGTTGTTGTTGCTATATCAATTTCATCTTCTTCATCTATGTCTTTCAAAAGACATACCTCTACTGCAATCTCTAATGCTTCCACTCTTTTCATTCCTTCATAAATGATCTCTTCTTCAAATCGTTGTCTCACATAGTTCATGCCCTTCCATGGGTCCTTCTCTGCTGTACTTTCATGTTTTACCTCTTCTTTTCTTTCAAAATAGCATGCTACAACATAATGCTTTTTCTTCTTCCACTCTTTTCTCTCCTTGTCTCTTCTCTTTTTTGATTTTCTTTCAATTTGTAATGTATGGGCTACTCCCATATGTTCTTCCCATGCCCCTTCTACCAAAGGGCTGCAACTCTTCTTCTTCTTCTCCTTTGCAACCTTGGTTGTAATTTCCTCTCTTCCCTCTCGATCCTTTTGCACAAGGATCTCTTCTTGTTTTTCTTTATCTGCTGTCACTTCTTTAGTTTTCTTTTCATCCTTCTCTTTCATTTTCTCAATCACTGTTGAACACAATTCTTTATCTTCATCCTTTTCTTTCATGCCTTTTTCATGACATGTCTTCACTGCAAATTCATCCCTCTTATATTTATCATGTTGCATAGCTTCCAAATGGTCACATTTCTCCAACAACCTGTCAATCCTCTCAATCTTTTCAGTCATCTCTCTAAGGAATTCCTTCCTTTTGTACCTTCTCCATCCATCCCATATGACTGGCTTCCACACATGTATCTTCATCCTACTCACTGCTGCAATCTTCTACATCCACTTTCACTTACCCTGCAACCTACAAGGATACCTCTTCCGTGGTTACTAGCTCTCACTGCTCAAGACTTCCCTCTCATACCTACAACAACTCACACAAGCCCTTCTCTACCGTTACCTCTACCCACATGTCCTAGTGTATCCTCTACACTCTTAGGACCTTCAGGCTCTGATACCACTTGGTGCAAGAGGGTTCTCATACCCTCTGCCAAACACACAACTCTTTCACACACATTCACACTATCAAGAATCACAACCAAGTACACATTGATATGGGCAATACTCTACCCCAAAACAAAATATCATTGCAACTAATGAAATTGATTTTTATTAATTCAAATCCACCAGAAATTTGTATACAAACTTATAAGAAATGTCCTTTAATGGCCTTCTCATCTATGTAGGACAATCTACTCACCACTTTGCTTCTACATAGATCTTCCTCCCAGCACTCCAATACTCCCTTCGATACTGCTCTGATTTAGTTTTCTGATCCAATTGCTTTATTTCTACCTCCTCTGTATATTTTGATCTTCAACCTACTCTTTTTGCTGCATTCTATGCTTTACTCAATAGAGGTTTGTGTCATAGATACAATAAAAACTCTTTATCTACCCCCAATAACCATAGTTCTCCTTTATTTTTTGTTCTATGCCATCATTCCAAACAATTCTCTTCTATCTGTAATGCAGCTATGTTGATTTTCATTCCAATCCATATGGCAGTGAACTTCCCACTTAGATTTTCCTTTTTGGTAGCAAATGGGGCGATCCCTCTTTAGCACAATTAATGCTCTCTTAATTTCTTCTAGCAGCAAAACTATTTACAAATTCCATCATTTTGGTTTTATATTGCTCTTAGTGCAAGAATTGAGAAGTCTCAAGTCTTTTCAACTTCAACTTCAACTGGGCGATGCCTTCAAAGGCCATTCAAAAGACTTTAAATCTTAATATGATTTTCATCCTACTTTTGTTGTTGGATGCTCCATCATTCATTTTTTATTTCTTTTCTATCTCAAAATAAAAGAACTACATTATTTTAATGTCTCCTCCAAACCCCTCTTCACATATAAAAAAATGAATCCTTTCAATACTTCCTCCCAAGAATTTGGCATTAAAATCTGCTTTTATATTTGGCACTTTATCTCTCTCCATTTGACATTTTTATTATTATTCCAATCACATTTTTATGTCCATTTGATAAGGAACATATTTTATTAATTAATAACTACCAATTTCTAAGTTTGGCACTATGGTTTGGAACAACCATATGAAGAATTACTTGTGCATATCCTTCAATTATTTTGCCTATTTTGAGGTCTAGAACACTCATGCAATTTGTAAACAAGTTACAACTTGGAACATAAAATTGAATTTTAAACCTTGAATAAAATTCTCCATGTGACGAGCAAGAAGTGAAATTTGATGACTACGACAATGCCAAAATTGGGTGCTCGCAAGTGAAAGAATTCAAACTTCTCAGAATTGAACAAAAATTAGTGAGTAGGCTTGAAATGACATCCCAAGGTCCCCTGCAAAAGGATTTTGATCCAAACTTCCAGAATTAGGAGATATTAAAATTTCTATAAATTGACAACACACCTTCGGCATTAAAGACTCAAATTTCTGGCATTAATTTCTCTCAAATTGTGAGAGATGTGACTTTGATTTTTTTTCACTTTCAAGATGGTACCTCTAAGAATGCCCCTAAAACATGATTCTACTCTAGCTTGTATAGATCTTTGAAAATAAATTTCACAAAATTGCATGTGGAGTGTCGAAACTGCGAACCGATGAAAGTTTGATTCTTGCAATTATGTGCTGACTTTAAAGTTCTGTGATGCTGAGAGATGCCAATGAATACCAAATCACAACAAAAATGAAACCCAAACCTCAAACTCTATTTTTGGTTGATGCTGATCACCAGTCTGCTCTGATGCTCCTACATCAAGTCTACAAATAAAACATGAGGTAAATATGTAGAGTGACCAGGAATAATTCAATCAAAAGAATGTGTTGAGTCAAACCACTTCCTTTCTAAGAGCTTAATCTATCTTGAAAAGAGTCCACCAATTGATGTGAAAGGATGGAATGAATAACACCAACAAAGAGAGGAACTCCCAAGTGTTTACTTGGCAAAGAACCAATGTGAAAGTCAAGTCCCTTAATAATTTAAACCTACAAATGATAAGGAGTATTAAGAAAAATTACTAGATTTTACCTTCATTGACAATTTGGTTCAAATTCTTTGAATAAGACTCTTAACTTTCCTTGAGGTGGGACAACTTCTTTATACTAGCTTCACCAAACAAGAGAATGTCATTGGGAACTATTGATGAGTGATGGGATTCATATTTTCAATGGCTCTGATTCCAACCAATCTTTCTATCTAGCATGGAGGCTTAAATAAATCATCCAGGAGATCCTACCATTAATATGAAGAGAAAAGGTCACAAGGAATATTATTTGCCCCTTGTCGTCTCAAATAAATTGTTCAATCTTCCATTAACCAAGATGGAGAGACATGGACTAGAAATATAATTAAAGATCCATCCCACCAAGCTAAGAAGAAATGATAAGTTTTTATAATCTTTGTTATAAAGTTCTAATTCACTCAATCACCTTGTAATGTTGAATATTGCATAATGTACAATTATCAAATTATGTTTTACACTTTATTTAACATCCATCTCCTTAGTACATGTTTTAGTGTACATTGAATTGATAACCTTAGCTTTTATCTCTCACCAATTTTTAATTATTTATAATTAATTTTCTTATACTCTATTTTTAATAATTTTATGGCATTAATTTTGATGATTATTCCTAGATGACATCCTAATCATGCATATGTCTACATAACCATGATTTCATATTAATTGCTCAAAAAATGAAAATGTGTCTTCACCCACCTTTTTGATTGTTGAACTTATTTATAATGCCTTTCTTGTTAGCTATAGGTCTATATCCAAAAATATGAACATTCCTCTCCCTTCCTAACCTCTTTGAAATCTCTCTTTTTGAAAAAACTAATGGAATCTTGAACTCTCTCTTTGGTTGCAATTTCTCTCTTTTAGCCTAGTTATCATATTTCTTCTCTTCTCACCATGCATGCATACTAGCATACCAATTCCTTTCTTACATGCAAGTTGGTTATTTCCATCATTTCATTGATTTATAATAATATGTATTATAAGATTTTTAAGATATTTCCTCTTTCATAATTTAGTGTTTATTGTATTGTGTTCTTTATTTCTTTGTGGCAGTGAGGAAACCCTCTTAAATTGCTTTCTATCCCATTGAATATTCTTCAACCATAGTCTCTGTTTGGACCTGCATTTTGATGCATGCCTTGGCCCTTGGTGTTTTTCTTCTAGGCCTGATAAAACCCTTGTAAAACCCTAAAGCCTAGTGCCTTGTTGCATTTTCCTTGGTTGCCTCTTGTTTTAATTCTCTGTTGATTACCTACAGTCCATTCCTGGTCATTCAAGTTATCATTTAAGTCCCCCTTTGCCATCGGTTTACCGGCCCTTGCACCTGGGATTATCTTTTCTCCCATGGCCTTGATTTTTATCATATCCAATACATTGAAATAATATTCTATTTTCACCTTATGCTCCCCTTGGACATTCAACCTAGTGTAGCCCCTTTTTTAAAACAACTTTTATGCATGTGTTGAATTTGAGCCTTAAGTCGCAGCCATGGCAGCAGGATCTTTATTTTTCACTAGAATTTTCCTCTTCTCCAGGCTTGTTCTGGGCTTCGATGGTGCTGCGAGGTCTGATGTGGCAAGCATGTGGCATTTGCATAGGAGTTTCATGAAAAGGATTTATCCCCACTGGGACTATTCTGAGGCTCCTGTGGTATCGCAAAGCTCAGATTGTCTTCTAACATGGCAATGCCTGCGTGGATGGTGTGAATTCAAGAAAATAAATATTGGCGTGGGAGATTTCAATTGCTGATCTAGCTTTTCACTATGGTTTCTCCCTTCATGGAAGACGTTTGGGGCTCTTGACGGGGTGGTGAAGGATGTGTTGTGGGCCCTGGCAAGTTTACTTCCTACAGTGATATCACATGGATACTTTTCACCATGGCCGAGGGTTTCATTGTAGTCCCATGGGACTCAGTGTGAGGGAGTGAAGTACCACTATGGAGGATGGGATCCTTGTGTTTTTCATGATAGTTGGTCTTCGCTGGAGGAATTTCAAATCTCTATGAAGACCATTAATTGGTATTAATCCACAGTTAAATTTCAAAACTGGTAAATGCTTTCCTCTAGGCATGCTGACTATTTTTGTGGCTGTTGATTTGGTTCACAAGATGAATTTGATGGGTGAGGTTGAATTGGTCAATGGGATGGAAGAACATAGTAACCAATGAAATTAGACTATTAGTTTGAAGCATGGGAAGCCAAAGATTAGGCATGTCCTAGTGTTGATTGGAGAGTCTTGGTGCCCCTTTATGCTGCCATTATACATGATGATCTTTTTGCATGGGTGGGAAAGTCATTTTCATAGGGATTTGTCAGGATTGCCATTCAATACTGAAGTTGAGTGAAATATGTGTGGATCGTCTAATGGTGAGAAGGTGTGTAGATCGAAAAACCAACTTTGGCTCTTTCTCGCTCATAGAAGTAGGTATTGTGATTAAGTTTTGTACTTATGGAGCCTAGAAATGATAAAAAGAAATGTGTGTCAGTGCCTCCATTTCCTTATTAGGTGGCTATTGCAGAATTCCCAAAATTTCAAATTAGAAGCAAGAATATTGTACTGCTGGCAAAATTGAAAAGGCTTGGATATAACAAGAAATGAGGGAGGCACATATCAATTTTTTGCTATAAATAGATAACCCCCCTCTATCTCTAGCCACATCTTGTCTTGTTCAGAAAGTTGTGCGAGTTATGTCCTATCCTATCATGTTGTGTCTACCATCCCATATCTATGGAATTATGTCTCTCTTTTCTTGGTTGGTACTTTGTGCATACAAAGTCAACGAACAAGGTGCATTTTCTTAAGGTATGGATGGTTCAGGGAAGATTTGCAGGGCTGGCTAGCAGACATCATAGTCTCTTCATTTCCATTCTATCCTTTGGTTTCACCCAGATGGAGGATTTGGTTTCCTATTTGGTAACTATAGTGGATCAATGCTACTAAGAGTTGCATGATAGGACGCATAAGCAGAGAGGCGTCATTGTTCTCTCTTCCCCTCCCTCATCACTGAGTGTTCCAACAATGCTTAGGCAACAATGGAAGGAGTGTTGTCCTCTTGGGTGAAGCAAACGCAAGTGGAGGGGTAGGTTATGACTACTGGTGCACCCTATTTGGATGGGAGTTTGGCACCACGGGGGTTTTCTATGTGTGATTTCCACATATAGCTTGAGGATTGATGTGGGAGGGGACTTCGCACTGAAAGATGTGAAGTTACTTCCCTATGCCTGGAGCATGGTGAAAGGTGGAGGATGCTACCGTTTGGAAGCTGCTGAGGATTTTGTCTTTTGTAGGTATGTTCTTGTTAAGGGTAGCTAAGCTTGACATGCATATGGTTAGCCACGTAGGTGGAAGACCATTCTATTATAATGACCTATCTTCCATGAATAGGAGTGGGGCTAGTAAGTGACAAAGTAGTTGGCATTCCCTCTCTGGGAAATAATTTAGTTTTTTGAAGTAACCACCAGGTTGCTTTGGACTATAGTGCAGAGTAGAATGTGTTTTTGTCTTGTTATGCTTTAAAGATGCCTTTTGGCATATTCTATTAGGGCAAGATGAAGAGAATTTTGTCAAATGAAAATATGACACCTGTACATGGCCTGTAGCTTGTTTGCTCCCATGTCTCTATAAATGGGAAATTAGGGCCATTTTGTAGAGGTTCAAAATCTAAGATCGTAGGCAGTATTGTACTATGTGTTTTGATTCAGGGAAATAGGAGAAAATTGTATCTAAATTGGTGTTCAAATTTGTAGGGCAATATTACTTTCAAAATTTAATACAAATATCATACTAGTTATGACATCCTTTATGTGTTGCATGTGATGGAGTTGATATGAATTTTAGATATCAAGGGTATTTTGATTCATCTTTACAGTTTTCTGTATTGTGTGTATTTTCTTTTTCTTTCTCTCAAGGAGAGGAAAAAATGGTTGGAAAATATTCTGTCAACTATTGTCTACATTATAGTCTCAAATGATATTTCTATTTTACTAAGTACAAGAGGTGTTAATACAAGGTGTTGATACCATTGGTCTATTAGAAAGGAGGTGATATCACTTGAA
Source organism: Cunninghamia lanceolata (assembly GCA_027924645.1). NCBI lineage: Eukaryota > Viridiplantae > Streptophyta > Pinopsida > Cupressales > Cupressaceae > Cunninghamia > Cunninghamia lanceolata. The sequence goes on from BSBN01000243.1 coordinate 680,195, forward strand.
TGATACATTGATTTTATGCAATTTGACTCTGTGGCCCATTAGGTTAAGCATCAGCCTCTCACTGGGTTAATTCATTGATTTAGATCCATCCCAAACAAATTCAAAATCATTTCTATATCTATTATTCTTTTAAGAGTATGTTTGGATTAATATTGGTTCTCAATCATGGTCTAAACTGTGTTACCATAGGATTATGCCAATCTAAGTGGAATCAGTTGTTTCCTTGGTAAATTGTTATGGAGAACCCTCTGTTTAAATACAACATCTTAGGAAAATCCTTAAGATATTTTAGGTGTTGTAAAGGGTACACCCACCTTGGTCTTGCAGAACCAAAAGTGCAAAGGATTTTTCAACTCTTAGGTGTTGTAATCCTGTTCATTAGCCACTAACCCAGAGCCCTTAAGCATAAGAAATTGGCTAAATCTTTAGAGGACTCTAACAATTAGTCAGAGGAATCAACAATCTCTTCCTCATCTTCTTAAGGTAATAGTGTTGCATTTCTAGTTTATTGTAGATTTATTATATTTACAATTTCTTATGTTTCTTCTTGTGGGTTCTGTTAGGTAGAAAAAGGGATCACAAGATTAAAGAATTAAACTAGTCCATCCCTCTTCTACAAAACATTGGGCACAAACTGAGCATTGCTTCTACCCAAGGAGGAGAACCACACTACAGGGATCTACCTATGTATTGTGTATAGAAGGACTAACCAAGTTCAACCGAAAACTTAATAGGCAAGCCAAGACTAAGGTTAAACCACTAGATGATGAATAATAGAGTAACATAGACCACTAGAAACAAACCATAGGGATCATCAAGTACAAAAGAGGTAAGGAAGTGATTTAGAACCTAAAGAATTTAGCAAAAATGTCCTGGACAAGGCTGCTTGTGCACCCTAGACCCTTTTTAGGGTTAGGAAGAACTTTTAGCTTTGTTAGGTTAGTATTAATCTGCACTTCCTTCTCTCTAGAAATTAATCTCTGAAACCTACTCTTCTTGCCTGCACACATGAAAAGAGGGAAAAGGTTGTGTTGTTTTAAGGGTTTGCCTCAATCAAACCCTGTGTTGGTGTTCCCACCTCCAAAACAATGATTGATAAGATCCAAAAGTGCTTGCCCTCACAGGGTAGATGTCAGATCTCCAACAATATGATAGATAATGATGATAAATGATGATAATAACAACAAGATGTCCAACCTTAGTTGATGAAGACTTAGCACCAACAAAGGAGAGTGATGAAGAGGGCTACAAACTTCCTTCAAAGCTTGAAAACAACTTCAATAACATTCACAAGTAGAAGACAATTCAAACATGAAGATTACTTGAGCATAGAACATCACATGAGAGTAAATTTTCATTCATTTGGTTAGGTGTAAAATGAACTACAACACACACTTAAATATGCATTCCCTCTCACCTTCAGCAATTAAAACAACTTTAGGATGACAAATGCAAACTAGGGGAATGTTCCAAGCCAAAACTACAAGTTAGGGCAAAAAATCCCAAGTGGGACTAGGTTGCTTGGGTACCTTGGACGTTTAGCCCATAAACTTCACAAAGTGTCTTTTAACAGGGGCTTAGTCCAGTCCTAAGTTGATTATGTTAGGTTTATTTGTCAGGATCAGGATATTCATCGTTTAGAGCTCAAAAAGGTGTTAAAATAGGTCTTAATTAGCAAAGGCAACAAAATAGGTCCAACCTAGGAGCTAAACTAAGTGTAAAATACTAGTGTACACATTTTACGACTCAACATTTAGCCCCTACTTTAGCATGAGTATGAACTTACGTTCGAACTCATACTAAAAGGATGGACAAAACACAAACATAGAAGACCAAAGAATTTTGCTAAGTTGTGGACCACAAATAGCCCCGAAACTTAGGATCCTAAGGTTACAAGAACATAAGAAAAGAGAAAACACATAAGACATTATTAAATTAATTCACACATACGTGGAGTACTAAAAGAATACATAGGAATACACGTGGAAGACATGCAATACACGAAGGCATACACACTTAACATGAAGCATACACGTAAGGCACAAGGAATATGCATAAGAAACACAATGAATACACATAAGACACAATGAATACACATAAGACACATAGAGAACACATGGAACAACATGGTGAAGACACATGAAAGCATAAGTTAAAACATAACACATATAAGAATACACACAAAATAAACACACAAGGCACATAACTCTGATGCTAGCTTGCTTTGTTGCTAGGGGTCATGTGGAAAGAGGTGCCAACGTGGACCACACACTAGTAAGGACCGCCAAATTACTAGGTGACCATGACAAGTCACATGAAGCACAAAGGCTATCCAGCTATGTTGTGCTAGGTGGCTCATGGACCAAAGAGGAAGCATCACAAGCTAGTGAGGACCACCGAATCACTAGGTGAGTTCCATGCCAACAAGCAAAAGAGAGCATAGTATGATGTATACCCCACCTTAAATTGATTGCTAACTCCTAATAGGGAGCAATTGCTTTAAGGTACAACAAATCACAAAACAGGCACAAGAGCTTTCTGGAAGCACATGCCCATAAGATACATGTTTCCAAAAACTACATCGCACAAAGAGGTTGCCCCCACAAAAGGCAAACCAAGGTGATGCTATAGGTCAAGATACACAATAGCTCGTGTAGTAATGGTATGATTCCAAGCATAGAAACAAGGTGCCACATAAATTAAAATATCAAACAAACAACAAATTAAACAAGGTAAGAACACAAATAGATCTACTAACTGGCGTCAGTATAGGAATGGTTGTATATAGGAGACATCTTAAGACCATATATATATGGAATTGTCATCATCCTCCAACTGGTAGAACTATAGAGACAAAGGAAGAAGTGTCACATGAAATCAAAGAAAATATCACTTGGGTCAACAAGGGAGAATGCCAAAACATTCTACACCTTGCATCATCCCCAAAGGACACAATAATAAAACAAATTGCAACATAGAGAAGAATGATCAATATAAATAGAGAGAATGTCACAATGGATTTTGATCCCTTTGTATCCTTGCACCTACAAGGGTGTCAAGGGTCATCCAAAGAGAACTTAACAACACAACAAAAATAACAACACATAAACATAGACAAAGCATTAAGCAACACATCACGGGGGAAACACAATCACATACACACAACATAGAAAATAAGGTACCTCACATGTGAGTCAACCTAGAAAGAAAGTAATCCTCCTCCCAATCTAGTTCCTCATCCATTTGAAAAGAAGGACAAGATGCAAGAGGAACTATAGCATGAGAGGTATAAGGAATGATAGTCATACCTATATTATCTTCAAAATCATTGTCAGAATGTAGTACAATAGGCTCCATAGTGGCTTTCAAACTTTCTTCTTTCTCTACAGGAGACATAAGGTTAGTAGCTATCTCTTCAGTGTCCATCAGTGATAACTGCTTGTGAGGAGGGAGATTCTCCTCTCCTGTAGCAAGGTGATCCATAGAATGATGACACTTCCTTCTTTCTCACGCAATCTTATTTCTCTTAGCCTTATTCATGATGTTCTTAAGGGGAACCTTATTATCTTCCAGTGCAGGTTCCTTGTCTTCCTTTGTTTCAGGAACATTAGAAGAAATAGGAGGAACCACTAAAGGCTGGGAGACCACGGGGGGAGGATTCCTCAATGTAGGATGCTCTTCCTTCTCAACTTGTGAAGAAGGCAGAAGTACTAGAGAATCTTCAAGTAGTTGAGAAACCTCAAGAAATAAAACTCGCGCAACTAATTGACCACCACTAGTCTCCTTAGAGGCTAGTGGAAAAAAAGTTATATGGCAGTTGCGAGGAAGTCTATTTTGTGCATGAAGGTTGCCTCATTGTCCTTGAAGGGATGGTGGAGGGGGAACCTTGACATATCTACTAGATGCTCGGGGATGAGGAAGAACTTTCAATTCAGGCTTTGCCTCATTCACTACCTGTGGTATAGGAGGAATTATAGACAAAGCTTTAAAACATAGAGGAGATTTGGGAGCATCACTAGGAGGGATATTGCTAAGTGATAATTCAACTATCTTCTATTCTTTAAATTTATGATATGATAAGAAGAATAAATCATCTCTCTCCCTAGTGACTCCTACTAGTTGTGGCCAAAAGTAGTCAAGTGAAAAGAGGCCATTTCGAGCAATGGGGCGATACTGACTATGATGTACAACATGCACTCATCACTCAAATGGAAACTTCAAACACTTATGGAACATAAAGGGGATCACCTTCATGAAGTGGAGCCATGGGTAGCCCAACTTCACATGAAATAGATCTGATGTAGGAATGATGACAAAATGAACATTTAAAGCCCTTAGCCCAACTTTAACTTCGAGAGTTAAAGCACCAAGGGTTGGATGGATAGACCCATCATGTTCTCTAGTAGCCACCTCTGATACATCATATGTATATCGATGCAAACCATGCATGTAGAGGAACTCTTCAGTTACTACATTCACCATGCATATATAATCTATCATAGCACCTTGAATAGGTTTATCATGATTCGAATAGTAATATAAAGAGGTCCATCAGGAGCTTTGATAGTGGCATCATGTGGAGTAAAGGTTATAGTAGGTTCCACATTTACCCACTCTTTATGAGGACGAGCATCCACGATGTAAATATCTTCATCATAATCTTCATCGTGAGATATATTCACCACATTAGATTCATGGTGAGGTAAAGGATCAATATATATTTGAAGGTCTTGATTAGGAGCTGCCACCAATTTATTCCTTTTATCATTAAAACCATTAACTTGGATGACATTAGTATTGATGAGGTCTTGAACTTCATGTTTAAGATGCATACATCTTTCAGTCTCATGGCCAGCGGACTGGTCAAATTGACAAAAGGCCTTCACATTAAAGGAAGATGATTGCATCTTACTTGGATCGAGAGGTCTAATAGGTCAAAGCTTGATGAGATTTTTTTGTAAGAGTTGTGTCATGATAGAATGAAGAGATTCAGATAAAGGTGTAAAATTTCTTATTTTTGGTTTCAATTTATAACAGTTGGGAGTAGGAGATGACACTATCACCACATGTCTTCTAATATTATCTGCCGAAATTTTGTTTATCTTGATGAAATTCTTGTTTTGTCTTTTGAAAGAATGATTATGAGAGCCTTTGGATTGACCAAACAGAGCCGATGAGGGATGATGCTCATACTGACTAATTGAAAGTTGATAATCTCAAAGAGCTGTGCAAAGATGAGTAAATGAATCATACCACATCAACAATATCTTATCATGGATGTGAGGTTGTAAGTTTCCTATGATGATTCTTTGCACATCAGCATCCAGAATAGAATATTAGATTTGTAAAAAGAGGGCTTGATAATGCCCCATAAAGTCAGTTGATTTCTCCTTTGTTCCTTGTTTACAATGAACCAAGTTCGTTAAAGAGACTTGAGGTCCAATGTTCGCTTGAAAGTGCTCAAGAAACTTAGTGACTAATTCTGAAAATGTAGATATAGAATTAGGAGGAAGCACACAAAACCAATCCAAGGCCGTGTCCTTGAGTGACGTAGGAAAGAGCTTTGCTAAGAGTACATCGTCAAAGTAGAAATCACTACATAGCGGTAAAGGCTGCCGCATGGTTGTTAGGGTCTCCATTTCCATTATACGTTTCAAATCGAGGAGTCTCAAACTTCTCAAGCATATAGGAGTCCTTAGGATAGAATAAGACAAAGGGCTATGAAGGTAATGTGTTGTCATGCTAGTTTTAGGTGGACTATTACTCATGCTAGCCAATTGTTGTTGCATGGAGGTCATGTTCTTCAACAATTAGTTTATGACGGGGTCAGAAGCGGAATCAGGTAGAGATTGAAATAAAGGACTAGGTGTTTGATTATGAGTAGCTTTTTGAAATGTACTACATGGTAGAGATGTAGGTGGAGTGACATTAGGTGTAGAGTTTGTGTAAGTATAAAGAACATAACCATAGTGGCAAATAGGATTCCCATTAGATAACCCAACATAGGTGGTAGCAACATTACTCAGTTGTGAATTAGTGGTAAGAATAGTAGATGAATAAGTAGGCATAGGGAGTGAGGGCATGGGTACCGACACTTGAGTCCCTATTTGATTAGGAGACATTGTATTCTTCATAATTTCAGCACAACTAGTTGCTGACATAATGTTGTTATGCACTATGTGAGCTAGGCCACACAAGACTTCTACTCCCTCTTGTCCCTCAAGAAACAACCCTCTAAGCTTCTCCACAATAGGGACAACCTCCTCAACTATATCTTCCTTCCTCACAAATTGTAGAAAGTTACCCAACTCCTTGTCTAACTTTTGAATTTGGGCCTCAGGAACATGAGCGATAAGGTCATCAATGTCAATGGACTCTTGAGAAATTGATGTTTCAAGGATGAGTGTAGTAGGAACTTGTGTGACTTGATTAAAAATTTTAGATTCAGATGCATCAAAATTAGAACCCATAATTTGAATGCTTCTTCTCACAAATGTATTAGAACCGGGGCACCAGGTCATAAAGCTCATAAAGTGGCTACAATCTTTAATAACGCATAAAATGCCCAAATAGAAGAAAGTGATGATGTAACGAAAGATTAAGTTTTCTTTTAAATGAAGCAATAGTATATCCTTAATCAAATTCAAAACACAACTATGCTAATGCTAAACACACTTTTCAATGCAACAAAATGACAATTATGCAATTTTCAAATTTAGGATGTAATTTTTCTTCTTTTTCAAAATTTTAAATGAAAAGATGTAAAATGCTTTTTAAACAACTAACAATGAAATGTAAATGCTCCAATTAATGTAACAAGATCTAAACAACTTTTAAATCTAAAACCCTAGGATCACAACTAGCAATATATTCTATCAATGCAAGATTTAACTATGTATGAATGCAAAGAAACCAAAGAACACACTCGTAATCAGATCTAGAGTGATGAATAACTCAGATCTGAAAGCAAAAGGTGCAAGAAATGACGGGTTCACCAAAATGTTAGGTAGAAAAAGGGATCACAAGCTTAAAGAGTTAAATAATCCATCCCTCTTCTACAAAATATTGGGGCACAAACTGAGCATAGATTCTACCCAAGGAGGAGAGCCACACTATAGGGATCTACCCATGTATTGTGTATAGAAGCACTAACCAATTTCAACCCAAAACTCAACAAGCAAGCCAAGACTAAGGTTAAACCACTAGATGATAAATAACAGACTAACATAGACCACTGGAAATAAACCACAGAGATCAACAAGTACAAAAGAGGTAAGGAAGTGATTTAGATCCTAAAAAATTTAGTAGAAATGTCTAGGATAGGGGCACTTGGGCGGCTTAGACCCTTTTTAGGGTTAGGTAGAACTTTTAGCTTTGTCGGGTCAGTATTCATCTGCACTTCCTTCTCTCCAGAAATCATTCTCTGTAACCTACTCTTCTTACCTGCACACACAGAAACAAGGAAAAGGTTGTGTTGTTTTAAGGGTTTGCCTCGGTCAAACCTTGTGTTGGTGTTCCCACTTCCACAACAATGATTGATAAGATCCAAGAGTTCTTGTCCTCACAGGGTAGAGGCTAGATCTGCAACAATATGATAAATAATGGTAATAAATGATGATAATAACAACAAGATGTCCAACATCAGTTGATGAAGACTAAGCACCAACAGAGGAGAGTGATGAAGAAGGCTTCAAACTTCCTTCAAAGCTTGCAAAAAACTTCAGTAGCATTCACAAATAGAAGACAATCCAAACATGAAGATTCCTTGAGCATAAAACATCACATGAGAGCAAATTCACATTCATTCGGTTAGGTGTAAAATGAAATACAACACACACTTAAATATGCATTCCATCTCACCTTCAGCAAATAAAACAACTTTAGACTGACAAATGTAAACTAGGGGAATGTTCCAAGCTAAAACCACAAGTTGGGGTTAAAAATCCCAAGTGTGACCAGGGCACTTAGGTGCCCTAGACTTTTAGCCCATAAACTTCGCATAGTGTCTTTTAACGGGGGCTTAGTTCAGACCTAAGTTGATTATATCAGGTTTATTTGTTGGGATTAGGATATTCATCATTTAGAGCTTAAAGAGGTGTTAAAATAGGTCTTAATTAGCAAAGGCAACAAAATAGGTCCAACCTAGGAGCTAAACTAAGTGCAAAATGCTAGTGTACACATTTTACAACTCAATAGGTTCATTCTCTCTTGACATTATGGTGGTTGATATTCCCATCTTTTCCTTTTCCATACACATTAGGATAGTGATAGACACACTTATTGCTATTATCATAATTCATTTATTTAGGGCTACTCTTAGTTTTAGATGCATGTAGCGTAAGAGCACACACTCAATCCAATATATTTTTCTATTTACTTATCCATAAAGGCCAAAAGACCAAACTAGGGGTTTGACCATATTGGCAAGCTCCCAAACAATAACCTATTTTCCCTCTATCCTAGCTCTAGATATTCTTGGTGGTTTTCTCATATGGAAGTTTTGTATCTCTTCCCTTCTAATATATTTCTATTATCTAGCTTAATTTAAATGTTATTTTATTCATTTCATGATATTTAAATTATTTCCTTATTCTTTTGTCATTTTGCTATGGTTTCTTATTACTAGTTTTGTGTTCTTGTTTTATAATTTTCTACCTGCTATATGGGCTAGTAGTTTAAATGCATAGTGGACTCTAGTGCAGTTGTACAAACTTTACCATGGTTATATTATCATCTAGGAAGTGTGTCGTCATATTTACTATCACTTTCCATTGCCTCCTATCAAAGATTTCTACCTTGACCAAACACCTATTTCTCAACTTGTTTACCATGTTTTCTCTATTTATTTCTTGTTCTCTTTATTTTGAAGCAAAAACATAGTATCTTTATTTAGAAAAAATAAATATTGTTTATATAAGAAAAATACATTTAGATAAGACCAAAAACCTTGTATATTTATCTATTTTGGATAATATTTCTGTTATTGATCTTGTCTAAGAATATATTAAGTTGAAACTTAAAATTTTTAAAGGAATCAACTTTACTACATTTCATTTTGGTGAACTTTACATTTTTCTTAAAACCTTCTTGATATATTTTCTTTTTTCTGTCCATATGTATAATTTATTTATGAATGCTTTTATTGTATATGAAAATGCATTATTTGAAGTAAACTTTGGTTCTATGTTAGATCATGTATTGGAAGATTTAGAAAATATTATTTTAGATCCTTCCCCTACATTATATGTTCCTAACATAAAAACTATTTTAGTTAATGCATGTTTTATGTCTAGACTTATCACATGTATTATTAATAATCCTAGTCATAAAATAATTGGTGTTAACCAACACAATGTTATTTCCTATAATAATTCTAGTTCTTACCAAATCTTTGTGTGGGGTGTCTAATTTATCCCCAATTTTTCAACCAATTATCACTATTTAAGTCTTTCCTAGTGAGTCTGGTAATCCTCCTTTGTTGACTTGTTTCATCTTCTTTTTACCTAATAATTATACCTAAGGATCATCTTACTATTGATTTTCATGTAGTATGGAATACATACAACACTTGGTGTAACAAGTAAACCATTCCTATGATTGTTTCTCTTCCCCCCCATGATCCTATTATTCCTTCAACTCCTCATATTCTTTTTAAGAATACTAAAGAGTATGACCTTATAGAACAACTTCAAGCTAGACAAGATAATATTTCTCTTTTGGATTTGGGTCAAACTTCACCTTCTTATCATGATATGCTTCATAAAGATTTACAAAAGATCTCGATTCCCTCTTTTAAAAAAATGACTAAAATAGCTACTTTAATTGATTATATCTACACTGACATAAGTCCATATGCATGGTCTATCTAATGTAGTAATGGATGGAGTAAGGATTATCCAATCATGCATCTAAAAATACACAAGCACACATAATGAAACTCAATTGATACAATAAATAATAGAAATGTATCTTATTGATTCACAGTCATGAGATACTTTACAATCTACCACAATGGGCTTACAAATGACACCATGGGCTTCAAAGATACATGGGCACAAATATGTGTAAATTAGAGAATTCCCATATGATATCACAATACAAAGCATTCATACGACCATTAAACTTTCTAATTAATATGTTATCTAAGGCATGCCATCAACCATCAACCACCAACTATTTGGAATTGAAATGACCTTGAGTGGTGTTTATATAGTGAGCCTTAGCCTTTGGAGTGATATTTGTTAGCCACAAGGTGGTACAAAGTTCAATGCCAAGTGTAACATGTAGTTAATCATAAGTAGAAGGGAACCTTCCAAAATGAACACAATGAGAAATATGTAATGGTTCTTGACGTAATTCATACCACAAAGCTTCATGGGACCAATGAGCCTAGAAATGTAGCCAAGTGTTGTTGTAAAACCCATATGGTCATTGTAAAATTAAAATAGTGCTTCTAGATTAAACTCAGTTATGCTTGGTGATGAGTTCAAAACCTTCTAGAATGCATGTAGTGATCATATCTTCATGAAATTTATCTAGAACATGTAAGAAGATCATATAAGCTTATGTGCTAAACTGTAACTCTAGATCTTTAGTTATAGAGGAAAGTAGTGTAGTTAGATTATTGTACTTTATTAGAAAATATCATAAAATAACTTAGAAAACTTGTAAAACAAACAAACATTAAAATAAATGTTTTTGGGTGATGCAAGATTGCTTTTACACCCTAGATTCTCCTACATCAAGCACTAAAGGTAATTTGAAAAGTGAGTCCATCACTTTCAAGTGGCCAGAGGGAAACAAGAATGGTCCACCTTTGCCTTAGAAATCTAAGAGGAGTCTTCAATTGGCCTTCCCTTCCATTTCACCAAATATTCCTCATATCCACCTATTTTTAGTGCCCCTTCCAATTCTATTATCCGAAATCTCTTCAATCTCCTTTATTTACTATTCTGGTATCTATTTACTCCACTCTCCCTTTAATATGGCTTCCTCCAATTCTCTTTCATGATATTGATATAAATATGAAATATTAAATATTTGGTGATATGTTCAAATATTTTGGTAATTCTACTTCCTATGCCTTTCCTAAATAAAACTTCCTTGTAACTCAACAAGGACCAAACTTCATTTTATCTTGTTATTGTTGATGTGTATTTGACACATTTCTCAACTTAGATGAAATACTGGGTATCTCAACTATAGTGAAAGGAATCAAATCCCCCAAAATGGAAATTGACTACCCTAAGGTCTCTGTAGCCAAGTCTTGGCCTTGCAAGATAACTCAATGTTTGCTATATTTTGTTGTTTCAACAAGGGGCCTATAAAGTGTACTTCTACTAGAATCTTATAAGAGGGGTTAGATATAAAAAGACATTAAAATTTGTGTAAACCCTAACAATGAAATGTTTCTTGATCTCTTAAATATGAAAATTGCTTAATTCTAGAAATAATATTTTATTATCTAATAATCAATATTCTTACAATGATTTTACCTAAATTAAACCTAAACTAACCATTTGTATAAAAATATTAAAAGATAGGGTAGGAAAGAGAAGGGTTTTTATAAGAATCTAAATTTAAATTTCTAATGCAATGTCATGAAGTATGAGTAGATAGATCTAAAATAAATATGATATTTTCTTAACCAAATAAATCACAATGCCACAAATATGGTACAATATTCAAAGGAAGATTTTCAAATCATGAAAGCAATCTTTATCAAACACCTAATAACTAGCATAATATTAATAAGATTCTCAACAATATGAAAGAAGTAAAGTGTTAAAGCTAACCACACAAATTAACTCACAATTAGCCAATCACTAGTGGTATGAACACAAGATCCATCAAATACTTATTCCATTCATGCATACACAACAAAAAATTCAACTAATTGTTTGGAAATCATGAAGGAAACACTACATTAAATTCCTTTATTAAGGAGTTCCACTAGTATTAACAGTATCCAACCCTTTACAAAGAAAAATGAGCTACCTTTTATAGAGGAAGGCGACACACTTAGTATGATTTTGACGACCAAGATTAATATAGAATCAAAGGTCTAGATTTATAAAGCATTACATATTTTAGAGAAAGACACTCTCCTTCATTCAACTATGACAACCTTGAAATCCTGTCCTAGAGATAAAGTATAAATTCCTAGGTAGGTTGGCCTCATATAACACATTTTATTAATTGCACAAGTTTCAAGGCACCCAAACCCAATTTGAAAAGTCATTTATAATATAAAATTAAAAAGAAATAGTCAAAACAAATGTGTCATGTCCAAAATTAACCCAATTTGAACATAACTAAAAATAACCACTAAGTCTATAAATAAGTAACCATCTCACAATAATTAGTTTGCAACACAAATAATTTGATAATACATAACGATAAAATTTCATAACATTGATACAAGAGTTTAAAATTTTATTTGCAATAGTAAGGATATAATAGAAAATTAGTTATCTTTACTTGTTTTTAAACCTTTAGTTTCTATCCATCCAAATTGAATCATAGTTTCCAAGGTTAATGAATATTATTCAATTATACCACACAATAATTGGACCTATAAGTTAATATGAAGAAGAAATAATGCAAAATAACCATTATTAAATTCTTGGTAGCATCTAAAATACAACTCTCTAGTATCGCACAGGAAAGTAAATTTTCCAAATGAAGTGTGTAGGTCAAATCGTATTTTAAAATGATGACTCTAGAATATAGCAAGATAAACCTTAATCTAGACAAGATTTTAATTTCAAGTAATAAAGCACCTGCACTAGAATAGAAGAAGTCTATTAATATGATACTGTTGCAAGTATGAGGTGAACCAGTGTTTTCATTGATGTCAACATACTCATATTGCATTGACAAGAAGGATTCGATGAGCAGTGTGCTGAGGATATTAAGAAAATTAGCCTCAGTCAGGAACAGTGAAGAATAGTGATAAGAAGAAGGCAAATGTATTGTATAGGATGCGAATCGGAGGATGCAGATTAAAGGGTTTGTAGATATGAGTCTTGAGATGCTTCAGTTAAGATTTCAGAGGTCCGCATGAAGATCTGAAGGAGTTGTGGCTGTCGGTGTGGAATCGGTTTCAGCAAGTGTTCAGAGGTGACAGAGGATCATAGAAAGGTCCGGTGAGGTCCAGAATTGTATAATCCTAATCTGCGGATTGGAAGGAGTGTTTGGAATGTCCTTGTGATGTGTCATCTCGAGTTGTGTATGATTTTGAGGTCCAGAAGTGCCTTTTGCATTGTGACAGTGGCGACAGACTGTGTTCTTGAAGTTCTAGATGAGGAAGAGAAGAGATTCCAGTAAGTAGAGAAAGTACGGATGTACCTGGTCATTCAGGTAGGCTTGTGAAGGTTCTTGGATCATGATAAGGTTGTGTTGTTGGTCTGCATTGATGGTAGAGCCCGAAATTGAAGTTATTCTTCCAGATGAAGTTCTTGTTCCGACTAGCCGACCGGATGAGTTGTTCATCTTGCGAATGTTCTTGTGATGGCTGACCGGATGTGTTATTCATCTTGCGGATATTCTTATGGTTGATTGCCAACTTAGATGATTGTTCCTAAGTCGATATCTTGTATAAATAAAGGTTTGTGAGTTCATTTAGTAGTGTGGCTTGTGTGAATGAGTGTGGTGTAGCGAAGAGAAGTGCGAAAGGTAGAGCAGGGGTTTTGGGCTTAAATGAAACTGATCCGGACATAGTAGAGATGTCATTCTCCAGTTCAAGATTGTGATTCTTATCACTTTGTAGACAATGTGTCTCCTTGTAGGTAGTGGGCCTCTTTGTGAGCAGTGTGTTCAGGCAGTGAGCCCTAATTGGCAAGTGCCATTCTTTTTCTTATCCTTCTAACAGAGAATAATCCTTGGGTTAATCACCCCGTGGTTTTTCCCTTAACCGAGTTTTCCACATCAAAATCTTGGTGTTCAATGTGTTGATGTTTATTTGCTCTTGTGTTTGTGCATTATGCTTTCATGGATGATTAATTGATATACTGTTAACTAACAAAGAAGAATCAAGTATTTAAAGGAGAGCAGGTTTTTATACAACTGATTCACCCCCCCTCTCAGTTGTATGCCCTAGATCCAACAATTGGTATCAGAGCCAAGTTCCTCTGAAACGAGCTTAACCACTTAAGGAGATCCAGGATGTCGTCATACAAGAAGGATAGTCCGAAGTTCGACGGAACCAACTTCACCCTCTGGAAAGGTCATGAAATGTCACTTGGAATGTATGGGAAAAGCATACTTGGCCATGGTCTCAAAACCATATGTACCTCCACAAGGTGGTCTGACAACTCTGAATGAAATCATAGATGCTAAAAATAATTTGCAGACCAAGGAAGCTCTGCTAAGCGCATTAAACGACTCAGATCTCTCAAATGTTATCGACCTACCAACTGCATATGAGATCCTGACTAAATTGGAACTTCTGTATGAAGGAGATGAGTTTGTCAAAAGTGCAAGGTTGCAAAGTCTGAAAGGGAAATTTGAAAGATTGAAGATGAGAGATGATGAAAACATCACTACCTTTATGCCAAGAGTGAATGAGCTAGTATGTGGAATTAGAAATGCTGGTGGAACTCTGGATGAAAATGAGATTGTTTGCAAAATCCTCAGGTCCCTTCCTGCTGCCTACAAAATCAAGGTTGCTGCCATTGATGAATTCAGATCCCACACAACTGTCACAAGAGAACAATTAGCTGGCAAACTAGCTGCATTTGAAATGACCGAGTTTGGAGATGATCCTCCCAAGACTGAATCTGCTTTCAAAGCTAGTGCCTATGTGAAAGGCAAACAGAGATTTGATCCAGGTGAAAACTCTTCAAGGAAGATGTCATGGTATGATCAAGCAAGAAGAGACATGGAAGAAGAAGAAGCAGAAATAGCTCAACTTGAAGCCCTCATTGCAAAGAGATTGCCAAGAGGATCTGGTAAGTATGAAGGAAAACTACCCTTTAAGTGCTTCAACTGCAATAAGATTGGTCATTTTGCTTCAAGATGTCTGGAAAGATCTGCAAGGACTAATACTAATAGACAAAGGTTTCAAAAGAACTGCTATTATGTTCATGAAGAAGATGACAATGAAGGAGTAACAGATGATGAATCAGAACTAGGAAGCAAATCCAAAAATGAATGGGTGTTTATTGCCATCAAGGAAGAAGATTCAATACTCTCTAAATCTGCCAATCACAAGGTTGTGGAAAAAGCTTTGGCTGCTCAATTGGAAGAAAAGGATGATTGGGTTATTGACAGTGGATGTTCTCACCATATGACTGGTGACAAGGATAAGTTCTTGGATTTGGAAAGGTATGAAGGAGGAATGGTAAAATTTGGTGACAATTCTGCTGGCAGAATCAGAGGTAGGGGAACTATTTCCTTTGATGGAAAGAGCAAAACAGGTAATGTACTATATGTTGAAGGCTTGAAGCACAATCTTCTCAGTGTTGGTTAGTTAGTAGACAAAGGCTATGATCTTTGATTCAAGAATGGAAAATGCAAAATCTTTACAAGTTCCGAAACTGAAATTGCATCCGGTACTCAGACAAAAGGTAATATCTTTCATCTGGTTGGTTCAAATAAAAGTTGTCTGTTTGTTCAAATTGATCAGAGTTGGTTATGGCATAGAAGAATGTGTCATGTAAATTTTGATAACATCATCAAGATAAGCAATACTCAGGCTATAAGAGATCTTCCAAAATTGATGAAACCTACAAATAGTTTGTGCAAAGAATGTCAGCTAGGTAAACAGAGCAGAGTCTCTTTCAAAAGCAAAGATCAGTCCTCTACCCGATTGTTGGAATTAGTACATACTGATCTCTGTGGTCTGACAAGAATCAAGAGTCTACAAGGTGATAGATATTTCATGTTGCTAATTGATGACCATTCCCGGATGATGTGGGTTACCTTCCTAAAGGAGAAATCAGAAGCCCTTGAGAAGTTCAAAATCTTCAAAGCTATGGTAGAGAATCAAACCGGATTGAAATTGAAGTGTCTAAGGTCTGATAGAGGTGGTGAATTTACATCTGGTGAGTTCATTGACTTTTGTGAGAAGCAGGGTATAAGAAGACAGTTGTCTGCTCCTAGAACTCCACAGCAGAATGGAGTAGTTGAGAGAAAGAACCGGACCATCCAGGAAGCTGCCAGAACAATGATGTTGGAAGCAAATGTTCCTCAAATGTTTTGGAAAGAAGCTATCAGCACTACAGTCTACACTCTCAATCAAGTTCAAATCAGAAACAACACCGGTAAGACCCCTTATGAACTCTAGTTTGGCATCACTCCTATTGTGAAATATTTCAGAGTATTTGGTAGCAAGTGTTATATTAAAAGAGATGAAGATCTAGGAAAGTTTGATGCTAGAAGTGATGAAGGAATTTTCTTGGGTTACTCCACTCAAAGCAAAGCATACCAGTGTTACAATAAGAGATTGAGGAAGATGATAGAAAGCACTAATGTGAAAGTTGATGAAGGAATTGAGAAGCCCTCAAAGTTTTATGAGTTTGATGAGGATGACCAAGATGGTGTTCAAGTTCAAGGAGCTCAATCCTCTCCGGTAAGTCAGAATCAACCTGATCCGGTAAATCAGGAAGAAGAGATAGGTCTGAATGAGCCTGATCAAGAAGCAGCAGTATAGAATGCTCCCAAAATTCCAAGGTATGTAATACAGAACCACTTTGAAGATTAGATCATAGGTGACAGAAACAAAGGTGTGCAAACTAGAAGGAATGTTGCTCAAAATCAGGATGAATGTTGTCTGATTTCAAAGATTGAACCCAAAACAATAAATGAAGCTTGCAATGATGAAAACTGGACCAAAGCAATGGAAGATGAATTGATACAAATTGAGAGAAATCATACTTGGGATCTTGTTCCCAGACCTAGAGACAGGAATGTGATTGGAACCAAATGGGTTTTCCAGAACAAACTGAATGAAGCTGGTGAAGTAATCAGAAACAAAGCTAGATTGGTCTGCAAAGGCTACTCTCAAATAGAAGGAATTGATTTTGAAGAAACCTTTGCTCCAGTGGCAAGAATTGAAGCAGTCAGATTACTCCTTGCATTTGCTACCTTCAAAGACTTCAAGGTATATCAGATGGATGTCAAGTCTGCCTTCCTAAATGGTGATCTGGAAGAAGAAGTTTACATTGAACAACCGGATGGATTTCAATTGTCTGATAATGATGATATGGTCTGCAAGTTGAAGAAAGCTTTGTATGGATTAAAGAAAGCCCCAAGAGCATGGTATGAAAGGTTGGATAAGCATCTTGTGCAGATTGGATTCAACAAAGGTACTGCTGACAGCAACTTATATTTCAAAATTGATCATGAAAATATTTTGATTGTTGAAGTGTTTGTGGATGATATCATTTTTAGAGGAAGAGATAGTATGTGCAAAACTTTTGCAAATCAGATGAAAAGTGAGTTTAAAATGTCTATGCTTGGTGAAATGAATTTCTTCTTGGGTCTGCAAATTACTCAAACAAAGAAAGGGAACTTTATTTCTCAAACCAAATATGTGAAAGAATTGTTGAGGAAATTTGGTATGGAAGATTCAAAGCCAATGAACACTCCCATGGCAACCGGATGTAAATTGAGCAAAGATGATGACTCCCCAAAGGCAGATCAGATAAAGTATAGATCAATGATTGGTGGATTGTTGTATCTCACTCAGACTAGACCAGATATAATGCAGGCTGTTGGTCTTGTGGCAAGATTCTAGGCTGATCCTAGAGAATCTCATGTTATGGAAATCAAAAGAATTTTTAGGTACTTGAAAGGAACAGTTGAGTATGGTCTATGGTACCCTAGAGATCCAGATTTCTCTCTTCATGCTTACACAGATGTAGATTGGGCAGGAGATGTGGATGACCAGAAGAGCACCAGTGGTGGAGCATTCTTTCTGGGGAAGAGATTGGTTTCTTAGCTAAGCAAGAAACAAGATGCAATATCTCTGTCCACAACTGAAGCAAAATACATTGCAGCAGCAGGCAGTTGCACTCAAATCTTATGGATGAAGAAGATGCTAAGAGACATTAAAGTTGAATATAAGGAGCCTATCACAATTTTCTGTGATAATTCAAGTACAATTAATATTTCTAAGAATCCGGTATTGCACTCTAAGACTAAGCACATATCTATCAAGTTTCACTTTTTGAGAGAACAAGTGAACAAGGAAGAAGTCAGGTTGGAGTATGTTCCTTCCAAGGATTAGATTGCAGATATCTTTACTAAACCTCTTCCCAAGGACTCTTTTGAATATCTCCGGGAGAAGTTAGGGGTCATGGCCTCTCCGGTAATGAACTAAGATGCACTGATGTGCATCAGTCCGGTGGATATCATAGTCATCTTGTGATCTGGATTGATGATGGGGAGCTGCTACTAAGGGGGAGCAGCTGGTATGATTCTGATGTGTTAGAATTGCAAGTATGAGCCCTTTGCCATTGATGTCAAAGGGGGAGAGAAGAAATGTGAAAAACAAGTGGCTAATGATCAAAGGGGGAGTAGTAAATGAGGAGAAGACATGTTGCTGATAGGGGGAGCTGTGACAGAAAGGAGAAGTTCTTGTCTTGATGGTTTTTCACATCATGTGTTGCCATCAATGACAAAGGGGGAGATTGTTGCAAGTATGAGGTGAACCAGTGTTGTCATTGATGTCAACATACTCATATTGCATTGATAAGAAGGATTCGATGAGTAGTGTGCTGAGGATATTGAGAAAATTAGCCTCAGTCAGGAACAGTGAAGAATAGTGATAAGAAGAAGGCAAATGTATTGTATAGGATGTGAACCAAAGGATACGGATTAAAGGGTTTGTAGATATGAGTCTTGAGATGCTTTAGTTAAGATTTTAGAGGTCCGCATGAAGATCTGAAGGAGTTGTGGCTGTCGGTGTGGAACCGGTTCCGGCAAGTGTTCAGAGGTGACAGAGGATCACAGAAAGGTCCAGTGAGGTCTGGAATTGTATAATCCTAATCTGCGGATTGGAAGGAGTGTTTGGAATGTCCTTGTGATGTGTCATCTCGAGTTGTGTATGATTTTGAGGTCTGGAAGTGCCTTTTGCATTGTGACAGTGGTGACAGACTGTGTTCTTGAAGTTTCGGATGAGGAAGAGAAGAGATTCCAGTAAGTAGAGAAAGTACGGATGTACCTGGTCATTTAGGCAGGCTTGCGAAGGTTCTTGGATCATGATGAGGTTGTGTTGTTGGTCCGCATTGATGGTAGAGCCCGGAATTGAAGTTATTCTTCCGGATGAAGTTCTTGTTCCGACTAGCTGACCGGATGAGTTGTTCATCCTGCGAATGTTCTTGTGATGGCCGATCGGATGTGTTATTCATCTTGCGGATATTCTTATGGTTGATTGCTGACTTAGATGATTGTTCCTAAGTCGATGTCTTGTATAAATAAAGGTTTGTGAGTTCATTTAGTAGTGTGGATTGTGTGAATGAGTGTGGTGTAGCGAAGAGAAGTGCGAAAGGCAGAGTAGGGGCTTTGGGCTTAAATGGAACTGATCCAGACATAGTAGAGATGTCATTCTCCAGTTCAAGATTGTGATTCTTATCACTTTGTAGACAGTGTGTCTCCTTGTAGGTAGTGGGCCTCTTTGTGAGCAGTGTGCTCGGGCAGTGAGCCCTAATTGGCAAGTGCCATTCTTTTTCTTATTTTTCTAACAGAGAATAATCCTTGGGTTAATCACCCCATGGTTTTTCCCTTAACCAAGTTTTCCACATCAAAATCTTGGTGTTCAATGTGTTGATGTTTATCTGCTCTTGTGTTTGTACATTATGCTTTCATGGATGATTAATTGATATACTGTTAACTAACAAAGAAGAATCAAGTATTTAAAGGAGAGCAAGTTTTTATACAACTGATTCACCCCCCCCCCCTCTCAGTTGTATGCCCTAGATCCAACAGATACAAGGTCTGAAACATAGGTCCTATCAATGAGCATAAAAAACTAATTCAACCAATCTTTGCATCAAAGTGAATAACTTAATCTACCCTTACCATCCACCTTTTTCTTTTACCTTGTAACATTCCCAAAATAACTTGCCTTACTTCGGTAACCTATGCCCTTTAAAATAATATCTTCTATAAAAACTAGATGAAAGAATTAGTCTCTCTTGATAAATAAATTCAATCATTAAGAAATTTATGGAAGAATGATAAAGTAAAACAAGACCTAAGGACTAGACCTAAGCCTCAAGGGCTCATATGTTATGGCCTTGCCTATGTAATGTGATTAGAGGCTTCGTAGTTTACTTACCAGACTTTCAACCTGATTAGGTTGTCTTAAATACAATTGTTTAAATTGAGACAATAAGTGATTCTAGACTAGATTCTTAACAAGAATCAAGGCTCTCTTATCTATGCCAATCATATGTTACTTAATGCAAGTTGATATGTAACTAGGTCCTCACATAAAATTGTTTTGTAGGCAACTAGCTAACTAACATACACAGATCTTTGTTTAAGGTTGAATACACTATGAAAATATTGTGTCAAACAAGTACCAAATAGATCAACCTATAGAATCCTTATAATAACAAAGAGTGCAAGTAGAAAGACATCAAACAGTTCATTCTGCATAATATCTCAAAAAGGTACAATAGGAAAGTTATTATAATAACAAAAACAATCTAATCTTAATCTTTTTCCTTGATAACATGCACAACTTCCATAGGCACATGCTATGTATAATTGACTATCACCTTATTTAGTTGAACTATTTTATCTTCTAATGACAAAGTAACTTACTTTAAATGAAAATTTATGCATTTATGATACCTTGCATACGTATGCTACATGATGCAAAGCATGATAAAATAATTAGAAATAAATCTGATATAGTATATTACAAAGTTAATAAAAGATGAATCTTCCTAGAATCTCCACCTATCGAGGTTAGAAACAGATTCCTAGTATATGTTTATGTATCAAAAGGGATTTCAAGATTATTGAGTTATCTAACCATTATAGGTATTGTATTTTCAAAGCTTCTACTAAATCAAGGTTAGAAGATAAACACAACATCTTTTAAACATAATCGGCTAAATTAAAATCAAATACCAACTACGTGAGTTCTACCCAAATAAATTTGTCTAAAAGATCTTTAATATGTAAATAAATCTTCCTAAGATATGATATTTACTTACTATTCTAGATTCAATCTCAAATGAAATACTAATCTTTATTGCTATCCCATGACATGGAAATTCAATTTAAATTAAGAAAGCAAGAAAACAATCAACTAAGATATAAATATTGTACTTTCTATTCTCAATTCAAATTTAAATAGAATATAGATCTTCATTTCTATTCATGAGTTGAAGAAATTTTATATAATTTAAGAAGGTATGAATTTAACTATCAAATTGTGAGGCCGATTTATTTCACTTCCCTATTTTGATCGTTTTACATTATAGTTGGTGGCATTATCAGACATTTAGAGACTATTATTTCCATTATACAGATTTAGACTATACCTCCTAATTTTTGGATTAGCATTGATTAGTCATGTGGTGATTTGATTAGATCACATTTTGATGCTATTATGATGTTAGACATGTGAGATATATATGATGATGATTATTGATGTGATTACGAGTTCATTATGTGGATTTAATATTTGATGATGATTATGAGACATTAGATAGAAAATGTAATTTTAATTTTAATTATGATGTGGATGATTAATGTTATATGCAATGACATGACTTTAATTTTCTACTGCTTTGGCTGTGATTTATCCATGATGTAATTGACTACTTGATCTAGTTGCGCAGGTTATATTCCCAAGCCATGGGAAATCGGAGGTAGTTTTCACACATATGTTATTCCTTGTAAAACTGATCCATTCCCAAGAGGGATGAGGATCACGTTTGATCGGATGATGTTTTAGTACATGCTTGATTTATTTATTTGGCCTAGTTACCCCTTTTTAAAATTGATTTATATCATGTGTTGTATATTTATATTTGATTTATACCATTTGGTGTTATTTTATTTATGGGCCACTTAAAGTGATTTTATACCTCCCTAGGTGTTTTCTAGAGTCCCAAACTTACCCTTGGTGGTAACCCTAAGGTCTAGGGTCCATTTGGACTTACTAAACTCTAGGGTAACTCACTTTTAGTCACTCTAAACATGGGTTTAGTAAAAGTGACGAAATTTGAAAATGACTAAGGGTGGGAGATGAGTCGTGCTTTGGGAAAGACCCATCTCCCTTCCCAAAGTTTGGGGATCCCTTCACCAAGAAGACTTGGGAAGTCTCTAAGACCTCCAAGTGTGTGGGATCTCCCTCCAAGACTCTCACACACGTGTGAAGCATCTTGGAGGGAGATGGCTCTCTTGGAGAATAAGAGGATGCCAAGTGGTATCCCTTATCCTCATGGAGTCTTGAGGAGAGTTGCCACCTCTCCACTTGATCTCTCATACATGTGTGAGAGTACAAGTGGATAAGGTGAGGGTTTGAATGGATTAGAGGGTGACACTTGTCACCCTCACACTCCTTCTCCCTTGTAAGTGGCATGGGATGAGGAAGGAGAATGTGACAAGTGGATAAGGTGAGGGTTTGAATGGATTAGAGGGTGACACTTGTCACCCTCACACTCCTTCTCCCTTGCAAGTGGCATGGGATGAGGAAGGAGAAGGTGACAAGTGTCACCTTCTCATTCCTCAAGGCAAAATTTGAAGGCCTATTTTATCTCCTCTTGGAGAGGAGTTGGGGGTGTTGGCAAGAGACACTATATGGATTCATGGTTGTTGTCATTGATGGCAACAAAGGTCATCCCACATATCCGCAAGTCATGATGTGTCTCTACCGGAAGTCAGAATAAAGAATGTTGTGGTCCGGTGAACAAGAACAGAGCATGTGGCAAGGTCCGACAGATTGATCTGGATCTCTCAGAGGAAGTGTCTTGGTGCAGTGCAGATTTGGGGAAGTCAATAGGACTACCTTGAGTGGTATATTCCAAGGATTTAGCCTCCGGTGTTGGACAAGGAAAAAGATATGAATAGTTGAGTACCGGATTCCTGAGAGACAGTGAAAACAGAGGAAGAACTGACTGACAGAGTATCAGACTACTTTCCGGATGTGTTACTATTGATGATAGAGGTTGTGAAGGCATGAATCATGTTTGGCTGACATGATTAATGATATCTACAAGTATATGCTTGATCCGCATTGCTTGGTGAGGAAGGATTCAGCCGACAGAACAAGAGTTTGTAAGAAACTAGACTGTTCTGGATGCCGACTAGAAAGGTGATGAAATTACTTGTGCGGATATATATAGAGGATGGATTTAGTTGTGAAGTGTGTGAGTGTGTGAAGATATATGCGAAGAAGTACATAACAGAGCAGAAGTAGCAAGAAAGATCCGATATGTGAAAGGATAGCAGAATAAAGAACAGAGGAAAGATGAAGTGCAGCAGATCAGTGTACTGAGCCTAACCGGAACTGAACTCCAGCATATGCAGATGCTTCCAATCAGTTCAAGACTGTGATTCTTATCACTTTGTAGACAGTGTGTCTTCTTGTAGGCAGTGGGCCTCTTGTGAGCAGTGTGCTCGGGCAGTGAGCCCTAATTGGCAAGTGCCATTTTGTAAATTTCTATTCTTCTAACAGAGAATAATTTTTGGGTTAATCACCCCGTGGTTTTCTCCCTTAACAGGGTTTCCACGTCAAAAATTACTGTGTCATGTTTTTCTTATTTCATGGTAATGTTTTTGTGTTTGATTCAATGCTGCATTAATTAATAAGAAAGTTCATAAAGGGAAATAATTAGGATAACTGATTCACCCCCCCTCTCAGTTATCAACAATTGGTATCAGAGCTAAGTTCCTCCTAATAGAGCCTAACAGCTTGAGGAAGATCTGGGAACTCAAATGGATGCATATGGTTTAAGGGAGCAACTCAAGACTGCCCTTGAGGATCTTGAACAGTCAAATTCTGAAGTCAATGAATTAAAAGAAAGACTCAAACAGGCTGATGAATTCATGAGAGAATTAAAAGACAAATTAAGTCTCTCTATGAAAAAAAGAAAGGAGCTGCTCCAACAGTTGGCAAGACAAAGTGAAGAAAGCAATACAAATGAAGAATTGACTGAGCAAACCAAGTTATGTGAAAAGTTATCAAAAGAAGTCATTATGTTAAGACATGAAATGGAATCAGGAACTATAAAGTTTACTCAAGAGATTGAAGAAAAAAGAAAGGCTGAAGACAATCTAAGACAATCTCTTAAAGAAAAATCAGAAGAATGCCACCAGATGGACAGGATTATCAGACATCTTGAATCTGATCTTGAAGATGCCAAAGATAATGAAGAAAAACTTGAGGATCAAATTACCTCTCTCAAAAGAGACCTTCAAACAGCAAATGAATATAAAGAGAAATTCAAGATAAGTTCTGCTCAACTTGAAGTTCTTCTTGGAAGTCAAAAGAGGACAGATAACAAGTATGGTTTGGGATATGAGAAAGGAGAAAGCTCTGGAGCCGGTCAGAAGAATCTTGGATCAGAAAATCAAAGGAGCAGCCCTAGAAGACCTCCGGTAAGACAGCCAAATGCTCAAAGATATCCATCCTTCAATGGATACTGCCATAGCTGCAACCACTTTGGTCACAAAGCTAATCAGTGCAGAATGAGAATGAATCAGATTAATTCATCCTTCTCCGGACAGTGCTTCAACTGCAAAAGGTATGGACACAAATCCCATGAATGCAGAATTATGCAAGTAAACAAATCATTCAAAGGTAGATGCTTTACATGCAATAGAGTAGGTCATATGGCTAATCAATGCAGATCAAGAGGATATCAGTCAAATATGCAAAGAAATGTTATTTGCCAAATCTGCAATAGGTCCGGTCATAATGCTAAAGTCTGCAGAAACAAGAATCAGGACAAAAGAGGTCCGGTGTACAATCAGAATCAAGACAAGGGTAAACAAAAGATGAATGCGGATGAAGTTAGGAATCAGATGAGCAAGATTTGGGTGAAGAAAAGTTTAGAGAATGTAGAGGTTGGATCCGCACCAGACTCTGGTGCTGATATTTCTTCCGAAAATTAAAAAGTGAGCTCAGGCTCAGGGGGAGACTCAAAGAAAATCCTGTTCCCCCAGCCAAACAAGTGGTGCCGAATGTGGCACAAGATGCGGATTAAAGGGTTTGCAGATATGAGTCTTGAGATGCTTCAGTCAAGTTTTCAGAGGTCCGCATGGAGTCATGAAGAAGCTGTGATCGATCAAATAAGACCTGTTCAGGGAGATGCTCCGGTATGACAAAGGATTACAAAAGGGTTCGGAGAGATCCGGAAGTGCACTATCTTGTTCTGCGGATTGGACAGAGTGTTTGGGATGTTCTTGTAATATGTTACTTCGATTTATTCATGATTAAAAGATCCGGATGATATTCACAAATCAGGACTAATCCGGGATACTCCAAGCTATCCAGACAAGGCAAACCGGAATAATGTAGGTGAAGCATTTATTGCAGACAGATATTAGGGTTCGCGGAGCAATATAAGGGATTTCTCAAAAGTCATTTGCTCATTCTGCACTCAAGAAGAAGCGAATAGTGGAGCTCTGCAACAAGATTCATCAAGCACACCAAGGATCTCCTGCCGAAGTCATTGCAGAAAGAAATCAATCCAATCACTCCGTGCAAATCGAAGGTGCATAAGGTATTCTCCGTTTTTCATTACCTCACTGCAAATCTTTGAAGAATGGCTACTCCAAATATAGTTAAGATCTCTGATAGACCTCGCCCCTCATTCAAGAAACATCCTTATAAATCATTGGAGGTAGATCCACTAGGAGCCTTCTCTAGTGTTCCTCATGGTGTATTGCATACGGAAGATATTAGGGTTTACATCCATGCGAATCTTGAAGACTTTGGAGAATCAAAACTGATGGATATCTATCACAAACAATTGATAGATGACTCCTTTGAGATCAAACCTCAGTATAAAGCCATCCAGGACAAACACTTTGCACAGTGCATTCATTTCCCCTGTTTTGAAGAAGATGAATGGGTCCGGTATGTACTAAGTAGAGTACATGACAACTTCCTATGGTTGAACAAGCCCTTCAACATCACCAAGGACGCAATTAGGGCTGTAACCGGTCTGCACTCATCCGGTGGATTACCTGTTCTCAAATCTGTCAAAAATCAGACAGTCAGTGATGCAACCGGATCCAAGTTTGACAAGAGAGCTATGACAGTTGATGATATCATTGAACCGGATGTCAAATTTGCAGCTATAATAATTGGTTACAAAATCTATCACTCCAGTAGGGAAAATTCAGTACCGGGAACTGCAATCTACACAGCCTATCAGATGTTAAAGGAGAATGCAGACTATGACTTGTGCGAGCTTCTAGTAAACCAACTCTTTGAAAATCTGCAGAAGATTAAGAAGGACAAGAAAAACTCCTTCAAATATGGCAATCTGATCCTTTGTCTCTTCTTTTACTACATGAATGAGCTTCCCGGATCCAGTGGATGGATATGGCAGAATGACAGACCGGTTGCCATTCAAATCAGAGAGTATTTGCATGGACTTGGGGATGCAAAAGCAAGAAATACAGCTCTATGGGGTTACTTCAAGAACTTCCAAAGCATGATGCATGCAAGAGAAAGAATACCCCAATCCCTTGTTGAAAAATACAAAGACACAGTATGCTTCATGGTAGAAACAGATCAGTGTCTGATGGAGGCAGTGGAGCCAAGGACTGTCTGGATCATGCCTATGGGGTATGAAGTGGATGAACAGATAGTAGAGCTGCATGTTCAACACATGCTAAGCCAGCCCAAAGATCCTAAGGCAAAAAGGTTTGGAACCTTTGAGGAACTGAGTGTAAAGTTACATGTAGAACTCAGGGAACCGGAGATAAAGAGGAAGGTAAGAAAAGAAGTTGAGCATATTGCTCAAGGCCTAGGCATCTCAAAAGAGGCACTTGATGCCAGCCGGGAAAAGAGGAGGAAGGCTGAGGAAGAAGAGAAAAGTAAAGAAAATGTTCCGGTTGAAACTCCCACCCGGACCAGATCATCAAAAAGATCTGCACCTCCCTCAACCAAAAGTTCAAAACCGGAAGTCCAGGCATCCGGTAAAAGATCCAAGACAAAAGCCACAAGGGCTTATAAAAGCCAAAAGGATGAAGAGGAAACAGAGTCAGATGAGGGAGTAAAAGAAATAAAGAAGCAGAAGAAGAAAGGATCCGGTAAACCCTCCTCAGGACAAGACAAGGATGAAATGGCAGAGGTATCTGTTGAAAAGCCCACTCTGTCTATAGAGAATGTAATCAAGTCGGTCACGGTGGATGGAAACCTTCAACCAATGACTGAATCTTATGATGACTTCAGTGAGGCTGACCAAAAGACTCTGCAGGAAGCCACAGTCAAATATCTGAACATATATAATAAAGCTTTCATTGAGATCATATCTCTTATTCCTAAAAGCTTAGAAAAGGAATTGGAAGTAAGAAAGAACAATGCTTGATGCAGAGTGGGACGCAACGGAGGCAACCTAACAGGAAGGAGCTGCCAACAATACAAACAGCCTGATAAAAATGTCTATCGGCTGAACATCATCATCATATTTCCTAACACCAACAGCATCATCACATTTCAACAGCATCATCATATTTCAGATGATCGCAAATATCCTCCTGTCGACTACTATTTACCTCCCTCGACTGTCGCCTATCATCATCATGATAAACAACGGGCGCGAACCTCCTCCGGTTGCACTGTTCATCGGGTGCCAAACACAAGCGGCATCATCATGATATTCAATATCACCTTCGTCAGCAGGATATCCTAATATCCGGTTCTCCAAATATCCTGATGACGTTGCACTTCAACAACTTGCCTTCGATGCTCCACTACCCGACGATACAAGCAAACAGCATCATGATATTAAACATCCGGTTCTTCGAAACCTCCTGATGATGCTAATACAACTTCCTGCCTACGCCGATACTCAACCACTTAGCGACAACAGTATAAACTCGCATAGAGGGATTTCTGAATATCCTGATGACGATGACGTCATATCCTGATGACGATGACGTCACACATCATCCTGATGAACTCTTCAACACTTAGCCAAAAAAACTCAACTTTCACACCCGCATCCGTTAGCGATATGCGGATGATGACCTTCCCCGAGAGATGATCCTAACTGCGATATATACACTGAGTATGTATCCAACTCAAAACATCATGATGCACCTGCAACATGCAAATTTCAACAACTTCATGACCCGATCCTGATGGCGATGGATTCGCAGATGATGTTGCGGCTCGTCCCGACTGGAAACGCACATGCAGACTCCTGTGTATCCTTCCACTGCATGAAAACACTCACAACTGCATAATTTCACAAAGATCATGTGACGACCGGGCCGGATCACCTTCAAACCAAAATCTAAGCAAACTTATCTTCTAGACCTAGCACATGAGGATGCTAGGCTGATTTACAGCATGCTTCTAACAGATCTCCTGAACAATGCAATGCACAAACAGAGAACACAAATGCCATCTAAGCTATGATACAGGACCATTCCACCGATTTGCAGAATCAACCGGTGGAAGGGTTGAAAGTGCCCATTAACTTGCAAAATGGAAAAGGAAAACAAAACAGATGTAACTGATACAACCAGATAATGCGAAGATGAGATCTTATTCAATTGAAATTCAAATGTCCTGAATACAGCTTCACAATGTCTGACCTGCTCTCCTGAATCTCAACTCAACTCCAGTACATCAATATCAAAAACTATATCTAAACCCTACAGATCGAAGGTATATATAACAAATCCTTCAAGTACTACTAACATCACTTCCCAGCGGCTGGGAGCTTCCAAGCGGCTGGGAGAGAGGACAGTTCAGATAACCTTATCCCAATCTCTAACTGCCTACACATACTCCTATGCTGATCTAATACATAGCATCGGTCCAATGGACCTTATTACATGATAAAATCAAACATACTAAAAATAGCCTACAGCCCTGTCATCATGCGGACAATTCACCTATATCCTGATCATGTTATCCTATATCCTGATCATGTATGTCATCATGCGGACCTATAACAAACTAACTGCCTCATGGAGGCCAGCTGTTAGGTAGGTACCTCTGCACCATACTCCCCAAAAGAAAATAACTCATGTCCCATGAGTTAGAATATGGAAATCCTCCATCTCTACACTTTGCTTGTGTAACGTTCTGCCCTGTTCCAGCTTTGTCTGCTGCTGTCTCTTGGCTGCTCCAAGACTTTTGAGCTACAACTTGCTTCCTTGCAAGTGAACCCTCATGCCTGTGAATGTAGGCTTTCCCCTCACATACCTTGTGTTTGTCAAGTTGCCTGACCAGAACCTCTACCTCTTGAACTGCTGCAATGTTCAACTCTGTCTTCCTTTCAACTCTTATGGGACAAGCAATAGTCCCAACTAGGACAACATCCTTGTCATTCTTCTGAACTGGTTGCTGTGGGCAAACCTGTTCCTGCACCTGCTGCTGACCTCTGTCAGTCACAACTGAAACTTTCTTCAGCTTGTTGTATTTCACAACTCCTTTCCTTGCAGTGTCTTCAACTGCCTGCCTGCCTGCTCCTATAGGCTTCTGCACAAATTCCTTCTTTCCTATTAAAATGACTTTGGCTGCCTTCTGTGCTGCAACATCTGCCTGCAATGGCATCAACTTAATAGTCTTTCCATCTTTCTGGATGGTATAGGTATTAGCATATCCATCATATAGTACCCTTCTATCAAATTGCCATGGTCTACCCAACAGTAGGTGACAACATTCCATAGGCAAAATATCACACAAAATTCTATCCTGATATGCTCCAATCTGGAAATCAACATATGCCTGTTCAGAGACAAAAAGTGAATGCCTATCACTCACCCAAGATGCCTTGTAAGGGTGTGGATGTGGAATCCTTTCCAAATGCAGTTTATCCACCATCTCCTGAGATACCATGTTGTCTGTTGAACCAGTATCAATGACAACCTTACATACTTTACCTTTGCTCTTGCATGTGGTCTTGAAAAGAGCTCTTCTTTGCATCATATCCTTTGATGCCTGCAAACTTGTTCTCCTTAACATCAGTGATTCTCCACTCTCTGGATATCCAACATTATCAGCATCCTGATCCTTTTGATAAATGTTTGGACTCTGCACACTTTTCTCTTCTTTCTCTTCTTGCACCAGTTGTACTCTCTTGTCATCAGTTCTATCATTTTTGGATGATGAACCTTTGTTTTCTGGACATTTGAAGGATGGATGACCAAACTCACCACAGGTGTAACATTTTCCTGAAAATGTAGTAGAACTTCTACCACCTCCAAATCTTCCTTTATTACCTTTCCATCCACCTCTGAAATCAGACTGTCCCTGTCCTTTATCAGTGTCTTCTTGACTTTCATTGGTTTGCTTTGTTCTATGGGCTGATCCTCTTCCTCTATTGTTTTGTTCTTGTTTTCTTTTCAGCTTTTCTTCCACTTTCAATGCCAACTGAAAACTTTTCTGCACTGTATCTGGGTTATGCAGACTCAGATCTTCCTGAATATTAAACCTCAGTCCATTAAGGTATCTGGCTACCTTTTCTTCTTCACTTTCTTTCACCTTTGTCTTCATACAGAGTTTCATGAACTCTTCTGTATATAAGCTGACATCTAGCTCCTTCTGCTTCAGGTTCTGCTTCCTCTTGTGTAACTGGATACTGTAATCCAAAGGAATATAAGCCTCCTTTACCAATTCCATCATCTTCTTCCATGTGGCAACTCTACGTTTTCCCTCCTGCACTCTATCATCCTGAACAAAGTTCCACCATGTCAAGGCAGCTTCTTTCATCTTTGACTGTGCTATCTTCACTCTCTGCTATTCTGGTATCTCCTCTGTCACAAAGAAATTGTTCAGACAATCTATCCATTCCATTACTGAATCAGGGTCCATCTTACCTGTAAACACTGGAAAATCCAGCTTCACATCCATGGTTCTCCTCTCCATGGCCTTGAGGGCGTTCAACAGCGGTCTCTGGTCTGCAGGAACGACCTCCTCGCTGCAATTAGGGATATCCTCTTCTTCCCTATCATCTTCTCTACCAGAACCTACTCTGCTCCTCAACTTTGCTAATTCATCTTTCAACTCCTGATTCTGAGCCTTCACGGCCTTACTTTCTGCAATCTGTTTCTTCACCAGAACTGCCAACTCAGCATTGGTCATCTTTGTTGGAAACTCAGATGTTCCTTCTTCGTCTGACATCCTGCTTATCTTTTCCAAAAGATCCTAACCTTTGCTCTGATACCACTATGATGCAGAGTGGGACGCAACGGAGGCAACCTAACAGGAAGGAGCTGCCAACAATACAAACAGCCTGATAAAAATGTCTATCGGCTGAACATCATCATCATATTTCCTAACACCAATAGCATCATCACATTTCAATAGCATCATCATATTTCAGATGATCGCAAATATCCTCCTGTCGACTACTATTTACCTCCCTCGACTGTCGCCTATCATCATCATGATAAACAACGGGCGCGAACCTCCTCCGGTTGCACTGTTCATCGGGTGCCAAACACAAGCGGCATCATCATGATATTCAATATCACCTTCGTCAGCAGGATATCCTAATATCCGGTTCTCCAAATATCCTGATGACGTTGCACTTCAACAACTTGCCTTCGATGCTCCACTACCCGACGATACAAGCAAACAGCATCATGATATTAAACATCCGGTTCTTCGAAACCTCCTGATGATGCTAATACAACTTCCTGCCTACGCCGATACTCAACCACTTAGCGACAACAGTATAAACTCGCATAGAGGGATTTCTGAATATCCTGATGACGATGACGTCATATCCTGATGACGATGACGTCACACATCATCCTGATGAACTCTTCAACACTTAGCCAAAAAAACTCAACTTTCACACCCGCATCCATTAGCGATATGCGGATGATGACCTTCCCCGAGAGATGATCCTGACTGCGATATATACACTGAGTATGTATCCAACTCAAAACATCATGATGCACCTGCAACATGCAAATTTCAACAACTTCATGACCCGATCTTGATGGCGATGGATTCGCAGATGATGTTGCGGCTCGTCCCGACTGGAAATGCACATGCAGACTCCTGTGTATCCTTCCACTGCATGAAAACACTCACAACCGCATAATTTCACAAAGATCATGTGACGACCGGGCCGGATCACCTTCAAACCAAAATCTAAGCAAACTTATCTTCTAGACCTAGCACATGAGGATGCTAGGCTGATTTACAGCATGCTTCTAACAGATCTCCTGAACAATGCAATGCACAAACATAGAACACAAATGCCATCTAAG
Source organism: Cunninghamia lanceolata (assembly GCA_027924645.1). NCBI lineage: Eukaryota > Viridiplantae > Streptophyta > Pinopsida > Cupressales > Cupressaceae > Cunninghamia > Cunninghamia lanceolata. The sequence continues at coordinate 712,577 of BSBN01000243.1, forward strand.
CTATGATACAGGACCATTCCACCGATTTGCAGAATCAACCGGTGGAAGGGTTGAAAGTGCCCATTAACTTGCAAAATGGAAAAGGAAAACAAAACAGATGTAACTGATACAACCAGATAATGCGAAGATGAGATCTTATTCAATTGAAATTCAAATGTCCTGAATACAGCTTCACAATGTCTGACCTGCTCTCCTGAATCTCAACTCAACTCCAGTACATCAATATCAAAAACTATATCTAAACCCTACAGATCGAAGGTATATATAACAAATCCTTCAAGTACTACTAACATCACTTCCCAGCGGCTGGGAGCTTCCAAGCGGCTGGGAGAGAGGACAGCTCAGATAACCTTATCCCGATCTCTAACTGCCTACACATACTCCTATGCTGATCTAATACATAGCATCGGTCCAATGGACCTTATTACATGATAAAATCAAACATACTAAAAATAGCCTACAGCCCTGTCATCATGCGGACAATTCACCTATATCCTGATCATGTTATCCTATATCCTGATCATGTATGTCATCATGCGGACCTATAACAAACTAACTGCCTCATGGAGGCCAGCTGTTAGGTAGGTGCCTCTGCACCAATGCTCATGCAAAAGATCTTGAGATCCGGGAGCAGATAGCTATTCAGCTATATCCTCAAATTGATCCCAAGACAATGAACATAATCTTCAAGGACTGCAAAGATGAGTTCAGAAGTAAAGCTAGGATGAATCAACTCATGCTTGGTGAGACTGACAAAGTGGCCCAAGAGACAGAAGAGATCCTCCGGAAGGCCTTCAAAAGGTTCAATCTTCCTGTTGTAGAGGACTTAGGTATAGAAACAGCTGAGGACTTGGAACCTTCTGCTCCAGAAGAAGTGGCCTATGAACAAGCTAGCATCTCTCCTCCGGTTTCCCCTACAGTCTCCGGATCCAAAGAAGAAGAGGAATTACAGGAGAAGGAAGCAGTGGTGAAAGACAAAGAGGTTGACAGTTCCAAGACTGCAGAAGAAAAGAAACATCTGTCTTCGGCAAGAGACACTGCACAAACTGTTCAACAATTTTTGAGTAAAGAAACTTTAGAGATTGATGAACCGGAGCTTCTAAAAGGCCCATTCGACTTTGACTCTCTCTCTCCGGTACAAACAATGAAGATAGCTTCATTTGCAAATGCCAAGGCAAATGAAAAACTCCTGAAGTCTCATATGGAAGACTGTGAGTTGATAGAGGCTGCTTCCGGAGTACTTGTAAAGATTATGCCATCAATCCAGATAGATCCGATAGCCTCCTCTTCCGGTAATCTAAAAACCTTAGTCAGCAGTGTTGATACACATTTTGATTCTCTAGAAAAATCAGCTGAAGAAAAGGTCAGGAAGGAATTTTTGGATAAAAGATTTTCAGAAGTATTAGAATTAATCTCTAAAGATAGGAAGATTGTGAGCATTGGAATAAAGAGCTTAGAGAATGCTCTTAAGGATGGCGGTGACATCTACAAATTTTGTATATCCTGGTCAAAGGCAACAGCAGCAATTGATAAGAAAATAAAAGAGGAACAGGACAAGCTACAAAGCTTATCTCAAAGTTTTGATCCTCTCTCTTCCTCCATAATAAATCAAGAATGTCAGACTATTGCAGTCTTGAATGAAATAAAGAATCTTGAGAAGGAAAGGAAGAACATAACTAACCGGATGGGAGAACTTAGACGGATTATGATCCCTAAGTTGGAAACTATGCATGAGGCCATCAGTGATGCTCAGACCACCGCCCAAACAAAAGATCCGACAGATCTCAAGCGGGCAGAAGCTTTTGCATTTTTGTTGAGTGGTCACATTTCAATTTTGGATAGAATGAAGCAAAGTTGGGCTACAGAAATGATCCAATTGCAGACATCCTTTGCAGACATTCTTCAGTATATGTGAGTATGTAAATATGCGGCTATGTATAGAAAATTTTTGAAAATTTTGGTGTGCGGACCCTACCCTTTGCCATTGATGTCAAAGGGGGAGTGAGGAGCAGTGAAAAATGAGGAATCCAACTAAGGGGGAGTTCCGGAAATTGTATATAAAGACAGAGCATCAGCAAAGGGGGAGCATAGTGAAAACACTTAGTCATTTTTCACTAAGTGTTGCCATCAATGCCAAAGGGGGAGATTGTTGGCAAGAGACACTATATGGATTCATGGTTGTTGTCATTGATGGCAACAAAGGTCATCCCACATATCCGCAAGTCATGATGTGTCTCTACCGGAAGTCAGAATAAAGAATGTTGTGGTCCGGTGAACAAGAACAGAGCATGTGGCAAGGTCCGACAGATTGATCCGGATCTCTCAGAGGAAGTGTCTTGGTGCAGTGCGGATTTGGGGAAGTCAATAGGACTACCTTGAGTGGTATATTCCAAGGATTTAGCCTCCGGTGTTGGACAAGGAAAAAGATATGAATAGTTGAGTACCGGATTCCTGAGAGACAGTGAAAACAGAGGAAGAACTGACTGACAGAGTATCAGACTACTTTCCGGATGTGTTACTATTGATGATAGAGGTTGTGAAGGCATGAATCATGTTTGGCCGACATGATTAATGATATCTACAAGTATATGCTTGATCCGCATTGCTTGGTGAGGAAGGATTCAGCCGACAGAACAAGAGTTTGTAAGAAACTAGACTGTTTCGGATGCCGACTAGAAAGGTGATGAAATTACTTGTGCGGATATATATAGAGGATGGATTTAGTTGTGAAGTGTGTGAGTGTGTGAAGATATATGCGAAGAAGTACATAACAGAGCAGAAGTAGCAAGAAAGATCCGATATGTGAAAGGATAGCAGAATAAAGAACAGAGGAAAGATGAAGTGCAGCAGATCAGTGTACTGAGCCTAACCGGAACTGAACTCCAGCATATGCAGATGCTTCCAATCAGTTCAAGACTATGATTCTTATCACTTTGTAGACAGTGTGTCTTCTTGTAGGCAGTGGGCCTCTTGTGAGCAGTGTGCTCGGGCAGTGAGCCCTAATTGGCAAGTGCCATTTTGTAAATTTCTATTCTTCTAACAGAGAATAATTTTTGGGTTAATCACCCCGTGGTTTTCTCCCTTAACAGGGTTTCCACGTCAAAAATTACTGTGTCATGTGTTTCTTATTTCATGGTAATGTTTTTGTGTTTGATTCAATGCTGCATTAATTAATAAGAAAGTTCATAAAGGGAAATAATTAGGATAACTGATTCACCCCCCCCCTCTCAGTTATCAACAGGGGGTTCTTTTTTTTGAAATTTCTCTCTATTCTTAGAGGTTTTGGGAGTGTTAGAAAATTTTTGGAGACTTGGAGACTTGGAGAAGCTTGGAGCTCTTATTCAAACGTGCTTCCATTTTAGGGCTTTTGAAGGTAAGCTCCATGGCAATAGCCATTTCCGTATGCATGTTTTATTTTTGTGTATGTGTTGGAAATTTATGTTTGGTGTTGTTTTCATTTTTGTGTGGGTTTGGGTGTTGGTAAGAGCACCTCCATTTAGAGGTAAGGCTCAACTTGTATGGGGTGGGGGAGAGTGAACATCCTTGAGGCCACCTCCTTAATGCTGTACTATTTATAGCCTTGAGGGCATTCTATGCTATTTGGGAGTATTTTAAGTTTGGCACGAGTGCCATAGTGATTATTAGAGTATGGTGGAAAATTTGTTTTGGCTTGAGGCCTTGAGATTTTGTGATTTTTGGAGTTCTTGGGGTGACCTCTTGAGTTGAGGGGTCCACTCCCCTACCCCCTCCAAACTCATTTTATTGAGTTTTGTTATGTGCAAATCCGTGGGAGTAATTTTGATGTGTTTGGTTATTTCATTGTTGTGGTGTGTTTGTGAAATTGTGTGATTTCTACCTCCCTAGCTCGGGGGAGACCCACTAGCGGGTCTATGATAGGGAGGAGGGCGATTTGCATGGCCTTGGCTCCCCATTTTGGTGTTTGTATTATTGCAGGTTTTTATTGGAGAAATGGAGCTTTGGAGAAGTCTATTTTTAATGTTTTGGCATTATCTTGTTGGCTAGTTTTGAGAGACATGGCCTTGTAGGCCTTATTGTATTTAGTGTTAAATTTGTTATTCTCCTTTGTGAATGTTGTGGAAGGAAATTTTAATGTGAGTTACTCTTCAATGTATATTAAAAAAAATATGTTCATTATGATATATTGTTGTGTTTTTGTGTTATGTAAAGTTGCCAAAGAAAATATAAGCTTGTTGTTATGTATTCCAAAGAAAATACATGTTTATCATCTTGTTGTTGTGCCTATTTGATTTTGGAAATTTGACAAAAGAACATAAAAAAAACTTGTTGCTTATAATAAATGACATTCTATTTAGTAAAATGTGAATTTATAAAAAAATAAAATTTAAATGTGAAATACTCTTTATTGTGGCTTCAATGGTGTTTAATATGTGGCTATTTTGTGCATATGTGTTGTTGAAAGTTTGATAGAAATGATTTATAGTTACTATTATCTTATATTTAGAAAGAAAAGAAGTTAAAATGTTGATGTAGTCCCTTTGAAATGGGCTTTAGAAATAAAAGAATTTGCTGAACAACTATATTTTATGCTCACAGAAAATGAACATAGGATTGCATATTTACTATTATAACAAAAAAAAGTAGTATTATGCTCCATATTATATGCTATCAAAAGGCAAGAAAGAAATAGTTAGTTGTTTTGTTTATTTTTGCCAAAAAATAATAATAGTAAATCTAGTCTTTTCAATTCAAGAAAAATGTTACATTATGGGTGCTTACAAGTTTACAAACTTGGGTATAATCTTTTATTATGTAGTTGTAGTTATACATATGATATAATAAATACATGTATATATATGCATGAGATATATACATATATATTTATTATATATATACAGTTCTGGATTTATTTTTATGTATTTAAACTTACTGTTGAATAATTAAAAAAACTACAGTATGTATATACATACATACATACATACATATATATACTATTTATTCATTTTTTTAGCAATAAGTTTAAATGAATAAACTTACTGCTAAAAAATGAATAAACAGTGTATATATATATATATATATATATATCAGAAATAAACAGCATCATCCAAATTACAAATCAAACTCCATTTATAATTTTTTTTGTGTTGTTGAGAATGATAGTCGAATTGTTGGAAGTAAGGGTTTGAAAATGTTTTAAAAAAAAAAACCATATAGTGGGTGGCCGCCGCCGCCCACTGTCATAGTTTTTGTAATGTGAAGGGGGTGTGGGTGGCGGAGGCACAGCCTCCTCCTTACACCCCTCCCCCTCTACTCACTTAACACCCACAGCGGTAGTAGAAACAGTGGGCCGTTAGTCCAACTCCCCATTGTGGCCTCCGTCCGCACAGTGAGCCGCCAATCCACAGTTGTTACCTACAACCTTTGGTCCTTATTAACAGTTAAAACAAATGATTATATATATATGTATATAAAGAAACCACATTCAAATCTGCAACTCCAGCATATACATAATATGTATATATCTATATATAGATATATATTTACACCAAAATGTATATATATACACAAATGTGTATATATATATACATATATATATATACATATATACACATATATACATATATACATATATACATATACATACATATATACATATACATATTTACATACATATTTATACATATATACATACATACATATACACACACACACACACACACACATATATATATATATATATATATATATATATATATATATATATATATATATATATATATATATATATATGTATATGTATGTTGAGTTTACTCAAAACATATACCTCTAAGAGGTATTCCCATAGCAGCCTCCTCAACAAACCTCCAACCTGCAACAAAAAATGGATGAATAATGGAGGTAAAATAATAGAGGAGAAAAGAAAAAAGAATGAGATAGGGTTTGTGGCCATAAGGAAATAATAAAATAAAATTAGGGCTTTCCTTGAGGAAACAAATAAAATAATGGAGTTAGGATTGAGTGGAGGATGTGAGGGGATTAGATTTGTTATTTTATCTAATTCTTTGAATTCTTCCATGTGTGCGGGAAATTATATTTCCCTCTCTTTTGCTTTTGCTTCCTTTTTAATTTGTTTTGATTTCTCTAGGATTTTTATTTAAGTTGGTTTAATTAATCCCTTGGAGTTTGGAATATTTATTCCCATGTGGAATTTTTTTTTTTATGGGAATGGGATTTGTTTTTATTGGGATTCGTTAACCCTTTTGCAAGTTGTTTATTTTGGGCATTCCTTTTAATTATCTAGTGTGTTTTAATTAATGTTTTTTGAGGAATCTTTTTATTGATTTTATTTTTTTAATTTAATCAATTTTATTCCGAGGGGGGGATGTTCTAAATGATTTTAACTTGAGTGATTTAATAAATATAAATGTTGTGAGTATATTTATTAAATGACTTAATTATCATTTTTTAAAAAAAATTTGGTCATTTATTTAAATTTGATGCTTATAATTTTGTTGAGTGGTTAAACTCATTGGACCTTGGAAATTTATTTGGTTCTTAGATTTTATTATTTTAAATTTTGCATTGATTACTTCTTGGGATTTTCTGTTTAAAATATTTATTTCAATTATTGAAAATACGTTATGCTGTCGAATTTTTCCTAGATTTTAGGGTTTTATTTTTATGGCATTTTTGTGACTTTCATTTAATCACTCCATTTTATCATGTGACCATCATACCATTAGATGCGTTATTATATTCGATTTTATTATTGCATTAGAGTTAAGGTTGATTTCGATTCAGTCGAAATCATCTCTTTCCTCTAGGAAACTTAGGGTTTGAATTAAATCTGTTCTAACCCTAGAAGTGACGCACATCATGTCCCATAACCCCCTAGTTAGCATTCATCACATAGGGGATTGCATAGGTAGACGCACTTCCTCAAATATGATTGACATGTTTATGCCTTATAGATATTGCCATCGAGCACGCAGACACGTGCGAGGGGGTTTCTAGGTACATGTGGAAAAAATTTTGTTAGTTCGTGTCATGACCACATGTCAAATGTGGACATGACATGTGTGTTGAGTGTCATGACCGTATGGGAAATGTGGGCATGACATTTGGTATCAGAGCCCAAGTTTAAACACTGGGCTTGTTTGGGCACATTATTTATTCCATAATTTCAATTAATTTGTAATCACCTCATTTTTGTAGGATGCCTCCCCAACGAGCTCGGCAAGTGTGTTCACACCGCACGGAGTTCATAGAGGTTCATAGTGACTCTTCAACTGAGGGTTAGGGGTCACCGGCACCATAGGCACAACAGGCACCATAGGCCCCACCTATACCTGATATTGGGCCGTAGATATTATAGGCACTACAGGCAGTGTTAGATAGGCTACCACTGGCTGCAGTTGAGCCACGCATAGAGCCACCTGTTGAGCCCCGCGTTGATCTGCAAGAGGAGCCATGAGTGGAGCCATGAGCAGAGTCACCTGTGGAGCCTTGCGTTGAGCTGCGAGAGGCACCACATGTGGAGCCATATGTTGAGGTACCAGATATGATGGTGGATGAGGTTGGATCAGCCTATAGGGCCTATAGCAGGGGCCCTCCACATCATGCTAGGTGTGAGGAGGAAGTGAGAGTGGAGCAGATTGTTCACAGGCCTTATGATTATTATGCAGATGAGCCTATCAGAGGGCATAGAGACCGAGGAGGCCCCATCAAGGATTTGTTGAGGCTGAATCCTCCTACATTCACCGGGACTACAGAGGGAGCTAAAGCTGAGGCTTGGATCATTAGTCTAGACAAATGCTTCACGTTGTGTCCTTATGAGGGCAACACGAAGGCATGTATGGAAGTCCACCTATTGAGATATGCAACAGCTACTTGGTGGTACACTAAGGAGTGCAAGCACTGTCTATCATTGGACACACTCACACGGGAGACTTTCATTGAGTGCTTCAATGCACGATATTTATCAGATCACTACAGGCAGCGTCGTATAGATGAGTTTCACAATCTTCAGCAAAGAGGGCTTACTATTTCTCAGTATGAGGGAAGATTCACCAAGTTGTCTCAATATCCAGAGTATCTCCACAATAAGAAACTCCTAGTTCATAAGTTTATTAGAGGGTTGAACCATAACATAGCAGGGCCTGTATGCATGGCAGACCCCCAGACATTGAGTGATGCTGCTGAGAAGGCATACATAGCTGAGGAGATACAAGGATGAGGGCAGAGTTCACACCCTCAATTTTAGGATCGTGGGTAGTAGTAGCATCAGCAGAGTTATTGTAGACCACCACCACCACCTTAGAGAGGAGGGTTTAGTTCCACATCTTTACCTCCTAGGCCCCCACGACAGCAGCAGCCGTAGCAGTAGCAGAGATTCAGACCACAACAGAGGGCACATGGGGGCATAATTAAGGTTGGTAGTAACAGGGCCCACATAGGGATCAAAGACAAGAGGGGCCACGTGTGGGACCCATGAGATCACATCAATCTTACAGGGGTTCACAGGGGTCCACTGGATGATCTGGACAGTAGCAGAGTAGTAGGACTCAGACTGGATAGGTACATGCTAGGGACCCATGCTATGTTTGTGGTGGAGTGGGACATCTAGCCAGAGAGTGCTTGCAGGGATTTATAGCAGGGGGACAACCTCATGCAAGAGGATTACAGCAGATAGTTGGAGATGTGGGTAGGCCCCACTGTATGTTCGCAGCGGTTGATAACCACCAGGCTAAGTTTTTAGGCATCAGTGATTGAGACCTCAGGTATGATTGGGGGTGTCCCCATTTCTATTCTTTTTGACTCTGGCACTACTGACTCTTTCATATCTCCATCTTTAGTGGAGTGTTGCAAGCTAGTGGCCTCTAGGTAGGGCGATAGGTGGGAGGTTGAGTTGGCCTTAGGGGCCAAGATGATAGTAGATGCCTTAGTCCATGACTATGAGATATCTTTGGGGCCCTTTACTACAGTACGTGACCTTAGGGTTATGACATTAGGATCCTATGGTGTGGTTTTAGGTATGGACTGGCTTACGACTCATAGAGCCAAGCTAGATTATCGCCGAAAGGTGTTTAGCTACTTAGATGATCATGGTACATCAGTTGAGATAGTGGGCATTTAGAAGCCCACAATAGTTCATATGATATCCACTTAGCAGCTTAAGCGCTACATGTGGAAGGGATGCCAGATGTTCACTATTATAGTTAGTGACAGATTAGAGGATGAGCTTGAGGCATCATTAGATGACCATCACATCTTGCGAGAGTTTACTGATGTGTTTCTAGCAGAGTTACCAGGGATGCCACCTCATTATGAGGTAGACTTTCATATTGATTTAGTGCCGGGTGCCGAACCAGTGTCTCATGCACCCTATAGGATGACCACTCATGAGTTCATGGAGCTCATGTTGCAGCTTGAGGACTTGCTTGCGAAGGGGCACATCCAACCAAGCATTTCACCTTGGGGTGCTCTGGTCATCTTCATGAAGAAGAATGATGAGTCTCTTTGATTATGCATGGATTATAGGAAGTTAAATAAGGTGATGGTGAAGAACCATTACCCTCTACCTAGGATTGATGATCTCTTCGACCAGATGCAGGGAGCTAGGGTGTTCTCTAAGATTGACTTGAAGTTCGGTTACCATCAGTTGCGTATCATAGAGGCGAACATCCATAAGACTGCCTTCTAGACTCAATATGGCCACTATGAGTTCACTATGGTCCCCTTCGGTTTGACGAACACCCTTGTAGTGTTCATGAGTCTCATGAATCGAGTGTTTCATACCTACTTGGATCAGTTCGTGATTATTTTTCTTGATGATATATTGATCTATTCACAGACCAAGGAGGAGCATGAGGAGCACCTATGTCAGGTTTTGTAGTGTTTGAGGGAGCAAAATCTTTATGGGAACCTGGTGAAGTGTGTATTTTTCAGGATAGAGGTATAGTACTTGGGGTACATCCTATCTGGCGATGGAATCTCCATAGATCCATCGAAGATTAGGGCTATCAAAGAGTGGCTAGCAACCACCAGTGTGACAGAGGTCAGGAGTTTTATGGGGTTAGCTGGTTACTACAATAGATTTGTTGAGGGTTTCTCTCAAATACCGCACCCTATCACTTCCCTTCAACGGAAAGGGAAGAATTTTCTATGGACTGAACAGTGTGAGAGGGCCTTTGGGGTCCTTAAGGAGCATCTTACCAACAGTGAATTTTATGGTTTGCATAGATGTATCACTTAAGGTTTTGGGAGCCGTACTTATGCAGGGTGGTAGTGCGATCGCGTATGAGTCGCGAAAGCTTAAGACCAATGAGCTAAACTACCCCACTCACGATTTGGAGCTCGCAGTAGTGGTTCATGCTCTAGTTCATTGGAGACATTTCTTATTGGGTCCTCACTTTGAGCTTCATTCAGATCATCATAGCTTTCAGTACATATTCACACCGCTGAATCTGAACGCTCGTCAATGGCATTGGATGGAGTTTCTTTGTGAGTATGACTTTGATGTCCACTACATCAAAGGGAAGGAGAACATGGTTGGTAATGCATTGAGTTGGAGGTGCCATGAGATCCTGACCTTGACTCTAAGTGTGGACTTGAGAGGGCACATTATTCAACATCTTCCTGAGGATGAGTGGTTTCTTGAGGTGTAGCAGGAGATCCAGTCACAAAGGGCCCTTGTGGGAAAGTTTGTAGGATACTCACTTGAGGCAGATGGGTTACTTCATCATCGACAGTGCATCTATGTACCCCGCGTAGGTGATCTACATACTATAGTGTTATGAGAGGCTCACAGAGCACCATATGCAGCACATCCGGGGGTGAAGAAGATGCATGCTGACCTATGACAACTGTACCATTGGGCAGGTATGAGATGAGATATTGTAAAGTTTGTTGCTTGATGCCTTGAGTGCCAGAGGGTCAAGGCCAAGCATCAGCATCCAACAGGTCTTTTATACCCTCACAAGATACCTGAGTGGAAATGGGACACCATTTCCATGGATTTTATTGTTAGTCTCCCTATGTCTTCTTGCCGCCATGATGCCATCATGGTGACAGTTGACAAGTTGACCAAGGTGGCACATTTCTCACCTGTATGCACGACGTACAATGCACCAGCAGTGGCAAGAGTATTCTTGGATGATATTATGAGGTTACATGGGGTACCTCACCGCATCATTTCTGACAGGGATTCAGTGTTCACTTCAGCCTTTTGGAGGGCTTTGCAGTAGGCGTTGGGCACACAGCTCAACTTTAGTTCCACTTATCACCCTGAGATAGATGGACAGACAGAGCGAGTGAATCAAGTGTTGGAGGACATGCTCTGTATGTATGTTATGGACCATTAGTCTAGATGGGAGGAGTATCTGTATCTGGTTGAGTTTACCTACAATAATGGGCATCACAACTCGTTGGGTATGCCTCCTTTTCAGGCTTTATACAACAGACCATGTAGGACACCGTTGAGTTGGGATTAGATAGAGGACAAAGTTTCCATTGGTCCAGAGTTGGTTCAAGATATGGAGCAGTAGGTCACACTGATTAGGTAGAGACTTCAGGAGGCACATGATAGATAGAAGAAGTATGTTGATGCTAAGAGACTAGATTAGAGCTTCTCAGTTGGTGATAGAGTATTCCTTAGAGTGAGGCCACACAAGAGTCCAATCCATTATGGAAAGGGCTCTAAGCTCGTACCATGGTTTGTAGGACCTTTTGAGATCTTGGAGCAAATAGGACTTGTAGCCTACCGTCTAGCATTGCCATCTAGCCTGTCGCGTATCCACGATGTCTTTCATATTTCTGTATTGCGGCAATATATATCTGATTTATCTCATGTATTGGACTAGAGTGCTCTACAGGTAGAGGTGGATGGGTAGTTGGCTTTGGAGCCAATTCACATATTGGCTCGTTGGAGGCTGGGCCTTCGAGGTCAAGAGATGGACTAGGTTAGGGTCCAGTGGGATCGTTATGATGAGGTCACAATGACTTGGGAGGATATAGCTAGTTTGAGGGCACTCTATCCTCACCTTTTTGATGACTTTCAGGAGGAAGTTTAGTCTTAGGGGGGGAGGATGTGAGGCCAATTTATTTCACTTCCCTATTTTGATCGTTTAACATTATAGTTGGTGGCATTATTAGACATTTAGAGACTATTATTTCCATTATGCAGATTTAGACTATACCTCCTAATTTTTGGATTAGCATTGATTAGTCATGTGGTGATTTGATTAGATCATATTTTGATGCTATTATGATGTTAGACATGTGAGATATATTTGATGATGATTATTGATGTGATTACGAGTTCATTATGTGGATTTAATATTTGATGATGATTATGAGACATTAGATAGAAAATGCAATTTTAATTTTAATTATGATGTGGATGATTAATGTTGTATGCAATGACATGACTTTAATTTTCTGTTGGTTCGGCTATGACTTATCCATGATGTGATTGACCACTTGATCTAGTTGTGCAAGTTATATTCCTAGGCCACGGGAAATCGAAGGTTGTTTTCACACATATGTTATTCCCTATAAAATTGATCCATTCCTAAGAGGGATGAGGATCACATTTGATCGGATGATGTTTTCGTACATGCTTGATTTCTTTATTTGGCCTAGTTACCCCTTTTTAAAATTGATTTATATCATGCATTGTATATTTATATTTGATTTACACCATTTGGTGTTATTTTATTTATGGGCCATTTCAAGTGATTTTATACCTCCCTAGGTGTTTTCTAAAGTCCCAAACTTACCCTTGGTGGTAACCCTAAGGTCTAGGGACCATTTGGATTTACTAAACCCTAGGATAACTCACTTTTAGTCACTTTAAACTTGGGTTTAGTAAAAGTGACGAAATTTGAAAATGGCTAAGGGTGGGAGATGAGTCATGCTTTGGGAAATACCCATCTCCCTTCCCAAAGTTTGGGGATCCCTTCACCAAGAAGACTTGGGAGGTCTCCAAGACCCCCAAGTGTGTGGGATCTCCCTCCAAGACTCTCACACACGTGTGAGAGCATCTTGGAGGGAGATGGCTCTCTTGGAGAATAAGAGGATGCCATGTGGCATCCCTTATCCTCATAGAGTCTTGAGGAGAGTTGCCACCTCTCCACTTGATCTCTCACACGTGTGAGAGCACAAAAGGATAAGGTGAGGGTTTGAATGGATTAGAGGGTGACACTTGTCACCCTCACACTCCTTCTCCCTTGCAAGTGGCATGGGATGAGGAAGGAGAAGGTGACAAGTGTCACCTTCTCATTCCTCAAGGCCAAATTTGAAGGCCTATTTTATCTCCTCTTGGAGAGGAGTTGGGGGTTCTTTTTTTAAAAAATTTATCTCTATTCTTGGAGGTTTTGGGAGTGTTAATTTTTTTCGGAGATTTAGAGACTTGGAGAAGCTTGGTACTCTTCTTCAAACGTGCTTCCATTTTAGGGCTTTTGAAGGTAAGCTCCATGGCAATAGCCATTTCCCTATGTATGCTTTGTTTTTGTGTATGTGTTGGCAATTTATGTTTGGTGTTGTTTTCATTTTTGTGTGGGTTTGGGTGTTGGTAAGAGCACCTCCATTTGGAGGTAAGGCTCAACTCGTATGGGGTGGGGGAGAGTGAAACTCCTCGAGGTCACCTCCTTAATGTTGTACTATTTATAGCCTTGAGGGCATTCTATGGAGTTTGGGAGCATTTTGAGTTTGGCATGAGTGCCATAGTGATTATTGGAGTATGGTGGAAAATTTATTTTGGCTTGAGGCCTTGAGATTTTGTGATTTTTGGAGTTCTTAGGGGTGACCTCTTGAGTTGAGGTGTCCACTCCCCTACCACCTCCAAACTCATTTTATTGAGTTTTGTTATGTGCAAATCCTTGGGAGTAAGTTTGATGTGTTTGGTTATTTCATTGCTGTGGTGTGTTTGTGAAACCATGTGATTTCTACATCCCTAGCTCGGGGGAGACCCACTAGTAGGTCTATGGTAGGGAGGAGGGCAATTTACATGGCCTTGGCTCCCCATTTTGGTGTTTGTATTATTGCTAGTTTTTATTGGAGAAATGGAGCTTTGGAGAAGTCTATTTTTAGTGTTTTGGCATTATCTTGTTGGTTGGTTTTGAGAGCCATGGCCTTGTAGGCCTTATTGTATTTAGTGTTAAATTTGTTATTCTCCTTTATGAATGTTGTGGAAGGAAATTTTAATGTGAGTTACTCCTCAATGTATATTAAAAAAAACATGTTCATTATGATATGTTGTTGTGTTTTTGTGTTATGTAAAGTTGCAAAGAAAATATAAGCTTGTTGTTATGTATTCCAAAGAAAATACATGTTTATCATCTTGCTGTTGTGCCTATTTGATTTTAGAAATTTGACAAAAGAACATAAAAAAAACTTGCTGCCTATATTAAATGACATTCTATTTAGTAAAATGTGAATTTATACAAAAATGAAATTTAAATGTGAAATACTCTTTATTGTGGCTTCAATGGTGTTTAATATGTGGTTGTTTTGTGCATATGTGTTGTTGAAAGTTTGATAGAAATAATTTATAGTTACTGTCATCTTATATTTAGAAAGAAAAGAAGTTAAAATGCTGATGTAGTCCCTTTGAAATGGGCTTTAGAAATAAAAGAATTTGCTAAACAACTATATTTTATGCTCACAGAAAATGAACATAAGATTGCATATTTAATATTATAACAAAAAAAATAGTATTATGCTCCATATTATATGCTGTCAAAAGGCAAGAAATAAATACTTAGTTGTTTTGTTTATTTTTGCCAAAAAAATAATAGTAAATCTGGTCTTTTCAATTCAAGAAAAATGTTACATTATGGGTGCTTACAAGTTTACAAACCTGGGTATAATCTTTTATTATGTAGTTGTAGTTATACATATGATATAATAAATATATGTATATATATGCATGAGATACACACACACACACACACACACACATATATGAAATCAGAAATAAGCAACATCATCCAAATTACAAATCAAAGTCCATTTATAGTTTTTTTTTGTGTTGCTGAGAATGATAGTCGAATTGTTGGAAGTAAGGGTTTGAAAATGTTTTTTAAAAAAAGACCATATAGTGGGCGGCGGCTGCCATCCACAGTCTTAGTTTTTGTAATGTGAAGGGGGTGTGGGGAGGAGGCCGTACCTCCATGCACACCCTTGGTTGTGGGTGAAGGCATGACCTCCTCCCCACACCCCTCCCCCTCTACTCACTTAGCACCCAAGGCGGAAGCAAAAATAGCGAGCCGTGGGCCCAACTCCCCATTGGGGTCTCCATCCGCACAGTTAGCTGCCAGTCCACAGTTGTTACTTGCAAGCTTTGGTCCTTATTAATAGCTAAAACAAATGATTATATATATCATTATTGGTAAAAAAAAGAGATCACATTCAGATCTGCAACTCCAACGTATACATAATATGTATATATTTGTAAATACATATATATTAGATCATGCTTCAGGATTTAATTATGTGTGTGTTTTTACCTCAACATTTCGGATCATACTCCATGATCCGTCATCAGAAGAATGAGAAAGGGAAGAGAAAGTGAGATAATTTGTAGAACAAGGAAGTTAAAAAGATGAGAGGGTGGTGCGGGAACCAATAATTCTAAGGAGGAACAAACAAAAGGAAACAAACAAATATAAACATAGAACTAAAACCCTGATTATATTAGTTGAAACAAATCTAAAAATATCAAGAGAGATGAAATTAAAATAAGTAAACACATGAATAAAAAGGATAAAAGAAAGACACAAAAAATAAATCAAAGGAAGAAAAAATAAAACAATAAATAAATAGAAGATAACAATGAGGGACAAGATAAGAAAAAAGAAAAGATAGACAGAAGTCAAAAAAAGGATAAATAAAAAAGAACAAGAACAATAAAAACAAGAGAATAAATGAATGTAAAATGAGGAAACTATCTAAATATATAAATCAAGAATCACAGAGAAGAGGAAAAACAAAAGGAAATAAGAAAAAGATCTAAACAAGAGTAAGTAAAGAGGAGAAGAAGACGCAAATGATTAAATCAAAAAAGGAAAATAAATGAGAGAAGAACAACAATAGGACAAGACAAATAAATTTAAATACCTAAATATAAGAGAAATTCTAAAAGCATCTAAATAAATAAAAAAACAATTATCCTCGAGACAACTAGATGTAAGAAAGAATAAGATACAATCAAAGAAATAGAGCAAGTAAAAAATAACTAAAATGAAGAACATTGAAACAAAGAGCAACAAAAAATAAAAATAAGAAGACAAAATAAATACCAAATGAAATCATTGGAGGAAACACCAAAAGATAAGAACCAGACTAGAGGAATGAATGAGAAAAAAGAAAAGAAAGGAAGTAAAAGAAGAACCAACTAGCCAAAGAAAGAACGATGAGGAAATTTGAAACTTAAAGGGGGGGGAGAACCACAACTAAGAAAACATGAGACTCACAAGACTAAGACCTAGAAAAGCGAAGAGCCAGAGGGGGCTGAAAAGAAGGAGGGGTGGGAGAAGGGAGAGAGGGACAACCAAGGATGACCAGTGGGGAGAGAAAAGCAGGAAAGAGGGACAAAGAATGATGGCCAGGATAAGGATGGAAGAGAGGGAGGGAGGAGAACTAGAGAAGAATAAAGGGGAACAAGAAAGAATAGAGTGGTGAGAAGAGAGGAGTGGGGAATAGATGCAGAAACGACGAGAGGAGGAGGAAAGCATCAGGAAGAACATCGAGAGCAATTTTTGATGCGGGAAAGTAGGGGTTTCCAAGAAAAACTAAGACCCCATCCTTCGTCACGATTGAGATTGGACGGGTTGTTGCTAATCTCTATGGCTTCCTTGAGTTTCGTCTTGAAGTAGTTGTCTTCACTGGCCAAGATTTGGGTGTCCTCTAAGCAAATATGATGTTTGGTTAGGGAAGAATGCTCTGCAAGTGCAGATTTATGAATACGTTCATGTCTAATGTCCGCACTGTGCTCCTTGATCCTAGTGCTAAAGGAGCGCCCTGTTTCCCCAATATAGGGGATGCCACAAGAACATGAAATTTTATAGACTCCAGAGTGGAGCAAGAGGTCCCTAGGGTCTTTAGGTGAGGGCATACGATTTCTAAGAGTAGAGATGGGTTTAAAGGTGCAATGGAGGCCTTTCTTACAAAGAATCTTAGAGATTTTGTTGGAGAGGCCTTCGATGTAGGGAAGGGTGGCAATAGGGAGGTTAGGGGGGTTGGTATTCTTGGGTTTGGGGATGAGGCGGGACCTAGCTTGATTGAAAGCTCTCTGGATAGGTTTCCTCTTGTAACAGTCAGTTCAAAGACTTTGGTGAGGTGAGCAAGTTCTTGGTCTAAGTTATCTTTATCACAAATACATATATACATTTACACCAATATATATATATGTGTGTGTGTGTGTGTGTGTAAAAATAATAATAATAAAAGTAGAAGCCCTATTGAGTTTACTCAAAACATATAGCTCTGAAAGGTATTCCCATGACAACCTCCTCAACAAACCTCCAACCTACAACAAAAAATAGAGGAACAATGGAGGCAAAACAATAGAGGAGAAAAGAAAAAAAGAACGAGATAGGGTTTGTGGCCATAAGGAAACAATAAAAGTTAGGGTTGAGTGGAGGATGTGAGGGAATTAGATTTGTTATTTTATCTAATTCTTTTAATTTTTCCATGTGCACGAGAAATTATATTTCCCTCTCTTTTACTTTTGATTCCTTTTTTATTTGTTTTGATTTCTCTAGGATTTTTATTTAAGTTGGTTTAATTAATCCCTTGGAGTTTGGAATATTTATTCCCATGTGGATTTTATTTATTTATTAGGATTAATTAACCCTTTTGCAAGTTGTTTATTTTGGGCATTCTTTTTAATTATCTAGCGTGTTTTAATTAATGTTTTTCGATGAATCTTTTTATTGATTTTATTTTTTTAATTTAATCAATTTTATTCTGGGGGGGATGTTTTAAATGATTTTAACTTGAGTGATTTAATAAATATAAATGTCGCGAGTATATTTATTAAATGACTCAATTATCATTTTTTTAAAATTTGGTCGTTTATTAAAAATTGATGCTTATAATTTTGATGAGTGGTTTTAAAATTCATTGGACCTTGGAAATTTATTTTGTTCTTAGATTTTATTATTTTAAATTTTGCATTAATTATTTCTTGGGGATTTTCTATTTAAAATATTTATTTCAATTATTGAAAACGCGTTATGTTGTCAAATTTTTCCCAGATTTTAGGGTTTTATTTTTATGGCATTTTTGCGACTTTCATTTAATCACTCCATTTTATCATGTGACCATCATACCATTCGATGCATTATTATATTCAATTTTATTATTGAATTAGAGTTAAGGTTGATTTTGATTTAGTCGAAATCATCTCCTTCACCTAGGAAACTTAAGGTTTAAATTAAATCCATTCTAACCCTAGAAGTGACGTACATCGCATCGCATAACCCCCTAGTTGGCTTTTGTCACACAGGGGATTGCGTAGGTAGGCACACTTGCCCAAATATGATTGACATGTTTACGCCTTATGTGTAATGCCTCTCGCTTTTGCTTGTGATAGATGTTATTTTCATGATTCCTATGACAGTTCTAGTATAGATGATAGTCTTACAGTGCATGTTATAGTTTTGAGATATTTTGATTTCTATGTTATGGTTTATGCTCTCCTTGATCTTGATAGACACTTGGTTATCATGCAAGCTAATTATGGATCTATGTTAGGATGATGCTTGATTGCTTGTACTTTATGCCTTCATAGTTCTATGGACATCATTATAGATTAGTGTTATTTTATGTTTAATGTGTTGTTCGATCATGATTATGATGTATGACTAGTATTGGATGTAGTTATTTAATGATGGGTTACTTGAACGAAACAGTGTTGCATTACTCGTGTCCGAGTACCCTGCCACGCTGCAACATTTGTTCATTATGTTTGTGATTACATGGTTATAAATGTATATATGCACAACCTTGTTGTTCGTTGCAGGATGTAGGTACTGGGCATCGACTCCACTTGAATTACCAGGTCTGAGCGTGCCCTAGCCAATGGAATCGTGGATTGGAGTTGACATGAGGTTCCCTATTTAGTCAACATCCTCAAGGAGGATGAGTTTCTAGTGTTGTGCCTATCCTCACCGTCAGTGGGATTGATGTCGTCATTTTGTCGTCATGTCCTGTGGCTTCACTTGGGGTTAGGTATTATCTTGGAAGTTAGGGTATATCCAATTCAAGTGTCAATTTATGCATGGTTGGTATTTCATTATAATGAGGTGAAAATTAAGCTAACATGAAATAAACAGGTGCTATGGGAATTATGTGTTGTGATTATGTAAAAATGATTTAAATTGTGTGGTAATTGGTAAATTTTACCGGAATTGGTAAATAAATAAATTAAACTAGATAAATGATTTAACGAAATATTAAATTGCAAATTGTAGTGGATTAAATTAAATAGAAAACAAAATGCATATGTGAAAGTGAATAAACATCTATAACGTCGATAAAATAAATCTAAGCTAAAGTAATTGTGTGGTAAATTTGGGTTACAGATATTTTAATGGTAAAATGAAATTGATAAGGGTAAAATGACCATATGTCGGAGGGAGAGATCCGACCAAATCTATCAAATTTATATCGGATCATGATGATGATATTATTTTGTTTTTTATTGAATAGATATTTGTTATATAAAAAGAAATTAAATTAAGTCAAGAATTAATAAAATTGCTTCTCTATGGATAAAAAAATAATTATTATCCAATGACCTATGGGTTTGTTATTGCCATCACTATTACTATTATTATTACTATGATTATTTAGGTACATTAACAAACATAATCAGTTTCTGATAAATAATGATAAAATTTTTAGGTTTAAAAATTAGGGTTGTCATATTTGGGGATATGCAAATTTATATCAAGTGCCATCATTTGTAAAATTGAGGAATCGGGAGTCTTGGATATAATTAATTTTGCACCCCACGAGAGAGTGGGTTGTGGGGGAAAGGAAGGAATGTCTTTGCATTTACTTGAGGAGTCCACTCCTGGTTTTGAGAAAGTGGGATGTCAGGATGTCCCTTGCATTTATCGGGGAGTTGAAGCCTGGTCTGAGGGGGATTTTGGTAGGAGGCTAAAGAGGGAGGATTGGAGGTGGGAGTAGCATTGAATCATCGATCTGTCAATCAGGTTCCTTTAAATTTCTGAGTTTAACTCTATGTTCCTTGAGTTCTTTCAATTAATTTTCCAATGCAGCCTCTTGGGTTTCTTTGTATTTTGCTTTTAATGAAAGAATGGACCTGTATCTCAACAATGTGCTGATAAATAAACCAATATGTATATATATATATCCGACATATTACTTGTTGTTGAAAGTTTGCTTGGCAGAAGTTCGAGTTTGCCTCACGGGTTAGGTATAGAATTTGATACAGTTAGACCACTGAAATACACCTAGTAATATCACCCCAGCCATTCATATTGTCCATGTAATATCGATTTGTGTTTTACGAATTGGAATATTATAGAATACCTCTCAGGTTAGCGGCATTTCCACGATCACCAATTCTTCTCCACATGCTGCAATAAACCTTCTTTCATACAAACAATTTGGGGCCCGTGCAGATCAGACATGGCACCACCTCAGAATACTGTAACCTTATGATTGTCAGTGATCTAGGCACCTATAGACTAAACCACGAAGAGCCACTCACCACACGCGATACCTCTAAGTGCCAATTATTGCAACCATTTTTGCGGTAAGGATGTTTTGAACTTGCTTAGAAGAATATCCTTCGACATCATTACACCACAACTCCTTGGTTTTTAAACCCTTGCTATTTGTTGCAGTGTTTTGGAGTTTAGACTTTCCACAACGTAGCAGTGAAATGAAATGAATTTAATCACGTCCATGAGACCTGACTCTGTCAGACCACACCAGTTACAAGCTACACAGCTAGATGTTAATTTGGAGTAAAACTTCTTCTAGATGTTTCATTATTCCTTTTGTGAAATTTAGTGTCTCTGAATGGGTGTGCCATTGCACCCCAGAGTTCTGACTTGGAGTCTGAATTGTCTGCCTAATGGAATGAGTTTTCCATTGTGAGAATGAGATGATTTTACACCCTTAGGTTTGTATCCCCTTAGGTTTGGGTCTCATTATTATTACTCTCAACAGATATGCAGACATGACCTAGCCTTCAGCTCCATTATTCCAGTCAGATTTTCTTGCCAACACTCAACTATGTTCTGAAACAATGAAGTCTTGGATTGAATTCTCCTCAGATGATGATTGTAGACCTTGGGAGAGATGGACTTTTGTAACCTTGTCATGACATTTTGCTTCAAAGAATCCATCAAACGAAGGAAGAAAACAGTTAGATTCATCATTTTAAATTACACAATAGTTGTATTCTAGCACAAGCGCTGAAGTGGGAACATGATCCTCTAATATTTGCATTCCTCAAAAAAAAAAAATTGCATTATATATATAGCTGGTTCAGTAAATCGTTACTGATCTTTTTATTATCAAATGCAGCGACAGTTATAAATAGGCAACCCAATCGTGCCATAGCCTTACTTCTCCACCTTGTGCACACGTCCATCAGAGCATTTCTACTATAATATCTGACAGATGCGGAGCATCTGGTTATACACCTGCAATTTGCATTTTTTTTGCTTCTTGAGTCGTCACCAATCCATTGCTGTGCGTAGCTTGCACCTCCCCACTCAATACGCTGAGATCGACATGAATAGAGGATGCCAATGGCACTTTAGGGTTAGGTTTGTTTGCCACAGTAATTCCCACGCATAGGATTTACTCACTAAGGAGAGAGTTCTTGCCTTTAGGTTGCCTTTCATGAGTAAATTGCCGTGTCTTGAGTAGTTTGTTCTATTATATTCCCCAGATTTAAATCAATGTTCTTTTCTCTATACAAACTTTATGCTTATATTCATTCTTACTTTGAGTTTAATCACTATTGGATTAGTAGTTTAAATTAAATGTAGGTTGAACATTATAATTATTCACATGACACAATTAAATTAAATTTTGGAGACTACGGGATTAAATTATGAGATTTTTTGATCTGTCAATATGGTTGATATGAATCATAATGCAATGATAAAATTTATATAATGTTAGAATGAGGTGGTTAATTATATACAGTAAATTTGTAAATAAGGTGTAACGTTAATTATTTAACGATATGTGGAATTTTAATATCATTATTGTTATCACTATTATTATTATTATTACTATTATTACTATTATTATTATTATTATTATTATTATTATCATTGTTATTATTGGTCACGTGATTCATTTAATTGAGCTAATGAAATTGATATGACCAAATCACTGATTTTAGAATGTTGAATTTGGAAACAGTGGTAGAGTAAATTAACAGGTTATAATTGTTGCATTGAGTTATTAAGGTGTTGGAAATTACTTAAGGAATTTTTGAGTAAAGACCCTTGGTGAAAAAAACAAAAGAGCTCTTACAGGTTAAAATGTAATTACCTAATTTAAGAGTTGGATTTAGATTGCAATGTAATCATTTAATTTATTTGTTTTATAACAATGGCAATAGTGGTTTAATTTAGTAGGGTAATGATATTTGTGTCCTTGCAAACCAATTAAGTAATAATTTTAATAAGCATTCGCATGTAGTTAACTTTATTGTAATTATAGATTTATTCCATAATAAGGATCCAATTAGATGATAAGTTACATTTTAATGTTAATATACTATCAGAATAACTTAAACAATTGCAATCTGCTATAGAGGATTATGAAGACATAATTTTAAGTGTGATTGATTGCTTGTGATATGTCTAGTTAACCCTAATTGGGGCATGAACTAGTGCATAGATTCTTTTGATCTTGTACCTACCTATGTGTTTAGTTCCAGAGGCATGGATTATAACATTTGTCCTTATGTACATGGTATGTTAAGAATGCCTCATGGTGTGATCATTGAGTCTTTCATGGATGTTGCAATTTTTTTTCTTGTTTTGAGTATGTTGTAAGATATCATGTTGATTCAAGATCTTGGGGACACTTTGTCATCTGTAACAAAGAAATTTTCTCTTATGTCACTTCATCTGGATGCCATGGATAATGTATTGAGAGTATGTCCATGTGATTTTTGCCATAGTATGCAAGAGGGATAATGCGTTGCAATGAGTATGCAAAGTTTATTGTCATGATGTTTTGTGCATAGTTGTTGAATGGGGTTTCCTAGGTACAGATAGGGGAGTGGCTTCCAATGTGGGGCCGATACCCAAAGTGGTCACCTAGGTAACCCATTGGGAGTGTGTAATCAAGTGATAACCTAATAATTAATCTAGGGGTTGGGTAGTTTTCACACTAACAAGATAATTGGATGCCTCACTCATGCCAGTAGCGCTCGTTCAGGCTAAGGATGAGATGAGAAGGCCATGGTTGGCAAAATCAACTTCCTTGTCCTCATGAAAGGAATGTTGATTCTGCATGTGTCACCCTATGGGGCTGGTGCCTAGAGAGGCTGCCAGGGTAACCATAGATGGGGGCCGGCTTCTGGTGATAGATAGCCTAGGTAACCCATGCTAGGACTGTGCGATGACACTCTCCTTACTGCAGCCTAGTAGTCCCTAGTTGTACTCTCCCCAGTTGATAAGTGTTGCCTCTGGAAGTACTGTTGTGTTGTTTATGTTGTTGAATTGGGATGTTGGAGTCATGTGTTGTCTTATAGCCACTGTCTACCTATCTGTATGTTGTAGTGGGAACCTTATGTTAACTCCTAAGCTTGGGGGGTGGACCTCAGGGTTCCACATGGTCGGGTGGAAGAGCTTATCCATTGGTCTTTCTTTTCTTGCCATTGTTCGAGAGTGAGGTGGATATACCTTGTGTATCAGACATCAGATCTTGTACCTATTTATGAAGACAGTCATTATGCTTATGTACTAGCCTGAGTATCAGTTGATTTATAATGTATGTATTTAGATGTATTCAGAAGGTGATAATGTATCAATGTGTTGATGTACTCTTATGTATGGACCTGAATATGTACATGTAATCTTGATCAAGTTAACTACCTAACTGATGTCACGAAATGGAGATGTATTTGTATAATCAATATTGTAATAGAGCCAGAATGATTTGTCGATGTTAGTTAGTTATGCATGTAAATTATGTTGGTTATTTGTCAAGTAATGCAACCATGGCACCTTGGGAGACAAGTTGATAATTAATGATGTGTATTGAACCGCTAAACCTTACTTGTTATCTTATTTCAAAAAAAAATTTATTCCGCTTTGCTTGTTTAGATGTGTTGTCTTCCAAGGTGTACGTGGTGGGGCATTACATCTGGTATCAGAGCCAAGTTTAAACACTGGGTACCTTGGTTATATTTGAGCCCATTATGTAACCTACTACTTAAAATCTATAGAATGATTTAACTCCTATTGTGACCCTTTTTCGTAATTTAATAGATTGCCCTTTTGTTTTCAGGATAGATGCCTAGACGTATGGGCCGAGGTCGGGGCAGAGGTAGGGGTCATGGAAGAGGTGGAGGCAGAATTCCTCCTCCCAGTTCTCCTCACGGGAGTGGCGATGAAGGCAGGGGTCAGAACATGGAGGGTCAGGGTCAGCCTGATGGAGCCCAGTTGAGACAGATTCTTGAGGAGGCCCTTGCCCATTTAGGCCCTAGACAGGAGGGTGAGCAGCCCAGAGGTGGTCAGGAGGTAGACCAGTCAGGTTTGAGATGGAGAGAGAGGTCTCCCAAGCATAGGGAGTTGACAGCTGAGTAGGAGGCCACATTACCCAGCCATATGAGGGATTTACTGAGAGCACGCCCTCCCACCTTTGACGGAGTTGGTAGAGGACTTGAGGCAGAGACCTGGTTATTGGACTTAGGCAGGTGTTTCGCCATGCATCCATATGGCAGCAACACAAAAGCCAGGTGTGCCATTTTGCATCTTCGGGGGTTTGCTTCGACTTGGTGGGGGCTAGAGGAGCAGAAGCTGCATTTGGATATTATCACTGTGTCTTGGGAGTTGTTTGTAGAGAGATTCAGAGGCCGTTTTCTTTCTGACCACTAGAGGCAGTGTCGAGCAGATGAGTTTCATGAGCTAAGGTAGTCGGCCATGACAGTTCAGCAATATGAGTGCAGGTTTTATGAGCTCAAACAGTATGCAGGTATCAGAGATGATGAGTCCATGTTGGTGCAACATTTTATCAGGGGCTTGAATGCCTGGATTAGTGGAGGGGTTTGAGTATTCAAACCTAAGACTATGGAGGTTGTCGTGGAGAAGGCCCGGTTAGTGGAGGAAAATTTGACTATGGGCCTCGGTGGGCATACAGGTGTGCACATCAGCAGTGCACCTTCGTTAGGATATGGTTCCCGAGGGGGTCACACTTAGGCATCAGGTTCTCATGCACCCTGAAAGGGTGGTCAGCAGTAGCAATGTTCGTAGACCAAATCAAAGAAATTTTAGCATCAGCAAGGTAGTAGGTTTCAAAATAAGAAAGTCCAGACTTGGTAGCACAATAAGCACAATCGTTCTGATCAGCCAGCCCAAAGTACACAGTCTTCAGTGAGCAGGGGTAGTTTCCAGCAGTCTAGTACCTTCTAGGGGAATAGTGGTTTTGGTAGAGGCACCGAGTGTTTCTCTTGCAGCCAACATGGCCATATTGCCAGACAATGCCCGCAGAAGGGTGCATCAGGAGTCAGACATCGACCGACGGCATCTGAGCCAACGATGGGTGATGCAGGCAGGTCACACCGAGTCTTTGCAGTGGTGGATTACCAGCAAGCAGAGCATCAGGGCACTGTGTTGGAGACTTCTGGTCACATACGAGGTATTGATTTTACTATTCTATTTGATTCCGGTGCATCTGATTCATTTATATCTCCTTCCCTAGTGGAGCATTGTGGCCTAGTGGCAATAGAGCAAGATGATAGGTGGCAGGTTGAGTTAGCTTCCGGGGCTAAGATAGTAGTTGAGTCTCTAGTTTTTGAGTGTAATTTGATGATTGGCTCTCTATGTACTTCTGTGGACCTTTGCATTTTACCCTTGGGTTCATATGACATAGTTTTGGGGATGGAATGGTTGGAGGCCCATCAGGCAGTGATAGATTGTCGGCATAAGTCTGTTAGATGTGTAGATGATTCGGGTGCTGTGGTTGAGGTTGTAGGAGTTCAGAGACCTATTTCCCTACATATGATCTCTGCTATGCAACTCAAGAGATGCATGCGTCAGGGATGTTAGGTCTTTGCAGTGACTGTTAGTGATTTGGAGATGGAGGAGAGTTGAGAGGCATCTCTTGACGATCACCCACTCTTGAAGGAGTATGCGGATGTTTTTCCTTCTGATATTCCAGGGATGCCACCTAAGCGTGACATTAATTTTAGGATTGATCTAATTCCTGGTGCAGAGCCTATCTCACGAGCTCCATACAGGATGACCACTCAAGAGCTCAAGGAGCTTCGACTGCAGTTGGAGGAGCTATTGGCCAACGGGTTCATTCGACCTAGTGTTTCTCCTTGGGGAGCACCTGTGATCTTTGTGAAAAAGAAGGATGGATCTCTACGACTTTGTATCGACTATAGGCAGCTCAATAAGGTAACAGTGAGAAATAGGTATCCCTTGCCTCAGATTAATGATTTGTTTGACCAGATCAAAGGAGCTAAGGTATTCTCTAAAATTGACCTTAAGTCAGGATATCACTAGTTGCGGATTTTTGAAATAGATATTCACAAAACAACATTTCGCACCCGTTATGGACATTATGAGTTCTCAGTGGTACCATTCGGGTTGACGAATGCACCGTCAGTTTTTATGAGCCTAATGAATGGTGTGTTTTGCACTTATCTCGACCGATTTGTCCTCGTATTGCTTGATGACATATTGATCTATTTGAGGAATATAGAAGAACATGAGGAGCAATTGCGTCAGGTGTTGCAGTGTTTGAGAGAAAATCAACTTTATGCTAATTTGTCAAAATGTGAGTTCTTCCAGATAGAGGTTAAGTATTTGGGTCATGTCATCTCTGGAGAGGGTATTGTGGTGGATCCCTCGAAGATCCAAGCTATTATGGATTGGTCTGCACCCACTAATGTTTCTGAGGTCCGTAGTTTTATGGGTTGGCAGTGTACTATTGTCGCTTCGTCATGGGGTTTTCGAGAATTGCCCACCCCATTACTTCTCTTCAGAGGAAAGGGAAGAATTTTGTTTGGTCAGAGCAGTGCCAGGAAGCCTTTCAGACTCTTAAGGAACAGCTAACCAGTGCACCTATATTAGCAGTTCCAGATCCTGATAGGGACTTTGTAGTTTGTACCGATGCTTCCTTAGAAGGTTTGGGAGCAGTTCTGATACAAGATGGTCGTGTGATTGCCTATGAGTCTCGCAAACTCAAGGATCATGAATTGAACTATCCCACTCATGACCTAGAGTTGGCAGTAGTTGTGCATGCCTTGGTGAGATGGAGGCATTTTCTATTAGGGTATTAGTTTGAGCTACACAGTGATCATCGTAGTTTACAGTATATTTTCATGCAGCCAAACTTGAATGCAAGGCAAAGGCATTGGATGGAATTCTTGTGCGAATATGACTTTGAGGTTAGATATATTCAGGGCAAGGAGAATGTGGTAGCAGACGCTCTTAGTTGTTGGAGGCATGAGATCTCAACAGTTTCTCTTACAGTTGATTTGAGAGGTCAGATTCTTGCTGCTCTTCCTATTGACAGTTGGTGCCAGGAGGTGAGATCTAAGATTGAGTCTGGTAGACCTTTAGCGGTTAGGTTCTCTGGTTATTCTTTTGAGTTAGATGGTCTTTTGTGATAGTTGGGTCGTATCTATGTTCCCAATTCAGAGGGTCTTCGTACCCTAGTTTTGTCTGAGGCACATCGGGCACACTTTTCTGCTCATCCAGGTGTCAAGAAGATGCATGTAGATCTGCGTCAACTGTACTTTTGGAGTGGTATGAAGCGGGATATTTCTGATTTTGTGTCGAGATGTCTTGAGTGTCAAAGAGTGAAGGCAGAGCACCAACACCCTGCAGGTCTTTTGCAGCCTCATTTGATTCCTGAGTGGAAGTGGGATATCATTTCGATAGACTTCATTGTTGGTTTGCCGATGTCCTCTCAACGACATGATGTTGTTATGGTCACTGTGGATAGGTTGAGGAAGGTAGCTCACTTTTCTCCTGTCCGTGCTTCTTACAATGCCTCTACGGTGGCTAGAGTGTTCATGGAGGACATCGTCAGACTTCATGGGATTCCTCGTAGGATCATCTTTGATAGAGATCCAGTGTTCACTTCCGCCCTTTGGACTTCCTTGCAACATGCCTTGGGAACATAGCTAAACTTTAGTTTAGCTTATCATCTTGAGACTGATGGTCAGACTGAGAGGGTTAATTAGGTTCTTGAGGATATGTTGAGGATGTATGTTGTGGATCAGCAGAGCCGTTGGGAGGACTACCTTTACCTAGTGGAGTTTGCCTATAATAATGGTTATCATAGTTCTATTGGCATGTCTCCCTTCCAGGCCTTGTATGGTCATCCTTGTAGGACCCCCTTGAGTTGGGATCGTTTGGAGGATAGAGTTCTTCTAGGTCTGGATATGCTTAGAGATATGGAACAGTAGGTTGAGAGGATTAGAGAGCATTTGGTGGTAGCTCAGGATCGTCAGTTTTCTGTTGGAGATCGAGTGTTCTTGCGTGTGCGACTGCAAAAGAGTCCGATCTGCTATGGGAAGGGCTCTAAGCTAGCACTGCGCTTTGTTGGACCTTTTGATGTGTTGGGGAGGATCGGTCCAGTTGCTTATCGTCTTACTTTGTTGCCTAGCCTTTCACGCATCCATGATGTGTTTCATGTTTTGGTACATAGACCTTACTATCTAGATATTGCTCATATTCTTGATTGGACTACTCTACAGGTAGAGGATGGACAGCTGGCTTTGGAGCCCGTAGGCATTCTTCAGCACAAGAGACTTGCTCTTAGGGGTAGAGACGTGGAGCAGGTCAGGATCCAATGGGATCCTAATGATGAGACCTCCGCTACCTGGGAGGATGCTACTAGAATGAGGGAGTTATATCCTCACTTATTTGCAGGCTTCCAGGAGTAAGCCTAGTTCTAAGGGGGGGGATGTAATGCCCCTCACTTTTGCTTGTGATAGATGTTATTTTCATGATTCCAATGACAGTTCTAGTATAGATGATAGTCTTACAGTGCATGTTACAGTTTTGAGATATTTTGATTTCTATGTTATGGTTTATGCTCTCCTTGATCTTGATGGACACTTGGTTATCATGCGAGCTAATTATGGATCTATGTTAGGATGATGCTTGGTTACTTGTACTTTGTGCCTTCACAGTTCGATGGACATGATTATAGATTAGTGTTATTTTATGTTTAATGTGTTTTTAGATCATGATTATGATGTATGAAAGGTATTGGATGTAGTTATTTAATGATGGGTTACTTGAACGGAATAGTGTTGCATTACTCGTGTCTAAGTACCCTGCCATGCTGCGACTTCCGTTCATTATGTTTGTGATTACATGGTTATATATGTATATATGCACAACCTTGTTGTTCATTGCAGGATGCAGGTACCAGGCATTGACTCCACCTGAATTACCAGGTCTGAGCATGCCCTAGCCAATGGAATCATGGATTGGAGTTGACATGAGGTTCCCTATTTAGTTAACATCCTCAAGGAGGATGAGTTTCCAGTGTTGTCCCTGTCGTCACCATCAGTGGGACTGATGTCGTCATTTTGTCATCATGTCCTGTGGCTTCACTTGGGGTCAGGTATTATCTTGGAAGTTAGGGTATATCCAATTCAAGTGTCAATTTATGCATGGTTGGTATTTCATTATAATGAGGTGAAAATTAAGCTAACGTGAAATAAACAGGTGCTATGGGAATTATGTGTTGTGATTATGTAAAAATGATTTAAATTGTGTGGTAATTGGTAAATTTTATCAGAATTGGTAAATAAATAAATTAAACTAGATAAATGATTTAACGAAATATTAAATTGCAAATTGTAGTGGATTAAATTAAATAGAAAACAAAATGCATATGTGAAAGTGAATAAACATCTATAACGTCGATAAAATAAATCTAAGCTAAAGTAATTGTGTGGTAAATTTGGGTTACGGATATTTTAATGGTAAAATAAAATTGATAAGGGTAAAATGACCATATGTCAGAGGGAGAGATCCGACCAAATCTATCAAATTTATATCGGATCATGATGATGAGATTATTTTGTTCTTTATTGAATAGATATTTGTTATATAAAAAGAAATTAAATTAAGTCAAGAATTAATAAAATTGCTTCTCTATGGATAAAAAAATAATTATTATCCAATGACCTATGGGTTTGTTATTGCCATCACTATTACTATTATTATTACTATGATTATTTAGGTACATTAACAAACATAATTAGTTTCCAATAAATAACGATAACATTTTTAGGTTTAAAAATTAGGTTTGTCATATTTGGGGATATGCAAATTTATATCAGGTGCCATCATTTGTAAAATTGAGGAATTGGGAGTCTCAGATATAACTAATTTTGTACCCCACGAGAGAGTGGGTTGTGGGGGAAAGGAAGGAACGTCTCTGCATTTACTCGAGGAGTCCATTCCTGGTTTTGAGAAAGTGGGATGTCAGGATGTCCCTTGCATTTATCGGGGAGTTGAAGCCTGGTCTGAGGGGGATTTTGGTAGGAGGCTGAAGCGGGAGGATTGGAGGTGGGAGCAGCATTGAATCATCGATCTGTCAATCGGGTTGCTTTAAATTTCTGAGTTTAACTCTATGTTCCTTGAGTTCTTTCAATTAATTTTCCAATGTAGCCTCTTGGGTTTCTTTGTATTTTGCTTTTAATGAAAGAATGGACATGTATCTCAATAATGTGCTGATAAATAAACCAATATGTATATATATATCTGACATATTACCTGTTGTTGAAAGTTTTCTTGGCAAAAGTTCAAGTTTGCCTCACGGGTTAGGTATAGAATTTGTTACAGTTAGACCACTGAAATACACCTAGTAATATCACCCCAGCCATTCGTATTGTCCATGTAATATCGATTTGTGTTTTACGAATTGGAATATTATAGAATACCTCTCAGGTTAGCGGTATTTCCACGATCACCAATTCTTCTCCACATGTTGCAATAAACCTTCTTTCATACAACAATTTGGGGCCCGTGCAGATCAGACATGACGCCACCTCAGAATACTATAACCTTGTGATTGCCAGTGATCTAGGCACCTACAGACTAAACCACGAAGAGCCACTCACCACACATGATACCTCTAAGTGCCAATTATTGCAACCATTTTTGTGGTAAGGATGTTTTGAACCTGCTTAGAAGAATATCCTCCAACATCATTACACCACAACTCCTTGGTTTTTAAACCCTTGCTATTTGTTGTAGTGTTTTGGAGTTTAGACTTTCCACAACGTAGCAGTGAAATGAAATGAATTTAATCATGTCCATGAGACCTGACTCTGTCGGACCACACCGGTTACAGGCTACACAACTAGATGTTAATTTGGAGTAAAACTTCTTCTAGATGTTTCATTGTTCCTTTTGTGAAATTTAGTGTCTCCGAATGGGTGTGCCATTGCACCCCAGAGTT
Source organism: Cunninghamia lanceolata (assembly GCA_027924645.1). Lineage (NCBI taxonomy): Eukaryota > Viridiplantae > Streptophyta > Pinopsida > Cupressales > Cupressaceae > Cunninghamia > Cunninghamia lanceolata. The sequence continues at coordinate 744,233 of BSBN01000243.1, forward strand.
CTGACTTGGAGTCTGAATTGTCTGCCTAATGGAATGAGTTTTCCATTGTGAGAATGAGATGATTTTACACCCTTAGGTTTGTATCCCCTTAGGTTTGGGTCTCATTATTATTACTCTCAACGGATATGTAGACATGACCTGGCCTTCAACTCCATTATTCCGGTCAGATTTTCTTGCCAACACTCAACTATGTTCTGAAACAACGAAGTCTTGGACTGAATTCTCCTCAGATGATGATTGTAGACCTTGGGAGAGATGGACTTTTGTAGCCTCGTCATGACATTTTGCCTCAAAGAATCCATCAAACGAAGGAAGAAAATAGTTAGATTCATCATTTTAAATTACACAATAGTTGTATTCTAGCACAAGCGTTGAAGTGGGAACATGATCCTCTAATATTTGCGTTTCCTCAAAAAAAAAAAATCGCATTATATATATATAGCTGGTTCAGTAAATCATTATTGATCTTTTTATTATCAAATGCAGCGATAGTTATAAATAAGCAACCCAATCGTGCCACACCCTTACTTCTCCACCTTGCGCACACGTCCATTAGAGCATTTCTACTATAATATCTGACAGATGCAGAGCGTCTAGTTATACACCTGCAATTTGCATTTTTTTTGCTTCTTGAGCCGTCACCAATCCATTGCTATGCGTAGCTTGCACCTCCCCACTCAATACGCTAAGATCGAGATGAATAGAGGACACCAATGGCACTTTAGGGTTAGGTTTGTTTGCCATGGTAATTCCCACGCATAGGATTCACTCACCAAGGAGAGAGTTCTTGCCTTTAGGTTGCCTTTCATGAGTAAATTGCCGTGTCTTGAGTAGTTTGTTCTATTATATTCACCAGATTTAAATCAATGTTCTTTTCTCTATACAAACTTTATGCTTATATTCATTCTTACTTTGAGTTTAATCACTATTTGATTAGTAGTTTAAATTAAATGTAGGTTGAACATTATAATTATTCACATGACACAATTAAATTAAATTTTGGAGACTACGGGATTAAATTATGAGATTTTTTGATCTGTCAATATGGTTGATATGAATCATAATGCAATGATACAATTTATATAATGTTAGAATGAGGTGGTTAATTATATACAGTAAATTTGTAAATAAGGTGTAACGTTAATTATTTAAAGATCTGTGGAATTTTAATATCATTATTGTTATCACTATTATTATTATTATTATTATTATTATTATTATTATTATCATTGTTATTATTGGTCACGTGAATCATTTAATTGAGCTAACGAAATTGATATGACCAAATCACTGATTTTAGAATGTTAAATTTGGAAACAGTGGTAGAGTAAATTAACAGGTTATAATTGTTGCATCGAGTTATTAAGGTGTTGGAAATTACTTAAGGAATTTTTGAGTAAAGACCCTTGGTGAAAAAAACAAAAGAATTCTTACGGGTTAAAATGTAATTACCTAATTTAAGAGTTGGATTTAGATTGCAATGTAATCATTTAATTTATTTGTTTTATAACAATGGCAATAGTGGTTTAATTTAGTAGGGTAATGATATTTGTGTCCTTGCAAACCAATTAAGTAATAATTTTAATAAGCATTCGCATGTAGTTAACTTTATTATAATTATAGATTTATTCCGTAATAAGGATCCAATCAGATGATAAGTTACATTTTAATGTTAATATACTATCAGAATAACTTAGACAATTGTAATTTGCTATAGAGGATTGTGAAGACATAATTTTAAGTGTGATTGATTGCTTGTGATATGTCTAGTTAACCCTAATTGGGGCATGAACTAGTGCATAGAGTCTTTTGATCTTGTACCTACCTGTGTGTTTAGTTCCAGAGGCATGGATTATAACGTTTGTCCTTATGTACATGGTATGTTGAGAATGCCTCATGGTGTGATCATTAAGTCTTTCATGGATGTTGCAATTTTTTTTCTTTTTTTGAGTATGTTGTAAGATATCGTGTTGATTCAAGATCTTGGGGACACTTTGTCATCTGTAAAGAAGAAATTTTCTCTTATGTCACTTCATCTGGATGCCATGGATAATGTATTGAGAGTATGTCCATGTGATTTTTGCCATAGTATGCAAGAGGGATAATGCGTTGCAATGAGTATGCAAAGTTTATTGTCATGATGTTTTGTGCATAGTTGTTGAATGGGGTTTCCTAGGTACAGATAGGGGAGTGGCTTCCAATGTGGGGCCAGTACCCAAAGTGGTCGCCAGGGTAACCCATTGGGAGTGTGTAATCAAGTGATAACCTAATAATTAATCTAGGGGTTGGGTAGTTTTCACACTAACAAGATAGTTGGATGCCTTACTCATGCCAGTAGCGCTCGTTTAGGCTAAGGATGAGATAAGGAGGCCGTGGTTGGCAAAATCAACTTCCTTGTCCTCATGAAAGGAATGTTGATTCCACATGTGTCACCCTATGGGGCCGGTGCCTAGAGAGGCTGCCAGGGTAACCATAGATGGGGGCTGACTTCTGGTGATAGATAGCCTGGGTAACCCATGCTAGGACCGTGCGATGACACTGTCCTTATTGTAGCCTAACAGTCCCTATTTGTACTCTCCCCAGTTGATAAGTGTTGCCTCTGGAAGTACTGTTGTGTTGTTTATGTTGTTGACTTGGGATGTTGGAGTCATGTGTTGTCTTATAGCCACTGCCTACCTGTCTGTGTGTTGTAGTGGGAACCTTATGTTAACTCCTAAGCTCGGGGGGTGGACCTCAGGGTTCCATATGGTTGGGTGGAAGAGCTTATCCATTGGTCTTTCTTTTCTTGCCGTTGTTCGAGAGCGAGACAGATATACCTTGTGTATCAGACATTAGATCTTGTACCTGTTTATGAAGACAGTCATTATTCTTATGTACTAGCCTGAGTATCAGTTGATTTATAATGTATGGATTCAGATGTATTCAGAAGGTGATAATGTATCAATGTGTTGATGTACTCTTATGTATGGACCTGAATATGTACATGTAATCTTGATCAAGTTAATTACCTAACTGATGTCACGAAATGGAGATGTATTTGTATAATCAATATTGTAATAGAGCCAGAATGATTTGTTGATGTTAGTTAGTTATGCATGTAAATTATGTTGGTTATTTGTCAAGTAATGCAACCATGGCACCTTGGGAGAGAAGTTGATAATTAATGATGTGTATTGAACCGTTAAACCTTACTTGTTATCTTATTTCAAAAAAAAATTTATTCCGCTTTGCTTGCTTAGATGTGTTGTCTTCCAAGGTGTACGTGGCGAGGCATTACATTATGCGTATTGCCATCGAGCACACAGACGCGTGTGAGGGGGTTTCTAGGGAGACGTAGAAAAGTTTTTGTTAGTTCGTGTCATGACCACATGTCAAATGTGGACATGACACGTGTGTTGCTTGTCATGACCGCATGGGAAATGTGGGCATGACACAAATAGAGATACGAAAATATCATAAATAATTAAATAACAATTTCCTTTAATATAATTTTCTAAAAATCATATAATCATAGATACAATAATAATCCTCATAGGAGGAGCATAGATAGATAGTTGATCAATTTCCATATAATAATTAGGAATCTGGATATGACTAAATTGTTTATGCCGAGAGGCGTTCTACACTCACAGCAAGGGCTGAAAGATTTAGTTTACCGTAAACAATTAAGATTTAGATTCCATGTAAACAAAATTCATAAAATGTGTAAATAAATAAATTCGTGGAAGCCAAATGGATAAAAAATAGAAAAACTTTGGCAGTTATGGAATGAAATTTGAAGAATATGAAAGTCTTGCAGCATAGTCTCTTTAAATTAACTCATATCAAATATTCTAACTACAAGTAATTTATAAATACCAACAAATTGGAAGATATCTCTCGCTGTAGATATAATTTTTTAAATATAAATATACTAGTTTAATAATATAGTAAATTGAGATCTTCATCTAAAATAATTTTTTTGAAGAAACCCACTTCATAAAAAAATTTAATTGAAGACATAATAGATTGGTTTTTCTCTCAATAGTTTAAAATAGTTTAGACGTACAATCACAAATTCTTTAATATCTTGACATATAAAATCTGGGTTTTTCTAATTTTTTTATATAATTTATAAATATTAGATTTGAACCATTTCTAATTTTTTTACAAAAATGCAGTTCCTAAAACTTAATTTCTAGAAACAATTTTAGTAGTTTTTATTAAAAAATAGTAAACTTGTTTAATTCACAAAACAAAAATAATGTAAGATGAAATTATAAAAATTATAGATAATGTTTATCCCATAGTTAAAAACTACATATCCCACATTCAAAGGTACCCAGTTTACCATTTACAAAATATTGCCAATTTCCCATAGTTTCCTATTTTCTTTTCACGATAACTAGTTTTTGATTCATAGACAATAGGACCAAAATTCAATTCTCTCTCAAGGAAAACCTAAATTCATTAATTAACAGGAAAACTAAATATTATCTATATTTTTATGATAAGAGTCTTACCTTAAAAAAATCTTGCATAATTTAAAATTTGGTGAAGATCTTGAAATTCCAATTCTCCAAAGAGAACATAGCCACTCTCTTCATTCTTCTTCTTCTTCTTGTAAGTCTCCTCGTGTTTTTCCCTCTTTTTCTCTCCTCTAAATAATCAATAATTGCATAGAGAATAATGAGAAAAAAATGAATTCTCAAAAAAAAAAAAACAAAAAAAAAAACACCTTTTCGAAATAAATGTTTCCTTATTTTTTTTTTCTTTCTCTTCCTATTTTTATTGCCATCAAATCCTCAATAATCTTGTCACCTTTCATAATCTTCACATGCAAAATCCATAAATTAGAAAGCAATGAAAGTTTCATAACTCCTTTTAAAATCTTTTTAATAAGAAATTACAATATTTCTAATTTTAATTGACAAATCAACAACTATAGTTTAAGGAAACAAAACACTTTTATCCATAAAATAAATAAAAAATTAATTAATTCATTAAATAGAGTGCACACACACAAATTAAGAAACTAACTATATAACTATTTATTTTTCCTATTTTAAAAGAAATTCACTAACACAAAGCATCTTTCCTAGAACCTTGTTCAAAATAGGAAAAAAAAACAATTAATTGCCACTACTCCACTTTTCCCATAACCCCCCCCCCCCCTTTTTTTACCTTTCTCTCCAAAATATATCCACTAATATTAGTAATAAAACAAAATAAAGCAAAATAAAACACAAAATCTCAAATAACTTTTTTTTTCAATTATTATTTTTAATCTATTTTAAATAAAACAAAACTAATTTTATCTCTACATCTCAATTAATTAATCTAAATTTACTTTAATTTATAATTAAATCTTAACAAGAAAGTAGATATTTTCTTATCTAAATATCTTAAAATCTCTATTAATTTATTTTAATTTTAATTTTATTTCTAATTAAATAATAATATGGATGCATTTTCCTTTTATATTCCAACTCATGAAATAATTTGCAAATATTAATTTAATAATTTAATTCACACATATGCAACCTATGCTAAATGCATTTAGGTGAGTGTGATATTAAATATTCTAAATTGTCACATTATAACTTGCTACGCATCCATATTTTTTGAAATATTTTTAATATTATTTTGTCATCAAAAATCAAATATAAGTTACCTGTTGTAGAATAGGCATCCTTAAAAAATGAGTTTACTTCCCCTCCTTTCCATTAGAAATTTCATCTACAATTATTTTATCCTTCTCATCTTCTTTCCTTATGTACTCCATAAGAGTGAAGAGACTAGGATTGAGCACATTCATATTTGGCTCATCCTCAAATGTGTATCTAAAATGTTGAGTTTCATAAGCAGAGATGGTGTTGTATTTTTCCTTTCTCATAGAAGTGTCCTTCTCAAATGCCCTAAGGGTTATTGATCTTCATCATTTTATGCATGGTGGTTCAATTGAAGGTGTATGGTGTCTCTTCTAGCCCAAAAGTAAAGATCTACTTTAGATGGTTCTTTAAGGCATAATTGTCCAGTTCTATATCACTATCCAAGAACCACCCTATCAATTCACTCAATATTGTCAAAACATCATATTGCACATCAATTAATTTATTATGACTTCAATCATCTTTGTAAGGCATTAATTAGTTAACTTATTTATGAACCTAAGAATCTCTACACATCAAGGTGGCAAATTGATAGCCTTTTGGTCTAAAATCTTCTCTTTGATTAGCAATTGAGGATCTAATCTACTTAAGATATCAATTCTAGGAAGATTCTAAGAATGGGTATCCAGTTCTTCTTAGCATCATTTACCAACTGTTTGGTATGAAAAAGGTGAATGATGACAACAAGAATGCACACTAGACCAAACCCTTTTCTATATAACATTAAAGGACAAGACCAAGCCAAATCACTACCAAATAAAGGTGGACTTAGCTACAGATCTTGTACTTAGGTATGCTATGGAGGAATCAAATTCAATTCAGTCTTTTTATCAAACCCTAGGTTAACAATGCATGAAACCCTAGTTCTATAATGATCAACTTATAACAGAGAAAGTACAACAACAATTCATAAACCATTTGCACAGGGATGATCAGGAAGATGATAGAACCTATCTCCCGAAAGTAGAGGTGTCGGAGGACTAATTTGAGACCACCCAAGTCCTGAGTGGAAGAATTTGCCGAAACTATAAACTGGAAAGTTGTAAATAATGTCCTGATACTAGATCTAAGTCCTAAAAAGGTAGAAGGACATGGGTGGTACCGCCCAAGTCCTTAGTGGTAGAAAACTCTGAAACTACCTCCGGATCCTGAAACCCTACTTTGCACAGTCTTCCTGTAGCTTAGTTTTTTCAAATCTCGCTCCTGTAACCTACACACAAAAATATAAGGGGTTTGGGGGTTATGGTATTTAGGGACTCGCCTTAGTCAAATCCTAGGATAGAATTCAAGCTTCCCAACACTGTTGATTGATAAAGAGTGCATGCCCTTGCAGGGCAGAGGTTAAACATAATAATGATATGATGAATCAAATGATGATAAACAAAAATGATATCACCTATGTGATGAAACCATTAAGAGGATGAAGATCCTTTGACTCCTAAGGAGAGATAGATGATAACTTCAAAACCTACGACAAAACACAATAACAACACAAATCTGCTCTAGAATCACAATGAATGCTCTTGCTTGCTTCACTTCAATATATCAAGTTGGTTATCTCTATCTAGGTTACAAATAAAATCACAAACGCACACACACACACATATATATCCTTTCCCACTAACAATCATCAAATTAAACCAAAAGAGTCGACAAGGAGGAACCTTGAGAAAGGTGTTAAGCTGACATAACCTTAAATTAGACCCAACCTAAAAGGGGGGACATGGGCGATACCGCCCATGTCCATGAACCCTATTTAGGTCTGGGATAAGGTAAAGCATGGGGCCCATACTTCAATTTCATTTGGGTGTCAAACAATTTTGCATCGGGATGAACATTTAGCATGGATAATGTAAGAACGGGGACCTAGGAGCTAAACAAGGAGGTAAAAAGACATGTGGATACTTTTTACTCCATAACATTTAGCCCCCACTTTAATGTGTGTATGATCTTACGATTAGTACATGCATTAAAGTATAGTCAAAGCATATCAAACACATTAGACACTAGAGTGAAGACACACCCTAAGTATGGAAGACCATTTCTAGCCCCCAATCTTAGGCAAACATAAGAAGACACTTGAGAGTTATGTAAAACATAGAGAATATAGTAAAGAAGCACACAATAAATGGTGAAGACATGAATGTAGTCACACAATACACAAAGTATACACAGAGAGAAGACATGATTAAACAATTATACTACCCTAATTAGGTGATGGGGGAGCTCATCGCTACACACCACCATCAAAGCACAAAAAACACACAGTGTGGGGGAGCTCATCTCTATGTGCCTCCACAAAACACCCAAGACACATAGCGTGGGGGGAGCTCATCACTACATGCCTCCACAAAACATGCAAGACACACGAAATACACACAGAATACATGAGTACCATAGAATGTGTCGTTGACCCACCTTTATGTCTTATACAAAGCAAACACGAGTGACAGGGAGGAGCTATACTTTGCCATCTAAGACACTCCAAACACACTTGATGGTTGAGCTATTCTACCACAATAACCAAAAACATGCTTAAGGGTGAATAACTCAAGATCCAACCCCGCCTCCACAAAGGACTTTTTAAAAGGATGTGCAACCTACTCAAGGGTATACATCATACCACCTTTTGTAAAAGGTATTTCAAGAGCATGCCATCCCACTTGCATCGTGGAGATGGCTTATGATGAAAAGGAAGCATGCGCACAAAGTGTATGACCCCACCTGCATCACGAAGATGCCTTATGGTGAAAAGGAAGTATATGCAAACACACAAAATAAAGTATACAATCCTACCTGCATCACGGAGATGCCTTACAGTGAAAAGAAAGAATATGCAAACACAATTTATCACAATGTCTAAGATATCCAAGAAATTACTATAATACATGCCCCCACCTTAAAGTGGTTGCTCCTACTTGCTAGTAGAAATCACGTTTAAGGTAAGGTTGAAAACACATGAGGGAACAAAATCTTTCACAAAGCCCATGCCCCAAAGTGACATGTGCTTACAATCACCGAATTGTTCCCAACAATCACAATACAATATCATTTGCTAACAACCATTTAACAACAATAAATTTTGGTTAGAAAATCTATTCTAAGATAATAACCAAATCATTTCATGAAATAGAAATAGGGCCCAACATGTTGCTAAAACAAACCAAGGCTATACTTATGGATTTAGAACCGAGTATAGCCATTAGGTTATACTTCAGGAGTCTCAGAACCGAGTGTAGCTACAAGGTGAGACAAGAAAATTCCAAAGTATATATAAGCAAATTTAGAGTGTTGCAAAGGTTTGTTACAACAATTTCATAATATGATATCGTTTATCACATCACAACACAAAGTGATTCTACTAGTCAAACATCAGTAACAAATTACCCCCATCTTCATATATGGACTGGGTCCATTTTATTTTCTTGTTTAGGGACACATGGTCCTCATTAGAGTATATATTTGTTGTTGTTAGTCATTGACTAATAGAGCCACAAGTACAACAGAAGAATGAAGTCACAAAAAAATGAGTGAGGAGATAAAAGTGACTTAGGGTCACAATGTGGGAAGATGCCCCCAAGACATCATCCATAACTTTATACCCCCAAGGCACCACACACAACAATTGCAACAAAAAGAAGTGTAGAAGAATTGAGAAATAAATAGAAGGAATGTCATGATGGAGGTGGTCTCAGTGTATCCTTGACCTTACAAGAGTATCAAGGGTCATCCAAGGAAACCTAAACAAACATTTAACACTACACGGGGGAACACAACACATCAACATATACACCTAAGAGGTGGAGGCCACCCTATCAAGTGTGGCTTAATTAGGGAGAAATACTTACCTGATTCGTACAGGATATCTCCTGGTGGACAATTTATGTCTATCATCTCAAGATATATTAGATTTAGTGTTGGACTTGTTGATGTTGTGTTAATATTGAGAGTAGGATGATGGTAAGCTTTGGTGGGCTTTAAAGGATGGTATCCGATACTAGTCAAAGAGATGTGTAATAGCATCTAAGGGTACTTTGATTCCTTTTTGTTTTACATATTTGAAATCCATGACCATAGAGAGACTCCATCTCTTTAGAAGAAGGCAGGGCCTCATAAGTCTCATATTCTGTAGTATAAGTGAGAGTATTGTATTTGTTTGCTACTAAAGAAAATTTAGGTTTCTTATGTATTTCCAAAGATTTCTTGGATGAGATCAAGGCAACTTTTGATGCTTCAAGATTAGGGTTATTAATTTTATATTCTCCCATAAAGGATAGAGTAAAATGTAATGAACCCCAATCATCACCAAGAAGTGCATTCGATGGTGATTTGGAATCTTGCTAAACATTATCTATGGTAAGAGGTATTGATGAATTGACTTTTAAGTTATTGAGAAGCTTGTGATTGATGACTTGTTTTTGTACCTCAACTTGTAAAAAACTTTCTGAATCCAGGTTAGCTTCAATGGTTTGAATTTTATTTTCATAAATAAACTTTATTGATCAATGAAGGGTGGACAAAATTACCCCCATGGCATGAATCCACGGTCTACCAAGGATGATGTTATATGAAAGCACACCGGGCATGACATGAATAAGGGTATATAATGTCATAGGTCCAACCTTTATGGGTAAAGTTATGGTACCTAGTGATTGTCTACCAATGTTATCAAAGCCACGAATGTTAAGTTTATACAGTTTGATTAAAGATGTGTCAACCTTGATTTTGTGTAGAACATCAATGCTACAAATATTAAGAGCCGATCCATTGTCAATCATAGTTTGCTTTATCAAATTTTTATTTATTATGATAGAGATTACAAGGGCATCATGTTGGTTTTGAACTCCAATTAACAGTAATTCATGTTGTTGAAATAGAATATCCGTTTTTGTCATATGCATACAATCTAACAAAGCTGCTACATCATTTGGCTTAATAGCGGGTGGTACAATCACCTTTTGTAAAGCTTCTTGGAGCATTCCATGGTATGTAGGTAATGTTTGGATGAGTTCCCAAAGAGAGATCTTAGCAGTAATAGCTCGAAGCTACTCAACAAGATCATAATCTTGACCAACATTATGAGTAAGATGAGGTGGTTGAGGAAGCATAGGTTAAGAAGTTGGTAAAGTGATCAGAATGTTCAACTATTGTTTACTTTGTTTATTATTTTATGTATTGTATGTGTGAGTAACCACATTTTGATACCCTTGATTTCCTTGAGTAATTTGTTTTTCATAATTGAGAATGTAACCCAGTAGTTGAGGTGGTGTTGGAGGACCTTGAACTGTAATCATCGGTTTGGAGCAAGGAGGCACATTAGGTGCCTTATGCACAATGATTTGAGGAACATTAGTACACTTATTTATTATCCCATTAGTAGGTTGAATAAGTCTATTAATGATGATTGAATTAACATTGTTTTTACTTTGATTAAGCTCAACATCCATCCCCAAAGGATTTAATGTGAGAGACCTTTCTTCATCCACCAATGCTTCATATTTTGAAGGGAGAGCTTTGGAACGAAGGATAGGTAAAGTGTTGTTACGATAATTGTTGATGATTGTATCTTTAGTGATGTCCAAGGGGTTTGAACATGCAACCAAAGGAGAACCATCCGTGGTCTTCACATCCTTAGTGATATCCAATGTGCTTGGACATTCAATCAAAGGCAGGAGATCCATAGGATGAGTCATAGAAGTCTCATGTACTATAGAAGATTTAATATTATTAGATGAACACCCATTATCTACCCATGGAGGATCCTTTTTGAGAAGAGGTTCTTTATCCACTAATGCTTCTTCTTTCAAAGGGAGGGCAATAGAATGAAGCGAGGGTAGGGTGATGTTAAGGAATGTATCAATGATTTCATCTTCTTTTTCCAAAATGTTCTCACAACTGGGAACAACTTTGGGATAGGGATCCAAATCATAGGGTGAAATAGACAAAGTTAGGTCACCATTACATGTATTAGAGACTAGATCCATGGCATTATCATGAATTGTGGTATAAGCAGGAGAAGAACTATCACCATCATCTTTCACATGACAATTCATGGAGATGAATTCGGTTAGATCTTCTAATATTGGAGGATGCTCACCCATGAGGGCTATGAAGCTATCAAAATTAGAAATGTAACCAAGGATCTGATATAAAGAACCTTTAAAGATATCAATTTCTAAAACATAACGATGCATATTAATGAATTTGTAAAAATGTTCAAGATCTTTGATATATGCATGCAAAGATAGCAAAGAGAAATGACATGAAGATGCCATAATGAAATGTCTTGGAACAAAACTATACAATTAGATCTATTCATTTATCAAGTACCACTAATATGAGAGACTTTTATATACCAAGACACTAGTTTGAGGAAACCGGGTTTTTGAAACCTTTTTTCAAAGATCAAGAACACACTAGTGTCACTATAAATAAAGTGATCAAGATGTTAAAAGTGCTGCACAAGAATCCGATATAGACAACATTAAGATTTCTTGCAAAGGAATGTGAAAGAGATGTCAAACTTCTTATGTTGAAATACAATCTGTAATTACAAATGTATGAATTTTCAAATCTATGATGTGAAATGATACAAAATTTTCAAATGAATAATAAGAAATGTAAAATAAATCAATGCGAGATTTGATTTGAACAATCAACAAGATGCAAATGCTCAAAGCTATGAGTTCACCAAAATGTTTGGTATGAAAAAGGTGAATGATGACAACTAGGATGCATACTAGATCAAACCTTTTTCCATTTAACATTAAAGGACAAGACCGAGCCAAATCACTACCAAATGAATTTGGACTCAGCTACAGATCTTGTACTTAGGTATGCTATAGAGGAATCAGATTCAATTCAACATTTTTATCAAACCCTAGGTTAACAATGCATGAAACCCTAGTTCTATAATGACTAGCTTATAACAAAGAAAGTGCAACAACAATCCAGAAACCAATTGTACAAGGATGATTAGGAAGATGATAGAACCTATCTCCTAAAAGAAGAGGTGTCAAAGGACTAATTTGGGACAACCCAAGTCCTAACTGGAAGAATCTTCCAAAAATGTAAATTGGAAAGTTGTAAATGATGTCTTGATGCTAGATCTAAGTCCTAAAAAAGGTAGAAAGACATGGGCGGCACTGCCCAAGTCCTTGGTGGTAGAAAACTCTAAAACTGCTTCTAGATCCTGAAACCCTACTCTGCACATAGTCTTCCTATAGCTCAGTATTTCCTAGATCTCACTCCTGTAACCTACACACAAGAAGATAAGAAGGGGTTTGGGGGTTATGGTGTTTAGGGACTTGCCTTAGTCAAATCTCGGGATAGAATTCAAGCCTCCCAACACCATTGATTGATAAAGTGTGCATGCCCTTACAGGGCAGAGGCTAAACATAATAATGATATGATGAATCAAATGATGATAAACAATAATGATATCACCTATGTGATGAAACCCTTAAGAGGATGAAGATCCTTCGACTCTTAAGGAGAGATAGATGATAACTTGAAAACCTACAACAACACACAATAACAACACAAAACTTTTCTAGAATCACAATGAATGCTCTTGCTTTCTTCACTTCAATATCTCGAGTTGGTTATCTCTATCCAAGTTACAAATAAACTCATAAACACACATATATATGCTTTCTCCCCAACAATCATCAAATTAAACCCACAGAGTTGACAAGGAGGAACCTTGAGAAAGGTGTTAAGCTGACATAATCGTAAATTAGACCCAACCTAAAAGGGGGGCATGGGTGGTACCATCCATGTCCATCAACCCTATTTAGGTCTAGGATAAGGTAAAGCATGGGGTCCATACTCCAATTTCACTTGGGTGTCAAGAAATTTTGCATCGGGATGCACATTTATCATGAATAATGTAAGAATGAGGACCTAGGAGCTAAACAATGAGGTAAAAAGACATGTTGACACTTTTTACTCCATAACACCAACTTGTAGATTTTATCTCTTAAATTGTTGAGTTGAACCCTTGAATTCACTATTCCTCTATAACTTTGTACCCCTGTTCATAGAGATCTTCTATCCAGTCTTTAGTTTCTCTTGCCATACATTTCATATTTTCTAAATTAGAAGTTTCTTTATGAGATAAGACAACTGGAGGAGGAATGGATCCATCAATGTCCTGAAGTGGAATAGCTATTATTTCAAATATGCATCGAATTCTACTATTTGCTCCTTCATCTCTCTCTTAGTTTTTTATCCTTATCCACCCTAGAAATAATTAGATATGGTAGATTGCATCCCTTGGATCTCTTGGTCTCTAGTCTACTTCCAAGATTGATAGTGGTAATATGATAATCACTTGGTAACATATCCTTGTCATCTTTATCAGCTAGTAGTATAGCTATTTCAACTATTATCACTCCTAAAGCATCAGTAGTTACAAAAGATAAAGTTCTAGGTTTTTTCCTTGTCCTAGGTGATTCAATCATGACTATAATAATGGAGAGGTCTTTGGATGATGGCTTGACAATAGGTTGCCGATGTTGAATATTAACATCAAGACAAATGGGAACCAATGAGGTAGAAGTATCCATTACTTACTACTGAGAAGGAGAGGGAGCAATTGTTTCTATTGTTGTGAAATGACATTTTGTTGGTTAGTGGATGATTGTTGTTCTAACTCCTTTTTCATTTTTATTGAATTGAGCATCACCTTAAGCAAGCCCCTACTTTTTTAGAGGTTTGTCTATTTGTGTATCTTGGGAAGTTTATTGATCATCCTTTATTTCTTCTTGCTATTGCTAAGCATTCCTTATTTCTTCTTACTATTGGACTGAACCCTAGACATCCTAATCCTTATTACCTTGTTCACTGGGCTGATCATCACTCTAGAGGTCTTTCTCTTTATTACTTTCCAAATTAATCTCTTGTGCTTGTTGATCACCTTGAGGATTGCCAAATTTATCTTGTTGTTATTTTTCTCCTTGCATCTCTTCTTGCTTATCCTCTTGACTTGTTGTATCTTATGCATCATGTTACCTCTTCTTGCATGACCTTTTGTTTTTCCATTTCTTCTAGAATCGTATCAATGTTGGTCAAAGATGGATGAAATTTTGGAGGTGAAGGTCTAGCTTAGGAATTATGAGGAGTAACTTGGGCAACAATACTATCTTTATTTGATATTTCAACAAATGAAGGAATAGTGGGAGTAATGGGTGTAGCTATGGCAAGTAAAGGGAGTGTTGAAGAAATAACGGTGTCAAAAGAATGTATAGGAAGAGGAGGAGAAAGAATGGAAGTTGTAATGGAGTTGCACACTTTAGAAATTATCACTCATGTGAAAATTGGTATAGCCTTTAGTAGTACTTACTAAAATATGGAATTCTATTGTACATGCAAGGAAGGAATAGTCTCAATAGAAAAGGTGAGTTGAGAAGAAACACTATCACTTGAGGAAACTTGCTGAGCACAAGTTTCTTTGGTCTTCTTTTTCTTCAAAGGAATAATTTCTTCTTGTATCTCTTCCTCTTCCCAAGAAATTTCATTAGGCTTCCTCTTATATACACTTTTTGGCACTTTACTTGTAGTGGCTTTCTTTTATTTTATCTTCTCTTTAACTTGTGGTGGAGGTTGAGGTGGATCTTGAGATCTCTCACCCTCATCTTCTTCAATTACTTCCTCCTAAATGGAAGAACCTTCATCTTTATTTTTCTTCTTCCTAGATTTATTTGAATCTTCTTTTGTAAAAGTCAATTGAAGACCTTTCAACAACTACTCAACCTTCTTTCTTAACCATGTTTTACTACACTTTATAACTTTTCTTGTAATTTATTCCAAAGAAGTGACCTCTTCTTCTAACCAATCCAATGGTGGAATAGGATCTTGGAAAATTTGGTCCTCTTCATATACTTCTTGCAATACTTTGCTAGCATTAGAAATTGGTCTGGCACCTCAACAATTTCAAACACTTTCATTTTAAAGGTAGTTACTCTAGATCATCTCCTTTTTGTTACATCATGGTCATTATTATAGTCCACCTAGAAATTATCCAAATGAAGGATATGTTTCATATGTGCCCAAAAATATTTCTCCATTTTACAATAGGGATAAAAAGATTGCTTGATGGTATGTGTAATGCCTCTCACACTTGTGCATTGTTATATGTTGACTTTTATTTTGGATCTATTGTTGTTATTAGCGATGATGTTTTATTATGCCATCTGATATGGAGTAAAATGTGTAAACTAGCATTTGACACCTAGTTTAGCACCTAGTTAGACCTAAAAACAATTAAATCTTAATCCCAAAGAATATTGCTCGACAAATAACTTTAGGGATGGATTAAGCCCACTTAATTGACCACATCCCAGAGTTTATGGGGGATAAAGGCCAAGGGTGCGCAACGCCCTGGGCCCACCTTTAGCTTGGGGCTAAATTAAGGTTGTGTTAGCTTATGATATCCCTAATGTTTACTCATGTCAGCCTCATTTGGTTTAATTCCCTGACAATCGATGGGAATGTGTATATAAGTAAGTTAGTTTATTCATTTGAAAACCTAAGCACTCTAGCACTCTTTCTCTCTCACATATTCTCTATTCTTCTCTAAAGCTCTCTATGGTGGATTATTGCTATTGTACTAACCTCTTGCAGGTCTTGCAAATGTTCTCCTTCTTCTCCATGCTATACCAAATCCTTGAGTAGAGTTATGAGGTGACATCAATCAATCTACGGTTTCCATTCCCACGGTAACTCCATTATTTTATGCTTTATTAAAGTATTCTTTCATACTTCAGATTCACCTCTGCCCTCCTAGGGCACACCCTCTTGATCATCATCATCCTTGCTATTGTAGAGGTGGGAACACCAAAATGGGGTTTGACTTAGGCAAGCCCCTAAATAGTACCCACATTCTTCCTTGTTTCATGTGTGTAGGTCGCGATCAAAGTTTTTTGATAGAGACAAGTTGCAGGAAGGTAGAAGACTCAGATATGACCACAGTCAAACAAAAACTTCTAGTCAAGGACTAGGGTACCTAGTGCCCTTGACCCACTTGTCAGGGTGGCCAAAAACTTCTATAATTAGGTTCTCATAGCTTTTTTTAGCCCCTCCCTTCCACAACTTTCTAGGGTTTTGATGGTTTCAAGTCCGTAACTTCTATTTTCTCTATTTCATCCTTAGAAACCCTAGATTTGTTAATTAGTCATAAGATCTCTCTCTCCTTGGAAACAAAGGGGGCAAATCAAAGACCACTTAGCTCTCCTTTAAGGATTGTAGTTGAGCATTGAGTCTTCTTGATTTCATGTTCCAATGTTCATGTAGTAGAGGGTTTGACCTAGTTTAGGTTTTTAAGCTAAGTCACCTTTTTAAACATAACATTTTGGTGAACTTGACCCATCTTGCATTTGACAACTTTATGATTTTTGTAAAAGGTCATGAGAAAGATGATGGTGATAGTTATTCTTCTACTACAACCCATGATAACAACGTTGATATAACCTCTAAGGCATATGATGGTGACTTAGTTTTGCCTGCATCACCCTATGCTTTGGATCCCTCTCCCAAAATTGTTCCCATTTGTGAGGACATTTTGGCACAAGAGGATGAGATCATTGATACATCTCTAAATACAACTCTACCTTCTCTTCATTCCAATTCTCTCCTTTCAAAAGATGAAGCATTAGTGGATGAAGAGCCTTCTCTCATAATGGACCCCCAATGTGTAGATATTGGACATTCATCTCATCATCCTAAATCTTGTACTTCTCAAAAAGATAACAATTTCAATTCCATCATCATTAATAGACTTATTCTTCCCACTAAGGTGATAGTGAATAAGTGTATTTGTAGGAGTCTAGGACAACACTGAGAGGGGGGGTGAATCAGTGTTGTGTAAATTTTCAAATCTTTTTGCAAACTTTAACTTTCAAGACACACAGAGAGAAAGATATCATTGATTTGTCAAACACATAAGCACATGATTGAGAATGAAGAAAGAGAAAAAAACCTCTTGAGCAAAGTATTAACATACACACATATAGATGAAATCAATATGAGACATAACACAAATTTGCACGAGTGGAAAACCCTCCTAGGGTAGAAAAACCACTCCAAAATTGCCTCACTAGCTTAACCTTGAAAATATCTTTACAAGCCTCACTGGCTGATGTAAGTGTTTCACTGACAAATGGTCTTACTAAACTACAAGCCTTAGTGGCATACTGTTGTGCCTCACTGGTATTTCTCAATTAATCAGAACTAAAAATCTCATGTGCAAGAAGTGATTGCTGCTCAATCTGATTTGCACCATTCAAATCAACTCATCTGCAACATATATTCCATCATTCCAATCCTCTGATATTTTATCCTTGAATCATCTAATTCATCTGATCTGGGAAATATATCTAATTCATTGCAAATTGGTTTTTCACATTTTATACAAAATTTTCATAAAGTTGTCTTCATCATTGATCTGCAACCCTACACTCCCAAATCAATCCATCTGCAATACCATTAAAATATGAAATGACCTTTCATATTCAATTTTTCATCTGCAAGGAAGAATAGTCCTTTCACATTCTTCCTTCTCCTGCAAAGAAAAAATTAACATGACCGTTCATATCTTTCTTTTCTCTGTATTATCAATTCAAAAATAAATTCATATACTTCTACAAAAAGATCATCTGAAAAACAAAATACTCCTATACAATTCAATTTTTCTCTCTTCTCCAATCTATTTATTTAGACATAAAGAAAGGCCGAGCAAAGTGTGGTTAAAAAAGAAGTTTCTAAAAATAAGATAAATCCATAAAAGGCTTAAAAATCGGGCTTCCTCCTTAGCACATAAGCACATAGGGTGGGTCAGTTTCTTATGCCATAAAATGGCCTCCTTTTTAATACTTTTCCATCGGCCTTTTCACTATTTGTTTAATTACAATTGATATAGCATGTTACCAAGGTCAAGGGGGCCATTTTACAATGTTCTAACAACCCATTAGAAGGTCACTTTAAGTGACTTAACTTGCAAGCACCAGTCAACATTTAAATAAAACAAAATTGCAACTCAAAAGATACAGGCAGATTAGGATGTCTTATGTTAGTATTTATGAATATTTTAACTCTCAAGAATTATGACCCCTTTGAAAACTCAAAAACATCTTGGGCAAATATATGTTAAGAATTCCTCTATATAGGAGCATGAATCTGCCAAGTGAACTGTAATGACAAGAAAGACCAATATCATTTTTCCAAAACAACACATTCACAACAGTGTTTTTTTGGCACATCAACAACTTATATCTGAAATATCTCTGTCAAACTCTGAATATATCTGCAAGTACCACTTTCTGCAAGCCTTAACATAACATCAAAATTAGTCCATTCAAATGATAAGCAAACTCTTGATAAAGATATGAAGACCATGATCTCCAATCACTTGTGGATAACATTTAATCACTGAATCAATCTCATTATGGATAACATTGTGCTCTTGTGCCCTTGAGAACACATTATCAACATGAAAATGTCCTGAACACACTAAAGCATGAAGCATAACATTCCTCAACATAATGTTCTCTAATGAAGAATATACAATCTCCACTTCAATTACTGACATCAAACAATCCTTGATTCGATCAAAATTATGATAACCCTTTCTCACAAGCATTAGCAACATGCAATGTCATAATCAAACACATTCTCACAAAGTATCAACTATGTTTTGGGACCCTTTGTTATGCAACTCCTGATTATGTCAACAAGACACACATCATACCTTGAACAAGGTATTTGAACCTTATAAGAACTACAAACATATCCTTGAGAGAACGAAGAACCTAATTCAATGATAACATCAATGAAGTACCTCAATGAAGATAACCTGATGATGTTCTTAAACAAATATCACAAAATCAGACATCATTCTCAACCTGTCATACAATGTCAAATCATAACATTGCATCATACTGCCTCCTGATAGAATCTTATCATTTCAACTTTGTCATGCTTGGAGATATTCTGATTGAAGACCACATCTGTGAAGATCAAGAATATAAGTCCACAATATCATCCTGCAAACAATATCAAGACATCTTAATCAAGCACATTCTTGATGAACCTTTTGACATCAATGACAACCTGTTTCCATCAATCTCCTCCTTTGTCATTGATGGCAAAACTCCATAAAGCAATTTATCTTTCTCACCCTTTTTGACATCTGATGACAAACACACAAATCTATTTTCTCCCTTGCGTTGAAGTACACAAACAAATCAGTACTCATAAATATCACTGGTAATCACTGACAAGAATAACCAATACTGACCATTGTCCTGACAGAATGAAACATTTATGTTAACCTCAACATAATATCACTTATTGACACAATATCAATATGAGGATGAAGAAAACATATCTCTGCAATCAAATACCAACTTCATAAACACATCAATACATTTGATGAACCATATTGCAAGCAAAAATCATGAAGATTCCTCAACACACAGTTCCCAACTTAAGATGACATGATGACCACTTTTGATAAGACCTTTTCAAATCTTCCATGATAGTGACAACTCAATCGTCTGATTAACTCCCTGAAACATATTAATGATGAAAAGCCATCAAAGAAACATGTCAGATTATCACATACTTTTGACATTATCTCTAAACCACTAGAAAGCTCCATAACTCAACAAAGTAATAGAAATGATCATCAAATTGACTCCTTTGATATGAATTATATGAACTTGAATTTCATGTAAAGACTATACTTTTCACAAATAAAAATCAACATGAAGAATATATATCACAAAGAGATGTCCTTGCCATAGGCTTCCAACATGAGTTATCATCCTACAACCAATCTATTCTTGCACACCCTTTTTGACATGAAAAAGAATGAAGACCATCTGAATAAATGAAAACTATCCTATTGTTCTTGCACATCTTTTTACAACACACTGTCAAATCTGATATATACATAACCACATTTGAAACATATTGCAATCAACAAGAACTCCTGCCTCTTGACTTTATCATTCAAATCAGCCCATCAAGACTAAACACCAAGTTCTTCCTGCAACAAAACTTTGCAAAAACAAATGCAGAAATAAGTGCTATGAATTGAATTTTTTTAATTTTCAGCCACCTTAGCCAACACAAGCTAATTTCTGATAAGAGCCTTTTGGAAACATCTTAATCTCTTTGGCATGACAACAAATACTTCACCATATCAAGATCCCATTGAACTGCAACATCATATCAACTCAACCAAGTTATGCAATATCAACAACCTCTTTGAGCATTGAACTCCTAAACATTCTTTCAACATCTTGTTTGCATACAGAACCAAAGATCACCTGTATAACTAAAAAATCACTGAAGATCAACATAGTTAGCAATACCATCATTTTATTTCAAGAATCAACATGACAAGATCACCATCTTCTCTTGAAACTTCTTGGAGATAAATGATAGAATATTTGATACCTCCCCCTTACTTCATGCTATGTTATGCAACATATGAAATGACTTGTGCAAGATGCACAAGCTTAGATTTTGACTTCTCTTTACTTTCTTTATGCTTCCAAATTTTCACAGGTGCTTTCTTCCTCCAAACCATTTTTGCCTCTTTCCATTTCCAACCCATCAAATTCAGAGATGCTTTTCTGCAACTATGTGCTTTGTGACCAAAAGAATTGTAATTATAACAAACTATTCTGTAATCATAATCAAATGACTGATAATACCTTTTTGACATCCTTTGAACATTTATGATATGCTTCCATGCAGGATCAAACCTTTTATTCATTTTGCAAATTCTTTGTGTGTGACCAACATTATTGCACTTGTAACAAACAATATCAGTGTTTCTTCTGCAATTAACTGATTTGTGTCCAAATTGATTACAAGTATAATAATAACCATTAAATGAATAGTTATACCTATACATGTATGCTTGTCTTATAGCACAGGTTTTCTAAAATTCCTTCTTTGATTGTGCACAAATTCATCTCTGGTTTTCTGTTTAGCTTCACTCTTCCTTTTACCTTCTGTGACAACAACATGATGACTTAAATCAATTTTCCTTCTAGGAGTCTCTCTAGCTTTGGAACATTCTCCTTCAAATCCTAAACCAGTAGTGTCATTATGATGCTTCTGTTTGCCCAACATCTCATGCAACTTGTTTGAGCTATCTTTAAACACTTGATATTTCTCAGATAAAGCCTTGAGACCATCATATTCTTTTCTTAGATTGATAATATCACCCTCTAATTTCATATTCTCAATCCTTCTAACTTCAAGGTTAGATTTTGAAACATCTGCAATCCTCTTAGCTTCCTCAACCTCTATCTTCAAATTGATAATCAAATTGTTTGAGTTATCAATTTGTGTCCTTAAATTTGCAATCTGAATACTTGCTTCTTCAAGATCAGAGAGTTCTTTGTCTTTGAAATCTCTTTCTTGTTGTAGCTACAACATTAATTTCTGATTCTCCTTCTTATAATTCTTGAGTTCACTTAGAGCATATATGAGCTCTCCTTCCAAATCAATCTCACAATCTTGTTCATCATAATCCTAATCATCATCACTTATGATGTTAACTTCTTCTAAAAGAGATTGGACCTCAACTTCTTCATGTGAAAGTCTTTCATCATTTCCACTTTCTTTAGATACCAAATTGTCCTTTTTTTCATCACCATCTTGATAAATTCTTATCAAATTCTTCCACACATCCTGAGCTGTTTCACACTACACAACTTTGCAAGAAACATTGTTAGATAAACTAGATAAAATAACCTTCTTGGCTATACGATTACATACAAGAGCCTCTTTGTTATTTGCAGAGTTAGAATATCCATTCTCAACAGACATCCATACATCATATCCTAAAGAGGATAAATAGACTTGCATTCTCATACACCAAACTAAAAAACCTGAACCATTAAATAGAGGAACTCCAGAAGACTCTTTCACTAATTCAACTTGTGAAGCATCTTTATCAACTAATTGAACATTAATACCTAAATTTGATATGGATGATGTCTTTTGTGTCTTTTGAAGCTTGACATTTCTCATGTTCTTATTTCTTCTGCACTTACCCATTGAACTCCACTACCAGGACCTACCCGAGCCTATTAGACTTCAAAAATGGAAATTGGCTCTGATACCAATTGTAGGTGTCTAGGACAACACTGAGAGGGGGGGTGAATCAGAGTTGTGTAAATTTTCAAATCTTTTTGCAAACTTTAACTTTCAAGACACACAGAGAGAAAGATATCATTAATTTGTCAAACACATAAGCACATGACTGAGAATGAAGAAAGAGAACAAAACCTCTTGAGCAAAGTATTAACATACACACATATAGATGAAATCAATATGAGACATAACACAAATTTTCACGAGTGGAAAACCTCCTAGGGTAGAAAAACCACTCCAAAACTACCTCACTGGCTTAACCTTGAAAATATCTTTACAAGCCTCACTGGTTGATGTAAGTGTCTCACTAAAAAATGGTCTTATTGACCTACAAGCCTCAGTGGCATACTATTGTGCCTCATTGGCATTTCTCAATCAATCAAAACTAAAAATCTCATGTGCAAGAAGTGATTGTTGCTCAATCTGAGTTGCACCATTCAAATCAACTCATCTGCAACATATATTCCATCATTCCAATCCTCTGATATTTTATCCTTGAATCATCTAATTCACCTAATCAGGGAAATATATCTAATTCATTACAAATTGGTTTTTGACATTTTATACAGAATTTTCATAAAATTATCTTCATCATTGATCTGCAACCCTACACTCCCAAATCAAACCATTTGCAATACCATTAAAATATGAAATGACCTTTCATATTCAATTTTTCACCTACAAGGAAAAATAGTCCTTTCACATTCTTCCTTCTCCTACAAAGAAAAAAATTAACATCACCATTCATATCTTTCTTTTCTCTGTATTATCAATTCAAAAATAAATTCATATCCTTCTACAAAAAGATCATCTGAAAAACAAAATACTCCTATACAATTCAATTTTTGTCTCTTCTCCAATCTATTCATCTTCCCCATTAATCTCTTCAATCTTTGGTATTCTTCAATTGACTTTTCATAATTTGATCTTTCTTATCTTTTACAAAAATCCTTAATCAAACTGCCCCAAAAAAAATTCCTCTATTTGAGTTCATTTCTCAAAAAATTTCAATCAATTTTGCCCTGCATCAAAAAATATATCTCCACAAAAAAAAATTAATTCCAAGAACTCTTCATATTTCTTTGAAAATTCATTTCCATTCCATCAAAAAATATTGAAATAAGTTTTCTCCCCTACATCACTATTATCCTACAAGATCATCTTCTTTGAAATCCTTCTTACTGCAAAATAAATATTAAAGCTTCTTCATATGCACCGAGATAAGAAGAAAATATCATAAAGATACTCCTTGTAAAAAAAATCCCTTAATATACAAAAAACTCCTTAAAAATCTGATGGAAAAAGAAAATTTATTTAGACATAAAGAAAGGCCAACCAAAGTGTGGTTAAAAAAGAAGTTTCTAAAAATAAGATAAAGCCATAAAAGGCTTAAAAATTGGGCTTCCTCCTTAGCACATAAGCACATAGGGTGGGTTAATTTATTATGCCATAAAATGGACTCCTTTTTAATACTTTTCCATTGGCCTTTTCACTATTTGTTTAATTACAATTGATATAGCATGTTGTTAAGGTCGAGGGGGCCATTTTACAATGTTCTAACAACCCATTAGAAGGTCACTTTAAGTGACTTAACTTGCAAGCACCAGTCAACATTTAAATAAAACAAAATTGCAACTCAAAAGATACGGGCAGATTAGGATGTCTTATGTTAGTATTTATGAATATTTTAACTCTCAAGAATTATGACCCCTTTGAAAACTCAAAAACATCTTGAGCAAATATATGTTAAGAATTCCTCTATATAGGATCATGAATCTGCCAAGTGAATTGTAATGACAAGCAAGACCAATATCATTTTTCCAAAACAACACATTCACAACCTTGTTTTTGAGGTACATCAACAACTTATATCTGAAATATCTCTGTCAAACTCTAAATATATTTGCAAGTACCACTTTCTGCAAGCCTTAACATAACATCAAAATTAGACCATTCAAATGATAAGCAAACTCTTGATAAAGATATGAAGACCATGATCTCCAATCACTTGTGGATAACGTTTAATCACTGAAGTAATCTCATTGTGGATAACATTGTGCTCTTGTGCCCTTGAGAACACATTATCAACATGAAGAAGTCCTGAACACACTAAAGCATGAAGCATAACATTCCTCAACATAATGTTCTCCAATGAAGAATATACAATCTCCACTTCAATTACTGACATCAAACAATCCCTGATTCCATCAAAATGATGATAACCCTTTCTCACAAGCATTAGCAACATGCAATGGCATAATCAAACACATTCTCACAAAGTATCAACTATGTTTTGAGACCCTTTGTTATGCAACTCCTAACTATGTCAACAAGACACACATCATACCTTTGGACCTTATAAGAACTAGAAACATATCCTTGAGAGAACGAAGAGCCTAATTCAATGATGACATCAATGAAGTACCTCAATGAAGATAACCTGATGATGTTCTTAAACAAATATCACAAAATCAGACATCATACTCAACCTGTCATACAATGTCAAATCATAACATTGCATCATACTATCTCCTGATAGAATCTTATCATTTCAACTTTGTCATGCTTGGAGATATTCTGATTGAAGACCATATCTGTGAAGATCAATAATATAAGTCCACAATATCATCCTGCAAACAATATCAAGACATCTTAATCAAGCACATTCTTGATGAACCTCTTGATGAACCTTTTGACATGAATGACAACCTATTTCCATCAGTATTAATGTGCAAAATATTCCTAAACTCATTGTGCATAAGGCACCTAATCAAAATAATCAAGGTGTTCAATATGTGTCGCAACAACCTCATTAACATGTGATTGCTCACACACAAAACACCCATAATAACAAACAAAGTAAGCAAGCACCAAGCATGCCTCCTTCTCTTCCAACTTCTCAACCTTTTCTTCGCCCACCTCATCATCTTCATCAACATGTTGGTAGAGAATACAATCTTGTCGAGTAGCTTGCACTACTCTGGCTAAGATCTCTCTATGGGGCTTAATACAAACATCACATACATACCACAAAATCCTCCAAGAGGCTCTACAAAAGATAGTAGTTCCAACTTCTATTGGACCAAATGATGTAGCATCTCTATTTAGTTGTATGCATGTGACAACATCAGATATCTTATTTCAACAACATGAATTACATCCCTTAGACATGCAAAACTAATATGATCGTCTCATGATATTTTTCATCATTAATAGAATGAAAATACATCGTACTATGATTGATAATGGGTCAGGTCTTAATGTTTGTGGAATTGACTTGTTACCTAAAATTAACATTGATACATCTCTCATCAAACTAGATAAACTCAACATCTGTGGCTTTGTTAATGTTGGTAGAAAATCACCTTAAATGTTAAGGCTGGACCTGTGACATTGCCTGCCCTTATCCATGTCATGCCTAATTCTCTAACATACAATATTCTTCTTGGTAGACCATGGATTCGTGCCATGGGGGCAGTCCCATCTACCCTTCATCGATAATTAAAATTTATTTTTGAACAACAAACTCCATATGATTGAATCTAATCTAGTTCTGAAAAGTTACTTTCAAATGGAAGCAAGACATCAAATTCCCCTAAATAATTTGATCCCTTCTTTAACAAAATCCAAACCAGTACCCTATGCTACTAACACTAGTGATGGTCAGTATAGTGTTAGTCCTTTGAACGTGTTCTTAGGTGATGATTGGGGTTCATTAAATTTTACACCCACCTTTAGGGGTGAATATAAAATCTCACCATCACACCCAAAAACCTCCAAGGTAAATGCAATTTCTTCAACACAATCTCCTACTCCTAAAAAACTTAAACTCAAAAGTAATGACAATGGAACTTTTGATATTGATTTTACTACTAATGATGATCTTCTTTCTTCTACTGAAATGGTAGCCATTTTTTATAAAGGTTTTAAAATATCATCTCAATCTAAAAAGCTCAAATCTAATGGATCATCTTCTTCTAATGCATGCATTGGTATTGACAAGGTCCCTGTAGATTTCAACCCCCATGGGCTTATTGAAACAAAGATTGACTCTCCTCACCATAATCAAAAGTATGGTCCTTCTACTTATTCTTCAACATATAATCACACTTCTAAAATTAACCAATCTAGTCATATGACCTCTCCTCTTCCTTCGGACTTGGAGATGCATTATGGGCATGGATTTAAAATTATTTCTAAACATGGATACAATGGAAATGGGTTAGGATGCAAGGAACAAGGCATTAAGGAAACCATGGAACTAACACCACAGTTGTCTAAAGTGGGTGTAGGTTTTTGACCTTCTCCTACATTCCCTCCACCATGTTCACAACAAAAATGGTTACTTCCTACACTAATTGATTCTCCACTTCAATCTCAATAGGAGAGTATTTTGAAGAGTCTACTCAAAGACTGCTTAATTTCTCTCCCTAATCCATCGTGTAAAAATTCTCAAAAAAAAAATCAATTATCAATTCATCATTGTGCATATCATTGAGTGCTTGGTCATTCCACTAATAAATGCCAAGTCTTGTGTAAAAAAATTCAACAAATTCAAGCCACTTTGATAGAAATCTTGTCCTGATGTTTGTCATATTACCTGTTCTACATGTATCTCAACAAATTGTATCAAATATGATAATCCTAGGCTAAGATATGCATGTCTTCATGTATATTTATCTTAAGTTTGATCAATTCTTCTGTACTTTACTCCAGCTAAGATTATTTGTGATGATCTTTGCAACTTTGATTAGTTCCTCTAGAAATTATCTTAATTCTAAACTAATCTTAACTCAATTTTACTTCTGCACTTTAAATTCTCTCAAATATTGTGCGTATAAGCTAATATTTCCATGTTCTTTGCCATTATTTCTAAATATTTGCATGATATTTTCAACATTACATGCTATTTGCTCAAATATACTAAGATATTTAGTTATCTATGGGAATTATA
Organism: Cunninghamia lanceolata; assembly: GCA_027924645.1. Classification (NCBI taxonomy): domain Eukaryota; kingdom Viridiplantae; phylum Streptophyta; class Pinopsida; order Cupressales; family Cupressaceae; genus Cunninghamia; species Cunninghamia lanceolata. The sequence goes on from BSBN01000243.1 coordinate 772,013, forward strand.
CATATTTACTCTATATCTGCTTATCATTTGTCAATATCACAGTTTATGATGATGATTTATGAAATTTAAAATGAAAATAGATTGAAATTCTAAATTAACTAAAATTAATGAAGTTTGGTCAATGATACACATGTATCTTTGACACTTTCTTGAAAAGGAGATGAAAACCAAACCATGCTTTGCCACGACAGTCCATGAGTACACATGATAGGTGTGAATCTTCAAAGGAAAAGAATGAAGACAACATGCACTGTGTGAATGCGCCTCTATTGAGTGCAGCAATCCATAATTACACATCCAAAAATTATTCGTAGATTACGCAAGATATATGATCAGTTGTAATCAAAGTTCTCCATATTCATTAAGTATGCAAAAAGAATGCACATATACAAATGATCTCGAGAAAGAATAATGCGGAATCACTAAGTCACATAATGTACACTAAGTGTCCATGAATTACCAATTCAATCTCAATTAAGTTTTCAATATTTTACAAAAGGCATTCCATCTCCTTTTATAGAACAAGGATAGGATGCGGTTACAAATCATCCAATGGTTAGGATCAACTCAAGATGATTTAAAGGTCAAGAAAATGTGGCACGTGATTGTCAGTTGGCAATCTTTAGTTGAGGACAATTGGCAAAATTTGGAATATTCTTTGAATCTTCGACTTGGTCTTCATAACCTCTTCATTTAGCATTTTCATCGGATTCCTCTGTTGATTTTTCTTTGGTGATCCTGTATCCAATACCTTGGATGAGCTCATATGCTCTGAGAGATTTATCTATCTCTGTTCTGTTTCATACTTTAACCTTCTCAGTTGCATGCTCCTGATCTTTGAATTTCTCCTTCAAGGATATCTACCTATTGGTCCTACTGTCCAACTCTTCATTATATGAATCTATCTTAGATTTCATATGCATAGCCTTATTAATAGTATTCTCTAAAAAATGTTGGAATGATATTCTGTAGCTAAGTTGAATTTGTTTCTGAATACCTTAATTGCAAATTCATTATCCTGGTTTTCAATCTTACCTTCAACTTCCCCTTCCAAAACCTCCAAAATGCTAGTTCCTTCACTAAAAGCTCATGTGCCTTCATGTTGATATCAGCTACTTTTGTGTTGCATCTTTTGAAAATGCTAACCTCAAACCTCAGGTCCTCAAACTAGTTATCCATTTGTGGTAATGTATGAGATGTCAAAATCTTCTTTGTCATGAGGGTATTAGTATCTGCTTTACTCATATCTTTTAATGTAGTCAAATCTTGACTACTCTGAATCAATCTTTGCCCAACCTCCTTCTTCAAGGCATCTGCTTTGCTCTTCATGTGACTTAGCATATACCAATTGAACAATGAGGTCTTTATTACTTGATCTCCCTCTTGCGGGAACTTGGTGAACCAATCATTCATCACATGTGCCTGATGCTTCAATGCATCCAGTCCTATTATCTCCTACTCACTGATTAGTGTCAAGGTAATGGGCCTTTCAATAGTTTGGATTGTGGAGGATAAACCTATAGGTTTCACTAAACCCTTAATAAATTATTGTAATTGAGCATTTTGCTCCTTTAATTCTTTCTTCCTTGTCTTCAACTTCCTTATCCAAGTAGCAATAGCCTCAGTGCTCTTGGATTTTTTGATTTACATTGTAGAATGTCCCAAGTCAATTGAGGTGACTTAAAATTCTTTTGGCCTTATTTCTCCTTTGGCCTTATCGACCATGGGAACTACTATTTGTGTTGTCCTCTTCTCAGTTATATCATCCCTTCTTATTGTTGAAACTGCCCTAGCCTTGCATTTGGGCTTAGTACTATCCAATGTGAAAAAAAATTTAAAATCAAATGGCACTTGTTCTTCTTGTAGATGCCCTGTCTCTGATGATATCTAGGAGAATGCATTCGATCCTAACCTGACTTGGTCATGTTGCTCAATATGAGCATCTTGTGTTTCTATTTCTTTATCCTTGTCCTTCAATCCAGTAGGGATCTCTATATTCTCTTGCTATCCACCCATATCCTGATCATGTTGTGGGGGTGGGACCTCTAGATTTTCTTTCTGTTGGTCTTTATCCTGATCATCCCTACCATCATTATGAATCTCCTCTTGTTCTGTGTGTGGCTGATCATCATGAGATGTATCTATTGGTTCATCCTAAACTATGTCATCCTTAGGCATATCCTCAACTTGCTCTCTTTGTGAGCTTGCCTCTTGGATGTTCTGATGTCCCTATGGTTGTTGGTTAACCTATTCATTCTAAGCATCATCCTTCACAAGACCACCTTCCACTTGTCCTGGTTGTTGACCTTGTAGTTGGTTGTCTAAATGAGGTCCTAGTTCATGTTGGTCTTGAACACCATCAATTCTTGTTTCGGTCCCAACTTGTTGTCCTTGTACCAATTCCTATTCAGGCCTATCCATCTAGATATCTTGCTACACCTCTTCAACCTGGACATCTTCATTTCTAACATCAACATCCATCTAGATGTTTTCTCCTTGTCCGTGGCTATCTTTGATGACCTATTCTTCATCTCGTTCTCACTAATAGGTCAAGTCTATCACCCTGGGGCTAGTTATAATCTCTATCAGGACATTCAAGGGTCCTTTTGGCACTTCAACATTAGGGGACTCTACCCTTTCAACATCTTTGTCATGTACCCTTCTACTATTACCCCCAATTGCAGACTCTGTATGCTCAAGAAAACTTTCAATAGGGTGATTAGTTATATCCCTAACCACATTATTATTAGTGAAATCAATGGTTTGATTAAGTGGTAAAAAATTGCCCACTTCTTTCTCCAATACCTTACTCATGGCCTGCTGAGCCATCTCAGTTTTTACTTTTATAATATTTTCTATAGAGACATCATGTTGGAGTTCTCTTAATACATGCAAGGTTGGATCTAAATGTTTTGGTGTTTGAACATGATGTGTGATGGGTATGGCCCCTTTCATAATGGGGATTTGGTATCTGCTATGTTTGGGGATATTGACTCCCCCTAACACATCCTTCCCCTTCTCTATGATTGTCCCTACCTTTTTATGCTCTTGTTCCATAAGCTCCTCCTCTACTGTAGGTGATTCCTCTTTTGCAGTTGGGGCCTTGGGTATGGATATAGGAATAGCCATCATGGGCACATCCCTAGGAAGTGATAGTCTGTATACCAATGAAACACCCTCTAAAGCGGGTTCCTCAATAGCTCTTGATGAGCTGGGTTGGGCTAGTCTTGTCTCCAATACCTATGTCTTATGTACCAAGAAATCAATCAAAGTCTGGTTCTTCTATCTCTTTCATCTTTCTTTTCTTGTCATAAGTAATGGCAACTCCTTTTGTTTTCAATTCATTGATTTTCTTATTTAACTAGTTCTTGGTCCTTGCCATCACCTTGGCAGTAAGGACATTAAGGGATGTCTCATCTTCTTGAGTCCAGTCTGGAGGTGCCAATGCCTCATTATATAACTTGTTATCTTCATATTCTGGATGCAAGATGTCATCATCATCAGCTTTGATCTGAGGAGGGACCTCAGGATATCCTATAGTTTTCATCTGGATCAAGGTTAATCTCTAATATTCCCTCTTTCTTACATCATATTCATCATCACAGTCAACCCAATAATCCTCCAAATGCATGACATGCTTGTACTTCTTATTAAAATACTTCTCTATCCTATGATAAGGATCATAATCCCTTACCAATGGGAATAATTGCAAGTGCAACATCCTCAAGTCTGCCTCAACTGCTTTAACATTGTCTATTGATCCACACATAAACCAATTGATGTCTAAGGGGAATTTTAAGTATGGCTTATCATCCTTCTTCTTGGATATTTCAAGTGCAGGGATCATCTACCTAGCCATCTCTTTCAAGACAACCTATTCTGATTGGTACCTGGGTAACATGAAGGGATTCCCATTGAACCCTTCCATCCTGATATATGAATATGTGCGGGACTGGATGAACCAAGCTCCATGGGGATGGATCTTTTCTATGGCTCCCAATGAAAACCTCTTAGCTCTATCTCCCTCCAAGAGTCTAACTAAGTGCATTATGAAACAATCATTTATAGCCTTGTAATGTTTTACAAACTGTCTTCTTTCCAACTCAAGATAATGTTGCCAAGATGTCTTTTCATGTCACAATCTACCTAGTCTCCCAACTATTTGTAGTCAATCAAAAGTGCCCTTGCATGCACATGCATAAACCAAATAAGAAATCATTTTGAATATTCTATCCTTCATTCTCCTCCATTTCACCATTTGTGTATACATGGAGTCACTAATTATTTTGGCCCATTGGACCGTTTGTTTATTCTCAATCACCATCTTGATCAAGCCAAACATCCAGGATTCAAAGTTGTCAGCATTTTGTTTTCCACTCATCCTACTGAGCAAAAAGATCATATATTGGACTTCTTGGCTGAAGTCATATTTTTATAGATGCTAGGCCATCTTGGCCACTGCTTTGGCCTTACTGGCCAGCTCTCTCCATCCAAGGAAAATGACTTTCATACAATCTTTCTGATTACCATCATATTCTTTTGCAAGAGCCTCCAAGTCTAGCACATATATCCCCCTAGGTGTAGGCAAATTGAATGCCTCTATTATACCATCCACTGAAAAATCAGCATACACCCATCTGTGGTACTCAACTCTTCTTGTCACCACATTGTAGTTGTTTGCACACTCAATCAAAAGCTCCAAGGCATCCGTAGCATATGGGAAACTAGCTACGTAATACATCCCAATGGCTACTATATTTTTTAGGATGGGATTATCCTCCCTATTATGGATTCTAGTTCTAAATAATTTGATGTCCGTGTTGCCACAATGGGTGTCTTCTACAAACCCATGTTTGTTGTGTATGTTGTGTGCCTTAGGAAACATATCTTGCTTGAATTCAACATCATATTCTACTATGTGGGGCTGCATTTTATCCTGCAATTTTAACACATACTTGTCTTACCTAGGGCACATATTATGTTAGGGTTAAACATATTTTAATCCCTATGTCTAAAAGAAACATGGGATCTGGATACATGCATTTAATCATGAGCAAACCCTAAATTCATTTAATTTCATTACTCTAATCTTTCACTTGTGTAAAACATGGAATATCCTTGTGAAATTGAACCAGAAAGGAATTGTTCTATACATACCTAGATATGAAGACCCCAATGGGATGTGTAAATGTATACCAGAAATGCCTTGCACAAGTGATCCTCTCCATCATTGAGTCCTCGTTGTAAGTTTAATGAAGTGGCTTCTGTAGCTTTGAAGTTCTCTATGCAAATTAACTGTTTTCTAAATGCAATTATGTGAGAATATACTAAAGAAAACTATTTTAACTTAGTAATTCTTCATTTTTAGGGCTTATTAATTACTCCTGGGGATTCAGATGGATTCCAACAGTGTAATTGAGGGAGATTGTTACAAGTGTTCATTGGCATGCTTTTGAATTTAAAAGCCAATGACTTTTATAGCATTAAATGCAAAAAGGTGCGCCTGGATATGCAGTAGATCCTAGTTTAGACTTTCCATATGGATATATCCATGCAAATATATCCTCATGATGTCAGCATGAGGGTTAGATCAACCCTCGTTGACTAAAAATTCATTATCGGGCTTCAATTCTACAAAGAGCGGGTCAGGATATCCATGTGGACATGTGGCATGATATCATTGGGTTGGCTTGAGCACGGATATTTGGAAGATCAGGATATTAGGGGTGTAAAATATCCAAGTGAACGAATGTCCATGTGACATCACTAGGATAGGGCTCCTTTGTTAAGATAAGATGAGGTGATGTCATCAGGACATGGATATTAGAACAAGGTATGGATAATTGGCAAATGCAAAACATCCATGTAGTCAAATATCTACATGATGTCAGTAGGATAAACCCTTTGTGTTAAGTTGAGTTAAAGTGATGTCATATGGATGTGGATATTAAAAATGAGACATGGATTTTTGAAAAGTAAATATCCCTGCAAATGAATATTCATATGACGTAAGCAATGCATAGATTCTTTTATGAGGTCGGGATGTCATGACATCATTTAAACATGGATGGTGAGGAAAGGTCCAGATACTTGACAAGGTTAATATCCATGCAGACAAATATCCACATGAGGCAAGTTGTTCATATGAGTGCAAGTCAAATGATGTCATTAGGATGTTCGAAGGGTTTGGGCATTAAAATAATGTCTGGATATTAAAAAGGCATGGACATTAAAATAATGTCCAGATGTTGAGATGAAATATCCAAACCTGTGAACATCCATGCATGTGACGGCTTCATTAGATCTTGGAATAAAATTGGACTTGTGCACATTCATGAATGTCGGGATATTGCTTTTTACTTAGCAATTTCCTTGGTCAAGACATTAAGCTAATATTTGGATATTGAGACAATGTGAACACCCCTATGACCAGTTGACCAAACTTTGATTGGGCATAACTTCTTAGTTCTAGGGAATTTCAAGGTGCTCCAAAAGGTAAACCTTCTTAGGATTTTATCCTCTTTTGTTTGGCAGGCTTCATGAGGTGAAATTTATACTTTGGAAATTTGGTCCATATTTCAAGATTTGGATATGCATAGGACAAGATCCTGACATACACCTAATACTATTTTACCCTACTACCCAAAGTAAAGGGAAACAAAACAAGCCAAGAAAAAGAAAGAAAAACTTGGGTCCCTATTTTGTTGGGGAAAAATAGGGCGTGTTGTGTAACCACACAACTTTCCACCAAAAAAAAGACAACCAAATTCCACCCGATTCAAGAAAGGAGAACAAATTAGGACATAAAAATTCCAATTCTTATCAAACATAAGCATCCTGACCTTTCTAACTGAGATCATATTCATTAACACAACTATATGATGAGAAGGAATTAGGTTTGTGCATTTGATTCATTTCCTTCTTCTTGAAGAAAGGTTGAAAATAACAGTAAGTTAGTGTTAAGCTACATGATTGGATTTAACCCTCTAAGACAACCTTGGATAGAGCCTTGTTGCTAGTTAGGTGTCCATAGCCCCAACAAGGTTATCTTTGCAATTCTCCCAAGTAGATCCCCACTGCCAATCAATCATCCATAGCCCCGATAGAGTTACTTAGATGACCTAAGAATTTCTTTTCTTTTGATTTTCAATATATTTCTTTTTTTGTTTTCAATATTCATATGATGTGATCTTGTAAGCTCATTTGCAAGGTGTAGGCACTTGCTTGTTTAGGTTGAGATTTGCAATGGTATCAAGGGCAAACCTTTAGATTTTCACTTAACACAGACACTAGTACTTTTGACTAATCCAAGGTTGTTAGATGTATTCATGTGATGACTTCCTTGAACAACAAGAGTTACTATTGATGAATATGATTTCACAAATAGGATCAAGAGGTACTTAAGCTGCAGGAATCACAACATATGTGGGAATTTGTAATTCTTTCTTGAATTCTAACAATTTTATTGTTTTCTAAAGTGAAAAGAGGGCTCCATCTTGCCTAACTAAAACAAAGACTCAACCAAGACAAAAAAAAGAAAAAGAAAGAAAAACAAATGTACAAATAACTATACAGAAGGGAAATGAAACTGAATAGAAGAAAAACATGAAAGCAAAGCAAGACAAAAGCAGAACAGAAAGGGAAAGAAAATAGAAACAACAACTACTCTACCAAGCTATATACATGGCACTACAAAGTAAATGAAACCTAGGGTAATCCCAGTAGATCTCTATACTTTCATGTTCTCTCCTAACATGCAAGAGTGTCAAGGCATTAGTTATGGTTCTGATCTTAGTGAATTCATCCTTGTATTCTAATTTTTTTTTCTATTCTAACTCTTTCATATTTGATAGGATAATACTAGACAATCAACAATTGAGGAAGTTCTTTACGTTCATGATTAATCCATATACAAGTTCTATCCCCTGAATTTCTAGAATCAAAATAATACTCAACTTTATTCACCAAGGAAAAGAGAAATACAACCTGGAGCGTTTCCTACTTTGCTGGATATACTTGTTCATTGTCAGCTAGTCCTCGATTTAGTGACTTTGTATTTTCTCTATTTGACCCCATGTCTTATCCTACTTCAATATATGACTCTTGATGAACTATTTCATCATCTATTTCCAATTCCATTTCTTCATTCTGTAGGTTCATTTGATCTTCAAGTTCAGGAAACACTTCAATGCTTTCCTCAATTTCCTACACATCAACACTTAGGTGAGTATCCTCATCATCATAGTCTGATATACACAAATCTATTGTTTCTGAATCATGTAATTGTAAAGGTGAAACAACATCTGATAGATAAGAATACTTCCCTATTTCATTTTCAAAATGGTGTTGGATCGACATCTGATCATGCACAACAACAACAAAAGTTTATGTATCTTCCATTTTCATAAGTTGTTCTTCAAATAATTCACCTCTACTATCTAGTAAAGTGTCTAGTTCCCTTGTCTTGCAATAGTATTGTAATTGATCATTCAATTCAAAGAAATCAAATAATAAATCAGTATTTACTCTCTTCCTTATGACTCCTTGAGTTGTTGTTATAGAATTTTCTTCAATAGTTACGTATTCTAATTCCCTCACCACCTGTTTACATTTGTTTGTCCAATCATCTTCATCTAAACTATTAAAATCAGATCCAGAGACATTTTATGATAACAAATCAATATATTTATTCAATATATCAAATATATCAGGTTTAGTTTCACATTTCTTTTCTATCTCATTAGATCTATCTTGTTGGTTATCTGATGACTGAGAACAAGATGTAATTTCTTCTCTAAAGTTCTCAAACAATTCATACCTGTACTCTACATCATTCATATTCAAGCTTTGACAGAGAAGTGGAGAACTCTTGATTTTACCATAAAGTGATTCCAGGAAAGGATCTTCATTATCCTCATCTCCCAGGACTGATTCAACAGCTCCATTTTTGGGATAACTCCCAATCTCTAGTGTTGTATCTTGTGGTTTCTCTAGAATTCCTTCACCTTCCTGGCAAAATTTAGCCCTATACACATATGAGAAAGGAATTAGTTCTTTTAATGCTAAATCTAACCTGGTAAGGAAAGTTAAACAACCAACTTCACCGTGCTCTATAGAATTATGTATCCTGCACCTTCTGGATAAACCAAAGTTAAAAAAAATAATGAGGATAAAGCTGCTCATTTAAAGTTTCCTGAAAGAAAGGAATATCCACTTGGAAATTTTCCTCATACGAATCTATTAGACTCAAATGGTGAAATATTTACACAAACATTTGTAGCGAACATGAATATTCAGTTCAAATTTAGAAATTGCAACAAACTATTTGTAAATATCAGGCTAAATATCCTCAAGAAAGTGATATTTATGGTCGTATTCTACAAATTAGCGAATATTGATGGAATCTTTGCACAAACAATCAAAGCTCTAGAATAAATTTTGTAATTTCAAAACAATTCATCACAAGCATGCAGGAAAACACATTTGGATGACAAATCCTTCAAAACTTCTAGTAATCAGGCCATCCTTCTAGCGCCAAAACTGTTGATACAACTGTTAGTCATATTAACAAACACTAGTAGAAATATGGAAAATAAATGACCAGGTGACTAAAACTTTTAGTCACGTGACCAAACTTTTAGTCACGTGACCAAACTTTTAGTCACATGACTAAAACTTTTTGCAACACAACTATAAATGACTAAATAAATGACTAGTTTGGTCATCGGTTGAAATGACTAAATAAATGACTAATTTGGTCATTGGGCAAAAAACACAAGTAAAGTGGATAATTAAAAAAAATATTTTGAATTGAGGGAGTGGGTTGTATTATAATATAATATAATAATAATAATATATTATATTACAATACAATATATTATAATATAATATGATAGTATATAATATTATATTATTAATATTACAATATTATATTTATATTATAATGTATTTAATATTATAATATTATTAAATATATTATAATATTATTATATTATTTTTTAGAATGCAGGAATCTGGTAGCCCCCCTATAAACTGTAGTGCGCTCGGTAAACTTTTTTCACGTGATCAGTGACGCTAGCATGACACGCCCTCCGGTACCACGGGGAGGGGGAGACTGGACCTCGTGACCTTCTTTACCGCAATGGAATTTTTTAGCCAATCGAGCCAGGGCCCCGCCCCTATTTATATTATATTATTATTATATATATTATATATTAAATATTTATATTATAATATTATATTACTATATAATATTAAATATCATATAATATAATATAATATTATATTTATATTATATTATTATTATATATAATATATTATAATATAATATCTATAATATAATATAATATAATAATATAATATAATATAATATTATAATATAATATAATATTATATTATATAATATTATATTATAATATATATATTTTAAATGCACCTGGTAAACTTTTTAACATGGCCGATGATGTTGGTACGACACACCCACCGACTCCACACAACGCTTTTGCCCAGAGCTATGAATCGGTGAGGCCACAACATGGGGGACCTCATCCCCAAGAAATAACACTTCAAACCCGCGAGCTCGTTGGCCCAACAAAGATGTAACGCCTTGCGAGCTCGTTGACCCAGCGGGGGTTTGAACTCTGGTGGCTGTCACTACAACCGAGCGACTTAATCACCAAACCACGCCCTTATCGACATATTATATTATATTATATTATAGTATTATATTTATATTATATTATTAAATATTATAATATGGGTGCCAAAATTATAGTTTGGGGTTTAGTGTTTAGGGTTTCAAGTTTGGGGTTTTGGGTTTAGGGTTTAGTGTTTAGGGTTTAGGGTTTAGGGTTTAGGGTTTCAAGTTTCAGGTTTCGGGTTTAGGTTTTATTGTTTAGGGTTTAAGGTTTAAGGTTTAGGGTGTAGGACATGTTATGTGCACATGGGTCAAAAAAGTGTCATTTCAACATGTCGCCCCATACATGCACAACAATGTGCTAGTAACCACTCGCCATCACATTTGTGTACTTGTCTTAATTTCATTGGTTTATTTATTAGAGTTGTGAACATGTATTGGTGCACTTGTGAACATGTACAAATGTTGTGAACATGTATTGGTGCATTTGTGTTAATTTATTAGGCTGGTGTTTTACATGTGTTGGTTCTTTTTAAAATTTTAATTGGGGGTCAAGTGCACAAAAACATTCTCCCTTAATTAAAAAAATATGGGTGCCAAAAATGAAAATGATGGGCGCCAAAAGTGAAATCCATTTCTTCACCAACCCTGTAGGCTGTGAGCAATGAGATTTTGCAGAGCCGAGCATGAAGTGGGGAAAGACAAGGTTGCCCTTGTTGAATCTTATGCACCATGGTCAGTAATTTTATTTTATGTTTTTTTAAATGTAATGCCTCGGTTGGATTTTACTTCCACATTTTGCATACATGTCTACTAGAGCATTTCCAAGAAAAGTCTAATCATATAATATAATACTATACATTTATTATTATATAAAATTAACATTCAGTAAATATTTAAATAAATGTTTTACCCATTTATCCCTAAAAATTTCTCCCGTGTGACTAAATATTTTGAAACATTGAAATTCTGGTGCTCAAATTCTTCCCGCGTGACTAAATATTTTGAAAGATTGAAATTATGGCGCTCATACATACACCCAAATCGAGATGAATAAACATTTGAAGTTTGCAAAGAGGGAAAAAGAAAAACCCTTGATTCATCCACCCAAACGCGATAATTTACAAGTGAGAGGAGCAACAGGGAGCATTCGGGCACAGTCTTATTGTGCTTATGTTTCAATAAAATCTTATTCTTGTTTCTAGTCTCATAATTCTAAACCTTGTAACGATTATCTCTGCCTTTTCAAAAAATCCATTTTGTGCATATCTTACAACTATGGCATTCCATGAGACCACATTTCTTTGAGGCATTCTATCAAACAGTTCATGTGCCTTGGTTACTTTTCCACATTTTACATGCATGTCTACAAAAGAATTTCCAACTGTAATATCTGACAAAAATCCAGCTTCTATTGTGCTTTGATGGATGTCCATACCCTGTTCCAAAGCTCCCATTTTGGCACAGGTAGGAGGATGTTGGCAAAGGTTGTTGAATTTGGATATACACCTACTAATTGCATTTGCTTGAAAGTTTCTAAAGCCTTTTCAAAAAATCCATTTTGTGCATATCTCACAATCATTGCATTCCATTCATCCGCCATATCAAGGTAGGGAATCTGACCAACTTGGGTCGAGAGTTGCCCTGATGACCCCCGGATCGAGCCATAGCCATAAGAGTAGGGCTCCATCTCTCTGGATGCCCACCACTTTAGGAACCCAGGAGTTTAGCAGGGATCCATCTCTCTCTGTCTCTGGGAGATCAACTTTTCTCATGGAATGCGATGATTGTAGGATATGCACAAAATGGATTGGTTGAAAAGGCTTTAGAAGCTTTCCACCAAATACAATTGATAGGTGTAAAGACAAATTCCATAACCTTTGTAAACTCAGTCTCCCGCAGACAATTCAAGTCATGCTTGCAGTGATGTGGGAAGGCCCGCATCACCACAGGCATGACTTGAAGTGCCTGCGGGAGACCAGGTTTACAAAGGTCGTGGAATTTGGCTTTACACCTGTCAATTGCATTTGGCAGAAAGCTTCTAAAGCCTTTTCAACAAGTCCATTTTGTGCATATCCTACAATCATTGCATTCTATGAGACCACATTTCTATGAGGCATTCTATCAAACAATTCACGTGCCTTGTCTATGCTTCCACATTTTGCATACATGCCTACTAGAGCATTTTCAGCTATAATTTCTGACAAAAACCCCTGTTCCATTATGATTTGATGGATGTCCATACCCTGTTCCAAACCTCCCATTTTGGCACAAACAAGGAGGATGCTAGCAAAGGTTGTGGAATTTGACTTTACACTTGCCAATTGCATTTGCTTGAAAGTTCCTAAAGCCTTTTTAACAAATCCATTTTGTGCATATCTTGCAATCATTGCATTCCATGCGATGACATCTCTTTGAGGCATTCTATCAAACAATTCACGTGCCTTGTCTATGCTTCCACATTTTGAATACATGTCTACTAGGGTAGTCGCAACTATAATATCTGACAAAAATCCCCCTTCCATTATGCTTCGATGGATGTCCATACCCTGTTCCAAAGCTCCCATTTTGGCATAGGCGGGGAGGATGCAAGCAAAGGTTGTGGAATTTGGCTTTACACCTGCTAACTGAATTTAATTGAAAGTTTCTAAGTCTTTTTCAACAAATCCATCTTGTGCATATCCTATAATCATTGCATTCCATGACATGACATCTATCTGAGGCATTTTGTCAAACAATTCACATGCCTTGTCTATGCTTCCATATTTTGCATTCATGTCTACCAGAGCATTTCCAACTATAATATCTGACAAAAATCCCCCTTCCATTATGCTCTGATGGATGTCCATACTTCTGCAAATGAATTTTGTTCAAGACATGATCAATTCTGATTGTGATTCAATTTGAAACTTGACACATCTTTTTGTTTGAATAAGTTATTGTTTCCTATTTGGATTCTATTTGAAAAATGGATACAAATTTTTAGCTATGAAATTTGACCAACTTGAAGTGCTTTTAGGGTTTATGAAAACTATTAAATCCTTAGATAAAACATTTGATTGACTCAGCTATGCGATATGGGTCACTATTTATATGATATCTATGTATATGTGAGATGGCATTGCAGTATTTAACAATTATATTTGTTCTCATAAATTAGATCTAGACATATGTAATTATACATGTAACTAACATGTGCAAGCATTATTATCATTATCAATATAACAATCAAAGAATGGGATTGTGGTAAATTGTTTTTTCTAGGTAGGTTCTTTTTTCTATCTAAAGAAACATTGACTAACCATTAGTGAACACATGGAGAATCATTAATATTTTAAACTGGTTCTTCCTGCTACAATTGTTTATTGGCTTTATGTGTGTAGAATGCCTGGTGATTGTCTTGTACATTCATATAAGACAGATTGTACAACATCTTTCAGTTGACATTACTCATTCTTGGTGGAATTTTAGACCATCATATTTTGAAACAACACTTGCCTTTGCAAGCCTTATCTATATATAATGGTTTGGACACTCGCATGACTCAGTTGGAAAGGAAAGGTTCTTATGGGGTCAACAATGGCTTGTAGTCTACAATCATTGAGGAACGCAAAGCTAAAATGAATGGAACCCTTATGCATCTCATCATAACCAAAATGTATAGCATGAGATTCATTCATGAAACAACTGTATTCAACAAGAGAAAATTTTGTAGTCAAAAGGAGATTTATAGTATGATGTAATAAAACTCTTTGAGAAGATCTTTCTCATATAATTAAACATTCATTGTGGCACTTTCATTTAGGAAGATTGTCTACAAGGAGGAAGAACATAACTACAAAAGTAATGATAATCTTTAGTTTAAACCTTGCAAATAGGGGACTATAATATTGTAATGTATATTTGCATACAATGTAACATTTAGCAACACCAATGATATTTGATGTCCAAACATGGACTTTTTGAAACATTATTACCTAGTTTCATTATGGAACCACAAATGTGTAGGGTGCCAATTTTTTTTGAAAAAGGTAGTGATAAAAACTAGAAACTTTGTTTACAACATTTGGAACGTCATCTTCCAGTGTTCTGAGGCTAAGTAACTCCTTAGTATTATTATGCTAACATGAATGATTATGGGAATTATCATGAATATGAAATTATGCTTCATTACTTTTTAGTTGGATTATTGTTTCTTTCTCTCTTTATCACTTTGCATTGTTTCTTTGTCTCTTTATCATTTTCTTGTTTCTTTGTCTCTTTATCATTTTGTTCAAGACATGATCAATTTTGATTGGGATTTAATTTGAAACTTAACACATCTTTTTGTTTCAATAAGTTATTGTTTCCTATTTGGATTCTATCTGAAAAATGGATACAACTTTTGGTTTTCATTCATCTATTTGGAGAAGTGGTACACTGTGAACAAGGATGGTTTTGATATGTTATTATTTCCTATTTCTATTAGACCATTGAAAGGTATGTGAAAGTGGAAAGATGTGTTTCTCTTTGGTTCCGGGCCTCAAAAATAACTAACAACATTCAATGGACCTTGCAGGGCATACGGTAGTGGAAAGGAAGATAGTCCTTTTTGTGATGTCCCTGGATTTGAAAATGCACGCATGAAGCTGTTAAGACATGTTTCATTTGTTGATTGCTCGGTATGTATAATAATAACAATTTACCTATTTGTAAATTGGGTGTTTGCAAAATACATCTTTTTGTTATAATAAGTTATTGTTTCCTATTTTAATTCTATCTGAAAATGGATACAACTTTTAGTTTTCATTCATCTATATAAAGAAGTGGGATCAACAAATCCATTTTGTGCATATCCTGCAATCATTGTAGTCCATGAGACCACATTTCTTTGAGGCATTCTATCAAACAATTGACATGTCTTGTCTATGCTTCCACATTTTGCATACATGTCTAATAGGGCAGTTGCAACTACAACATTTGACAAAATTCCTATATCCTTTATGTTTCGATGGATGTCCATACCCTATTCCAAAGCTCCTATGGTTGTGGAATTTGGCTTTACACTAGGCAATTGCATTTGCTTTAAAATTTCTAAAGCGTTTAACAAATCCATTTTGTGCATATCCTGCAATTATTACACTCTATGAGACCACATTTCTTTGAGGCATTCTGTCAAACAATTCATGTGGCTTGTATATGTTTCCACATTTTGCATACATGTCTAACAGGCAGTTGCAACTACAACATCTAACAAAATTCCTCTATCCTTTATGTCTTGATGGATGTCCATACCCTATTCCAAATCTCTCATTTTGACACAGGTAGGGAGGCTACTGGAAAACGTTGTGGAATTTGTCTTTACACCAGCCAATTGCATTTGCTTTAAAATTTCTAAAGCCTTTCCAACAAATCCATTTTGTGCATATCCTATAATCATTGCAATCCATGAGACCACATTTCTTTGAGGCATTCTATCAAACAGTTCACATGCCTTGTCTATGCTTCCACATTTTGTGCATACATGTCTAACAGGGCAGTTGCAACTACAACATCTGACAAAATTCCTCTATCCTTTATGTTTTGATGTATGTCCATACCCTATTCCAAAGCTCCCATTTTGGCATAGGCAGGGAGGATGCTGGCAAAGGTTGTGGAATGTCCATGGGATGACATCTCTTTGAGGCATTGTTTTAAACAATTCCCATGCCTTGACTATTATTCCAAATTTTGCATACATTTCTACCAGAGCATTTACAACTATAATATTTGTCAAACATTCCCCTTCCATTATGCTTTGATTTGCTGATAAAGTAAGTTTCATATTTGAATTTTCTATTCATGTTTCATCTTAACTTTCACATGTTTGGAGTTGGGATTGCTAGCTTACTAAACCTATAATCAATGAAAATTCATAGTTCAGAAATTGATTACTAAGAATGGGGGTTGCAAGAATGTTTGTCTAAACCTGATTGTTTATAAATTTGACTTACTCTATCTAAATAGATCTAAGAAGATCTGTGGAGTCAAGAAGGTAAATATTCTTTCAAAGAACATGTTAACGTAAGTTACTTATTTGCTTTCTGTTACAAAGGGGCAATTTACTTATTGTATTGCTAGGTTATGTTTGTGTAGACCAAGGCGGGAGATGCAACAAAGAAGAAGTAATGCAACAATTAGCAATATTATGCAAGTTTTGATACATTTATTCAAAATTTGAGATGTAAAGCCCCATGATGAAATATTTAGGCTTCATTTTGCAAGTAGTTCTTTCATGTTTTAGATTTGTATAAGCAAAAAATAGAGCATTGTAACTCAGTTTTCTCAGTCATAGCAATGAAAAACACACTTTGTAACACATTTTCAAAGCAAAGACATATTTAAGTCTTGTATCTACTATAAAAACACATTTTCTCAATAAAATTTTAGTATTTTGACTTCTTAATAGCTATTTCATTATGTGCAAATGAATGATTGATTATGTTTTTTTTTGTTTTATGTTTAAACCTCAAAAACTAATTAAATAAACTACCAATTGACTAAACATACTACCAACTAATAGAAATTGATGACTAAATGACTAAATATACTACCAAACCACCAAATATACTACCAAATTGATGACTAAATATACTACCAAATTAATGACTAAATATACTACCAAATTTTACTATCAAATTAATGACTAAAATTTGTTTGGTCATAAATTTGGTCGCGAGATAAATGACCAGCAATAAACTACCAATGGTCACGTGACCAACCTATTGATCACATGACCAATTTTTGGTAGTTTTTTTAGTCATTTATTTCTATTTTTCTACTAGTGAAATATAAAAGTTCATACAACAAACCTTTATCATCTTGAAAGATATGATAAATTAAGGATGAATTTATGATCCCAAGTCTCTGATAGTTAGGTGATGACCTTTTGACAGTCACTTAGTGGTTTGATGTGATGATGTTGTTAATCATTTTAGGGCCTTGCATCTAGATTTTGTAGAAATGTTGTCCTGATGTTTGTCCTGTTACCTGTTCTGCATGTATCTTAACAAATTGTATCAAATATGATAATCCTAATCTAAGATATGCATGTCTTCATGTATATTTATCATAAGTTTGATCAATTCTTCTATACTTTACTCCAACTAAGATTATTTGTAATGATCTTTGCAACTTTGATTAGTTCCTCTAGAAATTCTATTAATTCTGTACTAATCTTAACTCAATTTTACTTCTGCACTTTAAATTCTCTCAAATATTGTGCCTATAAGTTGATATTTCCATGTTCTTTACCAATATTTCTAAATATTTGCATGATATTTTCAACATTACATGCTATTTGCTCAAATATGCTAAGATATTCAGTTATCTACGGGAATTCTACATATTTACTCTATATCTGCTTATCATTTGTCAATATTTGCAGTTTATGATGATGAATTATGAAATTTAAAATGAAAACAGATTCAAATTCTAAATTTACTAAAATTAATGAAGTTTGATCACTAATCCACATATATATTTGACACTTTCATGAAAAGGAGATGAAAACCAAACCATGCTTTGCTAGGATAGTCCATGACTACACATGATAGGTGCAAATCTTCAAAGGGAAAGAATGAAGACAACACATACTTTGTGAATGCACCTCTATTCTGCGCAACAATCTACAGTTACACATATAGAAATCATTTGTAGATTGTAACGCAAGATATATGATAAGTTGTAATCAAAGTTCTCCATCTTCATTAAGTATGCAAAAAGAATACACATATTCAAATGATCTCGAGAGAGAATAATGAGGAATCACTAAATCACAGAATGTACATTAAGTGTCCACGAATCACCAATTCAATCTCAATTAATTTTTGAATATTTTACAAATGGCAATCCATCTCTTTTTATAGAACAAGGATAGGATGCAGCTACAAATGATCCAATGGTTAGGACCAACTCAAGATGATCTGAAGGTCAAGAAAATGTGGCACATGATTGCTAGTTGGCAATATTTAGTTGAGGATAGTTGGCAAAATCTGAAATATTCTTCAAATCTTTGACTTGGTCTTCATAACCTCTTCATTCAACATTTTTGTTGGATTCCTCCTCTATTGATTCTGCTTCGGTGATCTTTCATCCAATACCTTGGATGAGCTCATATGCTCTAAGAGCATTATTTATCTCTGTTCTATTTTGCACTTTAACCTTCTCATTTACATGCTCTTGAGATTTCAATTGCTCCTTCAAGGATATCCACTTATTGGTCCTACTATCCAACTATTCATTATATGCATCTATCTTAGATTTCATATGCATAGCCTTATTAATAGTATCGTCTGAAAAATGTTGGATTGGATCTTTCATAGCTAAGTTGAATTTGTTTCTGAATGCCTTAATTACAAATTCATTATCCTGATTTTCAATCTTACCTTCAACTTCCCCTTCCAAAACCTCCAAAATGGCCAATTCCTTTGCTAAAAGCTCATGTGCCTTCAAGTTGATATCAGCTACTTTTGTGTTGCATCTTTTCAAAATGCTAACCTCAAACCTCAGGTCCTCAAACTAGTTATCCATTTGCGGTAATATATGAGATGTCAAAATCTTATTTGTCATGAGGGTATTAGTATCTTCTTTTCTCATATCTTTCAATGTAGTCAAATCTTGACTACTCTAAATCAATCTTTGCCCAACCTCCTTCTTCAAGGCATTTTCTTTGCTCTTCATGTGACTTAGCATGTCCCAATTGGACAATGAGGTCTTTATTACTTGATCTCGCTCTTGCAGGAACTTGGTGAACCAATTGTTCATCACATGTGCTTGATGCTTCAATGCATCCAATTCTGTTATCTCCTACTCACTGATTAGTATCAAGGCAATGGGTCGTTCAGCAGTTTGGATTGTGGAGGCTAAACCTATGGGTTTACCTAAACCAAGTTAATAAATTGTTGTAATTGAGCATTTTTCTCCTTTAATTCTTTCTTCCTTATCCTAGTAGCAATAGCCTCAGTGCTCTCCCTGTACTCTTGGATTTCTTGATCTATTGTAGAATGTGCCAAGTCACTTGAGGTGACTTGAAATTCTTCTGGACTTATTTCTCCTTTGGCCTTGTCCACCATGGGAACTGCTATTTGTGTTGTCCTCTTCCTAGTTACAACATCCCTTCTTATTGTTGAAAGTTCCCTAACCTTGTGCTGGGGCTTAGTACTATCCAATGTGAACAAAGATTTAAAATCAAATGGTACTTATTCTTCTTGTGGATTCCCTCTCTCTAATGATATCTAAGATAATGCATTGGATCCTGACCCGACTTGGTCATGTTGCTCAATATGAGTGTCTTGTGTTTCTATTTCTTTATCCTTGTCCTTCAGTCTAGCAGGGATCTCTATATTCTCTTGCTGTCCACCCATATCCTAATCATGTTGTGGGGGTGGGACCTTCAGATTTTCTTTCTTTTAGTCTTTATCCTAATCATCCCTACCATCATCATGAATCTCCTCTTGTTCTATGTGTGGCTGATCATCATGAGATGTATGTATTGGTTCATCCTAAACCAGGTCATCCTTAGGCATATCCTCAACTTGCTCTCTCTGCGGGCCTGCCTCTTAGATGTTCTAATGTACCTGTCATTATTGGTTAACTTGTTCATTCTGAGCATCATCCTTCACAGGACTACATTCCACTTATTCTAGTTTTTGA
This sequence comes from Cunninghamia lanceolata, assembly GCA_027924645.1. Lineage (NCBI taxonomy): Eukaryota > Viridiplantae > Streptophyta > Pinopsida > Cupressales > Cupressaceae > Cunninghamia > Cunninghamia lanceolata. The sequence goes on from BSBN01000243.1 coordinate 792,321, forward strand.
CCTTGTAGTTGGTTGACTGAATGAGGTTTTGGTTCATGTTGGTCTTGAACATCATCAATTCTTGTCTTGGTCCCAACTTGTTGTCCTTGTGCCAATTCCTGTTTAGGCCTATCCATCTGAATGTTTTCTGCTTGTGCTTGGTTTTCTTTGATGACCTCTGCTTCATCTCCTTCTAGATGATAGGTCAATTCTATCATCCTAGGGCTAGTTATAGTCTCTATCAGGACATTCAAGGGTCCTGTTTGCACTTCAACATTAGGGGACTCTGCCCTTTGAACATCTTTATCATGTGCCCTTCCACTATCACCCCTAGCTGCAGACTTAGTATGCTCAAGCAAACTTTCAATAGGTTGATTTGTTATATCCCTGACCACGTTATCATGAGTTAAATCAATGGTTTGATTAAGTTGTAAAAACTTGTCCACTTCTTTCTCCAATACCTTGCTCATGGCCTATTGAGCCATCTCAATTTTTACCTTTATAATATTTTCTGCAGACACATCATCTTGGAGTTCTCTTACTACATGCAAGGTTGGATTTGAATGTTCTAGTGTTTGTACAAGATGTGTCATGGGTATGGACCCTCTCATAATGGTGCCTTGGTATCTATTATGCTTGGGGATATTGATTCCCCCTAACACATCCTTCCCCTTCTCTATGACTGTCCCTACCATTTTAGGCTCTTCTTCCATAAGCTCCTCCTCTGATGTAGGCTCTTCCTCTTCTGTAGTTGGGGCTTTGGGTATGGATATAGGAATAGCCTTCATGGGCGCATCCCTAGAAGGTGATGGTCTATATAACATGAAACACCCTCTGAAGTGGGTTCCTTAGCAACTCTTGATGAGCTAGGTTGGGCTAGTCTTGTCTCCAATACCTATCTCTTATGCACCAAGAAATCATCAAAGTCTAGTTCTTCTCTCTCTTTCATCTTTATTTTCTTGTCATAAGTAATGGCAACTCTTTTTATTTTTAATTCACTAATTTTCTTATTTAACCAGTTCTTGGTCCTTGCCATCACCTTGGCATTAAGGACATCAATGGATGTCTCATCTTCTTAACTCCAGTCTGGAGGTGCCAATGCCTCATTATATACCTTGTTATCTTCATATTTTGGATCCAAGATGTCATCATCATTATCTTTGATCTGAGGAGGGACCTTAGGATATCCTGTAGTTTTCATCTAGTTCAAGGTTAATCTCTAATATTCCCTCTTTCTTACATCATATTCATCATCAGAGTCAGCCAAATAATCCTCCACATGCATGACATGCTTGTACTTCTTATTAAAATACTTTTCTATCCTATGATAAGGATCATAATCCCTTACCAATAGGAGTAATTGCAAGTGCAACATCCTCAAGTCTGCCTAAGTTGCTTTAGCATTGTCTATTGATCCACACATAAACGAATTGATGTCTTAGCAAAATTTTACGTATGGCTTACCATCCTTCTTCTTAGATATTTCAAGTGCAGGGATCATCTGCCTAGCCATCTCCATCAAGACAACCTTGTTTATTGGGTACCTAGGTAAAATGAAGGGATTCCCACTGAACCCTTCCTTCCTAATATATGAATATGTGCGGGACTGGATGAACCAAGTGCCATGGGGATGGATCTTTTATGTGGCTCCCAGCAAAAACCTCTTGGCTCTATCTCCCTCCAAGAGTCTAACTAAGTGCATTATGAAACAATCATTTATAGCCTTGTAATGTTGTACAGACTATCTTCTTTCCAATTGGGGATAATGTTCCCAGGATGTCTTTTCATGTGGCAATTTTCCTAGTCTCCCAATTATTTATAGTCCATCAAAAGTGCCCTTACATGCACATGCATAAACTAGATAAGAAGTCATTTTGAAGATTTTTTCCTTCATTCTCCTCCATTTCACCATCTATGTATACATGGAGTCACTAATTATTTTGGCCCATTGGACCATCTATTTATTCTCAATCACCATCTTGATCAGGCCAAACATCTAGGATTCATAGTTGCCAACATTTATTTTTCCACTCATCCTAGTGAGCAAGAAGATCATATATTAGAATTCTGGGCTGACGTCATATTTGTATAGATGTGTTGCAAATATGTGCCTATGATGTGTTGTCATTGATGTCAACATATCTCTTTGTCAGAGATAGTGAAGACAATGCAGTTTAGTAAAGTAGATCGATCAACATTCCCAGTGAGACAAAGATGAGAGTCCGTAGACTTAAGGGTTTTGTAAAGGATTGTTTGAAGTTGCTCTAGTTAAGATTTGAGAGGTCTGCATGAAGGATTGGTGAAGTTATGGCCATCTTAGTAGAACCAGGTTTTGCAGTTGTTCAGAAGTAACAGAGTGACAGGAATTTGGTTCATATTGTTCTGCATTGGAATATTATGGTCTGCGAATCGAGAGGTATGTTTGGGATGTTGGTGTGTATCCTCAACTCAAGTGGTTAGTGGTTTGGAGGTTCGTAAGCAATATTTCTAGTGTGACAGTCATGACAGTTAGTGTTCTTAAGTTCTCGTATGAAGATGCAAGTGATTTTGGTGATTTGAGGTGGTGCGGTTGTTCCTATTGATTTCATTGTGCTTGTGGTGGTTTTGGATCGTGTGCCTATTGTGTTGGTGGTCCACATTGAGGATTGAGCTCATAGTTGAAGATTTCTCCATGGGTGTTGCTATTCTTTCCAGTCTTGGTCGACAGGATGCTTGGTGCATGTTGCGGATGATCTAAGGGAAGTTCTATGGAGTGTGCCATGTTGTTTGAGGAAGATTTGAGTCCCAGCTTTGTTTGGTCGACATTGTAATGGTTCACATGTAGCATTTTAATTGTAATTTCTTGTAATGACTATCTTGGAGAATGTTCAAGATAGATGATTGTAAGGCTGACTTTGATGTTCATTGCAAAGTCGATGTCATGTATAAATAAATGTTATGAAGTCATAGAAATGCGTGGATGTTAGCGAAGATGCAAATATAGTGAGGAAGTGTTTAGGGGCAGAGCAGAGGTGTTGTGAGATTCAATAGAACTAAAGTTTGGCATGAAGAAGATGTTGTTTCTCAGTTCAACCTTTTGGTGTTAACTAAGTGAATGTTTTTGTAGGAAGTGAGCCTCCTTTGAGCAGTGAACTCTAGGCAATTTTCCTGAAGGCAAGTGCCTTCCCATTTTTATATTCTTTTAACAGAGAATAAATCTTGTGGGTTTTTCCTTAACCAGGTTTCCACATAAAAATCCTGGTGTTATGTGTGTTGATTGTGTTTTCTACTCATGCATTGTTGTTTCATGCTTTCATGGTTATATCATTAATCTGTTAATAAGTGGTAAAGAAGATTAAATGTAGAAAAGTTAAAGTTTTGAGACAACTGATTCACCCCCCTCTTAGTTGTCTACCCTAATTTTAGTAATTGGTATTAGAGCCAGTTCCTCTAAAAGAAGCTTCACCACTTGAGGAGATCCAGGATGTCAACATACAAGAAGGACAGTATGAGATTTGATGGAACAAATTACTCTCTTTGGAAGAATTTCATGGAGTGTCATTTACAATGCATGGGTGATCCTTATTGGTTGATAACTAAGAATGAGTATACTCCTCCACATAATGGTCCTACAACTCTAGATGAAATCAAAGATGCTAAAAACAATATTCGAGCTAAAGAAGCATTGTTGAGTGCCTTAACTGATATAGAAATGACAAATGTCTTGGAATTGAAAACTGCTCATGAAATCTGGAAGAAGTTGGAAACTCTGTATGAAGGTGATTCGTATGTCAAATGTGCTAAGTTACAGAGCCTGAAGGGTAGATACGAAAGTTTGAGGATGAGTGAAGATGAAAACATCACTTCCTACATGCAGAAGGTGAATGAACTTGTGTGCAATATTAGGTGTGCTGGTGGAAAACTGGAAGAATAAGAGATTGCGGGCAAGGTGCTCAGATCCTTACCTGCTTCATACAAGCATAGAGTTGCTTCTATTGAGGAGATTAGGACTGTGACAAATGTTACAAGGGATCAATTGGTTGGCAAGCTTTCAGCATTTGAAATGAGTGAGTTTGGTGATTCTCTTCCTAAATTAGAATCTACATTTAAGGCCAGTGTTTTCAAAAAGCAAAGATTTGATCCAAGTGAAAGCTCTTCAAGAAGACTAACTAGATATTAGAAGGCAAGGAAGGAACTTGAAGAAGATGAATCTAAGCTTGAAGAACTTGAAGCCGTTATTACCAAAAGATTACCAAGAGGATCTGGTAAGTATGAAGGAAAGTTGCCATTCAAATGTTTTTCTTGCAATAAGATTGGTCATTTTTCTTCAAGATGTCTAGAGAAGGTTTCAAAGACAAACCACAACAGACCTAGGGTTTAGAAGAAGTGTTACTATGTCCAAGAAGCTACTAATGAAGGAGTCATAGATGATGAATCTAATATGGGAAGTACCTCTAGAAATGAATGGGTGTTCATTGCTATCAAAGGAGAAGATCCGGTGCCTACTAAATCTGCTAGCTGTGTGAATGTGGAAAGTGACTTGGCTACTCAGGTTGAAGAAAAGGATGAATGGGTGATTGAGATTGAATGTTCTCATCATATGACTAGTGATAAAAGTAAGTTTGTAAGTTTGGAAAGATATGATGGTGGAATTGTGAAGTTTGGAGACAATTCAGTTGGTAGAATCCGTGGTAGAGGATCCATCTCTCTTGATGGTAAGAATAACACTAATGATGTTTTGTATGTAGAAGGGTTGAAGCATAATCTTCTTAGCATTGGATAGTTGGTTGATAAAGGGTCTAATTTAAGGATGGAAGATGCAAAATTTTGGAAAGCTCTAGAACTGATATTGCATCTAGTACACACACTAGAGGTAATATCTTTCATTTAAGTGGTATTTGTTGGGAATTAAGGTGTCTCAACCTTGGTAATTATCTACATTTATAATGTTTGTATTTATTATTCAATTGCCTATGTTGTAAATAATTGGAAATTCCACTTTGTCATATTGTGGGATGTGGCACGGTGATGTGTCAATCCTACATGGATTATGACAACTTGTTATTTTGTCCTCACATGAGGAGATAGGCATCCCACTTAGTGGTAGGAATATTCTACCATGTGTTGGCATCTTCTATGTTGTGTAAGGAATGTTTGACCGAAATGGTTATGACAGATTCCTATGACGAATCTATGACATGTAAGAGTCGAGAATAGAAGGTTGTAAGACAGGTAATGACATGTGTCATGAAGCATCTTTGAATGAGGCATATTTGGGCACCCCAAGGTGGAATATGATGTGTTGTAAGAGAATATGCTATTTATAGCATGTGTATGATAGATTCTCTTACAGCTGTAAGTTGTAACTGCTATGACAGATTCTATGATGATCGTAAGTGTTGTAAGAGCATCTGTCATAGCCCATTTTGGAAATAGGTGACCTCTTTGGGATGGGAGCTATGGACAAGTGTCAGACACATTCTACAATGTTGACCAAGTGTCCCTAGGTGTGGATTTTGGTCCAAGATGCCATATTGGACGCCCATTCCAAGAAAGGCCCAAACTTGCCTTGTATGTTCTATCTAAATAGGTGCTTGGAGATGGAGTTTGTATCACAAGTTTACAGGTACTGTTATGCTACCGGATTGACTCCAGACATGAGTGTCAAAGACCATTGAAGTTTGCATTACAAGTGTATTGTAAACATTCTTTTAGATTTATTTAATACATTGTGCAGGTTTCTAAGTGGGGTTTTTCACCCGATAAGGGTTTTCCCCACCGTAAATCTCTGTCTCTCTTCTTCTATCTACATTCTAGTTCTTGTGTGTTGCTGCAATATCTCATGTTAATGGTTTAACATTGCTGTAATAGTTAGGATAAATTTGAATTTGCATAGCCCTCTCCTCAATAGATTAGTGTAGGAAGTGTTTTCTGCACACCTAGCTTCCTTTCAGTTGGTATCAGAGCTTGATCACCTTTGGTCCTAGTTGTTGGGTAGGGGTTTTTTGAGCTAATCTTAGGTTGAGTGGGAGTCTGTGTAGAGCATTATGTATCTTATTGCAGCAAGGAGATGGCAAGCACATCAGGAAGATTTGAAGTAGAGAAGTTCAATGGCAATAATTTTGAGCTGTGGAAGCTCAAGATGGAAGACATGTTAGTTGATCAAGACCTTTGGGAAAGAGTGAATGGAACTAAACCAGCTACAATGACTCAAGATGAGTGGGATCTCAAGGATCGGAAGGCTAAGGGTCTCATAAGACTTAGTCTTTCTGATTCTATGTTGTTAAATGTCCATGAAGAGACCACTGCAAAACTCCTTTAGAAGAAGTTGGGGGATGTGTATCAAGCCAAATCCCTTGTCAATAAACTTTTCCTGAGAAAGAAGTTGTATTCTCTTCAAATGGAGCACGGAGGATCCATGGCTGAGCATATGAATGCCTTTAACATGCTGGTTGCACAATTGACATCTATTGGTGTAAAGATGGAGGAGGAGGATCAGTGTATGACCCTGCTTTGTTCTCTGTTAGACTCATGGGATCACCTTATCATGGCAATCGGAAGCACCACATTGACATTCAAAATGGAAGAGGTGGTTTCTTTGCTGTTATTTGAAGAGATGCGGAGAAAGTCTTCTAAGGAAGCCAAAGAAGCCCTTGCAGTTCATGGAAGACCCAAGGAGAAAGGGAAGAAGAAGGACAAGAAAGATGAGAAGGGTAGATCCAAATCCTATGGGAGATCCAAATCTCCTGGAAAGTCGAAGGCTCTTTGTTGGAACTGTGGAAAGATCGGGCATTTCTGAAAGGAATGCAAAGAGGAGAAGAAGAAAAAGAAGAAAGCTCCTGATTCAGATTATGACAAATCACAAGATGACGATGATACCTTCATCGCAGCCCTGGCAACCCATGCATCTGATGATGTGTGGCTAATCGACTCTGATACATCATTCCACATGACCTCGCATCGAGACTGGTTCACTAAGTATGAGGAGTTCGATGGTTGAAAGGTGTATCTGGGTGATGACTCTCATCTAAAGATTGTTGGTCATGGAAGAGTCTCTATCCAATTCCCTAATGGTCAAGTGAAGGGGATCTCTAGGGTTAAGCACATCCCAGGCTTAGCACAGAACCTACTTTCTGTAAGTAGTTTGAATGATGCAGGTGTAGAGGTTGTCTTTTTGAAAGAAGGATGCAAGATGACTAGAGGATCTATGGTGCTTGCTAAGGGTACTCGGAGAGGTACTCTGTTTCAGGTAGAGGCATGCATTTCACAATGCAATAGTTCTTCTAACTCAAGGAAGAGGGCAGCAGTCACTTCATCCCCACCATCTGAATGAGCAGTGAAGAAATCTGTTGTTTCTAGTCTTGATGGTTGTAATTGTGCATTGGAAGTTAAACTTCCTGCAGAAAAGATAATGTTATGGCATAAGAGATTTGGCCACATTGGTGAGAAGGGTCTGCATACCCTAAAAAATAAGAACCTCGTTGAGGGGTTAGATTATTGTAATCTTGAGTTCAACTTTTGCGAACATTGCATTTATGGAAAACAAAACCATGTTCAGTTTTACTCAAGTTCTCATAAGTCCTTTGGTGTGTTGGACCTTAATCATTCTGATGTGTTTAGTCCTGTTAATGCTCCTTCATTATCAAAATCTATATACTTTGTATCTTTTATAGATGATTATAGTAGGACATGGATTTATTTTCTCAAAAGCAAATCTAAAGTCTATAGCAAGTTTAAGGAGTTTAGAGCCTTTGCTGAAAATTAGACTGGTAAAAAGATTAAATGTTTGAGAACTGACAACGATGGTGAGTTCTGTTCTATAGAATTTGATAAGTATTGCAAGGAACTTGGGATTGAAAGGCACAAGACAATTCCATACACCCCATAGCAAAATGGAGTTGCAGAGAGGATGAATAGGACACTGATGGAGAAGGCTAGGAGTATGCTTAGTGGAGCTAGTCTAGAACAAACATTTTGGGCTGAAGTTGTAGCCACTGCTTGCTATCTGGTAAACAAATCTCCTACATCATCTCTTGTTGGAAAGACACCCATGGAGGTGTGGTCTAGTAGAAAGCCTTCAGTAAGGCATTTTTCATGTTTTTAGTTGTGAGGCATATGCACATGTGCCTAGGGAGAAGCGGTCAAAGTTGGAGAACAAAGCTGTTAAGTGTATCTTCATTGGCTATGGTGTTAGTGTGAAAGGTTACAAGCTTTGGGACCCCATGGCTAAAAAAGTGTTGTATAGCAGAAGTGTCATCTTCAGAGAGTTTACACCTTCTTCCACTGTCTTGTAGCCAGAAGAAAGAGAAAAGAAAGAAGATGTTGTTCAGTTTCCTCTCACCCCTGAGAAGACTGAACAGAAAGACAATGTTGGACCTGATGATGAGGAGAGCTCTAGCAGATTTGAAAGCTTAGATGAAGAAGCTGAATGTCAACCTTAGCTCTTGAGGAGGTCTACACAAATAAGGAAGCAACCTGAAAGGTTTGGTTTTGCATTGCTTGATTCTAGTTGTGGTTATGCTTTTCTCACTAACAGTGATAAACCTAGAATTGTATCAGAGGCTTTGGATATGAAGGATGCAGGTTCCTGGAAGGAGGCCATGGAGGAAGAAATGGCTTCTTTGGAAAAGAATCAAACTTGGGACTTGGTGCCTTTGCCTCCTGGACGGAAACCCATTGGATGCAAATGGGTGTTTAAGAAGAAGATTGGTGCAGATGGTAGTATTGAGAAGTATAAGGCTAGTTTGGTTGCGAAGGGGTATTCACAAGTGGACAGTATAGATTATGGTGAGATCTTCTCTCCCATTGCAAAGTTGACATCCATTCGATTCCTATTGTCTCTCATAGCAACTTATGACTTGGAGGTAGAACAGATGGATGTGAAGACAACTTTCCTTCACGGTGACTTGGAGGAGGAAATCTACATGTCACAGCTAGAGCATTACATGGTAAAAGGTAAAGAAAATTTGGTTTGCAAACTTAAGAAGTCTTTGTATGGTTTGAAGCAATCCCCTAGGAGATGGTACTTGAAGTTTGATGCCTTTGTGTTGTCAACTAGAATTGTGAGATCAAAATCGGATCACCGTGTTTATTATAAGTTTGATGGTGATTGTATTCTTATTGTTGCACTGTATGTTGATGATATGTTGCTCATTGGGAAGGGTAAGAATATGATTTCTGATTTTAAATCTTAGTTGTCAGCTCAGTTTGAAATGAAAGATTTAGGGGCAGCCAGGTACATTCTAGGAATGGAAATCAGAAGAGACAGAACCAACAAAAAACTTTGGTTAAGTTAGAGTACGTAGGTTAAGACCATGTTGGACAAATTCAACATGGGGGATTGAAGACCATTGTGTGTTCCCGTTTCCTTTGGGACAAAGTTGTCTGTTGAGGATTGACCAAAATCTCCTAGTGAGGTGGAGGACATGAGCAGAGTACCTTATGCTAGTGCTATTGGCAGTTTGATGTATGCTATGGTTTGCACAAGACTAGACATTGCCCAAGCAGTGGGAGTCCTTAGTCAATTTATGGCTAATCCTAGACGGGTTCATTGGGATGCAGTTAAGCAAGTGTTCATATATTTGAGGGGTACTTCCGAGTATTCCATTTTCTATCATGGTAATGTTTTAGGACCTCCACATTCTGTTGATATTTGTGGATTTGTGGATTCAGATTGGGCAGGTGATATTGACAGTAGGAGATCCACTAGTGCTTATGTTTTTACATTGTTTGGTGGTGCTATTAGTTGGATGAGTAAGAGACAACCTATTGTTGCTTTGTCCATGACAGAAGTTGAGTATATGGCATCAACTCATGCTTGTAAGGAAGCCATTTGGCTTAAGAGATTTTGTTTCGATATTGGTGTTGATGCGGGCCAGATCACGATCAGTTGTGACAGTCAGAGTGCAATTTGCCTTGCAAAGAATCCAACTTTCCATGCTAGAACCAAGCACATTGATGTTTAGTTTCACTTTGTAAGGGACATGGTTGAGGATGGAAAGGTAAATTTGGAGAAGGTAGATACTTTGAAGAATGTTGCAGATGCATTGATGATGCCAGTGGGCACAGAAAAGTTTATATGGTGTTTGGAGTCTATCGGCCTCTCAGCCTATAGCAGTTAAATGCTATTTTTCTATTGGCTCTTACAAGGTGTTCGACAAGTGGGAGAATGTTGGGAATTAAGGTGTCTCAACCTTGGTAATTCTCTATATTTGTAATGTTTGTATTTATTATTCAATTGCCTATGTTGTAAATAATTGGAAATTCCACTTTGTCATATTGTGGGATGTGGCACGGTGATGTGTCAATCCTACATGGATTATGACAACTTGTTATTTTGTCCTCACATGAGGAGATAGGCATCCCACTTAGTGGTAGGAATATTCTACCATGTGTCGATATCTTCTATGTTGTGTAAGAAATGTTTGACCGAAACAGTTATGATGGATTCCTATGACGAATCTATGACATGTAAGAGTCGAGAATAGAAGGTTGTAAGACAGGTAATGACATGTGTCATGAAGCATCTTTGAATGAAGTATATTTGGACACCCCAAGGTGGAATATGATGTGTTGTAAGAGAATATGCTATTTATAGCATGTGTATAGCAGATTCTCTTAAAACTGTAAGTTGTAACTGCTATGACAGATTCTATAATGATCGTAAGTGTCGTAAGAGCATCTGTCATAGCCCATTTTGGAAATAGGTGATCTCTTTGGGATGGGAGCTATGGACAAGTGTCAGACACATTCTACAATTTTGACCAAGTGTCCCTAGGCATTGGTTTTGGTCCAAGATGCCATATTGGATGCCCATTCCAAGAAAGGCACAAAATTACCTTGTATGTTCTATTTAAACAGGTGCTTGGAGATGGAGTTTTTATCATAGGTTTATAGGTACTGTTATGCTACCAGATTGATTCTAGACACAAGTGTCAAAGACCATTAAAGCTTGCATTACAAGAGTATTGTAAACATTCTTTCAGATTTGTTAATACATTGTGCAGGTTTCTGAGTGTGGGGTTTTTCACCCGATAAGGGTTTTCCCCACCGTAAATCTCTGTCTCTCTTCTTCTGTCTACATTCTAGTTCTTGTGTGTTGCTGCAATATCTCATGTTAATGATTTAACATTGCTGTAATAATTAGGATAAATTTGAATTTGCATAGCCCTCTCCTCAATAGATTAGTGTAGGAAGCATTTTCCGCACACCTAGCTTCTTTTTAGTATTGGTAAAAGTTGTTTGATTGTTTAGATTGATCAGAGTTGGTTATGTCATAGGAGAATGTGTCATGCAAACTTTGACAATATTGTCAAGATAAGTACTACTCATGCTATGAGAGATCTTCCAAAGCTTGTGAAACTTGCTAATAGCATGTGTAAGGAATGTCAGTTGGGCAAACAGAGCAGAACTACATTCAAAAATAAAGAACAATTTTCAAGTGGATTGTTGGAACTTATGCACACTAATTTGTGTGGTCCTACTAGAGTTAGGAGTTTACAAGAAGATAGATAATTTATGTTGCTGATTGATGATCACTCCCAGATGATGTGGGTCACTTTCTTGAGAGAGAAATCAGAGGCTCTTGACAGATTCAAGGTGTTAAAGGCTAGGGTGGAGAATGAGATTGGTGTGAATATAAAGTGTCTAAGATGTGACAGATGTGGAGAGTTTACCTCCGGTGAGTTTAATGCATTTTGTGAAAAGTATGGAATAAGAAGACAGTTATCTACTCCTAGGACTCCTCAGTAGAATGGAGTTGTGGAAAGGAAGAACCAGACTATTCAAGAGGCTGCTAGAACCATGATGATGGAAGAAAATTTTCCACATGTCTAGTAGAGAGAGGCTATGAGTACTACTATCTATAGTCTTAACCAGGTGCAAATGAAAGGTAATACTTGTAAAACACCTTATGAATTGTGATTTGGTAATGCTCCTACCATGAAATACTTCAAAGTTTTTGGTAGTAAATGCTATATCAAAAGAGATAAAGATCTAGGCAAGTTTGATGCAAGATGTGATGAAGGAATATTTCTAGGTTATTCTAACCAAAGCAAGGCATACCGGTGCTTTAACAAGAGATTAAAAGGATTGTTGAAAGTGCTAACGTCAAGGTTGATGAAAGCAAGGAGAGACCTTCCAAGTCTTGTGGATATGAGTCAGATGATCAAAATGTAAGTCCAAATAAAGGAAAACAAGTTCAAACTTAAACTTAGATTCAGATTGCTCCAGAGAAGCCAGTGACTCAAGAAGCTAGTACAAATGTTAAGGAACAAGTTCAAGAATAAAAAATTCAAGAAAATCCCAAAATTCCCAGGTATGTAAGGTTGAATCATTTTGAAGATTAGATTATAGGAGATAGAAATAAAGGTGTTTAAACTAGAAGAAAAATTGCTAAAGAACAAGAAGAGTATTGTTTGATTTCAAAGATTGAACTAAAATCAATGAATGAAGCTTGTAATGATCAAAGTTGGGTAAAAGCAATGGAAGAAGAATTAATGCAAATTGAAAAGAATCAAACTTGGGATCTTGTTCCTAGACCTGAAAACAAAAATGTAATTGGAACTAAATGGGTCTTCCAGAATAAATTGAATGAAAATGGTGAAGTTATGAGAAACAAAGCAAGATTGGCGTGCAAAGGATATTCTTAGGTAGAGGGAATTGATTTTGACGAAACCTTTGCTCTGGTGGCAAGAATCAAAGCAGTCAGACTATTTCTTGCATTTTCTACTTACAAAGATTTCAAAGTTTATTAGATGGATGTCAAGTCAGCATTCCTAAATGGAGATTTGGAAGAAGAAGTCTACATTGAGCAATCGAAAGGATTCCAGTTGTCTGATCAAGGAGATATGGTCTGTAGATTTTACATATCTTCACTAAGCCTCTACCTAAGGATACTTTTGAGTGTCTCAGAGTGAAGCTAGGAGTTATTACCCCTCCTATACAGAACTAAGGTACACTAGTGTGCATCAGTCCGGTGGAACTCACAGTCATATCTTGAGATCTAGATTGGTGTTAAGGGGATGCTACTCAGGGGGAGTAGTCAGTATGTTAATTCGAGAGTTTGGTTTGGAACAAAAAGGGGGAGAGATGATTGCAAATATGTGCCCTTTTCCATTGATGTCAAAGGGGGAGAGAATTCATGTGAAAAACTTAGAAGTAAGTAGTTGCTGGTGAAAGGGGGAGCAGTGAAGAAAGTAGTTGTAGGTGTGATAAGAGAAAGGGGGAGTAGTCCTTGTCTTGATGGTTGAATTAGTTTTTGACATCACATGTTGCCATCAATGACAAAGGGGAAGATTGTTGCAAATATGTACCTATGATGTTGTTTAGTAGAAAATTGGATTTGTTAATGTTTTAGTGTTTTGATGTTTAAATCCTCTCCACTTTACATTCAAGGATCTAGGGTTGAGTGGCAATTCACTATCATACCCTAGATCGCTATGAGATGTAGGGAAATTTGGATTAGGGAATTTAATTATCAATTTCTCTTCTCTTATGCTCAATTGACCCTTAAAACACTAATTATGAAAAGACGGCAATAAACTAACAAATAATGGAAAAAGCTCTTGCCAACGGGAGTAAAATAACAAATCACAGAGCACCTATTTTTAGGTTTTCAAGGCAGAATAATTGGGGACACTGGTGCAGATGCCCAAGTCCAAGGTACCAGTTTCTTCATGGGATCTAGACCTGCTTCTGACCTTGATCAACCCTATAACTTTTATTTCTAGAAATTTATCTGTGGAGGACACTAGTGCGAGTGCCCAAGTCCTGGAAATTCTCTAATGTCCTACTTCTCTTTGGATCCTGAATCCTTGATGTCTGCCACTCCTTGCAACTTTACTTTTCCCAAATGTGACACCTGTAACCTGCAATCAGAAGACTTTGGGAGGGGGGTGTGGTGTTTAGAGGCTTACCTCAGTCAAGCCTCAGAGGACACTTAAATCTATGAACACCATTATTAGATAGAGAGCGCGTGCCCTTGTGAGGCAGAGGCAAAAACCAAAGGAATTGATAATGAAAACACAATATGATGTCACCTTGTAGTGAAGATATCATGGGAGGAAGATGCTCTTCATTCCATGATGAAATTGATGCTTAAATCTGTAAATACAAACACACAAACCACACAAGTCTACTCTTGCAACATAATGAAACCCTTGAATCACCTTGAGAACACTTGAACATCACCATTGCCATCTAGTTTACAAATGAATGCCTAAACATGCTTATATATGCAACTACAAACACTCCCGCCAAGATTTTCGTAATTCAAACTTACCGTGTTAGTAAAGGACCCAAATAACGGTCATAAACTAACACCCAGAAATTGGGGCTGCCCCAAAATAGGGCAGGACTAGGGCATGGGCACCCAAGTCCTCCTCCTCTATTTTGGGTAGGGTACAACTCAAGGGGTCCTCCTAGGTCCCATTTATCATGTTACCTAGGGCTCATTCCATCGGGATGCCAAATTATGAACTAAGATGTCCTAAATGCATGCAAAAGACTTAGGAGCTAAACCTTATGAGGGAAAAGCCCCCAAGGGGACATTTTTTGATGTTACATTTAGCCCCCACTTTAATGTATTTATAAATGCGAGGCCAATACATGCATTGAAGTAAGGTCACAAACACAACAAACACACCAAGCATGGAGGAGACACACCAATCACATATAAAATAGTAATAGGCACACAAAACATGGAGAAGACAGTTACAATCACACAGAACATAGAGTAGACAGTCAATGCATAGAAGACACATTAATGCATGGAAGATAGGCATGATTTCTTTTCTTTTTCTTTTTCTCATATATATGAAATGCAAATGCAAGTAAAGGAAAGTAAACAAACCTCCCATAATACAGGATGCACTACCCTAAGGTGTAGGTATCTGTATATATGGGGCAACACACACGCAAGACACGTAAAACCTCCCAAAATATAGGAAGCACTACCCTAATGTGCTAGTCTTTATACTGCATATGGGATAATAAACACGCCAAACAAAGCAAACACACCAAAACACACACACTTGAAGACACAGAGAAAACATGGGAGACAAGTGATGGAGTGTACCTATTTCTAGGTCCAACACCATCTGAGGCACATTATAGGCACACACCGATGATTGGACATCACCACAAAAATCACCAAAGACACACTTAAGGGTTGAGTTAGTCACAGAACCGCTCCCCACCTCCGCAAAGGACTTTTGGAAATGACAGGATGATGCAATCTGCTCGGAGAAGTACACCATCCCTGCCTCTATAGAGGGCTTAAGAAAAAGGATATGCTTGATATCCCACCTTTGCAAAGGGCTTACATGATTGATTGATTGATTGCAAACACACCCAAGATGCATGATGTACTCATCATACAGGTCTTTGCACCTAAGGACAAACACATTGCTAACATCTACAATAGACAACTTACCTTATAAATGCCCCCACCTTAAGGTGGTTGATATCAGTTGTCGATATCAAGCACGTTAAGGTAGGAATAAAACTCACAAGGGTACACTAACTTTCATAAAGCCCATGCCCCTTGGAGGTGACACATACTTTACGATCACCAAATGTTCCCACAAATACATCCCTACAAGAAACATGTTAGTGTCTACAAAATCATGATAAAAAACACCAATGCATATGATTAACCACACAAAGAGCCAAGGTTATACAAGGAATCCAGAGTTTGAGGATAACTGTAGGGCTATATCATGAAGCTCTTCAAATCGAGTACCGCCAAGGCTACATTCAAAGATAGACAAAGGTGCACGGAGCAGCAGTACTGTTGAGGTTTGTAAATGCGATAGAAACATCATGAAATTCACTACGTGGGAAGTACAAGCACTTCCACTAGCCAAGCATCGAATAAACTATACAACCCCATCATCATATTAGGAACTAAGTCCATTTTTTGATTGCTCTCGAAAGGGACACTAGGTACGCAATAGTATAAATGTTTGTCATCATCCGCCTGCTAGGTGGAAACCACTAGAGGAAGGGAAACAATAAATAAGAGAGGAGAAACAAGTGTCTTAGGGATAGTCACGTAGGAGGGTGCCCCCAGTGTCACCAACCGTAATGCTATGTTCATAAGACACAACACACAATAATGAAATCAGAGAGAGAGGCAATATAGAAGAATGATGATACAAATAGAAGAGGGTCACAATAGAGACGGTGTCCTAGTATCCTGGACTTTACAAGAGAATCATGGGTCATCCCAGGAGGCCTAAACAACATATAACACATCACAGGGGAAGCACATCATGAGAGAAATAAAGGGTTAGAGATACTTACCTGTAAGGTCTTCTTATTATACCTTGGAGCTCATGAACCTCTTGGAGAGGTATTTGATCATATTTAATGCAAAATTTGAGTGGTTCTTATGAAAGTTTTGTTTGTTAACATATGATGCTTGTTCCTTAAATCCTTGTTTAAATGAGACTTTTTTTTTCTTATGAGGGCTAGAACCACTATTATTTCTGACTATTGATTATCTTCTTGCTCTTTTCCAATTTTTAGCGAGTTTTCGTTGTTGAATCTTTCTAGAATGGTAACGAGAATCATCTTGTACCATCTTACTCATCTGTATCGGTCATTGTTCTTTCTTTTCTAATGTATTTTGATTATCTCTCGATTCGTATAAGGATAATGGAGGAGGAACCTTAGCATAAATTTCATTTCTTCGTGGATGAGGTGGATTATCCACTTGTTTCTTATCTACTTCAATCATTCCAATGATACTATCATAGTCCAAGTAATCATCCTCGTCTACTTCCATTAAACCCTATTCCACCATATTGTTTTCAGTATGCTTAGGAAAAGGATTAGTGAAGATTTGTAAGTTTTGATTTGGTGGAGTAAGTGACTTATTTCCATTATCATTCACACCTGATACCTGGATGACATTTGAATCAATAAGGTCCTGTATCTCATGTTTAAGATGCATACATCATTCAGTTTCATGTCCTTGTGTCTGATGATAATGAAAAAAGGTGTTAGCATCGAAGTAAGGTCCTTGTTTACAAGAATCAATAGGCTTGATCAGGGGAAGCTTCATAATGTTGTTACTCATAGCTTGGTTCATGATAAAATGATAGGACTCAGATATCAGAGTAAACTTTCTTGGTTGATATGATGCTTTCTTTGGATTATTTATAGCAGACACATCTGTATTTGGTCCATTGATCTTGATGAAACTCCTATTATTGTTCCTCTTAATTTTTTTTTGTGATGATCCACCCATGGATTGATCAAATTGAGCCAACGAGTTCTAATTTTCATATTGACTAGACGAAAGTTGATAATCATGAAGAGTGGTGCATAAATGTTGAAAGGAGTTATATTTCATCAAGAGGATTTTATCACGAATATTAGGTTGTAAATTTGTAATGAATATCTTTTGAACATCTTCATCCTTCATCTGATACTAAATCTATGCATAAAGTCAATGATATCAACTAATGAATTCATTCAACTTTTCTTTCAAACCTTGTTTACATTGAACCAAGTCAATAAGGGTGACTTGGGGTCTGATGTTTTCTTGAAAATGTTGTAAAAATTGATCAATCAATTGCAAAAAGGAGTGTATTGAATTTGGAGGCAACAAGAAAAACCCTTCTAAAGAAGTATCTTTGAGAGATCCCAGGAAAAGTTTTGCTAACAAATCCTCTTCAAAATAAAAATCACTACACATAGTTGTAAATGCTGCCACATGAATATTATGATCACCTTTTCCACCATATTTTTCAGAGCGGGGAGTCTCAAACCTCTCAGGCATAGGATTTCCCAAAATTGGATAGGATAGGGGATTATGGGCATGATATGTTGGTAGACTAGGTTGCAACAAATTTGTCAAGTTTGTTACCTTTTGTTGTAAAGCAGTCATGCCTTGTAAAAGTTGGTTTAGGATGACATCATTGGGAGATGCAATTTATTGTGAGGAATTAGAACCAAAGAGAGGAGGTGAATGAGCTTGAGATACGATAGGTGGAGGCTGAGAATATGTTAATGGTGGTTGGACATAGTGATAGGTAGAAGATGGTTGTGAGTAGGTAATAGGTGGTTGGAAATGAGTGGAATAGATAGGTGGTTGAGAACAATTATGCATAGAGGAGGTCCCTTTAGGAACCAAATTTTGATAATTAAATCCCACAGCTTTGTAATTAGTGCCATTAGATATTCTAATACCAGTGGTAGTATTACTACAAGCATTTGCATTAGTTGTTAAGATTGTTGATGTAAAAGTTGATATTCCCATAGTTGGTATAGGTATGGATACTTGAGTATGCGATGGTGATGAAGTGTTATTTATTGCTTGTGCACATTCGGTCACTGGCATGATATTGGTTTGTACAATATGTGCTAGACCACGAATTGCATTTACAACATCTTGTCCCTCTTTTATCAATTCTCTTATATTATGAATTGTAGGACGTCTTCAGCTATTTTCTCATTTTTCATAAATGATTGAAATTCAGCTAGCTCTTTATCCAATTTTTCTATGTGCTCATTAGATACATATCCTGTTGCCTTAGTAGTATTATCAACATCATGAAAATTTTGTTCTTCCATTGTGGTCAGAGGATGTATAATATCTTGCACAATTTGAGTTTCTCTCTTTGTAAAGAAGGTGCTCAAAGAATTATTAGAGGTAGGAATGTCATTTTCAAGAGCACTAGATCCCATTAAACTTTTAATTCTTCTCAAAGGGATATTGTTTTTAGGACAACATGTCATAAAGCTTATATAAAAACATACAACACACAACACACAACACACAAACTAAAAGAATAAATCCTAGGAGAAGGATATGATTGACGGCCAAAATGCTTTGTTTTTCGTACCTTTTTCAATGTAAATGAATGAAACAAAGGTGTTGTAAGGATTTTGATGAAGGGAAGAAAATTATATTTTTGATATCAATCCAAAACAGAAATATTATTACTCTCAAAACACTCTTGATGCAAATCCAAGATAATGCCAGGTCAAAATGTAGTGAAAATATGTCAAAATAGGCACTTTTTTCACCAAAACTCAATGCAAAAGAGCATAAAAAAGGGTTTTGTGAGGAAAATATGATGGAAAGAAAATAATATCAGTAATAACAGACACTTGGTGCCAAAATACCCAAGACAACACACTTTTAGTGCCACTTAAGGTAAAACCCTAGTGAAAATATAGCAAAATATGCATTTTTTCACAGTTTTTCAATTCCATGACCTAGAAAAGGAGGTGTTGTAATGAATCTCATGAGGTAAAACAAATAATATTAATGATATCAGTCACCTCAATCCATAAAATTGATCACAACATGCTTGGAGTGCAAACTAGATCAAACCCTAGGGCAAAAATAGCTAAAATGTGTAGTTTTTCACTGAATTTTGACTACAAGGGCCCGATAAAAGGGTGTTGTGAATATTTTTATGAGGGGAATAAAATTATTACCCTTATAAAATAAAATTAATGCAAAAATACTCTTCACAACACGCCTATGGTGCAAGTTATAGAGTCGATAAGGCCAATTTTAGTGAAAATCATTGTTTTTGAAGCCCTAAGTTTGAGATCTTGACACAAAATTCTATGTGAATGTTTTGAAGTATGATTTATGATAAAAATGAATTACTCTCAGATCTGAAAATGATTTTCAAGCTCTAATATGCAAAATGCCAATGCAAATCTAATGAAAATGCATGAAAATTGCTAGTTTTTTGTTGAAATTTTCTATGCAAAAATGCAAATATTTTAAATCTAAATGCAAATTTACACTAAAATGAAAGACTACAGCCAAATAGAAATTTTAATGAGCCTCTAAAATCAGTAGAAAAATTTGTAAGAAGATTTTGCCTACTAACCCTAGATTTTGGAATTACTAGGTTTAATGAAAATTGTCAAAATTTCTACAAAAGCCTAGCAAATTAATGATGAAAATGCAATGCAAATTATTGAATTTTTGTGTTTTTTGTAGTTTATATCAGATCTGATGCAAAAATCATGAATTAGGAAAATTTAGAAAGAATTAATGCAATTTAGTAATCCCAACAATGTAATTTTGTTTTTTGAATTTTTCCAAATTTTTTTTTTTTTTGAATTTTTCTCAATGCAATAAAATGAATGACTATATGAATGAATGAAATCGATCCAAATCTAAAGACACACACTCTAAAAGTTGCAATTTAAGTCAAAAAATACGGGTTCACCAAAATGTTTAGTGGAAAATTGGATTTGTTAGTGTTTTAGTGTTTTGATGCTTAAATCCTCCTTTCCACTTTACATTCAAGGATCTAGGGTCGAGTGGCAATTCACTATCATACCCTAGATCACTATGAGATGTAGGGAAACTTGGATTAGGGAATTTAATTATCAATTTCTCTTCTCTTATGCTCAATTGACCCTTAAAACCCTAATTATGCAAATACGGCAATAAACTGACGAATAACAGAAAAAGCTCTTGCCAACGGGAGTAAAATAACAAATGACAGAGTACCTATTTTTTAGGATTTCAAGGCAAAACAGTCAGGGACACTGGTGCAGGTACCCAAGTCCAATGTACCAGTTTCTTCACGGGATCCGGGCCTCCTTCCGACACTGATTAACCCTATAAATTTTGTTTCCAAAAATTTGTCTACAGAGGACACTAGTGTGAGCACCCAAGTCCTTGAAATGCTCTAGTATCCTGCTTCTCTTCGGATCCTAAATCCTTGATGTCTACCACTCCTTCCTGCAACCTCACCTTTCCTAAATGTGACACCTGTAACCTATAATTACAAGACTTTGGGAGGGGGTTGTGGTGTTTAGAGGCTTGCCTCAGTCAAGCCCTGGAGGACACTTATGTCTCCAAACACCATTTTCAGATAGAGAGTGCATGCCCTTGTGAGGTAGAGGCAAAGGCAAAAACTAAACGAATTGATAATGAAAACACAATATGATGTCACCTTGTAGTGAAGATATCATGGGAGGAAGATGCTCTTCATTCCAAGATGAAATGGATGCTCTAATTTGCAAATACAAACACACAAACCACACAAGTATGCTCCTACAACACAATGAAAGCGTTGAATCACCTTGAGAACACTCGAACATCACCATTGCCATCTAGTTTACAAACGAATGCCTAAACATGCTTATATATGCAACTACAAACAATCCCACCAAGATTTTTGTAGTTCAAACTTATCGTGTTGGTAAAGGACCCAAATAACGGTCATAAACTAACACTCAAAAATTGGGGTTGCCTCAAAATAAGGCAAGACTAGGGCACGGGTGCCCAAGCCCTTCCCCCCTATTTTAGGCAGGGTACAACTTAAGGGGTCCTCCTAGGTCCCATTTGTCATGTTACCTAGGGCTCATTTCATCGGGATGCCAAATTATGAACTAAGATGTCCTAAATGCATGCAAAAGACCTGGGAGCTAAACCTTATGAGGGAAAAGCCCCCAAGGGGACATTTTCTAATGTTATAGATGTGTTTTCATTGATGTCAACATATCTCTTTGTCAGAGACAGTGAAGATAGTGCAGTTCAGTAAAGTAGATTAATAAGCATTCCCAGTGAGACGAAGATGAGAGTCTGTGGACTTAAGGGTTTTGTAAAGGATTGTCTGATGTTACTACAATTAAGATTTGAGAGGTCCACATGAATGATTTGTGAAGTTATGGCCATCTGAGTAGAACTAAATTTTATAGTTGTTCATAAGTAATAGAGTGACAGGAATTTGGTCTGGATTGCTCCGCATTAGAATATTATGGTCTACGGATCTAGAGTATGTTTGGGATGTTGGTGTGTATCCTTAACTCAAGTGGTTTATGGTTTAGACGTCCGGAATCAATCTTTCTAGTGTGATAGTCATGACAGTTAGTGTTCTTAAGTTCCTGTATGAAGATGTAAGTGATTCTAGTGATTTGAGGTGGTGCGGTTGTTCATGTTGATTTAATTGTGCTTGTGGTGGTCTTTGGATCATGTGCCTATTGTGTTGGTGGTCTGCATTGAGGATTGAGCTCGTAGTTGAAGATTTGTCCTTAGGTGTTGTTGTTCTTTCCAGTCTTGGCCGACTGGATACTTGGTGCATGTTGTAGATGATCTAGGAGAAGTTCTATGGAGCATGCCATGTTGTTCAAGGAAGATTTGAGTCCTAGTTTTGTTTGGCCAATAGTGTAATGGTTTACATGTAGCATTTTAAGTCTTGTGATTGTAATTGCTTATAATGCCTATCTTGGAGAATGTTCCCGATAGATGATTGTAAGGCCGACTTTGATGTTCATTCCAAAGTCAATGTTATGTATAAATAAGTGTTATCAAGTCACAAAAATGCATGGATGTCAGTGAAGATTCGGATATAGCAAGAAAGTGTTCGGGGGTAGAGAAAAGGTGTTGTGAGCTTCAAAGGAACTAAACTTTGGCATGGAGAAGATGTTGTTTCTCAGTTCAACCTTTTGGTGTTAACCAAGTGAATGTTTCTGTAGGCAGTGAGCCTCCTTTGAGTAGTGAGCTCTAGGTAGTGCAATCGAAAGCAAGTGGCTTCCCATTTTTATATTCTTTTAATAGAGAATAAATCTTGTGGGTTGACTCCCATTGTGGTTTTTCCCTTAATTGGGTTTCCACATAAAAATCCTGGTGTTATGTGTGTTGATTGTGTTTTTTTCTCATGCGTTGTATTTTCATGCTTTCATGGTTATATCATTAATCTGTTAATAAGTGGTAAAGAAGATTAAATGTAGAAACGTTAAAGTTTTGAGACAACTAATTCATCCCCCCTCTCAGTTGTCTGCCCTAATTTCAACAAGATGATGGTGCATCTTGGCCACTACTTTTGCCTTACTAGCCAAATCTCTCCATCCAAGGAAAATGACTTTCATACAATCTTTCTGATTACCATCATATTCTTTTCCAAGAGCCTCCAAGTTTGGCACATATATCCCCTTGGGTGTAGGCAAATTGAATGCCTTTGTTATACCATCTACTGAAAGATTAGCATACACCTGTCCTTGGTGCTCAACTCTTCTTGTCACCACATTGTAGTTGTTTGCACACTCAATCTGGAGCTCCAAGGCATCCACAACGTATGGGAAACCAGCTGCATAATACATCCCGATGGCTACTATATTTTTTAGGATGGGATTATCCTCCTTGTTATGGATTATGGTTCTGAAGACTTTGATGTCCGTGTTGCCACAATTGGTGTCTTCTACAAACCCATGTTTGTTGTATATATTTTGTACCTTAGGAAACATATCTTGCTTGCATTTGGCATCACGTTTATCTATGCAGGGCTGCATTTTATCCTGCAATTTTAATACATACTTGTGTTAACTAGGGCACATATTATGTTAGGGTTAAACATATTTTAATCCCTATGTCTGAAAGAAACATGGGATCTGGATACATGCATTTAATCATGATCAAACCCTAAATTTGTTTAATTTCATTACTGTAATCTTTCACCTGTGTAAAACATGGAATATCCTTGCAAAATTGAACCAAAAAGGCATTGTTCTGTACATATCTAGATATGAAGACCTCAATGATATGTGCAAATGTATACCAAAAATGCCCTGCACAGGTGATCCTCTATGTCATCGAGTCCTCGCTGTAAGTTTGTTGAAGTGGCTTCTTTAGCTTTCAAGTTCTCTATGCAAATTAATTGTTTTTCAAATGCAATTATGCAAGAAAATACTAAAGAAAGCCTTTTAACTTAGTAATTCTTTGTTTTTAGGGCTTATTAATTACTCCTAGGTATTTAGATGGATTCCAGTAGTGTAATTGCAGGAGATTGTTATAGGTATTCGTTGGCACACTTTTGAATTTAAAAACCAATGGCCTTTTATAGCATTAAATGCAAAAAGACACACTTGGATATGGAGTAGATCCCAGTTTGGAATATCCATATGGATATATCCATTCAGATATATCCACATGATGTCAACATGAGGGTCAGATCAACCCCCGTTGACCAAACTTTCATTATCGGGCTTCAATTCTGCTAAGAGCGGGTCAGGATATCCATGTGGACATGTGACAGAATATGATTGGTTTGGCTTGAGCATGGAT
Organism: Cunninghamia lanceolata; assembly: GCA_027924645.1. Classification (NCBI taxonomy): domain Eukaryota; kingdom Viridiplantae; phylum Streptophyta; class Pinopsida; order Cupressales; family Cupressaceae; genus Cunninghamia; species Cunninghamia lanceolata. The sequence goes on from BSBN01000243.1 coordinate 816,331, forward strand.
ATTTGGAAGATCAAGATATTATGGGTACAAAATATCCAAGCAGATGAACGTCCATGTGACGTCACTAGGATATGGCTCCTTTGTTAAGACGAGATGAGGTGATGTCATCAAGACATGGATATTAGAACAAGGTATGGATAATTAGCAAATGTGAAACATCCATGTAGTCAAATATCCACATGATGTCAGCAAGATAAACCCTCTACGTTAAGTTGAGTTGAAGTGACATCATATGATGTGGATATTAGAAATGAGATGTGGATTTTTGAAAAATAAATATTCCTGCAGATGAATATCCATATGACGTAAGCAATGCATAGATTCTTTTGAGGTTGAGATGTCATGATGTCAGTTGGACATGGATGTTGAGTAAAGGTCTAGATACTTGACAAGGTTAATATCTATGCACGCAAATATCCACATGATGCAAGTTGTTCATATGAGTGCAAGTCAAATGACGTCATCAGGAAGTTTAGAGGGTTTAGACATTAAAATAATGTCTGGATATTAAAAAGGTATGGACATTAAAATAATGTCCAAATGTTGAGATGAAATATCCAGACCCGTGAACATCGATGCATGTGATGACTTCATTAGATCTTGGAATAAAATTTGACATGTGCACATTCATGAATGTCAGGATATTGCTTTTTACTTAGCAATTTCTTTGGTCGGGACATTATGTTAGTATCCAAATATTGAGATAATGTGAACATCCCTATGACCAGTTGACCAAACTTTAACCGGGTATAACTTCTTCGTTCTAGGGAATTTCAAGGTGCTCAAAAAGGCAAACTTGCTTAGGATTTTATCCTCTTTCATTTGGTAGGCTTCATGAGGGAAAATTCATACTTTAGAGATTTAGTCCATATTTCAAGATCCAACCATGCCTAGGACAAGATCCTAACATACACCTGATACTATTTTACTCTACCACCCAAAGAAAAGGGAAACAAAACAAGCAAAGCAAAAGCAATAAAAAGTTGGGTCCCTGTTTTGTTGGGGCAAAATGGGGTGTGTTTTGTAACCACACAACACTTTGATGCTCATCTTTGCTTATATCGATTATTCTACATTAAAGGCAATTGCTCCTTGAAGGAGTAAGTAATTGCTTTAAGGTGGGGGCATATATCATGATATTCACTTTATTATACACCAGGAGGATGGTCTCATTTGATTATATTTGAAGCATCTTGCTAGAGATAGATATTTATCTTAGAAAGTTCTTAGAGGCAAAATCTTGAGTCTACCTTACTTTCCATGGTTGATGTCTTGTATGTTTGGGAGAAGGGTTGTTCCACCAACTAGAGTTTGGCTTGAGTACCCACATCATCGTGATTAGGTAGGGTCACTTCACTTTCTTATTCTACAAGACTTCGTGAAAATCCTCTTGCAAGAGGTGGGTTGTGTATTCCCTTGAGTGGAAACATTTATCTTGATGTTGATTATTTGTATGATGTGTTTTATCCTCTTATTCTTCTCATTTATAACTAACCCCTTCTTAGCATTCTTCTTATTGCATCGTGATTGAGGCAGCCTTTTAGATTGAGGTCTCTTTTGTTGTGTTGATTCAAGGTCTTTCATTATTTTCTTTCACCTTATGGATGTTGTATGATTCATGTATTTTCCTTGAGTGCTTCATGTGTATTCCATGTGTGTTTCATGCATATTATATGTATACTTTTTGTATGGCATGTATACTTTATGTATGGCATGTACACTTTTTGTATTGCATGTATACTTCATGTATGTCATATATGCTTTACGTATTGCGTGTATACATTGTGATTTATCAAGTGTATGCCTTTTGTATGTCTTGTCTTGTCTCATGTTTTCTAAGTGCTTCATGTATGTAGAAATTATGCCTTGTGTCTTATGTGTATGTAATTCTTCTAGATTCATAGAATCCTAAGCTTGGGGGCTTGCACAACTACCAACTTGGTGGCATTCTATGACTTCTATGTTTGTTGTGATTGAAATATGTCTTCATACTTTAGTGCGAGTATGAGTGTAAGATCATACCCACACTAAAGTGGGGGCTAAATGTTATGGAGTAAAATGTGTACACTAGCAATCAATGACAACAATCATGAATCCATATAGTGTCTCTTGCCAACAATCTCCCCCTTTGGCATTGATGGCAACACTTAGTGAAAAATGACTAAGTGTTTACACTATGCTCCCCCTTGGCTGATGCTCTATCTTTATATACATTTTTCGGAGCTCCCCTTTAGTTGGATTCCTCATTTTTCACTGCTCCTCACTCCCCCTTTGACATCAATGGCAAAGGGTAGGGTCCGCACACCAAAATTTTCAAAAATTTTGCTATACTTGGCTGTATATTACATATTCACATAAACTGAAGAATGTCTGCAAAGGATGTCTTCAACTGGATGAGTTCTGTAGCCCAACTTTGCTTCATTCTATCCAAAATTGAAATGTGACCACTCAACAAGAACGCAAAAGCTTCTACCCTCTTAAGATCTGTCGGATCATTTGTTTGGGCGGTAGTCTGAGCATCACTTATGGCCTCATGCATGGTTTCTAACTTAGGGATAATAATCCTTCTAAGTTCTCCCATCTAGTTAATTATATTCTTCCTTTCCTTCTCAAGGTTCTTTATTGCATTTGTGATTACAATAGTTTGACATTCTTGATTTACTATGGAGGAAGAGAGAGGATCAAAACTTTGAGACAAACTTGGTAGTTTGTCCTGTTCCTCTTTTATTTTCTTCTCAATTTCTACTGTTGCTTTTGACCAGGAGATACAAAATTTGTAAATGTCACCGCCATCCTTAAGAGCATTTTCTAGGCTCTTTATCCCAATACTCATATTTCTCCTATCATGAGAGATTAATCCTAGTACCTTTGAGAATCTCTTATCCAAAAACTCCTTCTGGACCTTTTCTTCAGCTAATTTTTCTAGAGAATCAAAATGCGTACCAACACTGCTGACTAAGGTTTTGAGATTACCGGAAGAGGAGGCTGTGGGATCTTTCTGGACCGATGGCATAATCTTTTCAAGCACTCCGAAAGCAGCTTCTATCAACTCATAGTCTTCCATATGAGACTTTAGGAGTTTTTCATTTGCCTTAGCATTTGCAAATGAAGCTATCTTCATTGTCTGTACTAGAGAGAGGGAATTAAAATTGAATGGACCTTGTAGAAGCTCCGGTTCATCAATCTCTATTGTTTCTTTGTTTAGAAATTTTTGGACAGTTTGTGCAGTGTCTCTTGCTGGAGACAGATGTTTCTTCTCTTCTGCAGTCTTGGAGCTGTCCTTTGGAGTTTTCTCTCCTTCTACATTCTTACCACTATCAGTTGTGGTTTTCTCTGTTGGAGTCTTCTCTTTCTCTGCAACCTTGGTACTGTCAACTTCTTTTTCTTTCACTCCTGCATCTTTCTCCTGTATAGTGTCTTCTCCTTTAGATCCAGAAGTTGTAGGGGAAACTGAAGGAGAAATGTTGGTTTGTTCAGGACCCATCTCTTCTGTTGCTTTCTTAGAAGTTTCTTCTGCAACACTTGTGGATGAAGGATCAATACCCAAGTCCTCTACAACAGGAAGATTAAACCTTTTGAAGGCTTTCCGGAGGATCTCTTCTGTATCCATGGCCACCTTGTCAGTCTCACCAAGCATGAGTTGATTCATCCTTGCTTTACTCCTGAACTCATCTTTGTAGTCTTTGAATATTATGTTCATTGTCTTGGGATCCATTTGAGGATATAGCTGAATAGCTATCTGCTCCCGGATCTCAAGATCTTTTGACAGGGCATTGTTCTTTCTTATTTCTAACTCTTTTTCTAGGCTTTTAGGAATTAGAGATATAATCTCAATGAAAGCCTTATTGTATATGTTTAGATACCTGATTGTGGCTTCCTGTAGGATCTTTTGGTCAGCCTCATTGTAGTCATCATAGAATTCAGCCATTGGTTGAAGGTTTCCATCCACAGTGACTGATTTGATTACACTCTCTAGAGACAAGGTGGGCTTTTCAACAAATTCCTCTGCCTTTTCTTCCTTGTCTTGGCCTGTGGAGGGTTTTTCGGATCCTTTCTTCTTCTGCTTCTTAATTTCCTTTACCCCCTCATCTGATTCAGTTTCCTCTTCATCTTTCTTACTTGTATAAGCCCTTGTGGCTTTTATTTTATATCTTTTCTCTCCTTTACCGGATGTCTGACCTTTCGGTTTTGATGTTTTTGAGCTTTTAGTTGTGACAGGTGTAGACCCTTTAGATGATTTGGTCCGGGTTGAGGTTTCCACTAGAGAACTTTTCTTGCTTTTCTTTTCTGCCTCTTTCTTCTCTTCCTCAGCCTTTCGCCTCTTTTCCTAGTTGGCATCAAGTGCCTCCTTTGGGATGCCTAGGCCTTGAGCAATATGTTCTACTTCTTTTCCACCTTCCTTTTTATCTTAGGTTCTCTAAGTTCCACATGGATCTTCACACTCAGCTCCTCAAAGGTTCCAAACCTTTATGCCTTTGGATCTTTCGGCTGACTAAGCATGTGTTGAACATGCAACTCCACAATCTGTTCATCCACTTCATACCCCATGGGCATGATCCACACAGTTCTTGGTTCTACTACCTCCATTAGGCACTGATCTGTTTCTACCATAAAGCATACTGTGTCTTTGTACTTCTCAATAAGAGACTGGGGAATTCTTTCTCTTGCTTGCATCATGCTCTGAAAGTTCTTGAAATATCCCCATAGGGCTGTATTTCTTGCTTTAGCATCTCCAAGTCCATGCAAATAATCTCTGATTTGGATGGCAACTGGTCTGTCATTCTGCCATATCCATCCACTGGATTCGGGAAGCTCATTTATGTAATAAAAGAATAGACAAAGGATCAAACTACCATACTTGAAGGAGTTCTTCTTGTCCTTCTTAATCTTCTGCAGATTTTCCAAAAGTTGGTTTAGAAGAAGCTCACACAAATCATAGTCTGCATTCTCTTTTAGCATTTGATAAGCTGTGTAAATTGCAATTCCCGGTACTGAATTTTTCCTACTGGAGTGATAAATCTTGTAACCAATTATCATAGATGCAAATTTGACATCCGGTTCAGTGATATTCATAGCTCTCTTATCAAATTTTGATCCGGTTGCATCACTAACTGTATGATTTTTGACAGACTTGAGGATAGGTATTCCACCGGATGAGTGCAGACCGGTTACAGCCCTAATTACATCTTTGGTGATCCTAAAAGGCTTGTTCAACCATAGGAAATTGTCATGCACTCTACTTAGTACATACCGGACCCATTCATCTTCTTCAAAATAGGGGAAATGAATGCACTATGCAAAGTGCTTATCGCAGATGGATTTATACTAAGGTTTAATCTCAAAGGAATCATCTATCAACTGTTTGTGATAGATATCCATCAATTTTGATTCTCCAAAGTCTTCAATATTCACATGTATGTAAACCCTAATGTCCTTCGTATGTAATACACCATGCGGAACACTAGAGAAGGCTCCTAGGGGATCTACCTCCAAAGATTTGTATGGATGTTTCTTGAATGTGGGGCGAGGTCTATCAGAGATCTTAACTATATTCAAAGTAGCCATTTTTCAAAAGATTTGCAGTGAGATATTGAAAATGGAAAATACCTTATGCGCCTTTGGTTACACGGAGTTGGTTTGATTGATTTCTGGATGTAATAACTTCTGTGAGTGATCTTTGATAAACTTGATGAATTTTGTTGCAGAGCTCCACTTTTCGCTTCTTCTTGAGTGCAGAATGAACAAATGATTTATGAGAAATCCCTTATATTGCTCCTACAAACCCTAATATCTGATTGCAATAAATGCTTGACCTACATTATTTTGGTTTGCCTTATTCGAATGACTTGAAGAACCAGATCAGTCCTGATCTATGAACATCATGCGGATCTTCCAACCATGAACAAATCAAGATGACACATCACAAGGATATCCCAAACACTCTGTCCAATCCGTAGAATAAGACAATGCACTTCCAGATCTCTCCGGACCTTTTTGTAATCCTCTGTCATTCTGAAGCATCTCCCGGAACAGGTTCTACTTGATCGATCACAACTTCTTCTCATCTTCATGTAGACCTCTAGAATCTTAGTTGGATCATCTCAAGACTCATATCTACAAACCCTTTACTCTGCATCTTGTGCCTAAAATGGCACCACTTGATTGGCTGGGGGAACAGGGTTTTCTTTGTGTTTCCCCTTGTGCCAGAGCTCACCTTTTAATTTCTAGAAGGAATATCAGCACCAGAGTTTGGTGCGGATCCAACCTCTACATTCTCTAAACTTTTCTTCACCCAAATCTTGTTCATCTCATTCCCAACTTCATCCGCATTCATTTTTTGTTTACCCTTGTCTTGATTCTGATTATATACCAGACCTCTTTTGTCCTGATTCTTGCTTCTATAGACTTTTGCATTATGACCGGACCTATTACAGATTTGGCAAACAACATTTCTTTGCATATTTGACTAATAACCTCTTGATCTGCATTGATTAGCCATATGACCTACTCTATTGCATGTAAAGCATCTACCATTGAACGATTTGTTCATTTGCATATTTCTGCATTCATGAGACTTGTGTCCATACCTTTTGCAGTTAAAGCACTGTCCAGAGAAGGATGAATTAGTCTGATTCATTCTCTTTCTGCACTGATTAGCTTTGTGACCAAAGTGATTGCAGCTGTGGCAATATCCATTGAAGGATGGATATTTTTGAGTATTTGGCTGTCTTACCGGAGGTCTTCTAGGCCTGTTCCTTGGATTTTCTGATCCAAAATTCTTCTGATCGGATCCAGAGCTTTCTCCTTTCTCATATCCCAAACCACACTTGTCATTTGCCCTCTTTTGACTTTCAAGAAGAACTTCAAGTTGAGCAAAACTTATCTTGAATTTCTCTTTATATTCATTTGCTGTTTGAAGATCCCTTTTGAGAGAGACAATTTGATCCTCAAGTTTTTCTTCATTATCTTTAGCATCTTCAAGATCAGATTCAAGATGTCTAATAATCCTGTCCATCTGGTGGCAATCTTCTGATTTCTCTTTGAGAGATTGTCTTAGATTGTCTTCAGTTTTTCTTTTCTCTTCAATCTCTTGAGTAAACTTTATAACTCCTGATTCGATTTCATGTCTTACCATAATGACTTCTTTTGATAATTTTTCACGTAACTTGGTTTTCTCAGTCAGCTCTTCATTTGCATTACTATCTTCATTTTGTCTTGCCAATTGCTGGAGCAGCTCCTTTCTCTTTTTCATTGAGAGACTTAATTTATCTTTTAGTTCTCTCATGAATTCATCAGCCTGTTTGAGTCTTTCCTTTAATTCATTGACTTCAGAGTTTGACTGTTCAAGATCCTCAAGGGCAGTCTTGAGTTGCTCCCTTAAACCATATGCATCCATTTGGACTCCTAGATCTTCCTCAAGGTGTTAGGCTCTATTAGTAGGAACTTGGCTCTGATACTAATTGTTGATAACTGAGAGGGGGGGTGAATCAGTTATCCTAATTATTTCTTCTTTCTGAACTTTCTTATTAATCAATGTAGCATTAAATCAAACAAACAAACATTACCATGAAATGAAAGAAACACATGACACCATATTTTTGACATGGAAACCCTGTTAAGGGAGAAAACCACGGGGTGATTAACCCAAAGATTATTCTCTATTAGAAGAATAAGGAATTACAAAATGGCACTTGCCAATTAGGGCTCACTACCCGAGCACACTGCTCACAAAGGAGGCACACTGCCTACAAGGAGACACACTGTCTACAAAAGAATGTTATACAATACTTGAACTGATTGGAAGCATCCACATATGCTGGAGTTCAGTTCCAGTTAGGCTCAGTACACTGATCTGCTGCACTTCATCTTTCCTCTTCTCTTTATTCTGCTTTCCTTTCACATACCAGATCTTTCTTACTGCTTTTGCTCTACTCTGCTCTTATTCGCATATCACATCACATCTCTACACCTCTCATAACTAAATCCATCGTGTATATATATCCGCACAAGTAATTTCATCACCTTTCTAGTCGGCACCTGGAATAGTCAATCTTTTCACTAATTCTGATCTGTCGGCTGAATCCTACCACATCAAGTAATGCAGATCAAGCATATACTTGTAGAAATCATTAATCATGTCGGTGAAACATAATTCATGTCTTCATAACCTTTACCACTGTCAGAAACACATCCAGAAAGTAGTCTGATGTTCTGTTAGTCAGATCTTCCTCTGTTCACACTGTCACTCAGGAAACCGGTACTCAACTATTCATATCTTTTTCCTCATCTATCACTGGAGGCTAAATCCTTGGAATATACCACTCAAGATAGTCCTCTTGACTCCCCCAAATCTGTACTGCACCAAGATACTTCCTTTGAGAGATCTGGACCTGTCTGTCAGACCTTGCCACATGCTCTGTTCTTGTTTACCGGACCACAACATTCTTCACTCTGACTTCCGGTAGAGACACACCATGTCCTGCGGATGTGTGGGATGAACTTTGTTGCCATCAATGACAACAATCATGAATCCATATAGTGTCTCTTGCCAACACCCTTGACCCACTTGTTTGGGTGGCCAAAAACCTTCCATAATTAGGTTCTCACAGCTTTGTTCATCCCCTCCCTACCACAGCTTTCTGGGTTTTTGACGATTTCAAGTTTGTAACTCTCATTTTCTCTATTTTAGCCCTAGAAACACTAGATTTGATAATTAGTCATAAGATCTCTCTCCTTGGAAATAAAGGGACCAAATAAAAGACCATTCATCTCTTCTTTAAGGACTATAGCTAAGGATTAAGTCTTCTTGATTGAACATGTTCCAATGATCATGTAGAAGAAGGTTTGACCTAGTTTAGGGTTTTAAGTTAAGTCACCTTTTTTTACATAACACCATTAGGGTGTTTTTTGATGGGGTTTCGTATAGGTATTTAGGCATTTGCATGTGGATACATATGTTCTGATTTTATATGTTGGACCTTTCAGTGTTACCATTCCACTACTTTGATATATGTATAAGTATTGTACATGTATGTTTATTGTACATAGATTAGCGTGTTGGATTATTATTATTTATTGCATCTTTATGATTATGGTTGATGATTCATATTAGATACAATGCTTATTTAGTTATATGATATGATGCCACATTGGGTGTTTATTCTTTGCTTCAACTATTATATGAGCAAGTACACTTGATGTTGACATGAGTGTGCAAGTAGAGGGTTATTTCCCAATGGTGGTTATAAATGAGATGTTCATGTTGGGTTAAATATGTTCTAACCTTTATCTCACTCAATTCAAGTATGAGATGGATCATGTGTATCTCTATATAAACCTATATTTGAATTAGTGGTGATTTTGGGATCTATATGTTATAAAAAACCATAAAATGTGTGGAATTCTTTTGCATGGATTTTATTGTATTTCACTATGTTGCATTCAAATTATCTTGAACTGCATATTTACTGTGTTTATAGAAAATATATTTAATTATTCTTCCATTAAAAAGCCTAGGGCATTTCATTATTCCTTGTGTATAAAGAAATATAATGAAGATTATTGCATTAGGGAATTAAAATATATTGCAAGAAGAAAATGAATTAAATTTTATAATTGAGAAGTTTATTAATTTAAATTACCTTTAGAAAGTATTTACATTATGATGATTTTATTGTATTAACTTTGATTTAAATAATGTTGGAAACTTGCCTTTTGGGGAAATGTTTAATTCAAAAAGGTCCTTTGTAATATCCATTTGAGTGTGAAAAGGAAGAAAATTGAAAATGGGTTTAGGGAATGAAGAATAAAAAGAAAAAGGAAAGGGCATTTCCTTCACTTTGTATTTTGTGGAACAAATCTCTTTCTCTTAGTATTCCTCTCCTTTGTGAAAGAAAATTCTTGCTTTGAGAAGATTTCTTAGAAGTGGAGTTTGCTTGGTGATTGAAGTTGCTTTGAAAATATCATTTGGAGGTGTGCTTGGGATTCAAGAAAGGATTTATTCCATTTTTTTGTGTTTTTAATTGGAAAGGTATTCTTCCCCTTTTTATTTTATTTTAAAAGTTTAAATTTTAAATGGAATTCTCCATTGCGATGCCCACACTAGGTGCTGCATATGGTCTTCATGTGATAGGTATGAATTTGGTTAAATAATTGCATGCGTAGATTGTATATTTTAGTTGTAGGGTTTATATTTAGAAAAACCCATTTTAGAGCCATCACCATGGAAAATTTTTATTGGATTCCTCTCTTCTCAAAATTGTTGGAGATTATGAATGTTGGGTTGATTGTAAATTAATGGGTAGTCTTAGTTTTTTTAAATTTATCCCAAATTAAAATATGTTTAATTTCAAGATTGCATGTGGCTTCATTAATGGAGGTGGGAGTATTGCATGGTTTTTCATGTTAAAAAAATTTGTGAAGATTGCATTTTAGGACTTATTTGAGTAAATTATATTGTGGAATGAATGGAATTATGTATCCTTTAGTGTCCTGTTGTGATGTTGCCACCTTGAATTTTGTGCCATGTCCAATTGTGTAATTGGAGTGATGAACTTTCTAGGATTGAGGTATAGAGAGTAGGGAGGAGTGGCTCTCACCATTTTCCATAGTCCAAAGTGACCAACAGAATGAGAATGGTGGAGAGTTTTAAGCTAAGTGAAAACTTAATCTCATTGGATAATTTAAAACACAATAACTAAAGTTTGCATACCATGACTGAATGCCTTTAGTGGATTTGGTATCAATCACATAGGAAATGTCAAAACTCATAGGGGTTGGTGAATGTTAGTAAGTTTCTCCATTGAGGAAGTACTACTTTCCATATTTCTGCATGGCCATCGTGCTACTCATTGACACTCCTCACCTGACTTCTAAGACCCTCATCCTTCTCCTGCCATCAAATGTTGTATTTGTTGTGGTTGTTTTTTATTATGGTAAACTGCAAACAAGGGTACATATCCCTTTAACAAAATCCCCTAGTAGGCAGAAGAATAGGCTTGGAAGCAGGCCACCAACAATAGAAAAGTGGTACACTAACTGTAAACTAACATATTAAAGTTTAGAGAGATATACAAAATCCATAACTAGAAACACAAACCAAAGAAAAAAAAAAGCTAGGGAAACAACTGACTCTAGTCCTCCTGAAGGAACCCATACATCTCCTCATAGTTCACAAAAGCCTTAGAATCCAACCCATGTCTTTTAGCTTCAAATTCCAGCAGAACTGCTAGAGTAGTAGCAACCTAATACATCACCTTCGAACTCAAAGAAGCCATGACTTTTAGCCTCCCTTCCATGGCATCCACTCTCAATCTTAGCTTGGCCATCTCCCAAATGACTTGATCACATTTCAGACACTCCCTCTAAATGGGGACATTGTCATTAACCATATCAACCTTGTCCGGTTCTAATTCAGTCTCCTCCTCAAAATCATAGTAGGAGTTGTTTAGCTCCTCAAACAAGCTGGTACCATCCTAACATTCAGTCTGCTCTTGGTTAAGCCTCACCTGCTAAATTTCCACTTCATCCTTTAGGTTTGAATCACTCAAATCTTCAACAATTTTAACTTTGGTTGTTTGAATACCAACAAGTTTGTTGGAGCATCTTATTCATGGCTTCCTAGTAGTAGAATCACTAGGCTTCTTTGACTTGTCACCAATATTTTTAACCGTATGCTTCTTCTTGTACCCTGCCACCTTCATTTCATCCTCATCACCACCTTTGTCATTCTTGTGATCCCCTTTAGGGTTAAACTCCATAGTCTCCCCAATCTTATGAAAGGAAGCTAGGTGTGCAGAAATCGCTTCCTAAACTAATCTAATGAGGGGAGAGGTATGCAAATTTGTTTTAACCTGTACAACAATATTAGACTTATTTTAGAGATATTACAGTAGCAAACTCAAAACAAGAATGTAGACAAAGAGAAGTAGACACAAGATGTATTGTGGGGAAAACCTTTCCAAGTGAAAAACCCCACTCTAAAACCTACACAATGTATTATCTGAAATAATTACAGTTTACAATACACTTGCAATGCAAGTTCTTCCAAGAGTCTTCAAATGTCAATTCTGGAGTTATGTCAGTAGCACAACAATACCTATAAAAACACTATGCAACTACAACTCCAAACTATGCAATATATAGAGATTACAAGGCAAATATTGGGAGCATTTTGGGATAGGCTTCCACTTTGGCTACATGGCCATTATCCCACATTAAAGGACACTTGTCCTTTCTGCAAATACATCCCTTACATCTATCATACATGTCAGATATGACTTTCCCAATACGGAGTGCTCCAGGCTAAAAATAGACTATGACGGATGCTCTTACACATCTTATAGTTGTCATAGATTTTCCCAAGATAACAACCTTTAATGTTGTAAGAGAATCCTTCATACAATGCTAAATATAACATATTCCTCTTACATTTCATAGCCCAACTTGGGTACCCAAAGATGCCTTTCCCTCATGCAAAGATCCTCACTAACACTTGTCATCACTTGTCATAGGAATCTCCAAACTTGGCTCTTATGCATCATAGATTATGTCATATGGAATATTGTCTTATACACACCATAAGATGCCAACACATGGCATATTAGTGCCACCTCAAATGGGACACCCAAATCCATGTAGGTTTGACTTGACCATCCAAGTCACATTCCAAGTAGGATGACATGTCACCATGCCACCTCACTAAGTGACCAAACTAAATGTGCAAGTAATTACAACATTAGGTAATAAATAAATAATGCTAGGAATTTGCAAAGGTTGAGACACCTTAATTCCCAACATTCTCCCATTTGTCAAACACCTTGCAAGAGCCAAAAGAAATGACAAGATTTAATTGCTAGGGGCCAAGAGGCCCATAGATTCTGAACACCATCTGAACTTGTCTGTGCCCACTGGTTTCATCAATGCATCTGCAACATTCTTCAAAGTGTTTACATTCTCCAATATCACCTTCTCATCCTCTACCATGTCTCACTCAAAATGAAACTATACATCAATATGCTTTGTTCTAGCATGGAAAGTCAAATTCTTTGCTAAGCAAATCGCACTCTGACTATCACAACAAATAGTAATCTATCCTACATCAACACCAATATCTGAATACAACCTCTTAAGCCAAATGGCTTGCTTAAAAGCATGAGTTGCTTCTATATACTTAGCTTCTGTCATGGACAAAACAACCACAAGTTGTCGCTTACTCATCCAACTAATTGCACCACCAAACATAGGAAACACATAAGCACTGGTGGATCTCCTACTGTCAATGCCACCTACCCAATCAGAATCCACAAATCCATGAATACATACAGAATGTGGATGTCCTGTAGGATGACCATGATAACATAGGGAATACTCAGAAGTACCCTGCAAATATCTGAACACTCGCTTTACTACATCCCAGTGTACCCATCCAGGATTAGCCATAAACTAACTAAAGACTCCCACTACTTGGGCAATGTCTGGTCTTGTACAAACCATAGCATACATCAAGCTGCCAACAACACTAGTATAAGGTACTCTTCTCATATCCTCTATCTCAAAAGGAGACTTTGGACAATCATTCACATATAACTTTCTCGCCAATGAAATAGGAACACACAATGGTCTGCAATCTGCCATGCTGAATCTATCCAAAATGGTCTTCACATACTTACTCTGGCTTAACCAAAGTTTTATGTTTGCTATGTCTCTTCTAATTTCCATTCCCAGAATGTACTTGGCTTTCCCTAAGTTTTTCATCTCAAACTATGCTGACAACTAAGACTTCAAATCAGTAACATATCATCAACATATAGTGCAATAATGAGAATACAATCATTGTCAAACTTATAATACACACAATGATTTGATTTTGATCTCAGATATCCAATTGACAACACAAAGGCATCAAAATTCTTGTACCACATCCTAGGAGATTGCTTGAAACCATACAAATACTTCTTTAACTTGCAAACCAAATTTTCTTCACCTTTTTCTATGTAATGCTCTAGCTTAGACATATACACGTCTTCCTCCAAGTCACCATGAAGGAAAGTTGTCTTCACATCCATTTGTTCCACTTCTAAATTATAAGTAGCTGCAAGAGATAATAGGAACTGAATAGATGTTATCTTTGCAACAGGAGACAAAATTTCACCATAATCAATTCCCTCCACTTGTGAATACCCCTTTGTAACCAATCTGGCCTTATACTTTTCAACACTACCATCAGCACCAAATTTTTTCTTGAAAACCCATTTCAATCTAATAGGTTTCTGACATCAAGCAGAGGCACCGAGTCCCAAGTTTTATTCTTTTCCAAAGAAGCCATCTCATCTTCCATGGCCTCCTTACATGAAACTACATCTTTCATGCCCAGAGCTTCTGTCACATTTCTAGGCTCATCAACATTAGTAAGCAAAGCAAAAGCACAACTAGAATCAATCAATGTATAACCAAACCTCTTAGGTTACTTCCTGACTCATGTGGACTTGCTCAAGGGCTGAGGTGGAGGTTCTACTTCATCTTCTGAACTTTTAGAGCTGTTAGAACTCTCCTCATCATTATGTCCAACAGGGTTATTTGGTTCAATCTTCTTAGGGGTAGAAGGAAACTGAACCACATCCTATTTCTTTTCTTTCTCTTCTGGCTGTAGAATAGTGGAAGAAGGTGTTAGTTCTCTGAAAATAAATCTTCTTCTATACAACACTTTTTCAGCGATAGGATCCCAAAGCTTGTATCCTTTCACACTGACACCATAGCCAATGAAGATACACTTAACAACCTTGTTCTCCAATTTTGACCTCTTCTCCCTAGGCACATGAGGATATGCCTCACAACCAAAAACACAAAGATGTCTTATTGAAGGCCTCTTACCAGACCACACCTCCATGGATGTCTTAACAACAAGAGTTGATGTAGGAGACTTGTTTACCAGGTAGCAAGCAGTGGCAATAGCTTCAACCCAAAACTTTTATTCGAGGCCAGCTCCACTAAGCATACTCCTAGCCTTCTCCTTCAATGTCCTGTTCATCCTCTTTGTAACTCCATTTTGCTGCGGAGTGTATGGAGTTGTCTTATGTCTTTCAATCCCATGTTCTTTGTAGAACATATCAAATTCTGTGGAACAGAACTCACCACCATTGTTAGTTCTTAAACAATCTTTTTACTAGTCTGATTTTCAGCAAAAGCTTTAAACTCTTTGAACCAACTAAAGACTTTAGATTTTCTTTTGAGAAAATAAATCCATGTCCTTCTACTGTAAACATCTATGAAATATACAAAATATACATATTTAGAGATACAAGGAACATTAACTGGACCAAACACATCAAAATGAATAAGATCCATTACACTAGAAGACTTATGAGAACTCGAGTAAAACTGAACACCGTTTTTCTTTCCATATATACAATGTTCACAAAAGTTGAAATTGAGATTACAATCATCTAACCCCTCAACAAGGTTTTTATTTTTCAGGGTTCTAAGACCCTTCTCACCAATGTGGCCAAGTCTCTTATGCCACAACATTGTCTTCTTAGTAGAGAGCTTAACTTCCAAAGCATGAGCACCCTTAGGTACCCAAAATGCACTACCATCAGAATTTGATACAACAGATCTTTTAGTTGCTGGTTCCAATGGTGAGGATGAAGTGACTACAACTCTTTTCTTTGGGTCAGAAGAACTATTAGACTGTGAAATGCATGCTTCCAACTGAAATAGAGTACCTCTCCGAGTACCCTTCACAAGCACCATAGATCCTCTAGTCATCTTGTATCCTTCTTTCAAGAAGACAACTTGCACACCTGCATCATTCAATTTACTTATAGAAAGAAGGCTCCATGCCAAGCCTAGGATGTGCATAACCCCAGAGATCCCCTTCATTCGACCATCAAGGAATTGGATTGCGACTCTTCCATGACCAACTATCTTCAAATGAGAATCGTCACCTAGGTACACTCTTCTACCATTGAAATCTTCATACTTTGTAAACTAGTCTCGATGCGAGGTCATGTAGAAAGAGGCACCATAATCAATCAGCCACACATCATCAAATGCATGGGTGGTCAAGGCTACAATGAAGGCATCACCATCATCTTGTGACTTTTTAGAATCTGAATCTGGGACATTCTTCTTTTTCTACTCTTTGCATTCCTTTCAGAAATGCCCAGTTTTCCCACAGTTCCAATACAGTACCTTGGGCTTTCTAGGAGATTTGGATCTCCCATGGGATTTGGATCTACTCTTCTCAGCTTTCTTGTCTTTCTTTTTCCCTTTCTCCTTGGGTCTTCCATGAACCGCAAGAGCTTCTTTGGCCAACTCGGATAACTTCCTCTGGATCTCTTCAGATAATAGTGAAGACACCACTTCATCCATTTTGAAAGTGGGTGTGGTACTCCCGATGGCCATTATAAGATGATCCCATGAATTCAGTAAAGAACAAAGTAGGGTCATACATCGATCCTCCTCCTCCATCTTCACACCAACGGATGTCAATTGTGCAACTAGCATATTAAAAGAATCCATGTGATCAGAAATAGATCCTCCATCTTCCATGCTCAGAGAATATAGCTTCTTCCTTAGGCATAACTTGTTTACCAAGGACTTAGCTTGATAAACATCACCAAGTTTCTTCCACATATCCTTCACAATTTTCTTTTGATGAACATTTAACAGGATGGAATCAACCAAACAGAATCTCACAAGACCCTTGGATTTACAATCTTTGAGATCCCAATCATCTTGGTGTTGGGAATTAAGGTGTCTCAACCTTTGCAAATTCCTAATGTTGTATTTATTTATCCCATGTTGAGTTGGCATAGTTAGCACTTTGTGTATATGCAGCAGGGTAAATTTTTGTGACTTTGGTAGCCGCGGTTTCTGCCCGCGGTTTCTGCCTTGAATAATTAACGGGGGTTTGGGGGTAGCGCCCCAAAGACAGGGTCAAAGGGGCATAGCCCCTTGCGAGGTCCAGGGGCAGCGCCCCTGGCGCACTCCCTGTCATGGTACAGGGCGGGGTTGAGGGACAGTGCCCTCGTGGGGGCTTGGGGGCAACGCCCTTGAAACCTCAAATGATTTTGAATTAATGACAAGTGTCAGTGAGTATCTTTGCACGAGAGAAAGGCATCTTTGGGTGGTTAAGGGAGGTTATGATAGGGAAGAGGAATATGATATTTTTAGTCAGTGTATGATAGATTCTATGATAGTTGTAAGGTGCATAAGAGCATCTGTCGTAACCTATCTTGGGACCAGGTGCCCACTTTGGGATGGGATGTTGGACAAGTGTCCTTAGGTGTGGGTTTTAGGGCATGAGTCCAAGATGGAAACCCATCTCTAGAAGGTTCCATATTTGCCTTGTAAACTCTATATAAATAGGTGCTTGGATGGGAGATAGATAACTTTGGTACAAGTACTGTTATGCTGCCAGAATATCTCCAGATTTGACATTTAAAGACTCCTGACAGAGCATTGGCTTTGAAACTGTATTCTAATTTGTTATTGTTTACTGTAATACATTTGAGCTGTGTTTTGGAGTGTGGGGTTTTTCACCCATAAGGATTTTCCCCACGTATATCTTGTCTCTCTCTCTCTCTCTATCTTCTTTCTGGTTCTTATGTTTTGCTGCAATATCTCATGTTAATGGTTTGACATTGCTGTAATAGTTAGGATAAAGTTGAATTTGCATAGCCCTCTCCTCATTAGATTAGTGTAGGAAGTGTTTTCTGCACACCTAGCTTCCTTTCACTTGGGACATTGCTGCTAGTTTTACACCAAAAATTGCTTCCCATAGCTCTCTATCAATGAGCATGTCTTCCATTTTAAGTTTCCACAACTCGAAATTGCTGCCATTAAAATTTTCAACCTCTATTCTTCTGGATGTACCTGCCATCTCCTTCTTACAAAAAGATTACATAATACTTTGCACAGACTCCCACTCAATCTAAGATCAGTACAAAAAACCCCTACCTAATAGCTAAGACCAAAACTGGCTAGGCTCTGATACCAATTGAAAGGAAGCTAGGTGTGGGGAAATCGCTTCCTAAACTAATCTAATGAGGGGAGAGGTATGCAAATTCATTTTAACCTTTATAGTTGCAGAAATATTAGACTTAGTTCAAGATATTACAGCAGAAAACACAAAACAAGAATGTAGACAGAGAGAAGTAGACACAAGATGTATCGTGGGGAAAACCTTTTGAGGTGAAAAACCCTACACTCTAAAACTTGCACAATGTATTATCTAAAACAATTACAGTTTACAATACACTTGCAATGCAAGTTCTTCCAAGAGCCTTCAAGTGTCAATTCTGGAGTTATTTTGGCAGCATAACAATACCTGTAAAAACACTATGCAACTACAACTCCAAACTATGCAATATATAGAGATTACAAGGTAAATATTTGGAGCATCTTGGGATAGGCGTCCACTTTGGCCACATGGCCATTATCCCACATCAAAGGACACTTGTCCTTGCTGCAAATACATCCCTTACATCTATCATACATGGCAGATTTGACTTTCCCAATATGGAGCACTCTAGGCTAAAAATAGACTATGACGGATGCTCTTATGCATCTTAGAGTTGTCATAGATTTTCCCAAGATAACAACCTTTAATGTTGTAAGAGAATCCATCATAAAATGCTAAATATAACATATTCCTCTTACAACATGTGATAGCCCAACTTGGGCACCCAAAGATGCCTTTCCCTCATGCAAAGATCCTCACCGACACTTGTCATAGGAATCTCCAAACTTGGCTCTTATGCGTCATTGATTCTATCATATGGAATATTGTCTTCCACACACCACAAGATGCCAACACATGGCATATTAGTGCCACCTCAAATGGGATGCCCAAATCCATGTAGGTTTGACTTGACCATCCAAGTCACATTCCAAGTAAGATGACATGTCACCCTGCCACCTCACTAAATGACCAAACTGAATGTGCAAGTAATTACAACATTAGGCAATAAATAAATAAATAATGCTAGGAATTTGCAAAGGTTGAGAAACCTTAATTCCCAACATCTTACAGTCCACCTCCTTATCCAAAGAAAAATCACTCTTAGGCTTCTTAGCCTTGGTCTTCCTCGAGGTATCAGTCAAGCCACTTTTCTTCAATGGCCTCTTCCTATCCACAGACAAAGTTGGGCTGTTCTTTAGGTTGTAGAGTCCCACCATTGCTTCCTTTTGGGAGGAATTACCAGGGGTGTTGGTTGAGGAACTAATAATGGAGTGGGGGAGGGTTTAACAACAAATTCCTTAGAAATGCCCATAGTAGCATTCTTGAGTGGAGAAGCTTTCACAAAGTTCTACTATTTCTTCTTAGGTTGGGCCATGGGGGATCCAACAACTTGGGTCATAGAATCCAAGGGGGACCCAACAACAACAGGGGGATTACTCAAAGGGGACCTACCAATAGTAGGAGAGTGATGGGCAAGCTCAACCAAACTCTTTGCATGCATGTCCTTGACCAAAAAGAATTTAATTGGTTTAGGAGGATAGAGAACTAGATGAAACTGATACAAGTGAAGGATTAAACCTTAGTGAAGGGGGATGGTAGTGACGTTGGGGTTTCTGGCATAGGCGTCTTTAGCCACCTTGACAAAGGAATCTAAAGAAGACTAGATAAAAAGGAAAGATAATAATAACCTTGTGCCTGAAGTAGTTCAGAAGTGTAAAGTGGTAATGTTAAAAGCATTTAAAGTGACCCTCTAATGTCACATATTTCACTAGCATGTAACATACCCTATCCCATGGCGGCACCAGTTTGTCCCTTTTGAAATCCCCCTATAGCCTCACGGGAGTTTCACCCTCCTTGAAAAACAATGCCATACTTTCATTGTCCTGGACTTTTCTCCGCCTCTTCAGATTCTTGCCTTTGCATGTTAAACTAGTGGTCTGAGATGTAATCTCCTCACTAATCTCAAACTACACTCCACCCACTTGCACCACTCTCTTGTCCCAAGACATAGCAAACTAGATAGATAGGATTTCATCAAACCTATTAAGACATTTGAGAAATAGGGTGATACCTCCCTCATAGAAAATACTCCACAACATTTCATCGGCCCTAAACTCTTCATAGAAGTTGGGTTCTATTCTAACCCTATCTCCCCCCATAATTAAGCTTTTCAAACCCCTGTAAAAAAGTTGGTTTAATTGTTGCAGAATGAACCAAAGATGGAGGATGGAGTTTCTAATTTTTCTCAACTTCCTAATTAGCTGATGGCAGTTGCAATTATGAAGTTCACTCCCACACCAAGGAATGATACTTGAGATAGGCTCACAATCCCCTTTACATCCTGTATCATAATTTCCATAATTACGATCTATGTGTAGGAGATGATCATTGGAAGGAGGCGTCGCCTGATTTTGAACAAATCCTAATGACCATGTCATCCAAGGCCACGTGAACCAGAGGAGCTGGCAAGAGATGATGTGGCCATCCTCCCTCCAGATCATCTTCATTTCCATAATGTCATTCCACATGGGTTCCATGAAATGATTTAAGCCAATGTCTCCTTGTTTGGAAACAACCACCCAACTCACCCCTTGAGAAAGTTGGTTATCGAAGCAAAACTTCCAATGATTATTAAGAATATATAGAATTATATACTCCATGTTAGTATTAGCCCAATTTATTACATCCATTAAGAAGGGATAGGTTGTGCCTCAAGACATAGGTAGGCTTTGACATTACTAGGAAGATTGTTTATATCTCTCTAACATCTCTTATAGTTAAGGTTATCCCCAAAGTTGGCCATAACATCTATAGCACCATTACCCTCTCTATATATATGTCTTAATTCAACCTTATCCAACACCAAGAGGAGGTATTTAATATCCTAGATGATATCAACTACCAACCATCCCACTCCAGCTTTCCATTGGACAACATCAATAATGAGTTTCGAGTCACCTTCTATCAACAAATTTTTGATACCAATGGACAAGGCAACTTTAACCCCCTAGAGGAGAGCCATGGATTCAAACACATTGTTAGATTTTATTCATAACCCGCCAGCATAAGTAGCTACAAGTTCACCCTTATGGGACCTTAAGACCCTGCCACCACTAGTAGCTCTAGGGTTATCTTTAGCAGCTCCATCAAACTTTAGTTTTATCCAACCTTCGGTAGGGGAGAGTCTATCTAGTGTTATTTCAAGAGCTAAATGTTTAGTGTTATCAACCTTGCAATTGTGAAGAGAGACATTCCACCTTATAAGCATATTGGTTTCTTCATTATTAGGAGGCACTTCAATAGCTTTCAGAGTGCAATGAGAAACATTTTCAGCTAGCAACTTGGAACAGATGCAAAAGACTTTGTGGGTAGTTCTAGGGCTATTTCTAAAAATTCTATTATTTGACTTCTTCCACAAGCCCCAATTGAGGATAGGAGGAATTTGGTACCACACTTCTTTACAAATTGGATGGGAGAAAGGGGTAGTCCATTTTACAATTAAAGAAATCAGGTCTTCATTCATACTCCAACTGATACCAAGGTTTTGAAAACCCATGCTCCACACCTCCCAAGTGAAGTCATAGTGGAGAAGAAGACGAGATACAAATTCTTCCTCCTTAAGACAAAGAACATACCTATTAGGGATTTGGAATCCCCTAATTTTAAATTGTCCTGGGTGAGGATCTATTGTGGGAAGCTAGCCACCAAAATAAATTCAGCCTAGGGATTAAGTTGTGATTCCACACCTTCCTCCAAATACTATTATCATTAGTAGAGTCTAACAGCAGATTGTAAGCCAACTTAACAGAGAAGGTTCCTATTTTATCCTTGGCCCACAGAAGCTCATCCATCCTAGGGAATAAAGGAATTCTACATGACTGGAGATCTTGTTGTAGATCATCAACAATTTGGGAGAGGTCACTATGACTCTGACAGTAGTCTGACAACTGTTTCCACTGGAGAATTCCTCCCTGCTGCAGCATGTAATTAGAAGTTAGTTCACCAAAAAACTAGTGGTAAGATCAGCTAGTCTTCTAAGATTCTGACCACTAGAGAGAGGTTGCTCCTTTAACTAGTTATCTTCCCAAAATTTTATCATTCTCCCATTGCCAAGTTTCCATTTGATTCCTTTCTGTAGTAGAGCTCTAGGTTTTAGGATATTGTTCCAAATAACAGATCATTTAGGAATTCCCACTGCAGCAAGAAACCCATTGGGGTCCACATTAGAAAGGTATTTAGCCCTCATTATGCCACTCCAATCCTTACTATCTTTCAAAAGGTTCTAACCCACCTTAGCCATAAGAGCTTTGCTGATTAGAGGATTTTTCCTTAACCCTAGCCCTCCTTGATGTTTTGGTGAACAAACTCTGTCCCAATTTATGAGGGCTATTCTTTTCTTCTCTTCCAACCTAGACCAAAGAAAGTTCCTTTGAATTCATTCAAAATTTTCAACAAGGTATTTAGGAATCTTGAAAAGAGATTGTAGACACCCAAAATTGACCTAATTATCATTAGCATTCAAATATCGTATTATCTACCATCTGCATTTGTCTAACACACTTGAGCAATTTCTTTATTCATCAAAAGTACTCATTTCTTCTATTAATTAAATTCATATTTATTTAATTAATTCATAAGCTATTTCTTCTATTTTATCTAATCTATAATTAAATAATCTTTATTTATTTAATTATCTCTATTTCTATCTATTATAAGTCTTATTTATTTAATTAAAAATCCCTTCATAAGCCCACTTTCCAATTAATTAAATAAATTTTATTTATTTAATTAATTTCCTCTTATCATTTATCTCAATGAGCTGACATGTGTGCCTCTTTCATTTAAAAAAGATAAGTGGTACTACATCTTTTATTTAATATCTTTCACATGTAGTACTTTTTATGTACATGGTCACACATAAGCTTTATTTTCGCTCCACTTGTCATCTTCACATTCACCGATGACTATCCTTTAATCTTAGCCATTCACAGAGCCAGCAAATCTCCACCATTGATTGATTTTGGTTGAGTTCTATATAAACACCCTCTCATTCCATACTAGATCTATCCAGCATTCATATAGCATCTACATTATCATCTTGAGCATATTGAGGATTTTTAGTATCCATTGAGCATATTATCATTATCATCCATCTATCATGGTAGCTTTTATCTTCATAATTGTTCATTGTTGAAAAAGCAATCCACATCATAAACAAGGAATCATACAATCTAGGTGATATTGTTCTTGAATTACATGCTTTTGATTTCATTTAGATTAGATTCTTTGATGATGGTAGGATTAGGTTTTCATGGCTATGCTTGATCTTATTATCCTATTTTTTACCTATTACAGAGATAAAAAATAGATGGGGAACCCTTGTAAGGAGGCCTTAAGTAGCTGAAACTTACCATCTTGACTCATAAGTTTGTCCTTCCATCCTGCAAGCGTCTTTTGGACCTGTTCAAGGATAGAATTCCAAAATATGTGGGAAACTTCCTTAATAGATAAAGGGAGACCAAGAAAAGATCTAGGTAGCTCAGCTCCAACACAACCCAAGATATCTTTGATTTTATGTTGCAAGTTGACCGTGGTATTGAAGAAGTATATTTGACTTGTTATCATAATTAATACATTGGGCAGAAACAACAATATACTCATGTAGCAACCTCTTCCATTTTTAAGCCTCCACCATAGAAGTAGAACCAAAAAGTATGGTGTCATCCACAAACTGTTGAAAGTCAGCTAGATCAATAGAAGTGGTAGGTTTAATGCCCACGAACTCTTTAGCTCTCAACATCCTCATAATATTTCTACCTATTACTTCAACCATTTATTATGAATAGATACAAGGATAAGGGGTCACCTTAACTTAGCCCTCTCCTACCATTGAATAACCCTCTAGGGATTCCATTCACAAGGACCAAGAACTTGACAGTAGTTATACATGTTTTGATTAGATTAAGGACTTGTCTTGGAAACCAAATTTCTCAAGGACTTTGAAGAGGAAGTCCAAGAAACCTTGTCATAGGCCTTCAAAATATCAATTTTGAAGACCATACCTGGAAGGCTGCATCTATCCATAGAGTGAAGGATTCCATGAGTAGAGATAGCAGCATTCAGAATTTGTCTACCAGGGACAAGCCCTTTTTGGCAACCACTGATCAGTTTTCCAACACAAATTGAATTATGAAAACTACAATTTTAGAGAAGATTTTATAAACCGCGTTGCACAAGATTATGGGTTTGAAATCCCCCATGGATTTAGGGTTACTTTTTTGGGAACCAGAGCTATAAAACTATTGTTCAATTGCTTCAATAACTTTCCATTTCTAAAGAAGTCTTTGGTAGCCTCCGTTATATCATAACCAACAATACCCAAAACACCTGAAAGAATGTTGGGGGAAAGCCATCAGGTCCCAGAGCTTTATAGGCTCCCATGGAGAAGAGGCTAGCATTAACATCTTCCTTAGAAATAGGTTTAGTGAGAAGATCATCATACTCCCTAGAAAGATAATAGGGGATATTCACCATAAGCTACTCATCCACCCCACCCATCTCTAAAGTCTCTTGATAGGCTATGAAATTCTAAAAGTACTTGTAAGCAACCTACCCCACTTGAATATTAGTGTTGGATTCAAACCCCTGTTCATCAATCAACCTTGTTATATGATTCCTCTTCCTATCCCTCATGGTAGATTGATGAAAGAAAGTTGTGTTCTTGTTTCCCTCCTGCAGTCACTACACTCTAGATTTCTGATTCCAATAAATTTCCTCCCTCTTCAATACTTCGTTCTATTGTTTCCTCAGAGTGTCTTCTTGACAAGAGATAACTTCCGAGGTATCTCCTTGGGCCATTTGTAGCTGGACTTCTGAGATCTTGGAAGAAATCCTCTTCTTATGCTTAAATATATTTCCAAAAGTGAATTTGTTCCAACCCTTCACTTTGTTCTTAACAATGGTAAGTTTTTGGGCCAGCCTAAACATAGGTAATCCTTGAATAGGAGTGTTCCACCAACTAGAAATACAATCCTTGAAGATAGGGTGGTGACTCCATATTATTTCAAACCTAAATGGGTAAGGGCCTTTATGATTACTATCTTTCTAAGACAACAATAGAGAGTTATGGTTTGAAATTGTTCTTGGGAGAGCTTCAAGGTGAGAAGAGCTAAGACAATCCTAATTAGTGGAAATAAGGAATCTATCAATCTTAACTTGAATCATATTATTCCACTCCTCCTATTAGTCCAAGTGAACTATTGTCCTTGAAGATCTATATCCATAAGACTAATATTCTTGAGAAAATCTGCAAGGTCAGCCTTACTATCAGAATAGTCTGTATTACCTCCAAGTTTCTATAAGGGGTACAAGGGAGAATTAAAATCTCTAGCAAGAATCCAATGATCATCTTTCTTATCCACAATGTAAGAGGTCCATTCCTCCTTGACTTCTTTCCCAACATTTCTTTGATTAGGGAAATATATATTTATTAGGTTCCAGATTTTGTTGTGGGAAAAGAACTTAACTCCTAGGCCACTTTTAGTATGTGAGAGGTATTCACCTTTAACCATGTTTTTATTCCACATAGTGACGATACCCCCTGAATCTCTGACTGCATCACTAATGTAAAAGTTAGCATTCGACCATAGGCTTTTGGAAATAACCTAAAAATTGCCTGCTTTCATCTTAACCTTCTGTAAAAGAAGAATGTCCACTTTATAATCTCGAATAAAGTTCGTGACTAAGAACTATTTTTGAGGACTATTCAGTCCTTTAATGTTCCATGAAATGATTATCATTTTCAAAACTTTCTAGAGGTGGCCTCTAATGTCCTTTGTTTGCCAATGGCTATTTCCTTAGTCACTTCCCTCTACCTTGTCTCTCTCTAGGAGGGCCTACCTACTTTAGTTTCAACTCCCACATCTACTTTTTTTTCCCTTGGTTCCTCCCTTTCCTTTTAGTAGTTGACCAACCATCCAACTCTAGTATCTAGTCTATACTTGACCTACTAGTTCCTGCTCCATGGGTAAGGCTAAAGGGACTATCCCTTGGTGAAGAGATCCCATCAGTTTACCTTCTACTCTTGTCTTGACCACTAGGCTATTAAGATGTTGGGGGATAGTGCCTAAACCTTCTGTTAACCTTGTCCCATCCACTAGTCTCTCCCTCTATCTAGTATTGATCTCTTTAGTGTAGAGGATTTCCCTTTCCTCTATTTCCTTCTAAATGGGGTTAAGGTTCTCCTCCTATTGTAGCTTCAAATGTTTAAAGCTCTGCTGATCAACCTCTATTATAGAGCTATTGATCACATCTTGGGTACTAGATTTCTCTGTAGAGTGACCTTTAAGGTTTTTAGTTTCCTTCTCCAGTTCCCCTTCATGAACTTTCTGTGGAGAGCTTATAATATTAAGGATATCCTCCTTAAAGGGGTATTCCTATGATACATCCTTCTCACAATCCATTCTTTCATTGCCCTTGATGGGTTGCATTCGAGGGGCTTTGCATTATGTTATCTGATGTCCCTTTTTAGAGTAGTTTTGACAGAACACTGTAGCATTTTCATATAGTATGGGTTGAGTCTAGTTACCATACTTGGACTCTATGGTAATAGAGTTGGGAAGGGTTTTATGGATATCAACACTAACACAAAAATGAGCAAAGACTAACCTAAATTTAGCTTTAGTAGTCTTGTCCAGAGCAATAAAATGCCCAAAGGTGTTGGTGATCTAGGTGAAAACTTCTTCATCCCAATATTACAAAGGGATTCTGGTAATTTGACCTAAATAGGGGTTGTCTTATTTAGGTCTGCCACAGCGTTGAAGCCTAGTCTCTACCTACAGAGGGAAAGATTGTGCTTGGCATAGATCCAAGAACCACCAGAAAGAATAGAGATTAGATCTTTCCTAGATGTAACTTTAAAGAGATACAGTCCTCCTACCATAGCGCTAATAGACATGCTACCTTTCGACCTCCATTTGGTAGCAAACCATCTTCTGACTAGATTAATATTTGTCCTGAAAGAGAAGAATTTACCCACTAACATATGTTGCATTGAAGAGACTATCCTCTCCACTGTAAAGTCCAAGAGTGTTAAAGCTATCTCGTCTCCCACCTCTAGTAGCTCAGGGATAGCAGAAGGGTTCACGTGTTCTCTATTCCCCAAGAGAACATTCTTCCAAGCTATGGGAACCAAAACCTCCACTAGAGACATAGGTTCAGAAGAATAACCTGGGGTTAAACTAGGGTCAAGCTATACTAAAGGGGAAAGGGGTGGGGGAGCAAAGGCCCCCCTAGATCACCTACTTCTGTGACCTAAGAATTCAAAAATGCAAAAGAGCGAAAAGTTGTAGAGCATTTGCTATAGTTGTTGATACTTATATAATTATTTCATTTTGTGTACTTATGTGTTGGAGCACTATGTTATGTATGTTGATTGGTTTGTGTGTGTGTGTGTCATACTCTTGTATTGCATGAGTGTGTTTGTACCCTTATGTTCATCTCTTAGTATAGTGGGTTAGGCCTAAGGGTACTACATGGTCGGGTGGCATTATATCACCAGTGGGGATTTAGAGGTCTCTAGTATATTTAGATTGTGTGTTGAAATCTTACCCATCTCGATGGCATGGGGAGTATTTAGTATTGATGTATTTTCATTAGCTTTATTTTAATTTTATTTTGGTAACTCTTGGTTTTATAAGTGAGTTTCACTTATCTGTAATTTTTTTTGGGAACCATGTACCTTTGGAGGTTTTTGTGTGGCCAAGTTGGAGCCCACAACCCCATGAATGTACCCCTAAGATTATTTCTAAACATCTAGAAAATTTAGGAAGATACGCCTTATAGAGTAGGGATAATAGTCTTGTTGTTTCCTTTTCCTTAACTCTTTTTTGCATACTATTTTTTATTTTTGAGTTATAGTTTGAACTACAATGCAGAATAGGGTTTCTATTTTTAGTTGCTACTTGAACTCGGATCCTAGAACCCAAAGTGTAGTTCGATTAGAGCTGAAAAACTTGATGTACATCACATAATACAAGTTACATCTAGCTTTTGGAGTTTGAGGTAGTTGGTAGTCTAGGATCTGGAAGTCAATTGCACTTTCCATAGTGTGGGTTGTCAATGTCTTCTAAAGTTTGAATTGTTGGTGTCTGGAGTTCGGCATCTACTTGCAATTTATAAATGTGTAAATTGCTAGTGAGTTTTGAATTTTGATGTGATGTTGGTTTAGAGTCTGGAACATGATTAAACTTTGTATACATACAAATTACAAGAGGTTTCCAACATCCCAACGTCTTCTTAGCCAAGAGCCAAAGTTTGTTTGCACATTACAACATGCAAACTAAAGAAATTTTCTGAAGCCTAAAGTTGTTTGAAGGTCAAAGTCTAGGGTTGGCATTTCATTTACACATTACATTTTGCTAATATAACCCAAAGTCCATGAGGGTGTAGATTATGATTGCATCCTGAATCCTAAGTCTAAATTGTATGCAAGGTTATGAGTTTCAACCCAAGTCTAAAGTCTAACCCACCTACAAGTCCCTTATGGGTCTCAAACCTTGGTAGTTTTAACCTTTCTGCTTATCATATTTATGTGGAATCTAGAGGCTGGTTTAGTAGAGATGCTATGAGTATTTTTCACTAGTCTTGGAAACCTTGTCTCTCATTCATACTTAATTGTTTTTGCCAACCATGGTGGCTCACCCTATGGTATAGTTAAGTCTTCTGCTAGTGTCATTTTGCTTATGCATTGGTGTGCATGCTAAGTGCATAATCATGGGTTGCATATGAAACCTTGGGCATGTTAGTATGATATGTGGTTGCTTTTTACCACTTTTGTTTTAGAAAACAATTGTCCAATCATATTTTATTTGTTAATGTCTTGAGGAAAAGCTTGGGGCATTACATGAAAATAGAAATCATATCTTTGGATTTTAGCATCTGAGTCCCTTACACTTGGGAAGGAAGGACATACATACACACCAATTATTATAGGTAATTAGATCCCATTTATATACTTCTCTCCCAAATCTTTGTGAGTCTCGCAAAGCTATCTGGTCATCTCTAGAAGTATTATCTTATCAGTAGGATATATTGGAAACTCATACGGGGTAACTTGAGAATCTCTCCATACTAATGTATGCAAATTTTGGAAATTGAATGAACTAATTTCCATACTAATTGATTGTATGTGTAGTATTCAATGACAATCTTTTAGTCAAATCTCCTTCTAGGGTTTTGACAATGTACATGATCAAGGCATCATTTTCCCTCTTGTAGTGAATCATTAAATTTTTGCATTGCACCTGGGGATAGTAGTCATATACCTTGATCTATCCTTTATTTATCCCTACCACTCCTCTATTGGTGAACCCTAGATAAATGGAATTCCTAGCTAATGAGTACACAAAGTAGGAGGTCATATATAAGTGTTTGGTATCATCTACTATTGTCAATTTCTCAGGTAAGTCATCACTAATTTGTTGAGACTAATGAATAATCTCCTTATCCTCCATAACACTCTGGATGAACTTGAACATCCATGGTGCAAATATAGAAGCAAATCCCATTATCCTACTAAGAAATGTAGCCATGTCTATAATCTTTGTTTGAAAATCACTCCTAAGGAGTGTATTTGGGATTTTAGAGATGGTTTGCCTAATTGTTACCATCCATCTTTTGTTGATTGACTTTAGGTAGGTATCTAGGTCTTGGTCATGGTAGTTCTAACCTTGTTCTACTGTCAATTGCACAACTTATCCATGGAAGGGGATATAAAATGTCTCTATAACTGCATCTAGGGTAAGATCTACTAACTCCTTTCCATTTGGACTTCTTATCTTCCTTTGTCCTATATCATAGTTCTTGGCACATGCTACTACTAGCTCTAAACATTGAGTAGAAATAGGTAGTCCTACAACTTGGGAAATACCATTATGGACCATCTTTTGAGATCTTCTAGAAATAGCATCTCCATACATTCTCAATTTGAAATCCTCTAGAGGTCAACATGACCTAAGTTAGTATTTGCAATAGTGTCCCGTGAGAATGAAATCTTTTAAGGTGGGACTACTTGAAATTCATACTTCATTTTTCTATCCCTTGTCATGAAAACCTATATAGCACCAAAGAAACACCATTAGATTCAAAATAAGACTTAAAATTGCAAACATTCAAGGGTTTTATTCATTTAAGAAAATTTGTAGGGTGTTAAAGGACATTTAAACTTCAGGTTTTACAGTAGAAATCCATTTGTCCAAGGAAACTTTGCAATAGTTAACTTTCTTAAGAAAATACAATTATGAACCATTTTGTAGAAAATCAAGAGAGTTCTAGATATTAGGACTTTACATCAAAAGTCTAGAAGTAAGAACTAGTTCCATAATTTATACTTTAAATTACTTTACATTCAAGAATTTACCATTTTAGGATACACCATTTTCAAAGAAATGTGGAGATTATAAGGACATCTAGATATCAAGTTATTAGACAAGATGTCTAGAAGTCAAATAAAGTCCTGTAATTCTACCTTTCTTTATAGTTTGAAAATTATTCCTTTAAGTTAAATTTGTAGAGAATGACTTGAGTTAGGGAGGTATGTATATCAAAATAAATGTCCTCTTGTCCACTAAAATCCCTCAACTTAATGCATTTGTAGGATTTTCACTAAGTGTTTACATTTCAATTTTTGTCTATGAATAACTAAATGAAAAGATTCTTAGGACTTCTAGATATTAGCACAAAAGGCTAAAACTCTAGTTCTCCACTAAAAGCCTATAATTTAAATTTTCTTAAGGATTTTTCTATTACATTTTAAACTATCCCTTTGTTGAATTTCATGTGGAAAACTAGGGAGGTTTGGATGTTAGATTGAAAGTATTAAAGTCAATTTCTCACAATTAATGCATTTTAGTTAAAAAGGGTGAATTTCAAAGTTTTAAATCATTTGTAGGGATTTGACTCTAGGATTTTGAAAACATATCTAGTTTTTGCTAGGGCATCATAAATTTTGAATTTCTATAATCTAACAATTTTCCCCAATTTAAGAGTTTGAATTTTTAGTTTAGGTTAATGAACTAGGGTAGGTTTTAATATTGAGTTTTTGTAACCTAGGTCTTGATCAAATGGTTTACAATTGATTACCTCAGAAGATTTGTTGATATTCAATTCCAAGGAAACTAGAAGAGTTACTATGATCAAATGTTTAAATATGCATTGATTCAAACATATATAGGAAGGAAATTAACTAATTAGTTTTAGAAGTTTGATCCAAATGATGAAATGATTGAAGATAAACCCTTATTCGTTGAAACACTTTGAAAGAGTGGGAAACATACATCAATCTCTTCACTAGATCCAACAGATGCAAATGTATGAGAAAAACATGTTCAAATTAGTTGATATCATGTTTGTAGATTGTTGTGGAGCATGGGAGAATATTTAAATTGCTAGAACTTGAGAGAAAATAAGAACAAGATGAAGAAATAATCATTTAAATGCATTATATATTCTTCCCAATCCTAATATGTGTTTCCATTAATGTAGAGGAAAAGTAGGTGGAAAACTAGCACGAACAAGAGTACTTTTATAGGGAAAGTGAAGACTAATGGACTTCTATACATAACCTAAAAATGGAAGTAGTACCTTAAAAGTCTTTAATCCTATAATATGTGACTTTTAACACTTTGAACCTTTCATGCAATAATCATAGAAACATGCAACAGTAATCAAGACATCAGGATATATGAATGAAGTATCAGATGTTTGGTAGTGCATCAAACCTTTACAAAATCCACACTCAAATATTATGAATGATTTAACTGACCAAGGGAAATTTTTAGAAAAGGTCAAGATGTGAGGAGGTCTAGAAATAGAGTCTAGAAGTTTGGTAGTCCCTCAAAAGTCCACAAATTTGTAAAACGCTTTAAAATTAAGACTTAACTAAGGTGACTATCTCAAACCTTTTTGCAAATGACTCAAGAACTTAACAAATGAATCCTTAACCATCTTAAAGACATAAAATGCCTTCCTCTAAGGACCTAAAGGGAGGAGGAAGAAAATTAGAACACCAAAATCTATACTAAGCAAAGCAAAAGAGGGGGTCCATTTTTCTAAAATAAAAATAGGGTATGTGTGCAAGGCACAACAATTGTATGTTCGAACTAGAAATCCCCCCATTATTAATACACCATCAATTCATCTCTTATCAAAAAATCCTTATGTTGAGCCTTTTGTCATCAAAATTCTCCTTATATCTACAATTCATCTTCTCCAATTGATTCGTAACCTCCTTATATATTATCTTCATGTGATCTATAATATATTTTTCTTATACACTAATTTTTTTGTTCATTAATGATATCCCTCAACTTAAAACATTCCTTGGACTACTTCCATATGCTATCACAATAGTTTTTTCCATGTACCTCTATTCATTGAATTGTTATTGTAATCATGCAGAAACTCAAAAAATCATTAGAAACAAATATTCAATGAAATCAATAATGTCAATTCTAAAAATTTAATCAAAAACTTGAGATAGTGCATGAAACTAAAAATTAAACAAAAAAAGTAAATGTAGTTTTACCAATAATCTCCATTGCAAGTGGATTTTCTCTAAAATGATGAAGAGATGTGGATGCTCTTTGCGAAGATAGTCACTATTTCAATAGCATATAATTAGCACAAATGTGGATGAAAATATGACAACATATGGATGGCATAAAGGTGGATGATCAAATGAGAGCATGATCCCATACAAAAATAAATAAGTTTTTGTTAGTTAATTAGTTCCCGTCAAACTAGTCATTTCAACTTCAAAGGATGTGGTGACCTTGGATGTTCATGGTGACCCTTGAACATGTATCAATATTGTTTTTCAGAATGAATAAAGGTAGTTTGAAAAGGCATACATATCTCTCAATGAGATTGCCAAATTGTTCATTTCTATATTTTACAATATCACTGGTTCCCTACCAGATATTGTTACCCAAATTTATAACTAAATTTAGATTGTTGGTATCAGAGCAATCATTAGATCTAGATGTTATGTGTCTTTTGGATCTCTTCTAAAGTTTTTCCCTTAATCACATTAGCTACAGTTTAGCATATTAATCCCAGAAGATTATTTATATTAAGGTAGTTAGAAGCCATGATAAGATAAAAAGGGTAGCCTGATTGACCTTGACAAACTTCTAATCCTATGTCTTGACATCCTCCTCTGAGATGGCACTCTTTTCATCATTGGTTTTGGTGGCATCGACATGATACTTAAAATATTTGATAACTTTCACCAAGATCTTACTACTTATGTTCAACAAGAGCATGATGCTCTCCATGCCCATATCTCCAATATATCCATGACAAAAGAATGTAAAGTGAGACTGAAGAGCTTAGATGATGAAATAGCATTAATGAGGTACAGTTTATGAAATGACACATTTTCAATTTTTTGTCTATTTATAATTGTATGAAGATTTCTATTTCAAACCTAGTATCCAAAGCTTTTTCTCTCTTGTATTTCACATCGCATGAGGTTGAGTTATCAAAGGTAGGGATTGGAGACATGAATTCTATTGGATTATCTCTATTTGAGACACACACAACCAATGATGGTGGAAGAATATGGAGATTCATCAGATCCCTTTAAGGTGATGGTCAAAGATGCTTTGAGAAAATAGTGTGAGAAGATGATGAGAAAATTTTCTTGGTTGCTCTACAAAAATAGAGAAAATAAACAACCAAACATAATACAAATTTTGTTCGGTGGTCATACCCCTTTCAAGGTGCAAGTGAATTTTGATATTCCAAACTTCAAAGGAAAAATCAATGCAGATGTTGTAGATGATTGGTTATCAAAATTAGAAAAATATTTTTTTTGTGAATCACTTCTTCAATGTAGAAAAGATAACATTTTCTCTCCTCAAAGATGAATGCCATGTGAACCAATCATGGGAGGCTAAGTTTTTCTCAAGGGAAGTCCTTGATGATCAAGAATTTGATAGGGAGATAGATGATAGGCCCACAAGGGGAGAATTTGTGAAATACATCAAAGAAGAATATTTTCTAGAAGACATACATGAGGAGACATATATGCAATGGTAGTTACTTCGACATAAAAAGGACCAAACTACTCAATATTACAACAATACCTTCTATACATTATTTGCCAAGCTTGGCATCCATGATATAGAGACACATCATGTTTTGAAGTATTGTAGTGGGATGCACTGATATATTCAAACTGATATGGCTTTCTTGAATGTTGAGACACTAGGAACTACCTTCAAATATGCAACTCAAATTGAAGATAAATTCAAACAAAGGGGAAAAAAGGATTCTGGAAAACAAAAAATCAAAAGGGGAAGGCAATAACAAGTTTATAGGAAAACAAACCACCAAGAGATTCTCCTCACAATCACCAACATCAGATAAGGGTGCTAAAAAGACACAAAAAGAAATAGGTATGTGGTGTGAAATTCATAAAAGTCCTTGGCATAATAATAAAGATTGTCGAGTTGCTAAGACACTAATGAAAAAGATACATGAAGTGGAGAAAGAAGCTGATTTGTTGCCTAGATACCCTTTTGAACAAAAGGATGCTAAGTACATCATTGAGGCAAACCCTTATGCAATGGTTTCCACTACTAAAATCATACCTCGCAAAGATGAGGAATGTCTATTCCATTCACAGATATGGGTGAATGGAAAAGCCTTACATTTCATTATTGATAGTGGGAGTCAAAATAATTTGATCTCTGCTGAGACTGTTAAGAGGTTGAACCTACAGACAACACCCCATCCACAACCATACTCTATGGGCTAGGTGAACCAAAGGTGAGATATTCAGGTAAGCAAGCAGTGTTGTTTATCCTATTCCATCAAACCATTCAAAGATGAGATAATCTGTGATGTGGAATCTTTGGACGTGTGTGATGTATTATTGGGACAACCATACATGTACAAGTGTCATGGCATCTATGAGTCCAGACCTCATAGTGTTATTGTCAAGTTGGGTAACTGAAAGTATCATATACCTGAGGTAAGTCCTCCAAAATCTACATATCTAATTAGTGTAAAATAGTGTAGGTGTTTAATTGCTCAAACAAAATGATTCAACTAGAGGAGGTGAGGTTAGTTGTAGCCAACACTTATACCAAAATATCCACCACCACCATTCAATAGAAGTAGATGGATTATATATTGATAAAATATCATAATATATTCACCTCACCAACATGGGTTCCATTGCATTGTCAAGTAAAACATTTAATTGATATAATCCTAGGAACACGATTACCAAATGGGCCACTGTGTAGAAACTCAATTTTAGAGAATAATGAGATCAAATGACAAATTCAAGAGTTAATTCAAAAGAACCACATTTGTCCAAGTGCCTCACTATGTGGGAGTCTAACCATTTTGGCTAAGAGGAAGGATGGAACATGGTGACTATGCATTGCTTATCGAGCCTTGAAAATGATCACTATAAAGAATATGTATCTAATCCCTCACATTGATGATCTTTTGGACCAACTAAAGGGGGCTAAGTTTTTCACCAAAATTGACTAGAAATTTGAATACCAACTATTGGCTCCTATGGATTTTGAACTTCTATCCCTGAAGAATGAGCTATCACCACATGTTAAGAAGGAGGTAGACAAGGCATCCAATTTTGTGGAAACAATTTTTCATATTTAGCAGCAAGTTCATGAGATAGTATAGCACACCAACCAAAAGTATAAGGAGTGACATGTTACCAGCATCATACGCCTCATCACTTTCAAGTTGGTGAAAAAGTTTGGCTTCATCTATAGAAGGAGCAACTTTAGGAAGCAAATAGTAAACTTTGTCCTCTTTGATATGGGCCAGACACCACCCTCAACTGATTATAGATGTTCTTGTGAAGACATTTAAAAAAAATTCCTCTCTATCATGTGGTTCAGGCAAGACAATTGCCTCGTCAAAGCAAGTGGTTTACCAGGGTGCAAATTGCAAAATACTTTTCTCATTTATTACATAAAATCAATGAAATGGAGCCCATTGCATCTCAAGGGGGAGGAATGATCCCATACCAAAATAAATAAGTTTTTGTTAGTTAATTAGTTCTCAGCAAACTGATCATTTCAACTTCAAAGGATGTGGTGACCTTTGATGTTCTGGGTGACATTTGAACATGTATAAATATTGTTTTTTAGAATGAATAATGGTAGTTCAAAAAGACATACATCTATCTCAATGAGATTTCCAAATTGTTCATTTCTATGTTTTACAATATCACCAGTTCCCTACAAGATATTGTTACCTAAATTTCTAACTGAATTTGGATCAGTGATATCAAAGCAAGCATTAGATATAGACATTATTTATCTTTTGGATCTCTTTTGGGGTTTTTCCCTTAGTCACATCAGATATAGTTTGGCATGTTAAGGCCAAAAGACTCTTTATATTCAAGTATTTGGAAGCCAGGATAAGATAAAAAAGGGTAGCTTGATTGACCTTGATGAACTCTTGATCCCATGTTTTGACATCCTCCTCTAAGATGGTGCTCTTTTCATTGCTGGTTTTGGTGGCATTAACATGATACTTACAATATTTGATAACTTTCATTAGGATCTTACTACTTATGTTTGACAAGAGAATGATGTTGTTTGTGCCCATATCTCCAATACATCTATGACAAAGGAATGTAAAGTGAGACTAAAGAGCTCAGATGATGAAATGGTGTCAATCTAGTACAATGTATGAATTGACACATTTTAAAGTTTTTGTCTATTTTATATTGTATCAATCAAACCTCTTATTTATGGATTTTTAGGGAAGAACATCAATGGTGGAGGATGCATGAGAATATCAACAATGGAGGATGCATGAGAGGATATTCCTAGGATTGAGGAGAGTTTGTTGTAGTCATGGAACATGTGTTCCCTTTGATTTAAGAAAAGGTGGAGATGAAGTGGAGAGAAAATATCCATGTATTATGACTATGTAACATGTATCTTTTAGTTTAGAAAAATGTGGAAACATGTTGGAGAGAAAATAGATATTTGTTATGTGAGGTGGATAATTAAATAATGAAATTATTTAATTATGTGTGAGAGGGAAAATGGATAATTAAATAATAAGTTTATTATTTAATTAGTAAGTGGGATACGTTAGCTAGGGATAAATTAACTAAATTTAATGCGATATTTTAGTTAATTTAGAATAAGGTTTTTCTAGGATGAATTTAGATGTATATAGTTATATATAAACTCTGCTTGTGCTAATACCAAATAACAATTTCTTATCTTCTCTCCTACTAAACATCTCAAAAATATTTCCCAAAATTTTGTTCACCACTTCTATTTATCTATTTGTCTATTGGTGATATGATAAACTAAATTGCAATTCTATCTTCATCTTCTCCCATAATGTCTTCCAAAAGTATGCAACAATCATAGTATATCTATCTAAAACTATACTCCTCATCAACCCATGAAATCAAGCACTTCCCAAAAAATAAGTCAGCTAGATGTAGCACATCATTTGTCTTCTTGCATTCTACGAATTGTGTCATCTTAGAAAATCTATCAACTACCACAAGTATAGAATAATGACCTCTTTGAGTCTTTAGTAACCCCAACACAAAATCCATACTTATATCTTCTCAAGGTTTTTGAAATTGGTGATGGTTTATATAGTCCAACATTCTAACTATTCCCTTTTACAACTTGACAAATCCTACAACACTAAACATACTTCTTGGCATCCTTATACAATTGTAGCCAAAAATAGTTTTCACTTACCAATGTCACTATTTTATCTATCCCAAAATGTCCTACTCAACCATTGTATGCTTGTCCTTAATCAAATTTTCCCTCATTGGGCTTCTTAGAATACACAACCTACCTCTAAACAATATTCATTTTGAATCAAATAATCAAGCAATATACTTCTATCCATGCTTATTGGTTTTTTAAATGCTCTCCATGCTTATTGGTTTTTTACATGCTCTGCATGCTTTCAAAAAATAAGATCAACTTCATACAAATACTTCAATTCATCAAACCCTTCCACTTCCACTTCCATTTCTATGAATAAATTTTGTCTCCTACTCAACACATTTGCATCCTTGTTTTATTTTCCACTCCTACGCTTCAACACAAAGTATTACTTTGTATGAATTCTACTCATCTCAAATGTATTTGGTTCAACTTACCTTCACTGTTCAAGTATTGTAATGCCTCATGGTCTATATACAACATAAATTATTTTGACAAAAGTAATGTCCCCAATTCCTTAGTGCTTGGATCATGACATAAAATTCTTGATCATATACTAAATATTTCCTCACATCATTCAACTTCTCACTAGAATGAGCTACTAGTCTACTTTCTTGACTCAATATAGATCCTATTACACTTCCACTTGCATCACATTCAACTTGGAATACTTTGGAAAAATTTGGTAAGGCTAGCATTATTTGTTCTATCACCTTCTTTTTCAATAACTCAAAGCTTCTATTTTCTCTAAATGTCCACTTAAATTCCTTCTTGTTTCCATGAGAATAGTCTTAGTTATCGGTGCACAAATACCACTAAAATTTCTAATGAACTTCCTATAAAAACTAGCTAATCCATGGAAAGGATCTTATCTCTCTAACATTAGTTGGTGTAGGCCATTCAACAATGGCTCTTACCTTCTCTATATCCATATTCAAACCTTTAGTTGTTATTACAAGTCCCAAGTATACTAATCTTGACTTCATGAAACTACATTTCTTCACATTGATCAACTTTTCTTGTCTCAACCTTTCCAACACTAAGTTGATATGTTCTAGTTGTACCTCCTTACTGATACTAAAATGTCAAGATATCATCAAAGTAAAAAATCACAAACTTACCTAAATATTTATTCAATACTTCATTCATATACCTTATAAATGTATACATTCTTCACTCACCTCCTTTCTCTAGTGCTAGTATTGCAAGTACCACACATGGAATTAAATGATCTTTGGTCAAACCTTCAAAAAAGCTTGCCTTTGCTAGTTCAATTCTTCATTTTTCAATGGTGCTATTCTACATGCCATCTTATTTGGAAAAAATTCTCCTAGAACTAGGTCCATATGATGAATAATACTCCTTATTGGTGGTAATTCATTTGGCCTATTATTTTATGGTGTCCTTTATGTTCTATTAACAACTTTAAAATTTCTAGTTGCAGTGGTTATCTCACATTAGTAGTGCCACAAATTCTAGGGATCAGTGCAAAACACATATTTTCATGTCTAAGACCATCTAAGAACTTCATTACATCCACTAAATATATTATGGTGCTACAAGATTTCTTATCTCTCTCCTTCAGTAGTATGAAAAAATATTTTTGACCATCCTTCATCATAGTATAAGTATTTTCTCTCTCATCATGTATAACTTTTCTACCATACTGCCATGGTCTACACAATAGTAACTAGCATAAATCCATTGGTATAATATCACACAAAACCTTGTTAGGATATGTTCTTATCTTAAATTCAACCAAACATTGTTCACTTACCAACACTTTATGTTCTTCCTTCAACTATGAGATTCTATATGGACTAAGGTATTCTAATGTATTTAAATTTAGATTTTCAACCATCTCTAATATTAGATTATATGTGCTTCCACTATCTATTATAACTTTGTAACACTTACCTTCAGTCTTACATATTGTCTTGAACAAATTATTCCTTTGCACTAGTTCTTTCTTCACACCAACTAGTTTAAACAAAACTCTCTTCATGAGTGGTGACTCACCTCTCCTACCAAACATCATGACCCTTTGGAATTTTCATCACCATATGCAATTTTTCTATTGGTACTTCTTTGACTTTTGGAACACTCAAATTATACTTGGCAGTGCTACTAAGTATAATTTGTAGTCAACAATAAGTAGAAGGGAACCTTCCAAAATGAAAGTGATGAGAAATATGCAATAGATCTTGATGTAGTTCATACCACAAACCTCTCTAGGACCAATAAGTTTAGAAATGTAAGCAAGTGTTATTGTAAATCCTGTATGATTATTGTGTAATCAAAATAGTGTTTCTAGACTAAACTTGATTATGCTCAGTAATGAGTCTAGAACCTTCTAGAATGTACGCAATGATCAAATCTTCATGAAATTTAACTAGAACATGTAAAAATCTCATACCAACTTGTGTGCTCAACTATAACTTTAGATTTTAAATATGGAGGAATACAATGCACTTAGACTACTACACTTTATTTGAATATATTAGAAAAGAACTTAAAAAATAAACAAACATTATAAATACACATTTTTATGTGATGCATGATTGCTCTTAGACCTTGGATGCTCCAACATCAATATCCTACTAGTTGTGTCACTCTAATGTGCTTAAATGCCTAGGTCTATAGTAAGGTGCACATCATAAGACTATGAATCTCATAGTAGACATATTAGTTAGGTCATAATACAAGTTGGTGAGCATGCTTTGGCCCTAGCCATACATAACCTGATGCTCCTCCATTTGTTGAATGTAGTGAACTAGACTACTATTTAGATGAGTGCCCCACCCATCCATCACACTGATAATATTAGTAGTTGCAATAATAGTCCTCCAAAGAAGTAGGGATTTCTCCCTTTCTTGCCACAACATTCTAAGCATAATGTACCTTGAGGGATCTCCTAGTACATCTCTCCCAAGTGCATACTGATAACTATGTTGCACATAGTGTACAAGCCCCTAATTATCAAAATCCACCTAGACACCTCAGATAGGAAGGTGAATATTCAATACACATCCTCTAGTGTCATAGTAATCTATCCTATGAGAAGTTAGAACATGAATACATCTAGGTCCCACCACTCCATTAATTCCATAAGCATTCACTCATTGTAGCTAATCTTTGGTATACTATAGACCTCTAGTATAATTCCACCTCACACAATTGGAATATCTCCTCTAGTGTCAAGTTTTGTGCTCACACCATATAAAAGTTAGAACCCATTTTTGTAGCTGATCCTATAGCTCTAGTGTCTCTTGCAAGCATTAAGAAAGCATCATCAACTACTACTCTAAAATTATCTCTTAAATTAACATTCACTTCTAAATTCCATATTAAACATATTTTCTTAACCACTTTCATTTTTCAAAATTATTTTCCTAATTTTCTTCTAGACTCTTTTATAGTTTGTGGATGTTTGCACATTTGAAAGACACCTATAGATTTCACAAATCTCCATGCATTTGAAAATAAATTACACATTTCATAAATAGCTATGCATTTGTCTAATGTCTACTTGGTTCTTAGACTATATCATAAGTTGTAGACTCCATTAAAAATGAAGGATGCTACCACATTTTGTAGCCCTATTCCCACCATATAATCATCTAAATTACACAAAAATCATAAATCAAGAACATATCTATCTCAAATGAATTCTCCACTCAACCTATTATTATAGTCTATCCAATCCTATTGGGTATAATGGTCATCTCTAAGGCATTTTTCTTGTTTTACTCTCAAATTTATTTTGGTTAGTTCTTTTAAAATGGTAAAAATGAATAGTTAATTCTCACATGTTTATATGAATTTTAGAAATTAATCTTATAATTTTTTTCTAAAGTTTAAGAATTTCTAATTCTTCATCCTTTGTACACCTTTTATGGAAATTTCAATAAATTTAAAACTATACCTCCAATTTTGGTAGGATTTCTTCCATATGGGCCTTAGCTCCACACTCTTCCATATGGTATAACCTTAATCAATCATCTATTCCTTGAGACATCTCTTTCTAATGTTCTTTGACATACGTACCTTTCTCTCTCTATAGGTGTTCCTTTCTTCATTTAATTCATTGATCTTCATTATAAATATTTCATTATCATTGTTCACCATCTCTTGGGGCATATTATTTTGTGTAGTTTTCTAGAAAAAAAATCATTCTCTATAATTACTACTTTCTCTTTTCCTAATATTGTCTATCATTTTATTCAAGTTATTATTAGGATGGGGTATATACTCCATTTCTCATTCATATCACTAGTATGCTTTTCCAATTATAAAAAATATATAGTTACCAAGAAATAGAGCATGCTTGATTTGTCATTGCATGATAGGATCACCTAGAAAAAAAACATGCTAGCACATGTGATTAACATCATCAATTGATTTGCCGATGATGGCATGGTTCAGTGGTTAAGTCGCTCAGGATGTAGTGGCAGCCACCAGAGTTCAAACCCCCGCTGGGCCAACGAGCTCGCAAGGCTTTACGCCTTCGCTGGGCCAATGAGCTCACGGGTTTGAAGCGTTCTTCCTAGGGGATGAGGTCCCCCAGTTGTGGCCTCACCAGTTCATTGCTCCGAGCAAAAGCATTTGCGTGGAGCTGGAGGGCGTGTCGCACCAGCGTCGCTGGTCACGTTAAAAAGTTTACCAGGCACATTTAAAAAAAAAAAAAAAAAACATCATCAATTGATTCACATGATTCTTATCAATAGAGTAGGCTAGATCTAGAACCATGCATTTTTATTTATATCAACAATATCTCTACATATACACAAGCTTTTGTTATCTTTCACAAGCCTAAATTAGGCACTCTATTCTATTTTTTCTCTCTTAAATATAAGTATGTGTCTTCATGTTTACATAGAGAATTGTTTTCTATAGGTGCAATGTAATCTCATTTTGTATGTATTTATCAAATGTATTTATATTTAAGATGTATTGACATATCTATTTTGTAGGATTTTGTGCCTATCATATTTGTTTTATATGATTAAGTTTGATTGATGCTTAAATTTTTATAGATTCCTGGTTGGAGGTAAGAACTTCTTGATTGAGAATGTTGTTGCATATCCTTTTATGTATCCTCTAGCTATTATTATTTTTCCATGCTTTTGTTTTATACTTTAGCATAGATAATATCATCTAGTGACATCAACTTGTTAAAGTGGGGGTAAAATGTAATGTCAAAAATCACATACCTTACAATTATCATATTATATTTTACAATCAATTTAGTGTCCATCTTCTTAGTATGTTTTTGGGGATATTGGACTGATAACCTTACCCTTTATTCCTCACCAATTGTCAACTTTTTATCTTTAATGTTATTATACTCTATTTTTAAAAGACTTTTTAGTATTATTTTTGGCATTTATTCACATATGACAATGCATTCATGTAGATGTCTGTGCAATTGTGATTTCATCTTGATTTTTCAAAAAAGTAAAAACATGTCTTCACCCACATTTTTGACTATTAAAGCCAATTATAACATCTTTATTACCAACAATAGCTCTATCTATAAGAATATAAACATTTCTATCCTTTTCTTAACCTATTTTAAATTCATTTTTTTGAAAAGAGGAATTCTCTCTAGTTGTAACTTCTCTCTTTTAGCTTGGATATCACATTATTACTCTACTCACTATGCATGAATTCTAGTATATCCATTCTTTTCTTACTTAAAAGTTGGTTATTTTTATTGTTTATTGATTTCTAATAATCTATGATGTAGGATTTTAAACATATTTTCTATATATAGCTTAGTGTTTATTGTGATATGTTATTTATTTATTTGTGATTGTGAGGAAACCCCATTTTCTTGCTTCCTCTCCCATTGAAGATAATTCAACCACAGCCTCTTCCTCATACTCTCAAGGTAATGGTGTGACATTTCTAATTTATTATGGATTTATCATATTTATAGCTTCTTGTGTTTCTTCTTGTGGATTTATCTCTCTTAACAATACTTGGTGATTCATATTCCCATATTTTCCTTTTCTATACACACTGGGATAGTGATAGATATACTTATTACTATTTTCATATTTCATTTCTTTAGTGTTTCTCAAATTTCTAGATGCACGTAGGGTAAGACCACACAATAAATCAAATATTTTTTAAAATTTTATTTCCCATGAAGTTTGAAAGATTAAACTAGGGGCCTAACCATATTATAAAGCTCCCAAGTAGTTGCTCATTTTTGCTTTGTCCCAACTATGGGTATTCTTGGTGCTCTCCTTATATAGAGGTTTTGTATCTCTTCTCTTCTATTATATTTCTATTATATATAGCTTAATTTAAATGACATTTATTCCTTTCATGATATTTAAATTATTTCCTCATTCGTTTATTACTTTTCTATAGTTTTTATTGCTGCCTACATGTACCTTGTTTAGTTTTATAAATTTTCTACGTCTGATATGGGCTACTAATTTTTTTGCACAATAGAGTCCAATTTAGTTGTACAAAATTTACTATGGTCATGTTTTTCTAGGAATTATACTATAATCTATACTATAACTTTCTTTTGATTTCTATTTGAGATTTCTACCTTTACTAGACACATGTTTCTCAACTTGTTTATTAGTTTTTCTCTATTTATTTCTCGTTCTCTGATGCAAAGTAGGGGAGGTATCTTCTATTGTCTTCAAAGGTTCCTTGATTTGTCATGGTCATAATTAACTGTCTTCTTGACATGCATAACTTGCATGGTAGGCAAAAGAGCCATTTCATGGTTTGAATACATAACCCACTTGCCAAATCTTCCAACCACCTTGAACCACTCTGTTTTGACTAGGAGATGCTCATAAAACTCACCAAACTCCCTAAATGCTTTGTTCACCAATCA
Source organism: Cunninghamia lanceolata (assembly GCA_027924645.1). NCBI lineage: Eukaryota > Viridiplantae > Streptophyta > Pinopsida > Cupressales > Cupressaceae > Cunninghamia > Cunninghamia lanceolata. The sequence goes on from BSBN01000243.1 coordinate 860,921, forward strand.
TTCCTTCACAATGCAATTTCTTGCTACTAGCCCTTGGAATGTCATTTTTAGGGCATAATTCATAGAAATGAGTGCAAACCCATGAACAAATTAGCTTTTCCAGTACCCATTAAGATCCACTTTGACATATCTTCCATGCAACATGTGTTGTTTTTTTGAACATCTAGGTTAAACTAGGACTGTTGCTGCTATCTTAAGCCTAATTAGGCCTCCTCTTACTCCACAAGTGTATGAAAACTATAACCTGCAAGGAAAACTCTTATTCTAGGTTGTTTGAATGCTTCAACTATGAAGGACAAGACTAGTTTTAGGGTTCTACCCAACCCACATACCATACTTTCACCAAAACCTACTATGCTTACGCTAAAATTGTCTAATACATGAAGCTATTAGACCTCAAGAACATGAATTTGCTTCTCTCCACCTATTCTCCTACTCTTGCACAAAAACCACTTGATAAACATGTAAACTAAACCTATTACATTCATTTCCACCTAAGATGCAAGTGTAGAAAGTCATTAACCCATCGATTTCATAAAACCCTACAAAACCCTTCTAAAACCCTAGTTATAGACCTATTTGCACAAAAAAAGTAATAAAATGCTTCTTCTATGATCTTAACTCCTCCAACTAGGCTTAAATGAAAGGTAAATTGATCCTCCACCTAGACATATGCATTTGTACTCTTGACAACCTTGTACAGTTGGGTACAGGCGTGAGGAACAACAAAAACACAAAGGAAAACATAGTAGTCTTATAAAAAATTTGTTTGTAGAATCCTTTTCTCTCCACCAAATTCCTTAAAACCTACATCAAAACATAGAAGACACCCTACACTACACTATTGCACATTTTTGGGCTCATGGCTGTACTATACCAATGGATAAAATTACAAGAATGCAATAAAAAAAATAGAATTCTCAGAAACAGGGCAAATTGTATTATTCACTTTTCTTCATACATATCTTTCCCCTCTAGCCTTTTCTCAAACATAATAAGGGAATAAAATCCTTCCATAACCAATTATTACTATTTACATTCCCTTCCATCATGGGAAAAACCAAAAAAATAGTCATATCTAAAGCCTACTCTGACTGCCCAAAATTAGCAGTCTACTAGAAAAAAGAAAATCCAATTTTAAGCTCTTAATTACATGAGAATGCCCTTAGTGGGATTTATTACTCTAATAAATGTCATAATTCCACTTATGACTCTCCACTCACAACAAAATTACAAAATTTAAATGCCAAAAAAATGCAAGATTTTATGTCTTGACTAGGTGTTGACTAGGTACCCCTGCACCATACACCCCAGGAGAAAGGATTTCAAGCATCTCCTAAAATTAGATTAGTGACAATAGTGCCATGCTTCTCAATGTCCTCAACTATCATCCAAGTGGTATCTTCATGAGGAAGGCCTTGCCACTTAACCAAGTACTCATTATAGACCTTATGTCTTGTCCTCTTGACTTCTTTGGTATCTAGAATGGCTTCAAGTTTAACTGGTGCAGCAGGAGGAAGATCCTTAATCCAATCAGCATCATCACCTTCATGAACACCTGTACCTTCAGCCAAAGATTCCTTAAAAGGATATAAATAAGCAATGTTAAAGATTGGTGAGATAGCAACTCTAGGAAGGAGTTCTATCTCATATGCATTTTCACCAAACTTGTGGACCACCTTGCATGGCCCAATCTTCTTCATCAGGTAATACACTAAATATATGATTGCCTATGTAGACTACAAATTATTTGGGTAAGAAACTAAATATATGATTGTCTATGTAGACTACAAATTCTTTGGGTAAGAGGTAATGTCTCCATTTCCTCAAGGACTGTACTAATGCATAAAGCTCCAAATCATATGAAGCGTACCTCCTCTTGGCCTCATTGAGCTTTTCACTAAAGAAAGCTATTGGCCTACCTTCTTGGCTTAGTGCTGCACCTATGGCTATTCCACTGGAATCACATTCCACTGTAAAGACTTTGTCAAAGTTAGGTAAAGCAAGTATGGGCTGTTGTGCTACTCTCTTCTTCAGGTATTCAAAACTTTTTGCTGCCTCTTCAGTCCATTGAAACTTTCTCTTCTTATCTCCCTTAATGGTGTTAATAATAGGAGAACAAATATGACTGAAATTTTTGATAAACTTCCTATAAAATGTAGCCAAACCATGAAAACTTCTTACCTCTCCTATTGATTTTGGAGTTGGCCAGCTAAGAATAGCTTCAACTTTGGATGGATCCATCTTCAATGTGCCTTTAGAGATGACAAAACCCAGGTAGACTAGCTCTTCTTTCATAAACTCACACTTCTTGAGGTTTATCATCAACTTCTCCTCCTTCAACCTGTGTAAAACCATGTCAAGGTGCTGCAAGTGTTCCTCTTTTGTTTTGCTAAACACAAGAATATCATCTAGATAGACAACTACAAACTTCCCAATAAAAGGTTTCAGGACCTCATTCATTAATCTCATGAATGTACTAGGCGCATTTGAGAGTCCAAAAGGCATTACCATCCATTCATAGAGTCACTCATTGGTTTTGAAGGTAGTCTTCCATTCATCTCCTTCCCTTATCCTGATTTAGTGATATCCACTCTTGAGATCAATCTTGGAGAATTAGCATGCACCTCCTAAGCAATCCATTAGGTCCTCCATTCTTGGGATTGGGAACCTGTATTTGATGGTAATCTTGTTTATGGACCTTGAGTCACTACACATCCTCCACTCTCCACCTTTCGTGGGTGATAAGACTGTAGGAACAACATAGGGACTTAAGCTCTCTTAGATGAGTCCTTTATCCAACATTTCTTGGACTTGTGCTTTGATCTCTTCATTCCGCTATGGAGTAAGCTTGTATGTAGCCTTGTTAGGCAAATTGGCACTAGGTATCAGGTCTATATGATGGCTGATGTCTCTCATGAGAGGCAATGAACTTGGTAACTCATCTACCACTATGTCCTTATACTTGTCCAACAGAGACTGAACTTCACTAGGTATCTCTTCTACCTTATTTGCTATTGCATCAGACTTAGTCTTAGGTCTAATCATTATTTCAAATCCTTGTCCTTCCTCTTTCATTGTTTGTAAAAACTCCTTTTCTCATACCACCATGATACTCGACCCAACCTGCTTATCAGATTCTTCTTCAGGAAGGGGTATTAATGAGAATGAGACTCCATCCTTCTCTATCACATAAATGCTCTTCTGACCATCATGTTTGCTCTTTCTATCATGTTTCCAAGGTCTTCCTAGCAATATGTGACAAACATCCATAGGGATGATGTCGCAAAGGATCTTGTCCTTGTAACTACCAATTTTGAACTCCACCCATGCTTGTTCATTTACTAAGACTTGCTGCCCCTTATTCAACCATGACACCTTGTAAGGTGTGGGATGAGGAATCCTCTTCAGGTTCAACTTCTCTACCATTTCCAAAGAGACTAGATCATCAGTGGATCCTAAATCAACAACTACCTTATAGACCTTGCCATGTGACTTGCAAGTTGTTTTGAACAATGACTTCCTTTGTGAAGGCTTCTTGGCTGTTGGCACCTTGAGGAGTGTCCTCCTTAACATTAATGCATCACCTCTCTCAAGAGTAGTAGGTTGCAATGGAGAATTGACACTTTCACTATCTTCTTCATGCACTAATTGAGTTCTTTGTTCACCTCCTTGAGAACTTGATGCTTACTTCTCTGGTCATTTGAATGCAGGATGTCCAAACTGATGACAGTTGTAACATTTGTCTGAGAAAGTGTTTGATCCTCTACCTTGGCCATCAAATCTTCCTCTACTATTTGATCTTCTTCCTCTAAAACTACCTCTTTCACTTGACACACTTCTTGGTTCTTGATTCTCCTTGTTGCTTCTGGGACTGTTGTCTTGCACCAAAGTTCCCTCTACCTCTAAAATTCCTACCTCTGCCCCCAGTCTGTTGATCTTGTCTTCTACCCTTACTACCAATTGGAAGCATTCTTCCACATTTCTAGGGATGGCAAGACTAATTTCATCTTAAATATTGAGCCTAAGCCCATTGATGTACCTAGCAATTTTCTCAACTTCATCTTCAGTGTGCCCTGTCCTCATGGTCAACTTGTGGAATTCCTCAGTGTAGGCTATAACATACATGTCTTTTTGTTTCAAATTCTGTAATCTCCTAAAGGTTTGAATTGCATAATCCTTAGGAAGAAATTGACTCTTCACTTTGGACACCATCCGGTCCCATGAACTGATCTTTGCTTTTCCTTAGCTCAATCTCTCTGATTGAACATAGTTCCACCATGTCAATGTTGGTCCCTTCAACTTGGTCTTGGCCAATTTGACCTTTTGCACTTCTGGTATCTCCTTGTACTCAAAGTAGTTATCCAAGGCATCAATCCAATCTAATACTTCCTCATTGTTCATTTTTCATTCATACATGGGCAACTCCATTTTGACATCAGTGCCCTCTCCTTTCACAGTCTGCAACATCTTCATAAACCTTCTATCATCTAGATCCATCTCTTTCACATTGGATCCCTCTTGAGGGCCTACATTCTCACCCTCATTCTCTTGGTCACTATCTTCCTCAATGACCCCACCTCTTCTCAGGTTTGCTTCAATGGATGTAAGTCTGGCTAAGACTCCTTGAGATTCCTTCATTATTCTCACTTCTCTAGTGAGGACTGGACTGGCCCTTTGAGGCATCTTGCACTATCCTTTGTCACACTTCAACTTCCTTCTTTCTTCCCAAATAGAATTTGCCCTAGGCTCTAATACCAATTGATGCAGAATAGGGGAGGTATCTTTTATTGTCTTCAAAGGTTCCTTGATTGGTCATGGTCATAACTAACTGCCTTCTTGACATGCATAGCTTGCATGGTAGGCAAAAGAGCCATTTCATGGTTTGAATACATAACCCACTTGCCAGATCTTCCAACCACCCTGAACCACTCTGATTTGACTAGGAGATTCTCATAAAACTCACCAAACTCCCTAAATGCTTTGTTCACCAATCATTCATTCATAATGTAATTTCTTGCTACTAGCCCTTGGAATGTGGTTTTTAGGGCATAATTCACAGAAACAAGTACAAACCCATGAACAAATCAACTTTTCTAGTACCCATTAAGCTCCTCTTTGACATATCTTCCATGCAACATGTGGGTTAAACTAGGACTCTTGCTACTGTCTTAAGCCTAATTAGGCCTCCTCTTACTCCACAAGTGTATGAACACTATAACTTGCAAGGAAAACTCTGATTCTAGGTTGTTTGAATGCTTCAACTATGAAGGACAAGACTAATTTTAGGGTTCTACCCAACCCACATACCATACTTTCACCAAAACCTACTATGCTTACTCTAAAACTGTCTAATACATGAAGATATTAGACCTCAAGAACATGAATTTGCTTCTTTACACCTATTCCCCTACTCCTGCACAAAACCCACTTGATAAACATGTAAACTAAACCTATTACATTCATTTCCACCTAATATGCAAGTGTAGAAAGTTATTAACCCATCGATTTCATAAAACCCTACAAAACCCTTCTAAAACCCTAGTTATAGACCTATTTGCACAAAAAAAGTAATAAAATGCTTCTTCTATGATCTTAAATCCTCCAACTAGGATTAAATGAAAGGTAACTCAATTGTCCACCCAGACATATGCATTTGTACTCTTGACAGCCTTGTACGGTCGGGTACAGGCATGAGGAACAACAAAAACACAAAGGAAAATAGAGCAGTCTTATAAAAAATTTGTTTGTAGAATCCTTTTCTCTCTGCCAAATTCCTTCACACCTACATAAAAACATAGAAGACACCCTACACTACACCATTCCACATATTTGGGCTCATGGCTGTACTGTACCAATGGATAAAATTACAAGAATGCAATAAAAAAATAGAATTCTCAGAAACAGGGCAAAATTGACTGTATTATTCACTTTTCTTCATACATATCTTTCCCCTCCAACCTTTTCTTGAACATAATAAGGCAATAAAATCCTTCCATAACCATTTATTAGTATTTCCATTCCCTTTCATCATGGGAAAAACCAAAAAAATAGTCATAACTAAAGCCTACTCTGACTGCCCCAAAATAACAGTCTACTCCTAGAAAAAAACAAATCCAATTTTAAGCTCTTAATTACATGAGAATACCCTTAGTGGGCTTTATTACTCTAATAAATGTCATAATTCCACTTATGCCTCTCCACTCACAACAAAATTACAAAATTTAAATGCCAAAAAAATGCAAGATTTTATGTCTTGACTAGGTGTTGACTAGGTGCCCCTGCACCATTCTCCTTATTTTAAAGTGTAAACATAATGTTTTTATATAGGGAAAATAAACATAATTTATGTAGGTGAAATACATTTAGATAAGACTAAACATCTTGTTGGTTTATCTATTTTAGATAGCATTTCTATGTTATTGATCTTATCTAGGAATATAGTTAGTCAAAAATTAAAAGTTTTAAAGGAATTAATTTTATTATATTTCACATATTTTAGAACTAATCAGTGATAAATTTAAGAAACCCGTCCTAAAAAAAGATATAAAATCCTGGCAAATCTTCCATTTTTTTGGAAAAAAAATATTAATTTCTATTGGCGAATCTTTCCTTTTTTTTGAAAAAATATTAATTTTATTGGCGAATTTATTTGTCACTAGAAATTTGTAGAAAATCCTAGTAAATCTTGACAAAAAATAGGAAAATGCATTAATTACCATGGTGAATCCCTCCTAAAAACAAATTAAATTCCTATGGAAAAGCAAAGGTGTGAAGGCAACAGTGATTGAGTAGTTTAAGGTGTAGTGCTCGTGTCTATAATAACTTAATTCCTTAATATTTTAAATCAAACACTGAATATTTTAAATTGGCCTTAAATTATTTTTCACCACCATTGATTTTATTTATAATCTAATATTTTGGGTTCTATTTTGTGGACAAAAATGTACCCATGGAGCTCCAATGCCCATGGAGCCTAAAATTGCATTTGGGTCATTGATCTCAATTTATAATCTCCAAAGGAGATCAACTGCCCAAATACAATTTTGGGCCCCATGGGAATTGGATCTCTATGGGTACATTTTAGCCCATGGAATTTAACCCTATTTGTTAGATTATAAATTGAGATCTTGACGACCCAAATACAATTTCGGGCTTGATAGGCATTGGAGTTTTGTGGGTACATTTTAACCCATGGAATACTACCGCAACTGTTAGGTTATAAATAAAATCAATGGTGGTGATTAAAAATTGGTGATAGGGCCCTAAAGTAAGCAATAATTATAAAAATTATTGGTGAATTAATTTCATTTTCTACTAAAACTTATAAAATTTTGGTTAATTTGATCTAATTAGATATCTAATATTGTGGCGAATTTGAGTTTAAAAGTTTAATAAAAATAATTGTTTTGGTGATTTAACTAGGACTAAAATATAATTTTGTAAAAATGTGGTGATTCGGATCACCTTATAGCTTATACTATTAGCCAAATTTTGAATTCCCAATTTCAACTATTAGCCAATTGGCAAATATTAGCCACTGAAAAAATCACTAGAACTAATGCCAATTTTTACTATCATGCATTTGGATTTATTTACCATAGTGTAATGTATGATAGCATTAGAAATGAGGATGCTTGTAGTGCAGATTTATTTGGAACAAAACCTCCCTACTCTTCAAAGAAGAGATCAAGAAGAAACATTTAGGCTAAATCAAAATAGCCTTAGAGATGATTTTGTAAATGATATTGCAAAAGAAGAGAATACATAAATCTATAAAGGAGTTAAGGGCCTTATATTTAGGAATCAACATCAAAAGAGTGTAGTTTATATCTTACAACACATTCCTAGTTCTTTTGGATTCTTCAATCACTTTCTAAAGATTCCTTCCAACAAAAGACCAAGATTATTGAAAGAAGGAAACTAGGAAGGCATCAGGACTAGGAATTTTTTTTTTAATATTTGGAAGAGAGACAATTGATTTCATCATCAAAGAAAGAATCCATGAATGCTTTGTTGTGACCATTCCCACCACTCTCTAGATAAAAAGGAAAATATGATTTTGATTCCCAAGAGTTGAGACATCTCTACACCCAATCAAATATTCATATAAACTAATTTCCTCCTATCTTCATTTCCTTCAATTCATTCAACTACCTTCCATCCCTTAAAGAAAATTAGCTAATTAAATTCAAATTTCTATGAGCCCTTTTTAAAATTTTGGAAAAATCATCCAATAGAGAACAAAATTTAAGATAAGAAGCCTTTTCCATTTTACTTGCTCGAATGATCTCACTCAGTGAGGTCAAATCTACCCCTATCCTTAATTTCTCAAAGAAATGATTCTTGAAATGATTTTTTTTCTAATCCCTAATATAATCTTTGATGTCAAAAAGTTTCTTCTCAAGGATAAATATAAAGTTGATTTCCTTATGTGATCCTAATTGCTCCTATTGTATGTTATTATGGACAACTGATACTATTAAACTTATATATTGATACTTTTATACATGACTATGATAGTTGATTAGTATTTTCACATATGATGCATATAGATGACTTATTTTATTCATAGATATATGATGCTTTGGTTAGTAACACTTATAGTCATTCACTTGAGTTGAGTTATATTCAATAGTTGTTCTTATATATGATACTAACCCTAATTTATGTTGGCCATATGTGTTGTCATTGATGTCAACATAGTAGATGGAAATGTGCAGGCAAACTTAGAGTTAGGATGATCAAGAAATATTTGTCTGGGAGTAAGGAAAATGGTCTAAGTATGGATCAATTTTGGGTTTCAATATGATGCAGAGGCAAACACTCATATCCTAACATGACCTCTGCATACACACACACATCTTATCAATTGGGAGTATTGCACTCAAAGGAAAGAAGTTGAAAAATGTCTAAGGCATTCACAGTGAACATTCTAAGGTAGAGTCAACTTGAATTGGTCCACATCTCTCCACAAAGAAAGTTCTGACCATGTGGTTCTAATGACAACTACTAATATTCATTGACACGATATATCCAAGGTTTTAGCCTCTCACTGACACAACATGAAAAGTTACAAGGATTTGTACATTGGCCATCACCTAGACAAAACATAGAAATATTAAGGAGACAATGGAATGCTCTATATTCCTCTGGAAGAGATTTGTTTGTCATGTGGCTCTAAGGAATGATTGAAATTAGTATGTTACATGATTTAATGAAGTTTCAAGTGTTCTAGTGGTCCACAAAGGTAGCAGTCAAATGACAGAGGTATCACACTGTATGTTGAAGCCTGAGTGAACAAGTTAAGTTCTACAGAAAGTAAAGCATATTTAATTCTATCATCAGAGCCTATGTGGAGATTCCACATGGTCCACAATACATCAGGTATGATCCACATGCATATATTATTTATTCCCTTGCATCGCATTGAGTGTTCTTGTCTGCAAGTAGAATTAAAGTATAACTATCTTCCAGAGCTGCAAACACTCAAGTCATTTCTGAATTCCTTTGGAAACTCCATAGGAAGGTGTGTGGATCCAATAAGTTTCATGATTTGATATATTTGATCATTTCCAAAATGTTTCAAGGCTTATACATTATCACAACTTCATATTCTAGGCTAAGAAGAATTACGTAAGGTCTGGAAGACCCTGTTCTCTACAAATCAATACATTTCTTATCTTGTGGATGCATAACTTAGCATGATACTTCACTGGGAAGGTGGATGAACATTTTTAAGCTTGTGTATGGTTGAATCCTTGGTCAACATTGAGATTTTGGCTTCTCCCCAACAGCTAAAAGATGAACAGTTGACAATGTTAAGTAGTATGAGCTGATTGGTTCAGTTCTCGATGCATGTGGAGGCTTCTAATTAGTTTATCTAAGTTTGAATGATATGGAATGATGTGTCCTAACATATTTCTTAAGGATCTATGGTTTGCAACAAGCTTTACTATCATTTTTCATATGTTATGGCCAACTAGTGATAAGCTAGACGATACACTCTGAATTACTCTTGTTGCCAACCTAATCAATGTTTCAAGATCTTGCAAAAGATATAAATAGAAGATACAATTTATTTGAAAGGAATTTAAGATGAATATGAAGATGCGAGGGCAGATATGAAATGCACAAGTTCAATTTAAAGAAAGATATTTCAAGTAGAAATAGCAGACTGCACCATCAACATGTAACAGATGTGTTCTCCATAACAATTCTCTTATCCTCTTCATTGTCATAGTATTGAGCTGAACAATCAGGTAGTAGTAGCATCCTTGGGTAATACCCTAAATCAAAGTTGTAAATCAGGGAGTAGTTCCTTCCTTGGGTTGAATCCCTAAAACAAAGTTGTAATTTTTCTATAGTGAGCTTATTATATTGTGAGTTAATCCCCACTGTGTTTTTTCCCTATTTTAGGATTTTCCATAAAAATACTAGTGTTATGTGTTAACTCTTGATTTTCATCTTTTATTTCATGTTTTGAAAGCTATTTAGTTTTATTAGTAAATGTTTGGCTAAAGTTTATAAGTGTACTGATCCACCCCCCTCTCAGCACCCCATTGTGTTCAACAATTAGTATTAGAGCCAAGTAGCTCTGAGAAGCTTGACCATTAAGGTAGTTCCTCCAATTGAACACATGGAATCTATAGTGTTGGAAAATGAAATATTTGCACCTAAACCTGATCTAGAAGCAATGGATCTTGAAGGTTGGGACTTTGAGTCTAATGAGTGTGAAATAGATCTTGAAGAAGAACTCAAGACAACTCTTAATGATCTTGAGGAAGCAAAAGATGTAAACTTAGAATATTAAGATGTTCTTGAAAAGGCAAAGGAGACAATTAACATGTTGAAAACAAAAGCCAAAGAGTCAAAAGAGGAAATTGGGAAACTAAAAACTCTAATAGAAGGAGATAAAGGAAGTGACAAGCTCAAGGAAGCTGAAGACATGATCTCAAAGTTAAAGGTCATGGTTGAAGAAGAAAAAAGGATTGAAGATTGCTTAAATATCAAGTTCAATGAGGAATCCACTAAATGTTCAAAACTTGAAGAGGAAGTTGTCACTCTGAGGAAAGAATTGGAAAAGGAAAAAGAACATATTGACAAGGTGCTAAAACTAAAAGGAGGAACTAATATCCTTGATGAAATAATAAGTTCTCAAAAACCAGCTAAAGAAAAAATAGGTCTTGGTTTTGATAAGGGAAAGAATCCTATCACCAATGTTTCTACAAACTTATACGATAACTTTCATACAGCAAGAAAGTCTGAATCTAGGAGAGAAGAAACCTACACTAAAGATCCTAAGAGAAAATCCTATAGAAATTCAATAGAAGATGAATTCACTCCTATCCAAAGACAATGAAAGAATGTGAGGAAGAATTTCAAGCCTCCTCAACGTAAAAGGTAGTCAACTCACTTCAGGTATTCTCAAAGCTTCAATGGAAATTGTTTTATTTGCAATAGGTTTGGTCACAAGGCTGTGAATTGTAGAAACAAGATAAATCAAAATATGTTAAGATGTTACACTTGCAATAAAGTTGGCCATAAAGTTGTTGAATGTAGAAGTAGGATGAACTAGAGATCTATTAGATGTTATGTATGCAACAAGTTGGGACACATGAAAAATGAGTGCAGAAGAAAAATTCCAAGGTATAATAGGGATAATGCTCAATCTTTTCATGGATATTGTTACACTTGTAATAAGTTTAGCCACAAAGTAGTTAACTGCAGATCAAGGGCGAGAAGGAGTGGAAATGCTCAGCCAACTAAGTGCACCTATTATGAGTGCAATTAAACAAGGAATTATGGAAATAATGTGAAACCCATTGATATTGCTCCACAAAGAATGGAAATGAATAAAGTATGGAAGAGAAAGGAAGTTAGTGATATTTCTGGACTTCTTCCCAACGCAGCTGGGTCCTCCAATAATTAAAAGATAATATATTGGGTTAGGGTGAGTTAAAGCAGTAAAATTTTCAAACCCCTAAACATGCAAGATGTTGAATTTATAGCATATCGATCATTGCTGGAATGATAATGATAGGATTAGGAAATTAAAGAAGTTTGATGAAAATTTTGAAGGAAAATCTCTAAATACAAAAAAATGCAGAGGATTTTAGGGTTCACAGTAATAAGAACTTCTACCAAAAGGCTTTATGGGCTTAGAGGGAGTCACTTCTAGAAATTCACCATCCTATCTTCTTGGTGATGCAAGAACACAACGTATAGATAATCTTGACGGAGCATTTGAAGGATTTGTGAAGGATTGCTGAAGAGTTACAAGGTTCTACATATGATAAAAGCAAATTAGGTCAAAATAAGAACTGCAATTAATGCGGAGGAGAATTGTTTGGTGAAATATATATAAGAAATGATTAACCATTTTTTATCACATTTGGTCAAAGACAAAAGCCCTAAAGAGTTAAAGGAGAATTGAAGACACTCAACAAGTTAGTTGAGCAAGATCCATCACTGCATATCCAGGTATTCTTCATCCTTCTGGTTAAAACCCTAGATTAGTGAATTGTCATCATGGTTGCATCATTTACTCCTAAATTGATCAACATTACTGAACAACCCCAACCAAAATTCAAGAAATATCCATACAAGGAAATGGAAGTTGATAGCAGCAGAGGATTATCTAATGTTCTTGCCTTTGTGATATACACTGAAGATGTTAGAAAATACATTCATGCAAAATTTGAAGAAATTAATCATGAGAAATTTGAAACCCTAAGGCTTGACCTATTGGATGATGACAAAACACACTACAAGCTTGAGTATGCCAACATTGGAATAAAATGACTAGATGTTTGGAAATATTTTCTAGATTTTCAAAATGAACCTGATTGGATTAGATACATTCTCATAAGAATTCATGATGAATTCATATACCTAGATAAACCCCATAAAATAACCAACAAAGCCATCAGGGTTGTAATATGATTGTGCTCTATTGGACCCATACCACAGTTGAAATCAATCAAGAATAAAAAGGTCATGGAATTAACCAAAGCTAAATTTGACAAAAGGGCATTAACAATTGAAGACATTATTGATCCCAGTGTAAGGTATGTGTTAATGGGAATTGCCTACAAGGTATATTACTCCAATAGAGAGGGATCTGCAATAGCCATAGCCATATATACTACCTATCTAATGGATAAAGAAGGCAAGGATTTTAACCTGTGTGAAGTAATGAAACAACAGCTGCTGGAAAATATGAGAAAAATTACGGAGATAGGATATCAATTCAAATATTGCTCATTGATCATCTTTTTAGCATGCTATTTCACGAATGAGTTGTTGTGGTTTAAAGGAAGGTATGGCAACAAGACAAACTAGTAGCAACACAAATAAAAGAATACATAAGAAGCTTTGACTCACAAAATTATAAAACTATTTTTTGGGGCATCTTCAAAAATTTTCAAAGTGACTGCATAAAAGGGAAAGAATTTCCTTTCACTTGGTTCAGAAATACAAAGATGATATAACATTTCTTGTGGACAAATATTATTGTTATATGGCAGCAGTTGAGCCTAGAACCTCATGGATTCCCAAGCTTCTTTATGAAGTCCCTGATGAGGAAGTCAAAGCATATGCAGAAATTCTACTAAACTTGGCAAAAGATCCTAAAGGTGAAAGATTTGGAACCAGTGAAGAAATTTAGGACAAACTGATCAAGAGAAGGGTAGAGGAAGAAGTAGAAAAAACAAAGAAAAACTCTTCAAGAGGGTAGGGATTCCTCCTGGAAGTTTTGCTGCTCAAGGCACTACATAACAGGATATGCCTCTCACTTTTGAATATTCCACACCAAGAAGATCTGGCAGAACTACCTCCCAATCAACTACCAATATTTCTCAATCAAACCCCCCAAAAAAGACAACTCCCAAAAAACAAGTTTTTGGAGAGCAAACATAGACAAAACCTAAGAGCAAACCTTCAAAAGAGAAGAAAGAAACTATCGTGGAAGATATTGAAAATGATAAAGATGAAGAAGTGATTTCTAAAAAATAGAAAAAGAAAAAGAAGAAAAGGGGTTCAAGAGTCAAAGTGAAAGCCAAAAGAAACAAGAAACAAGATATAGAAACAAGTGAAGAAGTAGAAGAAGAGGAACCAATCTCTTCTCCTCCCAAAAAGAAAAAGAATAATGATTCTCAGGATCCTCTAGTGTCTCTAGAAGTGGTCTACAATGCAATTGTTTATCATGATTTATTTGATGAAACTATAATACTCCATCCCGAGTCCTCACCTGAGAATCAAGCCATCATTGAAAAGACTATTGTTATGTATATGATGAGGTACAAGTCTCTAGAAGAAATTTTGGTTAAAGCACCAAAAAGTCTTCAAAAAGCCTTGCGAAGGGATAGAGATGAGGTAGTAACTCTTGATGAAAAACTCAGAAAAGATGCCTTGAGCAAAGCTAGTGCTTCACTTTCTAAGGAAGAAAAAGAAAAATTGATCCAAAGGCAAGCACAAGAACTCAGGACCAAGCATAGGGTAGACACTCTCATGCAAAATAGAAAGGAGGACATTAAATAAATCATAAAGGAAACTGAAGAAGTCACTCAAAAGGTTCTTGGTTAAGTAAAAGAAATAAAAGATATAGAAAAATCACATGTCTCTCTACTACAATCACCTCATCATGTTACTATATCTCCTATAGAGAATGAAGAATAGGTTGAAAAGGATAAACGCATGAATGCTGATCCAACTTCTCAAGAGAATCTACAAAATGGATAGAGTATTCCAAAAGACACTAAACAAGTGGAAGATAGGTCAAATATGCAAGATTCACATATTGGCTCAAAAACCTTAAGGCAACATGAAGATCCTGCCACAGACAAAGAAAAGACTCCATAGAGAAGTCAAGACAGGACATAAGAGACTGATCATGACTCAATTGATTCTCTCACTAAACTATTAAACTTGCAGATTCCATTTCAACCAGTTGTTATTCCCCAATTGCTACAAGTACCAATAAATGAAGGGCAACTTGATTTATCAAGCATATCTCCTCTACACAAGTTGTAGCTTGGAGACATATTGGATGCCTCTGCAAGGAAATAATTTATACAAGAAAATATGAAGAAATCCAGTGTAATAGATGATGCTGTGAAGTTGGTGCAAGAAGGGTTACTAGAGGTAACCATTGATCCCTTATTGCCTTCAAAACAAAAGCTAAAGCTTCTAATGGACTCCTTTAAGGATCATTCATCCTTGATAGAGAAAAAAGTAGAGAAAGAGGCAACACAAAGGATTAAGGACAAAAGAATGGAAGATATGGCTGATAAGTGTGCTAATGCACATAAAAAGCTCAAAGAAAACATGAAGAAATTTAAAGCTTGTATTGAGGAAGCCACGACCTTGTACCTATTTTGTATGCATTGGCCAAATTCCACACAACAAATCAAAGCTTAGATGGAATCTATTGAGTCATAGATTTCCAAGGTGGCTAAAGTATATGACTTGTCAAAGGACAAGATGGGTGCAACAAGGGCACAAATTGAGAATCTGCATGCACAACTGTCCCAACTACAGGACCAAAGAGAACATATAAAGAAGCAATTTGGTCAATTGAGAGAGGTAGTGAATTTGAGAGTACCCTCAATGTCTGGTCTGTTAGGGGATACAAAAAAGGTAGATCAAAAGATGAAGCCACCAAGAAACTTAGAGGAAGATTAAGAGATGTGCATGGAAAGTGAGTGTCAAGACTATAGGCTTACCTTAGAATGTACTATATGGACTTCAATTGTCCAACAACTCAAGGTAATCTACAAAGCAATCTTGCCATCCAAATGAGTTGTTAATGTAAATCAAACAATTTTGATTGCAAAGATAATAAGTGGTGTGGCAGTACCATTTTGGGTTTCAAGGGTACAATTTTGTGATTAAACCATATAGTTAGGGGGAGCATAGTTTAGATATCCTTTTTGTAAGGGGGAGCACATATAGTTTTGGATCAATACAAAGGTTATCAATCCCTTTGTCCTTGATGTCAAAGGGGGAGAGAATCTAAGGGGGAGCATATGTTTCCATCAATGATAAGGTGATATTGTTGGCCATATGTGTTGTCATTGATGTCAACATAGCAAATGGAAATGTGCAGGCAAACTTAGAGTTAGGATGATCAAGACAGATATGTCTGGGAGTAAGGAAAATGGTCTAAGTATGGATCAATTTGGGTTTCAATATGATTTGAAGGCAAATACTCATATCCTAGCATGACCTCTGTATATACACATACACATCTTATCAATTGCGAGTACCGCATGCAAAGGCAAGAAGTTGAAAAATGTCTAAGGCATTCATAGTGAACATTCTAAGGCAGAGTCAACTTGACTGCATCTCTCCGCAAAGAAATTTCTGACCATGTGGTTCTAATGCTAGCTACTGATATGCATTAACATGATATATCTAAGGTTTTAGCCTCTCACTCACACAACATGAAAAGTTACAAGTGTTTGTACATTGGCCATCACCCAGACATAATGGAGCAGTATTAAGGAGACAATGGAATGCTCTGCATTCCTCTAGAATAGATCTATTTGTCATGTGGCTCTAAGGAATAATTGAAATCATTATGTTACATGCTCTAATGAAGTTTCAAGTGTTCTAGTGGTCTACAAAGGTAGCACTCAAATGACAGAGGTATCACATTGTATGTTGAAGCCTGAGTGAAAAAGTTAAGTTCTACAGAAAGTAAAGTATATTCAATTCTTTCATAAGAGCTTATGTGGAGGTTCCATATGGTCCACAATACATCAAGTATGATCCGCATGTAGCTATTATTTATTCCCCTACACCGCATTGAGAATTCTTGTCTGCAAGCAGAATTCAAGTATAATTGTCTTCTGGAGCTGCAAACACTCAAGTCATTTCTGAATTCCTTTGGAAACTCCATAAGAAGATGTGTGGATCCAATAAGTTAGATTATTTGATATCTTTGATCATTTCCAAAAGGTTTCAAGGCTTATACTTTACCGCAATTTCATATTCTGGGCTAAGAAGAATTACATAAGGTTCGGAAGACCCTATTCTCTTCAGAGCAATACATTTCTTATCTTGCGGATGCATAACTTAACATGATACGTCATTGGGAAGGTGGATGAATTTTTGTTATAATCTGGTGTATGGTTGAATCCTTGGTTCGCATTGAGGTTTTGGCTTCTCCTTGGTAGCTGAAAGATGAACAGTTGATAATGTCAAGCAGTATGAGCCAACTGGTTAAGTTCCCGATGCATGCGGAGGATTCTAATTAGATTATCTAAGTTTGAATGGTATGGAATGATGTATCTGTTGGTCATGATGTTAGTCATTCGCAAACATAGAATAAAAGTTACACAACAACCTTTACTCATCTTGAAAGATACGATGAATTCAAAGAATTCATGATCCCAAGTCTCCGTTGATTAGGTCTTAATCTACTGACGTTACTCAGTGGTTGATGTGTGTTGCTATTTTCCATTCAGGGGCCTTACGTGTTTCTGCACTGTTCATCATCACTATCTTCAAATATCCTGCTCTGGATGTTTGCTCTGCATAAGTCTCCAACAATTCTACCTCTGCACTGTAAATTTAGTCAAATACTGTGCCTACAGGCTGATATTTGCATGATTTCTACCATTATTTATGATTCTTTGCATGATATTTTCAATAATACATGCACTTAACTCAAATATGCTAATGATCTTCAGTTACCTACGGGATTTCAGCATATTTCACTGTTTCTGCTTGTTATTTATCATGATTTGCAGTTATGGTGATGAATTAATGAAATTGAAAAAAGGAAAAGGGTTAAAGAATGAGATTCCCAAAACTACTGGACTTAGATCACTGATTCACATACAAGCTCCCATACTTGCAATGAAACAAAGGAAAACTAGAAATCATACTTCACCAGGACATTCCACAAATCCGCATGATCTAGTGCAAATCTTCAAGGGAAAAGTTGACAACAACATGTAATGAAATGAAAGCGCTTCCAGTTGAACACAGCATTCACCAGTACATATCCAGAAATCAACAGAAAGATTACGTAAAATTTACAATCAGGATGTAATCTGGAACTTCATATTCATTCAGTATGCTCAAGAACAGGTACATTTACAGTGATCTGAAGAAAGAATCTTGACATTTCAACAATTCTATCCTCATTAGTCTCAGTAATCCGATCTCTTAATTGATTCCTCAGTAATTGACTTTTCGCGCCAGATGCGTCTATGTATTCTAATGTATTCCCCCCTTTTTCTTAATGACAAGCTCTGGCCCTTATATAGAACAACTGCCAAAAAATGGTTACAACGATCCAAGGATCAGGATCCTCTCACAACAAACAACGGTCCAGATGAAAAGCACATGCTTCGTCAGTTGGCAAATGCACAGCTGGCACGGAATATTCCAGCATCTTCAACTTGATTTGGCCTCCAGCTGGCGAATAGCATATTTGACAATATCCTCTTCATTTCTGGCCCATGTTGCCTCCATGCGCAACTTTGTAATTATCAGCTTCAGCAGCAACTCTAACAGCATCATGACTTCAATGCTCAGCTTCAGCAGCATCATGACTTCAATGTTCAGCTTCAGCAGCATCATCATGACCTCCTGCAAGTAAACAGACAAACATTTAGTTCATCATCATGATGATAAACAACAGGAAGTAAAATGTTTTATTAAACAAGCCCTCAAAATGCGCAGCTACAGGCAATCGGGTCTTCAAATTTCCATCGCTTCATGTTTTCGCCCATTTTCTTGTATATCGGGTTAAAAAATTTGATGATGATGATCTCAAAATATACAAGGAAATAATCGCCCTTTAACCACCCTTAGAATCCGGCTTTGCATGCTCTGTTTGCATGCTTCAGGTTTTCATCATCATGTTCGCATCAGTGCGACCACATATGATCAGGTTGACAATATTAGACTTGGCCGACGGTAACAGTTATACCTACGCCGAAATTCATGATGATGCCCAACTATATGCCTTCTATCTAGCCGCAGGATATTACGAAATATGATGCTCCTCCTTTCGAACCCTGTGATGAAAAGCACATCAGGATGTTTCACTTCTGCATACTGGGAAAGAAAGACATCGTCATCATCATCATGATGAAGACAAATAGGAGGACTTGGAAAATGATCCTGCCGCAGGAAAGGAATATCATGATGACGTCATCCTGATATTCGGGCTTCAATAAAATGCCAAGGGATGACGTCACCGTCAAGTTTCGTTAAAATCAGGAGATAAATGGAATATCGGGTTACCTCTAAGGAAGATGATCGCGTGGATGAATGCAATATGAACCTTTTGCGAAGAAGGTGGTGCGCTCGAAAGATCAGGATGATGAACATCATCATCATCATATCCGCACTGGGTGATCTAAAATATGATCCCGCTGAAAGTCTTGATGACGTCATCAGGATATCCGGGGTCCTTGTTAATCTTCGAACATGACGTCATCGTCATCATCATATTGGCGAACAGGATCATGCCTTGGAAAATATCCTGCCGGAGGAGAAAGGTGATGGTGATGTCATCGTCATCATCATATTCGCAAAAGTTTATACTTCTCGGCAGGAGGATAATACAAAAAGTGGGAGAGACGAACAAGATCATGATGATCTTGTTCAACATGACAGGAACGAAATCTCATCCTCCGCTTCGAAAGATAAGGTGATCATCATGATCACGCAAAAAGAGATCAGGAGGATATTACAAAATGTGATCTCGCCTTGAAAGATCCTGATGATGATGATCACCAGGACTTGGTCGTGCGCGTGCAAATTATGCAGATGGCGGGTTTCATAAGCAAGGTGATGATGATTCATCAACATGATATTATAATATGCTCGCGATGTTGGAATATCATGATGCTTGCGATGTTTCCAGGATGCTTGACGGGTAAAACACACTAGCACTTAAGATTGACGTCCGGATGTTTCGGGACTGCATGATTTTTATCAGGTGACAGAGTAAGATCATGATGATGACCTTTGGTGACACAAAAGACCGCTCGACGGGAAAAGATTACTACGACTTAAACTTGACGTCCGGATGTTTCGACCTCAGGATATTATCGGGGGGCTTTTCAAATATCATGATGATGATGTTCATCATACAGCAATTATCAGGTTTGACCAAAACTTTGACTGTGCACAACTCCTTCATATGGACGAATTTTTGAGTGATGTAAAAGGCAAACCTGCATGGAATTTCAAGCTCTTTCTAACCATGAAGTCATAGAAACAAAATATGAACTTTGACAAACTGACCTCATGATGATCTACCTCATCCTGACCTTCATGATGATGATGCACCTGACCTATTTTTACCAAACCGCCAGAAAGCAGACAACACAAACCAGAACAAAAGTTGGGTCCCTGTTTTGCCAAGTCAAAATGGGGCGTGTTGTGTAACCACACAACAGTATCCTGACATGTTTCATAAGTCTCTATGGTTTTCTACAAGCTTTACTATCATTTTTCATATGTTATGGCCGACTGGTGATAAGCTACACGTTACACTCTGAATTACTCTCATTGCTAACCTAATCAATGTTTCAAGATCTTGCAGAAGATATAAATAGAATATACAATTCATTTGAAAGGCAATTAAGATGAATATGAAGATGCAAGGGTAGATATGGAATGCACATATTTAGTTTAAAGAGAGATATTGAGCAAAAATAATAGACTGCACCATCGACATATAAAAGATGTGTTCTCCATAGTAGTTCCCTTATCCTCTTCATTGTCATAGTAGTGAGCTAAACAATCAGGGAGTAGTAGCTTCCTTGGGTAATATGCTAAATCAAATTTGTAAATCAAGGAGTAGTTGCTTCCTTGGGTTGAAGCCCTAAAACAAAGTTGTAATACTTTTGCAGTGAGCTTATTATATTGTGAGCTAATCCTCATCGTGGTTTTTCCTGATTATAAGGTTTTCCATGTAAAAATATTGGTGTTATGTGTTAACTCTTGATTTACATGTTTTCTTTCATGTTTTCAAAGCTATTTAGTTTTATTAGTAAATGTTTGGCTAAAGTTTATAAGTGCATTGATTCACCCCTGCCTCTCAGCACCCCATTGTGTTCAACAATTTACACATTGTTTTAATGAGAATTTAAATGACACTTTGATTTAATAATTATATAAATAACTAGTAATAATTATGGAAACAAAGATTTGAATGTTAGAGAAAAATTTGATTATAATTTTAGAATTATGGTTTAAACATGAATAGTGATTTAGAAAAAAATGACTATGGATTATTTTTGGGATATACATCATGTTGAGATGTGATTTTGATACTAATTATTCTAATGAGTCATTATTACTATGCATGCAATTGATCTTTATAATTATAGGCAAATAGTGTAATTTTAATTATGTTGTTTTAACTATGTATATTTTGTATGTATTGTTATGATCATCAAGTGTACATGTATATTAACATGTTGTCCAATGAGAGATAAATCAACAACCATAATTCCTTCCCACATCAACCATAATTCCTTCCCACATCACCTTGTAAAGGAATGTGAACTTGATCATAATCTCCTAATTACATCAATTGTCTTAGTGTATGAATGGACTATGACCTATTATGTTAAATCTTGTTAACCCCTATGTGTTATACTTTATTTTGGTTTTTTAAATTATGTGCATTTCATATGTTTTGGTAATTTAAAATTGTAAAATGTTATTTTTGAGTTCAAACTCAAATTTTCACTTAGGGCCATTGTAAAGGAAGTAGCATTTTTATTAGAAAATACCTCTCTTGGGCAAGTACCTATGGGTAAGCTACCTTTTGAGATTTGTATTGGAGTGTTGGGTTAGTCTAGAACACACCCAATCCCCTTGGTAAGAACAAGCCTTTGAGAGGAATGAAAGAGGTTGAATGTGGTTATCCAATTCATCCCTCATCCCTTTCAAAGGATTTTGTGTAAGTGGAGTGTGGAGTACACTCCACTTCACCATACCTTGGTCATGTGGGTGCACATGGGAAGTAATGGGTTTTATTTGATGATTTTTAATAGGTTGTTGTGTATGCATGTAAGACCCCAAGAGTTTGTGCCTAATTTTGTTTCTCATTTGTGTTTTGGATTTGATACTATATCATACTTGGCAATTATGTTACTTTTGTATTGTCATCAAGGTGTATGGATCATGTATTTTAGATTCATGTATCTGGATTTATATATGCTTAGACTCATTTTGTATTGCTATCATACTTTTTTAATGACATTCTTGTGGATTACCACTGAGATGTATGGATTATGTTCCTAGATTTATATGTGTGGATTTATTAATGCTTGTTCTCTATAGTGTTTTAGCTTCATTGTTTTCACTATGATATGTGATTATGTATATATTCGTCAAGCTCAACATTTTGTTTATTTACTATACATCTATTATTTGAATCATGCTTGAGTTATATCATTTTTTGTAGTTGTAGTTTTGGTATCATGTTATGGATATTGCATCATTACTTGTTATATACTATGCTTTGGCTATCTTAAGTTGTGAAAATACACTAAATGTTTAATTGAGTGTCCAAGCATACTTTTCACTCAATAGTGATAAATGGAGATAATCATCTTAGGTAAAAGTGTCATGTTCTTATTCCTATCTCACTCAATTATGAGTTATGAAAAGAGTCTTATGTGGTCTTGTGAGCCTAAATCTAAATCAATTGATTCTAGATTCCCAAATCATGTGGAAACTTGTAAAATGTGTTTATGTGTTTTTTGTAGATTGTTCCACTCCTTTGATTAATTGCATTTAATCATTGTAGTTTTTCATTTCATTTAAAAATGAAATATATGATTTAATTAGAAAATTGATTTATCATTGCATAAATACATTTAATTGAGGTGTTTTCCTATGTTTGCTGTCATTGAAATAAGTAAATTAGACAAAACATCAATTTATTTAGAAAATGAATTAGGAAAGTGGCAATGTTCATTCGATGATTTTAGTAATTTTTATTAAAAGGAGATATTGCATAAAGTTCACTTTGGAAAAAGAAATTGGGAATAAAAGAGAAAAATAAATGCAAGTCATTTTTGTTAAAATGTCTTGATTAAGTGGTATGCAATGTGAAACGGAAATAGAGGACTTTTTAATAAAGTGAAATTTTGTTTTATGGGAAAAATAATTCATTTTTTGTATTCATTATTTTTTTCCCTCTTGTTGGAAATTTGTCTCTCCTTTTGCCTCTTGCTGGCTATATGCATTGAGATTTGGGAAATTCACTTGAAAGTTTCGATTTTACTTTGGTTGCATGCTTGGAAGTGAGGATTGGAAGAGACTGTCAGCTATTTTGTTAATTTATCTATGTGTATAGTGGAAAACATACAAGATCCATTGGTGTGATCTTGGATTAGAGTTATCTCTCTTTGGTTTCATGCTTTTAATTGAAAATTCTCCATGCTTTTGCCATGCCAATTTAACAATCCCAAATGTTTATTTTGGGATTTTTCTATTTTACATTGGAACTATGGCAATTTATTTTGGCAAATCATTATGTGATTCAAAAAGTGTACATTTGAGACCCTTAGCTTCAAAAGGGTATTCTTGAAAAGCAAAATTTTAATGTTTGAAAATTTAGAATTTTTGCTATTGAAATTTGGGATTTTTGGAAAAATCTTTAGTGTTTTGAAAAATAAAGTTTTAAATTTTGCATTCATTTGTGCATTGTATTTTTCTATATATTGTGCTTTGGCTGTCTTGTGTTGTACATATATGATTGATGTTTTATTGAGTATATAGGTGTAATTTTTTCCCCAATGGGGATAAATTGGAGATAATCAACTTAGGTAAAAGTGTTGTGTTCTTATCCTTGTCACACTTGATTCTAAGTATTGGGATGTGTTGGTGTTCCCAACTGATTGTCTAATTATCCCTATAAGGTAGCTATCCTCAATGCTCAGGACTCTCAGGTTAGTGGCCAATGAATAGGAGACAATTGCTTATTCTCCTCTACACTTCAGGCTCTACTAGACCTAGGGGGTATTCCCTTAAGACAATATCAAAATATTTCTCCTTATCTTAACAAGATATTGGTTAGGTAGATTGTTCTGAATCAACTTATTAAGGTCTGAAAGATCCTATTTTAGAGTAGCTAAGTCCTCGATATGTACTCATTTCAGAACTCTAAGAACATGGAACAACTTAAACACATTATACAAAACAAAACAAAAAGGTTTTATTATTTTTATTTTATGGTTCGTGTGCTTGGACTTGAAAGATATCCTCAGATCGATGCCTATTCAGGGTAACAGAGTCAAAACCCTACATGCAAGTGTTCCTTAATAACAACTTAACTTCATATCCAGAGGGTAAATAACTATACTACCTTACAGTAATAAACCCAAGAAAGAGTATTACTTGTGATTCTACTTTACTAATCCATTGATACAACACAATTTTCCTTATATATGATTCAGAGCAATTTAATCTATTCTTTGAACAGATGTAGTAAATTAGACATACAATATAGAAAATGTATACTGATGAATTCAAAAATCCTTAACAAATTCATTCAAAAGAAAAGCATTCATATCCAAGGAGACAATCACAAATAAAACACACATAGAGTGTGTCTCATATAACTCAATCTGAACAAAAAATTGCCATGTAAGAACAAATAATCTTACATACAAAATATATAACCTACAACCTAGAATAACTCTTTTCTTATTGGAATCAATCAAAATCTCAAGGCTTTTACTATATGTTTGAGAGAATTCCAATCTACTTGATGATACTATCAACAACTACCACTACCATAGTATAAAAATTTTCCCCTTATACTAGAGAGATACAAAGTATGTCGGTTAAGCTCCTAGAAATAACTATTTTTAGAAAAGTTTGACAATTACAACACAAAATAGTTTTAGAACTTGTTCTCATTACAATATTTGATATCAAAATTGAACTACAATCACATGTGTGCAGACACAATCCTCTAATGTTGATGCTTGATTAATTTGAATTAGCCAGGAGAAGTAACACCGCTGAGAGGCTGCCAAAGCAAAGTCATCCTTGAAAACTGATGACCAACTGAAAACTAACTGAAACATCATTCAGGTTCATATCTCTCCCCCCAAGCTCCATAATCCTTATCATCTGGCTATTGGAATGCTAAAACCTTGACCACTTTATCATTATGAGCTGCAAACTAAGTGTCCAAAATAGCTTTTGACTCCCTGCTAATATGATCGCACAACTTCTCCAATGATATGAGCTCATCTAAAACTGAATTCAAAATTCTTGTTTGCAACTCACCACCAACACACACCAGAGTAACAACCTTGGACCCCACAATACCAAACTCAACTTTCCATTGGTCCAATGCTTTGGGTTGACCCTGTTCATCTTTGAAGTAGGGCAACACCTTCATTTTCACTTGATCAATAGATGCCACCTTTTCTTTTAATTGTTTGTCTAGCTTTATCATATAGCAAGCCACATCATGAAGGATTGCCATGAACTCTGATACACTTTACAATTCAGGAGGCTTGTCTAGATCAAATCTAGCTGATTTGACCATCTATTTGATAATAACATTCCTTGGCATCCATTTATTCATTATTTCCTATAGACTAGATGAATTTTGCTCAGATTTGACTAATGCCTAATTCAAGTCTGCAATCTTGTTGATGCATCAATTAGTCACATGTAGTAGAAATAAAAGTCATCACAAAAACCTTTACTTATGTTGAAAGATATGATAAATTCAAGGTAAATTTATAATCCCAAGTCTCCATTGGTCAAGTCTTAACCTTCAGACAACCACTCAGGGGTCATTGTGATATGTTGTTCCATTTTGGGGGACTTACACTTTGCAATTGTATCCTTCTTTAGATTCTGTCAAATTTCACAAACACTTTGCACATTGTACTTGATCTACATATATCCTTGTCAATTGTGTTAAATCCTATAATATATAGTTGAGATTCAAACATATAAGCATGAATTGAACACAACTTTGACCAGTTCATTCATACCTTTAGCTAGAGTGGATGATGATGTAAAATGTTGTTGGTTGACCCTTGGAGGTCCCAGATTGTTGCTAGCAGTCGTATCTAGAGGAGTGTTGAATTCATTTAGAGGAACAAAGATACTTAAAGGTCCAGGTGGCTGATTGTTACTATTGTTTTAGACATTGTAATTGTGTCCTTTCTAGAATTGCTAAAAGGTGTGGACTTCATCCACTTCCTGCTCTGGTTCATTGTCCTTCTGAAAAGGAAAGGTGTAATCCACTAAAGCTAAAGAAGATTCTTCACATATGAGAGTGTAATTCTCATGCACTATTTTCACCTCTTCTCTTGGGAACATAGAACTTTCTAAGACCATAGCAGTCTCATATCCTAAAGGGACAAGTTAATTACCCTTAGGCGTGCTTGTTTCCCCTTCTGTATTCTGTGGTTTAGCTTGGAAGATACTGGCGATTACCCTTAATTGCGGACAATCCAACTCAACATGAGCAGTTGTATTATGGATTTTGCACCAGTTATTCAATGTAGCCTCTGTTAGATTGACCCTGGTTGTTTGTTTAGGTTAAGCGAGAACCTGATTGTCTAGAGGTGATGGGAAAGTTCCATTATTCAGTCTAGTGTTCTAGATTCTTGGAGGTCCTGGAGCATTATTATTGTAACCTCTGTCATTGTTATATCCTCTATCATTATTGTATTATTTATCTGGATATCCTTTGTTCTAAACATTTTGAACATTACTCTGAGAATACATGTTCTGATTCCTTAAGTATGTCACCTCAGCTATCAACCTCTTTAGTTGAGCTGTAATTTCTTTAACATCTTCTTTCTCCTCCTAGACTTTACATACTGTATTGTCCTGAGCAGGAAATGAAAAGAAATTACCATTTCCTTTAGGCCTGACTTCTACAAGAACACGTCCAGGATGCATGATCAATTTTCCATTCCCTTGGGGAGGAATTGCATTAATAGGTGGAACTTTCAAGGGATTTGTCATTGGTATATGATTTATTAAGGCTTCATTGATGTGCTGCATTTGATTAGGCAAAGAAAGAGGTCCTATGCTAGGAAAATGACCATGCCCTACTTGCTTCATTTTAGTATTCACCTTGACTACCTCCGCATAAGCACTGATTAAGGTCGTAAGAAGAAGATTTTCCCTTCTTACCAACATAGCTGACAAAGGATCAATAACTGAGTAGTAGTCTAACAAGGATGCATCCTCAACAATGACGTATGGAACTATTAACTTGGAATATGCTTTCTAGAAATGGTCATTAAAATTATTGATGAATTCACCTTCACCTATCTTGATCTAACAAAATGATGATACATAGTTGCTACATCAATCAGGATTCTGAACTAGGCTTTGAAGGCATTTTGCATTAGTAGCCAAGAGTTGATGGAATGCTGGGGTAAACTTACATACCAGTTGTATGCTTCTTCCCCTAAGGTGTATGGAAAGAGCCTACAAATGACATCTTCATGATGTATCTTTGCTCTAAAGAAAGCTTCCTTGAATGTTCTTAAATGATCTTCAGCATCCTAATATGGATGATATTTTGGACACAATTTATCAAGATTCTTCAACAAATCATTATATGCTGCAAAGTAAAGTAGTGATTCGATGTTAAAGAATGCCATGCGAACTTGTATAGGGGCTATTGGTGGCACAAGGATAGTGGGTCTATAATGTGCACTAGCTAAACTAGATCTTGGCCTTATAGAAGACAACTCTTGCAAAGGTCCACTAGATTTGGACCTAGTAGTAGGTTGATGAGCTAGCTCAAAAATTAAAGTTAAATGTTGAAGATTTAGACTAAATCCTTGCAAAGATATAGTCAATTCTTCTCAAACAAGTGATATTTAAGGTCACTTAGCTCAAAATATGAAATATTGATAGGATCTTTGAAAGAGCACAAATCCTTAAATCTCAAGGCCCTCCTTCTAGCGCCAAAATTTGTTGATGTGTCAATTAGTCACATGTAGTAGAAATAAAAGTTATTACACAAACCTTTACTTATTCTGGAAAGATATGATAAATTCAAGGTGAATTTATAATCCCAAGTCTCCATTGGTTAGGTCTTGACCTTCTAATAGTCACGCATGGGTCATTGTGATATGTTGTTCCATTTTGGGGGAATTATGCTTTGCAATTGTATCCTTCTTTAGATTCTATCAAATTCACAAACACTTTGCACATTGTACTTGATCTACATATATCCATGCCAATTGTGTCAAATCCTATAATATCTAGTTGAGATTCAAATATATAAGCATGAATTGAACACAACTTTGATCAATCCTTCTAAAACTATCTCAACTTTGATTACTTCTTCTAAGATTTTTCTAACTTTGATTAGTTCTTCTGAAACTATTCTTGTTTGAACTAATATTGACATATAAACCTTGAATTCACTTAAAGATGTGCCTTAAAGCTTGTAATTCACTAATATGTATGATTATCCACATGATATTTGTTATTATTTGCAGCTCTTGCTATGTTAATGCTCAAGATGTATCATTATTTGCATCAATTTAGTAGGTATTGCTTGAGATATGTCAATATTTGTATTTATCCACTATATTCATGAAATGAAGAGTTAAAAGATTTAAGATTCTAAACTAATTATGTTTTACCAATGATCCACATGTATACTCTGACATAGTCATGAAATGAAGCAAAAACCAGACCATACTTCACTAGGAAATCCACAATTATGTATGATCAGTACAAATCTTCAAAGGTAGGTTGATGACAATATGCAATTAGTTGAATGCACTTCAACAAAACACACCAATTCACAATCACAAGCCTAAAATCAATAGAAGATTGCTCAATATTTATGATTGGACGGCAATATGTATCTTCATTTTCATTATGTATGCAAATAATATACACATATACATTGATCTGAGAAAGAACCTTGAGAAGAGATCACAAAAGTTGCAAAAAATCATAAACTTAGTGCTCAAAGTTTCAACAATTTAGTCTCTATAATACAATATGATCTAGGTCCTTTTATAGTATAAGGACCTAAGATCAATTACAATGATTCAATGGTCAGGATATCATTCAAAATAATCAATGGTCAAGATATGTGGTACATGATTGCTTCTTAGCAACCTTTGGTTGAATACAACTAGAAAAATGGAATATTCTTGGTATCTTCACTTTAGTATCATCAAAATATCCCATTTCTCTACTTCTAATGAGTCTTCACCAACTAACATCCCCCCCAGAGTCTAACTTAGCAAAAATATCATATGCCCTGATCGCTGGATCTATTTCTGTTTGATCAAATTGTTGTGCTTTGAGTTTAGCATATTCCTGCACTTGCGATTGATCAGTGAGGGTCACCCACTTATTTGTCATGTTCTCTAATTTGCGATTATATGCTTTCACCTTCATAGATACTTTGATTAATTCATCTATTGTGGCTTCTGAGAAATGATGGACATGATCTTTCATCATAGGATCGAACCGAGCCTTGAATGTCTCCACAAAGACTTGCTCATCATAATTCTCCTTCTTGGTTATTTGGTTCCCTAGAAAATCCTCCAAAATATTTACTTCATCTATGAGTAGATCATGAGCATTTGCCCCTATGTCCGCTGCCTTGAGCCTACAACTCTTGAGGACATCTACTTCAAATTTCAAGTCCTTGATCCATGTGAATATTTTATTCAACGTTTGCAAAGTCAATATATGATGTTTGAGAAACATCTTGTATTTAAGATTCCTTGCATTAATCAATTTGTTGAGGTCTTGATCAATTTGATTTAGCATTTCCACACTTTCTTTCATGAACTGACCCATCTTAATCCAGATATAGGCCAATGTGTCCCAATTGGACAGGGCTATCCTGATTAGCTCTTCACCTTAAGTTTTGAATGTAGCAAACCACTTCTACATAACATTTGCTTGATATTTGGTCACATCCAATCCACTTATCTCTTCTTGGCTCACCAAGGCTAATGTAATCGGTGCCTCTATTATTTGGGTGTTCGAGTGACCAACCACCTAATGAATGATTGGAGTTGGGCATTTTGCCTCTTCATCTCCTTATTCTTCATCTTAATCTTTTGCATCCGAGTAGCCATAGCTTCAGTACTCCCTTTGAGTTCATCTATGTCCTATTCTACCATAGCATGCCCTAAATCAATGGTCATCATCTAGAATTCACTAACAGTAATCTCCCCCTTCACCTTGTCAACCATGGGCACAACCAATTGTGTCATTCTTCACCCAATGACAACATCTCTCTTTATTATAGATGTAGCCCTAGCCTTACGCTTGGGATTTGCATCCTCATGAGAAAGTAACAATTTGAAACCAAAAGGAATATAGTCAGTAGCACGAGGCTTTGTTACCTCTGATATTAATATTCCAGGTACACTTTGATCTAGCCCTCCCTAGCCTAATTGCTCAATATGAGTATCTTTCATCACCATGTCCTCATCCTTATATTGATCCTCTCCCCTTTCTTAGGTGGGATATCCTCTGGATTCTTTTCCTTATGTACCATCTCATCTTGCCCAAGATCTGTATCCACCAGAATCTCTTCTCGAGGAGTTTGTTGTTGTTGATCATTATGACCTGCATCAGGATGTTTAGTACCCATATCAAGAGGAATCTCCTTCTCAGGCCCCTCTTCTTGATGTTTATCCATATGGATTTCTCCATGAGCTCCTGTATCCACATCATGTGATGCTTCTTCCTTTGGATTTTCCTTATGTTTCTCTTTCTGTAGAGCTTGACTATGGAGATCCTAATAAGGGATTTCTGAATTGTCATCTACCTTAATCATCTCCTCATCTCCCTTCTCTATTTAAGAATGTTGCTCAGATGATCCCACTTGCTTCTTTGGAAGTAGTTTTGACTCTCTCTCCACATGCTCCTCAGTTGGTTGGTCTTGTGTATCCTCATGGATATCTCTTGCTACTTTTCTCATCTCTATATCTTGTGTAGTGTCAACCTATCCTGATTGATCTAGAGAGGTATCCTTCTCTTATGTGCCTTCTCCTACAAGATAGGACATGTCCACATCCTCAGGACTTGTGATGGTATTGACCAGGATATCTAATTGGTCATGTTGAATAGACACTTGGGGTGATCCTGCCCCCTCTATATCTGAAATACCCTGTATCTCAGGATCCTTCACAAGCTCAAGATTCTCTATCTCTTGCACATCAAGTTCCTATTGGACTTGTGCTTTAGCCTCTTGAAGAATTTCTTCATATGTATGCATAGGAGGTGCAGGGAGTGACTCGATCAGAGTCGTGGTTACATCCCATGTAACCTCATCGTCTGATAAGTCGATAATTTGACTTAGGGACAAGGGTTGTTCTTGAATACCTATTTTCTCTGCTGCTTTAGTTTGCTCAGCCATTTCTTGTTTCACCTATATAATTTGGGGAACATAGACATTATGTTGCAACTTATTTCATACCATAACTATAGGATCATGGTATCTCTTGATCTGCTATGCTAAATGTGTTTGCAACATGGTGGGTGGTGAGGTAGGTAATGACACTAAGGCTCTAGCCATATGTCAGGTAAATAACCTCTTCATTGGAGTAGGATGTATAAAGACCTCTATATGGACCTTGGATTATCCAGATGTCGATCCCCTCAATAGCATAGCACTAGCCCTTTTTTTCTTAGGGATATTTATCCCTCCTAATACATCCACTCCCCTTCTTTCTTCTACGGTTGTAGTGTTGATAGGGATGGCCTATATGGGTTGATCTCCTCAAGGGGATGGCCTAGTTTCCATAATTATGCCTTCCAATGTGAATCCTTCTCTTGGAGTAGAGGACCTTGGCTCAGCAAGCTTCACCTCCATGAATCTTCTCTTGTGAATGAGAAAGTTGTCATGCTCTAGATCTTATCTTTCTTTTCTCTTCCCCTTTTTGTCCCAAGTAATGGCTACCCCTTTAGCCTTCAACTTAGCTAACTTCTTATCCACCCATCTTTTGGTGATGGTCATAACCCTAGCTATTATGATTTCAATTGATGTTTCATTAGCTATAGTCCAGTTTGGAAGAGATAATACTTCCTTATATATCTATTTTTCTTTATACTTAGGGTCAATAATATCCAATCCATCATCTAATTTTAGTTGAGGGGTAACATACAGGCACCCTAATGTCGTAATTTTGTTAAGAGTTAACCACTGGTATCCTCTTTTCTTGACTTCCTCATCATATATGCAATCAACCTAGAAGTCCTCTAGGTGAGTTTCATGCTGCAACTTTTTGCTCACATACTTCTCCATCTTATGGTATGGATCAAAATACCTGGCCAATGGAAATAGTTGCAAATGTAATGCATATAATTCAGCTTCAGACTTCTTGGCATTATCCATTTACCACATACATACCAGCTAACCTCCAATGGAAACTTAATGTCTTCTATCTTATTCTTCCTTGCATAGGCCTCATAAGAGGGAATGATCTACCTTGTTATTTCCAACATTATTACCCTTTCCATGGGATATCATGGCAACATAAATGGGTTGCCATCAAAGCCTTCCATACTGATGTAGGTATACGTTGGGAATTGGATGAACCATTCCCCATGTGAATGAATGAGCTCTTGGGCTTCCTTTGAGATTCTCTTTTCCCTGTTGTCTTTCATTAGGCTTACAAGGTGCATGATGAAGTAGTCATTGCCAACCTTATAGTGCTGGATTGACATCTTTCTCTCTAGTTATGGGTAATGTTCCCACACTTTTTGGTTTGTAGGATGAGGTCCTAGCCTCCCAAATGTATTGATCCCAGTGGGTTGTGCTTTGAAAGCACATGCATACACTATATATGGATGTCATATAAAACATTCTTTTGCTTTTCTACCATGCCACCATGGCCTCATGCAGAGAATCATTGATAAGTTTGTCCCAGGAGCATATGACTTTCTTGTCCTTGACTAGCCGA
Organism: Cunninghamia lanceolata; assembly: GCA_027924645.1. Taxonomy (NCBI): domain Eukaryota; kingdom Viridiplantae; phylum Streptophyta; class Pinopsida; order Cupressales; family Cupressaceae; genus Cunninghamia; species Cunninghamia lanceolata. The sequence goes on from BSBN01000243.1 coordinate 893,857, forward strand.
ATCAACCCACACATCCAAGGTTCAAATGATCTAGCGTCAGCTTTACCTGCCATCCTGCTTAATAGGACCATCATATACTGTACCTCCAGACAAAAGTTAGACTTATATAGGTTTTGTGGCATCTTGGCCATGAACTTCACCTTGTTGACAGGGTCTCTCCATGATGCAAAGATTATTTTTCTATAGTCTGCAATGCTACCAGTGTATTATGCCTTCAATGCATCTAGGTCAATCTAGTACATGTTTTAGACTATAGGTAGTGTATATCAAAAAAATTGGATTTGCAAATGGAAATGATCAAACAATGAAATGCATAACCTAAACCCAAATCATTCAATACCTCAAAGATGCAAGATGAATTGTTTGATTGATTTGATATGTTGGTTGCTAATAATTCAGCAACATAAAATTTGCATAGGATTGAGATGATAGATGGAAGATGATGATGATAGATGAAAAGGCTCTAATGTGATTTCAACAACATAACGATACTCCAACTCAATGCCTCCTAGAAAATTTGGCAGAATAAGGGTACTTGAGGCTCAATGCCTGCTAATGGCTTGGGAGAGGGTTGATTTATAGGAAAGGCTTAGTTCAAATGGATGGTTGAGATTAAAAAGCTAAATGATTGATGTGGATGGCTAGTATTGATTAGTTATTCCCACTCTTCAAGGGAGTTGTAGTCATGTGACAAGTGGAGGGAGGAGAATAGGTCTCATGTGTGATTGTGTACACAAATACTTTTATTTCATAAGTTTATATGTGATGGTGTACACAAATACTAAAATTAGGTCCCATTAGTTGTACATGTGAAGGATTTTAAATGAAAGTTGTACTACCACACATGATTCAATTGAGAAATGGACAAGTGTCGAAATGTGATGAAAGGTGAGGACTTAATTCAAATAAAATATTTGAATTAGTTGGGATATGATGTGGAAATTAATTAAATAAATAAAATTTATTTAATTAATTCGAAAGTGGGATTATGAATGTGAAATTAATTAAATAAATAAAATTTATTTAATTAATTGGCTAAGTGGGATAAGGATGGGATTAAAATGGGATTTTAATTAAATAAATAAAATTTATTTAATTAATTGGCTAATGGATAAGTGGAATTAGGATTGGGATTAGAACAAAATGTTACATGATGTCTAAGTGATGTTTTTGACTAGGTGTTGCAAGACATGGACAAATTTGGGACAATTTTGGGTGTCTACATTTTACCCCTCTTTGAGATGATGTTCGAGATGATAAGATTTGTGTCGAGTAACATCATTTCAAAGAAGCTAAGGTATGGATAAAGGAAAAAGAAGGGGTGATGGAAAGATATGATGAGGATGCCCCCTTGAGAGGATAGGTGGGTTGGACAAACATGGGTAGGCTCTCGAAATGAAAGGGATTGGATAAGGAGAAAGATAAGGGAATGTATAGAAGAAAGGGAAGGATGTGTTATGCTGTAATGAAAGTGAGCAACCATGATGTTTGATATAGCACTAGACATTATGCACCAAGGATAAGTGATGCAAAGCCGTACAACAAAAGCCTTCAATTCAATGGTGAAATTCCCATAAATCACATTCTTGATTTACATACAATGTCTACTCATTATCACTGGTTTACTACAGTGCATTATACACTGGTTTACCACGACAGCCAGTTACAAATTGTATCGGGTGCTTGTATGTACTTAATGTATGTTCGCAATATACATTCTCAATGTGCATTTAGGACATACATTTGGTGGGACCCTCAATCTCCACTCAACCATTGTATGTTTCACCACATACAATTTAATGTGCAATGCCGATACAAACAAATTTCATATACAAAGCTTAACTTGTTTTCCCGGCGGGCTAAAGGATTCTTACCTGCTACTGTTGGTCACTTATTGTATCTGCAGACAGATACCCGTCCAACATACTTTCTAACTACCACTCCTGCCGGTCATCCTTTGCATCATATGCAATGTAGGTTTTCGTTGTATCTTCACAACATACAATTTTAACATGCACTCAGAACATACAATCAATAACCTCCTATTGCCGGTTTCCTTTACCTTTGCTGCTGGTAGTTTTATGCATCTTAACCTGATGTATATTTGAAATGTGAATTTCTAACATACAACCTTTAACAACCAAATGTAGGATATACACATAATGATCCTCAGATGCGATAGCGATATACATAGGGATTGTATCTTCATACATTCGTGATATACACTGGAATTGTATATCTGATGTGTTTTAACCTTGTATATTCATAACATGCATTTTTAACATGTTTTCACACCTGATATGCTTTGCGATATATACGCAGACTGTATATCTGACATGCAAATGTAGTATATACACAAAATGTATATTTGAACACCACGAATCTTCTGCTGATAATCTTCTCTGCAATAAATCTTGCAGTCTCTAACTGTCAAACCCTAGCACCACAAAATGCTAGGCCTTCTACTGTGACACTTCCTTGACCGGTCAGATCCTCTGTCTCATTCTTCCGTGACCGTGAACAAAAAAGAAAAGAAAAGAAAACAAACTATATACAGGGTCCATTCCACTAATTTCAAGGAAATCCACCAGTGGAATGGTCTCAATCTAGCATTTTCGACAACATAAAACTAGAGTAGTTAAATCTAGAAAGTATATACAGAATATAGGACCTGTAAACACAAAAATTCAATTAAACTTTGATGTCTCCATAGAATGTATTATTCAATCTTCTATTCTCTCCAAACCCTTCAAAAATCCTCACCTCTATATTTTTAATGCCAATCTTATGGTCTCTTCCAGTTCCAACTGGATTACCAAAAGTTGGAGTCGTTACAACTTCCACGTTTTAGTTTTAGCTTAAACAAGATTATCAGCCAAAACACTAACTAAATACATGACACATGTTTAGCACACAACAAGATTTAAACACATCAACAAGACACTTCAAACAGAACATCCACATACCCCAATTGTCCAAGATATCCAAATTGGCTTAAAAGGATGCCAAATTTGAGACATTGGTTCACATGGTGGGTTTTTTTTATTACAAACATGAAAACCCAACAACAAGGACAACATAACCAAACTTATAAAACATAACAACATAACAATACCTTAATCTTCTCCCTCAGATGTATAATTAGCTTACTGAAGGGATGCTCCTACACCATACTCCTCGGGAGAAGAAATCTCTAGCCCACTTGAGTTAAGAATTTGGAGGTCTGCACCATGGTTTGTGATTTGATCTTCAGTCATCCAAACATCATTTGAATCAGGTTTCCCCTGCCAAGCCTCCAAGTACTCCATGTACTCTTTGTTCCTTGTCTTCTTTGCCACTCTTGAGTCTAAGATCTTTTCCAATTGTGGTGGATCATGTTTAGGGATATCATCATCTGTTGTATGCTGCAATGGTTCCTATTCTTCATCTGCATTATGCTTGTATGGAGTTAAATCACATACATTGAAAATGCATGACAATCCAAAGTTAGGAGGAAGTGGGATCTCATAAGCATTCTGCCCACACTTCTTCAAAATCTGACATGGTCCAATCTTCCTCTACATTAACTTGGCATGTTTACCTTTTGGGAGCTTCTCCTTCTTCAAATTAACCCACACCAAATCTCCAACATCAAATTATACATCCCTCTTCTTCTTGTCAGCATATACTTTGTATTTCAATGTAGTCTGTTGGAGTTGGTTCTTGACTTGATCATGCACTTCTTTGATGGCTGATGCAAAAGCTTCTCCATCTACACTAATAGACTCTCCTATAGGAAGATCTCTCAACTCTAGAATACCCCTTGGATGAATACCATAGACCACTTGGAAAGGTGACTTCCCTGTACTCCTATTGATGGTGTCATTATAGGAAAATTCTGCTTGTGGTAGGATGTTATCCCACTTCTCTCCATTTTGCCTTGTCAAACATCTGAGTAGATTTCCCAATGAATGGTTAATCACTTTAGTCTGTCCATCTATTTGAGGATGGTAGGCTAATGAGTAGGACAAATTGGTTCCAAGCTTCTTCCAAAGAGTCCTCCAAAAGTGGCCAATAAATTTCACATCTCTATCTGACACTATGCTCAATGGAAAACCATGTATCCGCACTATCTCTTTGAAAAATAGATCTGCAACATATGAAGCATCACAAGTGGTTTTGCATGGGAAAAAGTGTGCCATTTTACTAAATTTGTCTACTACAACAAAAACACTATCATATCCCTTCCTTGTCCTAGGCAAACCCAATACAAAGTCCATGCTTATGCTCTCCCATGGCCTAGAAGGAATGGGTAATGGCTGATACAAACTTGCATTAGTGGATCTCCCTTTTGCTTTCTGACATATCACACATGCTTCCACAAATCTCCTCACATCTGATTGCAACTTGGGCCAATAGTAATGCCTCTTCACAAGATCAAGAGTCTTATCCAGACCAAAATGTCCTGCCATGGCCCCACAATGTTTCTCCCTAATGATATTTAGTCTCATAGAACACCGTGGAATGCACAACTGTCCACCCTTGAAAAGTAATCCATCTTGGATCAGAAACTCAAAGAACTCAACATGATATTTGTCACTAAAGGAAGTAAATACCTTATAGATTTCTCCAAATTCTTCATCAGCATCATACATGGCCTTCAAGGAATCAATGCCAACACTCTCTAGTTGGATCTGATTGATGGTCAGAATCCTCCTGCTCAAAGCATCTGCTACCTTGTTCTTGACCCCTTTCTTGTACTTGAGTGTGAAGGTGAAAGCTTGCAAAGTCTCCACCCACTTCATGTGCCTATGGTTCAATTTCTCTTGACTATTTATGAAACTAAGGGCCTGATTATCTGTGAACACTATAAATTCTTTTGGTATCAAGTAATGCCTCCACTTTTTAAGTGACTGTACTAGAGCATACATCTCCAAATCATAGGATGAGTATCTCTTCTTTGCATCATTTAGTTTTTCACTAAAAAATGCAATAGGCCTACCTTATTGACTGAGTACTGCTCCAATTTCCATGTGGCTTGTATCACATTTTACTTGAAAAATCTTGTTGAAGTCAGGTAGTGCAAGGACTGGTTGCTCTGCCACCTTCTTCTTCAATGTTTCAAATGAATCATCTGCCTCCTTTGTCCAAGTGAATCTGCACTTCTGTCCTCCTTTTATGGTGTCAAGCATGGGTGCACAAACATGACTAAACCCCTTTATAAACTTCCTATAGAAGGTTTCTAACCCATGGAATCTTCTAACATCATTCATAGTTCTAGGAGTTGGCCAAGAGAATATGGCACTTACCTTCTCTTGATTCATTTTTAGTTTGTTATGTGAGATGACAAAACCTAAGTAGATGAGCTCTTCCTGCATGAACAAACACTTCTCTAATTTGATCATTAGTTGCTCTTCATGTAACCTTTTGAGGACCAAGTCTATATGTTTGAGGTGCTCTTCCCTTGTATTACTGAAAATCAGGATATCATCTAGATATACTATGACAAATTTGCCTATGAATTCCCTCAAGACCTCATTCATCAACCTCATAAAGGTACTAGGGGCATTGGACAAACCAAAAGGCATGAACTTCCACTCATATAACCCCTCATTAGTCTTAAATGCAGTTTTCCACTCATCTCCTGGCCTAATCCTAATCTAATGATAGCCACTCTTCAAATCTATTTTTGTGAAATATTTAGCACCTCCCAAGAAATCAAGCAAATCTTCTATGCTAGGGATTGGGAACCTATACATGATTGTTATCTTGTTGATAGCCCTCGAATCAGTACAAAGTCTCCAAGTGCCTTCCTTCTTTGGTGCTAGTACAACTGGTACTACACATGGGCTTAAACTTTTTCCAATTAGGCCTGTCTCCAACAACTCCTCAATCTGTCTTGCTACTTCTGCATTCTGCTCTGGGGTAAGCTTGTATGCTACCTTGTTTGGAAGTGTAGATCCTAGGATCAGATCTATGCAATGGCTGATGTTCCTTACAGGTGGTAGGGACCTTGGCATTCCATTAGAGATGATGCCTTTGTATTTGTCCAATAGTTCTTGGACAGCAGGATCTATGAACCTTTGTCTCTTCTCTCTTTTGACTTCTTGCTGCTGCTCCTTGTTCACCTTTAGGCATTGAATTAGAGCATATGCAACTGCACCTTCTTCTACTATCTCTTTCATGAATTGTTTTCCTTCTACCATCATCACCTTTACTTCTTTCCCTTTTGATTCTACCTCATCCTCCATCAATGGTAGCAACTCTATCACCTTACCATCCTTGGTGATTGAATATGTGTTTCTAACTCCATCATGGTGTGATTTCAAGTCATACTGCCTTGGTCTTCCAACTAAGAGATGGCAAGCATCCATCTTGGCAATGTCAAACAATAATCTATCCTTGTATGTTCCAATTTGAAACTCCACCCAAGCCTCCTCTTCCACAATTGTTTGCTGACCTTGGGTGAGCCATGAGACCTTATATGGGTAGGGATGTGGCAATCTTCTAAGCTTGAGCTTTTCTACCATCTCAATGGACACAAAATTTTTAGTGGATCAGGAATCAATCAGAACTTTACCTACCTTTCCTCCTGCCTTGCAAGTAGTTCTAAAGAGAGACTTCCTTTGTGGGGGTTCTTTGTCAGGCACCTTCATGGTGGTCATTGCTCTCCTAATCATCAAAGCTTCTCCTCTCTCAGGATATCCATAACTATCAGGAGCATTCACACTTTGATAAGTGTTTGAGCTTGTCACACTTTGACAATCAGACTCTTGTATTAGGTTTATCCTCCTTTCTCCCATTGAACTTGTTGCCCTTTCTAGACATCTGCTAGCTATGTGGCCTTCCTAATTGCAATTGTAACATCTGATAAGTCCTCTACCCTAAGATCTCCCTCTAAATGGTGATCTTCTGCCCCTAAAATTTCCCCTTTGGTTGTAATTTCCTCCTTGAGTTTGATTGTTGTCTCCTTTGCTGCTCTCTTAATTGGATTCACCTTGGTGTCCAAATCCATTTCCTTTGCCTTTGAAAGGACTTCTTTCCCCTCTTTGCTATCTCCCTCTTCCTCTTGTTCTGGTCTTGTCTTCTCTTTATTTTCTCTTCCACTTTGAGTGCTAACTGGTAGCACTTTTGGACTGTCTCTGGGTTATGTAGACTTATATCTTCTTAGATGTTAAACCTCAATCCATTGAGGTACCTTGCCACTTTCTCTTCCTCACCTTCCTTTATCTTTGTCTTGAAACATAGTTTCATGAACTCTTCAGTGTACGAACTGACATCTAACTCTTTCTATTTCAAGTTTTGTCTCCTCTTATGTAGTTAAATGTTGTAATCCAATGGTACATAGGCTTCCTTCCCTAAAGCCATCATCTTCTTCCACGTAGCCACTCTATTTTTTCCTTCTTTCACCCTGTCATCTTGGATGAAATTCCACCAATTTAGTGCAGCCCCTTTCATTTTGGATTGGGCCATTCTCACCCTTTGGTGTTCTGGTATTTACTCGGTCTCAAAGAAATTATTCGAGGAGTCTATCCAGTCCATCACTGAATCAGGTTCCATTTTGCTTGCAAACACTGGCAGGTCTATTTTCATATCCATGGTCCTCTCCATGGATTTGAGGACATTGAGTAAGGGTCTCTGGTCTACAGGAACCTCTATCTCTTCCTGCCTTGGGATCTCCTCTTCATCCCAATCTTCTCGTTCACCAGAATCTTCATCTCCCTTCTCTACCTTGTCCTTCAACTTCTGTAACTCATCTTTCAAGGCCTGATTCTGAGCTCTAACTGCTTTGCTCTCTGCCAATTGCTTCTTCACTAAGACCACCAACTTAGGGTTGGTCATCTTTGTTGGGTACTCTTTTGTTCCCTCTCCTTCTGACATCTTGTCTTCTTCTACCCAAAGATACTCCTTCACTCTGATACCACTTGATACAGAGCCGTACAACGAAAGCCTTCAATTCAACAGTGAAATTCCCATAAATCGCATTATTGATTTACATACAATGTCTACTCATTATCACTGGTTTACTACAATGCATTATACACTAGTTTACCATGACAGCCAATTACAAATTGTATCAGGTGCTTGTATGTACTTAATGTATGTTTGCAATATACATTCTCGATGTCCATTTAGGATAAACATTTGGTGGGACCCTCTATCTCCACTCAACCATTGTATGTTTCACAACATACAATTTAATGTGCAATGCCGATACAAACAAATTTCATATACAAAGCTTAACTTATTTTCCCCGTGGGCTAAAGGATTCTTACTTGCTACTACCGATCACTTATTGTATCTGCAGACAGATACCCGTCCAACATACTTTCTAACTACCACTCTTGACAGTCATCCTTTGCATCATATGCAATGTAGGTTTTTGTTGTATCTTCACAACATACAATTTTAACATGCACTCAGAACATACAATCAACAACCTCCTATTGACGGTTTCCTTTACCTTTGCTACTGGTAGTTTTATGCATCTTAACCTGAAGTATATTTGAAATGTGCATTTCTAACATACAACCTTTAACAACCAAATGTAGAATATACATAGAATGATCCTCAGATGCGATAGTGATATACATAGGGATTGTATCTTCATGCATTCATGATATACACAGGAATTGTATATCCGATATGTTTTAACTTTGTATATTCATAACATGCATTTTCAACATGTTTTCACACCTGATATGCTTTGCAATATATACGCAGACTGTATATCTGACATGCAAATACAGTATATACACAAAATGTATATTTGAACACCACGAATCTTCTGCCGATAATCTTCTCTACAATAAATCGTGTAGTCTCTAACTGTCGAACCCTAGCACCACAAAATGCTAGGCCTTCTACTGCAACACTTCCTCGACCGGTCAGATCCTCTGTCCAATTCTGCCATGACCGCGGATAAAAAAGAAGAGAAAAAAATCTATATACAGGGTCCATTCCACTGATTTCAAGGAAATCCACCAGTGGAATGGTCTCAATCTAGCATTTTCGACAACAGAAAACTAGAGCAGTTAAATCTAGAAAATATATACAGAATACAAGACCTGCAAACACAAAAATTCAATTAAACTTTAGTGTCTCAACAGAATGTATTATTCAATCTTCTATTCTCTTTGAACCCTTCAAAAATCCTCACCTCTGTCTTTTTAATCCCAATCTTATGGTCTCTTCCAGTTCCAATTGGAATACCAAAAGTTGGAGTCGTTACAACTTCCATGTTTTAGTTTTAGCTTAAACAAGATTGTCAACCAAAACATTAACTAAATACATGACACATGTTTAGCACATAACATGATTTTAACACATCAACAAGACACTTCAAATAGAACATCCACATACCCCAATTGTCCAAGATTTCCAAATTGGCTTATAAGGATGCCAAATTTGAGACACTAGTTCACATGTTGGGGTTTTTTTTATTACAAACATGAAAACCCAACAACAAGGACAACATAACCAAAAATATAAAACATAACAACATAAAAATACCTTAGTCTTCTCCCTTAGATGTATAATTAGCTTGCTAAAGGGATACTCCTGCACTAATAAGGACCAGGGTGACGATGTGTCTTGTGCCCCATGGTAATACAATCTTGTCTGGATACAAGATATGAATATTAGCTGGATTGATACCGATATCATGCAAATGCAAGATAAAATGATAACACACACAAGAAAGAAAGCAAGCATGCACAAATCATTCAAAAACAAACAAGGTATTGCCCCTGTCAAGATGTATACCAATGATTAATTGTTTGATGAGGATAGTTGAGAGTGTTGTCATGGTGGGGAAAGCTATATCCCTAGATCAACACAAGGTTGTTTGCTAAGTTGGTTGGCTAATTGGTTGATTAATTTGTCTTACAACAAGGCTAGGATCAAGACCATGGATTGCGTTTGGATAACTTGGTTTGATTGATTAACTTGATTGGTATAGCTTTAAGGATGACTTGCACTTGGATCATTTCTTTGATTCTTTGGATTGATTTTATTTGATGAAGGATGATTAGATTGATTTGGTTTGATGAATTAATTTGATGGTTGGATTGATGTGCTATGATTTTGATTATGATAGAAGATAGATGATAGAAGAAATGATGAGAGGAGAGAGAGGAAAATTGTCTGTGCCTGAATCTGGGCACTTCCTTCATACTCCAGACTGCCTACATACCATGTATCCACGAGATCAAGGTACTTAACGATGGAAACGAGATGTAGTTCTGATGTTTTATTGATGATGATGAAAGATCAGGTTATGGATTGAGATTGATTAATGAAATGTTGATGATGTGATGATATGTGGTGGATTGAGCTACTTTTGATTTGCTGAAGTGATTGGATTTATTTTGATGGTTGGCTTGATGTGATTTGTTTTTGATGTTTGTTGTTGCTGGATCGATTGTTTTGATGATTGGGTTGTTTTGAATGATGATAGTGATGGTGTGATGATTAGAGTGTCCACTCAATCTAAGGATAAGCAAGTGTTCTTAGTGTGCTCAAAGGATGTAAAACAAACAAGGTATTGCCCTTGTCAAGTCATAAACCAATGATTGATTGTTTGATAGATGATGATAGTGTTGTCATTGTGGGGAACACTATATCCCTAGATTAACACAAGGATGTGGGAATGCTATATCCCATTGATGATGATTGATGATGTTTATGACAAGATTAGGATCAAAAAACTATTGATTTGATTGGATAATGTTCCTTGATTGATTAGCTTGCTTGGGATTAGTGTGACTTGGATTTAAGATCATTGCTTAGATTGATTTGATTGATATGATTGGAAGAAGTGATTGATTGAAATGGGTGAATGAATGTTATTGATAAGAAGAATTGATGATGATGATTTGATTTTGATTGAATGTTGATGGAGTGGATTATTTTGGATGATACGATTGGTTTAATTGTTGGATATTTAATTTTTGGATTTTTTTGACATATTTTGATTTTTTTTGTTTTTTTTTGGGATATTTTGATTTTTTTGTATTTTTGAATGTTTTGGGATGTTAGTGGATTTACAATTGGGTAGCCTTTGTGCTAGATACTATTGAGAAGGGAGAAAACCAAGTCTAGGTGCAAGGGATGGATAAAAGGATGGGTGATAGTAAATGGGATGGAAGGCTCATGATAAATGGGTGGATAAAGGGATAGGCCATAAAAGGGAAAGCTCATGATAGGTGGATAGATACAAGGGTAGGCTATGGTGGATGGATGTATGCCTCATGATAAATGGATAGGTAGGCTATAGTGGAAATCTCATGATAAACGGATGGGGATAAGCTATAAGACAGAAAGCTCATGATAAGGGTACACCATAGTGGATGGATCATAAGGGAGCTAGGATGTGATCTTCAAGGGATATGTTGCATAGGAAGAACCTACCCCATTCTAGGTGTTAATGCTTAGGATTTTTACATGACAAAGTTCATGACCAAGGGATGACATGATTGTATTTTACATGGCACTTATGATGATAGGATGACATGATGGATTGGTTTAAATGGGATGGATAAATGGTCAATGGATAGGACTTGGTTTGGAAAGAAGGTATGTCAAGAAATATCCAAACATGTTTCAACATTTTGTCCCTATGTCTTCATCAAAATCAAAAGGCAGAAGGATGGGTAAATGGGTTTAGTGGAATAGGCATGTTTATGTAATGGACAAGGATGGTAGGATGTAGCATGATATAATGGAAAATGATAATTTGAAAATGATAAAATGGATGAGACCATGTGCCCCTAAGTATGAGTGACATAGAAGATCAACCTACATATGACACCTATTTGCCAGGTTTTCATCATGGTACTTATCCAAGGCATCTGTTTACCAGGTTTTCACCGTTGGATGAAGGGATTTCTCTTTACTTTCTTTTTTCTTTCTTTTTTTTTTTTTGATTTTTTTTAGATGGGATGACAATTACACATGGCACCTATTTGCTAGGTTTTCATCATGGTAATGAATAGGAGGGACTCAAGTGTCTAGTGCTATGAAAGGTGATAGTTCCACTAGAGATGAATGTAATTGGATAGACCATGTCATGTGTGCTCATAGATGTTGGTAAGGGACTTCATGAAAGGTAGATGGAGTAGGTAGATAGTGGATTAGGATGAAAGGTTTGTGTAAGGATGGGGGATAGTGGATTATGATGTGGAATTATGGTAGGGTAGGCTAGTATCTTATGGTGTGGATTTATGTAAGACTTATGCAAAAGCATGGACCATAGGAAGGTGATGGGGAAGATATGTAGGGTAATGGATGAAGGTTGGGGAGATGGAGGAATGTTTTGGAATGGAAGGGAATTATGACCAATGGTTGCACACACCATGTTAAACATTGAAGCTTTTGATGGGATGGTGGTGTAGGAAGCAATGGAGATATTTGCTTAGGGGATGGGTGATGAAGTGATTTAGGAACCCACATAGATTTAGTATTTTTAGTTCATTTTCTTTGCTTGTGAGATTTTTGAAGGGAATGGAAGTTTTGGATGGAAGTAGGCTTTTGGATGGATATAGGTGGTTGGGATTCTTGAGATGTGGATGAGGATGGCTGTCATGCCCACATTTCCCATGCAGTCATGACACGCATCGCATGTGTCATGTTCACATCTATCATGTGGTCATGACATGAATTAACAAAAGGATTTACCATGCTTCACTAGAAACCCCCTCACACATGTAAGCGTGCTCGGTGGCATTACACATAAGGCGTAAACTTGTCAGTCGAAGGTGGGGTAATGCGTTCACTTGCGCATTCCTCTACACAATGAAGGCCAACTAGGGGGTCAATGCAACGTGATTAACATCACTAATAGGGCTAGGATCAAAGATCAAAACCCTGGGTTAACCTAGGTGGATGATGGGATTTTCACACAAGTCAAAATCAAAAGCCTAATTCTAGTACATGAGAACAATACTTAATATCAAACATAAAATTGATAACCAGCAAAACATTAATGTAATCCTAAGCAAGGTTAAACTCACTAACTTAGCTAACCCCTAAATTCTAGAAAAATCCGGTAGCATAACGCCTCACGGGCGTGAATAGAGTTTATTCTAATAAACAACGATCTCACAAAAAACTCTCCAATCTTGCTAATGTTGGGAGACAAAAATATTTAAAGCACTAGGGAAAAGATTTAACACACTAAGGTTTTCTGATAAAAATGCAAGGTTGAATTAATTAATTTTAAACCTATTTCATTGAGATCCAAACATAATATTAATTTTAACTAAATTGGCCTTAATATAAAACTAAGGTTGAAATATATTACATGATTGTCAAAATCTAAAATAAAATTAAAATAAACCTTAATATAGTTCAATAGAACATTGATTTCCCATTTGCTCCAATAAATGAAATTCTAGTTTAAAACCAAACCAATAATAAATTAAATTTCCTAAGCTTCACAATAAAAATGTCCACATAACAATGCCACAATAGTCAATTTAAAATACCACATATCAAAATTAAACTTACCCTTTTATCTACAATACCAAGCAACCCAAAATAATGAGAGGGAAGAAATAATAACACTAAATTTTAAAATCCCACTAACCCTAAAAGCCAAACAAAATAATATTATCCTTAAGGGAAAAAGCCCTAACCCTAACTTGTTCTCTCATTCTTCCATTTGTTTTCTCTTTTTTTTCTTCTCTCCATTTTCTCATTCTCCTTTTTTTTGTGCAGGTTTTGGAGAGGCTTCCATGGCCGTCACGGAGGTATATACATTACATATATACTCCTGTGATTTGTTGAATATGTATTTTTTTTTTGAGTATAAAAATATACTATCAAAAATAACCAGAGGTTAAAAGTTTTTCTGGAAGCATGATTGTGACATATATATATAGCAAGTTAATTTTTTTTGTAGAACTACAGATATCCCTAAGGCCGAATGACCATTTGGAAGGGGCAGCGAGGTCGAAAAGGCCGTGGAAGGGCTGCCGCATAGGATGTGAATTTTGCACTAATCTCATCACACACTATGTTTATTTTAAGGAAGGCAACAAAATGAATGGGGGGTGGGGCGAATACCCCACCCCCACTCCCTGCTGTCGCCCCCCTCCCATTTATCCCTCAAATAATACCAACAGTCTGCAAACTGCCACTGGTAATTTTCGCCACAGCAAGATTTCAAATGGTTTTCACATTTTTCTATATATCTAACATTAAATATACTTTAATGTGTATATATATATATATTGTTCACCAAAACACTATTTCTCTCTTTTTTTTAGATTTAAAAGAAAATGATATATATGTCTATTCTCAGGGAACACAGATTGCATTCCATAACTACAGTTTATTGTTTTGACAACAATAATAAGGTTATATATATATATATATATATATATATATATATATATATATATATATATATATATATATATATATATATATATATATCCACTACTCTATACACAAATGTAGTCTCTTATTCTTTAACAGTATTAAAATGGCTTATATATAACTGCATATTCAAATATATTTGACATTTTAAATCACACAGAAATTTTTTGATTGCATTAAAGCAAAAGAAATATTTATCTCTAACATATTTATATTGAGCAAATGATCACACTTTTTTTTTTGTAAAAACATATATTCTAGTAAATATGGAATGAACATTGCTTCTACTAAAAATGATGTTATTGACATAATACAGTCCACATAAAACAACTATGCAAGAGATTTATTTATTTTTCTTTTAAACAAAGCATTTAGTTCATTCCTTCAAAATGACAACAACATCTAATTTTCTTCTCCTAAGAGATAGGTAAATTTCATTTTGTTTCACAGCAACAAAACAACAACTATCCTATTTTGAAATTAAACATACAAGTGAAACATCAACTAGACATGTTTTTCTTTCAACACTCTATTTTTCTTAAATTCATATGGCATTTAAAATCAACAAACTAAATCTTTTATTTCCAAGTATAAATAGTTTCATACAACTCAAGTAAAAATGTAAACTCATACAACTAGAGAGAGAGAATAAGGGTCTCTTCTTTTGGAATCTAAAAGATGATACACAAGGCCTCTCATGTCCATACTCTCTCAAGAGCACAAAAAAATAACTCTTATGGATAATAAAAATTTCTTCAACACCACCTAGCTCCAAAAACCCTGCATAAAACACATAGAAGGTAAAAGAAGCCACTCAAATTGCTCTCCTCCCTACCATTGACTCACTTATGAGTAACCCCTGAGCTAGGAGGTCATCCTCACACAAGGTAAGCACACACCACTTTACAACAATTTAACTCAACACAAAAACAAGAATACTCCCATGGCTTTCACATAACAAAAACTCACTCAAGATGAGTTTTATGGGGTAGGGGAGTGGACATCACTCAACTCAAGAGTGCCACTCCAAAACTTCCCAATACAAAAATCTCTTAAGGCCTCAAGCCTACTCTTTTAAGCATGATTTCACAACTTTCTCTTGGTTCTCAAGCCATATCACAATTTTCTTATATACACATATTTCTCAAATTCACAATCTGCCCTCAAGGGTAAAACTCCATGAAACCAAGGATGTGACCCTGAGGAGGCTCACTCCTCCCCCATCCCACACATGTTGAACATTTTCTCCCAAGAAGGAGAGGCTCTCACAACTCCCATACCCAATTTTCCCACAACAACAAAGTAAAAACAACAAAATGAAACTCACACACACACAACATGCAAGTAAAGAAAATGCATAAGGAAAGGCATTTGCCTTGAATCCTACTTTATAAAGCCCAAATGGAAGATAGTTGAGAAAAGCTCCTCTAAATCCTTCTCCAAGTTGAGCCACCAATTTCTCTTCTAACTTTGTCCCAAAAATAACTAAAATTCAAAAATTGGAAAAGATTCAACAATCCCCTCCCTCTCTTCAGGAAGGATTAAAATAGGCTCTTCTCATGAGCCTTGAGGAATGGGGAGGTGACACATGTCACCTCCTCACTCCTTCCAACTACTAGCAAGACTCTTGGAATGGGGTGGTGACACATGTCATCCACCCATTCCACCAAGTCTTTTTCCCATCCACTTGCTCTCTCTCACATATGTGAGAGACAAAGGTGGAGCCAAAAGAGGAGTGGGTACCACATGAGCCCCAATCATCTCCTCCTAGGTAAACCCACACAATCCAAAGGTACTCTAACCAATTGTGGGAGAGGATTGGGTTTGAGTCCTCCACAATTAGGGGGTCTTGAAGACTCCCCCAACCTAGGAAAGAGGAAATGAAGAGGTTGAGTGTTTGACCACTTGTCCTCTCCCTCCCAAACTTCCATTTTCGTCACTTTAATTCAGGGTGAAGTTAAAGTGATGAAATGAAGGTTTACCTAAGGTTACACAAGCCCAAATGACCTCTTGACCCTAGGGGTACAACCCAAGGTCAATTTAAACCCATTTTGAGCACCATAGGTTGAGTAAAAAAACATAAAAAGGGGTCTCAAAAATTAAAACTCAAAAATGAAATTCAAATGACATTACAACTTACAACACCAATTAGAAATCAAATAAAAGAAGGGTAGACCTAACCCAGCTAACACCATGCAACAACATTACAAAAATTCATCATGCAACATAGTTGATCTTGGTTCCTCTTGGAACTAGATTGGCTTCACATGGGAAAACAACACAGTGTGTGGGATGATCTCCGAGTATTTGTGGCTTCATTAGAAACACCTGCGCACTCAAATGAAATGTTAATCCCACATGTATATAATAGCTGAAACAAAGTGAAACATGCACTCACATCATCACAAGATAATATAAACATGAACGAATCACATCATAATCAAATTCTAAATTTACATTTCAAAAATTCATCCCAAGATAGAATCACATAATAAATTTCTAACTAAAATCACATGAATAATATCCAAATAACATCATAATATAAATCATATGTCTAACATCATCAGTGAATCAATAACAAGGTCTAATCACATTGTAATCATGCTAAACATAATAAATCCACATAAAGCATAAAGTCTAATAGACCTAAAATTTAGGATCAACAGTCCCACAAGTCAAGTATGTATCACCAACAGTAAAATAGAGTAGTCAAATATAAGGGAATGAAAAGGTAGGCCTCACAATGCATCATTTGACTTGCTTGGTTTTTTCTTAGGGACCCATACCATTTTGTTTTTGGACTTTGCTTTTGGAGGTATGGGCTTGGATAGCTTTGTGAATGTACTTTGCTTAGAAGATGGATGATTTAGAGACTTTTCACATTGATGCCCTAAGGCATGAGGGTCCTTAGGAGTTTTAGTTGGATTTTTGGCTTTATATATAAAGGCATCCAAACATTTATTTTGGAATCCCATGGGTTTGGTGGAAGCGGGGTCGGTGGAATGAGTGGAAGCTTCATATTTAGGCCATGTGTGAATTTGTTGGTTATGATTAGGAATGTAAGGGTACTTATGGATAAGTGGATAATTAGGTGTTGGTAATAGTGGAGGCAAAGTGGATAGAGAGATATTAGGAGTTGGAAGGAGTGGAGGTAAAGTGGATAATGGGATGTTAGGAGTTGGAAGTAATGGAGGTAAAGTAGATGGTGGGAGGTGTATTGTCACATGCTTTTGACATTTGTAGGTTGATGGAGGGATAATGGCTACATATGTTTTGGGTATATGATGTGGTTTGTGATGGAAAGTGGTGGACTTAGGAGGGATGGAGGAATTACCAACATATTTAGAGGGTTTACCTTGGGGTGTGTATCCAAGGCCATATGAGCATGGAGGAACTTTGACATGGTTTGGCTCCAAAATACATTGTTCATAAAGGCCTAGGCCTTTACCTTGGTAGTTCATGTTTCAGAGGATACTATGGACAATGGGACTAGGTGTGGTTTGAACACTATACTTGAGTTCATTATTGGATGGAGAAGGTGAAGTGGATAGATGTTGTTTTTGGACAATGGTGGTAAGACCACTAGGACATGATAGTGGATTTGAAGTGGAATCGATGGTGGATGTGGAAGGAGGATCATTAGGATCTTGATTAGAATTATGTTTACTAAGATCCAAGTCATTTGTTTGATCTTCTATGCTTACTTGGGGGACAAGTGTCTCATCAGGACAAGTGGATGTTTGCTCATTATGGATAGGGCTAGATGGTGGATGACTAGGAGCAATTTGGATATCTCGCTCATGGATGGATATAAGATTATGGATAGGATCAAGGTGATCATGGATAGCTTCTTCGTAGGTATCATCTTGATCATAAAGAAGGTAAATGTTCTAGATGGGTTGCATGAAACTATTTTGATCTTGAGTTTGACTAGGGCTTAATGTTTCCACATGCTTAGGATTAAACCTTTGACATATCTCTTGGGTTGCTTGAATGGAAGTGGAAGGATCTTGGTCAAAAAAATGAGAACATGATGACTCTTGACTTGGATTCATAATAGGAGACTCTTGAATAGGCTTGATGGCTTGTAGGTCACATGATGGGCTTGAAGGGCTAAGAATGTTAATTGAGGTCTCTTGGATAGGCTCAAGGATAGGTGGACCACATGATGGGATTATAGGATTGGACATGACCTTTGGAAGTTCTTTGGTAGGCTCATGAATGGGTGTTTGACATGGAGGTAGTTTATTCCTAGCTAGTAGCCAATGGATCACAATGGGCAATATAATGGATGAGCAATAATAGCGGATGATGTTGTAGGCTTAGGACTAGGATTAGGTTGGGGGCTAATTGGATTGGATGAAGGGATAATCTTACCACAATTTATGAGGTTTGTGATCAATCTCTTAAGTTTGACACAATTGGTTGTTGTATGGCCCTTATACCTATGGTATGTACAATAATGGTTTTCATTATACCAAGGGAGTTTAAAGATTGGTTCAAAAGGTTCTATCGGTGGCAACTAAATCAAATTTGCTTGAACCAATTGTTGTACGATTATGTCCAAGGGATCTTGTGGTGGAAGATTGGTAGAACATGGGGATGAAGGTGATGAAGGCTGGTGGACCAATGGACTAGGGGTAGGTGTTAGACTTAGGGCACACAACTGAGAGGGGGGGCAAATCAATTGTGCAAAACTTCTTCCAATTAAACACTTAAATCTTCTTAGTGATTAGCATTATATTAATCATGAACCATAATGCATTCAAATCAAGAGTAGAAACACATCAACACATAAGACACCAAGATTTTGACGTGGAAAACCCAGTTAAGGGAAAAACCATGGGGTGATTAACCCAAGATTGTATTCTCTATTAGTAGAATAGAAAGAACAAAATGGCACATGCCAATTAGGGCTCACTACCCGAGCACATTGCTCACAAGAGGCTCACTGCCTACAAGAGACACATTGTCTACAAAGAAATAAATATCACATACATGAACTAGAGAATAGCATCTTCACCATGCTTGAATCAGTTCCAATTAAGCCCAATACTTCTACTTTGCCTTTCACTCTCCTCCTCGCTACAACACTCTCTCACCACAAGAACTCCTTCAAACTAACTTTGCAATCACTTATTTATACAAGGCATCAACTTAGGAATGATCACCAACTTAGGAATGATCATCTAAGTCAACAAACATTCATAAGATCATTCGCAAGATGCATAACTCATCCGGTCGGCCTATCTCAAAAAGAACACCATCATCCAGAAGTTACACTTCAATTGCGAGCTCCAACTTTAATGCGGACCACCAACATGAACTGGACATGATCCAAAGACCTCCACAAGCTTGCCTGAATCACCAAGAACATCCACACTTTTTCTGCTAACTGAAATCCTTCTCTCCTTCATTTAGAACCTCAAGAACATAGTCTGTCATTACTGTCACAAAGGAATAGATGCTTACGGACCTTCAAACCACGAGCCAATCAAGTTTATACACCACAAAGACTTCCTCAGAACTCCCTTAAATCCGCAGAATAGGAAACTTCATTTCTGGATCTCATCGGACCTTTCTTGTTACACTGTGTCACCTCTGAACACCTACCGGAACTGGTTTTACTTGAGCAGCCACAACTTCTTCATATCTTCATGCAGACCTCTAAAATCTCTACTGTATCACCTACAGACACATATCTACAAACCCTTTAATCTGTATCCTTTGATCCTCATCCTATCTTGGACTTTTGCCTTACTGTCATCACTGTTCTTCACTGTTCCTGATTGAGACTAGTTTTCTCAATATCCTCAACTCACGGCTCATCCAAACCTTATCATTAATGCAATAGGAGTATGTTGACATCAATGACAACACCAGTTAGGCCCATACTTGCAACAATCTCCCCCTTTGTCATTGATGGTAACATAAGATGTGAAAAACTATTTTAACCATCAAGTCAAGAACTTCTTCTTACTGTCACAACTCCACCTATTAGCAACAACCATTCACATGTCTTCTCTCCCTTTACTGCTCCCCCTTTGATCAGCAACCACTTGTTTTTCACATGTCTTCTCTCCCCCTTTGACATCAATAGCAAAGGGCTCATACTTGCAATTCCAACACTTTAGAATCATACCTACTGCTCCCCCTGAGTAGCAGCTCCCATCAATCCGGATTACAAGATATGACTGTTATATCCACTAGACTGATGCACCTTAGTGCACCTTAGTTCATCACTAGAGGGGCAATAACCCCTAACTTC
This sequence comes from Cunninghamia lanceolata, assembly GCA_027924645.1. Taxonomy (NCBI): domain Eukaryota; kingdom Viridiplantae; phylum Streptophyta; class Pinopsida; order Cupressales; family Cupressaceae; genus Cunninghamia; species Cunninghamia lanceolata. Next base: position 914,486 of record BSBN01000243.1, read on the forward strand.
TCCCTGAGATACTCAAAAGAGTCCTTAGGTAAAGGTTTAGTAAAGATGTCTACAATTTGATCCTTGGAGGGCACAAATTCTAATCTGACTTCATTCTTGTTCACTTGCTCTCTCAAAAAGTGAAACTTGATGGATATGTGTTTAGTCTTTGAATGCAACACTAGATTCTTAGATATATTTATAGCACTTGAATTATCATAGAAGATTGTGATAGGTTCCTCATACTCCACTTTGATATCTCTTAGCATCTGCTTCATCCAAAAAACTTGAGTGCAACTACCTACTGCTGCAATATATTCTACTTCAGTTGTAGATAGAGATATTGCTTCTTGTTTCTTGCTTAGCCAAGAAATCAATCTCTTCCCCAAAAAGAATGCTCCACCACTGGTACTCTTCCAGTCATCCACATCTCCTACTCAATCAGCATTTGTATATGAATGAAGAGAGAAATCATGATCTCTAGGATACCACAAACCATACTCAACCATCCCTTTTAGATATATAAAAATCCTCTTGATTGCCATGACATGGGATTCTCTAGGATCAGCTTGGAATCTAGCAACAAGCTCAATAGCTTGCATAATATATGGTCTAGTTTGAGTAAGATACAACAATCCTCCAATCATTGATCTGTACTTTGTCTGGTCTACCATAGGAGAGTCATCATCTTTGCTCAACTTACATCCGGTTACCATTGGAGTATTCATTGGCTTTGAATCTTCCATCCCAAATTTCTTCAACAATTCTTTCACATATTTGGTTTGAGAAATGAAGATTCCTTTCTTTGTTTGAGTGATTTGCAGACCCAAGAAGAAATTCATTTCACCAAGCATAGACATCTCAAACTCACTTTTTGATTTGATTTGTAAAAGTTTTACACATACTATCTCTTCCTTCAAAGATGATATCATCAACAAATACTTCAACAATCAATATGTTTTCATGATCAATTTTGAAATATAAGTTATTGTCAGTAGTACCTTTGTTGAAACCAATCTTCAAAAGATGCTTATCCAAACTTTCATACTAGGCTCTTAGGGCTTGCTTTAATCCATACAGTGCCTTCTTCAACTTGCAGACCATATCACCATGATCAGACAATTGAAATCCATATGGTTACTCTATATACACTTCTTCTTCCAAGTCACCGTTTAGAAAGGCAGACTTGACATCCATCTGATATACCTTGAAATCCTTGAAGGCAACAAAGGTAAGAAATAATCTGACTGCTTCAATTCTTTCCACCGGAGCAAAAGTTTTTTCAAAATCAATTCCTTCTATTTGAGAGTAGCCCTTGCAGAGCAATCTGGCTTTATTTCTGATTACTTCACCAACTTCATTTAGTTTGTTCCGGAAGACCCATTTGGTTCTAATAACATTCTTGTTTCTAGGTCTGAGAACAAGATCCCAAGTGTGATTTTTCTCTATTTGCACCAGCTCTTCCTCCATTGCTTTAGTCCAGTTTTTATCATTGCAAGCTTCATTCACTGTCTTAGGTTCAATCTTTGAAATCAAACAATACTCTTTTGAATCTTGAGCAATTCTCCTTCTTGTTAGTACTCCTTTGATTTTATCACCTATGACCTGATCTTTAGAGTGGTTTAGTCTTACATACTTGGGAACTTTAGGAATTTCTTGCACATCTGATTCTTGATCAGGCTCATTGAAACTCATTTCTTCTTCCTAGTTTACCAGATTAGCTTGAATCTGACTAACAGATGAGGCTTGGGCTTCTTGAGTTAAAACACCATTCTGATCATCTTCATCGTATTCATAAAACCTTGAGGGTTTCTCAATTCCCTCATCAACCTTCACATTTGTACTTTCTATCATCTTTCTCAGTCTTTTGTTATAACACCGGTATGCTTTGCTTTGACTAGAGTAACCCAAGAATATTCCTTCATCACTTCTAGCATCAAACTTTCCTAGATCTTCATCTCTTTTAATGTAACATTTGCTACCAAAAACTTTGAAATACCTCATAGTAGGAGTGATGTCAAACCAAAGTTAATAAGGAGTCTTACCAGTATTGCTTCTAATTTGAACTTGATTGAGAGTATAGACTGTAGTGCTGACAGCTTCTCTCCAATAGATGTGAGGAACATTTGCTTCCATCATCATGGTCCTAGATGCTTCCTGTATGGTCCAGTTCTTTCATTCCACTACTCCATTCTGCTATGGAGTCCTAGGAGCAGACAACTGTCTCTTTATTCCATGTTTCTCATAGAACTCTATGAACTCATCGGATGTGAATTCTCCACCTCTATCAGACCTCAGACATTTCAATTTCAATCCAGTTTCATTCTCTACCATAGCCTTGAATATTTTGAATTTCTCAAAAGCTTATGATTTCTCTTTCAGAAAAGTTACCCACATCATCCAGGAATAGTCATCAATTAGTATCATGAAGTATCTATCAGCTTGCATACTCTTGATTCTTGTTGGGCCACAAAGGTCAGTATGAACTAAGTCCAATAATTTGGTAGAAGACAGTTCCTTACTCTTGAATGTGATTCTGCTCAGCTTACCCAATTGACATTCTTTGCACAAGCTATTAGTAGGTTTCACCAATTTTGGAAGATCTCTTATAGCTTGAGTATTGCTTATCTTGATGATATTATCAAAATTCACATGATACATTCTCCTATGCCATAACCAACTCTGATCAACTTGAACAAATAAGCAACTTTTACCAGTGCCAACCAAGTGGAAAATATTACCTCTAGTTTGGGTACTGGATGCAATCTCTGTTCCAGAGCTTTCAAAGATCTTGCATTTTCCATTCTTGAACCGGAGATCATAGCCTTTGTCCACCAACTGTCCAACACTGAGAAGATTGTGCTTCAAACCTTCAACATATAAAACATTACTGGTTTTGTTCCTTCCATCAAAAGAAATAGTTCCTCTTCCTCTGATTCTACCAGCAGAATTATCACCAAACTTCACCACTCCTCCTTCATACCTTTCCAAATCTATGAACTTATTTTTGTCACTTGTCATATGGTGAGAGAAACCACTATCAATGACCCAATCATCCTTTTATTCAACTTGGGTAGCTAGAGCTCTTTCAACAACTTAATGATTGACAGATACAGAGGATGTTGGTTCTTCTTTCTTAACGGCAATAAACACTCATTCACTTCTAGATTTGTTTCCTGTCTCTGATTCATCATCCTTTACTCCTTCATTATCATCTTCTTCATGAACATAGTAAAAATTCTTTTGGAACCTTGATCTGCTAGGATTTGGCCTTGAAAATCTTTCTGGACATCTTGAGGCAAAGTGACCAATCTTATTGCAGTTAAAACACTTAAAAGGCAATTTTTCTTCATACTTACCAGATCCCCTTGGCAGTCTCTTTGCAATGAGGGCTTTAAGTTGAGCAATTTCTACTTCTTCTTCTAGGTCTTTTCTTGCTTTTTCATACCATGACAGTTTCCTTGATGAGTTCTCTCCCAGATCAAACCTTTGTTTACCTTTTACAGAGGCACTGGCTTTGAATACAGATTCAATCTTGGGGGGATCATCTCCAAACTTGGTCATTTCAAATGCAACTAATTTGCCAGCCAATTGATCTCTTGTGATAGTTGTATGGGCTTTGAATTCATCAATGGCAGCAACCTTGATTTTGTAAGAAGCAGGAAGGGATCTGAGAATTTTGTCAATAATCTCATTTTCATCCAAGACTCCACCAGCATTTCTAATTCCACAAAGAAGTTCATTTACTCTTGGCATAAAAGTAGTAATATTTTCATCATCTCTCATCTTCAGGTTTTCAAATTTCCCTTTCAGACTCTATCACCTTGCACATTTAACATACTGGTCTCCTTCATGCAAAAGTTCCATTTTTTTCTAAATCTCAAAAGTAGTTGGTAGGTCAATAAAATTTGAGAGCTCTAAATCAGATAATGCACTTAGAAGAGCTTCTATAGTCCGCAGATTGTTTTTAGCATCTGTGATTTCATTTGGAGCTTTTGGACCACCCTGTGGAGGTACATACTGTGTTGTAACCATGGTCTAGTATGTCATTCCCATGCATTTCAAGTGACACTTCATGCGACCTTTCCATAGATTAAAATTGGTTCCATCAAACTTTAGACTATCCTTCTTGTAGGACGACATCCTGGATCTCCTCAAGTGGTTAAGCTCTTTTAGAGGAACTTAGCTCTGATACCAATTGTTAGACTTAGGGCACACAACTGAGAGGGGGGGTTGAATCAATTGTGCAAAACTTTCTCCAATTAAACACTTAAATCTTCTTAGTGATTAGCAGTATATTAATCATGAACCATAATGCATTCAAATCAAGCGCAGAAACACATCAACACATAAGACACCAAGATTTTGACGTGGAAAACCTGGCTAAGGGAAAAACCACGGGGTGATTAACCCAAGATTGTATTCTCTGTTAGAAGAATAGAAAGAACAAAATGGCACATGCCAATTAGGACTCACTACCCAAGCACACTGCTCACAAGAGGCTCACTACCTACAATAGACACATTGTCTACAAAGAAATAAATATCACATACATGAACTGGAGAATAGCATCTTCACCATGCTTAAATCAGTTCCATTTAAGCCCAATACTCTACTCTGCCTTTCGCTCTCCTCCTCGCTACAACACTCTCTCACCACAAGAACTCCTTCAAACTAACTTCGCAATCACTTATTTATACAAGGCATCAACTTAGGAATCATCATCTAAGTTAGCAAACATTCATAAGATCATCTGCAAGATGCATAACTCATCCGGTCGGCCTGTCTCAGGAAGAACACCATCATCCAAAAGTTACACTTCAATTGCGAGCTCCAACTTCAATGCGGACCACCAACATGAATTGGATATGATCCAAAGACCTCCACAAGCTTTCCTGAATCACCAAGAACATCCACACTTTTTCTACTTATTGAAATCCTTCTCTTGTTCATCCGGAACCTCAAGAACATAGTCTGTCATTACTGTCACAAAGGAATAGATGCTTACAGACCTTCAAACCATGAACCAATCAAGTTGATACACCACAAAGACTTCCTTAGAACTCCCTTAAATCTGCAGAACAGGAAACTTCATTTCTAGATCTCACCGGACCTTTCTTGTTACACTGTGTCACCTCTAAACACCTACTGGAACCGGTTTTACTTGAGCAGCCACAACTTCTTCATATCTTCATGTGGACCTCAAAAATCTCTACTGGATCACCTACAGACACATATCTACAAACCCTTTAATCTGTATCCTCTGATTCTCATCCTATCTTTGACTTTTACCTTACTGTCATCACTGTTCTTCACTGTTCCTAATTGAGACTAGTTTTCTCAATATCCTCAGTTCACGGCTCATCCAAACCTTATCATTAATGCAATAGGAGTATGTTGACATCAATGACAACACCAGTTAGGCCCATACTTGCAATAGTAGGATCATATGGTGGTGTTATGATAGGGCTAGTAGGCTCATGTGTTGGCATGTGATTGGATGATGAAAGCCACTCATAGGATGCATTGGCTAGATTGGTATCTCCCTTGTCAAAGGTAATTAAGTCTTTTTGTATTAGGTTCGCATGGTTTATATACAAAGTGCCACTTGGATTTGCATATGCTTCTTGTTGCAAAGGTGGATTTGGGCTCACTTGTGCTTGTTGGGGAGGCCATTGATAGTCTTGGTAGCTAAGTGTAATGGTAGGATATGTAGACAAGAGATCTTGAGGTGGACTCAAAGTTGAGGGCATTTGATCTTGTTGGAAAGGTTGACTTGTGCTCACTTGATTTATGTACAAAGGACCATTGGGACTTGGATGTTGTTCTTGTAATATCACTTGATTGCTTTGTGGATGGGCTTGGTAGTGCATTGGAATGGTGGCATGAGGGATTGGATAAGCTTGAGGCGGATGTTCATAGGTTGATGTGGCATTGACTTGGTGGATAGGTGGATTAAGTTGATAGGAAGTGGATGGATATGAAATGTGGCTATGAGGTGGATTAGGTTGGTATGGAGTGGCTAAGGATTGATGTACTTGTCGAGATTGACAAGTGGCTAAAAGGTGTTGGACTTGGGCTATGAAGTGTTGCAGTTGAGGTGATTGGCTTGTGTGGGGTTGAGCTCTTTGGATGAAGAATTTTAATGTTTCAATGGCGTCTTGGTTTAGGGGTTGTGATCCTCGATAAATATTTAGGAGGAATATTTGGAATTTGATTTATGGGTCCTCTGGTGTAAACATGTTCTCACCCAAGTGTTTGTCTTAAGTCCTTTTAGCAAGTACTCATTTAGGGATTTTGATGATGTGGCGGAAGTGATTTGGCTAGGATAGGGATGTGACTAGGATAAGTTTAGGATGGTTTGAATGACTTGGCTATGAAGGGTTGGATGACAACTAGGCTATGTTTGGGATGGAAGTGATTGGGTTTGGGGAAGAATGTGTAGGATGACTTGTCTTTATGTGTTTGGGTGTTTAGAGCTTGATGTGGTAATATTCAAACAAATGATTATGCATATACACACATGAATCACTCACACAAGACACATAAGCAAGTTTTAGTTTTGAAGAATGTCATGATGGTTAAGCAAGAACATGAAGACACTTCAACAAGTCCTAGTCAAGGTAAGGCCACTATCACAAGGATGTTCTAGTGAGAATCTAGGGGACCGGCACTCCACGAGCATCCAGCAAGCCACTTAACACTTTAGCTAACCCTACTAGGAGTTTTAATATACACAAAGGTTAACCTCCTTTCGAGTTAGCATTGTATAGTGAGTGCTAATATCGGTTAGACTTGGCTTTCACCTTATCCTCTAATTTTTATGGCGGACTGGATGAAAGTACTGCTTGAGGTCGTTCCCTTGGGGTGAGTACCTCTTTTCCCACCAAGGCAGGCCTCTCTAAGGTTTAACAAAAGTAACACAAGTAAATGTTTTTGATCTCCAAGTTTGTGTTAGGACACGAGGAGAGAGCATACACATTCATTTGGTCACACTCGCATGGGGTTCATTAACCTTAGAAATTCACTGTGTGGAAGACAATGCAAGAACTTGTTCATTTTTAAATCCCAAATCCAAATGTGATGAAAGACAATGGTTCATTTTAGCCCAATTCAATGGTATGATTGCAAACAAGTTCTTCATTTTATGCCCAAAATCCAAATGTGTGTGCAAACAAGATTGATTGAAATGAAAAGATGAAAGATAGAAATGAATGCATATGAATTATTTTCACTTTCCAAGCTATTGTATATGATTGATATTTCTTCTACTAAAGCTCCTTATGATCACCTACAACATCAACAAATAATATTATAATGCAAGCATAATAAAATAAGCTCATTAGGCAAGGAAAATTATAATTTTAGATACATAGCTGAATTAGATTTGATTATTTTGAGATATTTTTGGTTTGAAAATTAAAAAATAAAAGAAAAGACCCCTATTAATTTTCTGAGAGCTTTCAAAAAATGTAAAGAAATTAGAAAAATTCCCTGTTTTGCACCCAGAAATACAGATTTATGGAAAAGCTATAGTCGACAAAGATCTAATTTTTCTGCACTATAAATGACCTCCAAATTAAATATTTAAAACATATACCCCCGTTATAATTTCAAGAGATTTCTAGAAATGTAAAAATTTCTCAAAAATTCACTGATTTACACCCAAAATTGTGATTTTATGAAAAAACATAAAAACATGATAACCCCCACAAAAGTGGTGATAAACCCACAATTTTTCTGTTGTAGCTTCCTTATATTATGGATAAACTTTTGTAAAAAAATTGTATAAAATTTGTAGCTATTTGGAAGATATGATGAAATCTTTAAAACCTAGGGTTTTGTCCAAAAAATAGCGGATCTGCAACAAAAAGTTAATTAAACCTGCGAAACTTGACAATGGGGGTTAGATGAATGCAAATTTTTACTACAGAAGCCTACAAAAATGATCAAGTGAAGTGAGTCCCACCAGGCATGCCAAAATGTATATAAAAAAAATTGGATTTGCGAATGGAAATGATCAACAATGAAATGTATAACCTAAACCCAAATCATTCAATACCTTAAAGATGCAAGATGAATTGTTTGATTGATTTGATATGTTGGTTGCTCACAATTTGACAACATAAAATTTGCATAGGATTGAGATAATAGATGGAAGATGATGATGATATATGAAAAGGCTCTAATGTGATTTTAACAGCATAAGGATACTCCAACTCAATGCCTCCTAGAAAATTTGGCAGAATAAGGGTACTTGAGGCTCAATGCATGCTAATGGCTTGGGAGAGGGTTGATTTATAGGAAAGGCTTGGTTCAAATGGATGGTTGAGATTAAAAAGGTAAATTATTGATGTGGATGGCTAGGATTGATTAGTTATTCCCACTCTTCAAGGGAGTTGTACTCATGTGACAAGTGGAGGGAGGAGAATAGGTCTTGTAGACACCCAAATTTGTCCATGACTAGCAACACCTTCTTAAAATATTATCCTAGACATCTTGTAGCATTTTGTCCTAATTTCCCTAATCCATTAAGCCAATTAATTAAATAAATTTTATTTATTTAATTAAATCCCATTTAATCCCATTCTCATCCTACTTAGCCAATTAATTAAATAAATTTTATTTATTTAATTAATTCCACATCATAATGCTATTTATCCTATGCTCATCCCAATTAATTAAATAAATTTTATTTATTTAATTAATTTCCACATCATATCTTATCCCATTTTATTCATTTATCCTATTAATTAAATAAATTTTATTTATTTAATTAATATCCAACTCATATCCCAACTAATTTGAATTAAACACTCATCTTTTATCATATTCCAACACTTGTCCAGTCAATCATGTGTTGTAAGACAACTTTCACTCATATCCTTCACATGCACAACTCATGGAACCTAAATTTAGTATCTTTCAATCCTAGCCATTCACATAGCCTCTGAATCTCCACCGTTGATTGATCTTGGTTGAGTCCTATATAAACACCCTCTCATTCCATATGAGAGGGGGGATCCAGCAATCATATAGCACCTACATTATCATCTTGAGCATCTTGAGCATCTGAGCATTCATTTGAGCTTTTATCATCCATCATGGTAGCTTTCAGCATTGCAATTGTTCATTGTTGAAGAAGTAGTCCACATCCCTCAAACAAGGAATCGCACGATCTAGGTGATGTTATGCTTGAATTGCATTGTTCTTTGATTTCATTTAGATTAGATTCCTTGATGATGGTAGGGTTAGGGTTTCATGACTATGTCTGATCTGATAAACCTGACTTTCACTTATCACATTTTGGCACGCCCAGTGGGACTCACGTCCTTGATTAACCTCTCTTGTTTGAGTTGTTTTTATGAAGTTTAGATCTCTTGGAGCGTCAATCTTTCATTTTTACAAGCTTTTGTAGCAAAAATTTGCATTTTTCTAACCCTAGTTTGCAAAGATTTGGCTAAAAATGTATGTATATGATCTCTTAGCCCAAATCTAACCTCACCATTGCGTCCGGGATGCCATTTCCATAAACTTTGAGTACAAATTTGCCTAAATTTGATGAAAAATGGAGCGTTTGGTGAAGAAAACAACAACCGGACTGCAACAATGTGTTTCTGGTAATTCAGGTCGCTTATGATCAAATAGCAGTCGCCTGGGCCAAATCAGCTCACCTTTGGGCAAACAGCAGTAGCTTATGGTCAAATCTAGCTCACTTTTAAGCAAACAGTGCTCGCTTTTGAACAAAAAGAGCCCGCATATGGTAAAATTGGTCGCTTATGGTTAACATTTGCATTCTATCTCCTGAAACTCTCCAGGTCGCTTTTGGGCTATTATGCATCGCTTTTGGTCTGTTGTTGGTCGTATATAAGCCATTACTTGTCACTTCCATCTATTTTTGCATCACTTATGACCAAAAAACCACCGCTTTCTGCATATTCATGTCGCTTCTACACTTAAATCAGCCGCCTATAATGCTTTTGTGGATCGCTTTTATCCGGATAGACATCGCCTTTGGCATGAATTGTATCGCTTTTATCTTGAAAGTACCCACTTTTGGTATAAATGAATCGCTTTCAGTCTAACAGTGATCATGTTTTGCAGAGTTAGGGTTTCTGTAGCGTATTGTTATTTTGCAGATACATGTCGCTTATAGGCCAAAATCAGTCGCTTTTGGCTTTTCTTCATCGCTTATAAGCCTACAGGAACCGCATCTAGTATTTTTCATGTCGTATTTGATCTACAAGATCCCACCTGTCGCAAATACAGATCGTCTCTGATCAACAGTATGTCGCATCTGGCAACTGTAACTTGCTTCTGCTTGCTGTCATTGTGCATCTTGGTATTTCTATCATAACTTTCACATACGGAGGCCAAATCGCACAAACAAGGACTCATTGGAAAGCTGGGAGGACAAGCTTCACAACTGTACCACTTTTATTAGGTGACTATACTATTTTTCAGGCTTTTTTATCAGTCAAAGTTCAGGTTCATTGCAAACTTCATTTGAGCATAACTTGAGCAATTTTGATCGTTTTTCAGCGAAACTTTTTTTCAAATTGCTTAGAATCTCCTGAATTTTCTGTTTATGTAATTTATTCTCTTGTATCAGATCATTTTAATCAGAATTTTCAGATTTCATCTTTTCCATGTAATCTCTTCTTTGCAAGTTTACTTATTTCTTTTTGGAATTGGTGACTTGTAGAGGCATCTAAGGAGCTGGAGAAGCATTGGCATCAACATCTAAAGCAAATTGGAAAGCGATTGTATCAGGTGCACTCATTCTAATCTTTCATCTCTTAGTCTTGATTGATCACACATTTGGACTTTGGGATTAAAACAAACATTGTTTGCTATCACACCATTGAAAAATTAGGCTAAAACAAACCATTGTCTTTCATCACATTTGGATTTGGACTTTAAAACAAACAAGTGCTTGCATTGTCTTCCACACATTGAACTTCTAAAGTTAATGAACCCCATGCAAGTGCGACCAAGTAATTGTGTATGCTCTCTCCTCGTGTCCCAACACGAACTTGGAGATTAAAAACATTTACTTGTGTTGCTTTTGTTTAGCCTTAGAGAGGCCTGCCTTGGTATCCACCCCAAGGGAATGACCTCAAGCGGTACTTTCATCTGGTCCGCTATAAAAATTAGAGGATAAGGCGAAAGCCAAGTCTAACCGGTATTAGCGCTCACCATACAGTGCTAACTCGAAAGGAGGTGTACCATTGTGTATATTAAAACTCCTAGTAGGGTTAGTTAAAGTCTTAAGTGGCTTGCTGGATGCTCGTGGGGTGCCGGTCCCCCGGATTTTCACTAGAACCTCCTTGTGATAGTGGCCTTGCCTTAACTAGGACTTGTTGAATCATCTTCATGTGCTTGCTTAACCATCATCACATTCTTCCAAACTAAAACTTGCTTATGTGTCTTGCGTGAGTGATTCATGTGTGTATATGCATAATCATTTGTTTGAATATTGCCACATCAAGCTCTAAACACCAAAACACATAAAGACAAGTCATCCTACACATTCTTCCAATAACATTCAAACCTAATCACTTTCATCCCAAACATAGCCAAGTCATCCAAACAAGCCACATCATCATCCAAATCCCTAAACAAGCACTTGTTAAAAGGACTTAAGACAAACACTTGGTGACAACATGTCTACACTAGAAGACCTAGAAATCAAATTCCAAAGATTCCTCCAAAATATTTATCAAGGATCACAACCCCTAAACCAAGATGCCATTAAAACATTACAATTCTTCATCCAAAGAGCTCAACCCCATGCAAGCCAATCACCTCAACTACAACACTTCATAGCCCAAGTCCAACACCTTTTAGCCACTAGTCAAGCTCGACAAGTACAAAAATCCTTAGCCACTCCATACCAACCTAATCCATCTAGCCACATGTCATATCCATCCATTGCATATCAACTTAATCCACCTATCCACCAAGTCAATACCACATCAACCTATGAACATCCACCTCAAGCTTATCCAATCCCTCATACCACCATCCCAATGCACTACCAAGCCCATCCACAAAGCCATCAAGTGATATTACAAGAACAACATCCAAGTCCCAATGGCTCTTTGTACATAAATCAAGTAAGTCCAAATACACCTTTTCAACAAGACCACCAAGCACCATTGATAGATTTAAATCCACCTTTCCAACAAGAATCATATCCGAATCCCAATGACCCCTTGTACATAAATCAAACAAGACCAAGTTATCCTATGCAAGATCTAATAACCTTTGACAAGGGAGATACCAATCTAGAGTGGCCTCCACCATCCAATCACATGCCATCACATGAAACAACAAGTCCTATCCCAACACCACCATGTGATCCCAATCATAGTCCATTGATCCCTTTACCTTCCAAACCACCAAGCCCTTCATTACCTTCCTCACCATGTCATTCTAATCATTCACCAAAGGATGCGGCTGAGAGAGTTTTACAAAGGATGCTTGAAGCAAAACTCATTGAACTTCCTAAAGTCAAACCATGTGAAGAAAGTCCATATGATGAACATGATTATTGTGCATACCATAGGACCAAAGGCCATAATACAAATCAATGCCCAATATTTGTCTCAATTGTTTACAAGGTGTACCCACCTATAATGGGAAATCGTACCACATCATCCCCATCCTATGTGTCACCCCCATCTAGTCCAAATCCTAATCCATCCAATCCAATTAGCTCTCCACCTAATCCTTGTCCTACTCCTAATCCAACACCATCTACCATTATCATCCATCCATTATATTTCCTATCCACCCATACACTTGCAAAGGATGTGATCCATTGGCTACTAGATAGGAATAGACTACCCCTATGTCAAACACCAATTCATGAGCCTACCAATGAACTTCCAAAGGTCATGTCCAATCCTATAATCTCATCATGTGGTTCACATATCCTTGAGCCTCTTCAAGAGCCTTCCATTAACATGCCTAGCCTTTTAAGCCCATCATGTGATCTACAAGCCAACAAGTCTATTCAAGAGTCTCCTATTATGAATCCAAGTCAAGAGTCATCATGTTCTCATATCAATAACCCTCAAGAGCCTATCAAGTCCACTCAAGAACCTTCCACTTTCATCCAAAGTCACGAGGTATGTCAAGAGCATAGTCCTAAGCATGTGGAAACATTAAGCCCTAGTCCAACTCAAGATCAAAACACTTTCATGCAGCCCATCCATAACATTTACCTTCTTTATGATCAAGATGATATCTATGAAGAAGCTATCCATGAGCACCTTGATCCTATCCATAATCCTATGTCCATCCATGAGCAAGATGTCCAAATTGCTCCTAGTCATCCGCCATCTAGCCCTATCCATAATGCACAAACATCCACTTGTCATGATGAGACACTTGTCCCCCAAGTAAGCATAAAAGATCAAATCAATAACTTGGATCTACATGAACATAATGCTAATCAAGATCCTAATGATCCTCCTTCCACATCCACCATCGATTCCATTTCAAGTCCACCATCATGTCCTAGTGGTCTTACCACCTTCCTCCATGAGTGTTGTTCCTTAGGACAACAACGACCTTTATCCACTTCAGTTTCTCTATCCAATAATGAGCTCAAGTCTAGTGTTCAAACTACACCAAGTCCTATAGTCAAGCGCATACTCCAAAACACGAACTACCAAGGCAAAGGTCTAGGCCTTTATGAAAAAGGTATTTTGGAGCCAAACCATGTCAAGATTCCTTCATGCTCATATGGCCTTGGATACACACCCCAAGACAAACAAGGCCAAGATGTTGGTAATTCCTCCATCCATCCTAAGTCCACTTTTCATCACAAACCCCGTCATCTACCCAAAACATATGTTTCCATTCCAACTCCATCATCCTATAATTTTCAAAAGCATGTGACCGTACACCTTCCATCCACTTTGCCTCCACTTTTACCAACTCCAAATATCCCTCCATCCACCTTGCCACCATTGCTTCCAACACCTAACATACCTATCATTCATAAGTATCCTTACATCCCTAATCATGGCCAACAAAAGCACACATCGTTTAAGCATAAAGCTTTCAATCATTCCATCCACTCCACCCACCCCATGGGATTCAAAAGCAAAAATTTTGATGTCTCTACCTATAAAGCTAAAAATCCAACTAAAACTTCTAAGGACCCTCATGCCTTAGGGTATCAATGTGAAAAGTCTCTAAATCATCCATCTTCTAAGCAAAGTACATTCAAAAAGCTATCTAAACCCTTACCTCCAAAAGCAAAGGCCAAAAGAAAAATGGTTTGGGTTCCTAAGGAAATAGCTCGTAAGTCAAATGAGGTATCCTCATCCACATCTCAAGAATCCGAACCACCTATATCCATCCAAAAGCCTACTTCCATCCAAAACTTCCATTCCCTTCAAAAATCCCACAAGCAAAACAAAAGTACTAAAAATACTAAATCTATGTGGGTTCCTAAATCACTTTGTCAACCATCCCCTAAGCAAACATCTCCATTGCTTCCTACACCACCATCCAATCAAAAGCTTCAATGTTTATCACGCTGTGTGTAGCCGTTGGTCATGGTTCCCTTCCACTTCGCAGCACCTCCACACAACTACATCTCCCCATCTTCCATCCATTATCCTACATATCTCCCCCATGCTATCCCTATGGTCCATGCTTTGGCATAAACTTTTCGTCCATCTTCATTCCATAAGCCTATATCAAATCCACACCATAAGCCACTAGCCTACCCTACCATAATTCCACATCATCATCCACTATCTACCTAATCCATCTCCCATCCATGCAATCCCTTATCAACATCAATGAGCACACTTGACATGGTCCATGCGAGGACATCCATCTCTAATGGGACTACCAACATCCATTGAACTAGCCACTTGAGTCCCTCCTATCCATTACCATGGTGAAAACTTGGCAAACAGGCGCCATGTGTAATTGTCAACACATCTAAAAGCAAAAAACAAAAATACAAAAAAAAAAGGAAATCAAAATAGTAAAGAGAAATCCCTTCGTCCAACGGTGAAAACCTGGTAAACAGGCACCTTGGATAAGTACCATGATAAAAACCTGGCAAACAGGCGTCATGTGTAGGTTGATCTTCTATGTCACTTACACTTGGGGGCACATTGTCTCATCCAACCTATCCATTTCCAAACTATCTATCCCATTATATCATTTACCATCCTACCATCCTTAGCCATTACATAAACAAGCCTATCCTATTGAACCTATTTATCCATTCATCCATCCTTCTGCCTTTTGATTTTGATGAAGACATAGGGGCAAAATCTGGAAACAGGCTTTGGATATCTCTTGGTATACCTCATACCTTCCTCATCAATCCATATTATCATTATCCACCTATCATACACCTTGTCATGTAAAACCTATCATGTCATCCCATTGTCATGAACTTTTTCATGTAAAAATCCTCAGCATTACCACCTAGAATGGGGCAAGTTATTCTTCCTATGCAACATAGCCTTTGAAGATCACATCCTAGCTCCCTTATGATCCATCCACTATGGCATATCCTTATCATGAGCTTTCCATCTTATAGCTTATCCCCATCAATTTATCATGAGCTTTCCACTATAGCCTACCTATCCATTTATCATGAGGCATGCATCAATCCCTTATATAGCCTATCTCTTTATCCACCCATTTATCATGAGCCTTCCATCCTTGCACCTAGACTTGGTTTTCTCCCTTGTCATTGGTATCTAGCACAAAGGCTACCCAAATTGTAAGTCCATTGGCATTTTCCCAAAAACATTAAAAATCCAAAAAAATTAAAATATCCCAAAAAACACAAAAAAATCAAAATATGTCAAAAAATCTAAAAAAAATCAAATATCCAACAAAAAATCCAAGCAATAAGATCAATTCAATCATCATCCAAAACAATCCACTCTAGCATCCAATCAAAATCAAATCCTTATTATCATCAATTCCTCCTATCAATAACATTCATTCATCCATTTCAATCAATCACTTCTTCCAATCATATCAATAATCAATCTAAGCAATGATCTTAAATCCAAGTCACACTAATCCATATCAAGCAAGCTAATCAATCAAGGAACATTATCCAATCAAATCAATAGGTTTTTTTGATCCTAATCTTGTCATGAGCCAAATCAAACATCATCAATCATCATCAATGGGATATAGCGTTTCCACATCCTTGTGTTGATCTAGGGATATAGCTTTCCCCGTAATGACAACACTAGCTATCATCATCAATCAAACAATCAATCATTGGTTTATGACTTGACAAGGGCAACACCTTGTTTGTTTTACATCCTTTGAGCACATTGAGAACACTTGCTTATGCTTAGATTGAATCGACACTCTAATCATCACAGCATCACTATCATCATTCAAAACAATCCAATCATCGAAACAATCGACCCAGCAATAGCAAACATCAAAACCAAATCACATCAATCCAACCATTAAAACAAATCCAATCACTTTAGCACATCAAAAGCAGCTCAATCCACCACAAATCATCCATCCTTCATCAAATCAATCTAATCGGCATTTCATCATCTTCCAACCATTCCAAGCAATGATCTAAATGCAAGCCCATCCTTAAATCCATACCAATCAAGTTAATCAATCAAGCCAAGTTCTCCAAACGCAATCCATGGTCTTGATCCTAGCCTTGTTGTAAGCCAAAACAAATCAATCAATCAACTAGCCAACCAACTCAGCAAACAACCCTGTGTTGATCTAGGGATATAACTTTCCCCACAATGACAACACTCTCAACTATCATCAATTGACAACCAATCATTGGTTTACAGCTTGACAGGGGCAATACCTTGTTTGTTTTTGAATCATTTGTGTATGCTTGCTTGCTTGCTTGTGTGTGTTATCATTTTATCTTGCATTTGCGGGATGATCTTATTCTCTTCCTATGCGTATTGGTATCTTGTACGTGTTGGGATTAGCATCTTACATATCAATATCTCTAGCATCTGAGAAGCTAAACAGTCTCTTATGCATTTGAGACTATTCTATGTTAAGACTAACTCCATACATATAACCAGCAAGCTATCATTATGTGTAGTGGAGATAAGCTCAAACCATTGCTTGTAGCGTCAAAGTCCAACGCTAGCTGTTATTCATATCTTGTGCATGTTGGCTCAACATCTTGACCTCATGCGTTCAGACAAGATTGTAACACGCTAGTTGCGCATTGGATATCTCGACACCTTGGTCTCTTATACCCTGGTGCATAACATCCATATGCTATATCAAACATAAGGACTGCATTTCTTTTCATTCTGAGCAATTCCTTGAAAGCTGACCATCATCATCCTATCTATCCATTCATTTTATCCATTCCATCATACTCAGCCTTCTTTTTAGCCTTTTTCTTCTATCGAGAGCCAACCCAGCCCTTCCTGGTTAGCCTGGCTTACCTCTCGAGGGGGCATCACCTGCCAGTTACACTGGGGCATAACTTGTTTATCGAACGCATATCATATCTTCTTTGACACAACGCTCTATCGAACATTGTATCAAAGAGGGGCAAAATGTAGACACCCAAATGTGTCCATGACTAGCAACACCTTCTTAAAATATTATCCTAGACATCTTGTAGCATTTTGTCCTAATTTCCCTAATCCATTAAGCCAATTAATTAAATAAATTTTATTTATTTAATTAAATCCCATTTAATCCCATTCTCATCCTACTTAGCCAATTAATTAAATAAATTTTATTTATTTAATTAATTCCACATCATAATGCTATTTATCCTATGCTCATCCCAATTAATTAAATAAATTTTATTTATTTAATTAATTTCCACATCATATCTTATCCCATTTTATTCATTTGTCCTATTAATTAAATAAATTTTATTTATTTAATTAATATCCAACTCATATCCCAACTAATTTGAATTAAACACTCATCTTTTATCATATTCCAACACTTGTCCAGTCAATCATGTGTTGTAAGACAACTTTCACTCATATCCTTCACATGCACAACTAATGGAACCTAAATTTAGTATCTTTCAATCCTAGCCATTCACATATCCTCTGAATCTCCACCGTTGATTGATCTTGGTTGAGTCCTATATAAACACCCTCTCATTCCATATGAGAGGGGGGATCCAGCAATCATATAGCACCTACATTATCATCTTGAGCATCTTGAGCATCTGAGCATTCATTTGAGCTTTTATCATCCATCATGGTAGCTTTCAGCATTGCAATTGTTCATTGTTGAAGAAGCAGTCCACATCCCTCAAACAAGGAATCGCATGATCTAGGTGATGTTATGCTTGAATTGCATTGTTCTTTGATTTCATTTAGATTAGATTCCTTGATGATGGTAGGGTTAGGGTTTCATGACTATGTCTGATCTGATAAACCTGACTTTCACTTATCACAGGTCTCATGTGTGATTGTGTACACAAATACTTTTATTTAATAAGTTTATATGTGATGGTGTACACAAATACTAAAATTAGGTCCCATTAGTTGTACATGTGAAGGATTTTAAATGAAAGTTGTACTACCACACATGATTCAATTGAGAAATGGACAAGTGTCGAAATGTGATGAAAGGTGAGGAATTAATTCAAATAAAATATTTGAATTAGTTGGGATATGATGTGGAAATTAATTAAATAAATAAAATTTATTTAATTAATTCGAAAGTGGGATTATGAATGTGAAATTAATTAAATAAATAAAATTTATTTAATTAATTGGCTAATGGATAAGTGGAATTAGGATTGGGATTAGGACAAAATGTTACATGATGTCTAAGAGATGTTTTTGACTAGGTGTTGCAAGACATGGACAAATTGTTGATGGTGTTTTTAG
This sequence comes from Cunninghamia lanceolata, assembly GCA_027924645.1. Classification (NCBI taxonomy): domain Eukaryota; kingdom Viridiplantae; phylum Streptophyta; class Pinopsida; order Cupressales; family Cupressaceae; genus Cunninghamia; species Cunninghamia lanceolata. The sequence goes on from BSBN01000243.1 coordinate 933,340, forward strand.
CACGCAACAATGTAGGTGTGATTGCTAGTTTCACACCTCTCTTGAAAAGTATCTCACCCTAGGCAAGACTACTCCAAGGATAATACAGCTAGGTCTTAGCTTGCTTGGAATTTCTCAATGGTTGTGTTCTAGCTGTACCTACAAGGGGTCTTACATGCAGTCTGCAAATCTTTAATGTCGAGACAACAAATACACATAAACCCTATTATGATTTTCAGCTGATAGACCCAAATAAGGTGCTGCTGAAGTTTCTATTCTGACAACTAAATAGCGAGTTTAAAGAAAATGCAAAAGATTTAGGGTTAGAAGGAATCCTAAGTGACATTCACAATGCAAGGGTTATCCTTAGTAGACAAATATTCCAGACTTCAAACCAGTTCTCTGAGTTACCAAACTGAAATGGGTGTTACAGTGCTACAGAAAACGGTGCTATCTTCAATGGAAGTCGAAAGATTTTCAGACCACATTCAGTCGTTAAATACCCAATAAATGGCGCAACTTAACTCATAAAATGAAGTTGAACTTTAGCACAGATAATAAGCCCAGGCTAACTTTACACAGTTGTTTACCATCAGCAAATAACTAAAAGTATGGACTTGAAACATTCATCAAATACTGCAATAAACCATTAACATCATAAAAGCACAACTAATCTAACTATGGGAGAGCAAGAAGCAAACCATGAAGACCACACTGAATCAAAACAAGATGCAAATTCTCAGAAATACTGCAGAAACTTGCTTTGTATTTAATTCAAATGGCACAGAGTCAACAATTTGGCATCAAAATCTCTCTTACAAAAAGTGGAAATGGTAGCCCTTTATATAGAAAGCAGCATACCCTAGTTCTTCAAATGGACGGTGGAGATTAACTCAACACCGACGGTCCAGATTACATGGCATTTAATAAGATACATCAGTTTGTTACATTTTCGGATTTGCCTTTGTCTTGTAGGAAAAAGACAAAATATAGGTTGCAAATACATTGAATCTGGACAAAATAGATACCCATTTGGTTATACATGATGAAAAGTTAATTTTCAAGGCCTAATAAAGCTAAAATAGAGTCACATGACACTTGAAAACTTGAGCTGATGTGGATCCACGGGATTCCAAGTGCTGACTGGATCAAAAAGGAGTATTCGGCACTTTATTAGTGAAGATATATCCAATTGGATGCTTTCTAGATTGATTCTTGATGACTGGCCTACTGGGACAGCTGTATGCATGTCTTGGTGATCCGATCCAAGGTTATTTGAGTGGCATTTTGAGGAAAATATCAAAAATATAATTTTTGGTATTTTCTGCATCGTAGTAAATTGCATTTTCGGAGGCCTTCAGAGCGGAATGGGGGCTCGAAACCTATCAGCAGCCTGGCATTAAGCCTAAGTAGCCGAGCAGCTCAAACTAGATAACCAGTTTATCTTTCCAACGAGTCCAAGAAGTTTAAATTCTGATAAAATAGCTAGGAGTTATGACCCTCGGACTGGATCACTAGGACATTGGACTAGATCTGCAAGAACAATAGTGATTTGACATGATCTTCTATGTCTTTTAGCTCCTGAGACTCATCTTTATCATCTTGGACATTATACTGACTTTCTTTTGCATGTGCAGCAGCAATTTGGTTGATAGAATGTCGATTCTACATCTCTGGATCAGTACTGCATATTTGTGTGTACATCCTTCCAAGACGGCTCCAGTTGGCTCCTTTGTGCTCTCCAAGACCTACAATTCACAATACAAAGCATCAATTTCATCTTAACAAGTCATTTTTCATCAATTTGGATCAAAACATGTCCATTTGCAGTCATGAATCAGTCAAAAACAACTCATTGTCAATGTCACCTTCTTGTAAACAACCTCTTAAATCTAGTGATTTTTGCATGATTTTCTGCATTTTTTATCATTTTTGAGTACCCATTTGGCCAATATATTGATCTGGGAAGTTTTTGCAATCATTAGGATCCATTTGCAGACTTTAATTTCATGTTTTTTTAGCATTTTCTGTAAAAAGCGGGATTTTTGGGGTTGTCCGACCTTAGCGCGGATTTTGGGGTTGTCCGACCTTAGCGCAGATTTTGGGTTGTCTGACCTTAGCGTGGATTTTGGGGTTGTCCGACCTTAGCGCGGATTTTGGGTCCGTCCGACCTTAGCGCGAATTTTGGGTCCGTCCGACCTTAGCGCGGATTTTGGGTCCGACCGACTAAAATGATGTTTCATGAGATCAGTCGGTGAAGGCAGTTTTCGGTGCAGGTCCGTTAGGTGCATTTTTAGCGCTTTTCTTCAAAATTGTCTCGGCGGGGATTTTTGGTCCGACTGACTTAGCGATGGCTTGGAGGGAGGTCGGTGGGAGGCAAATTTAGCGCAAAGGTTGGTTGATGATTTTCGCGCAGAAGTCCACGAGCGAGGTTTTTAGCACCGAAAGTCAGTAGCGACTATTTTTAGCGCAAAGTCAGTTGATTCAATATTTAGCGCTAAGGTCGGTAGAGGCTGTTTTTAGCACTTTTTGCAGTTGGGGTTATTTTTAGCTCTAGATTTCGACTTGGCCAGGGTGAAAGCTTATGGACCCCTTGGTGAAATCTAATGGAATTTGACATGATTTTGCAACTATAAGACCTGGAAACTATGAATTTCAACATGAAACATCCTACAGAAGCACTTTCAAGGGCAACATCCCGTGACATAGGTTTTTTTAGAGCAAAGTACAGTAACACCTAATCCCAATGCAGAAGGCAACAAATGGCTATTTTTTAAGCACAAGACCACTCAAGACACTTCCAAATCAATTATGAAAAACATCAACTGACTCCACACATGTGAAATACCCAAATCTGTAACAAGTCATACATTCTAAGCACAAATTCACCTTCTCATCATCATAAGCAAGAAGGTTGAGACTCCAAGCCAAAGCAAAAGAGGGGGTCTCCATTTGTCAAAATGGGGCGTGTGTGCAAGGCACAACAAATGGCGACTCTGCTGGGAAATGCTCCAGAGTATTTTAAGATAAACGTTAGTTCGAACCCAGAATCTCTGTGTTTCCCACACATTAAACGAGAAAGCATGATACCCTATCAAAGAATCAAAGACCACTAACCAGTGCAACCATCCATATCCTGAAAACCTGAGTGTGTGCAATTGCATTCATTCCCATCCTACAGCAACTAAGTTCACCCAAGATCCCCTGAGACAAGCTAGAAAGCTGAGATCATTCTACCACCAGGAAATGCTCAAAATTTTTTGAATATGTTGAGCTTTGAAATGGATGAATGATCAGTAACATTTTTTGGTATGATGACATTTGATGTTAATCATTTCTGGATAGTACCTTTTGTAATTATTTGTAATTTGGTAGTCTCTTTATTTGCACTTGTAATGGGTCTGGTGTTGAAAAACACCTTTTGTTTTTACCCAATGTAGGCCAGCAACACTTAGTGTCACCTTCCTTCTTTCTTGATTGATAGTGCATGTGGTAGAAGAAGAAGTCAACCCTTCACTGGATACAGGATCACTCAGACTTGCCTAGCTACCTTAGGATTATTAAGAGTGTAAAAGGTATATGGTTAGAAAATACTTCAGGTACACCAACTAATAACTCATTTCCAATGAACAGACATCATACTTCTTGGTATAACAGTGGAACCCATAGGAAGACTTAAGCGGAAACCTTTGCTTCTCAAAGAAATATTCCAAATTACTTACCCAACAAAGAAGCACTTGCAGGTCTACACAACTGCCACCACATTCGATAAATGGGGAACCCAAACAAAACAAGCGTAGAAGCGAGAAGAAAAGCAAACTACTCTAACCAAAGCAAACATGCAGAAAGCAATAACTAACAACTACTACCTACAACCAAGGAAAAGTAAAAATAGAAAGCAGAACCTAAACTAGAACAATAAGAAACTACCAAACCCTAATTAAAAACAAGCAAGACTATGTACAAAAGCTTTGGACAACAAGTATTAACACTCCCTCGTGACTGATTTCTTAGGACATGCAGGAGTAACAAGGTGCGGCTCAGTGTCCTAAGCTTGGCAAATTCATCTTTGTACTCTGAATAGTAGGGTATGGGCAAGCTAGGCTCATCTTCAAGGTGCCAGTCGCATAAAATCAGCAATTGGGGTAATTCATTAGGGCCATGATCTATCCAAATGCAAGTTGTCTTACCTAAATCACCATAATCAAATTGATAATTAGAACTAAGCAGAGAAAGGGAAGATACAACCTGATTTATAGTACTGTCGGTTAGAGTTGTAAGTTCATCTCCGTATTGCATTGCACCGAATACCTTCTCATCTTCAGGGGTTTTTAGCTTGTGGTTGGCCATATCTTGTTCATTAAATACCTCTGGAGCACTGAATGCTGCAGCAACCTCCCAAGCAAATAGAAAATCTGAGCAACCATCTTCAGAATGTGGATCATCTGGATGAACTCTACATGAAGTGGCTAAAGCAAAATCTGTCATGTGTGGTGAGTTCCCATGCAGCAGCATATCCTTGCTCATTGTTGATATCAACTCAATGATGTGATCAAGTGACTGACATGAAAAAGATTCCAAGCCATCACTTTGTGTGACTGTTTGATTTTTATTCTCAGATTGCAGACTTATACTTTCATTTCTTATCACTGGATTAGCATCAACCATGTGGAGATCTTCTTCATTGCATGTGTAAACAGGAGCAACATGGGGAACATGTGTTATAGTTGAATCTACTTCATCAAAATCAGTCACATGCTCTGATAAAACTTCCTCTGCACCAATCAGCAATCTTCGTGTTTGAATTAAGGGCTGGCATAGGGTTGGCAATTCACTGTTTGTAGTAACAACAAGGTCTCTTTCTTCTTGCATAGTTGGATTTATGATGTTAGTGCTACCTTGAAGTGATGCATCATATTCTTCTTCTTCATTTGACTCAGCTGAAAACTCTGTGGGAGTAACCGCAGTGATCTGATATGACTGATATTTGTAGTTCACTGTGCTGATATACTTAGTAGCTTGATCATTTTTCATCCAACAATCAGATTGTGGCTCAAGCATGTCAATTGGAACAATTTTCTGCATTGCTGCCCATGACTGTTCTTCATTTGGAGGGCTAATTGCTTCTTGTTCTTGCATGTATTTGATCTGATCTAACTGCTGTTCCAACTCAGAATTATCATCCACCTGCAAGGGACAGATGTTTTGTACCTCTGTAGCAGCAAATTCAATCTTAGGATTTGATGTCTGTGAAACATTTGATTGCTGATCTGCATCTTCAACATGACTGTTCATCAAGTCTGATTTATCATCTACCTTGTCCACATTCTTTGCAGCATAAATCTGATCTTGTGCATTGCTCTGTTCACTGCCTTGTGACTGAAAATTAGATTTTTGCCATGCTGGGATAGCATATTCTGTGACTGAATAGTCTGGATCCAATGGTTGAAAACCAAGCTTTATCCAGGCAGGGACCTCATCTTCATTAGTTGGGTGACCTACAGACCACATGCATTGCCTGCTCTCATCATCTTGACATGTATTTTGATGAACAACTTGAGGGACTTCAATTTCTCCAATGTGCAGATTGCCTTGTTGACCGCAATCATTTATGGATGGAAGATTTGCAGCTCCTTGCATGCTCTTGCTCTGTATATGTCTGTCATATCCATATCCTACTTCAGGTTTATAAACTTCAAAAATAGGAAGTAATCCCTTTAAATGCAGATCCAATCTTTGGAGAAAAGTCAAACAGTCAATTTTGTCATGTAGTTCTCCAGGATGTACAGTGCAAATCTGAGGTGAACTAAAATCGAGCAGTGTTAGTGGAGGATACTTCACTCTGATCTACCTATCTAACACTTCTTTGAAAAGTGGGATATCTACTTGGAAGTTTTCTTCATGATATGACATCTGAGATGGTCCTCTGAAGAATGAAGGGATTTCATGACTGAAACCTTGATGTGTACCCATTGGATCAAAATTTTCTATACATTCGTTTCATTTCAGCATGTGCGATGAACCAAAAAAGATGAAAGCTTGCATAAAAATCTTTCTCCGCCCTCCTTCTAGCGCCAATTCTGTTGATGGTGTTTTTAGCACGCAACAACGTAGGTGTGATTGCTGGTTTCACACCTCTCTTGAAAAGTATCTCACCCTAGGCAAGACTACTCCAAGGATAATACAGCTAGGTCTTAGCTTGCTTGGAATTTCTCAATGGTTATGTTCTAGCTGTACCTACAAGGGGTCTTACATGCAGTCTGCAAATCTTCAAGGTCGAGACAACAAATACACATAAACCCTATTATGATTTTCAGCTGATAGACCCAAATAAGGTGCTGCTGAAGTTTCTATTCTGACAACTAAATAGCGGGTTTAAAGAAAATGCAAAAGATTTAGGGTTAGAAGGAATCCTATGTGACATTCACAATGCAAGGGTTATCCTTAGTAGACAAATATTCCAGACTTCAAACCAGTTCTCTGAGTTACCAAACTGAAATGGGTGTTACAGTGCTACAGAAAACGGTGCTATCTTCAATGGAAGTCAAAAGATTTTCAGACCACATTCAGTCGTTAAATACCCAATAAATGGCGCAACTTAACTCATAAAATGAAGTTGAACTTTAGCACAGATAATAAGCCCAGGCTAACTTTACATAGTTATTTACCATCAGCAAATAACTAAAAGTATGGACTTGGAACATTCATCAAATACTGCAATAAACCATTAACATCATAAAAGCACAACTAATCTAACTATGGGAGAGCAAGAAGCAAACCATGAAGACCACAATGAATCGAAACAAGATGCAAATTCTCAGAAATACTGCAGAAACTTGCTTTGTATTTAATTCAAATGGCACAGAGTCAACAATTTGGCATCAAAATCTCTCTTACAAAAAGTGGAAATGGTAGCCCTTTATATAGAAAGCAGCATACCCTAGTTCTTCAAATGGACGGTGGAGATTAACTCAACACCGATGGTCTAGATTACATGGCATTTAATAAGATACATCAGTTTGTTACATTTTCGGATTTGCCTTTGTCTTGTAGGAAAAAGACAAAATATAGGTTGCAAATACATTGAATCTGGACAAAATAGATACCCATTTGGTTATACATGATGAAAAGTTAATTTTCAAGGCTTAATAAAGCCAAAATAGAGTCACATGACACTTGAAAACTTGAGCTGATGTGGATCCACGGGATTCCAAGTGCTGACTGGATCAAAAAGGAGTATTCGACACTTTATTAGTGAAGATATATCCAATTGGATGATTTCTAGACTGATTCTTGATGACTGGCCTACTGGGACAGCTGTATGCATGTCTTGGTGATCCGATCCAAGGTTATTTGAGTGGCATTTTGAGGAAAATATCAAAAATATAATTTTTGGTATTTTCTGCATCGTAGTAAATTGCATTTTCGGAGGCCTTCAGAGCGGAATGGGGGCTCGAAACCTATCAGCAGCCTGGCATTAAGCCTAAGTAGCCGGGCAGCTCAAACTAGATAACCGGTTTATCTTTCCAACGAGTCCAAGAAGTTTAAATTCTGATAAAATAGCTAGGAGTTATGACCCTCGGACTGGATCATTAGGACATTGGACTAGATCTACAGGAACAATAGTGATTTGACATGATCTTCTATGTCTTTTAGCTCCTGAGACTCATCTTTATCATCTTGGACATTATACTGACTTTCTTTTGCATGTGCAGCAGCAATTTGGTTGATAGAATGTCGATTCTACATCTCTGGATCAGTACTGCATATCTGTGTGTACATCCTTCCAAGACGGCTCCAGTTGGCTCCTTTGGGCTCTCCAAGACCTACAATTCACAATACAAAGCATCAATTTCATCTTAACAAGTCATTTTTCATCAATTTGGATCAAAACATGTCCATTTGCAGTCATGAATCAGTCAAAAACAACTCATTGTCAATGTCACCTTCTTGTAAACAACCTCTTAAATCTAGTGATTTTTGCATGATTTTCTGCATTTTTTATCATTTTTGAGTACCCATTTGGCCAATATATTGATCTGGGAAGTTTTTGCAGTCATTAGGATCCATTTGCAGACTTTAATTTCATGTTTTTCTAGCATTTTCTGCAAAAAGCGAGATTTTTGGTGTTGTTCGACCTTAGCGCGGATTTTGGGGTTGTCCGACCTTAGCGCAGATTTTGGGTTGTCTGACCTTAGCGCGGATTTTGGGGTTGTCCGACCTTAGCGCAGATTTTGGGTCCGTCCGACCTTAGCGCAGATTTTGGGTCTGTCTGACCTTAGCGCGGATTTTGGGTCCGACCGACTAAAATGATATTTCATGAGATCAGTCGGTGAAGGCAGTTTTCAGCGCAGGTCCGTTAGGTGCATTTTTAGTGCTTTTCTTCAAAATTGTCTCAGCGGGGATTTTTGGTCCGACTGACTTAGCGATGGCTTGGAGGGAGGTCGGTGGGAGGCAAATTTAGCGCAAAGGTCGGTTGATGATTTTTGCGCAGAAGTCCACGAGCGAGGTTTTTAGCACCGAAAGTCGGTAGCGACTATTTTTAGCGCAAAGTCAGTTGATTCAATATTTAGCGCTAAGGTCGGTAGAGGCTGTTTTTAGCGCTTTTTGCAGTTGGGGTTATTTTTAGCGCTAGATTTCGACTTGGCTAGGGTGAAAGCTTATGGACCCCTTGGTGAAATCTAATGGAATTTGACATGATTTTGCAACTATAAGACCTGACAACTATGAATTTCAACATGAAACATCCTACAGAAGCACTTTCAAGGGCAACATCCCGTGACATAGGTTTTTTTAGAGCAAAGTACAGTAACACCTAATCCCAATGCAGAAGGCAACAAATGGCTATTTTTTAAGCACAAGACCACTCAAGACACTTCCAAATCAATTATGAAAAACATCAACTGACTCCACACATGTGAAATACCCAAATCTGTAACAAGTCATGCATTCTAAGCACAAATTCACCTTCTCATCATCATAAGCAAGAGAGGTCGAGACTCCAAGCCAAAGCAAAAGAGGGGGTCTCCATTTGTCAAAATGGGGCGTGTGTGCAAGGCACAACACAAATTTGGGACAATTTTGGGTGTCTATAGGGAGCTTGAATGCTTCTATAATTGCCCTCATAGATAGTTTGACATATACCCTCACCTTGCTCTCTACTCTCCTATTGGCCACATTATAGTTGTTAACTCACTCTATAACCAATTATAGTGCTTCTTCTGCATATGGAAAACTCGCTGCATCAAACATCCTGGTGGAAACCATATTCTACAGTATAAGATTACCAACCCTGTATAAAATCTGTGCTCTGAAGGCATCTAGTTTTGTATTTCCACAATGTGTGTTACTGGCATGGCCAAATTTGGCACATATGTCGCTAGGGATGGGGAACAAATCCTGCTTGAACTCCGCATCTCATAGATCTATTTTCTTTTGAGAAATTTCATCCTGTAACATGCAGGTATCCATGGTAAGTTTTAGGGTTTAGAGATTAATCGATAAATTAGTTTAAATTCCCTTATGTATGTTGAAATCTACCTAAACCACATACAAACAAGAATTCACCTGATAATTTACCCTTATCATGGGGATTTTACCTTCTATCCATATCAAAAAATACTAGTATGTATTGAAATGTACAAGACAACTGAGAGGGGGGGTGAATCAGTTGTAGTAAAAACTTAACTTCTTTCAAATATCAAAACGTTAACCACTTAATTATTATTTAACCATGAAAGCATATAATCAGAAACTTAAACACATTCACACATGAGACACATGAGACACTAGATTTTTATGTGGAAAACCTAATGAGGGAAAAACCATGGTGAGTGTTAGCTCACAATATAAATGATATATCAAAATTTACAACAAGGTTCACTGCCTTAGGGCTCACTGCAAAAGAAGTGGCTCACTGCCAAGAGAAGGGGCTCACTGCCAAAAAGGCTTATTGCCAAAAGTTGGTGAACTGAGATAGTAGCATCTATACTATGCCAAGGTTCAGTTCCATTGAAGCACAATAAGTTTCCTCTGCTCTCCTCTACTTTTTCACTTCGCACTTATATTTTCATCTTCACAACTTCCATGAGTTGTTCAGGATTTCATTACATGAATTCATACAATTCATCAACCTTGGAATGTACATCAAGGTTGGCATTACAATCATCAACCATTGGAACAATCTCTAAGGTTAGCATACACACATACATTAGAATAGGTTTGGACCTAAATAGATTTGTGAAGGAAAATAATAAATGTGGACCACACCATGTCTTAGCTAGGACTCAAATGCAATCTTCCACGCAACAGCACACTATCACAAACTCCAAAGTATAATCGTAAGTAGTGAAAACAACCAAGTCCTCCAAAACTGGTGTTAACACTAAGACCTTTAGAAACATGCTTCATGCACGATACAAATTACACTTTGTGGACCAATCAAAGGCATGAACATGATCTAGAGACATCCACAAGCACATTGCAATCACCAAGAACTTCCGCACAACCCCCAAACACTCTATCTAGAAGATTCTTCAAACGAGAGCAATTAAACATTACTATGAACCACTGTCATAGAGGAAAGATCACTTGTGGAGCACCAAATCATGAACCATTTGAACTGAAGGCATATAGCATCATTACAAACTTAATTCCAGAACCTTAGATTGTAAAACTTAAATGTGGAGAAATGCGGAGTAGAATAGATTCTCCCTATCATCATTAAATACTCAAAAAAATAGTTTTTACTCTAATGAACAAAACTCACTCAAATCTTCACACTAGAGACTCAAACTTGAAACATAGCAACTATAGACATCCCTTAACATAACTTCCAAACTACAGGAAAAGATATTCAACCTATAGGATATGTAGAGCAAAACACTGCACTGTTCTTCTCAAACACTTTCTCAAACTCATTCAAATAATTTCCTTCGATGTTGACCTTAAGTGTTGACATCAATGACAACACTTACTATTCATACTTGTAACAATCTCCCTTTTTGTCATTGATGGAAACACATGCTGTGAAAAACCATCAAGACAAACAAACTTGCTTTGCTTCTTTGCTCCCCCTTACTTTATGCTTTCTCTGGTTGCAACTCTCTCTTTAAGTTATTCACATGAACTTCTCCCCCCTTTGACATCAATGGAAAAGGGTGCCAGATCTTTTCTCACTTTAGTTATCAAGGGTCAATTCATATCTTATCAATACTACACTACTCCCCCTATCAGCAACACTATAACACTTACTGGTCTTTATCAAGAACTCATATCAACAACATCTTCCTACTCCTCCTCAGGGATAGCCTTCAAAACACCAATCCGAATCAAAGAATGAGACTTTGAGAACCATTGGACTGATGCACTTCCCATACATCTTAGTTTAGAGTAGGAGGGGTAATAACCCCTAACTTTTCCCCGAGATATTCAAAAGTATCTTTAGGCAGAGGCTTTGTAAAAATATCTTCAATTTGATTCTTAGTAGACACATATTCCATCTTTACTTCATTCTCTGTTACCTTTTCTCTAAGAAATTGATACCTTATTGATATATGCTTTGTTCTTGATTGCATCACTGGATTCTTTGAAATGTTTATAGCACTTGTATTGTCACAAAAGATTGAAATTGGTTCTTCATACACAACTTTTATATCTTTCAATGTTTGCTTCACCCATAACACTTGAGTACAACATGTTGTAGCAATATATTCTGCTTATATAGTAGACAAAGAAACTGATTCTTGTTTCTTTCTTAACCATGAAACCAATCTATTACCCAAGAGGAAAGCACCTCCACTTGTACTTTTTCTGTCATCAGCATCTCCATCCCAATTTGCATCTTATGATTCTTTTGACTACCATCACATGTGACTCTCTAGGATCTTCTTGAAATATTGCCACAAGACAAACTACATGCATTATATCTATTCTAGTATGGGTTAGATAAAGTAGTCCTCCAATCATGGATCTATACATTTTCTAATCATTCTTAGGTGATTCATCATTCTCTCTCAGCTTGCAACTAGTTACCACATGAGTACATACAAGCTTAGTATCCTCCATTCCAAACTTCTTCAACATTTCTTTCACATACTTAGACTGAGAAATGAAAATTCCTTTTTTCTGATTGAGTGATCTATAGTCCTAAAAAGAAATTCATTTCACCAAACATAGACATCTCAAACTCCTTTTGCATTTCCTCTACAAATCTCTTACACATACCTTCATTGCCTCCAAAGATAATATCATCAACAAAGACAGGCTCTAGGATCTTTCTTTAGTCCATACATGGCTTTCTTTAATCTACACACCATGTCACCTTGGTTTGATGACTAAAATCCTTCTGGTTGTTTAATGTAAACCTCTTCTTCTAGCTCTCCATTCAAGAATGTAGACTTCACATCCATTTGGTACACTTTAAAATATTTGTGTGCTGCAAATGCCAAAAACATTCTTATTGCTTCAATCCTTGCCACAGGACCATAAGTCTCCTCAAAATCAATGCCTTCAACCTGAGAATATCCTTTGCATACCAGTCTTGCTTTGTTTCTTACTACTCCATTTTCATTCATATTGTTTCTAAAAACCCATTTAGTTCCAATCACATTCTTATAAGCAGATCTAGGAACCAATTCCCAAGTTTGATTCTTCTCTATCTGCATCAGCTCTTCTTTCATAGCCTTTACCCAATTCTCATCTTTGCAAGCTTCACTTACATCTTTGAAAGTAAATAGAGATTTACCTTTACATCTACAATACCTTTTCTCTTATCACCAATGATCTGGTCTTTAGTGTGATGCTTTTGCACAAACCCTAGGGATCTTAGGAATCCTTTCCGAAGCTTCTTCAACCTACACTTCCTTCATCTTTTTATTCTTCACTGCTTGAAGACTCATCTGATTCATATATAATACTTTCAGTTATCATAAAAATTACTCTGTATTGGAAATAACTGTGTTCTATCAACTCAAAGTTCTATTACTCATTACTCTTGAGCTAATTATCAAAATCAGACAAACTTCTAGATGTAGATGTAACCAATGATTAATAACCATATGCCAGAACTGCAGAGTATTATCTTCAACAGTAGACCAATGTGGCCCAAATTACCAGAACATTGTAACTTGATTTTACCAAATAGATACTTAGCCAAAATTTATAACTTGTCTTCTTCTCTGATCAAATCTTCTTACACAATAGACTTCTTAAACTGCACAATCTTTCTTTATCCTTTAAAAAAACATTCTCTAATCTGACTTCGACCTTTGTTACTAATCCTTGACCTTGTCTCTTTGTGCTAAGGCATCAACACCAATCTTTTGGCAGGGTAGAAAATATTTCCAATAAGACTCCCCTTAAGCCAAAGCTCTCAATTCACTTCCTGGAGGAAGATTCTGCACCAAAGAATGGCACAGACTCATCTTTGACTTCACTTACATCCTACTTGATCCATATCATGTTCATCTCCTTCTTGGTTTCTATTGGATCAACCTTTTGTACTAGTTTCTTCCTTTCTACTAGATTATCCTTCTTTATTTTTTGCTTCTGCAAAATCTTGCAATATGTCCAGGCCTATTGCAATTTAAGCACACAATATTTTTCTGACCATTGTTCATTCCATTCATGCTTGACCTACATTGGCTAGCCCTGTGTCCAAATTTATTGCATGTAAAGAAACTTCCATTGAAAGATTGAGCATTCCTTCCATTATTGTGATTGTTCCTTATCTGACTTATGCATTCACTAGCTCCATGACCAAATCTCTTGCATGTAATGTAGTTACCTTTGAAGGTTTGAGCATTCCTAGTATTGTTATAACTATTATGACTTCTGCATTCATTAGCCTTATGACCTACTTTATTTAAAGTAAAGCACTACCCAAAAAATGATGTAATATTTTGATTCACTCTACTCCTACATTGAGTAGCCTTATGACCAAACTTATTGCATGAATTACAACAACCATTGAAATATGGGTACCTTTGAGCATTTGGTTGCCTAACCGATGGTCTTCTAGGTCCGTTCCTTTGATTCTGGATATGGTTTCCTTTGTCCTTATTGATCTTAGCATTCCTTTCTTGTCCTATTTTAGAATTTTCACTTTTTTAAAATTCCAAGCCTTTTTTTTCATTAGAGTTCTTCTAGCTAGCAAGTATCTCATCAAGTTTTGTAGAACTTATCTTGAAGTTTTCTTCATAACTTTTTGCTTTCTCCAAATTTGACTTTAGGTTACCAACTTATTTTTCAATCTTATCACATTCTTTTGATTTGTCTTTCAACAATAGATTTAGCTCTTCTTCTATTTTTTCTCTTTCTATAACTTCCTCTTTCAAATCATTCAAGGTTTCATTTGCTGATATCAATTGTTCACTAATCTCCTTATATTTTTCTTTGAACTTCTTGACTTTCTCTCTTAATTTTCTGATACATTCATCTGCTTCTTTGCCATTCTCCTTCAAATCTCTAATTTCTTCTTGATTTCTTTCTAGGTCTTCAAGAGCAACCATCTTGTGTGCCACGCTGGATCTACCTCAAGTTGCTAGGATTTTCTCCAAGGAACCCTTGCTCTGATACCAATTGTTGAAATACACAAGACAACTGAGAGGGGGGGTGAATCAGTTGTAGCAAAAAACTTAACTTCTTTCAAACATCAACACATTAACCACTTAATTGTGATTTACCCATGAAAGCATATAGTTAGAAACTTAAACACATTTACACATGAGACACATGAGACACCAGATTTTTATGTGGATCACTCAATGAGGGAAAAACCACAGTGTGTGTTAGCTCACAATATAAATGATATATCAAAATTTGCAATAAGGCTCACTACCCATAATGCTTACTGCCAAGAGAAGGGGCTCACTGCCAAAAGGGCTCACTACCAAAAGTTGGTGAACTGAGATAGTAGCATCTACACTATGCCAAGGTTCAGTTCCATTGAAGTGCAATAAGTTTCCTCTACTTTTCCTTACACTTCACACTTATCTTTTTATCTTCACAACTTCCATGAGTTGTTCACGACTTCATTACATGCATTTATACAATTCATCAACCTTGGAATGTACATCAAGGTCAGCATTACAATCATCAACCATTAGAACAATCTCCATGGTCGACATACACACATACATTAGAATAGGTCCGGAACTAAACAGATTTGTGAAGGAAAAGAATGAATGTGGACCACAGCATGCCTTAGCTGGGACTCAAATGCAATCTTCCATGCAACAACATGCTATCAAAAACTCTAAAGTATAATCACAAGTAGTGAAAACAACCAAGTTGGCCAAAACTGGTGTTAACACTAAGACCTTTAGGAACACGCTTCATGCACAATTTAGATTACACTCTAAGAACCAATCAAAAGGCATGAACATGATCTAGAGACATCCATAAGCATGTTGTAATCACCAAGAACTTACACACAACCCCAAACACTCTATCCAAAAGATTCTTCAAACCAAAGCACTTAAACATTATTATGAACCACTATCATAAAGGAAAGACCACTTGCGGAGCACCAAATCATGAACTATTTGAACTAAAGGCACATAGCATCATTACAAACTTAATTCCAGAACCATAGAATGTAAAACTTAAATGCAGAGAAATGCAGAGTAGAATACATTCTCCCTATCATCATTGAATACTCAGAAAATCAATTTTTACTCTGATGAACAGAACTCACTCAAATCTTTACACCGGAGGCTCAAATACAAAACATAGCAACTACAGACATCCCTTAACATAACTTTTGAACCGCATACAAAGATATTCAATCTATGGATATGCAAAACAAAACACTACACTGTTCTTCTCAAACACTTTCTCAAACTCATTCAAATAATTTCCTTAGATTCTAGCCTTAGGTGTTGACATCAATGACAATACTTACTGCTCATACTTGAAACAGTAACTGTGAAAATGACTAGGAAGGTTTGTCCTATTCATACCTGATGGTTGCAACCTTAACCTTTTAACATGTAGATGTGGATGAAAATATCATTTTTCCCATGCTAACTGTTCTATTCTTTACAACACTATTCTTCAATCACTATAAAATCACCTTAACCAGTTGTAATTCAATTTTAATTGCTTCTATACCTCTACAATTTTAGCTTGAATAAACTGATAATTGATAAGACTGAATAAATTTACATTTTATCCTTTAAAATCCATCAATTAGGGCATATTAATTGTGTTTCTATTAGTAGATAAATCCCTACAATCTGGATGCAAGAGAAACAAATAGTTGGCCAAAAGGCACACTTTTAAATTTAAATGGCCAACAAATTTTATGTATGACATTAAAAGCGTGAAATGATATGGATATGGACATTCGCTATTTGGATACTTGTTTTAGAATATCCATACCAAAATGTCCAGATGACATCAGCAAAGGGTCTTGGTCAAACCTCATTGACCGAAGGAGTGAGCAATAGGGTTTAATTCACCTTGAAAAGATCAAGATATATAAAAAGTCTACTGTAAAATGTCCTTAGGCAAATATTCGATTGAAAAGTCAACAGTGGGACACGTGGAGCAACATCCTTACTTCGGATATGGATGTGGATTTTGCCGGGATATGGATATTTGGTGAGTGCAAAATATCTAGTTGTAAATATCCCTTTGAGAAGTCAAAGGTTTGAATGTAGAACACATTGGTTCTTTGATAATACGTGATATGGCTATGGATATTTGGACATGGATATTCAAAACTTAATATCTAGTTTGAAATAACATGCATTGGAGTTTATTAATGAGAAAGAATTTGACAGGCATCATAGGAGTGAATATGGATATTTGGCATGGATGTGGATATTTAGCAATTGGTAAGGTCCATATCCAAATATCCTGTCTGGTTGACGTTTTCAAGATTCATAGTGGTAAATTTTGACAGTTTCATCACATCCCTCTACCAGAGCAATTATATATTTAACGAGAGTTAAGGATCATTTCAGGTCTAGACCTAAAGTCCATGCATTTGAGGGTTTTTATAAAAGATTGGACATAACAATAGACATGGATATGGATATTGAAGGATGTATAGGACATTTGAAACATAATGTCCATACCTCTTTGACCAAGATATCTAGTTGACAAAAAAATTTGACCAAACATAACTCACTCATTTTGAGGAATTTTGACATGATGTGAAAGGCAAAGTCACTTAAAATTTGATTCTCTATCCATTCATAGCCTTTACAAGGGTTGAAACTTGACTTCAATTTTGCCCATGGATCGGGACATGACATTTCACCATACCACCCAAAGGAAGAACACACAAGAAAAGCCATTCAAAACGTTGGGTCCCTATTTTGCTGGGGTAAAATGGGGCATGTTGTGAGACCACACAACAACTTGCTACCAAAGAAAACCATTGAATTCCAAAGTCAATTTAAAAAAAAACCAAATCTATACATAGAATTTCTAACTTCCACTACATATGGATATAAGGATTAGATCAAATGAGATCATATTCACTAATGAAACTAGATTATGAGAAGGAATGAAAGTGTGTGCTTTGATTCATTTCCTTCCTACTAGAGAGGTTGAGAGTGATAGTAATTAGCATTAAGCTACATAGTTGGATTCAACCTTTTAAACCAATCCTAGATAGAGCCTTGTTTCCAGTTAGGCATCCATAGTCTCGGCAAGGCTATCACCTATAATTCACCTAAATAGAGCCCTATTGGTAGTCATGTGTCCATAGCCTAGGTAGGGTTATTTAGATGACCTTGAGAGAATAAATTATCTTTCTCTTTTGATTTTGAATATTTTCTCTTTTGTGTAAGGTATATCATTTCAGCTAATTGTTTACACAGTAATGGAACCTATTGCTAGGCTAGGAATTATAGTGGTAGCAAAGGCAAACCTTTAAATTTTTCACTTAATATAGACACTAACATTTTCAACCAGTCCTAGGAACTTTAAGTGTGTTTATTTTGATGGTTCCTTGGATAACCTTTATTTTGATTGGTGAATATGATTTCATGGAGTAAATCAGCACAACCAGATCTGTAGAAGTTACAACCTATGTAAGGATTTGGAATTCTTTCCTAAATTTCAGAAATTCTATTTTTTTTCTAAAGTGGCAAGGTGCTCCAATCATGCCCAACCAAAATAGGAACTCAACAAACAAGCAAACAACATGAAACAAGAACACAAATGTACAAGCAACTATACATATATACAAGTTTCAGATTTAACCTAAATTAGACTTGGAAATAGTGTTTCAGGAATTGTCCATTAGTAGCCAATAAAACATCCTCCCTAGTTAAGGTTTTCAACCTATATGTACTATCTCCTAGTATTTCATCTATTTGAAAGGGACCCATCCACAGTTTGTCAAATTTTCCATGATGTCCTTTCTTTTCATTAGATTTATCCCAAGACAATACAAGATTAGATATCTTAAAGGCTCTAACTTTGGCCCTCTTGTCAAATTAATGCTTGACAATGGCCTGATGTTTGGAGAAGTGATCAACTGCTCTATCCCTCTTCTCCTCTAGAGGTATCTCAATTGAAGAATTAGATGATTAGGCAGTAATTAGATTCTCATCCAGTAGCCATCCTGCTTTACGCAACAGCCCCTCTATGAGAACAGAGAGAGTGTTTAATTACAACCAACCTGGTTCATCTGTGTCACAGTTACCGCGCACTCAGTGTACAATATTTCAACCTGCAAAGGCTTTTGAAGATCTATTTAAGATCCCTTCCATTGCTAAGACTAGCAGTTCCACAACCTCAGCCTTAAGTTCTTCCTGCTCCCATAAGTTATATTCTGAACTAGACAATGGGATGTATACATGTGAGGATTGTTCTTTTGTTTTTAATCCTCCTAGAACAAGCCATTTTCGAATGTTTTCAGCCAAGCAAGCTATAATTCCTTAACAGGATATCAAAGAAGTCCATGAGAAAGTCATAGGTACTCCTGCAGGTCCTTGCCCTGTACCCGGTGCTATTCCTCCATTTAGAGATTTCATGCTTTTTGATACCACCGGTACTTATAAAGATGATTTCTGGCCTCTTCATATCTTTCCTATAGCAGAAAGTCTCCAAGGTTCTAGTCAAAGCAAATTGCTAAACTGGACTAACATGTGTCTAAGGAAGTCCATGTTACTCACTGAGGATAAGAAGATCTGGCATTAGATCGAGGCAGTCAAGGCTGAAAAGGCTCACTCCCATTTTATTTTCTAGGCCTAGATATTCTTGGGCAAATTGTAGGGTAGGGATTTTCAAATTGATAAGAAGGATAGGATCAACTCCGTAGACCAATTGGTATGGGGAATTACCTAGGGCTAACTTGACTCTGGTCCTGTCTAACCACAGGGCATACTTTAGCAGGTTGTTCCACTCACTAGGATTTTTCTCTATGAGTTTCTTAATGATGCTCAATAAGTTCTTATTGGTAGATTCTGCTAGCCCATTCCCTTGTGGATAATAGTTACATGAAATTTTCAATGTTATACCATATTGAAAGGCCCAATTAGAAAACTTTAATGAGGAAAATGCAAGTCCATTATCACATACCAAGGCATAAGGAATGCCAAACCTAGTGATGATGTTGTTATCAAGGAATTTAATTACATCTTTTGACATGCACATCTTCCTGCTCACCACTTCTATCCATCTGGTACAATAGTCAGTAATAGGTAGGACATACCTTTGTCCAATAGATGATGGAGGATTGATGGCTCCTATGAAATCCATGGCCCACTATGCAAAAGGGCGCATCTCCATCATGGGTTGCAGTGGTTGAGTTGTGTATCTCTCTATTCGTACTTGACATGTCTAACAATGTTTAATATGGTTAGCTATATCTTTCAAAATTGTAGGCCAATAGTATCTATCTTTGAGGATCATATGCACTATAGCCAGATGGGACCTAGGAGCCATTCCAAATTTATAATGCAATTCCTGCAAGACCTTGGTTGCTTCTTGTTTATTGAGACATCAAAGGTATATGACTTTGTGATTTCTTTTGAACAAGATTCCTCCCTTAATCATATAAATTTGAGCCTTAATCCTCAAAGCTCTTATTTGGGATGGTTTTAGGTTGCATGGACATCTTCCTGTGACTAGGATATGTTTGATGTTTGAGTACCAATCCTCTGGTATGTCCAAATCGACTACATATTATTGACTAACTAGATTGGGGTCAGTCTCGACAATCATTTGCATTAGAGCTTGTCCTTTAACTAGCTTCATTGGAGTGATGTCCATGTCATATTCATGTAGAACCATTATCCACTTGGCTCTCCTTTCTCCTGGTTCATTTTGCATTGGCAACATCTTGACTATTGAATCTGGGATAACAACAATTACTCTACTCATCAGGATATAATGCCTAAACTTCTTCACTACCCTAAGGCTAAGACCTATCACTCTACATCTAGATGTCTTAACTCAGCATCCTTGAATGGAATACTCATGAATGCAATGGGTTTTTCATCCTTTACATTGTTTCTTTATGTCAGCACAGTGGCACATGTATGACTGGAGGCAAATGAGTATATGTAAAATGCCTACGTAATCAGGACTATTTAGTACTGGAGCATCTGCAATGGCCTTCTTGATATCTTGGAATGTTTCCTTGGCCTCTAGTTTCCACTCTATCTTGGCCTCTTCATTCATCATGGTGTTTAATGGTCTTACTATTTTAGAAAAACCTATTATGAATTTGTGGACAAAGTTAATCTTACCAAAGCATGATTTTAATTCCTTCTTGCTTACTGGTAACTGGAGATTCAAGATGGACTTGACCTGATCAGCATCAATGGATATTCCATTGTCTAATACAAGATGTCCTAATAACTTCCCAGTAGTAACATCAAAGACACATTTCGTAGGATTAAGGGAGATGTTGTATTGTTGACATTTTTGTAACACTTTCCACAAGTCACTAATATGATCTCATCTAACCTTAGAAAACATAGTTAGGTCATCCATGTATATGATAATTGTTGATGATTGCAATATACAGCCCTCCTTCTAGCGCCAGAAAACTGTTGATGATTGTTTTGATGCAATCATAACAATAAGTTAAAATTCACATATAATGAACTGAAACTATACTTGAAAGATAAGAAGGAATCATTTGAGATTCAACTAATCCCAAGTCTACAATGGTTCGGTTGGTCAAGTTCAGTTGGTCAATGTGAAGCTGTAATGTTCAAGGGGCCTTACGTAGTTTAGGTTTGTTTGGTGGCTTACTGGACTAAGAATATGCAAAAAGATTATGAGATATGTCAATACTTTTCATTCCTTTGCATAAAAGTGTTACTGTGCTGCAAGTTTTAGATGGTCTTCTTGAATTATTGCAGCTTTCTTCTTTATCTATTTATGAAAACTGTCTACTTATAGCTCTGTTATGCATGCTTCTTCAAATTTGAGACAATTTCCTTTAGATTTCTACGTTTTCAGCTAAATATTTCAGATGGGTTGGGAAAAGTTAGAAAGATCTAATCTATACCTCATTTAATCTACCGAAGGATCTAATTGTTTCTGTTATGCACTATATAAATACCACAGTAATTTGATCAAATCCACAGTAAAAACCTTAAATGCAAGTTCTGAGCATTTTCACAAACATACATTTAAAATTGCAAGCTCTCAAAGAAAATATTTCAAAACACAAAGAAGAGCAGGAGAACACTCAGAAGATAGATGCAGAACTCCAGATTCTATTGTATTAGAAACGAATAGTCATACATGATTTACAATGTAGGAATGACTCTTAGTTTCATTGATCATACTACAGAGAACTTACAAGCTTTACAGATACAGTAAGGCAGCCAGACATTCCACGCGCACCTTACTGCAGACAAACAGGCGACCTCCTTCTTCTACCTCTAAACTATGCTAAGCTAACTCACTGTGTGCTTCTAAAAGAAAAATCCCTGTTGTAGCCCCTGTTGTCCAGTATTTACAGTGTAGAGAGGCACCATATAAAGACATTCTGATTGTCCTCACTACAACAAAAAAACCTAACTGAACCCCTGGTTCAAACCCCTGGTTACAGTAATAAATACAGGTGAACCAGCTCTTCAAAATATCTCTGAGCAGTGTCAAATCTGGGCGAAATATTGCCCCTTTTGAGAAGTTCCGGCAGCTTGGCAATAACTTTTGTTTGTCTGTTGCAGTAATACCCTCAGCTGCAACTTTGTCCTTTATTTGAATGGCCTTGACTTCTTCACACTTCATCTTTATCTTCCTACTCCTGAGATCGGATTTCCTTCCTCCATGATGTCACTGTGATCAAGTTCCAGCTGCTTCCTCAACTGCAAGCCTGCAAGACAAGACAAGCAATAAGTATTACATTTATCACATAAATAGCAGGAAATTAAAATAATTGTTTAAATCCAGGTGACTGTGCAAAATTGTGGAAATCGGGTTCAAAATACTCTTAAAACGCGTTCAAAATGCATATAGACTACTCAAACCCATCAGGTCAACTATCGCTGACCGAAAAAATGCCACGGGTGCCAAAAAACGCTTTAAAACTCCACCGCTATGTACATTCCTGCCCATCGGCGTGACGATTTCACATACCAATAGCAAGACTTAAAACTTTCGTCTGCATGATATTTTGAACATATGATGCTCCTCCCTTCCAAAGGTCTAGATGACGTCATCAGGATGTTTCGCTTCTGTATATTGGGGAAAAGAATGACAATCATCATCATCATCATGTCAAAGGAAAAATAGGAGGATATGAAATATGATCCTGCTGCTGAGAGTAGGAATATGATGGTGACGTCATCGTCATATCCGGACTTCATTGAAATGCAAAAGATGACGTCATCGTCATGTTTAGTTAAGATCAGGGGATAAATGTAATATCGGGTCACCTAAGGAGCATGATCAGGTGGCGAATGTAATATGACCCTTTTGCGGCCAAGGTAACCCTCTCGAAAGATCAGGATGATGATGATCATCAGGATATCCAGGGCCTTTTGTTGAACTTAGAATATGACGTCATCATCATATTCGCGAACCGGATCATGTTTTGGAAAATATCCTGCCGAAGGGAAATGTGATGATGATGTCGTCCTAATATTTGCTTCTTCGTTTATCAGATCGGGATGACGTCATCAGGATATTTGCAAAAGGTCATATTTCTCAGCAGGAGGACATTACGAAATATCGGGTAGACAAACAGGATCATGATGATCTTGACAACATGACAGGATAAAAAAATATGATGATCCTCCTCATCGAATATCATGATGACATCATCATCATATTCCGTCTTCGGAGCATGAGGATGAGTTGAGGTCATCATCAGGTTAGCGCTAGGGTGATATTTAAAATATGATCATGCTGTTGAGGAATGGAATATCACCCTCCCTTAAAAGATAGGGTGATCATCATGATCATGCAAAAGGAGATCAGGAGGATATGATAACGTCATCATCATATTCGCGAATATCAGTAAATATGACCCTCCCTTGAAAAATCAGGATGATCATCATGATCATCAGGATTTTGACATGCGCATGCAAATATGCAGATGGTGGATTTTCTAAGCAGGGTGATATTTAAAATCAGCATGATATTATAATATCAGGTGATGTTAAAATATCATGATGCTCGTTGTTATGAAATATCGGGTTACACTCAAAACATGATGCTCACGATGCGCATAAGATCATTTGACGGGTAGAACACACTATCACCCAAAATTGACGTCCGGATATTGGGACTACATGATTTTATTAGGTGATAGATCAAGATCATGATGACCTTGACAACATGACTGAGGATTTAAAAAATATGATGATCACTTGCGATTATCAGGTTTGACCAAAACTTTGACTGTGCATAACTTCCACATATGGACGAATTTTCAAGTGATGTAAAAGGGAAACCTGTATGGAATTTCAAGCTCTTTCTAAATATGAGGTCACAGAAACAAAAATATGAATTTTGACAAACTGACCTCATGATGATGATGCACCTGATCCTGAGCTTCATGATGATGATGCACCTGATCCTGAGCTTCATGATGATGATGCACCTGACTCATTTTTACCAAACCGCCAGAAAGCAGACAAACACAAGCAGAAGCAAAAAGCAAAGCGACAGCAGGGGTCCCCATTTTGCTAAGGAGCAATAATGGGGCGTGTTGTGAACATCACAACAATAATGTTGGCAAGAGACACTACTAGGCATGATAGGTGTTGTCATTGATGGCAACTAAGATCATCCCAATCATCTACATAACACAATTTGTTCACATCGGAAGTCATAATCAGAATTTATCTAAGTTCGGGCAATCAGGAACAGAGCAGGTGACAGGGTCCGGTATCTTGGTCCGAATCTCTCTAGTGGAAAGGCATGGTTTGTTACGGATCTGAGGTAGTTGTAAGCATTGTCAAGATACTCTAAATCTAGAGTTTTGTCCTCTGGAGATGGAGGACTGAAAAGATATTAGCTTCTGAGTATTGGGTTTCAGTTCGACAAAACAAATAGAAGAAGAACATGCTAACCTTGTGAATGATCTTAATTCTAGATATATAGAAGTTGTTTATTGGGCAATTGGTGATCATAAGTAATGATAGCTGACTAATTGATGATTTAGAAGTGCAAGTTTTCATCCACATCTCATATTATGTATGGATCTAGCTGATAGAGCAGAGTACTCTACAAAGTTCTAAATGTTCTTGAAGCTAACTGGTAAAATGATTGTAGATCATGTTGCGAATATTTATACCCGATGGAATTGGATGATTTTGGTGTGTGTGTGTGTTGTGAGTATGGAGTAATTGCAAAAATAAGTAGAGATCAAAGTTCAGATGCTAGCAGAGCAGTAAGAGGAGAGTAAGGATGAAGTGTGTCAAGTCAGTTTTCTATGCTTAACTGGAACTAAACTCTAGCATTGATAGATGCCAAATATTAGTTCAAATTTATTGTAACCCTTCTTTCTTATAGGCAATGGGCCTTCTTTTGAGCAGTGACCTTTGGGCAGTGCACCCGAATGCATGTGCATTTCCCATTGTAATACTTTTAACATAGTATAATCTTTGTGGGTTAACCCCCATCATGGTTTTTCCCTTAACCAGGTTTTATGTCAAAAATCTTGGTGTCAAGTGTATTATTTATGTTTCTGCTCGTGTTATTGATTAATGCTGAAATGTTTACATCATTGATTTGATTATAAGTTGTAAAGGAAGATTAAGAGAAAGAAATTGTTAAATTGTATGACAACTTATTCACCCCCCCTCTCAGTTGTCTTGACCAAATTCAACAGATAATGCACTGGCCTACTAAGCCTCAAAAAGTTATATCCATAGCATGCTGGAATGTTACACCAACATTTATCAAGCCAAATGGCATCCTTTTGTAGGTGAAGATTCCCCATTTAGTTGTGAATATTGTCTTTAATCTGTCTACCTTGTCGACTGTGACCTAGCTATATCTAGAAAAACTATCCAGAAAGGACATCACCTAGGCTCCATTTACCATCTGTAACACTTCATCTAAGGAAGGAAAAGGATAATTGTCCTTTTCAGATGCTTTATTAAGGATCCAAAAGTCCACACACATCTATATATCTACTTTCTTCTTTCAGACTAGGACTATGTTAGCTACCCAAGTAGAGTGCGTGACAAGGATAATTATCCGTGCAGATAGCAACTTCTCAACATCTTCAAATATTAGACATTCCAGTAATGCATTCACTAGCCTCTGCTTCTGCATAAATGGCTTCACCTCAGGTTTCAATGGAATAGTATGTGTTATGATGGATGTATCATACGTCTTAAGTTCGTCATATGTCTAGGAGATCACATGGATATAATCCTTTAAGGCTTGAGCTATCCCTTCTCTTTCATTAGGGGTAGATACCTTGCCGAATAGGACATTCCTAGCTTCTAAATTTTTACCTATTTTTATAGGTTCATAACCTCCTCCATCTTCTTTAGGGAGATCCTATTTCTTGAGAATACTATCTAGATCAAACAACCTTTCTAGTTCTATCATCCCCTTTGGAATCTTATTATCCCATAGGTTTATAACATCTTCCTTGTTCTAATCCTAATTGGCTTGATTTTGTTCATCTATCACCTAAGCCTCGAAGACATCTCTATTGGTAATAAAATCTAGGATGTGTTGATCATCATTGAATACTTGGAAGTTGGTGACATTATCTAGAATTGATGGAGTTGACATGAGTTCAACTAAAAATCTCTTCATCCCAGATATTGCTAATGGTTCTAATGTACTGGCAACTATGGCCAGATCATCTGCTGGGTGATTAAACTTCCTTGGGACATGAGTGATATTGAAAGCATCAAAGCTTTCTATCAAGTCCTAGACCCTATGTCTATAACTAAACAAATGATTATAATTGTAGGAGTATATCTTTCTTACTTCGTTGACTACAAGCTCTAAATCTCCAAAGACATGAAGGATTTTAACCTTCTTCAATGCAAACAATAAGCCATGAATCAGGGCTTCATACTCTACTATATTATTGATCCCTATTCCCACTCCTTGCTTGGATTTGGATCCATTAAATCTTAATATCCATGGTTTATCTTTAGGTGGATCCTTGTCAGTACCTTTCTTCCTTTTGCCTCTAGATGCACTTCCTTCAGTAATCCATCTTAATCTTGGTGGTCCACACTGTGTGGATATCCCCTATTTTCTAGGAATTGAAATGTCAGGATATTCAAGTGTTTCATGCAACCTACACCATCCTTCCAACAATCTTTGCTTGAGTGGGATCCCTTATAATGTATACCTTTGGATCTCTTTGGACAAATACCTTTCAAATTCAATTAAATTACTTCCTTATCCTCATCTAATACTTCATAATAAGACTCTATCAAGACATCAGTTCCTGGTGTGATTCGATTTACTTCAATGCTTTCTTGTGTGCATTTACTCATCAATAGCTCTTCGACGGTGATATCTAAAAGTTCAAATTGGTATAATCCTTTCTCTATATTGGTGTACATCACTTCATTATTCTAATGATACTCAGTGATCATATGCTTCATCCTCGGTTCAACTTCAATCTAGATCTAATTAGGTATCCATCTCCATGGCAACCACATATGAGAAAAGTTAGTAGCCATGTATTTATTCAAAGTTTTGGACCAGTCTTGACTTAACAACACACCACAAGTATATAGGATATCCACCACTTTAATATCAATAACATGTTAGACTCTACAATAAGAGGCTAACTGCATATGGCTATGGGTTAACTCTCCTACGAGATTGACCTCAGACTTATCTAATTGAGTAACTTTCTTTAATGATTTAATAGGGGAAAGACCTAGGATTTGGCATACGGACAATGGCATGACATTGGTAAATTCTCATGAATCCACCAAACAATTGTGCAAGTTCTTTCCAAATATCCTGAAGGTGAGGAGAAAAGGGGGAGACTCAATCTTTCCTTTGTAGAGTGACACTTGTGCAAGTATGGCATGGACTTGGCTTTTATCTTTAGCCTTGAATGGAATATCCTTAGGTGGAAGATCTTTAGTTTGGATATTACTAGGGATATTCTCTTTCAATGTTGGCTCATCTAAAGACTTGAGGAAATCTTTCTTTATCACTAGAGTCTTAAGCAATTCAAATAGGGATAAACAAATCTTGATCTTCTTGATCTATTCAGCTAGGTAAGAAACCAACTTATCAGATTCAGAAAGTTCATTTATACCTTTAGCCAGAGTGCATGATGATGTAAAATGCTATTGGTTGAGCCTTAGAGGTTTTGGATTGTTGCTAGTAGTTTTATTTGGAGAAGTGTTGAAGTTATTTGGAGGAACAAAGTTGGTTAAAGGCCCAAGTGGCCTTTTGTTACTATTGTTCTAGAGGTTGTAATTATGTCCTCTCTGGAATTGCTAAAAGGTGTGGACTTCATCCACTTCTTGCTTTGGTTCATTGTCCTTCTCAAAAGGAAAGGTGTAATCCTCTAAAGCTAAAGTAGATTCTTCACATATGAGAGTGTAATTATCATGCATCATTTTCACCTCTTGACCTAAGAATAGAGAACTTTCTAAGACCATAGAAAACTCATGTCCTAAAGGGACATGTTCATTACCCTTAGGCATGCTTGTTTCCTCTTCAGTATTCTTCTCTTCAGCTATCCTGAATTGCAAACAATCCAACTAAACATGAGCATTTGTATTATAAATTCTACACCACTCATTCAATGTAACCTCTACTAGATTGACCCTAGTTATTTGTTTAGGTTCAACACAGACCTTATTATCTAAAGGTGATGGTAGAGTTCCATTATTCGGTCTAGTGTTCCAAATTCTTAGAGGTCACACAACATTATTATTGTAACCTCTGTCATTGTTATATCCTCTATCTAGATATCCTATGTTCTAAACATTCTGAACATTACTCTTAGAATATAGTAGACTGTATTTTCCTAAGTAGGAAAGAAAAAGGAATTACCATTTCCATTAGGCCCAACTTTTGTAGGAACATGTCCATGATGCATGATCAATTGCCCATTCCCTTGGGGATGAATTGCATTAATAGGTGGAACTTGCAAAGGATTTATCATTGGTATATGATTTATTAAGGCTCCATTGATGTGCTACATTTGATTAGGCAAAGAATGAGGTCCTATGCTAGGTAGAGGACCATGTCCTACTTGCTTGATTTCAGTATTCACCTTGACTGCCTCTGCATAAGCACTAGGTAAGGTCACAACAACATGATTTACCCTTCTTACAAACATGATAGACTAATAAGGTTGTATCCTTAGCAATGACATATGGAGCTATTAACTTGGAATATTCTTGCTGGAAATGGTTATTGAAATTAGCAATGAGTTCACCTTCACCTGGCTTGATCTTAGCAAAATGATGATACATAGTTGTTGCATCAATTGAGATTTTGAACCGAGCTTTGAAGGCATTCTACATCAGTGGCCAAGAGTTGATGGAATGCTGGGGTATACTTTCATACCAGTTGTATTCTTGTTCCCCTATGGAAAGAGCCTACAAATGACACCTTCATGATGTATCCCTACTCTAAAGAAAGCTTCCTTGAATGTTCTTAAATGATCTTCAACATCCTAATATGGATGATATTATGGACACAATTTATCCAGATTCTTCAACAAATCATTATATGCTATGAAGTAAAGGGGTGAATCGATGTTAAAGAATGCTATGGGAACTTGTATAGGGGCTACTGGTGACATAGGGACATCAGGTCTATAATGCACACTAGCTAAATGAGATCTTGGCCTTATAGAAGGTAACTCTTCCAAAGGTCCACTAGATCTAGATCTAGTAGTAGGCTAATGAGCCAACTCAAAAACTAAAGTTAAACTTTGAAGGCTTAGACTAAATCTTTACAAAGATATAGTTAATTTTTCTTAAACAAGCGATATTTATGGTCACTTGGCTCAAACTATGAAATAATGATAAGATCTTTGAAAGAGCACAAATCCTCAAATCTCAAAGCCCTCCTTCTAGCTCCAAAATCTGTTGATGTGTCAGTTAGTCACATGCAGTAAAATAGAAGTTATCACACAAACCCTTACTTATCTTGAAAGATATGATAGAGTCAATGTGAATTTATAATCCCAAGTCTCTGTTGGTTAGGCTTTGACCTTTTGATAGTCACTCAAGGGTCATTGTGATATACTATTCCATTTTGGGGGAGTTGCTCTTTGCAATTGTATCCTTCTTTAGATTTTGTCAAATTTCACAAACACTTTGTACATTGTACCTGATGTACATATATCCTTGTCAATTGTGTCAATTCCAATAATATCTAGTTGAGGTTCAAACATATAAGCATGAATTGAACACAACTTTGACTAGTCCTTCTAAAACTATCTCAACTTTGATTAGTTCTTCTTAAACTATCCATGTCTGAACTAATGTTGGCAAATAAACCTTGAATTCACTTAAAGATGTGCCCTAAAGCTTGTAATTCACTAATATTTATGATTATCCACATGATATTTGTTATTATTTGTAGCTCTTTCTGTGTTTATGCTCAATATGTATCATTATTTGTATCAATTTAGTAGGTATTGCTTGAGATATGTCAATATTTGCATTTATCCACTATATTCATGAAATGAAGAGTTAAAATCTTTAAGATTCTAAACTAATTATGTTTTACCAATGATCTACATTTATACTCTGACATAGTCATGAAATGAAGCAAAAACCAGACCATACTTCACTAGGAAATCCACAATTATGTATGATCGATACAAATCTTCAAAGGTAGGTTGATGACAACATACAATTAGTTGAATACACTTCAACATAACGCACCATTTCATAATCACAAGCCCAAAATAGATAGAATATTACTCAAGATTTATGATTGGATGGTAATTTGTATCTTCATTTTCATTATGTATGCAAAGAATATACACATATACATTGATTTGAGAAAGAACCTTGAGAAGAGATCACAAAAGTTGCAAAATATCACAAACTTAGTGCTTAAAGTTTCAACAATTTAGTCTCTATAATACAAGATTATTTAGGTCCTTTTATATCACAAGGACCTAAGATTAGTTACAATGAGCCAACGGTTAGGATATCATTCAGAATAATCAACGGTCAAGATATGTGGCACGTGATTGCTTTTTGGAAACATTTGGTGGAATACAGCTGGAAAAATGAAATATTCTTGGTATCTTCACTTTAGTATCTTCAAAATATTCTATTCCTCTACTTCTAATGAGTCTTCACCAACTAACATCCTCCTAGAATCTAACTTAGCAAAAATATCATATGCCCTGATGGCTGCATCCATTTTTGTTTGATCAAATTGTTGTCCTTTAAGTTTAGTGTATTCCTACACTTGCAATTGATCGGTGAGGGTCACCCAATTATTTGTCATGTTCTCTAATATGTGATTATACACTTTCACCTTCATAGATACTTCCATTAATTCATCTATTGCAACTTCTAAGAAATGATGGACATGATCTTTTATCATAGGATTCAATCAAGTCTTGAACATCTCCATATTGACTTGCTCATCATAATTCTCCTTCTTGCTTACTTGGTTCCCTAGAAGCTCCACCAAAATCTCTACCTCATCTATGAGAAAATCATGAGCCTTTGCCCGTATGTCCACTTCCTTGAGCCTATAGCTCTTGAGGACATCTACTTCAAATTTCAAGTCCTTGATCCATGTGGATATTTTATTCAACATTTGTAAAGTCAAAATATGATGTTTGAGCAACATCTTGTCTTTCTGCTTCCCTACACTAATCAATTTATTGAGGTCTTGATCATTTTGATTAAGCCTTTCTGCATATTCTTTCTTCAACTGATCTTTCTTAGTCTGAATATGGGCCAATGTGTCCCAATTGCACAGGGCTATCCTGAATGCATCTTCACCTTCAGTCATAAAGGTAGAAAAACACTTCTACATAACATTCGCTTGATGTTTAGTTGCATCCAATCCACTTATCTCTTCTTGTCTCAACAAGAATAATGTAGCTAGTGCCTCTATTATTTGGGTGTCTGGGTGACCAACCCCCTAATGAATGATTGGAGTTGGCATTTTGCTTCTTCAACTCCTTATTCTTCATCTTAATCTTCTGCATTTGGGCAGCCACAACTTTAGTACTCCCTTTGAGTTCATTTATCTCCTACTCTGCCATAGCATGCCCTAAATCAATGGTCATCATCTAGAATTCATGAATAGTAATCTCGCCTTCACCTTGTCAGGCATGGGCACAACCAATTTTGCTATTCTTCGCCCAGTGACAACATGTCTCTTTATTGCAAATGTAGCCCTATCCTTACACTTGGGATATACATCTTCTAGAGAATATAACAAATCAAAAGGAATAGAATCAGTAGTAGGAGGATTTGTTAACTCTGATATTAACCATCTAGGTACACTTTGATCTAGCCTTCCCTAGCCTGATTGGTCAATGTGAGCATCCTTCATCACCATGTCCTCATCCTTATCCCGATCCTCTCCCCTTTGCTTAGGTGGGATATCCTCTAGATTCTTTTCCTTATGCACCATCTTATCTTGTCTAAGCTCTGTATCCACCAAAATATCTTCTCGATGAGTTTGTTATTGTTGATCATTATGACATTCTGCGTCAGGATGTTCTGTACCCATATCTAGAGGAATCTCCTTCTCAGGCCCCTCTTCTTGATGTTTATCCATATGAATTTCTCCATGAGGTCTTGTTTCCACATCCTATGATGCTTCTTCCTTGGGATTTTCTTTATGTTGCTCTTCCTGTATGTTGGTTAATAGATTTGTCACCTAAATCTATATACTCGCACCTAGACAAGTGACAAATGTAATCAATAGTTGAGTCCAATATATTAGTATTCTACACAAGCTCTCTTCTTATTTAACAAGGTGTGGCTACCTTCGATAGATATTTTGAGGACTATAAACTTGAGGTTGCTTTTAACCAAAAAGCAAGATAAAAGGCAGAGCTTTTGACCAGAAAGCTATAAAGGCAAATCTACAACTCTAACTCTAACTCTAGAAGTACATAGACTTCCAACTGCATAACATATATTGAAGGTATCATACATATGCACATGAATTCACCACCTTAAATGAAATATCAACAAATAAATTATTTGAAGTAGTGAGAAAGATTTACTAACATCCAACCACCAAAACACATGCATACCATTAACATCAATAGAAACACATCTAACTTAAGAAGAACATAAATTCAAATAATCATAACACAAAGTCCATGATCATCCAAATCTCCACTATATTAATTGAATTACATATATCACAGTAGCTAAAAAACAAAATTATCTATCACCCTTTCCAGAAATAAAGTTTTACAAAAAGATCCAGAATTTGACTAGCTATCCAGAATTTATAGCTAAACTGAATTATAATTGTCTTGAAAATCATAACAGCTTCTTGAAACATCCGATTAAAAGATTGTTTAAACAATAGTTATAATAAGGGGCCCTCCAGAGCCAATAGTTTTAGATCAATCATGAAATAACTTAAAAGCATGAAATTAAAAATCAATTCAGAATTTACAAGTCCCCATCACCATCATGCACCTCGTCCATGTCTTCATCTTCCCTTGAGTATCTACCTTCTCTAGTGACACTTTGTGCCACCTAAGGCACATGTGCTCGCAATTTGGTTTTATATGTTCTATACTTGTTGAAAACTAGTGTTAAAGACATGCCTGGTGGAGATCCTGTCATGCTAATGCAGCATTTCTTCTCTGTGACCACTCTATCAGATTGGGTCACCTTGCGATACACTTCATCCATGTCATTCCTGCAATTGTTAATGTGTGCTACTAGTTTAGAAATTTCTCCCCAATGAATCCCCTGTAATTGCATTATAATTCACTACTTCCTCCGTCACCACCTTTTTGAAATTTACTTTGATTACCTTCACGTCCAACAACTTCTCATCATCAGATTCATTAGCCTCTATATCTAAAGTAGCGAGATCCCTTTTTATTCTCATCATCTCTTTGTAATAAGTCACAATTGCTTTTCCCATTTCCTCCTCTGCTGCAGATATGATACAAATTTTCCACTCTACTGCATCAGCCCACACAACAGTGTCGAATTCCTTGGGGTCAACTATAACTTCTTCAGCCATAAGAATACTAGGATACATATTGGCTAGTTCCTTTATTTCCTTAGAAGAAATATTCAAACTATGGTGGTCATTGTGAGCTTTATCAAACTCCAGTATCAAAACTTCCCTTTTAGCACGGATGGAGTCAAACAGTTTCACTGCCTCCTTAATAAAAATGAGACCATCAAAAATGATCTTCTCAACCCATTGATCCATATATTTCCTCAGAGACAAAGAAGTTTTAACTTGTTGAAGCAGATTTAGGTCAAGAGTATGGAGTTTGACAGTGGAGGAGGTTCCAGTTCAGGAAGTTATCACTTTAGCAATTGAATTGGCAAAAGAGGACATAGAACTTACATTTGCTATTAGCTTCAAATTTTCATCCTGCAAGTCTTTCATCTTTGAATTTGCATCCTAGAACCATCTGCAACAAACTAACAATAGTATTGATGCCCTCATCAGTTGGAATGGTGTACCTCTTCTTCTTTTGGACTACCTTTTTCAACTAGTTTGGGGATGAGACTAGCATATTAGTAGCATTGACAGTCACCATTATCGGTGCAGGATGAGGATTTTGCTCAGGCATCTATTTTTGTTGAGGGGAATTTGGTGGATTAAGTAATGAATGCAAAAAATTAGCTTCTCTAATTTGCAAGAAGATGAAAGAACTCGAATCACTTACATGATTGCTCGGCGGGGGCACATGGTCAGCCTTAGAAGATAAGGCAACCAATCTATTGTTTATCTTCATCACTTGAACATATTGCTCACAGGTGGTTTTCAACTTGCCAATCTCCTCAGGTGGCCCTTCACCATTTCCATTTGATTGTGAGCTGACTCTTTGCAGAGTCTGGTCCAAACTAGATGATCTTTTGTATGAGGTGGCGGTCTAGGATCTAGCTTTATTGTAAGAGGTTGAGTCCCTTGGTGTTGTTGAGTGAGCACACTCCTTGACCTTTGTCTGTAACCACTTTTTTGTTTTCCTTAAAACATGAAATGATAGCAACATAATATCAGTAACCTCCTTTTCAAACCATTTTATTGGAGGAAAAGGTTCCCTTGACACTGCATTATATTCTTCACCCAGAAGATCTAAAAAATCATCAATTATGTCAAGGACCTGAATATTCAACTTGAAGGCACAGACTTGATCAATAGTCAACCTCATCCATTTCCTCCTTTGAACTTCTCTTTCATCAATACAATCCTCCCAAAAATCTTCAAGTTGGGGAAGGTGTGAGTAGGAACCACCTCCATGCATGTTTTCTTTTATAAATTTTTTGCTGTCAAATGATACACGGGGAGACAAACTATGAAGGTTGAATTCAGACAATAACATATCCACATTCTGAGCACCATCATTGCCTTTACATGAATTTCATTGCCTGGTATTTGACATTTACTATTTCCATTTGGCGGCATACTTCCAGCAACACAAAATAATCAGAGGGATACTGAGGCAATTTTAATGGGGCATTTTCATAACCCTCGATTCTCGAATATGAGAAACGATCAAACTAAATATAAATACTTCTGAATTTTGTGACCAATGCAAACGCTTCTACAAAAAATCTTTTCTCTATTGAGCCATCAATTCTATTAGCTAACATCATAGAGAAAGCATCATTCACACATTTGAAATCTTTCATACCTTCACTTATATGCAATTGAGGAAAAATTTGATACATAGGCATACTTGCCGAAGAACTCCTTTGAGTCCTCAGACCAGGCCAAGTAGTCTCTCTTCGAGCCAAGATGTAGACCAGCTGGGAACACATGTGAAAGCCTACACTTTGTGTAAAATTTACCAGTTGTTCATGTAGACACTCACTAATGATTTTCGTCCAGTCAATTTGGTTATCTTCGCAGATTAATAAAATAAATCTGCACATCCAGAACTTGAAAACATCTGACTCGGGTCTCCCAACTACTCTGTTTAGTAGGGTTATCATATATGAGATTTCTTCTTTAAAATAGCTCATTTTGAGATTAGTAAGAATCCAAGACTTATCAGACTTTTCTTCTTCTAGCCAATGATTGGCAATGCAGGTAGGACACCAGTCCTTTTTCTCATTATAGTAGTTCCAGGCTGAAGATACAGAAACATCAGAGTTATCTTCATATTCTTCCAAATTCAAGGTTGAAGCAACATATTTAGAATCAATTCTTGCCACCACAACACCACTGGGAGTCTTTATCCCCTAAGAGTCTGGGAAATAACCATTGGCACATGCAACCATTAATTCAGGACAATGCACAGTAAGCAAAAAACCACCAGCTTTATGCAAGCCACTACTGATAATTTTCTCTTCCAAGGGTGTTTTTTTCTTTGGCCGCATTCTCCTCCAAAAATCATCTAAATCCATGTGCCCCAAACTCATATCCCTCACTCTAGAAAGGCCATTCCCCACAATGGAAGCCACAGGGGTCCCTTGGAATTTAAACTTCATTTTTGTGTGTTCTAAAAACCAGAAAACAAGAGACTCAGAGAAACACGCAGTGAGTAGAGGATGAGGCAAAACACCAATAGAGAACTCTTTATACAGATACATGGGAAATAAAAATCTCTAACTCGTCAAAGAATATATGAAACCT
The DNA here is from genome assembly GCA_027924645.1 of Cunninghamia lanceolata. Lineage (NCBI taxonomy): Eukaryota > Viridiplantae > Streptophyta > Pinopsida > Cupressales > Cupressaceae > Cunninghamia > Cunninghamia lanceolata. The sequence continues at coordinate 969,487 of BSBN01000243.1, forward strand.
TTATAGAGAGAGAAAAGAGTTGCTAGCTATGCTGACTTGTGAAGATGGAACTGTGCTGAAATTTCACACATAGAAGACTAGTCGTTTGTTCTTCTGCAACACATTCCCTTACATATAATATCACCTTAGGTAGGCTTAAGAATTAATCCAAGTCACTTCTCATAAATTTACCCAAGGAAGATATTAAATATTGGTGGTGATTTTGCCATTATAACTCATAAATGCATGCCTCAATGTTCCCTCTGAGAATTATGCCACTGTGTCAACACATACCTTGAATTGAATGCAAAGTGACAAGTGTCATTCTTTCGTACATTATGCCAGTACAACTAACACCACTTGGAAAAGTGTGCTACGTGACGTCAGCAAGTTGGGCAAAAGATGAACTCTTGAACTAGGAGTCAAAGATTCAAAACTTCAAAGAATCCTCGACCTCCCGACTACAAAGGAAAGACTTCCTATGGAGGCATAACAAAACACTCAAAGCATGGAAAACCCAAGACAAGTCGGTAAGTCAGGCAGTTCAAGAACTTGCAATCCCACTGACTTGACTTCAAAAATGCAAAAGATCTTCGACTCACTAAAGTGACTAAGTGAATTTGGGCCCAAAGGAGGAACTAAGTGAAAAAGGCCAACAACAAATGAAAGGGAAAAACAAAGAATGGGTTAGGATGCCTTTAAATAAAAAAGGGGGGGCAATAACTAGCTCTAATTGGGGACAAGGACTTAGGAGGATGTAGAGAACCTAGGAAAAACATGGTGAACAAGCCTTATTCCAAGGGTAATAGAGTCACACCAAAAATGAGATAAGACACAACAAAAACAAAACAACAAGGAAAGAAACTATGGTACAGGGTCGGACTTAGAAACTCTACCAATTGCATAATTTTAGATCTTGCCCATTACAGGCAATAGGTAGTGGTGTCCTATCAGGGTAAGCCAATACAAAAGCATTCTCTGCCACAACTTTTCTAAACTTGAAGGGGCCTTTCCACAAAGAATCAAATTTCTTGTGTGCACCTTTTGGTTCTCTTCTCCTATCCCATAAGAGTACAGAATCTCCCACGACAAAACTCCTCTGTTTAGCCTTTTTATCAAAAATCTTTTTGATAGTCTATTGATGCTTAGCAATCCTATCCACAACTTCTCTCTGCTCTTCTAGATGGTGCAGGTACAATATCCTCTTCTCTAGCAATGATTGAAACTATTCATCTTCAATGGCCTTCTACAAATTCAAAGCAAACAGGTCTAGTGGGATAGGAATTGCACTATCGATGCCATAGACTAGTTGGAAAGGAGACATACCTATTGCCCTTTTATATGTGATCCTATTAGCCCAAAGAGCATTATACAAATTTTTATGCCATCCCCTTTGGTTTTCTTCAACTAGCTTTTTGACAATAGAGATGAGATTTTTGTTGCTTGACTCTGCTTGTCTATTACCTTGTGGGTAGTAGTTAGATGAATGAGCAAGGCAAATACCAAAATCATAATAGAAGAGAGTAATCTCTGTAGAAGAAAAATTTGAAGCATTATCAATCACCAACTTCTTGGGCACACCGAACTTGACTAAAATGTTCTCCTTAAGAAAGGTGCAAACAACCTCAGAAGTAGTACTCTTCACTGGGACAACCTCTACCCACTTGGTAAAATAATCTTTTGCTATTAAAATGTGAGTGTGTCCAACACTTGAATTGGGATTAATCGGTCCAATAAACTCCAAACCCCACTGTTGGAATGGTTCATCTATATCTACTGGTCTCAAGGCAAGGCAGCTAACTAAGGTCTACTAGTGAACTTTGAACACTTTTTATATTTTGCTACCCAATCATAGGCATCTTTGAATATGCCAGGCTAGTAAATGCATTGCCTTAATATCTTGAAGGTTGTCACTGAGGTAGAAAAATATCCCCCACAGGCTTCGTTATGAAAAGTTTCCAGTAACCTCTTTCACTGCTCCTTATCCACACATCTTAGGAATGTCCCATTTACTCCTCTTTTATAAAGGTTACCTCCCCAGATAACATATTTATGTGCCTTCAGCTTCAAATTTCTCCTTTCCTTGGCAAAGAGGTGAGATGGACAATCACCATAAGTTAAGAAATAAGAGACATTTGAGAACCAATCATCAGTATTACTGGTAAAAAGAACCAAGGGCAATTCTTCATTTTCTCCAACCTCATTTTCAACAATCATTCTACACAATCCCTTACCTTTGACTAGATTAGTGGGCCTGATCTTAATGTCATACTCCTAAACTTTATCTATCTAGAGTCCCCTATTGTTACATCCATTTTCTTACTGAGCGAGTATAATTTTCACAATAGATTCTGGAACATACACAACAACATGTGAGTGCAGTATATAAAATCTAAAACTTTTCAAAGCTTTCACCACTGCATATGCATGTTTCTCCAAAGAAGAGTATTTAAGCTTGTATTTCTTCAATGGCACACTCGTGAAAGCAATGGGAGCTTCAATCCGATGTTCATTTTTCTATAATAAGATGGCAAATAGAGTATGTTCAGAGGCATAACAATAGATGATAAAATCTTTCTAAAAATTAGGATGCACAAGTGTGGGCATGTCAGCAATGGCCTTTTTTTATGTCCTCAAATGCTTTCTTCCATGCAAAGACAAGATTATTCTTCAACATTTATGTAATGTGTCTAGTCAGCTCAGTGAAATCAGGGATAAACCTCCTTAGAAAGTTTACCTAACTGAAAAAGGACCTCATATTATTCTTGGTTGCAGGTAGACTTAGCTGTTAGATTGCCCTAACTCTCTTTGGATCAATTTTTATCCCATCTTTCAAGACAATATGCCCTAACAATTTTCCTTTAGAGACTACAAAGATTGACTTCTTAGGGTTTAGAGAAATACCATTTTCCCTGCAGTGTTGTAAGACCACCTCCAAGTCATGCAAGTGATTAGCTCTTTTCTTAGAGAAAATTGTTAAGTCATCAAGGTATACTACTATGATTTTGTTTTTCAAATCACAAAAAGTTAGGTCCATTGCTCTTTGAAATGTGGCCCCAGCATTAATGAGATCAAAAGGCATCCTATTATATGCAAAAACACCAATAGGGGTAGTAAAAGTTGTCTTATGCTAATCTTCTCGAGCCACCTCAACTTGGTTGTATCCTAAAAATCCATCAAGCATAGACATCATCTCTGAACTAGACATAGTTTGTAAACTATGATCCATTACTGGTAAGGGATAATTATCTTTTAGAGAGGCCTGATTCAGATTCCTGAAATTGACATAGTTCTGAATCTCCCCATTCATTTTCCTAACAGGCATAATATTTTCCACCCAAGCAGAGTGGTGAATAGGGTAGATGATTTTTAGCCTTCAACATTTTATCAATTTCATTAAAGATGGCTTAAGCTATTTTTGGATTATAAGTCCTCTGCTTTTGTGTAAAAGGTATGGTGTTAGGCTTCAAGGGAATATGATGCTACATTTCTCCATTTCTAAACTTCTTAAGATCAGCATAACACCATGCAAAAATATCCTTATATATGATAAGCAAAGAAATTAAACGTTCCCTTTCTTCTTTGGAACAACATTTACCAATGCACACAATCTTAGGATCAGCTTCAGTGCCAATATTCACCCTATCATAATCAACTAAAATTGTAATGGAAACTATATTCTTCTTCTTAAGGTATTGATCATGCCGATTAAACGATCTTCAAGAGAGACAAGCCCCTTAGGAATCTTAGTTCCCTTCAATTGCACAACTCCTAAGCTTGAGTCATCAGAGGACTCCATTTCTCACTCCAAAACATTGTTACTATCATCACTACTACCTTCAAAGAACACACTAGCAAATGATTCATCCTTTTCAAGAAATGACATAATCTGATGATCAGAATTAAAAACTTGCCAGTGATTAACATTGTTAGGAACACTAGGCCTGTACACTACTTCAATACTGTATGATTTATTCTTAAAATCTGGATGTGGTAGGAGAAGAGATGTTGAAACAGCTAAGGAATTAGCTCTAGTATTTTGTTCTCTGGGTATTGCCTCTATGGAAAAAGCATCAAAATCTTCAATACAATCCCATACTCTATTTTGATAATGCCTTAATCTACCATTTTAACTGAGTACAACTCTCTTACCTGCTTAAAAATTAATTCAACATCTCCCTTAACCTTCAATTATTTCACACCTCTTTCTCTGGCTAACTCCAGACCCAATAACAAAGCCTCATATTTTGTAGTATTATTAGTGTTCTCAAACTCTGATTTGAAAGCAAAAGGAAAGGAATAACCATTAGGTGAAATTAGAACAACACCTGTCCCAGACCTTGTAGTACAATAGCTACAATCAAATTCTAAAGTCCACAACTCATCAACCAGGTTAGGATTGATTAAACTCATCTCTTCATCCTCTGTTGATGTACACATGTAGGTACCTATCCCACTTTCCACAAACAAGATGTCTGCCCTAGGGTCTCCTAATTTAAGCACGATAAACTTGGCTTTAGGTTCAGGAATGAGGTGGACTTTCTTCCCTTCCATAGGTATTAGGGCATGTGACCAATCCATTTGAATTTCCCCACCCAAGTCTTTACAAAATCTGTAACTCAAGAGCATCCCATAACTGGTAGGTATGTCTACTACGAGAATGGTTAATTTCAACCTTTTCTTAAAAAAGGAAGCCAAAATAGTCTGAGCATCTTTAATTTAACCTAAGATGGGTATTGGAGAACCATCAATTGAAAAGCATCTACCATGTGAGGGCATGTAAGACAAGCCTAAGGCTTTAGTAACTTGTGCAGGCATAACATTTTCTGAGGCTCCAGAATGAATAACATAATTATTGAGTTTAAAACTAGGAATATAAAGAGAGAAATAAAAAGGTTATGGTTTCCTAAAAGGATTTTGGGGGTCAGGATCTTAAGGACCAAAGTTTGAATAGTTTTGGCTTTTAACAGGCATTTCAACATCACTAGATACTTGAGCATTACAATGGGAAGGGGAAGGTTCTTGTTTGACATATCTAACTAGTATATCAAGCTCAGATGGGTTAAGCCTTAGATATTCAGCTTGGGAGATCTCAATATTTGTATTCTTACATGATTCTACAATATCAAATGAATTTGAGACATGAGTTTTAGAAGATGAAGTAGATGGTACCTCAGTAGCTGCAACTTTGGGTGTCGTTTTCTCCATCTTTTTAGCCTTGTTTTGTCTGGTCAAGATATATTTAGGGGTAGAGGTGGAATTGCTGGACTAACCCTGATTGTTCTGACCACTTTGCATTTGTTGGCCCCTATAATTGGAGTTGTCAACTTCAGTATTGTTACCTTTTGAGTTGCCATTATTTATTTATTGGTAATATTTCCTGAACAAGAGCCGGTTTGCTGTATTGTATTTTGGGTCATACCTTTTTTTCTGAAATCGGCTCTTGATCCTTTAAAATTTGACCTGTTTATCATCTTTGTAGACAAGGTTACTTAAAGTTTGAACCTTTGAACCTGAACCATTTTCAAAGTTTAAATGGTTCTTTATGTTTTATGTGTCTTTGAACTTCCGAGTTGAACTTGAACCTTTTGTTCAAGGTTCAATGGTTCAAGAGTCTAAAGTTCAACATTCATTGCCTTCTTATAAGTCAGGTCATGCAGTTACCTTGTGTAATTAATGTATCGTCGAACCTTCCGCTTGTACTCTATAGCAGGGTTCAATGGTTCAAGGTTCAACAATTCACTATTTCATAGTTGGAAGCCTTTTACCAAAGTCGCGTAACTGTTTGTTGGTCTACATAACCTTTGCGTCTTTGAACCTTCGTATTGAACCATAGCTTTACAAGTTCAACGGTTCATAAGCTCAAGTTCCTATTTCTGTAAGTGAATCCATTGCTCATCTATATGGTCCAATTGGTATGGTCGAACCACCGCATTGAACCATGGCATTGAACCATGTCCTTAAGGTTCAATGGTTCAATAGTTCAAAGATTTGGTGATTTTTGTCCCATTTGTTCCCATGGCTTTCTAAGTCAAATTTAGCGGGAAAATTGGAGGAAAATATGTTAGAGACTCATTATGAAACTGAGAGTTCTAATTTGGCAGAGGTTACGGATAATCATTATACATCATGATGGCGCATGAATAATACTTGCTATTAATGAAACGGTCAGAATTTATGTCTTTTAAAATATTTCCAGCACGTATTGCTCCGAGTGATAATTATTCAATCTGGTTAATGCCATTGTTAATTAAGAACAAGCCGGATTCAGCGAGTAAACAAACTGTGCAACGTAGAGGAGAATAACGTAGGGAGTATAGGGTTCTTATTACTCAAATTTCATAGTGAATTTAGATATCTTGAAGGTGAGTTCTGTTCCTCCTATGTGCTATTCCTATTTCTTAGCTGGAAAGAAGAATCTCTTGAGTCTCTGTCATTATTTTCAAAATTTAAAGTGTTTTTCATTGTAATCCTCCAAGTATGGCTTTAAAATCTACATCGTTCGGGAATGAACGTGGTCCTGGTCTTATTTATTCTCACCCTGAATTTGGAGATACTGTGTTGGTTCAATACGATTTAGAAGAATTCAAAGAAAGAACTAGAAACCCTGTTCAAACCCCTACGATGAAGAAAATTGTAGATAGCGGCTTAGTTGAAGCCGCAGCTTTTCCTTAGGCTATACTGTGCCCAGAATTGGTTCAAGAGTGTATGAATAGGTATGACCCCCAGGACAGGTGCATCAGAAATGCAAGTGGTGATGTGTTATTTCATGTCAATAGACAAACCCTCATGTCTGTGATGAAGATACTGACAAAAAAGGTGTATTCTAGCCTTGACATTACTTCCTCCTATGGGTATTTCTCAGAGAAGAAACCAACTTACAAAAGTGTAATAGCGAGAAACTGGCTGCTGAAATTTCAGAAGGGCGGTTCAAGGTTGCCCAGGCCACTCACTAGGGATCATTTGATTAAAGAAGTGAGGGATATTGTGGTATTGTTACACAGACTGAGGGGCAGTCAGTATGCCTATTATTGGGAGGATTGGATGTAATTTTTCATACAAGTCATCCTTCAAGGGGAACAATATTTAGATTGGGACAAAATAGTGGCTGATTGTCTGCATCAGGGTTTGAGTAATTGTCTGGGTAGCAGAGATTTCTATATGTCTTTGTACCTGTTCTATTGTCTAGCATCTTACAAGAGAGTGGTTTGACCTACCCCATGCACCCATAGCTAAGAATAGTAAGATTTATGAATATTATTCACAGTTACAGAGAAGGAATTGCTATGAAAATTATAAAAGGGTTAATGATATCTTCACTGGGAAAATGACTTATGAACTGATAGGAAATCTGGGTAAAAGAATGTCTAGTGAAGCAATGCAACTGATTAGCATCTATGGTAGTTTCTTCATTCAATTTTCTAAGTTCACTTATGTCAGAGTTGGAGGATTTGATGGTGAACCTGTGAAGTTACCTAGATATGTGTTTGATCGTTTTGTGCTGATGGAGGTATGTAGACAGCTGGCACATGTTGATAAGAAATTCTCATCAAAAAAGGGTTTTGGTATTTCTTTTCCTATTGAACTTGGGCATTATTCATGTCAATCAAAATCTGATGCCTTGAATTTGGAGGTGAACCTTAAAAGGTTCAATTTTCAGTTCTTCACTGCCAGGACTCAATTCGACAGTAAAGGATTTGTCAGAGATAACCTAGAACCTGGAATAGGGCTTTCACATATTCCTAAACTAGAGGACTACTGGGAAGGCTGTCCAGATGAATTTGAGGTCAAGAGAAGGCTGTGGTCTAGGTTTTCTTTGGGGTAGATAATTACTCTCAATTTAAACATGGATATTTCTAGAATTATTGATAATGAAGAACAGGTGGTTGACCCACAGTTTGAAAAAGTAAAACACTTACCCATTCCAGAAGTTGATTGAAGCAAAAAGGAGGAAGACAAAATTGAAGTTAAAACTCTTCCAGTGATAAGGAGAACTGAGAAATGGCTGAGGGAAAAGAGATAGGAAGGGCTTCAGGATAGAAATGCCCAACAAATCACTTCAATGATTGGATCCTCACTTCCTATAGACTCTTCTAACCAACCTATTGCTATCTTTGGTGCAGGTGCTTCCAAGCCATCAACTGAAAGAAGCCCTACCACTAAGAGGTCCAGAAGAGTCCTCATAGATATCTTACCCTCTCATGTCACTAGGTTGAGGACTAAAGGGAAAATAAAGAAATAGGTTTCTGAAACAATAGTTGTTGATTTGAATTCAGAGGAAGATTTAGAAGAACCTATGGGTGACAAGGAGCTAAGTCCACATAGAACAGAGGAAGTTGACACTGGGTCACAGTCAGGGACCATTCTAGAGACTCCTGAAATATTGATGATTTCAAATGTATCCTCTGATGGATTAAACCCTGAGAAGACAACCTCAGCCCCTGCACAAAAGTGGCTAGAGAGTTCTATCTCCGACAAGAAAAAGGTAATTCCTTTTGTCGTCCCTTTAGAGGACATGGTAAGCAAATGTTTGGGGAAAAACCCCAAGTCCAAGAAACTCAAGATGACATCTAGAATAAACATTGATCCAAACACTGGTAACTGGAGTGCTGAAATAGCTAAGCCAGTGATAGAGGAAGAAGTGCAAGATCCAACAGTGCACGATTTCACTATTGAGAAAGTGGATCTCGGTGCTGCTTCCAGAGCTGTAGATGTCCACCACCTTGAAGCATCTACTAAAAGAATGGTTAGTCAAACCTGGAAAGATGAAAAGGACAAGAGGGAGTTAAAGCAAACTCTGCATTCAATGGCAGAGTACATTGATGCTATTCACAACCCTAACCCGCAGCCAATCTCACAGCTCTCCCTATCTTTTGACTCGAAATCACCTATTAACCAAAAGTTATTGGATCAAGTTCACAGAAGGAAAATGGTGGCAAAAACATTTGACAGTTGGTTGGATAACATTGAACAAAAAGGAACTGAATACATTCATGAGCTCAAGAGCATATATGATCTCACTGCTACCACCATTGAGGATCTTAAAGCACAGGTTGTTGTTTGGGTGAAAGATGAAGGTAAGTGGGCGAATGTAATAAACCAAATAGATGAAGTTCAAAAATATGGGCTGGCAAAGTTTTTGACAGAAAAAAGCCTGATTGGTTTGGACGAGGATTTGTTATATGTGAACAAGAAAATAATTGAATGGAGGAATTCCATATCCCGGCAAGGATGTTTTGAACTTTCAAAGTTAATTAAGGAGATAAAAGGATTCACTCAATCGCTGCAACATGACTTTCAATGTATTGATGTTAAATACATTAAAGATGATGGAAAACTAGTGGAAGATGTCGATGCAGTGGTCCAATCTTTCAAAGATAAAATTGACTTCGTCAGAGAAAATGACAATATTTTAATTGAGGACTTCTCCAGGATTTCTAATGTTGAGTCACTACTTTACCTCTGCATCGACACACTTCTGGAACACAAAGAAAAATTTTGGGAAAATGCGAAGGGAAAAGGAAGTTTGGAAGTCAAGAATGAAACATATAGGTATTCCCAACTTCCTGAAGATTTAGGAATTCGTTGCAGCTTATCAGGACTAGAAGTCCCAATGTGCTTCCCAGGCCACTGACGACAAATCTGGAGATGCAAATCCTTTGTCCCAATCATGATTTCGTTGGCTCACTTTCTTTATTTCTGTTTCACTTTTATGTTATTTTCGGCAAATCTTGATCTTTAAAATCAGTTGTTATAAACTAAATCCCTTACGGGTCAGAGTTATGTTGACTCTAGGTTTGATTTACTCAAAGACATGATTAAGACATTCATATATATAGGTTTTTAAAATCTTTGTAAGGACAGAGAAAGTTAAGAAAAAGAAAGAAGCAAGGGAATCTTAGCTAAACTGTCTTATAGTTTTACATTATGTGATAATTGTCTGAGAAATTTTTCATCTGTGAATGGAAAGAAGAAACAATTACTGCTTACTTGGATCTGTGCGTCTGAGTGTTTGGAGTTAGATTTTCTATGTGAAATCTCCTTTCATCTGGTAATTGCTCTTTTATTGGATAATTCCTCATATGTGTTCTATTATTTATTGGTTCAGCAAATTCATATGTATGTGTTCATGTATTTGAATGTATCAAAAGTAGAATCTGTGCATTCTATTACACATTGTTGTTGTATAAATTTACCGCATTCGTAACATAGTTATGTATGAATGTCAGTTTGCCTTAAGCATTTTCTAGTTAAAAGTGCATTTGAATAGTCAAATTGATTAAATTCATTGAAAATCTTAAAGGGAGCTGTACCTAAATTTAGAGGGGAATTGATTTAAAGAGTTCACCCATTTGTTGCCTAACTCATTTGTTCTTCAAAGAGGGGTATAGAGTCAAAATAAACCATTTGCAGAATAAGGACAAATCTGTTAGCCAATAGTTTTTGGCGACTCTATTGGGGATAAAATCATTAATTAAAAGATTGGTCACCTGAATATGAAGCAACAATGGTGCTTCCACATGAAAACATAATTCTTGTTCTGCTAACCAATCTTGGATTTCAAGACGAGTAGGAAGACATTATTGGCCAATTGAATATGCTTGCTTGGTGTACTCGTCGGAATAGTGAAGATTACAGAAGAGCAAGCAGAGTATTACAACAAGAAGAGGAATTGGCCGATAACCTGAGATTGTTGTTACTCAGGCAGAGAAGAAGGCAGGCACGAAACGTAGCAAGAAATCAAGTCCTCGAAGCACAAAGAAATCAAGAACAACACAGAAATCAATAACTGCCTATTCAGCCACAACATTTTAAGTTGGATTCTAGACCATATAACAGGTCTTTAAGGAGAGGGGGAGTTGAAGATTCTACCTTTGAAGAACTACAAAATTTTAATTTTCCTTATATCCCTACGCGTGCAAGAAAAGCTAGAAGTAGACCTCCGAGCCCTCCTAAACCTTCTACTTCCCCTGTCTATCAAGCTTTAACTCTTTCAGGCACTGTTATCCCCTCAGCTATAAATTTTCTACCCATGGCCCAACCTTGGGGAGCAGCCATAGGGCCTTTGAACCTAGGGGCTAACCTAAATCCTTTACCTAAAAATGCAAGAGAAAATTTGCCTAGGTTCAACACAGATGGCAAACAATCCCCAGAAGAATATTTGTGTACCTTTGCAGTAGCATGTAGTGTGTTAGGTGTACAACACCAAGATGTTGCCATAAGGCTCTTTGTGCAGACTTTGACTAACACTGCGGCACAATGGTTCTACCACCTAACCAATTCCTCAATTTCAAATTGGAATGACATGAAGACTACTTTTGAAAATAGGTTCAAAAGTGCAGAGGACGAGCATTACCTCCTTGCACAGATGACTCAGCTTAAGAAAGAGATTCATGAACCTATGAGGGAATTCGATGCTAAATTTAATAGAATTGTGAACAAAATCCCTGCTACTAAAAGACCATCTGGCGAAAATCAAAAATGTTTTTTTATTAATTCCATGCCTCCTGATATTAGCCTCCATCTCAGGAGAGGAGTAATTATCGATTTACCAGTTGCACAAGCCTTAGCCGTCGGATTGGAGGATGATCTCATTATGGCTGGTAAATGGAAGAGAGAGGTCCAGGTGCCAAACGCCCAGCCCTCATCATCTACAGATCCCGTAGTATAGAGGTTAGTTAATGATATGATTGCCTTAAAGAGGCAACTACCTAAAACTGGTGCCCCATTCCAACAACCGTATTAAGATATAAGCAGAAGGAATTTGAATCAACAAGCAAATATTGGTAGAGCTTTACCCCTGACATCACAACAGCCAAGACTAGCTATTGAAGCTCCTCCTAGAAGGGGAAATATGTGTATTTTTCACTTGACTACCGACCATGATGGAAATTCTTACCTAGAAATGCTCAGGTACACTCAGATGACGGCTACTCAAGATATGCTAGGGGAATCCACAGAAGAAGAAATGAACTATGAGGAACCTGGCGGCTCTGAAATACACTTCCTTGAATATGAGTCTGATTCAGAAAGGGGGGGTGAAATATTGGTTACCCTTGAAGATCCTTCATGCCTCGTGCTCACGAGGAGTTAGAGGAATGTGAGATCCTCTAATACTCAAGAAGTACCTAGCAAAGGTAAGGAACCTTTAACTAGAACCCATGATGCTAATTTGAAGGTTCAAGAAACTAAACTGTTGCATAGAAATGATTCAGATGCTTCTTTCGATATTGTAGATTTCTATAAATCTGCAAAAATTCAAATCTCTCCTATTGAGTATCTCAAGTTGAAACCTATTGAACTTGACAAGCTGGTTAAACATGTTAAAGGTAGTCCTACACAAACCCAATCTAAAAGTCAATTAGAGGTTGATGCTGAATCTCCCATTGGTCGACTATTTGCTTCCTCATCTGAGTCAGCCATGACTGCCCCTAAAATGACTCCCAATTCATCAACCAACGCTCCTTATACTGATTTGAAACCCAATCCTTTCTATGTGTCTTTGTTTATCAATGGTCATAAACTGAGTAACTGTATTATAGATTTAGGAGCCTCTGACAACATTATGCCTTCCTCTATGGCTAAAGCTTTAGAGTTATCACTCACAAAAACATTTGATAGATGTTATTCTATGGATGGAAAACAGGTTTCCTTGCTTGGGCAGATTAAAGATGCACGAGTTGCTCTTGCAGCCTACCCTGACAAAAAGGTGAAATTAACTATTTTGGTAGTAGATATTCCTACTAGTTATGGAATGCTTTTGAGCAGGACATTTTGCAAGGATTTGGGTGGACAAATCAAATTGGATTGGTCAGAGGCCACAATCCTAGTGGGGAAGTAGAAAGTGAAGCTGGAACCTGAGCCCAAGTGTAAGTTCACTGTCTACCCCTCTGATGATCCCAAGGCCCAGATTTTATTTGAGGAATGTGAGTTTGGCAACTATTTTCTCTCCTCTGAATAGAGCTGTGAGGTAGACCCCAAAGAAGAATTAATGCAAAGATATGTACATTCTGATGACCTATGGGTTATGGAATTTGATGGCAGTTGTGCTACTGTTGGTTCAGGGTCTGGGGTTGTGTTGATCTCACCTAAAGGTGAAATTTTTTCTTATTCTTTTAAGCTGGAGTTCAAAAACATGAACAACACTGTAGAATATGAAGCTTTACTGCTTGGGCTTTTAGAAGCCAAAGGAAGGGGTGTGAAGGTACTTAAGGTGAAGGGTGATGCTGAATTAATTGTGAAATAGGTAAGGGGGATCTTTTCTGTTAAGAATGAAAGACTAAAGCATTACAGAAATAGGGTATGGGACGAGATCAAATATTTTGATGCCTTCTCTATCGAAATAATTTCCAGAGATCAAAACTCCCGAGTGGATTCTTTAGTAGTATCAGCTTCTCTCCTTTTGCCACATCCAGATTTCAAAAAAGATTCTTATAGAATAGAAATGGTATATCGTCCTAATGTCCCTGACAATGCTGAGAAATGGCAAGTTTTTGAGAGTGATAATCAGATCAGAAAATTTTTAGAAAATGCTGAAATGTTTCTGGGGACCTATTTTGAAGGTTCCAAAACGGAGTGTAAAGAATTCAGTCTTGATCCTGGGATTAATCTAAAAGATGACATGATTCAGTTAAAGGGAAACAAAATCCCTAAAGGATTGGTTTCTTTAGAACATTTGTTTTCTCGAAGAGATGAATATATTAAAGGCAAACCTCCCTATGTTCCTGATAAAGCAGAGGATTATGAGAAAATAAACATTGGGAACGAAGCTGATCGTAAATGGATATCCATTGGTAAATCCTGTTCTCCAGAGGAGAAAAACAAATTGATCAAATTGTTAATCAAGTATAAGGATGTTTTCGCCTGGTGCTATGATGATCTTAAAATTTTTTGACATGGACAGTTTCAACACCATATTCCATTAAAAGCAAATGCAGCTCCATTCAGGCAGAAGCTGAAGAATTATAACCCCAAAGTTGCTGAAGCCATTTTTAAAGAGATTGATAAGATGTTGAAAGCTAGAATTATCTATCCAATCTATCACTCCACTTGGGTGGCAAATATTATTCCAGTATGAAAGAAGAATAGAGAAATAAGAATCTGTGTTGACTTTAGGAACTTGAACTAGGCCAGCCTGAAAGATAACTATCCCTTGCCTGTGATGGACCACATCTTGCAGACAGTTGCTGGGTCTGAAATGATGTCTATGCTGGATGGTTTCTCAGGTTACAATCAAATAGGCGTGGCTGAAGAGGATCAACATAAGACTGCTTTCACCACACCTCGAGGAACCTTTACCTATAATCGAATGCCCTTTGGCTTGATTAATGCAGGAGCAACTTTTCAGCGGGCAATGGATTCATCTTTTAGAGATCTGAAGAACAGAATTATTGTTATTTACCTGGATGATCTGACTGTTTTCTCCAAGAATAGAGAGGATCACTTGAGAGATCTGGAGTTTGTCTTACAAAGGTGTCAAAGCCATGGCATCTCACTCAATCCCAAGAAGTTAGTTTTCTGTGTGATTGAGGGAAAATTGTTGGGAGACCTAGTCTCAAAAGACAAAATCAGAATTGATCCAGAGAGGGTCAGGGCAATTCAACAGCTTAGTCTCCCTTCAAATAGGACTGGAGTCAAGTCCTTTTTCAGTCAAATCAATTTTCTTAGAAGGTTCATTCTTGACTTTGCTGAGATTACAAAACACATTGTTGGAATGATGAGTGAGAAACAACCATTTAAGTGGAGTGAAGTTGCTAAGAAGGCATTTGAGGATATCAAGGAAGTGATTGCAAACACTCCCACTTTGGTAAATCCTAATTTTCAAAAGGATTTTATTATTTACTGTTATGCTTCAGAACACACCATGTTAGGTATTTTGTTACAGAAAAATGAATTGGATGAAGAGGTTCCCATAGCTTTCATGAGCGTTCCCCTTAAAAAGCATGAGCTGAAATATTCTTTGGTTGAAAACAAGCTTTTGCTGTGGTTAAAGCTGTTAAACAATTTAGATATTATATACTTCATTCCCATTCAGTTGTATTTGTTCCAAATTCAGCTATGAAAAGTATTTTGACTCAGTAAGAAGTGGGATTAAACAATAGAGCAATGTGGGTTGCTAAAATTTAGGAATATGATCTGGAAGTTAAACCTACTAAGCTAATCAGGGATCAAGGCTTATGTAAGTTGATTGCTAAGAACAAAGAACAAGAAGGAGAAGGACTCACCACAGTTTTATTGGTAAGCTTACAGGACCCTTGGTTTTTAGATGTAGCACATTATCTTACATATGGGGATTGTCCTAATCACTTATCTCCTAAAGAGAAAAGAAATCTGAAGCTAAAGGCGATGAAATATGTTATTTGGGGGGATGTCTTTTATAAGAAAGGATTAGATGGAACTTTCCTAAGATGTGTAGATAAAGAGCAGCAGGATAAGCTCTTGGAAGTTTTCCATAATGAAGCTTGTGGTGGGCATTTTTCTTCTTCAGTTACAGCTTTCAATATCCTCAGAAATTGTTACTATTGGGTAGGGATGTTTAAGGATGCGTATAGATGGGTGGCTAACTGTGAAAAATGTAAGATGTTTTCAGGAAGGCCACAACTTGCAGCTCTACCTTTGAGGCCTGTTGTTATTGAAGAACCCTTTAAACAATGGGGATTGGATTTTATTGGGCCCATCTCACCCCCCTCAAGTGCAGGGCATACCCACATCTTAACAGCAACAGATTACTTCACAAAATGGGTTGAGACAGCCCCTGTAAAAAGAACGACTTCAGAGGTGGTTTGTAATTTTCTCAAAGAAAATATTTTGGTACGATTTGGTGTCCCCCAGAAGATTGTAGCAGATAATGCTACCAGTTTCTCTTTAGTTGAAATGACTTCTTTTTGTTATGAACATAGTATATCTCTCTCCCATTCATCAGATTACTACCCCTAAGGGAATGGACAAGCCGAGTCCAGTAATAAGAATCTGATTGCTATCATGAAGAAATTGGTGAATGACAACCCCAGAGATTGGCATAAGAAGTTGTACGAAGCACTCTGGGCCGAAAGAATAACTCCAAAAAGAGCAATTGGAATGGCTCCTTTTGAATTAGTTTATGGAATAGGTGCCCAATTATCTTTACCTCTAGAGCTATCTACAGCCAAGTTGCAAAGTGTAATTGAGGATCAATATTTCCAAGATTCCCTGGAGAAGAGGATTATGTATTTAACTAAGATTGAAGAAGAGAGAAATGAGTTGGTTGACTGAATTACTGTACATCAAGCCAGGGTTAAAGAAATTTTTGACAAGAAAACAAGGCCTAGGAAATTTATGGAAGGAGATGAAGTATTACTGTGGGATAGAAGAAGAGAACCAAAGGGTGCACATAGCAAATTCGACTCTCTTTGGAAAGGACCATTCAAAATTCATCAGGTATTGGGTCCAAATTCTTTTACATTGGAGTATCCTGATGGAGTTACTTTACCCCTGTCCTATAATGGACAGGACCTCAAGTTGTATCATCTGTAAAACAGGGTCCCCTATTTTGTACATAGTCTTCCCTTTTGTTTGGTTTTGTGTTTTTCTTTTCCCGTTTTTGTTTTGTCCCATTCCGTTTCCTTTCTTCTCTATTTTCCTTTTTCTGTGAAACCAGAGCTTCTGAGTTCTCTGCATTTTGCCATAAAATGTAGTCCCCAGTCAGAGCCAATGTTACCTTTTGAGTCGCCATTATTTATTTATTGGTAATATTTCCTGAACAAGAGCCGGTTTGCTGTATTGTATTTTGGGTCATACCTTTGTTTCTAAAATTGGCTCTTGATCCTTCAAAATTTGACCCGTTTATCATCTTTGTAGACAAGGTTACTTAAAGTTTGAACCTTTAAACCTGAACCATTTTCAAAGTTCAAATGGTTCTTTATGTTTTATGCGTCTTTGAACTTCCAGGTTGAACTTGAACCTTTTGTTCAAGGTTCAATGGTTCAAGAGTCTAAAGTTCAACATTCATTGCCTTCTTATAAGTCGGGTCATGCAGTTACCTTGTGTAATTAATGTATCGTCGAACCTTCCGCTCGTACTCTATAGCGGGGTTCAATGGTTCAAGGTTCAACAATTCACTGTTTCATAGTTGGAAGCCTTTTACCAAAGTCATGTAACTATTTGTTGGTCTACATAACCTTTGTGTCTTTGAACCTTCGTATTGAACCATAGCTTTACAAGTTCAACGGTTCATAAGCTCAAGTTCCTATTTCCATAAGTGAATCCTTTGCTCATCTATATGGTCCAATTGGTATGGTCGAACCACCACATTGAACCATGGCATTGAACCACGTCCTTAAGGTTCAATGGTTCAATAGTTCAAAGATTTGGTGATTTTGGTCCCGTTTGTTGCCACGGCTTTCTAAGTCAAATTTAGCGGGAAAATTGGAGGAAAATATGTCAGAGACTCATTATGAAACTAAGAGTTCTAATTTGGTGGAGGTTATGGATAATCATTATACATCATGATGGCGCGTGAATAATACTTGCTATTAATAAAAAGGTTAGAATTTATGTCTTTTCAAATATTTCCAGCACGTATTGCTCTGAGTGATAATTATTCAATCTGGTTAATGCCATTGTTAATTAAGAACAAGCCGGATTCAGCGAGTAAACAAACTGTGCAACGCAGAGGAGAATAACGCAGGAAGTATAGGGTTCTTATTACTCAAATTTCATAGTGAATTTAGATATCTTGAAGGTGAGTTCTATTCCTCCTATGTGCTATTCCTATTTCTTAGCTGGAAACAAGAATCTCTTGAGTCTCTGTCATTATTTTTAAAATTTGAAGTGTTTTTCATTGTAATCCTCCAAGTATGGCTTTAAAATCTACATCGTTCAGGAATGAACATGGT
The DNA here is from genome assembly GCA_027924645.1 of Cunninghamia lanceolata. NCBI lineage: Eukaryota > Viridiplantae > Streptophyta > Pinopsida > Cupressales > Cupressaceae > Cunninghamia > Cunninghamia lanceolata. Next base: position 987,339 of record BSBN01000243.1, read on the forward strand.
CCTGGTCTTATTTATTCTCACCTTGAATTTGGAGATACTGCGTTGGTTCAATATGATTTAGAAGAATTCAAAGAAAGAACTAGAAACCCTATTCAAACCCCTACGATGAAGAAAATTGTAGATAGTGGCTTAGTTGAAGTCGCAGCTTTTCCTCAGGCTATACTGTGCCCAGAATTGGTTCAAGAGTGTATGAATAGGTACGACCCCCAAGACGGGTGCATTAGAAATGCAAGCGGTGATGTGTTATTTCATGTCAATAGACAAACCCTCATGTCTGTGATGAAGATACTGACAAAAGAGGTGTATTCCAGCCTTGACATTACTTCCTCCTATGGGTATTTCTCAGAGAAGAAACCAACTTACAAAAGTGTAATAGCGAGAAACTGGCTGCTGAAATTTCAGAAGGGCAGTTCAAGGTTGCCCAGGCCACTCACTAGGGATCATTTGATTAAAGAATTGAGGGATATTGTGGTATTGTTACACAGACTGAGGGGCAGTCAACATGCCTATTATTGGGAGGATTAGATGTACTTTTTCATACAAGTCATCCTTCAAGGGGAACAATATTTAGATTGGGCTGAAATAGTGGCTGATTGTCTACATCAGGGTTTGAGTAATTGTTTGGGTAACAGAGATTTCTATATGTCTTCGTACTTGTTCTATTGTCTAGCATCTACAAGAGAGTGCTTTGACCTACCCCATGCACCCATAGCTGAGAATAGTAAGATTTATGAATATTATTCATAGTTGCAGAGAAGGAATTGCTATGAAAATTATAAAAGGGTTAATAATGTCTTCATTGGGAAAATAACTTATGAACTGACAGGAAATCTGGGTAAAAGAATGTCCAGTGAAGCAATGCAATTGATTAGCATCTATGGTAGCTTGTTCATTCAATTTTTTGAGTTCACTTACGTCAGAGTTGGAGGATTTGATGGTGAACCTGTGAAGTTACCTAGATATGTGTTTGATTGTTTCGTGCTGATGGAGGTATGTAGACAGCGGGCACATGTTGATAAGAAATTCTCATCAAAAAAGGGTTTTGGTATTTCTTTTCCTATTGAACTTGGGCATTATTCATGCCAATCAAAATCTGATGCCTTGAATTTGGAGGTGAACCTTAAAAGGTTCAATTTTTAGTTCTTCACTGCCAGGACTCAATTCGACAGTAAAGGATTTGTTAGAGATAACCTAGACCCTGGAATAGAGCTTTCACATATTCCTAAACTAGAGGACTACTGGGAAGGCTGTCTAGATGAATTTGAGGTCAGGAGAAGGATGTGGTGTAGGTTTTCTTTGGGGCAGATAATTACTCTCAATTTAAACATGGATATTTCTAGAATTATTGATAACGAAGAATAGGTGGTTGACCCACAGTTTGGAAAAGTAAAACACTTACCCATTCCAGAAGTTGACTGGAGCAAAAAGGAGGAAGACAGAATTGAAGTTAAAACTCTTCCAGTGATAAGGAGAACTGAGAAATGGCTGAGGGAAAAGAGACAGGAAGGGCTTCAGGATAGAAATGCCCAACAAATCACTTCAATGATTGGATCCTCACTTCCTATAGACTCTTCTAACCAACCTATTGCTATCTTTGGTGCAGGTGCTTCCAAGCCATCAACTGAAAGAAGCCCTACCACTAAGAGGTCTAGAAGAGTCCTCACACATATCTTACCCTCTCGTGTTACCAGGTTGAGGACTAAAGGGAAAAGAAAGAAACAAGTTTCTAAAACAATAGTTGTTGATTTGAATTCAGAGGAAGATTTAGAAGAACCTATGGGTGACAAGGAGCTAAGTCCACACAAAACAGAGGAAGTTGACACCGGGTCACAGTTAGGGACCGTTCTAGAGACTCCTGAAATATTGATTATTTCAAATGTATCCTCTGATGGATTAAACCCTGAGAAGACAACCTCAACCCTTGCACCAAAGTGGCTAGAGAGTTCTATCTCTGACAAGAAAAAGGTAATTCCTTTTGTCATCCCTTTAGAGGACATGGTAAGCAAATGTTTGGGGAAAACCCCCAACTCCAAGAAACTCAAGACGACATCCAGAATAAACATTGATCCAAACACTGGTAACTGGAGTGCTGAAATAGCTAAGCCAGTGACAGAGGAAGAAGTGCAGGATCCAATAGTGCATGATTTCACTGTGGAGAAAGTGGATCTTGGTGCTGCTTCCAGAGCTGCAGATGTCCACCACCTTGAAGCATCTACTAAAAGAATGGTTAGTCAAACCTGGAAAGATGAAAAGGACAAGAGGGAGTTAAAGCAAACTCTGCATTCAATGGCAGAGTACATTGATGCTATTCACAACCCTAACCCACAGCCAATCTCACAGCTCTCCCTGTCTTTTGACCTGAAATCACCTGTTAACCAAAAGTTATTGGATCAAGTTCATAGAAGCAAAATGGTGGCAAAAACATTTGACAGTTGGTTGGATAACATTGAACAAAAAGGAACTGAATACATTCATGAGCTCAAGAGCATATATGATCTCACTGCTACCACCATTGAGGATCTTAAAGCATAGGTTGCTATTTGGGCAAAAGATGAAGGTAAGTGGGCGAATGTAATAAACCAAATAGATGAAGTTCAGAAATATGGGCTGGCGACGTTTTTGATAAAAAAAGCCTGACTGGTTTGGATGAGGATTTGTTATATGTGAACAAGAAAAATATTGAATGGAGGAATTCCATATCCTAGCAAGGACGTTTTGAACTTTCAAAGTTAATTAAGGAGATAACAGAATTCACTCAATCGCTGCAACATGACTTGCAATGTATTGATGTTAAATACATTAAAGATGACGGAAAACTAGTGGAAGATGTCGATGCAGTGGTCCAATCTTTCAAAGATAAAATCGGCTTCATCAGAGAAAATGACAATATTTTAATTGAGGACTTCTCCAGGATTTCTAAAGTTGAGTCACTACTTTACCTCTGCATCGACGCACTTCTAGAACACAAAGAAAAATTTGGGAAAATGTGAAGGGAAAAGGAAGTTTGGAAGTCAAGAATGAAACATATAGGTATTCCCAACTTCCCGAAGATTCAGGAATTTGTTGCAGCTTTTCAGGACTGGAAGTCGCAACGTGCTTCCCAGGCCACCGACGACAAATCTGGTGATGCAAATCCTTTGTCCCAGTCATGATTTCGTTGGCTCACTTTCTTTATTTCTGTTTTGCTTTTATGTTATTTTCGGCAAATCTTGATCTTTAAAATTAGTTGTTATAAACTAAATCCCTTACGGGTCAGAGTTATGTTAACTCTAGGTTTGATTTACTCAAAGACATGATTAAGACATTCATATATATAGGTTTTTAAAATCTTTGTAAGGACAGAGAAAGTTAGGAAAAAGAAAGAAGCAAGGGAATCTTAGCTAAACCGTTTTATAGTTTTACATTATGTGATAATTGTCTGAGAATTTTTTCATCTGTGAATGGAAAGAAGAAACAATTACTGCTTACTTGGATCTATGCGTCTGAGTGTTTAGAGTTAGATTTTCTGTGTGAAATCTCCTTTCATCTGGTAATTGCTCTTTTATTGGATAATTCCTCATATGTGTTCTATTATTTATTAGTTCAGCAAATTCATATGTATGTGTTCATGTATTTGAATGTATCAAAAGTAGAATCTGTGCATTCTATTACACACTGTTGCTGTATAAATTTACCGTATTTGTAACATAGTTATGTATGAATGTCAGTTTACCTTAAGCATTTTCTGGTTAAAAGTGCATTTGAATAGTCAAATTGATTAAATTCATTGAAAATCTTAAAGGGAGCTGTACCTAAATTTAGAGGGGAACTGATTTAAAGAGTTCACCCATTTGTTGCCTAACTCATTTGTTCTTCAAAGAGGGGTATAGAGTCAAAATAAACTATTTTTAGAATAAGGACAAATCTGTTAGCCAATAGTTTTTGGTAACTCTACTAGGGATAAAATCATTAATTAAAAGATTGGTCGCTTGAATATGAAGCAACAATGGTGCTTCCACATGAAAACATAATTCCTATTCTACAACCTAATCTTGGATTTCAAGACGAGCAGGAAGACATTATTGGCCAATTGAATACCCTTGCTTCATGTATTTGTCGGAATAGTGAAGACTATAGAAGAGCAAGTAGAGTATTAGAACAAGAAGAGGAATTGGCTGATAACCTGAGATTGTTGTTACTTAGGCAGAGAAGAAGGCAGGCATGAAACGTAGCAAGAAATCAAGTCCTTGAAGTGCAAAGAAATCAAGAACAACACAGAAATCAATAATTGCCTATTCAACCACAACATTTTAAGCTAGATTCTAGACCATATACCAAGTCTTTGAGGAGAGGGGGAGTTGAAGATTCTATCTTTGAAGCACTGCAAAATTTTAATTTTCCTTATATCCCTACGCGTGCAAGAAAAGCTAGAAGTAGACCTCCGAGCCCTCCTAAACCTTCTACTTCCCCTGTCTGTCAAGCTTTAACTCTTTCAGGCACTGTTATCCCCTCAGCTATAAATTTTCTACCCATGGCCCAACCTTGGGGAGCAGCCATAGGGCCTTTGAACCTAGGGGCTAACCTAAATCCTTTACCTAAAAATGCAAGAGAAAATTTGCCTAGGTTCAACAGAGATGGCAAACAATCACTAGAAGAACATTTGTGTGCCTTTGCAACAGCATGTAGTGTGTTAGGTGTACAACACCAAGATGTTGCCATAAGGCTCTTTGTGCAGACTTTGACTGACACTGCAGCACAATGGTTCTACCACCTAACCAATTCCTCAATTTCAAATTGGAATGACATGAAGACTACTTTTGAAAATAGGTTCAAAAGTGCAGAGGATGAGCATTACCTCCTTGCACAGCTGACTCAGCTTAAGAAAGAGATTCATAAACCTATGAGGGAATTCGTGGCTAAATTTAATAGAATTGTGAACAAAATCCCTACTACTAAAAGACCATCTAGCAAAAATCAAAAATGTTTTTTTATTAATTCCATGCCTCCTAATATTAGCTCCCATCTCAGGAGAGGAGTAATTGCTGATTTACCAGCTGCACAAGCCTTAGCCGTCGGATTGGAGGATGATCTCATTATGGCCGGTAAATGGAAGAGAGAGGTCTAGGTGCCAAACACCCAGCCCTCATCATCTACAGGTCCCATAGTACAAAGGTTGGTTAATGATATGATTGCCTTAAAGAGGCAACTACCTAAAACTGGTGCCCCCTTCCAACAACCGTATCAAGATATAAGCAGAAGGAATTTGAATCAACAAGCAAATACTGGTAGAGCTTTACCCCTGACATCAACACAGCCAAGACTAGCTATTGAAGCTCCTCCTAGAAGGGGAAATATGTGTATTTTTCACTTGACTACTGACCATGATGGAAATTCTTGCCCAAAAATGCTCAGGTACACTCAGATGACAGCTACTCAATATATGCTAGGGGAATCCACAAAGGAAGAAAGGAACTTTGAGGAACCTGGCGGCTCTGAAATACACTTCCTTGAATATGAGTCTGATTCAGAAAGGGGGGGTGAAATATTGGTTACCCTTGAAGATCCTTCATGTGCCATGCTCACCAAGAGTCAGAGGAATGTGAGATCCTCTAATACTCAAGAAGTACCTGGCAAAGGTAAGGAACCTTTAACTCGAACCCATGATGCTAATTTGAAGGTTCAAGAAACTAAACTGTTGCATAGAAATGATTCAGATGCTTCTTTCGATATTGTAGATTTCTGTAAGTCTTCAAAAATTCAAATCTCTCCTATTGAGTATCTCAAGTTGAAACCTACTGAACTTGACAAGCTAGTTAAACATGTTAAAGGTAGTCCTACACAAACCCAATCTGAAAGTCAATTAGAGGTTGATGCTGAATCTCCCATTGGTCAACTATTTGCTTCCTCATCTGAGTCAGCCATTACTGCCCCTAAAATGACTCCCAATTCATCAACCAACGCTCCTTATACTGATTTGAAACCCAATCCTTTCTATGTGTCTTTGTTTATCAATGGTCATAAAATTAGTAACTGTATTATAGATTCAGGAGCCTCTGACAACATTATGCCTTCCTCTGTGGCTAAAGCCTTAGGGTTATCACTCACAAAAACATTTGGTAGATGTTATTCTATGGATGGAAAATAGGTTTCCTTGCTTGGGTAGATTAAAGATGCACGAGTTGCTCTTGCAGCCTACCCTGACAAAAAGGTGAAATTAACTATTTTGGTAGTAGATATTCCTGCTAGTTATGGAATGCTTTTGAGCAGGACATTTTGCAAGGATTTTTGTGGACAAATCAAATTGGATTAAATTCATTGAAAATCTTAAAGGGAGCTATACCTAAATTCAGAGGGGAACTGATTTAAAGAGTTCACCCATTTGTTGCCTAACTCGTTTGTTCTTCAAAGAGGGGTATAGAGTCAAAATAAACCATTTTTAGAATAAGGACAAATCTGTTAGCCAACAAGTATATACATCTTCTCCAGTCCCTTCATCTGATTCATACTCAAAGAAATTCTCACCAGCATCACTAGGTGTGGGAGGTTCCTCCACCAGAGGCTCTTCACTATGTTCATTCGTGGAAAGCATTTGCATAAACCACACCATCTCAGGGCAGGATGCTCCATCATGGTCAGAGGTGAGATGGAAATTACAGACCATATGGTTACTTTTACTCGTTGATGGTCCTTTAATAGATAACCATTGGGTTGAACCTGGTAATTGTAATGTCTGATTATAACCCCCTTGAGGAGATTGTTGAGGACCTTTGGGCATCTAACGTTTCAAATTGATAATGTCATTTGCCAACCTTTGAATAACTAGGTATGTTGAACTGGTCACTGCAAGTTTACCAGTTTGTAACTCCCTTTTCCATTTCCCCGTAGTAATCAAATCATTTTCCATAGTGATAGCCAATGATTGGACATTGGCTATGTTAGGGACTCCTCTTTTAATAGCATAACTGACATCAGGTGGCAATGAATTGATAAAGAAGCACAACATTAATCCATCTCTGGGTCTGACATTTGCATTGATTCTATTTGCAAGTCTATTGAACTTGGCTACATACTCCCTCATTTGTTCATGAATCTCCTTCTTCAGAGGAGAGTTGGGACACTAGTGTGTGTTCGTTGTCAGTAGTTTTGAATCTATCTTCAAATCACTACCTCATCGTAGCCCAATCATTAATAGAGGCATTGGGAAGGTGGTAAAACCATTCAGCAGCTGAGTCAGCTAGTGACTTGACAAATAGCCTAACAGATACATCTACATGTTGAACACCAAGAATGGAACATGTAGCAAAGAAGGCATTAAGGTGCTCTTTGGGAGTAACATTGCTGTCACCCCTAAACGTAGGTAGAATTTTGCCCGATCCCCTAGGTAGATCATGCAAGTTAGCACCAAGGCTGAGTGGTCCGATGGTAGTATCCCATGGAATAGGTGGAGGCTATGGATGAGCCATATTAAAAGGAGGGAAATTTACTTGTAAAGGTAACATAGTATTGTGTAGGGTTAGGCTTTGGCAAGATGAACTAGCGACACTTCTTGTGGGTGGAGGAGAGGATGGTCTGCTCAAAGATTTGACCTTTCTTATGGGAGGATAGGGAGTGAAATTTAAAGATTGGAGCAAATCAAAGTCAATATCGGCTATACCTTTTTTATATCTCCTCGTGTATATCTTTTCATAGCCCACTTCTATAGATATATTAATAAAACAATTAAGTAGAGTCGCCAAACCACTTATTGGTTATTATGGGGAAGAGTTGGTCTTGCAGGATTCTGATTCCCTGGTGTGGCAGCGGAGTTTCTTGGCCTATTGTTAGGGACTACTTGAATTTGCAAAGGCCTTTCTCTCTGTGGCACAAGAACAACTCCTTCAATGAAAATTATCTTCTGGGCGTTAGCAAAACAATGTGTGTTTTCTACTATAATCTCACCTAGCTCTTCTTCTTCTTCTAACACTTCATCAACTTGATGATATTGATGATTGGTTCTTCTGGCCTACCAAGCAACAAGCCTAAGGTTGGTAATAATGTCTTCTTGGTCTCCTACTAGCCAATCAATGTTAGGCTGCAAAACTGGTACACGTCTTCCTTGAAGAACCATAAAGTCCAACCAAGCAACTCACAAAGATAATACAAAAAATTATTCCCCAGTAGAGTCACCAAAAATCTGTTGGTTAACAGATTTATCACCTAACTCTATATACTCGTGCCCAGACAAGTGACAACTGTAATCAATAGTTGAGCCCAATATATTGTTATTCTACATAGGCTCTCTACTTATTTAACAAGGCACAACTACCTTCGATAGATATTCTGAGGAATATAAACTTGAGGTTCCTTTTAACCAGAAAGCAAGATAAAGGCACATCTTTTGACTAGAAAGTTATAAAGGCAAATCTACAACTCTAACTCAAACTCTAGAAGTACACAAACTTCCAAATGCATAACATATATTGAAGGTATCATACATACGCGCATGAATTCACCACCTTAAATGAAATATCAACAAATAATTATTCAAAGCAGTGAGCAAGATTTACTAACATCGAACCACCAAAACACATTGTGATAGGTAAAATTGCAAATCAGGGCAAATGAATAAACAACAATGATAAAAACCCTAGCAATGCATAATGAAGCACAAGACAACATGAAAATCAAAATAACAAATGTAAATACAAACCAATCTCCATGTCAAACTTGATTTATCTCCATTGCTCTTCTCCACCTCGCATGAGTATGCAAGATTTTGAAGGATTATTGTTGGAGGAATGTTGGGTGCTCACTTCTGCAGCATAACATTAAGATGAAGATGATAGAATGAATGATAGATGAAGGATGCAAAGGCTCTAATGATATTTCAACAGCATGTGGATACTTGAGGATCAATGCATGCTTTAGATAATTTGGCAGAATAAGGGTACTTGAGGCTCAATGCATGCTAATGGCTTATGAGGGGGTTGATTTATAGGAAAGGCTTGGTTCCAATGGATGACTGAGATTAAAAAGCTAATTGATTGATGTGGACGGCTAGGATTGATTTGTTTATCCCACTCTTCAAGGGAGTTGTAGTCATTTGACAAGTGGAGGGAGGATAGGGCTCATGTGTGCTTGTGTACATAAAAAGTACTACATATAAAAGATATTAAATAAAAGGCTATAGTACCACTTATCTTTTTAAATGAAAGAGGCACACATGTCGGCTAAATGATAAGATAAATTAATTAAATAAATAAAATTTAATTAATTGGATAGTCGGCTTATGATGAGAACTTAATTCGAATAAAATATTTGAATTAGTTGGGATATGAGTTGGATATTAATTAAATAAATAAAATTTATTTAATTAATTGGATAGTGGGGAACTTAATTCAAATAAAATATTTGAATTAGTTGGGATTTGAGTTGGCTATTAATTAAATAAATAAAATTTATTTAATTAATTGAGAAGTTGAATAGGATGAGATAAGATATGATGTGGAAATTAATTAAATAAATAAAATTTATTTAATTAATTGGCTAAGTAGGATAAGGATGGGATTGAATGGGATTTTAATTAATTAAATAAAATTTATTTAATTAATTGGCTAATGGAATAAGTGGGGTTAAGAGTGGGATTTAGGACAAAATGCTACATGATGTCTAAGTGATGTATTTGACTAGGTGTTGCAAGACATGAACAAAGTTGGGACAATTTTGGGTGTCTACATTTTGCCCCTCTTTGAGATGATGTTCGAGATGATAAGCTTTGTGTCGAGTAACATGATTTCAAAGAAGTTAAGGTATGGATAGAGGAAAATGATAGGGATGATAATCTAAGGATATGATGAGAATAGAAAGATAGGATGATGATGCCCCCTCGAGAGGTTAGGCGGGATGGACAAACACGGGTAGGCTCTTGAAATGAAATGGCTTGGTCAAGAAAGAAAGATAAGGGGATAGATAGATAAAAGGATGATGCATTATGCTGCAATGGAAAGTGAGCAACCATGATGTTTGATATAGCACTAGACGTTATGCACCAAGGTATAAGGACCAGGGTGACGTTGTGTCTCGTGCCCCAGCGTAATACAACCTTGTCTAACGTATGAGGAAGTAAACTTAGAGCATTAAAGTCCTAATGCACAAAAGGTATGATATGACCTTATATGCAAAGGATAGTGCAAAAAGCTATTCCAACATACACAAGATATGAATATTAGCTAGAAACTTTTGGATGTGATACAAATGCAAGATAAAATGATAACACACACAAGCAAGAAAGCAAGCATGCACAAATGATTCAAAAACAAACAAGGTATTACCCCTGTCAAGCTGTAAACCAATGATTAATTGATTGTTGTTTTGCTGATGATAGTTGAGAGTGTTGTCATTGTGGGGAAAGCTATATCCCTAGATCAACACAAGTTTGTTTGCTGAGTTGGTTGGTTGGTTGATTGCTTTGCCTTACAACAAGGCTAGGATCAAGACCATGGATTGCATTTGCATAACTTGGCTTGATTGATTAACTTGATTGGTATGGATTTAAGAATGGGCTTGCATTTGGATCTTTGCTTGGAATGGTTGGAAGATGATGAAATGCTGATTAGATTGATTTGATGAAGGATGGATGATTTGTGGTGGATTGAGCTGCTTTTGATTTGCTGAAGTGATTGGATTTTTTTTTTATGGCTAGCTTGATGTGCTTTGGTTTTGATCTTTGCTATTGTTGGGTTGATTGTTTTGATGATTGGATTGTTTTGAATGATGATAGTATGCACTCAATCTAAGCATAAGAAAGTGTTCTCAGTGTGCTCAAAGGATGTAAAATAAACAAGGTATTGCCCTTGTCGAGTCATAAACCAATAATTGATTGATTGTTTGATGATGATAGATAGTGTTGTCATTGTGGGGAAAGCTATATCCCTAGATCAACACAAGGATGTGGGAATGCTATATTCCATTGATGATGATTGAGATATTTTGGATTTTTGAGATATTTTTATTTTTTTGTGTTTTTTGGGATATTTGATTTTTTTTTTAGAGTTTTTGAAATGTTTTGAATGTCAATGGATTTACAATTTGGGTAGCCTTTGTGCTAGATACTAATGACAAGGGAGGACCAAGTCTAGGTGGAAGGATGGATGTAAAATGGATGGATAAAAGGTTGGGCAACAAAGGATGGAAGGCTCATGATAAATCGGTGGATAAAAAGCATAGGCCATATAAGGGATGGATGCATGCCTCATGATAAATGGATAGGTAGGCTATAGGGGAAAGCTCATGATAAATAGATGGGGATAAGCTATAAGATGGAAAACTCATGATAAGGATATGCCATAGTGCATGGATCATAAGGGAGCTAGAATGTGATCTCCAAAGGCTATGTTGCATAGGAAGAACTTGCCCCATTCTAGGTGGTAATGCTTAGGATTTTTTACATGACAAAGTTCGTGACCAAAGGGATGACATGATTGGATTGGTTTGAATGGGATGGATAAATGGTAAATGGATAGGACTTGGTTTGGAAAGAAAGTATGTCAAGAAATATCCCAACATGTTTCAACATTTTGCCTCTATGTCTCCATCAAAATCAAAAGGCAGAAGGATGGATGAATGGGCTGAATAGGATAGGCATGTTTATGTAATGGCTAAAGATGATAGGATGGTAAATGATATAATGGGATAGATAGTTGGGAAATGGATAGGTTGAATGAGACAATGTGCCCCCAAGTGTAAGTGACATAGAAGATCAACCTACACATGACGCCTGTTTGCCAGGTTTTCATCATGGTACTTATCCAAGGTGCCTATTTACTAGGTTTTCACTGGTGGATGAAGGGATTTCTCTTTACTTTTTTGATTTTTGATTTTTTTTGTTTTTTTGCTTCTTTTTCTTTTTTTAGATGGGTTGACAATTACACATGGCACCTGTTCGCCAGGTTTTCACCATGGTAATGGATAGGAGGGACTCAAGTGTCTAGTGCTATGAATGTTGGTAGTGTCCCTTTAGAGATTGATGATGTCTTTGCATGGACCATGTCAAGTGTGTTCATAGATGTTGATAAGGGATTGCATGGATGGGAGATGGATTAGGTAGATAATGGATTATAATGTGGAATTGTGGTAGGGTAGGCTAGTGCCTTATGGTGTGGATTTATATAGGCTTATGGAATGAAGATGAATGAAAAGTTTATACCAAAGCATGGACCATAGAGAGGTGATGGGGAAGATATGTAGGATAATGAATGGAAGATGGGGAGATGTAGTTATGTGAAGGTGCTGCGGAGTGGAAGGGAACCATGACCAATGGCTGCACACACCATAATAAACATTGAAGCTTTTGATTGGATGGTGGTGTAGGAAGCAATGGGGTTGTTTTCTTAGGAGATAGTTGATGAATTGATTTAGGAACCCACATAGATTTAGTATTTTTAGTGCTTTTTCTTTTCTTGTGGGATTGTTGAAGAGAATGGAAGTTTTGGATGGAAGTAGGCTTTTGGATGGATATAGGTGGTTGGGATTCTTGAGATGTGGATGAGGATGCCTCATTTGCGTTGCTAGCTATTTGCTTAGGAACCCAAACCATTTTGCTTTTGGGCTTTGCTTTTGAAGGTAAGGGTTTAGATGGCTACTTAGATGAACTTTGCTTTGATTTTGATTCTTTATGTCCTAAGGTATGAAGACCTTTAGGATTTTTGGTAGGATTTTTAACTTTATAAGGAGAGGCATCAAATTTTTTGCTTTTGAATCCCATGGGGTGGGTGGAGTGGATGGAATGATTGGAAGATTTATGCTTAAATGATGTGTGCTTTTGTTGGTCATGATTACGGATGTAAGGATACTTATGAATGATAGGTATGTTAGGTGTTCGAAGCAATGGTGGCAAGGTGGATGGAGGGATATTTGGAGTTGGTAAAAGTGGAGGTAAAGTGGATGACGGAAGGTGTATGGTCACATGCTTTTGGAGTTTGTAAGTTGATGGAGGTGGAATGGCTACATATGTTTTGGACATATGATGTGGTTTGTGATGGAAAGTGGTAGATTTAGGATGCATGAAGGGATTACCAACATCTTGGCCGTGTTTACCTTGGTGTGTGAATCCAAGGCCATATTAGCATGGAGGACCTTTGACATGGTTTGGCTCCAAAATACCTTGTTCATAAAGGCCTAGGCCTTTACATTGGTAGTTTATGTTTTGGAGTATGCAATGGACAATAGGACTAGGTGTGGTTTGAACACTAGACTTGAGTTCTTTATTGGATGAAGAAGGTGAAGTGGATAAAGGTTGTTGTTGTCCTAAGGAAGAACACTCATGTATAAGGGTGGATAGACCAATAGGACATGATGGATTTGAAATGGGATCAATGATGGATGTGGAAGGGGGATCATTAGGATCTTGATTAGCATTGTGTTCACTAAGATCCAAGTTATATGTTTGATCTTTTATGCTCACTTGGGGGGCAAGTGTCTCATCATGACAAGTGGATGTTTTCTCATTATGGATAGGGCTAGATGGCTGATGACTAGGAGCAATTTTGATATCTCGCTCATGGATGGATATAAGATTATGGATAGGATCAAGGTGCTCATGGATAGCTTCTTCATAGGTATCATCTTGATCATAAAGAAGGTAAATGTTATGGATGGGTTGCATGAAAGTGTTTTGATCTTGAGTTGGACTAGGGCTTAATGTTTGCACATGCTTAGGATTAAACCTTTGACATACCTCTTGGGTTGCTTGAATGGAGGTAGATGACTCTTGGATAGGCTCTTGATCAACAACATGAGAACATGATGACTCTTGACTTGGATTCATAATAGGAGACTCTTGAATAGGCTTGATGGCTTGTAGGTCACAAGATGGGCTTGAAGGGCTAGGTATGTTAATGGAAGGCTCTTGGATAGGCTCAAGGATAGGTGGACCACATGATGGAATTATGACCTTTGGAAGTTCTTTGGTAGGTTCATGAATGGGTGTTTGACATGGAGGTAGTTTATTCCTAGCTAGTAGCCAATGGATCACATCCTTCGCAAGGGTATGAGTGGATGGGCAATATAATGGATGAGCAATAATAGTGGATGATGTTGTAGGCTTAGGACTAGGATTAGGTTGAGAGCTAATTGGATTGGATGGATTAGGATTAAAGGGGGGTGATACATAGGATTGGGATGATGTGGCATGATTTCTCATTATAGGTAGGTACACGTTGTAAACATCTGAGACAAATATTGGGCATTGATTTGTATTATGGCCTTTTGTCCTATGGTATGCACAATAATCATGTTCATCATATGGACTTTCTTCACATGGGTTGATGAGGGGAAGTTTGATGAGTTTTGCTTCAAGCATCCTCTGTAAGACTATCTCAACGGCATCCTTTGGTGAAGGATTAGAATGATATGTTGATGAAGGTAATGAAGGGCTTGGTGGTTTGGAAGGTTGAGGGATTAATGGACTAGGGGTAGGATCACATGGTGGTGTTGGGATAGGACTTGCTGGCTCATGTGTTGGCATGGGATTGGATGGTGGAGGCCACTCTAGATTGGTATCTCCCTTGTCAAAGGTTATTAAGTCTTGCATAGGATAACTTGGACTCATTTGATTTATGTACAAGGGGCCATTGGGATTTGGATGTGCTTCTTGTTGGAAAGGTGGACTTAGGTCTATCAATGGTGCTTGATGGTCTTGTTGAAAAGGTGTACTTGGACCTACTTGATTTATGTACAAAGGGATATTTGGACCTGCATGTTGTTCTTGTGATATCACTTGATTACCTTGTGGATGGGCTTGGTAGTGCATTGGAATGTCGGCATGAGGGATTGCATAAGCTTGAGGTGGAGGTTGATAGGTTAGTGTGGCATTGATTTGGTGGATAGCTGGATTAGGTTGATATGAAGTGGATGGATATGACATGTGGCTATGAGGTGGATTAGGTTGATATGGAGTGGCTAAGGATTGATGTACTTGTCGAGATTGACTAGTGGCTAAAAGGTGTTGGACTTGGACTACGAAGTGTTGCAGTTGAGGTGATTGGCTTGCGTGGGGTTGAGCTCTTTAGATGAAGAATTGTAATATTTCAATGGCGTCTTGGTTTAGGGGTTGTGATCCTTGATAAAGATTTTGGAGGAATCTTTGGAATTTGATTTCTAGGTCCTCTAGTGTAGACATGTTGTCACCAAGTGTTTGTCTTAAGTCCTTTTAGCAAGTGCTTGTTTAGGGATTTGGATGATGACGTGGCTTGTTTGGATGATTTGGCTATGTTTGGGATGAAAGTGATTGGGTTTGAATGTTATTGGAAGAATGTGTAGGATGACTTGTCTTTATGTGTTTGGGTGTTTAGAGCTTGATGTGGCAATATTCAAACAAATGATTATGCATATATACACATGAATCACTCACACAAGACACATAAGCAAGTTTTAGTTTGGAATAATGTGATGATGGTTAGGCAAGCACGTGAAGACACTTCAACAAGTCCTAGTCAAGGCAAGGCCACTATCACAAGGAGGTTCTAATGAAAATTCAGGGGACCGGCATCCCACGAGCATCTAGCAAGTCACTTAAGACTTTAACTAACCCTACTAGGAGTTTTAATATACACAAAGGTACACCTCCTTTCGAGTTAGCACTGTATGGTGAGCACTAATACCGGTTAGACTTGGCTTTTGCCTTATCCTCTGATTTTTATAGTGGACCAGATGAAAGTACCACTTGAGGTCGTTCCCTTGGGGTGGATACCAAGGTAGGCCTCTCTAAGGCTAAACAAAAGTAACACAAGTAAATGTTTTTGATCTTCAAGTTCGTGTTGGGACGCAAGGAGAGAGCATACACATTTACTTGGTCACACTCGCATGGGGTTCATTAACCTTAGAAATTCAATGTGTGGAAGACAATGCAAGCACTTGTTTGTTTTAAAGCCCAAATCCAAATGTGATAAAAGACAATGATTCGTTTTAGCCCAATTTTTTGATGTGAATTTGCAAAAAATTATTCATTTTATGCCCAAAATCTGAATGTGTTTGCAAACAATGATTAGAAGATGAGAAATGAAATGATTGCACCTAGTTAATTCACTATCCAAATTGTTGTAGATGTTGATGTCAATGTTTCTCCAACTCCTTATGATCACCTACAAAAAAAAATGATATTATAATGCAGGCATAAAAAAATAGGCTCATCAAGCAAGGAAAATTGTAATTTCAGATGCATAGCCGAATTAGATTTGATTATTTCGATACATGTTTGGTTTGAAAATTAAAAAAACAAAGAAAAGACCCCCATTAATTTTCAAAGAGCTTTTCGAAAATGTAAAAAAATTAGAAAAATTCTTTGTTTTGCACCCAAAAATGCAGATTTATAGAAACAATACAGTCGGCAAAGATCTAATTTTTTTGCACTATAAACGACCTGCAAATTAAATCTGTAAAACATAGACCCCCATTAAAATTTGAGAGCTTTCCAGAAATGTAAAAATTTATAAAAAATTTGCTGATTTACGCCCAGAATTATGATTTTATGAAAAAACATAAAAACATGATAAATCCCGCAAAAATTGTAATAAACCCAAAATTTTTCTGCTGTAGCTTCCTTATATCATGGAAAAACTTCTGCTAAACTCTTGTAGAAAAATTCATAGCCGTTTGGAAGATATGATGAAATCTTTAAAACCTAGGGTTTTGTCCAAAAAGTAGCAGATCTACAACAAAAAATTAATTAAACTTGCAAAACTCAACAATGGGGGTTATATGAATGCAAATTTTTACTACAAAAACCTGTAAAAAAGATCAAGCGAAGTGAGTCCCACCGGGCGTGCCAAATGTGATAGGTAAAATTGCAAATCAGGGCAAATGAATAAACAGCAATGATAAAAACCCTAGCAATGCACAATGAAGCACAAGACAACATGAAAATCAAAATAACAAATGTAAATACAAACCAATCTCCATGTCAAACTTGATTTATCTCCATTTCTCTTCTCCACCTCGCATGAGTATGCAAGATTTTGAAGGATTATTGTTGGAGGAATGTTGGGTGCTCACTTCTGCAGCATAACATTAAGATGAAGATGATAGAATGAATGATAGATAAAGGATGCAAAGGCTCTAATGATATTTCGACAGCATGTGGATACTTGAGGATCAATGCATGCTTTAGATAATTTGGCAGAATAAGGGTACTTGAGGCTCAATGCATGCTAATGGCTTATGAGGGGGTTGATTTATAGGAAAGGCTTGGTTCCAATGGATGGCTGAGATTAAAAAGCTAATTGATTGATGTGGACAGCTAGGATTGATTTGGTTATCCCACTCTTCAAGAGAGTTGTAGTCATTTGACAAGTGGAGGGAGGATAGGGCTCATGTGTGCTTGTGTACATAAAAAGTACTACATATAAAAGATATTAAATAAAAGGCTATAGTACCACTTATCTTTTTAAATGAAAGAGGCACACATGTCGGCTAAATGATAAGATAAATTAATTAAATAAATAAAATTTAATTAATTGGAAAGTCGGCTTATGATGAGAACTTAATTCGAATAAAATATTTGAATTAGTTGGGATATGAGTTGGATATTAATTAAATAAATAAAATTTATTTAATTAATTGGATAGTGGGGAACTTAATTCAAATAAAATATTTGAATTAGTTGGGATATGAGTTGGCTATTAATTAAATAAATAAAATTTATTTAATTAATTGAGAAGTTGAATAGGATGAGATAAGATATGATGTGGAAATTAATTAAATAAATAAAATTTATTTAATTAATTGGCTAATGGAATAAGTGGGGTTAAGAGTGGGATTTAGGACAAAATGCTACATGATGTCTAAGTGATGTATTTGACTAGGTGTTGCAAGACATGAACAAAGTTGGGACAATTTTGGGTGTCTACACACATGAACACCATTAACATCAGCAGAAACACATACAACTTAAGAAGAACATGAATTCAAATAATCATAACACAAAGTCCATGATCATCCAAATCTCCACTGTATTAACTATATTACATATATCACAGCAGCTGAAAAGTAAAATTATCTATCACCCTTTCTAGAAACAAAGTTTTACAAAAAGATCCAAAATTTGACTAGCTATCCAAAATTTATAGCTAAACCAAATTATAACTGTCTTGAAAATCATAATGGCTTCTTGAAACAGTCGATTAAAAGATTATTTAAACAATAATTATAATAAGGGGCCCTCCAGAGCCAATACTTTTAGAGTAAGCATGAAATTAAAAATCAATTTAGAATTTCCAAGTCCCCATCACCATCATCCACCTCATCCACCTCGTCCATCTCTTCATCTTCACTTGACTGTCTGCCTTCTCCAGTGACACTTTGCACTGCCTAAGGTACATGTGCTTGCAATTTGGTTTTATATGCTCTATACTTGTTGATAATTAGCATTAAATACATGCCTGGTGGAGATCCCGTCATGCTAATGTGGCATTTCTTCTTGATGACTGCCCTGTCAGAGTCAGTTACTTTGCGATACACTTCATCGATGTCGTTCCTGCAATTGTTAATGTCTGTTGTTAGTTTAGAAAGTCTTGCCAGTGACTCCCCTATAATTGCATTATAATTCACTTCTTTCTCCGTCACCACCTTTTTGAAATTTACTTTGATTACCTCCACGTGCAACAACTTCTCATCATCAGATCCATTAGCCTCTATCTCTAAAGTAGTGAGATCCCTTTTTATTCTCATCATCTATTTGTAATAAGTCACAACTACTTTTCCCATTTCTTCCTCTATTATAGATATGATACAGATTTTCCACTCTATTGCATCAGCCCACATAGCGGTATCCAATTCCTTAGGGTCATCTATAACTTCTTCAGCCATAAGAATACTGGGATCCATATTAGCTAGTTCCTTTATTTCCTTAGAAACAATATTTAGACTATGGTGGTCACTGTGAGCTTTATCAAACTTCAATATCAAAACTTCCCTTTTAGTATGGATGGAGTCAAACAGTTTCATTGCCTCAATAAAAATGAGACCATAAAAAATGATCTTCTCAACCCATTGATCCATAGATTTCCTCAGAGACAAAGAAGTTTTAACTTGTTAAAGCAGATTCAAGTCAAGATTATGAAGTTTGACAGTGGAGGAGGTTCTAGTTGTTGGAGTTATCACTTCAACAATTGAATTGGCAAAAGAGGACAAAGAACTTACATGTGCTAGTAGCTTCAAATTTTTATCTTGCAAGTCTTTCACCCTTTTAGAGATGTTATCAATTGAATAGTGCATATGATACAAATCACCTTCAGTAGTTGATGGCCCTAGATCCATTGAGCTTACTCTAAAGTTTGCTTTAGTTAATCCATCCTCATTTTGCTTGACCAGTGGGTCTGCAATTTCTAAAAACTAGTTTCCCAAGGTGGCATCAGTCACTATTCTAGACATTCTCTTCGTACATTTGGGTTTTGGAACCATCTACAACAAACTAGCAACAATATTGATGCCCTCATCACCTGGAATGGTGTACCTCTTCTTCTTTTGGACTACCTTTTTCAACTAGTTTGGGGATGAGACTAGCACATTAGTGGCATTGGCAGTTGCCATTATCAGTGCAGGATGAGGATTTTGCTCAAGCATCTCTTTTTGTTGAGGAGAATTTGGTGGACTGAGTAATGAATGCAACAAATTATCTTCTCCAATTTGCGAGAAGATGAAAGAATCAGAATCACTTACATGATTGCTCAGTGGGGGCACATGGTCAGCCTTAGATGATAAGGTAGCTAATTTAGTATTTCTCTTCATTACTTGAAAATCTTGCTCACAGGGGGTTTTCAACCTACTAATCTCCTCAGGTGGCCCTTCACCATCACCATTCGATTGTGAGCCGACTCTTTGCAGAGTCGAGTCCAAACTAGATGATCTTCTGTGTGAGGTGGGGATCTAGAATCTAGCTTGATTCTAAAAGGTTGAGTCACTTGGTATTGTTTAGCCAACACACTCCTTGACCTTTGTCTGTAACCACTTTTCTATTTTCCTTAAAACGTGAAATGACATCAACATAATATCAGTAACCTCCTTTTCCTACCATTTTATTGGAGGCAAAGGTTCCCTTGACACTGTATTATATTCTTCACCCAGAAGATCTGAAAAGTCATCAATTATATCAGGGACTTGAATGTTCAATTTGAGGGAAGAACTTGATCAATAGTCAACCTCATCTGTTTCTGCCTTTGAACTTCTCTTTCATCAATACAATCCTCCCAAAAATCTTCAAGTTGGGGAAGATGTGAGTAGGAACCACCTCCATGCATGTTTTCTTTTATAAAATTTTTGTTGTCAAATGATACATGGGGAGACAAACTATGAAGGCTGAATTCAGACAACTTATCCAAATTATGAGCACCATCATTGCTTTTGCATCAATAAAAAGACAAAGAAATAGCAAAAGAATATCCTTTATTTTTCATTGCCTAGTATTTGACATTTACTGTTGCCATTTGGCGGCATACTTCCAGCAACACCAAATAATCAGAGGTATACTGAGGCAATTTTAATGGGGCATTTTCATAACCCCCGATTCTCAAATATGAGAAGTGATCAAACTGAATATAAATACTCACAAATTTTGTGACCAATGCAAATGCTTCTATAGAAAATCTTTTCTCTATTGAGCCATCAAGTCTTTTAGCTAACATCATAGAAAAAGCATCATTCACATGTCTAAAATCTTTCATACCTTCACTTCTTTGCAATTGAGGAAAAATTTGATACACAAGCATACTTGCTGGAGAACTCCTTTGAGTCCTTAGACCAGGCCAAGTAGCCTCTCTTCGAGCCAAGATGTAGACCAACTGGGAACACATGTGAAAGCCTATGCTTCGTGTAAAATTTACTAGCTACTCATGTAGACACTCGTTGATGATTTTTAGCCAGTCAATTTGGTGATATCCGTAGATTAATAAAATAAATCTACACATCTAGAACTTGAAAACATCTGACTCGGGGCTCCCAACTAATGTGTTTAGCAGGGTTATCATATCTAAGATTTCTTCTTTAAAATGGCTCCTTTTCAGATTAGCAAGTAGCCCAGACTTACTAGTCTTTTCTTCTTCTAGCCAATGATTGGCAATGCAGGTATAACACCAGTCCTTTTTCTCATTATAGTAGTTCCAGGATGAAGATATAGAAACATCAGAGTTATCTTCATATTCTTCCAAATTCAAGGCTGAAGCAACATATTCAAAATCAATTCTTGCCACCACAACACCACTAGGAGTCTTTATCTCCTGAGAGTCTAGGAAATAACCATTGGCACATGGAACCATTAATTCAAGACAATGCATAGCAAGCAAAAAACTTCTAGCTTTATGGAAGCCAATGCTGATAATTTTCTCCGTGGTACAGGGCACCTAGCAAGGTTCTTGGTGTCTAGACTATTGAGTCAATTTTAAATGTTTTCCTAGTTATGATAGTATATTCTAGTATCAAATTTTGGGGTAATGGTCTCATTAATAAGAGACATAGTGGATTTTGTTTTCAAAATAATGTAATACATCCATTTCTTGGCATGAACAAGTAGTGGAGGTTTAGAATAGTAATCTTGTTTAGTAAGTCTATTATTCTCCTAGAAAGTAGGACAGTTTCTTTTTTTTTTAATGGAAAGGCTTTAATGCCTTCTTTTCTAGATTTTTCATGATTAAAGAGTAAGGGAGTTGTGGATTTCATGGAAACCAAATATATTATGCATTTTTTTAGAGAAAAGGTTGTTATGGAAGTTTGAAGGAGAAATAATAGAGAATGATCTCTGTTTTCTGCAATTGTTTTTCTACATTGTTGTTGTTTTAGTGTTTTGCAAGAGGCCTTATAGTACTATCATGAATTCTATTACATATAATGTTGTGATGGCTGATTTTACCTTTGTTTTGAATCAAGTTTGAGGATTTTTGATGATGGTTGAAGCATTCTATAAATGATTTCTTCCAAGTCTACCTGCATTTTTTGAGTTTTCCTACTGTTCCCAATGACTGTACTTGCCCGTACTGCTGTGTCATGAACTCCAATGCTTGAAATTTTAAAGTACAGAGAGTTACCTATCATTTGAGTCAAATTTGGAGGATTCTTGTAGGAGTTAAAGGATTTTCTAGTCTCTTTTCTAAAACTACTCCATTTAGCTAGGGTTTTAGAGGTTTTTAAGGGTTTTTGTGGAAATTGATGGATTGGCAGCCTTATCCATCTACACCATAGATAAAAATGGGTGGAAGGACTCTGTCTTGCATGTCTCTTAATTGGGTTTTTGTGCAGAAGCAGGGGATTGAAGAAAAAGTCAGATTTGGGTGCAAGAACTCTAAATCTCTATGTATTAGACAGTCCAAGCATAGGTAGAGTGAGGTTTTGAAGGTAAATTAGCTTGTGTGGTGGTTAAAACCATAGGATCAACATAATCCATCATATTTGAACATCTCAATCACCTTAGAATAAGAATTTGCAGTGTGGGTCAAGTTTTCCACTCACTTACTTTGGTGAGGAGGCTTAATTAGGCCTAAGGATAGCAAGAACAATCCTATTTTGTGGTGCATGTCTGAAAGATATGTTAGAAAGGAGCCTAATGAGCATCACAAAAAAACTAGTTGGTTCATGGGTTTGACCCAGTTTCCATGAGATATGCTTCAAAACCCTCTTTTCAAGGGCTACAAGAAAGAGGGTCAAGTTGTGAAGGAACGATAGATGAAACAAGCATTCATGGTGTTTTGTGAGATTAGTGAGTATCTCTTGGTTAATTTAGGGTAGTCCAAGGTGGTTGGGAGGTTTGATAAGTAGTTTGTGTATTCAAACCATGAAATGGCTCTTTTTACCTATCTTTCTAGCTTGCATTGTAAGAGGACAACAAGTTTCTTTCATGATCAAACAATGGACATCAAGAGGATAGTTTGAACACCTTCCCCTGCTTTGCATTAGTTGGTACTAGAGCCTAGGGAAGATTCTATTTGGGAATAAAGAGGGAAGTTGAAGTGTGACAAAGAGATAGTACAAGATGCCTCCAAGAGCTAGTCCAATCCTCACTAGAGAAGTGAGAATAATGAAGGAGTCTCAAGAAGGAGTCCTGGCCAGACTTGCAACTATTGAAGCAAACTTGAGAAGAGGTGGGGTCATTAAGGAAGATAGTGACCAAGAGAATGAGGGTGAGAATGCAGGCCCTCAAGAGGGATCCAATGTGGAAGAGATGGATCCAGATGATAGAAGGTTTATGCAGATGCTGCAGACTGTGAAAGGAGAGGGTACTAATGTCAAAATGGAGTTACCCATGTATGAAGGAAAAATGACCAATGAGAAAGTATTAGATTGGATTGATGCCTTGGACAATTACTTTGAGTACAAGAAGATGCCAGAAGTGCAGAAGGTCAAATTGGCCAAGACCAAGCTGAAGGGGCTAGCATTGACATAGTGGAACTATGTTCAATCAGAGAGATTGAGGCAAGGAAAAGCAAAAATTAGTTCATGGGATTGGGTGGTGTCCAAAGTGAAGAGTCAATTTCTTCATAAGGATTATGCAATCCAAACCTTTAGGAGATTGCAGAATTTAAAACAAAAAGACATGGATGTTATAGCCTATACTGAAGAATTCCATAAGCTGACCATGAGGAAAGGGCACACTGAAGATGAAGTTGAGAAGATTGCTAGGTATATCAATGGGCTTAGGCTCAATATTCAAGATGAAATCAGTCTTTCCACCACTAGAAATGTGGAAGAATGCTTCCAATTGGTAGTGAGGGTAGAAGAAAAGATAAAAAGGAGACAAGAGCAACAGAATAGGGGCAGAGGAAGAGGTTTCAGAGGTAGAGGAAACTTTGGTGTAAGAGGACAGTCCTAGAAACAACAAGGAGAATCAAGTGGCAGCAATAAGGAGAATCAAGAACCAAGAACTGAGTCAAGTGAAAGATGCAATTTTAGAGGAAGAAGATCAAATTGTAGAGGAAGGTTTGGTGGCCAAGGTAGAGGATCAAACACTTTCTCAAGCAAATGTTACAACTATGATCAGTTTGGACATCCTGCATTCAAATGTCCAGAGAAGAAAGCATCAAGTTCTCAAGGAGGTGAATGAAGAACCCAATTAGTGCATGAAGAAGACAGTGAAAGTGTCAATTCACCGTTGCAACCTATTGCTCTTGAGAGAGGTGATGCATTGATGATAAGGAGGACACTCCTCAAGGTGCCAGCAGCCAAGGAGCCTTCACAGAGGAAGTCATTGTTTAGAACAACATGCAAATCACATGGCAAAGTGTGCAAGGTAGTTATTGACTCAGGATCCACTGATAATCTAGTTTCTTTGGAAATGGTAGAGAAGCTGCATTAAAGAAGATTCCTCACCCCACACCTTACAAGGTGTCATGCTTGAATAAGGGGCATCAAGTATTAGTAAATGAACAGGCATGGGTGGAGATCAACATTGGTGGTTACAAGGATAAGATCCTTTGTGACATCATCCCTATGGATGTTTGTCACCTATTTCAAGGAAGACTTTGGCAACATGATAGAAAGAGCAAGCATGATGGTCAAGAGAATATTTATGTAATAGAAAAAGATGGAGTTTCATTCTCATTAACACCCCTTCCTGAAGAAGAATCTGATAAGCAGGTTGGGTCTAGCATTATGGTGGTAGGAGAGAAGGATTTTTTACAAATAATGAAAGAGGAAGGACAAGGATTTGCAGTAATGATCAGACCTAAGACTAAGTCTGATGCAGCAACAAATAAGGTAGAAGAGATACCTAGTGAAGTTCAGTCTCTGTTGGACAAGTATAAGGACATAGTGGTAGATGAGCTGCCAAGTTTATTGCCTCCCATGAGAGACATTAGCCATCATATAGACATGATATCTTGTGTTGGTTTGCCTAACAAGGCTGCATACAAGCTTACTCCATAGAAGAATGAAGAGATCAAAGCACAAGTCCAAGAATTGTTGGATAAAGGACTCATCAGAGAGAGCTTAAGTCCCTGTGTTGTTCCTACAGTCTTAGCACCCAAGAAAGGTGGAGAGTGGAGTATGTGTATTGATTCAAGGGCCATAAACAAGATCACCATCAAATACAAGTTCCCAATCCCAAGAATGGAGAACCTCATGGATTGCTTAGGAGGTGCATGCTACTTCTCCAAGATTGATCTCAAGAGTGGATATCACCAAATTAGGATAAGGGAAGGAGATAAATGGAAGACTGCCTTCAAAACCAATGAGGGACTCTCTGAATGGATGGTAATGCCTTTTGGACTCTCAAATGTTCCTAGTACATTCATGAGGTTAATGAATGAGGTCCTGAAACCTTTTATTGGGAAGCTTGTAGTTGTTTATCTAGATGATAGTCTTATGTTCAGCAAAACAAAAGAGGAGCACTTGTAGCACCTTGACATGCTTTGACAAAGGTTGAATGAGGAGAAGCTGATGATAAACCTCAAGAAGTGTGAATTTATGAAAGAAGAGCTAGTCTAACTAGGTTTTGTCATCTCTAAAGGCACATTGAAGATGGATCCATCCAAAGTTGAAGCTATTCTTAGCTGGCCAACTCCAAAATTAGTAGGAGAGGTAAGAAGTTTTCATGGTTTGGCTACATTTTATAGGAAGTTTATAAAAAATTTCAGTCATATTTGTTCTCCTATTCTTGACACCATAAAGGGAGATAAGAAGAGAAAGTTTCAATGGACTAAAGAGGCAGCAAAAAGTTTTGAATACCTAAAGAAGAGAGTAGCACAACAACCCATACTTGCTTTACCTGACTTTGACAAAGTCTTTATAGTGGAATGTGATGCTAGTGGAGTAGCCATAGGTGCAATACTGAGCCAAGAAGGTGGGTCAATAGCTTTCTTTAGTGAAAATCTCAATGAGGCCAAGAGGAGGTACTCTTCATATGATTTGGAGCTTTCTGTATTTGTACAGTCCCTGAGGAAATGGAGACATTACCTCTTACCCAAAGAGTTTGTAGTCTACACAGACAATCATGCATTGAGTTTCTTGAACAATCAAGACAAGTTAAGTCATAGGCACATCAAGTGGGTGTAGTATTTATAGAGTTATCCTTTCACAATCAAGCATAAGGGCCAAGGAAACAAGGTAGCTGATGCATTGAGTAGAAAATCAGTCCTGGTGCATGAAGTACAACTTTAGAGTGTTGGTTTGGAAGCACTAAAGGACATGTATGCTACTGATCCGGATTTCAAGGATGCCTACTCCATTTGTCACCAATTCCTAGGTACTTTTCATGAAGAATTTTCTAATTTTCTGCTGCAATAAGGACTGCTATTCAAGGGAGCTTAGTTATGCACCCCTAGATGCTTTATGAGGACAAATCTCATCAGGGAGAAGCACTGTGGAAGTCTTGGAGGACACTTTGGCATAGACAAAGCACTTGATTAGGTAAGAAGGTTTTATTTTTGGCCTAAGATGCATACTGATATCAGAAATTTTTTTGAGTCTTGTGGAATTTGTCAGAGAGCCAAGGGCTCTAGTTCCAATGCAGACTTATATCAGCCTCTTCCAATTCCTAGTAGACCTTGGGAGCATCTTAGCATGGATTTTATGTTAGGCCTACCTAGAACTTAGAGGGGAGTTGATAGTGTTTTTGTAGTTGTGGACAAATTTAGCAAGATGACACACTTTATTCCTTGCAAATGTACAAGTGATGCATCTAATATTGCAACTCTATTCTTTAAGGAGATAGTTAGAATACATGGACTGCCCCTCTCCATTATTTTAGATAGAGACTCAACGTTTATAGGCCACTTCTAGAGGACCTTATGGAGAAAACTTGAAACCAACTTGACTTTCAACTCTGCCTATCACCCACAAACAAATGGGCAGACTGAAATAGTGAATAGATCATTGGGGAATCTACTTAGATGTCTTACAAAGGAACAAAAAATAGAAATGGGATCTTGTCATCCCATAGCCAGAGTATGCTTACAATGACTCCATTAACATGTGCATAGGTAAGAGCCCTTTTGAGGTAGTATATGGATTAAATCCAAGAGATATCTTTGAGTTAAGAGATTTAAAAGGAGTAGAGAAGAGAAGCATTGAAGGAGAGGAGTTTGCTATGGCCATGAAAGACATCCATGATCAAGTTAGAGAGCAACTCAAGAAGAGTGTTGAAACCTACAAGAAGCATGCAGACTTGAAGAGGAAAAATGTTCAGCTGAAAGTGGGAGATCTAGTACTTTCTCATCTCAGGAAAGAGAGGTTACCTAAGGGTAGATATACTAAGTTGCTGATGAATAAGATTGGGCCATGTAAGGTGGTCCACAAGTTTGGTAAGAATGCCTATGAGATAGAACTCCCTCCTAGAGTTGCTATCTCACCTATCTTTAATATAGTTGAATTATATCCTTTCAAGGGATCTTTGGATGTAGGTACAAGTTTTCATGAAGGTGATGATGCTGATTGGATTAGGGATCTTCCTCCTACTACACCAGTAAAACTTGAAGCCATTCTAGACACCAAGGAGGTCAAGAGAACAAGACATAAAGTTTATGATGAATACTTGGTGAAGTGGCAAGGTCTTCCTCATGAGGATGCCACTTGGATGATAGCTGAGGACATTGAGAAGCATGACACTACTATGACTAATGTGATTTCAAGGGATGCCTGAAATCCTTTCTCCTGGGGTGTATGGTGCAGGGCACCTAGCAAGGTTCTTGGTGTCTAGTCTATTGAGTCAATTTTATAGGTTTTCCTAGGTAATGGTCTCATTAATAAGAGATATAGTGGATTTTTTTTTCAAAATAATGTAATAAATCCATTTCATGGCATGAACAAGTAGTGGAGGTTTAGAATAGTAATCTTCTTTAGTAAGTCTGCAGTTCTCCTAGAAAGTAGGACAATTTCTTTGTTCTTTTTTTTTATGGAAAGGCTTTAATGCCTTCTTTTCTAGATTTTCCTTGATTAGAGAGTAATGGAGTCATGGATTTCATGGAAACCAAATATATTATACCTTTTTTTAGAGAAAAGGTTGTTATAGAAGTTTGAAAGAGAAATAATAGAGAATGATCTCTATTTTTGGCAATTGTTTTTCTACATTGTTGTTGTTCCAGTGTTTTGCAAGAGGCCATACAGTACTATCATTAATTCTCATGCATAGAATGTTGTGATGGATGATTTTACCTTTGTTTTGAATCAAGTTTGAGGATTTTTGATGATGGTTGAAGCATTCTATAAATGATTTCTTCCAAGTCTGCTTGCATTTTAGGAGTTTTCCTACTGTTCCCAGCGACTGTACTTGCCCATACTGCTGTGTCATGAACTCCAATGCTTGAAATTTTAAAGTGCATAGAGTTACTTATCATTTGAGTCAAATTTGGAGGATTCTTGTAGGAGTTAAAGGATTTTCTAGTCTCTTTTCTAAAATTGTTCCATTTAGCTAGGGTTTTAGAGGTTTTTAAGGGTTTTTGTGGAAATTGATGGATTGGCAGCCTTATCCATATGTACCATAGACAAAAATGGGTGGAAGGGCTCTGTCTTGCATGTATCTTGATTGGGGTTTTGTACAGAAGCAGGGGATTGAAGAAAAAGATAGATTTGGGTGCAAGAAGTCTAATATCTCTATGTATTAGATAGTCCAAGCATAGGTAGAGTGAGGTTTTGAAGGTAAAGTAGCTTGTGTGGTGGTTAAAACCATAGGATCAACATAATCCATCATATTTCAACATCCTAATCACCTTAGAATAAGAATTTACAATGTGGGTCAAGTTTTCCACTCACTTACTTTGGTGATGAGGCCTAATTAGGCCTAAGGACAGCAAGAACAGTCATGTTTTGTGGCACATGTCTAAAACAATCTATAATGCATGAAAGATATGTTGGAAAGGAGCCTAATGAGCATCATGAAAAAACTAGTTGGTTCATGGGTTTGACCCAGTTTCCATAAGATACACTTCAAAACTCTCTTTTCAAGGGCTACAAGCAAGAGGGTCAAGTTGTGAAGGAATGATAGATGAAACACGCATTCAGGGTGTTTTGTAAGTTTAGTGAGTATCTCCTAGTCAATTTAGGGTATTCCAAAGTGGTTGGGAGGTTTGATAACTAGTTTGTGTATTCAAACCATAAAATGGCTCTTTTTACCTATCTTTCTAGCTTGCATTGTAAGAGGACAACAAGTTTCTTTCATGATCAAACAATGGACATCAAGAGGATAGTTTGAACACCTTCCCCTACTCTGTATCACTCCACCAAGGGAATTCTTTTCTCAAACCACATTCTCCTCCAAAAATCATCTAAATCCACGTGCCCCAAATTCATATCCCTCACTCTAGAAAGACCATTCTCCACAATGGAAGCCACAGGGGTCCCTTGGAATTTAAACTTCATTTTTTGTGTTCCAGAAACTAGAAAACAAGAGACTCAGAGATACATGCATAGAGAAGAGGATGAGGAAAAATACCAATAAAGAACTCTGTGTAGATAAATGGGAAATAAAAAAACTCTAACTCATCAAAGAAGATATGAAACCTTTATAGAGAGAAAAGAGTTGCTAGCTATGCTGACCTGTGAAGATGGAACTGTGCTAAAATTTCACATGTAGTAGACTAGATGCTTGTTCTTCTACAACACATTCCCTTGCATATAATATCACCTTAGGTGGGCTTAAGAATTAATCCAAGTCACTTCTCATAAATTCACCCAAGGAAGATATTAAATATTGGCAGCGATTTGCCCATTATAACTCATAAATGCATGCCTTGACTTTCCCTCTGAGAATTGTGCCACTGTGTCCACATGTACCTTGAATTGAATAAAAAGTGACAAGTGTCATTCTTCCATATAGTATGCTAGCATAGCTAACACCACTTGGGAAAGTGCACTATACGAATTCAACAAGTTGGGCAAAAGATGAACTCTTGAACTAGGAGTCAGAGATTCAAAATTTCAAAGAATCCCTGACCTCCCAACTACAAAGGAAAGACTTCATATGGAGGCATAACAAAACACTCAAAGCATGGGAAACCCAAGACAACTTGGCAAGTTGGACAGTTCAAGAACTTGTGAACCTACCAACTTGACTTCAAAAATGCAAAAGATCTCTGACTCACTAAAGTGAGTAAGTGAATTTGGCCCCAAAGGAGGAACTAAGTGAAAAAGGCCGACAACGAATGAAAGGGAAAAACAAAGAATGGGTTAGGACTCCTTTAAAAAAAGGGGGGGAAATCCTATAGAGCTTGACTATGGAGATCCTCCTGATGGATTTCTGAATTATCATTTGCCTCAGTCATCTCCTCATCTCCCTTCTCTATTTGTGCATGTTGCTTAAATGATCCCACTTGCTTCTCAAGAAGTAGTTTTGACCCTCCCTCCACATGCTCCTTAGCTGGTTGGTCCAATGTATCCTCATGGATATTCCCTGTTGATTCTCTCATCTCTATATCATATGTAGTTCAACCTATCCTAATTGATCTGGAGTGGTATCCTTCTCTTCTGTGCCTTTTCTTGCAAGATAGGTCAAGTCCACATCCTTAGGACTTGTGATGGTATTGACTAGGTTATCTAATTGGTCATGCTGAATAGGCACTTGTTGTGATCCTACCCCCTTTATATCTGAAATACCCTATATCTCAAGATCCTTCATAGGGTCTAGATTCTCTATATCTTGCACATTGAGTTCCTGTTGGAATTGTGCCTCAGCCTCTTGAAGCATTTCTTAATGTGTATACACAAGAGGTGTAAGGGGTGACCCAACCAGAGTCTTGGTTACATCTCATGTAACCTCATTGTTTGATAAGTTGATAATTTGACTTAGGGAAAAGGGTTGTTCTTGAGCACATATTTGCTCTGTTGCTTTGGTTTTGTCAGCCATTTCTTGCTTCACCTATATAATTTGGGGAATAGGGACATTATGTCACAAATCCTTTCTTACCATAAATGTAGCATCATGGAAGCTCTTGATCTACTCCACCAAATGTGTTTGCAACATGGCAGGTGTTGAGGCAAGTAATGACACTGAGGCTCTAGCCTATGTCCTTGGGTAAATAACCTCTTTATTGGAGTAGGCCCTGTAGAAACCTCTTTATGGACCTCAAATTGTCCATATGTTGATCCCCTTAATGGCATAGCACCAACCCTTTTTTTCTTAGGGATATTTATCCCTCCTAATACATCCACTCACCTTCTCTCTTCCATGGCTATAGTGTTGATAGTGATGACCTATATGGGTTGTTCTCTTGGAGGGGATGGCCTAGTTGCCACAAATATGCCTTCCGATGTGAATCCTTCTCTTGGAATAGAGGACCCTAGCTTAGTAAGCTTCACCTCCATGACTCTTCTTTAGTGAATGAGAAAATTATCATACTCTAGATCTTCTATTTATTTTCTCTTCCCCTTTTTGTTCCAAGTAATGGCTACCCCTTTTGCCTTCAACTCAGCTAACTTCTTATCCACCCATCTTTTGGTGATGGTCATGACACTCATTGTTATGACTTCAATAATTCTTTTGTCAGCTGCAGTCCAGTTTGGAAGAGATAAGGCTTCCTTATATATCTATTTTTCTTTATACTTAGGGTCAATAATATCCAATCCATCATCTAATTTTAGTTGAGGGGTAACCTATAGGCAGCCTAATGTCCTAATTTTGTTAAGAGTTAGCCATTGGTATCCTCTTTTCTTGACTTCCTCATCATCTATGCAATCAACTTAGAAGTCCTCTAGGTGAGTTTCATGCTGTAGCTTTTTGCTCACATACTTCTCCATCCTATGGTATGGATCAAAATACCTAGCCAATGGAAATAGTTGCAAATGCAATGCATATAATTCAGCTTTAGACTTCCTGGCATTGTCCATTTACCACATACATACCAGTTGACCTCCAATGGTAACTTAATGTTTTCTCTCTTATTCTTCCTCACATATGCCTCATAAGAGGGAATGATCTACCTTGTTATTTCCAACATTATTACCCTTTCCATGGGATACTATGGCAACATGAATGGGTTACCATCGAAGCCTTCCATACTGATATAGGTATACGTTGGGAATTGGATGAACCATCCCCCATGTGGCTGAATGAGCTCTTGGGCTTCGTTTGAGATTCTCTTTTCCATGTTGTCTTCCATTAGCCTTACTAGGTGCATGATGAAGTAGTCATTGCCAACCTTATAGTGCTAGATTGACATCTTTCTCTCTAGTTGTGGGTAATGTTCCCACACTCTTTGGTATGTAGGCTGAGGTCCCAACCTCCCAAAGGTATTGATCCCAGTGGGTTGTGCTTTGAAAGCACATGCATACACTATATATGATGTCATATAAAACATTCTTTTCCTGTTCTACCATGCCACCATGATGGTGTTAGGTTGTCATTGATGTCAAAAGTGTTTAGGAGATGGTTAATGAGGTATTCATCATGATGTCTTCATATGTTTGAGGTAAATTTAGATGTGATCTTCAATCTGGTTCAATTTGTTTTATGTCTTCATTACTACTTCCTTGCATTTGATATGTCAAGATTCTATCAGGAGATTTGCATCATAATGATATCTTTATATCATTTTGCTTACATATGATGGAATGTTGTTGGATCATCTTGGATCATGTGAAATCAAATATAGGATCCTATTAAGGATGCATGCTCATATCTTCAGTGGATCTTTATTGTGTCAGTGTGTAACTAAAGTGAAGGACTTGTTTGATCAGTAGTACTTGCAGAGAATATTTCAGGATATGATCATCTCATGACAATTGTTTGCAATATGAATAGTGGCATGATGTGTGTGTTAGTATGTTTCAGGGTTGATGCTTTAAAGTGGAGGTGATCTCAGGAGTTTAAATCATATGTTGTGTGGATAGTGTTGGTGTTGAAAGTTATTTGATACTTCATGATGATAATGTATTATGCATGTTGCAAGGGAAGATGTTTTCCTAATTCTCATTATGAAAATGTATCATTGTAATCAGGTTCACAGGGCAGATATTGTGGCAAGTATGAACAGTGTTTAACAGAGAAAAGGCTGAGAAGTGTTTTGATAAAGATTGACAATGCATTATGCATGTTGTTAATAAGGATTGTGAAATTGAAAATTCCAAAAAAATTTAAATTTCCTTAACACATTTTTGTGCCCGTCATAAGGTGTGTGCACTTTATTTTATGTTTAACTGTTGACTTGCAATAGCAAGTCACCTTCACTTAAGGTGACCTGCTGAAGGGTCTTTGAGACATTGTGATGACCGGCCCCTTTCTCTATGCCGACTGGTATCCTCGATGTGGTCTTTGAGCGCATGAATGCCAAATCTCCATCAACGGTCATGTTTAAAAGCTTGAAGGGCGAGAAAGCCACAATTGGTGGTTATTGTTTAAACTGTGACTCCATCATGTGACCATGCACATTGATGTGCATATGAACGTCAAAGCATTGTGTTAACTACAGTTTAATGCTTTTTGGCAGTATATAGAAATCTTTTTGGAGCCCGATTGCAAAGGAATATTTTGGGTGATTCCTATAATTGTGTTTAGAAGATTATTTAATGGATTTCTTTCTAATCTTTTATATCTCGTGACAGTTAAGATATAGAAGCTTTATAAAAGCATTTTTCTAAAAAGAAGAAATCTTTGTTTTAGGGGAAGATATTATTATGGAAGAGTGTTGAGAAGAAAAAGAGTTTGTTTGTAGAAATATGTAGAGAATTTTTTTGAAGAAGATGAAAAAGATTTTGTCAGTAATATAAAGAGTCTTGTTGAAAAGATTCAAGATAGAATTGAAAGTTGGAAGTTCATTTTTAATGATGAGAGAAGTTTTTTTTCAGTGTGTGGGATATTTTGTTATGAGACATATTTTTGTTATGTATTGCAGGTATGTTTTTGGGATGAAGTGACATCTTCTTGGACAGTGAGATATGTTTAGTTTTTGGAAGTGTGATGGTGCAATAAATGAATGGAGTTTTCAATGATAAACTAGGATCAATATTTTCTCAGAGAAGGTGGAAGTGTTGAAAGATAACAATTTTTAGAGAGGGTTAACTTTTCAGTATTGCATTGTGAAGTATTTTGGGATTGTCTTGCAGAGGTATGAAATATTTTGAAATTGATTGATTGTAGATGGTGCTTAATATGATGGTCAATAGGTTGAAGGATTTTAAGCACCGCAGGAAAAGCGCATCCACAACCACATTTAAACTTACAAGTGGTGGGATTTGAAGATCAGAGGGATAAGGTTTAAATTAGAATGTATCTCCAACAGTCAGTAAACTGTGGTAAATTTGACATCCACTGTGCTTCAAATAGCAATAAAACATGCTTATTTCCAT
Source organism: Cunninghamia lanceolata (assembly GCA_027924645.1). NCBI lineage: Eukaryota > Viridiplantae > Streptophyta > Pinopsida > Cupressales > Cupressaceae > Cunninghamia > Cunninghamia lanceolata. The sequence goes on from BSBN01000243.1 coordinate 1,021,545, forward strand.
ATCTTTCACCGAAGTTGAAGGGACACTGAAGTTAGAAAGTTTTGTTAAAGAAAGAGTGGAAATTTGGAAAGTTTCTTGAGATGTAGAATATGAAAAGTCAGATCTTCGAGAAGTTGTTTTGTTTTTTGTCTTTTTTGAAAAAGAATGTGATCTATTTTTAAGAAAAATAAAAGATATGTATGAGATGAAAATAAGGGGTTGGAAATTGAACCGGATTGAAGATCACATCTGAATTTACATCAAACATATGAAAACATCATGATGAATACCTCATTAACCATCTCCTAGACACTTTTGACATCAATGACAACCTAACACCATCAATCTCCCCCTTTGTCATTGATGCTAAAACTTTATGATGCAATTTATCTTTCTCCCCCTTTTTGACATCTGATGACAAAGATTGAATTAACTCCCCCTGAGAACAACTCCACTGAAAGATGTTATAGCATGATCATAACCATTATAATCATATTAAATTATGAGCACCTTGAAGACATAAACTTCTGTTAACCTTTGAACATTGTCATCTATTATTTCTGATGCAAGATATACCTTTAACTTCCTCTGAAGAAATATAAGATATCACCATCAATGTCATAGCTTGAAGAACTTTGTCTAAAAGATATTAGTGAGGAAGATCATCTATGAAACAAGTGAAACACTATCTCCAAATCACCTAAAAGCTTCAAGATACATGTCATAAAACATAACTCAACAAAGTAATAGATATGATCATCAAACTGACTCCTTGATATGAAAAAATCAGTATGAATTACTACACAAGAGATATCCTTGCCAAAGGCTTCCAACATGAACTATCAACTAGCAACCAATCTTATTCTTGCACACCCTTTTTGACATGAAAAAGAATGAAGACCATCCTACTATTCCTGCACATCTTTTTACAACACACTGTCGAATCTGATATATACATAACCATATTTGAAACATACTGAAATCAACAAGAACTCCTGCCTCATTCAAATCAGCCCATCAAGACTAAACACCAAGTTCTTCTTGTAACAAAACTTTTCAAAAACAAAAGCAGAGATAAATGTTAAGAATTAAATTCTTCTAATTTCAACCTCTTCAGCCAACATATGCAAACATTCTAATGAGAGCTTCTTCAGAACATCTTAAACTCTTTGCCCTGACAAGAAAGATCACACTGAACTACAACACAATACCTACTCAACCAAGTTATTTAATATCATCAAACTCTTTGTAAACTGAACCTCTGAACATCCTTTCAACATCTTGTATGCACCAAGAACCACTAAACATGTCACTCATCATGAACTCCTGTATTATTGACATACACTGGAACTCAATATCATCAGAAACTTCATATCAATCATTATCAGACAAGCATGATAAACAAAACAAGATCATCATATTAATAAACATCAATTGATCTCCTCCTATAACTTCTTGGGGATAAAAGATAGAACAAGAACAACTCCCCCTCACATCATGCTATTTTATGCAACAGATGAAATGACTTGTGCAAGATGCAGAAGCTTAGTATTTGACTTCTCTTGACTATGTTTCTACTTCCAAATCTTAACAAGCTCTCTCTTCCTCCAAACCTTTTCTATCTCTTTCTATTTCCAACCTATCAAATTAGATGATGCTTTTCTGCAACTATGAGCTTTATGACCAGGAGAATTGCAATTATAACAAACTATATTACAATTATAATCAAATGACTGATAGTACCTTTGAGAACTCATGTTAAACTTCCATGCAAAATCATATCTTTTACAATTTCTTTGTATATGTCCAACATTATTGCGCTTGTAACAAATAGTGTCAATATTCTTTCTACAAACAACTGATTTGTGTCCAAATTGATTACAAGTATAACAATAACCATTAAAAGAATAGTTATACCTATACATGTATGCTTGTCTAACAGGAGCACTTCTTCTGAAATTTCTTCTTCTTTGATTATACATTTTGTTTTTAGTGGTAGCATTCAAATCAATCTTGTTTCTGGGATTCTCTCTAGCTTTTGAACATTCTCCTTCTTCAAAACCAAGTCTAGTAGTGTCTCCATATAGTTTTTGTTTACCAAGCATCTTATGTAGCTTTCTTGTGCTTTCTTCAAACTTCAAATTCTTTTCCAACTACTTTCTAACATCCTCAAGTTCTTAAAGAAATTATTTCTCCTTCAAATTTTTGGCATTCAACTGATTTAGCTTCCAATTCAACCTTTGTTATATCAATAATCCTCTTAGCTTCCTTAATCTCCATCTTGAGACTAATAATTAATTTATCTAATTCACTAACTTGATTCCTCAAATCCATAATCAGACTTCTAGTATCTTCAAGGTCAGATAGTGCTATGTCTTTTAAATCTCTTTCTTGCTGCAATTGCAACATTAATTTCTTGGTCTCCTTCTTATAATTCTTGAGTTCAATTAGAGCATATATGAGCTCTCCTTCTAGATCAATCTCACAGTCTTGTTCATCATAATCCTGATCATCATCATCTTCTGAATTTGATTGGATCTCAACTTCTTCATGTGATTGCCTTTCATTGCCACTTTCTTCACACACCAGAGTGTCCTCTTCTTTATCATTACCTTGGTAAATTCTTATCAGTTCTTTCTAGATATCCTGAGCTGTTTCACATTGCACAACCTTACAAGATATATCATTAGATAAACCAGATAAAATAACTTTCTTGGCTATATGATTGCTTTTAAGAGCCTCTTTGTTATTTGAAGAATTACCATTCTCAACTGACATTAAAACATCATATCCTAAGGAGGATAAATACACTTGCATTCTAACATACCAAACTGAAGAATTTAAACCATCAAATTGAGGAACATCTAAAAATTTTTCTTCTAAGACAATATCAGATTCAACTTGGAGAACATCTTTATCAACTGACTTTATATCAAAATCTGGATTTGATATGGATGATTTCTTTTGTGTCTTTTGACCAGAAAGAATCTTAACATTTCTCATGTTCTTAATTCTCCTGCACTTACCCATTGAACTCCACTACCAAAAACTACCCGAGCCTATTAGACTTCAAACAGGGAACCTTGCTCTGATACCAATTGTTGGAATCGTTTGCCGTTGCACCAAAAGCTCGAGCTATCAACGCTCGCTACAAACGCCAGATTTAACCTAGATCCACGGGAGGCTCACTGCCATGTCATGAATCCTAAGGTCAGTGTTGAACACCTCACTGACAAGGGGGCAGCTCACTGCCAACACACCATGGCCTCATGTAGAGAATCACTGATAAGTTTGGCCCAGCAGCATATGACTTTCTTGTCCTTGACTAACCGGATCAACCCAAACATCCAAGGTTCAAATATTTCAGCATTGACTTTACCTGCCATCCTGCTTAACATGACCATCATATACTATACCTTTGGACAAAAGCCATACTTATATAGGTTTTGTGCGATCTTGGCCATAGACTTAACCTTGTTGGTGGGGTCTCTCCATGATGCAAAGATTATTTTTCTGCAGTCTGCAATGCTACCATTATATTCTACCTTCAATGTGGCTAGGTCAATCTAGTACATGTTTTGGACTGTAGGTAGTTTGAATGCCTCTGTAATTCCCCTCATAGATAAGTTGACATATACCCTCCTCTGGCTCTCTACTCACCTATAGGCCACATTATACTTGTTAGCACACTCTATAACCAATTTTAGATCTCTCGTTGCATATGGAAAACCCACTGCATCAAACATCCTGGTGGAAACCACATTTTGCAGTATAGGATTACCATCCCCAGATAAAATCTATGCTCTGAAGGCATCTAGCTTCATATTTCCATAATGTGTGTTACTAGCACAACTAAATTTGATGCATATGTCACTAGGGATGGGGAACAAATCCCACTTGAACTCTGCATCTCGTAGATCTATTCACTTTTGATCCATTTCATCCTGTAACATGCATGTATCCATGGTAAGTTTTAGAGTTTATAGATTATTAGGTAAATTAGCTTAAATTCCTTTATGTAGGTTGAAATCTACCTAAACCACATACAAACAAGAATTCACCTGATAATTTACCCTTATCATAGAGTTTTTACCTTCTGCCCATATAAAAAAATACTAGTAACTGTGAAAATGACTAAGAAGGTTTGTCATATTCATACCTAATGGTTGCAATCTTAACCTCTAACATGCAAATGTGGATGAAAATATCTTTTTTCCCATGCTCACCATTTTGTTCTTTGTAATGTCATTCCTCAATCACTATAAAATTGCCTTAACCACTTGTAATTCAATTTTAATCGCTTCCATACCTCTACAATTTTAGCTCGAATAAACTTATAATTGATAAGACTGAATAAATTTACCTTTTATCCTTTAAAATGCATCAATTAAGGCATATTAATTTTGTTTCTAATAGTAGGTAAATCCCTACAATCTAGACACTGGAGAAACAAACAGTTGGCTAAAAGGCACACTTTTAAATTTAAAAGTCCAACAACTTTTATGTGTGACATTAAATGCGGGAAAGGATATGGATATGGAAATTCACTATTTGAATACTTGTTTTAGAATGTCCATAACAAAATGTCTAGATGACGTTAGCAAAGGGTCTTGGTCAAACCTCATTGACTGAAGGAGTGAGCAACAGGATTTAATTCACCTTGAAAAGATAGGATATATAAAATGTCCTTAGGTGAATATCCTGATGAAACGTCAACAATGGGACACGTGGAGCAACATCCTTACTTTGGATATGGATGTGGATTTTGCCAGGATATGGATATTTGGTGAGTACAAATATCCCTTTTAAACATCAAAGGTTTGAATGTACGACACATTGGTTCTTTGATAATATGCGATATGGATATGAATATTCATACATGGATATTCAAAACTTAATATCTGGTTGAAAATATTTGGTTCAAAATATCCATGCATTAGAGTTTATTAACAAGAAATAATTTGATTTGCATCATAGGAGTGGATATGGATATTTGGCATGGATGTGCATATTCAACAATTGGTAAGGTCCATATACAAATATCATGTCCGGTTGATGTTTTCGAGATTCATCGTGGTAAATTTTGATAGTTTCATTAGGATAAGGATATGGGTATTTCAACAGAAATTATATCCCTCTGCCAAAGCAATTATGGATTTAATGAGAGTTAAGGGTCATGTCGGGTCTGAACCTAAAGTCCACGCATTTGAGGGTTTTTATAAAGACTAGACATAACAATAGACATGGATATGGATATTGAAGGATGTACAAGACATTTGAAGCTAATGTGCATATCCCTTTGACCAGGATATCTAGTTGACCAAAACTTTGATCAAGCATAACTCCCATATTCTGAGGAATTTTTACATGATGTGAAAGGCAAAATTACTTAAAATTTGATTCTCTATCCATTCATAGCCTTTATAGGGGTTGACACTTGACTTGAATTTTGACCATGGATCAAGACATGACATTTCAGCATACCACCCAAAGGAACAACATGCAAGCAAAGCCAAACAAAAAGTTGGGTCCCTATTTTGTTGGGGAAAATGGGGAATGTTGTGAAACGACACAACTTGCCACCAAATAAAACCACCGAATTCTAAAGTCAATTTAAAAAAAAATTAATTCTAGACATAGAATTTCCAAAATCCACTACATATGGACATTAGGATTAGATCAAATGAGATCATATTCACCAATGAAATTAGATTATGATAAGGAATGTAGGTGTGTGCTTTGTTCATTTCCTTCCTATTCGAGAGGTTGAGAGCGATAGTAATTAGCATTAAGCTACATAGTTGGATTCAATCTTTTAAGCCAATCCTGGATAAAGGCTTGCTGCCAGTTATCAGCAAGGCTATCACCTATAATTCCCCTAAATAGAGCCCTATTGCAAGTCAGGCGTCCATAGCCCAGGTAGGGTTATTTAGATGACCTTGAGAGAATAAATTCTCTTTCTCTTTTGATTTTGAATATTTTCTCTTTTGTGTAAGATATATCATTTCAGCTCATTGTTTGCACAGTAATGGAACCTGTTGCTAGGCTGGGAATTATAGTGGTAGAAAAGGCAAACCTTTGGATTTTTGAGTTAATGTAGACACACACTTTTAGCCAGTCCTAGGAACTTTAGGTGTGTTTATTTGATGATTCCTTGGATAACCTTTGTTTTGATTGGTGAATATGATTTCATGGAGTAAATCAGCATAACCAAACCTGTAGAAGTTACAACCTATGTAAGGATTTGGAATTCTTTACTAAATTTCATTTTTTTTTCTAAAGTTGCAAGGTGCTCCGATCATGTCCAACCAAAACATGAACTCAACAAACAAGCAAACAACACGAAATAAGAAAACAATTGTACAAGCAACTATACATATATATAAGTTTTAGATTTCCCCTAAATTAGGCTTGGAAATAGTGTTTCAGGAATTGTCCATTGACAGGCAACAAAACATCCTCCCTAGTTAAGGTTTTCAACCTATATGTACTATCTCCTAGTATTTCAACTATTTGAAAGAGACTCGTCCACGGTTTGTCAAATTTTCCATGATCCCCTTTGTTTTCATCAGCTTTATCCCAATACAATACAAGATCAGATATCCTAAAAGCTCTAACTTTGGCCCTCTTGTCAAACCAATCCTTAAAAATGGCCTAATGTTTGGAGAAGTGATTAACTGATCAATCCCTATTCTCCTCTAGGTGTAACAATTGTAGTAACTTGACTTCCATTTAATTTTTCAGGCCTAGATATTCCTGGGCAAATTGTAGGGTAGGGATTTTCAAATTGATATTAAGGATAGGATCAACTTCGTAGACCAATTGGTATGGGGAATTACCTAGGGCTGACTTGACTCTGGTCTTATCTACTCATAGGGCGTACTTCAGTAGGGTGTTCCACTCCCTAGTATTTTTCTTTACTAGTTTCTTAATGATTCTCAATAGGTTCTTATTAGTAGATTCTGCTAACTCATTCCCTTGTGGATAATAGTGAGATGAAAATTTCAATGTTATCCCATATTTAATGGCCCAATTAGAAAACTTTAATGAGGAAAATGGAGGTCCATTATCACATACCAAGGTATCAGGAATGCAAACCTAGTGATGATGTTGTTCTCAAGGAATTTGATTACATCTTTTGATGTGCACGTCTTGCTACTCATTGCTTTTGTCCATCTGGTACAAAATTCAATAACAGTTAGGACATACCTTTGTCTAGCAGATGATGGAGGATTGATGGGTCCTATGAAATCCATGCCCTACTGTGCAAAAGGGTGCATCTCCATCACGGGTTGCAATGGTTGAGTTACGTATCTCTCTCTATTCATAGCTACCTAACATGTATGACAATGTTTAATATGGTTAGTTGTATCTTTAAAGATTGGAGGCCAATAGTATCTAGCTCTGAGGATTATATGCATTGTAGCCAGATGGGACCCATGACCCATTCTAAATTTGTCGTGTAATTCCTGCAAGACCTTGGTTGCTTCTTGTTTATTAAGACATCAAAGATATATGCCTTCATGATTTCTTTTGAATAGGATTCCTCCCTTAATCCTTAGAACTCTTCTTTGGGATGCTTTTAGGTTGTATGGACATATTCCTGTGACTAGGATATGTTTGATGTCTGAGTACCAATCCTCTTGTATGTCTGAATCGACTGCATATTGTTGACTAAATAGATTGGAGTCAGTCTCGACAATCATCTGCATTAGAGCTTGTCATCTAACTAGCTTCATTGGAGTGATGTCCCATGTCATATTCCTATAGAACCATTATCCACTTGGCTCTCTTTTGTCCTGGTTCATTTTGCATTACCAACATCTTGACTACTGAATTTGGAACAACAACAATTACTCTACTCCTTAGGATATAATGCCTAAACTTCTTTACTACTCTAACTAAGGCTAAGACCTATCACTCTACATCCAGATATCTTAACTTAGCATCCTTGAATAGACTACTCATGAATGTGATGGGTTTTTCATCCTTTACATCATTTCTCTATGTCAACAGAGTGGCACATGTATGGCTGGAGGAAAATGAGTATATGTAAAATGCCTTTGTGTAATCAGGACTATTTTGTACTAGAGCGTCTGTAATGACATTCTTGATATCTTGGAAAGCTGCATTGGTCTCTAGTGTCCACTCTATCTTGGCCTCTTTCTACAGCATGGCATTTAATGGTCTTACTATTTTAGCAAAACCTGTTATGAATTTGCAGACAAAGTTAATCTTACCAAAGTATGATTTTAATTCCTTCTTGCTTCCTGGTAACTAGAGATTCATGATGGACTTGACTTGAGTAGGATTAATGGATATTCCATTCTCTAACACCAGATGTCCTAATAACTTCCCAGTAGTAACACAATAGACACATTTCTTAGGATTAAGGGAGATGTCATACTGTTTACACTTTCCACAGGTCACTGATATGATCTCCTCTAACCTTATAAAACACAGTTAGATCATCCATGTATATGATAATGCACTAGCCTGCTAAGCCTCAAAAAGCTATATCCATGGCACGTTGGAATGTTGCACCAACATTTATCAAGCCAAATGGCATCCTTTTATAGGTGAAGATTCTGCATTTAGTGGTGAATGTCATCTTCAATCTATCTACCTTATCGACCATGACCTAGTTATATCTAGAAAAATGGTCTAGAAAGGACATAATCTAGGCTCCACTTACCATCTGTAACACTTCATCTAAGGAAGCCAAAGGATAATTGTCCTTCTTAGATGCTTTGTTGAGGTTTTAGAAGTCCACACATAGCCATATATCTCCATTCTTCTTACACATAAGGACTAAGTTAGCTACCCAAGTAGAGTGCCTGACAGGGAAAATTATCTGGGTAGCTAGAAACTTCTTGGCTTCTTCAAATATTAGAGGTTCCATTAGTGCATTCACTGGCCTCTGCTTCTGCATAAATGGCTTCACCTCAGGTTTCAATAGAATAGTATATGTTATGATGGATGTATCATGTATTTTTTATATTCAGGATAGACAACTGAGAGGGGGGGTGAATCAGTTGTCTAACACTTTCTTCAATTTAAACACTTAAATCCACTTTGTAATTTAGTAGCATAATAAAAATTCAATCATGGAAAAATAATGCATTAAACCAAGAGCAACAACACATCAACACATAAGACACCAAGATTTTGACGTGGAAAACCCAGTTAAGGGAAAAACCCTAGGGTGATTAACCCAAGATTGTATTCTATGTTAGAAGAATAGAAAGAACAAAATGGCACATGCTAATTAGGGCTCACTACCTACAAGAGACACACTGTCTACAAAATGATAAATATCACATACATGAACTGGAGAATAGCATCTTCACCATGCTTAAATCAGTTCCATTTAAGCCCAATACTTCTACTCTCCCTTTCACTTTCCTCTTCACTACCACCCTCTCATCTCCAGAAGATCCACTTTGAAATGAATTTACAATCCCTTATTTATACAAGACATCGACTTAGGAATGATCGTCTAAGTCAGAAAACATCAACAAGAACATCCATAGGATGTGTAACTCATCCTGTCAGCCAGTCTCAAGAAGAACACCTTCATCTGGAAGCAATTCATCAAATGTGAGCTCCAACTCCAATATGGACCACCAACACAAACTAGACATGATCCAAAGATCTCCACAAGCTTGCCTAAATTACCAAGAACATCCACACTTCATCTGCTTTACTGAAATCCTTCTCTCCTTCATCCGAAACCTCAAGAACATAGTCTGTCATCACTATCACAAAGGAATAGATGCTTGCGGACCTTCAAACCATGAACCAATCGAGTTGACACTTCAAAAAGACTTCCTCAACACTCCCTCTAATCCACAGAACAAGATAATGCATTTCTGGATCTCACCGGACCTATCTATATCACTCTGTCACCACTGAACACCTGCCGGAACCAATTTTACTTGAGCAGCCACAACATCTTTAGATCTTCATGTGGACCTCTAAAATCTCTACTAGATCACCTTAAGATACATATCTACAAACCCTTTAAACTGCATCCTCTGATCCTCATGTTATCTTGGACTTTTACCTTACTGTCTTCACTATTCTTCACTGTTCCTGATATGACCAATTTTCTCAATATACTCAGCAAAAAGTTCATCTAGTCCTTATCATTAATGCAATAGGAGTATGTTGACATCAATGACAACACTGGTTAGGCCCATACTTACAACAATCTCCTCCTTTGTCATTGATGGCAACATATGATGTGAAAAATTATTTTATCCATCAAGACAAGAACTCCTCTTCACTGTCACAACTCCCCCTATCAGCAACAACCATTCAGATGTCTTCTCTCCCTTTACTGCTCCCCCTTTGATTAGCAACCACTTATTTTTCACATGTCTTCTCTCCCCCTTTGACATCAATGGCAAAGGCACATACTTGCAATTCCACCATTTCAGAACCATACCAGCTGCTCCCCCTGAGTAGCAGCTCCCCATCATCAATCTAGACCACAAGATATGACTGTGATATCCATTGGAGTGATGCACATTAGTGCACCTTAGTTCATCATGAAGGGGTAATAACCCCTAACTTCTCCCTGAGATACTCAAAAGAGTCCTTAGATAGAGGTTTAGTAAAGATGTTTGCAATCTGATCCTTCGATGGCACAAACTCCAACCTGACTTCATTCTTGTTCACTTGTTCTCTCAAAAAGTGAAACTTGATGGATATATGTTTAGTATTTGAATGCAACACTAGATCCTTAGATATATTTATTGCACTTAAATTATCATAGAAGATTGTGATAGGCTCCTCATATTCCACTCTTATGACTCTTAACATTTGCTTCATCCACAAAACTTGAGTACAACTACTTGTTGCTGCAATATATTCTACTTCTGTAGTGGATAGGGATATTGCCTCTTGTTTCTTACTCAGCCAAGAAACCAATCTCTTCCCTAAAAAGAATGCTCCACCATTGGTACTCTTTCGGTCATCCACATCTCCTGCCCAATCCGCGTCTGTATATGCATGAAAAGAGAAATCATGATCTCTGGGATACCACAATCCATACTCAACTATCCCTTTTAAATATCTAAAAATCCTCTTGATTGCCATGACATGAGATTCTCTAGGATCAGCCTGGAATCTAGCAATAAGACCAACAGCCTACATAATGTCTCATCTAGTTTGAGTAAGATACAACAGCCCTCCAATCATTGACCTATACTTTTTTTGATCAATCTTAGGTGAGTCATCATCTTTTCTTAATTTGCATCCGGTTGCCATGGGAGTACTCATTGGCTTTGAGTCTTCCATCCCAAATTTCTTCAACAATTATTTCACATATTTGGTCTGAGAAATGAAGATTCCTTTCTTTGTTTGAGTGATTTGTAGACCCAAGAAGAAATTCATTTCCTCAAGCATGGACATCTCAAATTCACTTTTCATTTGATTTGTAAAGGTTTTACACATACTATCTCTTCCTCCAAAAATGATATCATCAACAAACACTTCAACAATCAAGATATTTTCATGATCAATTTTGAAATACAAATTACTGTCAGCAGTACCTTTGTTGAAACCAATCTTCAAAAGATGCTTATCCAATCTTTCATACCAGGCTCTTGGGGCTTGTTTCAGTCCATACAGTGCTTTCTTCAATTTGCAGACCATATCACCACGATCAGACAATTGAAATCAATCCGGTTGCTCAATGTAAACTTCTTCTTCCAAGTCACCATTCAGGAAGGCAACCTTGACATCCATCTGATATACTTTGAAATCCTTGAAGGCAGCAAAAGCAAGAAATAGTTAGACTGCTTCAATTCTTGCTACCGGAGCAAAAGTTTCTCCAAAATCAACTCCTTCTATTTGAGAATAACCATTGTAGACCAATCTACCTTTATTCCTGATTATTCACCAACTTCATTTAGTTTGTTCTAGAAGACCCATTTGGTTCCAATCACATTCTTGTTTCTAGGTTTGGGAACAAGATCCCAAGTGTGATTTTTCTCAATTTGCATCAGTTCTTCCTCCATTGCTTTAGTCTAGTTTTCATCATTGCAAGCTTCATTCACTATCTTAGGTTCAATCTTTGAAATCAGACAATACTCTTCTGAATCTTGAGCAATCCTTCTTCTTGTTTGAACACCTTTGCTTTTATCACCTATGATCTAATCTTCAGAGTGGTTCAGTCTTACATACCTGGGAACTTTGGGAGTTTCTTGCACTTCTGATTCTTGATCAAGCTCACTAAAACTCATCTCTTCTTCCTGATTTACTGGATCAGTTAGAATCTATTTTTCAGAAGGGGCTTGGGCTCCTTGAATCAGAACACCATTCTGATCATCTTCATCATATTCATAAAACCTTGAGGGTTTTTCAATTCCTTCTGTTGGTGCCTGCATGAGCAGTCAATTTTCAAGAATTTAAACATGCAGGCACCTTCCCAAAAAATCCAAAAAATTCTAAGTCTCTGGGCCTCCTTAGCATTTTTCAGCATCAGCATCATATTTTCTTTGGATGAGGTCATCATCATCATATTTCCAGACATCACCCTGATGTTGCTTGCGAGGGTCATCATATTTTCTGCCTACATGATCTTTCGCTGGGGTGATATTTTAACATCGGGTGATCTTAGTTAAGATCATCCTGATGATGTTAATGCAAGGTCCTAAGTATGACCCGTTTTGCATCGGGGTCATCATATTTGAACATCAAGTGATCTTGGTTAAGATCATCCTGATGTTATTCTATCACTTCATGTTTACTTTATCACCCAGTGCTGCTGACGTCATTCTTTTATCGGGGTGATATTTGCCCGTCTGCATCATTTTTGTCTTAGGAGGTGGTCAGCATCATCGTGATATTCTATCGACTGGATTTTTTTCATTAGGGTCATCATGTTTCAATATCAGGTGATATTTGGATATCATCATGATCTTGCAGTGAAGCCATAGTGCACCCTGATATTTCTGCGGGGGGTGATATTTCAAATATCCGGTTATCTTACGAATATCACCCCAGCGCCAATATGATGGTGACGTCATCAAGATCCGAGGGGGGTCATATTTTTAACATCAGTCATCTTATGGAGATCCCCTGATGTTGCAAATATGATGATGATGTCATCCAGATATGAGGAGGTGCGCGATAGGTAGATATGTTGATGATGTCAACAGGATGTGACGGTTATGTCATCAGGATGTTCATCGACTAGACATTTGGTATCGGCTGAGCAGGAGGATCTTCCTCCGATGCATCAGGTTGTGCTGATGAGGGTGAATATCAGGTTGATATTTCACATGAGGGTGCTGATGACATCAGGGTGACATTTTATATCCGGATATCATGCTGGAGGATGATGATGATGAAGGTCTTATACTAGTGTCGTCGGGAGCAAAAGCACCAACATCATATATGCTCGCGACCTAGTATATAAAGTATTGGAGAGGTCACTGGGGGGTACATGTGGGATAATTTGATCCTACATAATTTGAAATATCAGGATGAGGTATTTTGGTGGGAAAAGTTTGCAATGCACAGTATGATGTTTTTCCCAAGGCCGCGAGTAGGTGGCCATTAATGGTGGATGTTACAGGGTATGGGCGATGGTGTGGATGGATCTAGTACCTGACTGAAGATGTGAATCCCCAGGTGGCGGCGCAAGGCTCGAGATCACTCCTTGTCTCCTCTCCCACCTGCTGCATTGAATGTTTGAGCACCATTTTCTCAATGTACTGTATCTGGCGAATTTTGATCTGCCATGTAATTAATGCTGAGAACCTTCCTTGCTGTATTTAGTAGGTGGTGTTTCTCATTTTGTTGGTTGTTGAAAACTGGACTTTTCTGGCTCTGTAATAAGATACAACTGGTTCTAGTTGCTCTGTGTAGGTGATCTTGTGAGTTTATGTATCTCTTGTTGTATGTTTCATGCATGAATCTATTGATTTCATGATTGCTTTTATATGAGTAATGATGTTTATGCATGTGTTTGTTAATTCTGTCTCCAGTATCGCATGTGTCCTTCTGAATCTAGATATCTAAGGGGTGTCTGGTATTCTAGAATATAGAATTCCTGTATTGAATGCTTGATCTTTCAACTTCTGCTCAAGGGGTAGATTAAAGTGTTTTCAGATTAAGTGTTGGGAAGGATATACTGCAATGGGGATGCCATAAGTAGAGATGACTTAACACACTGTATTGGGAGGTATCTATAAGGTAGATACTACAACGCAAATCCCCTTGAAATCTAGTTTTAGTGTGTTCATGCTGATCATTCACAGGTGTATGTCTACTGACTCCAAGCCCTGGATAGGCACCAATCTAGCTCTGTGTTGAGGTTATACACCAGGTCCAGGTTTACATCCAAACACAAAACAAACTCATACTTCCAAAACAACCATTAGGACTATAGAAGTAGTTTAGGACCAAGATCCTCTGACTCACAACTAGACATAAGCCCAAAGCTAGCCCCTTTGCACTTATCCAACAGTTTTGGTCTTCATACAGGAGGATTCATCTGTTTTGTGTCAACATCCCAATTACCCACAAGCATATCCCATGGATGTTGAATAGGGAATACCCCCCTAGGTTTTGCAGAGCCTAAAGAAGAAGAGGAGATAAAAATAGAGTCTATCTCCTATACTGTTGGCCCCTGGCCCAGAGATCCTGTTGATCACTGATGGCTACTTTGTAGGGAAATCTGGCAATGAACATCTAGTTAGGGAAAAAACCAACAGAAATTGGCAACTCTACTAGGGACAATGTCATATACAAGAGGGTGTGAGTCTAAAAGATTGAAGAATTAGGCCTAGAAGTGCCTTGTTGTAGCAGATTTGAAGTTTTATATGTGGTGCTCTGTTGGTGGATGACCCAGAAAGAAAGAAATCAATTTTTAGCTTCAGCCTATTTGGAGCTCATTCCTCTGCCAAGGAGGTGGCGACTCTGTTGAATGAACCTATTAGCAGCTGCAACATATCCAGCTATTTGTACAAGTTTTTGAAAAATTCCCTATTTGGTGAAATAGCACTGGTTAAAAGGGAAACATTGGTGAAAGCAGAGCTTGCATGCTTTTGTTAGAACCTACTCTGTATTTCAAAAGGGCATGCAATGTTGTTCAAAAGACTCATATAGAGGACTTTAGGCTGGTTGAAATAGCAGTTTGTATTTTAAGGGCCTAAGGTCATATTGTGATTGAAAATTTGAGTAGAGAAGAGGGTTGTAAAAGCATAAAAAGATGTATTGTCAGCCCATGCACCCTTGTGAGGTGTCAAATGCAATAATGTATAGTAGTCAGTCCCAACCATGTAATAAAAGAAGTTTCAACATAGATAGATATAAGCCCATAAATTTCAGTGGCATTTGTGGCTATCCAAATGCTCTTCCACCTAAAATCAGAAGGTATTTGCCCAAATTCAGTGGTATAAAGGATGAATCAACTGAGAGACACTTGCAACAGTTTATAAATGTTATAGATGATGTAGACACCCAAATTTGTCCCAACTTTGTTCATGTCTAGCAACACCTTGATAAATCATTATTCATTAAGCCAATTAATTAAATAAATTTTATATATTTAATTAAAATCCCATTCTCATCCATTTAGCCAATTAATTAAATAAATTTTATTTATTTAATTAATTCCACATCATTTCTCAATCATATCCTATCCCCATCCCAATTAATTAAATAAATTTTATTTATTTAATTGATTTCCACATCATATCTTATCCCATTTTATTCATTTATCCTATTAATTAAATAAATTTAATTTATTTAATTAATATCCAAATCATATTACAACTAATTCAAATATTTTATTTGAATTAAACACTCATCTTTTATCACATTCCAACACTTGTCCAGTCAATCATGTGTTGTAAGACAACTTTCATT
The DNA here is from genome assembly GCA_027924645.1 of Cunninghamia lanceolata. Taxonomy (NCBI): domain Eukaryota; kingdom Viridiplantae; phylum Streptophyta; class Pinopsida; order Cupressales; family Cupressaceae; genus Cunninghamia; species Cunninghamia lanceolata. Next base: position 1,037,409 of record BSBN01000243.1, read on the forward strand.
CATATCCTTCACATGCACAACTAATGGAACCTAAATTTAGTAACTTTCAATCCTAGCCATTCACTTAGCCTCTGAATCTCCACCGTCGATTGATCTTGGCTGAGCCCTATATAAACAGCCTCTCACTCCATATGAGACATCCAGCAATCATATAGCACCTACATTATCATCTTGAGCATCTTGAGCATCTGAGCATTCATTTGAGCTTTTTATCATCCATCATGGCAGCTTTCATCATTGCAATTGTTCATTGTTGAAGAAGTAGTCCACATCTCACAAATAAGGAATCGCACGGTCTAGGTGATGTTATGCTTGAATTTCATTATGCTTTGATTTCATTTAGATTAGATTCCTTGATGATGGTAGGGTTAGGGTTTCATGACTATGTCTAATCTGCTAAACCTGACTTTCACCTATCACAGTTTGGCACAACGGGTGGGACTCATGTCCTTGATTGACTTCATTTTTCAGAGTTGTTTCTTTGAAGATCAGATTTTACAGGTGCTTGTAGTAAATTTCGGTCACTTCTGAACAAAATCTGCCACTTCCGAGATCTCCATGTCGCTTTTACACTGGAACTGACCGCATTTACCTCTCTGGATCGCCTTTCAACCGACAGTAATCGCCTACGGTATGATACGCATCACTTTTGTTTTAACAAGGCTCGCCTATGATTTTAATACTGTTTGCGGTTGCTTTTAGACTGTATTTATCGCTTATGGCATAACAGTGATCGCTTCGGCATTCATTCAGATCACTTTTGATATAACAGTGGTCACTTCTAAACTTATATGAATCGCTTATGGACTGATAGCGCTCGCCTGTGCAAAATAGGGTTTTGTGTTTTGATTGTCTTTTTGCAGATACAGGTCACTTTTAGCCGGCAACCGATCACTTATGGCTATAGCTACATCGCTTAGGAATATACAGAGGCTGCTTTTGAACTAATAGGTACTGCTTTTGAACTGACAGTGATCGCCTTTGCAGGATAGGGTTTTGACTGTGTTTTGCAGATACGAGTCGCTTTTAGCTCACAACTGACCGCTTCTGGGTTTATCTGTGTCGCTTCTAAGCTGACAGGAGCCGCATCTGGTATTTTTATTGTTGCATTTAATCTTCAGGACCTTGCTTGTTGAACAATACAGATCGCTTCTGAGAAACAGTGAATCGCATCTGGTAAATTTTGTTGCTTTGAAATTTGTTTCAATTCCAGTTTGATTTCTTGGCTATTAATTGGGTATTTGCATAGCATCTTATCAATTTGTCCAAGAAAAGGAGGTTATCAAACTACTGACATATCTATTGCAGGTTCGATCGGTCCAAGATTTGTGGTTTTTCACTAAACTAGGCACATTTGGGCTTGGTGCTTAAAATGAATCATTATTTGCTCCGTGCTTGATTTATCTTTCTTGATTGCTTGCATGTGCTTGATTGTAACCCAAATTTAATGGCAAAAGTATCCTCTCCCCTTGCCTATCAAATGGATCTTAGGTGTATGAGAACTTGTCATTATCTTTAGAGGGCCTGCCTTCCCAATGTGAGAAGGGATACGACCCAAGCAGTAATGGGCTAAAGCCAAGTCCTTCCGAACTGCTATATAAGAAAAGTGTTTGTGTCGAAAGCCACAAACAATGGGTGTTGTTGCATTATACCAACAGCCAACCTCCCCCAAAACCCTCCAAGGCGCAACCCTTGCAGGCTGGGAGACTCCGTAACGGAGAGTAGCGCTGCCGCATGTATAGCCACCTGAACAGATGCCCTTATTAGCAACTTTGTGTAGTAGCCAAAAACCTTCTATCTATTGATGCAAAAGGTGGGACCTTTGAAGCGGCTCTGATTCACATGGTTCTTAGTAGAGATAGCAGGGACAATCCTAAGGTTTGGTGTGGGGACAAGCCTTACAGGAAGCCCGGAACTTGGTATGCATGAGAAGTGAGTGCCGTGGAGGGGAGCCGGTGCTACCAAGATCCTGAAGCTATCCGCTTTGAATAAGCACAGCCAGGGGATTCAATGGATACTGTCCTATCCTAGCCTAGGTTGTATCAGTTTGTGCTTGTTGTGAGTGTGAGTGACTGTTATCACTGTTTTCTTGCTAAAAAACTACAAATCAGACATCCTTTTGACAAACACAGTGGCTTTTGAACCTAAACTGCCCGCACAGATAACAGACAGCGCTTTTGAACTGTAGTAATCCACTTTTGGCCTGAACTGTGTCACCTTTAAACAACAGCTGATCGCATATAGACTGAACTGCATCACATTTAAACCACAGCTGATCGCCTATTTCCTGAACAAAATCACATCTGATCCACAACCGATCGCATCTTGTCTGAACTAGATCGCCTTTAAGCCATAGTTAGTCACCTTCTATCTAAACGAGCTCGCCTTTGAACAACAGACTGTCGCCTTTAGGGATATATGAGTCACTTTTGATTAACAGAAAATTGCTTTCAGACCAACAGTAGTTGCCTCTGGCATAGCATTCGCTTCTGGTTAGCACTGTGAATTTCTGTCGAACCTAAACTAGATCGCATCTAAGCTATCATTGATCACCTTTAGCATCCTTTGAGTTACGTTTAAGCTATCATCAGTCGCCTGTAGTCAAAATACCTGCAAATCCTAGTGTCTCAGTTGAATTAGCCACAGGTCCAGCTTGCTTAAGTCTTAAACATCAGTTTTTAGACTTCTCTTTGATCAACAGCAAATACCTGGACTTTGTCTCCTATTTTTGAGATTATCAATCAATCACAACTCATGAGCCTTTCCATCTTTTTGAGACCCCAACCAACAAATCAGATATCAACCCAATCATTTCAATCAGCAAATATCCTTCAGCTTTAGCTTCAGCCAACATCATCCTTCAACTTTAGCTTCAGCAAACATCATCCTTTAGCTTTAGCTCCAACAAATATCAACAGCAAACTATCTTTCCCTTGAGTGTTTGAACTATCCTCTAGGGACAACCAACAACAACCCAACAACAACAACTCAGCCAAAACAAATCAACCAAGCGAATTAGCCAAACCAACAAACCAAAATAGCAACCAATCAACCAACCAGCCAACTATCATCTTTTGGGTCTCAAAACTTTGACAAGCTCAACTTCATCATCAACATCATGCCTCAAACTAGGAGTCAATATCAAGCTGAAATAGAAGCCAAATTGAAAGCTGAAATGGAAGCCAAATTGCAAGCTGAGATGAAACAATTCACAACACCTCTTAAGGACGCAACTCAATTCACAACTGGTATGCCTCCTCATATGTTCATGCCTCAAGGATACACTATTGGCAAGTCATCTTCACAACGAATGCAACCTACACCATCCTTGGAACTTTTCGAAGAACAATCTCAAGACGACTCATCGAAATTCCAAGATACCTATCTATGGGACCAAGTTGAGAAACTCATGATATCTAAGCCTAATCGTTGCTTTCTCCAACTTGCTCGCATGGGTGCTAAACTACCAAAAGACTTTGACATATCCGCTATTAGAGAGCAAGATCCCAACACTACTGCTGTTGTTGCGAAGGGACCATCTACTATCGTCACATCATCTCCTATTACATCACAAACATCATCCTCATTACCTATTGTTGCTTCATTTGAGACACCATGATCAGAGCATACTTTAGAACCATTGATAGTGCCCACCAATGTGCTCCCTCTCATGTCACAAAATCTCAACATTTCACCTTTCCATGTTCCTCAACATATCTCTCCTTCTACCATGACTGTTTCCATGCCTCAAGTAACACAAGCTGTCCATGTAACACAAGCACAAATGCTTCGAGCATCACAAGCTATTCCCATGTCTTATAGTGTGCAAACCTCTCAAACTATTCCAACAACACCTGTTGTCCATGCTTCACACCCATTGCAATCTGCTACATCTCATACGAATACCATATCCCATATACCAACTACTAATACCTCCATGCTATCATATAATCCCAACGTTAGTCTCATTGACATGAGTGATCCACCCATTTCTCAAGCCAATCTGAACAATACGATCTCTTATGTTGATCAACTTACATCCATGCCGTCGTATTCTTCCAATTCTTCATACACCATCAATCCATCTTATACTACCCAAAGCTTCCCTAATGTCACCCAACACATGACACATACCAATCCTCATGTTGTCCACAATGCAAATCCAAATGTTTCTATCGTATCTACCAATCCCTCTGTCACTTACCGTGTTGTGAATTCAATCCCAACTTCCCAACCATTCACTACTGTCAATCCGCTATCCACTTCCCATGTGATGCACACCCAATTGCCGCTTGTGTCTCAAGGACAGCAATCCTCCAACACATACGTGTCACATACCAATCCTTTGACATACATTGTGGGTACACAACTGCAACAAACAGTCACAACTCCATATATCCCACAACCGCAACCACAATATATCTCATACCATACTCCACCTCCTTCGCAACAACAACAATTATCTTTAGCAGATGTTCAACAAATGATCGATGAAAGGGTAGGACAAGGCAAGAAACCTTTTTCTCTTGAAAACATATGCGCCTATCCATTTGACAAGTCTCTTAATATGATACCTTTTCCGCCACATTTTGAAATCCCACAATTTGATAAATACAAAGGGAAAGGGAATCTGGAAGACCATCTTCGAGCCTTTTTTGTGGCATGTCTTGATGTCTCTTATGACGATACGTATCTTTTGAGACTATTTCCTCGAAGCTTAGCAGGACAAGCTCTTGAATGGTTTTCTCATTTACCCCCGGGCATCAAATCTTTTGCAGAATTAGCAAACAAATTTCGATCACACTTTGCCTTCAACATTGAACATGAGGTAAACATGAATGACCTTGTCAATACCAAACAGCGCAACAGTGAACCCTTTTTTTCTTTTACCCAATGATGGCATAATATGGCTAGCAAATTATCATGGGAAATACCTGAGAAACAATAGCTTGACATCTTTGTTCAAAATCTTCATCCTGAGCTGTCATTCCAATTACAATTACAAAGTGCTAGCACCTTTGACGAACTAGTTTCCAAAGGAGTTATTATTGAACGAGCCTTAATTACCAAGGGCACTATCAAGATCTTTTGCGACAACAGAGATTCTCCCCAAAATTCTAATGATAAGTCTCACTTTTGGAACAAGAACAAGAATGTTGTAAATGACAGTATTGTAGACGCAAAGAATATTCAAACTATGAGAGCCCCCATCAACATTCAAGCAGCTTCTACACCAACACAACCTTTCCCACAATGAAGAAACCAATGCCAAACTTCCAATCCACGCTGACAATTTACACCATTAGCAGAACCTATGGAAGTTGTTTTTCGAAAGCTACTTCAAGCAGGAGATATTATTCTACCTGATGCACCACCAAATGGCGAACCACTCTTTCGAGCTCCTTGGTACAAAGAAAATGAGTATTGTGATTACCATTGAGTTAAAGGACACAAAACAAATGGTTGTATGTGCCTAAAACATGTTATTCAAGACTGCATTGATCAAGGTTTAATCAATGTCACACCTTCAATGGCTCAACCTGCTCAACAATCAACATCAAACTATGATCTAGAGACTTTCAAGAATCCACTTCCATCTCATGATCAGGCAAATAACCTTCATGCTGGAAATGCTATTCAGTATAACTATGAATCATCTACCATTGGCCGCATTGACCATGCTCGCATTTCTACCATTACCGTCCAAGGGAGAGCACCTGATTGTGCCGTAACCACGTGAAGAGGTCGAGTTACTATTCAAGGAGCACCTCCACATCCTCCTCGACCTCTCTCTGACTATAACCTCTTGGATCACCTTGGCAAAACACCCGCGCACATATCTATTCTTGAGCTGCTCCGCATATCCCTCGCACATAAAGCTATCCTTGATAAAGCCTTACAAGAGTCTTCCGTGCCTAATAATATTAATATCACATAATTCCAATCTATGGTCGCTAGCATTGCAGCTCCTTGTCATTTAACCTTTTCTGACAAAGATCTTCAGCCCTCCATTCATCCTTCACATAACGAAGCCCTCCATATTGAAGTATTTGTTAAACAACGCCGTATCAAACAAGTCTTGATAGATGGGGGAGCTGGTCTTAATATATGTTCTTTGAAACTTATCAAGCAATTGGGATATTCTAAGAAAGATGTTGACACCTCCAAGGTTATTACCATCAGAGCATATGATGATGCTAAAAGAGATACAGAAGGGATTATCTTATTGCCTATTCAAGTTGGGCCGGTTACCACAGAAACCCGATGTCAAGTCCTTGATATTGACCTCCCTTATAACATCATCCTTGGTTGCCCATAGCTACACGCCCTTAAGGCAGTTCCTTCTACGTACCATCAATGTCTTAAATTTCCACATAACGATGTTGAGGTTACCATTCAAGCTGATCCCAATCCATTTGAATTCTGTCGTGCCTTCCAAGCTAAATATCAGAACTCAAACCGTATCCCTATTAACACCAAGGCATATCCATCATCATCCTATGTAGATCCATCCGATCTCCTCAAGCCCTCATCTAGCAAAACCCCTTATAATCTCCATATCAAGTACACCAAACATGGCCCTGGTGAGTACACATTGTAAGAGGAAGCTGAATCTTCTTTGGGGGGAGAGACTTGTAACTCCGTTACCCTTGATGATTCCTCCTTTCATCTCACCAACCTTTTTTCAGGGTCCTCCATCTGCCTACTTTCCACAACCCCTTCATCCCCATCTGATGAAGAACTCAAGTCTAATTCTTCAAGCACTCCTAGTCCCGATGTCAATCATCGGCCCCTCCAAGTTAAAGATGTTGTTAATCCCACTATCCATCCTCAGTCCACTATTTCTCATCAACAATCACACGCTAAATCTCAAAAGCATGTGACTGTACATCTTCCGCCATCTAATTTACCTCCGCTTCTTCCAACTCTTGAAACCCCACCACTAGCTTTGTTTCCACATCTCCCACTTTTACCATCCTATAACTTGCAAAAGCATGTGACCATACACCTTCCGCCATCTACTTTACCTCCACTACTTCCAACTCCAGATATTCCTCCTTTTTCCTCACCTCTCGTACCACCAACGCCTCATTATCCCTTTATTCACCATTACATTCCTAATCATGACCAACCAATGCACATACGGTATAAGCATAAAGTTTCCATTCATCCCACCAAGCCCTCTGTCATCTCATCCATACACTTTAAAAATAATAAAAATCTAGATGCCTCTACTTCTAAAGCTGAAAATCCTACCAAGAATCCTAAGGATTCTCATGCCTTAGGATATCAAAGCAAAGAATCACAGCCTCATACCTCTAAAGAACTCACTGAGACTATCAATCCACAAGAAGAGCCTACAACCAAAAGGGTCTGGCTCCCTAAGCACATGAGTAAACCAACCAATTAAGCCATCCTTATCCGCCTCTCAAGAATCCCAATCATCTTCCTCCATCCAAGAGCCTTTGTCTATCCAAAGCTTCCATTCCTTTCAAAAATCCCACAAGCAAAACAAAAGCAATAAAAATCCTAAGTTCATGTGGGTTCCTAAATCACTTCATCAACCATCCTCTAAGAAAGCATCTCCATTGCTTCCTACACCACCATCCAATCAAAAGCTTTAATGTTTATCACGGTGTGTGCAACCGTTGGTCGTGATTCCCTTCCACTCTGCAACATTTTCACATAGCTACATCTCCCCATCTTCCATCCATTATCCTACAAATTTTCCCCATCACCTTCCTAGGGTCCATGCTTTTGCATATGCCTTTTATCCATTTATCCTTGCATGAACCTTGCAGAATTCCACATTATAATCCACTATCCACCTAATCCATTTCCCATCCATGCAAACCCTTATCAACATCTTGGAGCATAACAACAATGGCCTGCGCAATGACATCCATCTCTACTGGGACAACCAACATTCCTTGAACTAAACACTTGAGTCCCTCCTATCCATTACCATGGTGAAAACCTGGCAAACAGGTACCATGCGTAATTGGCTACCCATCTAAAAAAAAAAAAAAAAAAAAAAACACACAAAAAAAAAAAAAATAGAAACAAAGCAAAAAAAAAAAAAAAAACATAAGATAAATAATCCGTCCTCTGGTGAAAACCTGGTAAACAGGCACCTTGGATAAGTACCATAGTGAAAACCTGGCAAATAGGCGCTATGTGTAGTGACCAGCTTCCCTCATTTGCTTGGTTCGTTTGATCATATTTCCCCATTTCACCTTGTATAAGCCATAATCACAATCCACCTCGCAATGCCACACATAGCCTTTCATTTTCATCTTTGCCAATGCTAGCTATCATATTTGAGACATTGTCGTGATACCTATATCTTTTGGCACCTTAGCATCTTGGCCACATCCTTTCCACATTGTTGCTTCTGCATAATAAACCTCATCCCACACTAGGGGCATTTGTTGAGTCTTATTTGGAAGTGGATACTGTTATCTCTAGCTCATAACACATCAAACAACTCAGCTTACAACACAACAAACCTTATCAACTTCAGCCATGGCATCTATCCAACGACAAATGTGACCTAACAATTTGCAACCAGGACCCACATCTTCACAATTTATCCACATTCATCCAACAATCACAACAAACATCGCTCGATCAAACATCCAACCAATTAGCGACATCAATAAGAACTACATCCAGCTCTATCGTTGATGCCTTGATCTAGTGGATACAGGGTATGTAGGCAATCTGAGATGCAAAGGAAGCACTCTGATTCAGGCTAAGACGATAGCCCCTTTCATCATTCATCATTCATCTTTCTTCTAAACATCCTTCAATCTTTCAACTTACATTCTTCTATCTTTCATCATTTACATCATCAATAAAACCTAGAACTACATATTCATCATGTCTCATCTTCATCGTAAATGTGCTTTGATCCCGTGGATACAGGGTATGTAGGCAGTCTAGAATACGAAGGAAGTTTCCAGTACTCAAGCACAGATGATCCACCCCATCTTCTTCTCTTTGATTAGCTCAAACAGGAAGCAAACCACGTGTCTATTGAAAGCTCAAGCACTTTAACCAATCAAAGGTAAGCCAGAAGCTATTTGTCCACATGCCTTAAGCCAACATTTGCTATAGCAGTTTATCAACAACTTTAGCCTTCAACAGGATGTAGCTTCCCTTTTAACAAGGTGCCAGCTTGATCTATCCAAGAGCACCCAAAATTTGGCAAGAGAACGTGATGACAATATCTTTTGTTTTATCTTTTGATTTATCTTTTGTCCCTTTCCTATGCCTAATCAAGACTGCCTTGATCTATTTATATCTTGGTATGTTGCGATGAAGTAAGGACTGGGGCATGGTCATATAGCTTTCGTATGCCGTGTTTGCGGGATGATCTTATTCTCTTCCTATGCGTATTGGTATCTTGTACGTGTTGGGATTAGCATCTTACATACCAATATCTCTAGCATCTGAGAAGCTAAATAGTCTCTTATGCATTTGAGGCTATTCTATGTTAAGACTAACTCCATACATATAACCAGCAAGCTATCATTATGTGTAGTGGAGATAAGCTCAAACCATTGCTTGTAGCGTCAAAGTCCAACACTAGCTGTTATTTATATCTTGTGCATGTTGGCTCAACATCTTGACCTCACACATTCAGACAAGATTGTAACACGCTAGTTGTGCATTGGATACCTCGACACCTTGGTCTCTTATACCCTGGTGCATAACATCCATATGCTATATCAAACATAAGGACTGCATTTCTTTTCATTCTGAGCAATTACTTGAAAGCTGCCCATCATCATCCTATCCATTCATTCTATCTATCCATTCCATCTTACTCAGCCAAGATCAATCATTTCCATCAGCTTTTGTCCATATTCCCACTCCTGCAAAACAACTATGTTAGACATACATAAGTCCATCATATATCCTTTCATTACCATCTATCTATATGCATCAGTCTAGCTATATCATTACCATTTACATATTTACACATTTTCCATCCATTAACATTTGCATAAACATCCATATATAATTCATAATAGTATACACACAACATGCATAGCCATCATAATATCAACATCATAACCATTACAACATCATATAGATCACCAAAACTGCCATATATATATATATATACATGTGTGTCAAAATACAAGTGTCTACAATACAAGCTGAGCCCTGAAGGACTGAATGTACAAAATCGGCTCTAGGCCTCATCATGATACAAAATAAACACAAGTAGCCCTAGTGACTACTGGCAGCTCCCTCGCCCTGACCACCACCACCACTAGGTCCTGTACCTAGTCCTCTGTCTCTTGATGGCCCCACCACTGAGGCTACTGATCGAGATCCACCTGTCCTCTGTGAACTCGAAGCCCCTGACCTGCTCCTGAAACTAGGCTGCCTCTGCTCTACTGGCACAGCTCCATAGTACAAGCCTCTGTAATACTCAGCCTCACCCTACACTCTCTGAAGCTCTCCCTGTACCCCTGTCAACTGTGTAGCCAAGTACATCATAGCTCCATTAGTCCCCAAGGCAGCCACTGCTCTGTCTCGCTCACTGGTCATCCCCTGCAGCTGCTGCACCGCCCTATCTCTCTCAGCCCGCATACTATTTCTCTTGGCTCGTAGACCATCCCTCTCTATTCTCATAGCCTGCTCCTGCTGTATCACAGTGTCTCGCTCTAGTCTCATCATCTGCTCATGCTGTCTAGCTGCATCCCTCTCTCTAGTCACTCTAGCTAGAGCACCGTCATCCTGTCCATCTACCCCCTGTGCTCTCAACTGTAGCTGAGCTTGATATGTCTGTGCCTATGCTCTCGCATGCCGCAGACTAATCACTGCCTGATGCCTATCCATCTCCACTCTCCTCAGCCTCATCTACGCTCGCTGCCTCCATCTCCTCTCCTCTCTGATCTGTCTTCGCAGCTGCTAAATACCAACATCATCCCCTGCTCCAATCTGTGCTTGAGGCTGTGCTAATATAGCAGGCTGACCTGGCACCTGCTTTGGCATTTATATCCCTGGTGCGGCTGGCACAACAGCCTGTGCTGGTGGAGCCCGCCGTCGTCTCCTTCGAACTGGTCTCTCCATCCCAATCTCTCCAATCTCCCCATCTCGTGTCAACCGAGTCAGCCTCGCTGTCGCCCAGTATACATCATACTCTGGCAATGTGCCTGGATCTGCAGGACCCTGTCCCCACTGCCATGCTACTGGCTGTAATCCATCTCTCTACCAAAGCTGTGTCAACCACAACCTCTGGACCCCAATCAAATACCTCCTGTCTCATCCTCCCAAAAACGGCATCACCTACTGGTACTGCCTGTGCCTCTCCAAACTGTCTCAAGGCTCTCTCTGGAAAATAGCGCTCTATAATATACGTGCCGCATCCAAAAATGTATCTCGCCTATCTAGCATAGACAAGCTCTGCATCCTCCTCATCCCACTGCTCACATCCTAGCCATGGCCTCCATACAAATCTATCCACCTCATCCAATCTCCTCTGCCAGTATACCACACCTCGGCACTGTCGATATGTCAACACCCCTCTATACATCCATACAAATGGCTCTCCTACTGCTCTAGCCACCCATCCCTTTGGTCTCATCACTAGAATGTGCTCGTACGCCCATACATGCAACACTGTCACTCCTGCCGACATACTGGCTCCAAACATATATGCGCAATCATGCAGGTAATGATAGAGTTGTCCCAACACACACTCTGCCCATGCATATCTCGTGCCATATGAAAACATGCCCTCCATCACTGTCCCCCATCCTACGGGAAAACCTCTGGCTCTCCTATCACCCACTAGCCATCTAATGATAGCCACCACTACCCGCTATAACCTGTCACAAAGCTCCTCCATCCTCCCCATCAGAATCTTTGAACCCTCTGCTCTGATGTCTGGTGTCCCAAATAATCTCCTAAATGCAGCTAGACCCATCTCCGGATCATAATCCACATGATCCCCATCTATCAGAATCCTCAAAATCTGGAACACATCCTCTAAAGTGATGGTCACCTCTCCTGTCGGTAACAAGAATGAACTATGCTCGCTCATCCATCGCTCCACCATCGCTGTCATCAGCCCTCGATGTGCTTGAACTGTCTCTAATCGGGATACATGCTCCAGGCCTAGGATCTCTAACACCAGTAGCTCCTCTGCATCCAACCGCCTCACCAATCGCAAATCTCTCAGATGTGGCTCTCACGATAGCAATGGCAGTAGCACATCCTGCATCATTCATTTACCCTTGTCAGTCCATTCCGTTAGTCATCCATATCACAATCTGCTTATCTATTTGCTATTTTACCCTACATCTACCATAAGCGGTCCATTTTACCACATGCGCTTCTTCCTAGCTCACTAGCGACTAGCTTTACCATCTGTGCACCTGTTTTGTCTATACGTGAGCTATTTCTACTCATGCGCTTACTGTTTAACTATAAGCGAGCTCTACTTCCCTAAGCGCTAATCTTTGCTTTATAGGTGTGCTATTTGCTATATGCGGGTATCTTTTCCCTAAACGCGAGCCATAAACTATATGTGCCTAGTTCCTCACCATACGTGAGCCAAATCACCATGCGCGACACTTCTAGCCTTATACGCATGCTTTTCACCATATGCGAGCCCTTCCTATTCAGATGCGAGCCCAACTAGTCTACGCGACAGCTATTTGCCTATATGCGTGTGCTTTTTGCCTATAAGCGACTTAATTTGCTATTCATGCGCATTTTGCCTGCGTTTTTCCCGCTGACGGGATGCGACCTCTTTTTCCCTATGCGACTACCCTGCGCCTAAAAGCAAGCTGCACTACTCTAAGCGATCTATATTCCTCCATAAGTGACCTAAAAGTGCTATTTCCTAACCTAGTCACTTTTGGTGACGTGTGTGCATTAATTACGCTTTTAGGCTATTAATTACACGCTTTTGGGAAAAGTTTTGACACATACTAGTGCGCCTGCTCCCTCTGGTCGCCCATGTGTCCTCACTCGCTCCGCACGATGATCCCTGCGTGGAATAACCATCCTGCTAGCTCTGCAACTCTCACTTTCAGGAGCTCTAGATTTCTCTAGTTTCTAAGTACAAATGAGCACAAATGAGCCTATTTGCCATTGAAGAACCTACTTATAGCCCTTCCTCCAACCCTAATTCTTCCATGCCATCACCTCTTTTCTGCCATCCAACCCCCATTTTCTTCGTGTCTGTCTTCTTTTTTGCCTTTTCTTCTATCGAGAGCCAACCCAGCCCTTCCTGGTTAGCCTGGCTTACCTCTCGTGGGGGCATCATCTGCCAGTTACACTAGGGCATAACTTGTTTATCGAATGCATATCGTATCTTCTTTGACACAACGCTCTATCGAACATTGTATCAAAGAGGGGCAAAATGTAGACACCCAAATTTGTCCCAACTTTGTTCATGGCTAGCAACACCTTGATAAATCATTATTCATTAAGCCAATTAATTAAATAAATTTTATTTATTTAATTAAAATCCCATTCTCATCCACTTAGCCAATTAATTAAATAAATTTTATTTATTTAATTAATTCCACATCATTTCTCAATCATATCCTATCCCCATCCCAATTAATTAAATAAATTTTATTTATTTAATTAATTTCCATATCATATCTTATCCCATTTTATTCATTTATCCTATTAATTAAATAAATTTAATTTATTTAATTAATATCCAACTCATATTACAACTAATTCAAATATTTTATTTGAATTAAACACTCATCTTTTATCACATTCCAACACTTGTCCAGTTAATCATGTGTTGTAAGACAACTTTCATTCATATCCTTCACATGCACAACTAATGGAACCTAAATTTAGTAACTTTCAATCCTAGCCATTCACATAGCCTCTGAATCTCCACCGTCGATTGATCTTGGTTGAGCCCTATATAAACACCCTCTCACTCCATATGAGACATCCAGCAATCATATAGCACCTACATTATCATCTTGAGCATCTTGAGCATCTGAGCATTCATTTGAGCTTTTTATCATCCATCATGGCAGCTTTCAGCATTGCAATTGTTCATTGTTGAAGAAGCAGTCCACATCTCACAAACAAGGAATCGCACGGTCTAGGTGATGTTATGCTTGAATTGCATTATGCTTTGATTTCATTTAGATTAGATTCCTTGATGATGGTAGGGTTAGGGTTTCATGACTATGTCTGATCTGCTAAACCTGACTTTCACCTATCACAGATGATTTTGAGATTAACCATGAAGATGTAGTTATGAGATTATTTGTTCAATCTCTAGATGAAGATGCAAGGGATTGGTTCTCCTACCTTCCAGCTCACTCTGTCTGCTCTTGGCATGGTTTTAAATCTGCATTTCTAGAGCAATATGGTGAAAAAATTTCTTAATATGCAATCAGTAGTGACTTTATGTACATCCATATTGAAGAAGATGAGTTGATCCCTGCCTTTAACCTCAGATTTATGAAGGCATTGAATAGAATACGAGAATGTATGAGACCTAATGATGCATTGTGCCTAGTTGTCTATTTGGGAGCATTTGATAAGAAAATGAGTTACAGATTGAAAAATAAGGAGCCCACCACATTGCATCAAGCACATCAGTTTGCAGTGGACATTGAAAACAATTGGAGGTATAGAATACAAAAGGGTTATTTTTCTAAAAAATTTTGTTGTCCTGCAGCCCCCAATGTTAATGAAAGATTTAATTCAGGTGTTGACAATGAATGTCAAAGTTCTCACACCTCTGCTGTCCCAGTTTTTGCATCATTCCAAGTGAATGATGTTTCTATTATAGAGGAGGATGTCCTATTTTGCCCAGCAAATGAAGTTGATTGTATTGATTTTTGAAGTAATATTTGCATGCCAGTCCTAAACAGGGAACCTTCATGTTTAAATGATCCAGTTGTGCAAAGTTGTGATCATGTGGATCAATAGTCAATATAAGTCTCATTAGGAGATATCAGAGGGCTGGAAAGCGATGTGGATAGTTCAACTTCAGAGTGCATTGAAACAACAACAATCTTTTATGTGGGGCAATCAGATGATAAAAATGATATCCATGACCAGTGCATGGATCAGGTTTGTTTTTCTTATGACTCTGGATCTGATAGTAATGAAGAAGAATTGGATTGTCATGAAGAAGAAGCAAAGACCTTTACAATGAGCATGAATCCCCTTTATGATGAGCCTCTAGATGCATTTGGTGTTGTGAGTCATGACCCTCATTGGTGCAGGATTAACCCTTTGTTTGAAGATGATGATACTAATTTGCAAACTGTGAATAATGAATGTTCATCATCACCTGATTCAGACATGTGCAATATTGGGTGTGTGGGTCAAGATTTATTTTCAATATCAGTAGATATTAGGGGTCTCATATTTTCTGAGTATTTTGAGTTTTTGGATCAGCTGGATGAGTGCCTAACAATATGCAGCAGCCAGATAAATGATGAAGAATGCCAAGAGCAACATAATATAATATCTGAGGAGTATAACATGCATGTATTGACCGATGTTGAAGAATATTATAATATGTATGATTATATCTCTTATTTTGAAATCCAAAATGATAGAGGTGAAAATGATAGTGGCAAGCTTTCAAAAGTGGTGGAATATCTATTTGAGCAGATGACATTATGGGCAGATTATGCCAATCTTTTCAGTTGGGATTGGGATCTTCTAATTTGGAATCAGGCATTTGACAAGAAAAAAATTATGGTTCTTCCTTTTTGGCTGCCCTAGGCCGCCAAAATAATATTTGAAAATAATGTGTTTGGTGATGCAAATCAATATAACCTCATGACTCTATTGCCCAATGGATAGGGGACTAGTCTGCATCCCAGAGATCTGTGGTTCTCGCCATGCCTGTAAGAGGCATGCGTCCCCAGATAGAGCCACTGTTAATGCCTGCATGAGTAGTCAAGTTTCAAGCATTTAAACATGCAGGCACCTTCCCAAAAAATCCAAAAAATTCTAAGTCTCTGGGCCTCCTCAGCATTTTTCAGCATTAGCATCATATTTTCTTTGGAGGAGGTCATCATCATCATATTTCCAGACATCACCCTGATGTTGCTTGCGAGGGTCATCATATTTTCTGCCTGCATGATCTTTCGCTAGGGTGATATTTTAACATTGGGTGATCTTAGTTAAGATCATCCTAATGATGTTAATGCAAGGTTCTAAGTATGACCCGTTTTGCATCGGGGTCATCATATTTGAACATCGGGTGATCTTTGTTAAGATCATCCTGATCTTATTCTATCACTTCATGTTTGCTTTATCACCCAGTGCTGCTGACGTCATTCTTTTATCGGGGTGATATTTTCCCATCTGCATCATTTTTCTCTTAGGAGGTGGTCAACATCATCATGATATTCTATCGACCAGATTTTTTTCATTAGGGTCATCATGTTTCAATATCGGGTTATATTCGGATATCATCCCAATCCTATAGTGGAGCTATAGTGCACCCTGATATTTCTGTGGGGGGTGATATTTCAAATATCTGGTTATCTTACGAATATCACCCCAGTGCCAATATGATGGTGATGTCATCAGGATCCGAGGGGGGTCATATTTTTAACATTAGTCATCTTATGGAGATCCCCTGATGTTGCGAATATGACGATGACATCATCCAGATATGAGGAGGTGCGTGATAGGCAGGTATGCTGATGACGTTAGTAGGATGTGACGGTGATGTCATCATGATGTTCATCGGCCAGACACTTGGTATCGGCTGAGAAGGAGGATCTTCCTCCGATGCATCAGGTTGTGCCGATGAGGGTGAATATCAGGTTGATATTTCACATGAGGGTGCTGATGACGTCAGGGTGATATTTTATATCCAGATATCATGCTGGAGGATGATGATGATGAAGGTCTTATACTAGTGTCATCGGGAGCAAAAGCACCGACATCATATATACTTGTGACCTAGTATATAAAGTATTAGAGAGGTCGCCGCAGGGTGCATGTGGGATAATTTGATCCTGCATAATTTGAAATATTAGGATGAGGTATTTTGGTGGGAAAAGTTTGCAATGCATAGTATGATGTTTTTCCCAAGGCTGCGAGTAGGTGGACATTAATGGCGGATGTTACAGGGTATGGGTGATGGCATGGACAGATCTAGTACCCGACTGAAGATGTGAATCCCCAGGTGGTGGTGCAAGGCTCGAGATCACTCCCTGTCTCCTCTCCCACCTGCTGCATTGAATGTTTGAGTGCCATTTTCTCAATGTACTATATCTAGCAAATTTTGATCTGCCATGTAATTAATGCTGAGAACCTTCCTTGCTGTATTTAGCAGGTGGTATTTCTCATTTTGTTGGTTGTTGAAAACTGGACATATCTGGCTCTATAATAAGATACAACTGGTTCTGGTTGCTCTGTGTAGGTGATCTTGTGAGTTTATGTATCTCTTGTATGTTTCATGCATGAATCTACTAATTTCATGATTGCTTTTATATGAGTAATGCTGTTTAAGCATGTGTTTTGTTAATTCTATCTCCAATATCGCATGTGTCCTTCTTCTAAATCTAGATATCTAAGGGGTGTCTGGTATTCTAGAATATAGAATTCCTGTATTGAATGCTTGATCTTTCAACTTCTACTCAAGGGGTAGATTAAAGTGTTTTCAGATTAAGTGTTGGGAAGGATATACTGCAATAGGGATGCCATAAGTAGAGATGACTTAACACTCTGTATTGGGAGGTATCTATAAGGCAGATACTACAATGTAAATCCCCTTGAAATCTAGTTTTAGTGTGTTCATGCTGATCATTCACAAGTGTATGTCTACCGACTCCAATCCCTGGATAGGCACCAATCTAGCTCTGTGTTGAGGTTATACACCGGGTCCAGGTTTGCATCCAAACACAAATCAAACTCATACTTCCAAAACAGCCATTAGGACTGTAGAAGTAGTTTAGGACCAAGATCCTCTGATTCACAACTGGACATAAGCCCAAAGCTAGCCCCTTTTCACTTATCCCATAGTTTTGGTCTTCATACAGGAGGATTCATTTGCTTTGTGTCAACATCCCAATTACCCACAAGCATATCCCATGGATGTTGAATAGAGAATACCCCCCTAGGTTTTGCAAAGCCTGAAGAAGAAGAGGAGATAAAAATAGAGTCTATCTCCTATACTGTTGGCCCCTGGCCTAGAGATCCTATTGATCACTAATGGCTACTTTGTAGGGAAATCTGGGAATGAACATCCAGTCTAGGAAAAAATCAACACCTTCATCAACCTTTACATTTGTACTTTCTATTATCTTTCTCACTCTCTTGTTATAACACCGGTATGCTTTGCTTTGAGTAGAGTAACCCAAGAATATTCCTTCATCACTTCTAGGATCAAACTTGCCTAGATCTTCATCTCTTTTAATGTAACACTTGCTACCAAAGACTCTGAAATACCTCACAGTAGGAGTGATGCCAAACCAAAGTTCATAAGGAGTCTTACCAGTATTGCTTTTGATTTGTACTCGATTGAGATTATAGACTACAGTGCTAATAGCTTCTCTCCAATAGATCTGAGGAACATTTGCTTCCATCATCATTGTCCTAGATGCTTCCTAGATGGTCCAGTTCTTTCTCTCCACTACTCCATTATGCTGTGGAGTCCTAGGAGCAGACAACTGTCTCTTTATTCCATGTTTCTCATAGAATTCTATGAACTCACTGGATGTGAATTCTCCACCTCTATCAGACCTTAGACATTTTAGTTTTCATCCAGTTTCATTCTCTACCATAGCCTTGAATATTTTGAATTTCTCTAGAGCCTCTGATTTCTCCTTCAAAAAATTTACCCACATCATCCGGGAATAATCATCAATTAGTAACATGAAGTATCTATCACCTTGAACACTTTTGATTCTTGTCGGACCACATAAATCAGTATGAACTAAGTCCAGTAATCCAGTAGAAGACTGTTCCTTACTTTTGAATGTGACTCTGCTCAGCTTACCCAACTGACATTCTTTGTACAAACTATTTGTAGGTTTCACCAGTTTTGGAAGATCTCTTACAACCTGAGTATTGCTTATCTTGATGATATTATCAAAATTCACATGACACATTCTCCTATGCCACAACCAACTTTGATCTAATTGAACAAATAAGAAACTTTTAGCAGTACCAACCAAGTGGAAGATATCACCTTTAGTTTGAGTATCAGATGCAATCTCTGTTCCAGAACTTTCAAAGATCTTGCATTTTCCATTCTTGAATCAGAGATCATAGCCTTTGTCCACCAACTGTCCAACACTGAGAAGGTTGTGCTTCAATCCTTCAACATATAGTACATTACCGGTTTTGTTCCTTCCATCAAAAGAGATAGTTCCTCTTCCTCTGATTCTACCAACAGAATTATCACCAAACGTTACCACTCCTCCTTCATACTTTTCAAAATCTATGAACTTGTTTTTGTCACCAGTCATATGGTGAGAGAAACCACTGTCAATAACCCAATCACCCTTTTCTACAACTTGGGCAGCCAGAGCTCTCTCTACAACTTTATGATTGACAGATTCAGAGGACATTGGTTCTTCTTCCTTGATGGTAATAAACACCCAATCACTTCCTAATTTGTTTCCTATCTCTGATTCATCATCTGTTACTCCTTCATTATCATCTTCCTCATGAACATAGTAACAATTCTTTTGGAACCTTGATTTGTTAGAATTTGGCCTTGAAAATCTTTCCAGACATCTTGAGGCAAAATGACCAATCTTATTGCAGTTAAAACACTTAAAAGGCAATTTCCCTTCATACTTACCAGATCCTCTTGGCAGTCTTTTTGCAATAAGAACTTTAAGGTGAATAGTTTCAGCTTCTTCTTCTTCTAGGTCTTTTCTTGCTTTTTCATACCATGATAGTTTTCTTGAAGAGTTCTCTCTCAGATCAAACCTTTGTTTACCTTTTATAGAGGGACTAGCTTTGAATGCTGATTCAATGTTTGGGGGGGCATCTCCAAACTTACCAACCAATTGATCTCTTGTGATAGTTGTATGGGCTCTGAATTCTTCAATGGCAGTAGCTTTGATTTTATAAGAAGCAGGAAGGGATCTGAGAACTTTGCCAACAATCTCATCTTCATCTAAGACTCCACCAGCACATCTAATGCCACAGACAATCTCATTTACTCTTGGCATAAAAGTAGTGATATTTTCATCATCTCACATCTTTAGATTTTTAAATTTCCCTTCCAGACTCTGTAACCTTGCATATTTAACATACTTGTCTCCTTCATGCAGAAGTTCTAGTTTTGCCAAATCTCAAAAGAAGTCGATAGATCAACAACATTTGAAAGCTCTGAATCAAATAATGTGCTTAGAAGAGCCTCTATAGTCCACAGATTGTTTTCAACATCTGTGATTTCATTTTGGGTTTTCGGGCCACCCTATGGAGGAGTATACTTTGTTGAAGCCATGTTCCAGTACTGCATTCCTATACATTGCAAGTGACATTTCATGCAACTTTTCCAAAGATTAAAATTGGTTCCATCAAACTTTGGACTATCCTTCTTGTAGGATGACATCCTGGATCTCCTCAAGCAGTTAAGCTCCTTTTAGAGGAACTTGGCTCTGATACCAATTATTAGATTTAGGATAGACAACTAAGAGGGGGGGTGAATTAATTGTCTAACACTTTCTTCAATTTAAACACTTAAATCCACTTTGTAATTCAATAGCATAATAACAATTCAATCATGGAAACATAATGCATTAAACCAAGAGCAACAACACATCAACACATAAGACACCAAGCTTTTGACGTGGAAAACCTGGTTAAGGGAAAAACCACAGGGTGATTAACCCAAGATTGTATTCTCTGTTAGAAGAATAGAAAGAACAAAATGGTACATGCCAATTAGGGCTCACTGCCCAAGCACACTATTCACAAGAGGCTCACTGCCTACAAGAGACACACTGTCTACAAAATGATAAATATCACATACATGAACTAGAGAATAGCATCTTCACCGTGCTTGAATTAGTTCCATTTAAGCCCAATACTTTTTCTCTGCCTTTCACTTTCCTCTTTGCTACCACCCTCTCATCTCCACAAGATCCACTTTGAAATGACTTTACAATCCCTTATTTATATAAGACATTGACTTAGGAATGATTGTCTAAGTTGGCAAACATCAACAAGAACATCCGCAGGATGTGTAACTCATCCGGTCGGCTAGTCTTAGGAAGAACACCTTCATCCAGAAGCAATTCATCAAATGCAATCTCCAAGTCCAATGTGGACCACCAACATGAACTGCACATGATCCAAAGACCTCCACAAGCTTGCCTAAATTACCAAGAACATCCACACTTCATCTACTTTACTGAAATCCTTCTCTCCTTCATCTGGAACCTCAAGAACACAGTCTGTCATCACTGTCACAAAGGAATAGATGCTTGTGGACCTTCAAACCATGAACCAATCAAGTTGACACTTCACAAAGACTTCCTCAACACTCCCTCAAATCCGTAGAATAGGATAATGCATTTCTGGATCTCACTGGACCTATCTGTATCACTTTGTCACCACTGAACACTTGTTAGAACCAGTTTTACTTGAGCCACCACAACTTCTTCAGATCTTCATACGAACCTCTGAAATCTCTATTGGATCACCTTAAGATACATATCTACAAACCCTTTAAACCACATCCTCTAATCCTCATGTTATCTTGGACTTTTACCTTACTGTCTTCACTATTCTTCACTATTCCTGATATGACCAATTTTCTTAATATCCTTAGCAAATAGTTCATCTAGTCCTTATCATTAATGCAACAGGAGTATGTTGACATCAATGACAACACCGGTTAGGCCCATACTTGCAACAGTATTAAGTTCATCATATGTCTAGGAGATCACATGGATATAATCCTTTAAGGCCTAGGCTATCCCTTCTCTTTCATCAGGGATACATACCTTGTCGATCAGGACATTCCTAGCTTTTGAATTTTTACCTATGTTTATAGGTTCATAATCTCCTCCATATTCTTTAGGGAGATCCTATTTCTTGAGAATACTATCTAGATCAAACAACCTTTCTAGTTCTATCATCCCCTTTGGAATCTTATTATCCTACAGGTTGATAACATCTTTCTCATTCCAAGCCTAATCGGCTTTGTTTTGTTCATCTATCATGTAAGCCTCAAAGATATCCCTATTGGCAATAAAATCTAGGATGTGTTGATCATCATCAAATACTTGGAAGTTGGTGACATTATTTGGAATTGATGGAGTTGACACGAGTTCAACTAAAAATCTATTCATCCTAGATACTGTTAATGGTTCTAATGTACTAGTAGTTATGGCCAGAGCATCTTCTTGGTGATTAAACTTCCTCGGGACATGGGTGATATTGAAAGTATCAAATCTCTCTATCAAGTCCCACACCATGTGTCTATACTGAACAAATCCTTATAATTATAGGAGTATATCTTCATTACTTTCTTGACTACAATCTCTAAATCTCCAAAGACATGAAGTATTTTAACCTTCTTCTTCAATGCAAACAATAAGTCATGAATCAGGGCTTCATACTTTGCTACATTATTCGTTCAATGGAATTGTAGTATATATGCCTCCAAGACTGAATTTCCCTATGGATTGATGAGGTTGATCCCTACTCCCACTCCTTTATTAGATTTGGATCCATCAAAACATAATATCCATGGTTTATCTTCAAGGGGATCCTTGTCAGGACCTTTCTTCCTTTTGGCTCTGGATGCACTTCCTATTGCAAATATGTGTCTAATCAGTGTTGTCATTGACATCAACATATCCTTGTTGTCATTGGTGTCAATTGTATCTCATTCTAGAAGACTTGTATGTTGAGGATATTGAGAAAATTAGCCTCTCCGAAAGAAACAAGTGAGTTACATATCTCTTTATAAGAGATAGTGAAGATAGTACAGTTCAATGAAGTAGATTGCTCTGCATTCCTAGTGAGATGAAGATCAAAGTTTGTGGACCAAAGCGTGTTGTAAAGGATTGTCTAAAGTTGCTCTAGTTAAGATTTGAGGGATCCGCATGAAGAAATTGTGAAGTTATGGCCATCTAAGTAGAACCAGGTTTTACAGTTGTTCAGAGGTGACAAAGTGACAGAAAACTGGTCCGGATTGATCCGCAATAGAATATTATGATCTATGGATCTAGAGATGTGTTTGGGATGTCCGTATGTATCCTCAACTCAAGAGGTTCATGGTTTGGAGTTCTGCAAGCAATCGTTCTAGTGTGACAGTCATGACAGTGAGAGTTCTTAAGTTCCCGGATGAAGATGCAAGTGTTTCTAGTGAAGTGAGGTGGTGCGGTTGTTCTTGTTGATTTCATTAAGCTTTTGGTGGTCTCTAGATTATGTGCCTACTATGTTAGTGGTCCACATTAAGGATTGATATCGTGGTTAAAGATTTGTCCTTGGGTGTTGTTGTTCTTTCCAGTCTTGGCCGACTAGATGCTTTGTGCATGTTGCAGATGATCGAAGAGAGGTTCTATGAAGTGTGGCATGTTGTTCAAGGAAGATTTGGGTCCCAGCTATGTTTGGCTGATAGTTTAGTAATTTGCATTAAGTCAGATGTTTGTGGTGCCGACCTTGTGTTTATTCCAAGGTTGATGAAGCATATAAATATGTGTGGTTGAGTTGTGGAAAATCATCCTTGTGTGAAAATGATAAGATCTTAAGAAAGGAAGAAAGGCAGAGTAGAGAAGAGGAAGAGTAGAAGAGGAAGAGCAGTAAAGGATGAGGATATAGTGAAGAGGTGTTTGGGGGTAGAGCAAAAGTATTGTGCACTTTAATGGAACTAAACTTTGTATGAAGATGTTGTTTCTCAGTTCAATCTTTATGTGTTAATCATACAATTATGTTGTAGGTAGTGAGCCTCTTTTGAGCAGTGAGCTCTGGGTAGTGTGCCTGAAGGCAAGTGCCTTCCCATTTTCTATTCTTTTAATAGAGAATAAATCTTGTGGGTTAACCCCTACCATGGTTTTTCCCTTAACTGGGTTTCCACATAAAAATCCTGGTGTTATATGTGTTGATTATGTTTCTACTCATGTGTTGTTGATTTATGCTTTCATGGTTATATCCTTAATCTATTAATAAGTATGGAAGAAGATTAGATACAACAAAAGATAAAGTTTTTGAGACAACTGATTCACCCCCCCTCTCAGTTGTTTGTCCTTATTTCAATAATTGGTATTAGAGACGGTTCCTTTGAAAGAAGCTTGACTACTTGAGAAGATCCAGGATGTCAACTTACAAGGTCTAAGATTTGATGGAACAAATTACTCTCTTTGGAAGAGTTGCCTAGAGTGCCATTTGTAATGCATGGGTGATGCTTATTGGCTGACAACAAAAGATGAGTATATGCCTCCGTAGAAAGGTCCTTCAAATCTAGATGAACTCAAAGATGCTGAAAACAACATTAGAGATAAAGAAGCTTTACTGAGTGCCTTGATTGATACAAAAATGAGAAATGTCCAAGAATTGAAAACTGCTCATGAAATCTGGAAGAAGTTGGAAACTCTATATGAAGGTGATGAATATGTCAAATGTGCTAAGTTGCAGAGCTTGAAGGGTAGGTATGAAAATTTGAGGATGAGTTAAGATGAAAACATCACTTCCTACATGCAGAAGGTGAATGAACTTGTGTATAGTATTAGGTGTGCTAGTGGAAAACTAGAAGAATCAGATATTGTTGGCAAAGTGCTCAGATCCTTACCTGCTTCATACAAACATAGAGTTGCTACTATTGAGGAGATCAGGACTGTGACAACTATTACAAGGGATCAGTTGGTTGGCAAGCTTTCAGCATTTGAAATGAGTGAATTTGGTGATTCTCTTCCTAAATCTAAATTTGCATTTAAGGCCACTATTTTTGGAAAGCAAAGATTTGATCCAGGTGAAAGCTCTTCAAGAAGACTAACTAGATTTGAGAAGGAAAGGAAGGATCTTGAAGAAGATGAATTGGAGCTTGAAGAACTTGAAGCTCTTTTTTCCAAAAGACTACCAAGAGGATCCAATTAGTATGAAGGAAAGTTGCCTTTCAAATATTTTTCTTGCAATAAGATTGGTCATTTTGCCTCAAGATGTCTGGAGAGGGTTTCAAAGCCAAACCCTAATAGACCTAGGGTTCAGAAGAAATGCTACTATGTCTAAGAAGCTGTTAAAGAAGGAGTCACTAATGATGAATCTGATAAGGGAAGTACCTCAAGAAATGAATGGGTGTTCATTGCCATCAAAGAAGAAGATCTGATGCCTATTGAATCTGCTAGCTGTGTGAATGTGGAAATAGCCTTGGCTGCTTAGGTTGAAGAAAATGATGAATGGGTAATTGACAGTGGATGCTCTCATCATATGACAGGTGATAAGAACAAGTTTGTAAGTATGGAAAGGTATGAAGGTGGAATTGTGAAGTTTGGAGACAATTCAGGTAGTAGAATCTGTGGCAGAGGGTCCATCTCTCTTGATGGTAAGAATAAAACTAATGATGTTTTTTATGTAGAAGGGTTGAAGCATAATCTTCTTAGTGTTGGACAGTTGGTTGACAAGGGATATGATCTTTGATTCAAGGATGGAAAATGCAAAATTTTGGAAAGCTCTGGAACTGAGATTGCATCTGGTACATAGACTAGAGGTAGCATCTTTCATTTAAGTGGTACTGGTAAAAATTATGTGATTGCTCAGATTGATCAAAGTTGGCTATGGTATAGGAGAATGTGTCATGTAAACTTTGAGAACATTGTCAAGATAATTACTACTCAGGCTGGGAGAGATCTTCCAAAGCTTGTAAAACCTTCTAATAGCATGTGTAAGGAATGTTAGTTGGGCAAATAGAGTAGAACTACATTTAAGAGTAAAGAACATTCTTCAAGTGGATTGTTGGAACTTGTGCATACTAATTTGTGTGGTCCTTCCATGGTTAGGAGTTTGCAAGGAATAGATACTTTATGTTGCTGATTGATGATCACTCTTGGATGATGTGGGTCACTTTCTTGAGAGAGAAATTAGAGGCTCTTGACAAATTCAAAGTGTTTAAGGCTAGGGTGGAGAATGAGATTAGTGTGAAGATAAAGTGTCTGAGATCTAACAGAGGTGGAGAGTTTACTTCCGGTGAGTTTAATGCATTTTGTGAAAAGCATGGAATAAGAAGACATTTGTATGCTTCTAGGACTCCTCATCAAAATGGAGTTGTGGAAAGGAAGAACTGGACTATTCAAGAGGCTGCTAGAACCATGATGATGGAAGCAAATGTTACACATGTCTATTAGAGAGAGGCTATAAGTACTACTGTCTACACTCTTAACCGGGTGTAGATCAAAGGTAATTCTGGTAAAACACCTTATGAACTGTAGTTTGGTAATGCTCCTTCTGTGAAATATTTTAGAGTTTCTGGTAGTAAATGCTATATCAAAAGAGATGAAGATCTCAGCAAGTTTGATGCAAGATGTGATGAAGGAATATTTCTGGGTTATTCTAATCAAAGCAAGGCATACCGATGCTTTAACAAGAGATTGAAAAAG
Source organism: Cunninghamia lanceolata (assembly GCA_027924645.1). NCBI lineage: Eukaryota > Viridiplantae > Streptophyta > Pinopsida > Cupressales > Cupressaceae > Cunninghamia > Cunninghamia lanceolata. The sequence goes on from BSBN01000243.1 coordinate 1,063,955, forward strand.
ATTGTTGAAAGTGCTAATGTCAAGGTTGATGAAAGCAAGGAGAGACCTTCAAGGTTTTGTGGATATGAATCAAATGATCAAAATGAAAGTCCAAATGAAGGAAAGCAAGTTCAATTTACTCTAGAGAATCCAGTGACTCAAGAAGTTAGTGAAGATGTTGAGGAACAAGTTCAAGAATCAGAAGTTGAAGAAAATCCAAAAACTCCTAGGTATGTAAGATTGAATCATTCTAAAATTTAGATCATAGGAGATAAAAATAAAGGTGTTCAAACTAGAAGAAGAATTGCTGAAGAATAAGGGGAGTATTGTCTGATTTCAAAGATTGAACCAAAATCAATGAATGAATCTTGTAATGATGAAAGTTGGGTAAAAGAAATGGAAGAAGAATTAATACAAATTGAAAATAATCATACTTGGGATCTTCTTCCAAGACCTGAAAAAAAAAATGTAATTGGAACTAAATGGGTCTTTTGAAATAAATTGAATGAAGATGGTGAAGTTGTGAGAAACAAAGCAAGATTGGTGTGTAGAGGTTACTCTCAGTTAGAGGGAATTGATTTTAAAGAAACTTTTGCTCCGGTGGCAAGAATTGAAGCAGTCAGATTATTTCTTTCCTTTGCTGCTTACAAAAATTTCAAAGTCTACCAGATGGATGTCAAGTCAGCATTTTTGAATTGAGAGTTGGAAGAAGACGTCTACATTGAGCACCCGAAAGGATTCCACTTGTCTGATCAAGGAGATAAGGTCTATAGATTGAAGAAAGCATTATATGGACTTAAACAAGCCCCAAGAGCCTGGTATGCAATATTAGATAAATATCTACTAAAGTTAGGCTTTAGCAAAGGCACTGCTGACAGTAATCTTTATTTCAAAATTGATTATGAACACATCTTGATTGTTCAGTTATTTATTGATGATATCATCTTTGGTGGAAATGAGAGCATGTGTAAAAGTTTTGCTAATTAGATGCAAAGTGAATTTGAGATGTCCATGCTTGGTGAAATAAATTTCTTCTTAGGTCTACAAATAATTTAGTCAGAAAAAGGCATATTCATATCTCAATCTAAGTATGTGAAAGAGTTGTTGAAAAAGTTTGGAATGGAGGATTCAAAACAAGTGAGTACTCCTATGGTAACTAGATGCAAGCTGAGTAAAGATGATGATTCTCCTAAGGCAGATTAGAAAAGGTATAGATCAATGATTAGAGGACTACTTTATCTAACTCATACCAAACCTAATATTATGAATGCAGTTGGCCTTGTTGCTAGATTTCAAGCTAATCTTAGAGAATCTCATGTTGTAGCAGTCAAAAGAATTTTTAGATATTTAAAGGGAACATCTGATTATGGCTTATGGTATCCTAAGGGTGATGATTTCACTCTTCATGCATATATAGATGCTAATTGGGGAGGAGATGTGGATGATAGGAAGAGTATTAGTGGAGGTGCATTTTTCTTGGGAAAGAGATTAGTTTCTTGGTTGAGAAAAAAGTAGGAGGCAATATCTCTGTCTACTGCAGAGGCAGAGTACATAGCAGTAGCAAGTAATTGTACTCAAGTTTTGTGGATGAAGAAAATGTTGAAGGATATCAAAGTTGTGTTTGAAGAACCTGTTATAATTTTCTGTGATAATTCAAGTGTAATAAACATTTCAAAGAATCCATTGTTGCATTCAAATACAAAGCATATATCCATCAAGTTTCACTTTTTAAGAGAGAAGGTAAATGAGAATGAAGTTAGATTGGAGTTTGTCTCTTCAAAGGATCAGATTGTGGATATCTTCACTAAGCCTCTACCTAATGATACTTTTGAGTATCTCAGAGTGATGCTAGGGGTTATTATCCCTCCTGTTCATAACTAAGGTGCACTAATGTGCATCAGTTTGGTGGAATTCACAGTCATACCTTGTGATCTAGATTGGTGTTAAGGAGTTGCTACTCAGGGGGAGTAGTCAGTATGTTGATTTTGGATTAAGAAACAAAAAGATGAAGATATGATTGCAAATATGTGCCCTTTGCCATTGATGTCAAAGGGGGAGAGAAGTCATGTGAAAAAACTTGGAAGTAAGCAGTTGATGGTGAAAGGGGGAGCAGTAAAGAAAATGGTTGTAGGTGTGATAAGAGAAAGGGGGAGAAGTTCTTGTCTTGATGGTTGAAACAATTTTTCACATCATATGTTGCCATCAATTACAAAGGGGGAGATTGTTACAAATATGTGTCTAATCGATGTTTTCATTGATGTCAACATATCCTTTTTGTCATTGGTGTCAATTATATCTCATTCTAGAAGACTTGTATGTTGAGGATATTGAGAAAATTAGCCTCTCTAGAAGAAACAAGTGAGTTACATATCTCTCTGTAAGAGACAATGAAGACAGTGCAGTTCAGTGAAGTAGATTGCTCCACATTCCTAGTGAGATGAAGATCAGAGTCTATGGACCTATTGATTGGTTTGTGATGTCAGTCACAACCAAGCACACAAAGAAAAAGTCACACAACAACCCTTGTTTATCCTGAAAAATACGACGAATTCCAAGAATTCATGATCCCAAGTCCCAGTCGATTAGTTTATAATCTGCTGATGTTAATCTGTGGTTGATGTGTATTGTTGTTTTCCATTTTGGGGCCTTACGTAGAATAGTAGATTCTATTCCTGCAACAATGCTATACAGGGAAGTTACTCTACATAGCATATATCTCCAAATGATGTGTCTAAGTTGATATTTACATGAGTTCTACCCTTATTTGTGATTCTTTGCATGATATTTTCAACAGTGCATGCATCTAGCTTAAAATACGCTAATAATATTCGGTTATCTATGAGATGTCAGCATATTTCTCTATTTTGCTTCTGATTTATCATGATGTACAGTTATGAAAGTGATTTCAACGAAATTAAAATGAGAAAAAGGGTTAGAGAGTGAGATTCCTAAAATTACTTGACTGAGATCATTGATCCACATACATGTTCCCATAAAGCAATGGAGAGAAGAAAACTAACATCATACTTCACCAGAACAGTGCACAAATCTGCATGATTCAGTGTAAATCTTCAGGGGAAAAGTTGACAACAACATGCAATGAAATGAAAGCACTTCTATAGAACACAACATTCACTAGTACATATCCAGAAATCAACTTGAAGACTACTTAAGGTTTACAATCAGGGTATAGTCTAAAACTTCATCTCCATATAGTATGTTCATAAAATAGGTACATTTACAATGATCTGAGGAAGGAACCTTGATTATTTCAACAATCCAGTCCTCACTAGTCTTAGTAATCTGATCTCTCCTAAAACTATTACAGGTCTGATTTTTTTTTTGTATTATTGACCTCCTCTATTTTTTTGTACAGTATAGGGGCTTAATATATATATCTCTAGTTTTTTCCCAATCTAGCACCCAAAAACCCTAGGAGATCAACAGTCAACATCTTGAAATGTAGTATCCAATGGTGAGAAATGAATCCCACCAAGAATTTGAGCAGCATACCCAAACAAGGCGTTGCTCCTTTAATAATGTTTCCACCCACAAACTGCTTCGCATTAAAAGCTTCATCACCTTCGTCTGGTGTGTTTGGCCTCTTGGGATTCGGTGCTATCCTGTGTGATGTCCTCACCACTCAAGGCTCCATCTTTATGTTCACCTGCATGCCGCCACTATGTCGGCAACTCTGCTTCTTCAGCTACTCCAATAATCTGTAATAAATAAGCAGGAATAAGCATCATCATTTGGTAAGTCAACAGGGAAAATGAACATTTATATTAAAACAGGTTCCAAATGCACAAACACAGCCATCAGGCCCTAAAATTATGAAAATCACACATAAAAAATGCATATACAGTGTTAAAAACAATCGGGTCAACCATTGTTGACCAAAAACATGCATTCAGGCTCCAAAAATAGATTCAAAAATCTATCGCTTCTGCCTTCTTGCCCTTTTCTTGTTTAAATCTTTGTATATGGTGAATGCATGCCAATCAGAATGTATATTCTCGATATACAAGTCAGACATAATACAACGAATTAATCAAATTCCAATCCCTTTCAGTTCCGCGGCTTGTATGAAGTCTTTGTATATCCTGCAGTCATCGATCATACAAACCCCAAATATACATGGATTTAACATTATTCCATAGCTATTTTGATTCTTCCACTTGTATATTTCAATGCATATCGGTTTGTATATCGTAACATACAAACGCGAAAATATACAAGCACTTAATTCAATTGCATAACTTTTCGAATCCACCCAATGTATATCCCGATGTACATTGTGCTTGTATCCCTTGATATACATTTCAGATGCGATACAAGCACTTAACCAAATTTAATCTTGCACTGAGATCCACCTTGTATACTCCTTGCAATGTATCAATATACAAGGCACGAAATATACAAGGGCTTTTCATTATTTCATAGTCATTCAAATCTGCCCCTTGTATATTTCATTTGTATGTATATGTTGTATGTCTTGCTTTTGTATATTCCAAAACATACAACGATTTAAGTCCATTTAATAAACTTTTCAGGTCTGCATTGTATATTGGGCTTTGTATATCGAAACATACAAGCGCCGAATGTACAATGACTTAACTTGCCTTAACTTTCTTTTCATGTCTGCACGATGTATATTTCCATTGTATCTTTTAGACATACACTTCAGGCTCGATACAAGCATTAAATCAGGTTTAATTTTCCTTTGGATTTTGGCTTGTATAAACTATTGCATATTGGCTTTGTATGTCGAAACATACAAGCCAGAACTATACAACGATTTAACATTGTTTAACAATCACTTCGGGTCTGCGTTGTATAAGGTCCTTGTATATATTACCCTGTATGTTTTGACCTGCCGAACATACAAACGAAAGATAGAAAGCGGATTTAAAACAATAATTTATTTCAACTCTGAGTTAGTTCGGATCCATCTTGTATGTATAAATCAAAAACCTTTATTAAAATGCATACAAGAAAAAAAGACATACAATTGCCTTTGTATATGAAAGCGATGTATAAAGGGCAATGTATGTAATATTACGATGACCCAACATGCAAACAAATAATGCATATGCAACCTGATAGCCCATGCGACTAAGTATAAAACAAACCCTGCATATACAAATGACTTTGTATATGCATAGCGATATACAAAGGGCACTGTTCATGCAACATACAAACCTGAATGTACATTTTACCAAAATGATCATAACTTGCAAAATATGGCAAATTTTAAGCCGGTTCAGAAAGCAACCCTAGCTCATTTTTGACAAGGAATCTAACCATATTATGCACTGGTACCGAAATGCATTTCTTCTCCATTTTTAACAAGGTTTGCAATTTTAACCCCCCCTTTTCCCTTTACCACCAAGCAAAACAACACACACAAAAGCAAAAGCAACAGCCATAGTAGGGGTCCTCATTTTGCTAAGGAGCAAAATGAGGTGTGTTGTGAACATCACAAAAACTAGCAACCAAACAAAATAATTAAATTCAAAGTACTAAGGAAACTAAGTGAAATAAATCCATAACTTCCAACTATCTTTCCTGCAAATTATTATCCAACTTGAGACCTAAGGTATTCAATAAGGGTGCATGAATTTTCATTTTCAGTTTAAGTATGTGCACGTGATTAATAAGCCTCATCTTGAAGATCAGTTGAACAAACCAGTGACTGATACTAGACTACGTAGGTGAGGACATTCCCTCATGGCCAACCGAATAGAGCCTTGCTGCCAACGAGCATCCATAGCCCCGGCAAGGTTATTGTTACAATTCTCCTAAGTAGAGCCCCACTGCCAGCGAGCGTCTATAGACCCGGTAGAGTTACATAGATGGCTCAATCTAGATTTTCAGTATAATCCATTTTATTTATATATATATTTTTTATATTTTCTAATTTTTGAAAAAGATTTCACAAGATATTGCAGTTGTAACTTCATGATGCAAGGAGTGAACACTTGCTAAAATTAAGCTAAGAATTGTAATGGTAGCAAGGGTGACCTCAGATTTTTCACCTAATAGCTACACTGGTAGGTTCAACAAACCCAAGGATTTTAGGTGTGTCATCGTGAGAAACCTTCCTTGAATTCTCAATCACTATTATTGAATACTAAATTTCAGAAGCTAAACAACTCTCTACATTCATGACAGTCACAACAAGTTATGTATAAATTACAAATAATTAACCTGAATATTTTGAATTTTATACTATTTTCAATGGTTGTTAGCTTGCTCCTTAATACTCTAAGTCAAAAGAAAGATCCCTACTAAGGAAACAAAGCAACCAAATCAAAACAAGCAAAACAAAGCCACTACACAAACAACTATACAAAGAAAGTACACTATGATACACATGACTGTCATGATGAAATCCTCAAGCCTGAAAATAGTGTTTGAGGAACTGTCCATTAACTGGTAATGGAACATCCTCACCTGTTAAGGACTTGAGCCTGTAGGTGTTGTCTCCTAGAATTTTAGAAATTTGAAAGGGGCCTATCCAGAGTTTGTAAAATTTACCATGATCACCCTTCCTTTCATGTGCTTTGTCCCACATCAGGACCAGATCTGAGATCCTGAAAGCCTTGATTCTGGCCTTTTTGTCAAACCAGCGCTTGACAACAACCTGATGTTTAGCAAATTGGTCAATTGCTACACTTCTTTTTTCCTCTAGGTGCATTAGTTGTAGCAATCTAACTTCCTATTTATTATCTATGCCTAGGTACTCTTGTGCAAACTGCAGCGTAGGAATCTTTAAGTTGACAGGGAGGATGGGATCCACTCCATATACTAAGTGAAAAGGTGAATTTCCTAATGCAGCTTTATTCCTGGTTCTATCTACGCACAAGGCATATTTCAATAGAGTGTTCCATTCCCTTGGGTTCTTATCTATCAACTTTTTTATGATGTTCAATAGGTTCTTGTCTATGGATTCTGCTAATCCATTCCCTTGGGCATAGTAATTTGAGGAGAATTTTAAAATGACCCCATGATCGAAAGCCCAACTTGATAATTTAATTGAAGAAAAAGTAGGCCCATTATCACATACTAAAGCATATGGAACTCCATACCTGGTCACTATATTGGTTTCCAAATACCTAATAACATCCTCAGCATTGCATGTCCTACTGTTGACAGCCTCAGTCCACCTGGTTCAGTAATTAGTAATAGTTAAAACATACCTGTGGCCTAAGGATGAGGGAGGATTGATGGCTTCTATGAAGTCCATTCCCCATTGAGCAAAGGGGCGCATCTCCATCACTGGCTGCAAAGGTTGAGCAGCATATTTCTCTCTATTGGCAACAACCTGACATATATGACAGCATTTGATGTGTCCAACTATATCCTTAAAAATTGTGGGCCAATAATACCCTGCCTTGAGGATAGCATGAGTGGTGGCTAAGGACGACCCATGTGCAGTCCCAAATTTATCATGTAATTTTGTTAGCACCTTATCTACTTCTGATCTTTCTAAGCATCTTAGGTATATCCCCTCATAGTTTTTCTTGAAAAGGACTCCTCCTTTTAACATAAATTTCAGCGACCTTATCTTCAGGGCTCTCCTCTGTGAGGCCTGTAGTCTTGAGGGACATCTCCCAGTGGTTAGGATGTGTCTCATGTTTGAGTACCATTCTCCGTCATCTTTTACATTTACGACATACTGCTGGCTCAGGATATTGGGATCAACCTCTGATATCATCTAGCTTAATGCCTGCCCTCTTACCAGCTTCATAGGGGTAATGTCCATATCGTACTCCTGAAGGACAGTGATCCATTTAGCCCTTTTATCACCTGGTTCACTTTGCATTAGCAACATTTTCACTGCTGCATCAGGTATAACAGCAATCACCTTACTTCTCAGGATGTAGTGCCTGAACTTCTTGACTACTCAGACCAAAGCAAGCGCATGTCTTTCAACATCCATATACCTGAGCTCTGCATCTCTGAAAGGGCAGCTCATGAAGGCTATAGGCATTTCTTCCTTTTCTTCATTTTTCTATGTCAGTACTGCTGCAGATGTATGTTCTGAAGCAAATGAGTAGATGTAGAAGTCCTTGGTGTAATCTGGACTGAAGCATTTGATATGGCCTTTTTAATGTCTTCAAAAGCTACTCTAGCTTCTGGGGTCCATTCAATTTTAGCATCTTTCTTGAGCATGGCGTTCAAGGGCCTGACTATCTCTGCAAAGCCAGTGATAAATTTCCTAACGAAATTAATCTTACCAAAGTAAGATTTGAGCTCCGTCTTGCTTCCAGGCAGTTGTATCTTCATGATGGATTTTATTCTGTTAGGATCAATGATGATCCCATCTTCAGTTATCAAATGGCCTAGCAATTTCCTCATGGTCATCCCAAATATGCACTTCTTGGGATTCAAGGATATCCCATACTGCTCGCACTTCTTCAACACCTTTCTCAAGTCCTCTACATGGTCCGCTCTATCTTTGGAGAACACCGTTAAGTCATCCATGTTTATTACTATGCACTTACCAATCAAGCCTTTGAAGGCTATGTCCATTGCTCGCTAAAATGTGGCTCCAGCATTTATCAATCCAAACGGCATGTGCCTATAGGCAAAGATCCCCCATTTCGTGGTAAATGCAGTTTTCAATCTATCAATTCTATCCACCATCACCTGGTTGTATCCAGAGAAACTGTCCAAGAAGGACATCATCTTGGCATCATTCACAATCTGTAGGACTTCATCTAGAGAAGGCATAGGATAATTATCCTTTTCAGAAGCTTGATTCAAGTTCCTGAAGTCCACGCACAATCTGATGTCACCGTTCTTCTTTCTCACTGGGACTAGGTTTGCCACCCATGTGGAGTATCTCACAGGAAATATGATCCTAGCATCAAGCAGTCTTTTAACTTCTTCGAAAATGATTGGCTCCAGTAAAGCATTGACGGGTCTTTGCTTTTACCGAAAAGGCTTAGTCTCTGACTTCACATGTATTGTATGAGTGATGACTAATGTATCAAAAGTTTTCAATTTGTCATACGTCCAAGAAATGACATGGATGTAATCTTTGAGGGCCTAAGTTATCCCTTTCAACTCTTTTTCTATATAGACCTTCCCAATAAGAACATTTATTCTTCTATCACCTTGCCCAAGGTCAACTTGCGAATACTATCCCTCATTAGCCTTTTGAAGATCCCTTTGTTTCAGCATGCTGTCCAAATCAAATGCTCTCTCCAGATCTATCATTCCCCTAGGGATTTTGTTACTTGGCAGCTCCAAGATTTCTTCTTCCTCCCAGACATGATCTTCTAGATTCTTTTCATCAATGATCTGTGGCTCAAAAACATCTCTATTGGAAATAAAATCCAATATATGTTGATCATCTTCAAATACTTGGAGATTAGTTACATTATCAAGTACTGAAGGCACTAATACTAATTCAACTGAGAATCTTTTTAAACTTGATATGGATAGTGGCTTTAGAGTACTCGTAGCCTAGGCCAAAGCATCTACTCTGTGGTTTTTCTCTCTGGGTACATGGGTGATATTGAATGCATCAAACTCTTCTATTAAGTCCTACACCCTATGTCTATAATTGGACAGCCTCCTGTAATTGCAAGAGTATATACCTCTTAGCTATCTGACAACTAATTCTGAGTCCCCATAGACATGTAGAATTGTCACCTTCTTCCTAAGAGCTTATAGTATCCCATGAATTAGAGCTTCATATTCTGTCACATTATTTGTACATGGGAACTGCAATCTGTATGCTGCCAAATAGGATTTTCCAGATGGGTTAATGAGGTCTATTCCTACTCCAGCTCCTTGTTTTGACTTGGATCCATCAAATCTGAGGATCCATGGCTCATCCTTAGCTAAAAGCTTGTCTGGTGCTTTCTTCTTTCTTTTGGCTCTAGCAGCCGCACCATTGGATATCCATTTTTGCTTTGGTGTCCCAGTTTTCTTAGACACCACCTCATCAGCTTTATGAGGAGCTGATACTTCTTTTCTCTTATCACTAAGAGGAACATTCTTTGGACCAGGCAGCGTATGCCTTCTCAAGATATGTAGGTACAATGAGCAAGATGTCTCCGAGTGAGGTGCCTCATGCAACCTGCACCACTTCTCAATCAAGGCATCCTGGGGAGGCCTATGCTGCTGCGTCATCTTTTGGAATTCTTTCGATAGAAACTCCTCAAACTTGGACAGATTGCTGCCACTATCCTCATCAGATAACTCGTAATCTGACTCCACTAAACAATCACTCCCAGGGGTGATTTTCTTCTTGTTCTTATCATTACCCCCATTGCATACCAATATCTCTTCTATCATCTAGACAGAACCTTCATCCTTCTGTGTGCATCCTCCTGTTCTTGCAGGAGACAAACATAAATCAGTATCACTATCGTTATTCGTGGAACTCATCGCAGGTGAAGATGCTTTGCCATATGCTTGTTCCAACTCCAACATGTCTAAACAGGCATCACAAGTTTTTTCAGAATGAGCATCATCATGCAACCTGCACCATCCATCAATCAGAATATCGTGAACAGACACACTTAATAATTGACATCATTTCACCTGTCTAAACAAATGCATCTCAAATTTCTTGAAATGATCTAGTTCTATTTTATTTCTAAGATTACAATCAGGCTTTGAATTTATTTCATCACTCCAAAGGTCACCATTATGATTATGTATGTCAAGCATCAGGATTTCTTCTATGCTGGCAGTTTGAGGTCTGATGGAGTAAACTCCAGGTTCCACATCCACATACATGATTTCATTAGTTCTATTATATTCAGTGATCATGTGTCTCATGCGAGATTCAGCTTCAATCTTTATTTGATTTGGTATACCCTTCCAAGGTAGCCACATATGGCTGAAATCAGTTGACATGTATCTATTGAGGGTTTTTGACCAGTCTCTGCTGAGTAACATTCCATATGTATCAAGTATATCTACTACCTGAATATCAATATAGTGCTAGATTCTGGGATCCGATGCTAGCTGCATGTGAATGTGGGTCAATTCTCCTACCACACTTACCTTTGTTTTGTCCAATTGTGTTACCTTCTTCAATGATTTAGCAGGATGTAACCCTAAAGTGTTGCATATGGATAGGGGCATTACATTGGTAGATGCTCCTGAGTCTACTAAGTAGTTGTGTAAATTTTTACCAAACATCCTTGTGGTAAGGAGGAAGGGAGGTGACTCGCTCTTGTCTTTGTATAGGGTCATGTGGGAGGTATCTGCAGCTTGAATAGTAGCCGAGGTTTTAGGTTTGACGTTAACGTCCTTGGCAGCATGATCTTTATTTCTAAATTGGCCCAGGGTATGGCTATCTTCCTTTTGAGCAGAACCGTCCAATGATTTCATGAAAGCATTCTTGATAGCAGGGGTTTTAAGCAACTCTAACATTGGCAGGCTAATCTTTACTTTTTTCATTTCATCTGCTAGATATATAACCAATTTGTCAGATTCAGGAAGTGGATTTGCAGCTTTTGATGCTATGTTATGTGGTGTCAGATATTGAGCATCAACCTTGGGGAGTCCAGGGTTATTACTTGCCTTGGGATCAGGTGGAGCATTGAAATTGTTTGGAGGCAATGAGGTAGTCAAAGGATCAGCAGATCTATTTGAGTTATTCCTTAAGTTGTAGTTATGCCTACCCTGAGCTTGTTGTTGATAAGCATTGACTTCCTCATGCTCAATTGATGGCTCATTCTCATCCTCAAAGGGGAAAACATAGTTAGACTCAAAAGCCATGGCTGATTCCTCACATGTTGAAGTGTAATCCTGATGTGATGATATTGTCTACTGATAAGGACAATGCATGAAGCTTTCTAGTACTAGGGCAGAATCGTACTCACAGGGGACAATTTCATTTCCCTTTGCATAAGGTGGGTTACCTGAGGTACTGGCCACTTCAGCTTGGAATATGCTAGTAGAAATCCTGAATTGAGGACAGTCCAACTCTGCATGAGTGTTGGTGTTATGTATTCTGCACTAGTTCGTAAGTGCTGCCTCTGCAAGGTTTACTCTAGTGGTTTGCCTAGGTTCACCAGGAGGCTGATTGTCTAGGGGTGATGGCAAGGAACCATTGTTAGGCCTGGTGTTCCACACTCTAGGAGGATTATTGTTGCCATTGTTGTTATTGTAATTGTTGTTGTACCCCCTGTCAGGATAATTAGGTTTGTCATTGGCATAACCTCTGTTTTGATTAGGTTGAGAGTAGAAATTCTAATTTCTTAGATGAGTGACCTCAGTAGTAAGTTTTCTTAACTGAGCTAATATTTCTTTGATTTCTTCCTTCTCTTCCTGAACCTTGGCCATCACATTCTCTGTCTGGGGCTTGAAAAAGGAAGACCCATTGTTATTGTTGGATTGTTCTACACCCTGAGGCACTTGTGTTTGATATGGTAACATCTGGTTACTCCCACTTGGTGGGGGCATGACACTGAGTGGTGGTATTTGCAAAGGGGCTAGCATCATAGCTAAAGGCATCATGGCTCCATTGGTCTGTTGGTGGACAGGATATGTAAGATAACCAGGAGTGTAGGGAAAGCAATATTTGGTGTGGGAGTAGGAGCCAATTGCTGACTAACTTTGATAGCTTCCTCAAAAGCCTGTGCTACAGTTGTTACACTAGGGTGTGTCCTTCTAATAAACATGGAGGTTAGGGGATCTAAAGATGAATAATAAATACTCCTAGTAGCCTCATCTGCTATAATGTAGGGAGCAACCAATTTAGACAGCATCTTCTAGAATCTAGCGTTGAAGTTTGCAATGGGTTCTCCTTCGCACCTCTTGATGGTGGCAAATAGATGATAGTTCATTGAAGGATCTATAGGCACCTTGAACCTATCCTTGAAAGCTTTCTCTAAGGCATCCCATGAATGGACGGAACCCTGACCTAGACTGGTATACTAGTTATAGGCCTCTTCCCCTAAGGAGAATGGAAACAATCTGCATACCACATCCTCATACTCAATTCTAGCCCTACAACAAGCTTCCTTGAAGGTCCTAACATGATCATCAGCATCTTGATACGGATGGTATCTAGGACAAATTTTATCTAGATTTTTAGGCAAAGCATGATATGCATTGAAGGCCAGTGGTGACTCTACTATGAAAAATGACATTGCAACCGGTGGAGGTTGGATCTGGGGTACGACAGGCTGAGGCTGGCCCTGAGGTGTGATAGGTGCTCCTGTGGGTATTTGAAAGCCAATAGGGGTTACAGGAGCATGTTCTGGTGAGGCTTCTGTCGCACTAGAATCAGGAGTGTGATGAATGTCCACAGTCCTAGGTCTAAATCCCCTAATAGGTAGATCTTCAAAGAGTCCACTAGATTTGGACCTGGTATTTGGCCTGAAAGCTAGAATTTCTCAAGTTTTTAAGGCAAAATGGCGAGTTTATGGCCATAATTCAAACCGTTGGGATGTTTAAGCAATGTATGCAGGAATCTATGGTTTCCTTTGTCAACTGCCCTCCTTCTAGAGCCATTTTCCTGTTGATTGGTTTGTGATGTCAGTCACAACCAAGCACACAAAACAAAAGTCACACAACAACCCTTGTTTATTCTGAAAGATACAATGAATTCCAAGAATTCATGATCCCAAGTCCCCGTTGATTAGTTCATAATCTGTTGATGTTACTCTGTGGTTGATGTGTATTACTATTTTCCATTTTGGGGCCTTACGTAGATTAGTAGATTCTGTTCTTGCAACAATGCTATATAGGGAAGTTACTCTACACAGCATATATCTCCAAATGATGTGTCTAAGTTGATATTTGCATGAGTTCTACCCTTATTTGTGATTCTCTGCATGATATTTTCAACAGTGCATGCATCTAGCTTAAAATATGCTAATGATATTCAGTTATCTATGAGATGTCAGCATATTTCTCTGTTCTGCTTCTGATTTATCATGATGTATAGTTGTGAAAGTGATTTCAATGAAATTAAAATGAGAAAAAGGGTTAGAGAGTGAGATTCCTAAAATTACTTGACTGAGATCATTGATCCACATACATGTTCCCATACATCAATGGAGAGAAGAAACTAAAATCACACTTCACCAGGACAGTCCACAAATCCACATGATTCAGTGCAAATATTCAGGGGAAAAGTTGACAACAACATGCAATGAAATGAAAGCGCTTCTATAGAACACAGCATTCACCAGTACATATCTAGAAATCAACTTGAAGACTACTTAAGGTTTACAATCAGGGTATAGTCTGAAACTTCATCTCCATACAGTATGTTCATAAAATAGGTACATTTACAATGATCTAAGGAACGGACCTTGATTATTTCAACAATCCAATCCTCACTAGTCTTAGTAATCTGATCTCTCCTAAAACTATTACAGGTCTGATTTTTTTTTGTATTATTGACCTCCTCTCTTTTTTTGTATAGTATAGGGGCTCAGTATATATATCTCTAGTTTTTTCCCAATCTGGCACCCAAAAACCCTAGGAGATCAATAGTCAGCATCTTAAAATGCAGCATCCAACGGTGAGAAATGAATCCTGCCAAGAATTCGAGCAACATACCCAGATAGGGCGCTGCTCCTTCAATAACGTTTCCACCTGCAAACTCCTTCGCATTGAAAGCTTCGTCACCTTCCTCTAGTGTCTTTGGCCTCTAAGGATCTGGTGCTATCCTATGTGATGTCCTCACCACTCAAGGCTCCATCTTTATGTTCACCTGCACCCCACCACTGTGTCGGCAACTCTACTTCTTCAGCTACTCCAACAATCTGTAATAAATAAGTAGGAATAAGCATCATTGTTTGGTAAGTCAACAGGAAAAATGAAAATTTATATTAAAACAGGTTCCAAATGCACAAACACATCCATCGGGCCCTGAAATTATGAAAATCGCACATCAAAAATGCGTATACAGTGTTAAAACCAATCAGGTCAACCATCATTGACCAAAAACACGCATTCGAGCTCCAAAAATGGATTCAAAAATCTTTCGCTTTTGCCTTCCCACCCTTTTCCTATTTAAATCTTTGTATACGGCGAATGCATGCCAATCAAAATGTATATTCTCGATATACAAGTCAGACGTAATACAACGAATTAATCGAATTCCAATCCCTTTTAGTTCCGCGGCTTGTATGAAGTCTTTGTATATCCTGCAATCATCAATCATACAAAACCCAAATATACATGGATTTAATGTTATTCCATAGCTATTTTGATTCTGCCACTTGTATATTTCGATGCATATTAGTTTGTATATCATAACATACAAATGTGAAAATATACAAGCACGTAATTCAATTGCATAACTTTTTGAATCCACCCAATGTATATCCCGATGTACATTGTGCTTGTATCCCTTGATATACATTTCGGACACGATACAAGCACTTAACCAAATTTAATCCTGCGTTGAGATCTGCCTTGTATACTCCTTATAATGTATCAATATACAAGGCGTGAAATATACAAGGGCTTTTCATTATTTCATATTCATTTCAAATCCGCCCCTTGTATATTTTGTTTGTATGTATATGTTGTATGTCTTGCTTTTGTATATTCTGAAACATACAACAATTTAAGTCCATTTAATAAACTTTTTGGGTCCGCATTGTATATTGGGATTTGTACATTAGGCTTTGTATATCGAAACATACAAGCGAATGTACAATGACTTAACTTGCCTTAACTTTCTTTTCATGTCTGCGCGATGTATATTTCCATTGTATCTTTTAGACATACACTTCGGGCTTAATACAAGCATTAAATCGGGTTTGATTTTCCTTTGGATTCTGGCTTGCTTAAACTGTTGCATATCGGCTTTGTATGTCGAAACATACAAGCCAGAACTATACAATGATTTAACATTGTTTAACAATCACTTCGGGTTCGCATTGTATAAGGTCCTTGTATATATTACCCTGTATGTTTTGACCTACCAAACATACAAATGAAAGATACAAAGTGGATTTAAAACATTAATTTATTTCATCTCTGAGTTAGTTCAGATCCATCTTGTATGTATAAATCAAAAACCTTTATTAAAATGCATACAAGAAAAAAAGACATACAATTACCTCTATATATGAAAGCGATGTATAAAGGGCAATGTATGTAATATTACGACGACCCAACATGCAAACAAATAATGCATATGCAACCCAATAGCCCATGCGACTAAGTATAAAACAAACCCTACATATACAAATGACTTTGTATATGCATAGTGATATACAAAGGGCACTGTTCATGCAACATACAAACCTGAATGTACATTTTACCAAAATGATCATAACTTGCAAAATATGGCAAATTTTAAGCTGGTTCAAAAAGTAACCCTAGCTCATTTTTGACAAGGAATCTAACCATACTATGCACTAGTACCAAAATGCATTTCTTCTCCATTTTTAACAAGGTTTGCAATTTTAACCCCCCTTTTTCCCTTTACCACCAAGCAAAACAACATGCACAAAAGCAAAAGCAATAGCCATAGCAGGGGTCCTCATTTTGCTAAGGAGCAAAATGGGACGTGTTGTGAACATCACAACAAGACCAAAGGGTGTTGTAAAGGATTGTCTGAAGTTGCTCTAGTTAAGATTTGAGGGATCCACATGAAGAATTTGTGAAGTTATGGCCATCTAAGTAGAACTAGGTTTTACAGTTGTTCAGAGGTGACAAAGTGACATAAAATTGGTCTAGATTGATCTAGAATATTATGATCTATAGATCTAGAGGTGTGTTTGGGATGTATGTATGCATCTTCAACTCAAGAGGTTCATGGTTTGGAGGTCCACAAGCAATAACTCTAGTGTGACAGTCATGACAATGAGAGTTCTTAAGTTCCTGGATGAAGATGCAAGTGTTTCTGGTGAAGTGAGGTGGTGCAGTTGTTCTTGTTGATTGCATTGTGCTTGTGGTGGTCTCTAGATTATGTACCTACTGTGTTGGTGGTCCGCATTGAGGATTGAGCTCATGGTTGAATATTTATCCTTCGGTGTTGCTATTTTTTCTAGTCTTGGTTGACCGGATGCTTTATGCATGTTGCGGATGATCTAAGAGAGGTTCTATGAAGTGTGGCATGTTGTTTGAGGAAGATTTAGGTCCTAGCTATGTTTGGCCGATAGTTTAGTAATTTACATTAAGTTAGATGTTTGTGGTACTGACCTTGATGTTTATTCCAAGGTTGATGAAGTATATAAATGTGTGGTTGAGTTGTCAAAAATCTTCCTTGTACGAAATAGATAAGATCTTAAGAAAGGAAGAAAGGTAGAGTAGAGAAGAGGAAGAACAAAAGAGAAAGATTAGTAAAGGATGAGGAGATAGTGAAGAGGTGTTTGAGGGTAGAGAAAACATATTGTGTACTTCAATGAAACTAAACTTTGCATGAAGGAGATGTTGTTTCTTAGTGCAATCTTTATGTCTTAATCATACAATTATCTTGTAGGCAGTGAGCCTCTTTTGAGCAGTGAGCTCTAGGCAGTGCACTTGAAGGCAAGTGCCTTCCCATTTTCTATTCTTTTAATAGAGAGTAAATCTTATGGGTTAATCCCCACCGTGGTTTTTCCCTTAACCAGGTTTCCACTTAAAAATCTTGGTGTCATATGTGTTGATTATGTTTCTGCTCGTGTTGTTGATTTATGCTTTCATGGTTATATCATTAATCTATTAATAAGTATGAAAGATGATTAGATACAACAAAAGATAAAGTTTTTGAGACAACTGATTCACCCCCCTCTCAGTTATAAGTCCTTATTTCAACACTTCCTTCAACAATTCATCTTAATCTTGGTGGTCTACACTGTGTGGATATCCCCTATTTTCTAGGAATTGAAATGTTAGGACATTCGAGTATTCAGATATCATGTGATTGGACATCCGTGTTACTTGCATTTTTAGTAATATCAATGTCTAGATCTCTAATTTGCTCTATTATGACCTCTGTTGGGGCAAGACTGATCATCTCTGACTCATCTTTTGGTATCTCATGGACTTGACTGGTCACTAAATGACCCATTTCTTTAGCTTGAGATTCTGTCCTCCCAAGGATTTTACTTGGCATATTCAATTTTCCTGATGGATACAAACGTTCCTTTCTATCAATCATCTCTAGGCATAGTGCACATGTAGTTTCAGAATGTGACATCCTGTGCAACCTAAACCATCCTTCTAGCAATGTTTTCTTGAGTGGGATCCCTTGCAACCTATACCTTTGGATCTCTTTGGATAGATACATTTCAAATTTGGTTAAATTACTTCCTCCATCATCATCTGATACTTCATAATCAGACTCTATCAGGACATCAGTTCCTAGTGTGATTCAATTTACTTCACTACTTTCTTGTGTACAGTTACTCATCAATACCTCTTCCATGGTGACGTCTAGGTGTTCAACTCAGTATACTCCTTTCTCTACACTAGTGTACATCACTTTGTTATTCTGATGATACTTAGTGATCATATGCTTCATCCTTGGTTTAACTTCAATCTAGATTTGATTAGGTATCCCTCTCCATGGCAACCACATATGAGGAAAGTCAGTGGCCATGTATTTATTCAATGTTTTGGGCCAATCTCGACTTAACAACATGCCATATGTATCTATTATATCCATGACTTTAATATCAATAATGTGTTGGACTCTATGATTAGAGGCTAACTGCATATGGATATGGGTTAATTCTCCTATGAGGTTGACCTTAGAGTTATCTAACTAAGTAACTTTCTTTAAGGATTTAGCAGGGGAAAGACCTAGGATTTGTCATACAGACAGTGACATGACATTGGTAGATGCTCTTGAATCCACCAAACAATTCTACAAGTTCTTTCCAAATATCCTCAAGGTGAGAAGAAAAGGGGAAGGCTCATTCTTTCCTTTGTAGAGTGACACTGGTTCATATACAGCATGGACTTGGCTTTTATCTTTAGGTTCGAATGGAAAATCCTTAGGTGGAATATCTCTAGTTTTGATATTACTAGGGATATTCTCTTTTAATTTTGGCTCATCTAAAGACTTGAGGAAAGCTTTCTTTATCATTGGAGTCTTAAGTAATTTAGATAGGGATAAACTAATCTTAATCTTCTTAATCTCTTTAGCTAGGTAAGCAACCAACTTATCAGATTCAAAAACTTTATTTATACCTTTAGCCAAAGTGGATGATGATGTAAAATTTGTTGGTTGACCTTTGGAGGTTCTAGATTGTTGCTGGTAGTTGTATGTAGAGGAGTGTTGAAGTTATTTGGAGGAACAAAGCTAGTTAAAGGCCTAGGTGGCTGGTTGTTACTATTGTTCTAGAGGTTGTAATTGTGTCCTCTTTGGAATTGCTAAAAGGTGTGGACTTCATCCACTTCCTGCTCTAGTTCATTGTCCTTCTCAAAAGGAAAGGTGTAATCCTCTAAAGCTAAAGCAGATTCTTCACATATGAGAGTTTAATTATCATGCACCATATTCACCTCTTCTCCTGAGAACAAAGAACTTTCTAAGACCATAGTAGCCTCATATCCTAAAGGGACAAGTTCACTGCCCTTAGGCATGCTTGTTTCCCCTTCTGTATTTTGCTCTTCAGCTATCTTGAATTGTAGACAATCCAACTCAGCATGAGCACTTGTATTATCGATTATGCAATAGTCATTCAATGCAACCTCTGCTAGATTGACCTTGGTAGTTTGTTTAGGTTCAACAAGGACCTGATTGTCTAGAGGTGATGGAAGATTTCCATTATTCGGTCTAGTGTTCCATATTGCCTAAGGTCATAGAGCATTATAATTGTAACCTCTATCATTGTTATATCCTCTATCATTATTATATCCTTTCTTTGAATGTCCTCCATTCTAAACATTACTTTGAGAATACATGTTTTGATTCCTTAATTGTGTCATCTCAGCGGTCAACCTCTTTAGCTGAGCTATTATTTCTTTAACATCTTCTTTCTCCTCCTAGACTTTAGCTACCATATTGTTCTGAGTAGGAAAGAAAAAGGAATTACCATTTCCATTAGGCCTGACTTCTGCAGGAAGATGTCTAGGATGCAAGATCAATTGTTCATTCCCTTGGGGAGGAATTGCATTAATAGGTGAAACTTGCAAAGGATTCGTCATTGATATATGATTTATTAAGGCTTAATTGATGTGCTAGACATTTGATTAGGCAAAGCAAGAGGTCATATGTTAGGCAGAGGACCATGTCCTACTTGCTTTATTTCATTATTAACCTTGACTACTTCTGCATAAGCACCGAGTAAGGTGGCAACAATAGGATTTGTCCTTCTTACAAACATAGCCATGAAAGAATCAAGAGTCGAGTAGTAGAATAACAAGGATGCATCCTTAGCAATGACGTATGGACCTGTTAACTTGGAATATGCTTTCTAGAAATGGTCATTGAAATTAGCGATGAATTCACCTTCACCTAGCTTGATCTAAGCAAAATGATGATACATAGTTGTTGCATCAATTAGGATTCTGAACCGAGATTTGAAGCATTCTACATCAGCAACCAAGAGTTGATGGAATGATGGGGTAAACTTATATATCAGTTGTATTCTTCTTCCCCTAAGGTGTATGGAAAGAGCCTACAAATCACATCTTCATGATGTATCCTTGCTCTAAAGAAACCTTCCTTGAATGTTCTTAAATGATCTTCAGCATTTTGATATGGATGATATTTTAGACACAATTTAATAGGATTCTTTGGCAAATCATTAGATGCTACAAAGCAAAGGGGTGATTCGACATTAAAGAACACCATGGGATCTTGTATATGTGCTATTGGTGGCACAGGGATAGTGGTTCTATAATGCACATTAGCTCAATGAGATCTAGATCTAGTAGTAGGATGATGAGCTAGCTCAAAAATTAAAGTTAAACTTTGAAGCTTTAGACTAAATCTTTGCAAAGATATAGTGAATTATTCTCAAACAAGTGATATTTACGGTCACTTAGCTCAAACTATGAAATATTGATAGGATCTTTGAAAGAGCACAAATCCTTAGATCTCAAGGCCCTCCTAGCACCAAGATCTATTGATGTGTCAATTAGTCACATGTAGTAGAAATAAAAGTTATCACATAAATCATTACTTATCTTGAAAGAAATGATAAATTCAAGGTGAATTTATAATCCCAAGTCTTTGTTGGTCAAGTCTTGACCTTCTGAAAGTCACTTAGGGGTCATTGTGATATGTTGTTCCATTTTGGGGGACTTATGTCTTGGAATTGTATTCATCTTTAGATTCTATCAAATTTCACAAACACTTCGCACATTATACCTGATCTGCATATATCCTTGTCAATTGTGTCAAATCCTATAATATCTAGTTGAGATTCAAACATATAAGCATGAATTGAATAAAACTAAACGAAAAGCACCAAACTCTAATGAGGCATCCACATCCCAATCCACCCCAAAATCCCAAACACCCCTCTCCCCATCTAAAAATCCCCCAAAGTCTAAGTCTATTTGGGTCCCTAAAACCCCAAATCAACCATCCAAATATCCCCCATCCCAATCCCCATTACTCCCAACTCCACATCCCAAGTACAAGCTTCCAAATACATCACGATGTGTGCAACCACTGGTCTTGGTTCCCCTCCATCACTTGCAATTCCCACATACCTCCATCTCTCCATCTTTCGTTCACTATCCTACATATCTTCCCCACCACATCCCATTGATCCATGCTTTTGCATAATCCACATCATAATCCACATAATCCACACCATAATCCATTCCATCTTCTCCTATCTACCCACATCCATGTAATTATCATCCATAATGCTATCCAACATGGGACCATCTTCTCCTTGCTATGGAAACAAACGCTAGAGTCCCCATTCCATCAAAAAAGCAAAAAAGCAAAAAAAATAAAAAAAATCAAGAAAATAGTAAAGAGAAAAATCTGTCCAATGGTGAAAACCACTCCTTGTGGCGCCTTGGGCAAGTACCTTGATGAAAACCCCTTTGTGGGCGTCATGTGTAATCTCTTCTCCATCCATTTTGTATCCCTACACTTGGGGGCAAAACCATCTAATCATCCACGTCCATAACATCCTTTTGCATATCCTATCCATATATCCTTATCCTATCATATTCCTATCCACTACCCCCTATTTATCCTATCATTTCCCATCCATCCTATCCATTAGATATTTCTTTTACCATCTCCCACCTTATATCTTGATAAAGACAAGGGGAAAAATATCTACAACATGCTTTGGAAACCTCTTGGCATACTCCCTTTTAAAGTATATCCTCCATCCATCTAATGCAAAGTCCACCCATTCAAACATGAGCCCATCATGTAAAATTCTTTAGGCATTGGGGCATATGATTCCTTGCAACCTAGCCCTTGGAGAAAATCCTCATCCCTATCTTCCATCTATCTAACATACATCCCTATCGCTTGTCCATTCATCTATCATGAATCAGTTATCCATCATCCTTTCATCGCCAACCCCCCTATCCAACCCCATCACTTTCACCTCTAGACTTGGTGTTCCCTTGTCATTGGTATCTAGCATAAAGGTTATCCACACGAAATCCAATGCAACCATCTCATAATAAATCATGCCCTTTCTACAAAATCAAAAATCCAACAACATCACAAAATCACAAAATCCAAAAACATCACAAAATCAAAAAATCCAAAAACATAAAAAAATCACAAAATCCAAAAAAATCACAAAATCAAAAAATCCAAAAACATAAAAAAATCAAAACATCAAAAAAAATCACAAAATCACAAAATCCAAAAACTCCAAAAAAAAAAAAATCAAAACATCAAAAAACATCACAAATCTCAAAAAATCCCAAAACAATAGAAAACACACAAAATTCCAAAAATAATCTATCCATCACACAAGTAAAACTTGCTCCATCACACTCTCATCATCATCACATTTATCATCATCCCACATCATCATCACATCTATCCTCAATAAGCTTACACTAGATCCAAGCATCGCATCACCTATCAAAGCATCATCCCTTATCAAAAATCATCAACTATCAAATCAGCATCAACCATAACTTGTCACCATCATATCTTGAGCCAATCTTACATCAACAAAACATGATCCAATCATCAATTAATTCTTGCCTTAGGATATGTCATTCCTACGATAGGCAGAATCTATCCAATCATCACAACATCATCAAATCATCTATCAATCCCTACCTTAGGATATATCTTTCCTATGATAGGCAGCATCTATCACATCATTATCCATTTTGGCAAGAGAGACAATGGCTATTTGTTTTGGTTCATTGGTCTTTTTGTTTTTGATTTTTATCTTTTGTCCTATTCGAAGATCACATCAAAGCTACCTTGATCTTACTATATCATGGTATGTGGCAAAAACATCTAGAATAGGGCATAGTCTTGCTTTTGTATGCTATGCTTGTGGGTTGGTCTCATTACTCCAAGCTAGTATTCATATCTTGTTGATCATAGGGTCAGTTCTAGCATATTGATCTCCTTATGCATCTAAGGTTCATCATACCTTTTGTGCACTAAGGGCTTATGCTATGAGTCCCCTTCCCTCGTCTAGACAATGTTGTACTACCTTAGGCATGCATGGGATCATCCCTTTGTCTACGTGTCTCATCCATGCAAACGTTGGATAAACATCATCACCCTGGTCTTCTATACCTTGGTGAACATATCCACTTTGCTATATCAAACCTAGGATTGCTCAAATTCAGTTTCAGCACAATGATCATCCACCAATCATCTTCGAACATCATCATCCTTTCATCCCACCACTTATCCTCTGACCAGTTCAACCAATATGTTTCATCCATTTCGAGAGCACAACCGTGTTCTCGCAACCCACCTATCCTCTCGAGGGGGCATCACCCTTACCAATTCTCCCCAAACCTTACCCTATTCTTCCAAACCAAAATCTTTTTTCTATCCAATCCAACTCTATGTTCTAACTTCTTTGAAATGATGTTACTTCGCTGCAACACCATCTCAAAGAGGGGCAAATGTAGACACCAAAAATTGGATTGCTCTACAAACCAATTTCCCGTACCTCTACACTAATCCACTCTCCCATCTGCATATCCCTGATGATCAATTAATTCACCTAATTAATCCATTTAATCTTACAACCCTATCCTATCAATTGAATGAATATTCCTAATATTTATTTAGTTGATTTATCCATTTCCCTAATCCCTGTTAATTAGATAAATCATGCTTATCTGATTAACCTAGGCTTAAGTTAATTAAGATAATACTTAATTAACCTTGTTTACCTCATCATCCACTCACTGAATTTAAAATTCAGTTGTCCCCCACTATCCTCCACTCACTAAATTTAAAATTCAGTTGTCCTCCACTATCCTCCACTCACTAAATTAAAAATTCAGTTGTCCCCCACTATCCTCCACTCTTCCCAAAAATGAATTATTAATTCATCCACTATCCTCCACTCTTCCCAAAATGTGAATTATTAATTCATCCACTAGGAATAAAAGATTCACTTTTATTCCTAGCCCTTGATCTCATCAACTGAATCCTCACCCTCCATCCTCATCTCCAAAATTCTATAAATTGGACCCCTCTCTAGGCCATTAGGAGAGACCTCTTCATGCATCAGACCTCTACCAAAATCATTTTACAATCCACTTATCATGCCACCATAATGTCCAAATCACTCTAAATCATCTCTCATTTCCATCTAGTCTCTCAAATCTATCATCTAATCCCTAATCATTCATCTACATTGTGTTGAGCACTTGAGCAATCCACATCTTCGTGCTTGCATCATTTGGGTAACATCTAAGGAGCTCTCCTGGGTGCAACTCCTTCCTGCATGGATCCATGAGTTAAAAGGAAGGTAAAATCATGTTATTGTGCATTTGATTTACATTATAATCTTCATTTTGATTTCATTGATTACAGGTGGCACAGGGACAATGGTTCTATAATGCACACTAGCTCAATGAGATCTAGATCTAGTAGTAGGTTGATGAGCTAGCTCAAAAATTAAAGTTAAACTTTGAAGATTTAGACTAAATCTTTTCAAAGATATAGTGAATTATTCTCAAACAAGTGATATTTACGGTCACGTAGCTCAAACTATGAAATATTGATAGGATCTTTGAAAGAGCACAAATCCTTAGATATCAAGGCCCTCCTAGCACCAAGATCTATTGATGTGTCAATTAGTCACATGTAGTAGAAATAAAAGTTATCACATAAATCATTACTTATCTTGAAAGAAATGATAAATTCAAGGTGAATTTATAATCCCAAGTCTTTGTTGGTCAAGTCTTGACCTTCTGAAAGTCACTTAGGGGTCGTTGTGATATGTTGTTCCATTTTGGGGGACTTATGTCTTGCAATTGTATTCATCTTTAGATTCTATCAAATTTCACAAACACTTTGCACATTATACCTGATCTGCATATATCCTTGTCAATTGTGTCAAATCCTATAATATCTAGTTGAGATTCAAACATATAAGCATGAATTGAATAAAACTTTGACCTGTCCTTCTAAAACTATCTCAACTTTGATTAGTTCTTCTAAAATTTTTCTAACTTTGATTAGTTCTTCTGAAACTATCCCTGTCTAAACTAATCTTGACATATAAACCTTGAATTCCCTTAAAGATGTGCCCTAAAGCTTTTAATTCATTGATATTTATGATTAGCCACATGATATTTGTTATTACTTGTAGCTCTTCTTGTCTTTATGCTCAACATGTATCATTATTTGTATCAATTCAGTAGGTATTGTTGATAACTGAGAGGGGGGGGGTGAATCAGTTATCCTAATTATTTCCCTTATTGAACTTTTCTTTTAATTGATGTAGCATAAAATCAAACACAAAAACATTAACCATGAAATAAGAAACACATGACACAGTATTTTTGACGTGGAAACCCTGTTAAGGGAGAAAACCACGGGGTGATTAACCCAAGAATTATTCTCTGTTAGAAGAATAGGAAATTACAAAAATGGCACTTGCCAATTAGGGCTCACTGCCCGAGCACACTGCTCACAAGAGGCCCACTGCCTACAAGAAGACACACTGTCTACAAAGTGATGAGAATCACAGTCTTGAACTGATTGGAAGCATCTGCATATGCTGGAGTTCAGTTCCGGTTAGGCTCAGTATACTGATCTGCTGCACTTCATCTTTCCTCTGTTCTTTATTCTGCTATCTTTCACATACCGGATCCTTTTTGCTACCTCTACTCTTTCTCTGGACTTATTCGCATATCTCTCTACACACACTACACACTTCACAACTAAATCCATCCTCTATATATATCCGCACAAGTAATTTCATCACCTTTCTAGTCGGCATCCGGAACAGTCTAGTTTCTTATAAACTTTCATTCTGTCGGCTGAATCCTTCCTCACCAAGCAATGCGGATCAAGCATATACTTGTAGATATCATTAATCATGTCGGACAAACATGATTCATGCCTTCACAACCTCTGTCATCAATAGTAACTTATCCGGAAAGCAGTCTGATACTCTGCCAGTCAGTTCTTCCTCTGTTTTCACTGTCTCTCAGGAATCCGGTACTCAACCGTTCATATCTTTTTCCTTGTCCATCACCGGAGGCTAAATCCTTGGAATATACTACTCAAGGTAGTCCTCTTGACTTCCCCAAATCCGCACTGCACCAAGACACTTCCACTGAGAGGTCCGGACCAATCTGTCGGACCTTGCCACATGCTCTGTTCTTCTTCACCGGACCACAACATTCTTTATTCTGACTTCCGGTAGAGACACATCATGACTTGCGGATATGTGGGATGACCTTTGTTGCCATCAATGACAACAACCATGAATCCATATAGTGTCTCTTGCCAACAATCTCCCCCTTTGGCATTGATGGCAACACTTAGTGAAAAATGACTAAGTGTTTTCACTATGCTCCCCCTTTGCTGATGCTCTGTCTTTATATACAATTTCCGGAACTCCCCCTTAGTTGGATCCCTCATTTTTCACTGCTCCTCACTCCCCCTTTGACATCAATGGCAAAGGGTAGGGTCCGCATATCAAAATTTTCAAAAATTTCTTATACTTAGCCGCATATTTACATACTCACATATATTGAAGAATGTCTGCAAAGGATGTCTGTAATTGAATCATTTCGGTAGCCCAACTTTGCTTCATTCTGTCCAAAATTGAAATGTGACCACTTAACAAAAATGCAAACGCTTCTGCCCGCTTGAGATCTGTCGGATCTTTTGTTTGGGCGGTGGTCCTAGCATCACTGATGGCCTCATGCATGGTTTCCAACTTAGGGATTATAATCCTTCTAAGTTCTCCCATCCGGTTGGTGATGTTCTTCCTTTCCTTCTCAAGATTCTTTATTTCGTTCAAGACTGCAATAGTCTGACATTCTTGATTTATTATAGAGGAAGAGAGAGGATCAAAACTTTGAGATAAGCTTTGTAGCTTATCCTGTTCCTCTTTTATTTTCTTGTCAAATGCTGCTGTTGCCTTTGACCAGGATATACAAAATTTATAGATATCACCGCCATCCTTAAGAGCATTCTCTAAGCTCTTTATTCCAATGCTTACAATCTTCCTATCTTTAGAAATTAATTCTAATATCTCTGAAAATCTCTTATCCAAAAATTCCTTCCGGACCTTTTCTTCAGCTGATTTTTCTAGAGAATCAAAATGTGTATCAACACTGCTGACTAAGGTTTTTAGATTACCAGAAGTGGAGGCTGTCAGATCTATTTGGATTGATGGCATGATCTTCACAAGTACTCCGGAAGTAGCCTCTATCAACTCACAGTCTTCCATATGAGACTTCAGGAGCTTTTCATTTGCCTTGGCATTTGCAAATGAAGCTATCTTCATTGTTTGTACCGGAGAGAGAGAGTCAAAATCAAATGGGCCTTTTAGAAGCTCCGGTTCATCAATCTCTAAAGTTTCTTTACTCAAAAATTGTTGAACAGTTTGTGCAGTGTCTCTTGCCGGAGACAGATGTTTCTTTTCTTCTGCAGTCTTAGAACTGTCAACCTCTTTGTCTTTCACCACTGCTTCCTTCTCCTGTAATTGCTCTTCTTCTTTGGATCCGGAGACTGTAGGGGAAACCGGAGGAGAGATGCTAACTTGTTCATGGGCCCCTTCTTCTGGAGCAGAGGGTCCCAAGTCCTCACTTGTCTGTTCAGGGCTCACTTCTTCCGGAACAGAAGATTCCAAATCAGCAGCTGTTTCTGCACCTAAGTCCTCTACAACAGGAAGATTGAACCTTTTGAAGGCCTTCCGGAGGATCTCTTCTGTTTCTTGGGCCACTTTGTCAGTCTCACCAAGCATGAGTTGATTCATCCTGGCTTTGCTTCTGAACTCATCTTTGCAGTCCTTGAAGATAATGTTCATTGTCTTGGGATCAATTTGAGGATATAGCTGAATAGCTATCTGCTCCCGGATCTCAAGATCTTTGGCATGAGCATTATTCTTTCTTACTTCCATTTCCTTCTCTAGGCTTTTAGGAATGAGAGATATGATCTCAATGAAAGCCTTATTGTATATGTTCAGATATTTAACTGTGGCTTCCTGCAGAGTCTTTTGGTCTGCCTCACTGAAGTCATCATAGGATTCGGTCATTGGTTGAAGGTTTCCATCCACCGTGACTGACTTGATTATGCTCTCTAGTGACAGAGTGGGCTTTTCAACAGTTACCTCTGCCATTTCATCCTTGTTTTGGCCTGTGGAGGGCTTACCGGATCCTTTCTTCTTCTGTTTCTTTACTTCTCTTACTCCCTCATCTGATTCTGTTTCCTCTTCATCCTTTTGGCTTCCATAAGCCCTTGTGGCTTTTGTCTTGGATCTCTTACCGGATGCCTGGACTTCCGGTTTTGAACTTTTGGTTGAGGGAGGTGCAGATCTCTTTGTTGATCTGGTCCGGGTGGGAGCTCCAACCGGAGCACTTTCTTTGCTTTTCTCTTCTTCCTCGGCCTTCCTCCTCTTTTCCCGGCTGGCATCAAGTGCCTCCTTTGAGATACCTAGGCCTTGAGCAATGTGCTCTACTTCTTTTCTTACCTTTCTTTTAATCTCAGGTTCCCTGAGTTCTACATGTATTTTTACACTCAGCTCCTCAAAGGTTCCAAACCTTTCTGCCTTAGGATCTTTGGGCTGACTTAGCATGTGTTGAACATGCAGCTCCACTATCTGTTCATCAACTTCATACCCCATGGGCATGATCCAGACAGTCCTTGGCTCCACTGCCTCCATTAGGCACTGATCAGTGTCAACCATAAAGCACACTGAGTCCTTGTATTTCTCAATGAGAGACTGAGGAATTCTCTCTCTTGCTTGCATCATGCTCTGAAAGTTTTTGAAGTATCCCCATAGAGCTGAATTTCTCGCTTTTGCATCCCCAAGTCCATGCAAGTAGTCTCTTATCTGGACTGCAACAGGTTTGTCATTCTGCCATACCCATCCACTTGTTCCGGGTAGCTCATTCATGAAGTAGAAGAATAGACATACAATAAGAGTACCATACTTGAAGGAATTCTTCTTATCCTTCTTGATTTTCTGTATGTTTTCCATTAATTGGCTTAGCAGTAGTTCGCAGAGGTCATATTCTGCATTTTTCCTTAGCATTTCAAAAGCAGTGTATACTGCAGTTCCGGATATAGAATTCTCCCTGCTGGAGTGATAGATCTTGTATCCTATTATCATTGATGCATATTTGATATCCGGATCCGAAATATCTTCAATGGTCATTGCCCTCTTGTCAAATTTTGATCCGGTGGCCTCTGTTACAATGTTGTTCTTGACAGATTTGAGGATAGGTACCCCTCCGGAAGAGTATAGGCCAGTTACTGCTCTAATTGCCTCTTTTGTGATCTTACAGGGTCTATCTAGCCATAGAAAGTTGTCATGCATCCTGCTCAGTACATACCGGACCCATTCATCTTCTTCAAAGCAGGGGAAATGAATAAATTGCTCAAATTGTTTCTTCTGAATATCCTTATACTCTGGTTTAAGCTCAAAAGCATTGTCAATCAGCTGCTTGTGATAGAGGTCTCTTAATTTGAATTCCCCAAATTCCTCAATGTTTGCATGTATGTAAACCCTAATGTCTTCGGTGTGTAAAACTCCGTGAGGAACACTAGAGAAGGCTCCTAGTGGGTCTACCTCCAATGATTTGTAGGGATGTTTCTTGAATGAGGGGCGAGGTCTATCGGAGATCTTAACTATGTTTGGAGTAGCCATTCTTCAAAGATTTGCAGTGAGGTAATGAAAAACGGAGAATACCTTATGCGCCTTCGGTTTGCACGGAGTGGTTGGATTGATTTCTTTATCCAATAGCTTCGGCAGGAGATCCTTGGTGTGCTTGAAGAACCTTGTTGCAGAGCTCCACTTTTCGCTTCTTCTCGAGTGCAGAATGAGCAAATGACCTTTGAGAAATCCCTTAAATTGCTCCGCGAACCCTAATACCTATCTGCAATAAATGCTTCACCTACATCATTCCGGTTTGCCTTGTCTGGATAGCTTGGAGTATCCCGGATTAGTCCTGATCTGTGGATATCATCCGGATCTTTCAATCATGAATAAATCGAGGTAGCATATTACAAGATCATCTCAAACACTCTGTCCAATCCGCAGAACAAGATAGTGCATTTCCAGATCTTTCCGGACCTTTTTGTAATCCTTTATCATACCGGAGCATCTCCCTGAACAGGTCTTATTTGATCGATCACAGCTTCTTCATAACTTCATGCGGACCTCTGAAAACTTGACTGAAGTATCTCAAGATTCATATCTACAAACCCTTTGATCCGCATCTTGTGCCACATCCGGCACCACTTGTTTGGCTGGGGGAATAAGATTTTCTTTGAGTCTCCCCCTGAGCCTGAGCTCACTTTTAATTTCTGGAAGAAATATCAGCACCAGAGTCTGGTGCGGATCCAACCTCTACATTCTCTGAACTTTTCTTCACCCAAATCTTGCTCATCTGATTCCTAACCTCATCCGCATTCATCTTTTGTTTACCCTTGTCTTGATTCTGATTATACACCGGACCTCTTTTGTCCTGATTCTTGTTTCTGCAGACTTTAGCATTATGACCGGACCTATTGTAGATTTGGCAAATAACATTTCTTTGCATATTTGACTGATATCCTCTTGATCTGCATTGATTTGCCATATGACCTATTCTATTGCATGTGAAGCATCTACCTTTGAATGATTTGTTTACTTGCATAATTCTGCATTCATGGGATTTGTGTCCATACCTTTTGCAGTTGAAGCACTGTCCGGAGAAGGATGAATTATTCTGATTCATTCTCATTCTGCACTGATTAGCTTTGTGACCAAAGTGGTTGCAGTTGTGGCAGTATCCATTGAAGGATGGATATCTTTGAGCATTTGGCTGTCTTACCGGAGGTCTTCTAGGCCTGCTCCTTGGATTTTCTGATCCAAGATTCTTCTGACCGGATCCGGAGCTTTCTCCTTTCTCATATCCCAAGCCATACTTGTCATCTGTCCTCTTTTGACTTCCAAGAAGAACTTCAAGTTGAGCAGAACTTATCTTGAATTTCTCTTTATATTCATTTGCTGTTTGAAGGTCTCTTTTGAGAGAGGCAATTTGATCCTCAAGTTTTCCTTCATTATCTTTGGCATCTTCAAGATCAGATTCAAGGTGTCTGATAATCCTGTCCATCTGGTGGCATTCTTCTGATTTTTCTTTAAGAGATTGTCTTAGATTGTCTTCAGCCTTTCTTTTTTCTTCAATCTCTTGAGTAAACTTTATAGTTCCTAATTCCATTTCATGTCTTAACATAATGACTTCTTTTGATAACTTTTCACATAACTTGGTTTGCTCAGTCAATTCCTCATTTGTATTGCTTTCTTCACTTTGTCTTGCCAACTGTTGAAGCAGCTCCTTTCTCTTTTTCATAGAGAGACTTAATTTGTCTTTTAATTCTCTCATGAATTCATCAGCCTGTTTGAGTCTTTCCTTTAATTCACTGACTTCAGAATTTGACTGTTCAAGATCCTCAAGGGCAGTCTTGAGTTGCTCCCTTAAACCATATGCATCCATTTGAAATCCCAGATCTTCCTCAAGCTGTTAGGCTCTATTAGGAGGAACTTAGCTCTGATACCAATTGTTGATAACTGAGAGGGGGGGGGTGAATCAGTTATCCTAATTATTTCCCTTATTGAACTTTTCTTTTAATTGATGTAGCATAAAATCAAACACAAAAACATTAACCATGAAATAAGAAACACATGACACAGTATTTTTGACGTGGAAACCCTGTTAAGGGAGAAAACCACGGGGTGATTAACCCAAGAATTATTCTCTGTTAGAAGAATAGGAAATTACAAAAATGGCACTTGCCAATTAGGGCTCACTGCCCGAGCACACTGCTCACAAGAGGCCCACTGCCTACAAGAAGACACACTGTCTACAAAGTGATGAGAATCACAGTCTTGAACTGATTGGAAGCATCTGCATATGCTGGAGTTCAGTTCCGGTTAGGCTCAGTATACTGATCTGCTGCACTTCATCTTTCCTCTGTTCTTTATTCTGCTATCTTTCACATACCGGATCCTTTTTGCTACCTCTACTCTTTCTCTGGACTTATTCGCATATCTCTCTACACACACTACACACTTCACAACTAAATCCATCCTCTATATATATCCGCACAAGTAATTTCATCACCTTTCTAGTCGGCATCCGGAACAGTCTAGTTTCTTATAAACTTTCATTC
Organism: Cunninghamia lanceolata; assembly: GCA_027924645.1. NCBI lineage: Eukaryota > Viridiplantae > Streptophyta > Pinopsida > Cupressales > Cupressaceae > Cunninghamia > Cunninghamia lanceolata. Next base: position 1,096,629 of record BSBN01000243.1, read on the forward strand.
TGTCGGCTGAATCCTTCCTCACCAAGCAATGCGGATCAAGCATATACTTGTAGATATCATTAATCATGTCGGCCAAACATGATTCATGCCTTCACAACCTCTGTCATCAATAGTAACTTATCCGGAAAGCAGTCTGATACTCTGCCAGTCAGTTCTTCCTCTGTTTTCACTGTCTCTCAGGAATCCGGTACTCAACCATTCATATCTTTTTCCTTGTCCATCACCGGAGGCTAAATCCTTGGAATATACTACTCAAGGTAGTCCTCTTGACTTCCCCAAATCCGCACTGCACCAAGACACTTCCACTGAGAGGTCCGGACCAATCTGTCGGACCTTGCCACATGCTCTGTTCTTCTTCACCGGACCACAACATTCTTTATTCTGACTTCCGGTAGAGACACATCATGACTTGCGGATATGTGGGATGACCTTTGTTGCCATCAATGACAACAACCATGAATCCATATAGTGTCTCTTGCCAACAGGTATTGCTTGAGATATGTCAATATTTGCATTTATCCACTATATTCATGAAATGAAGAGTTAAAAGCTTTAAGATTCTAAACTAATTATGTTTTACCAATGATCTACATGTATACTCTAACATAGTCATGAAATGAAGGAAGAACCAAACCATACTTCACTAGGAAATCCATAATTATGTATGATCGGTACAAATCTTTAAAGGCAAGTTGATGACAACATGCAATTAGTTGAATGCACTTCAATAGAACACACCAATTCACAATCACAAGCCCAAAATCAATAGAAGATTACTCAAGGTTTATGATTGGATGGTAATGTGTATCTTCATTTTCATTATGTATGGAAAGAATATACACATATACATTCATCTAAGAAAGAACCTTGAGAAGAGATCACAAAAGTTGCAAAAAATCACAAACTTAGTGCTCAAAGTTTCAACAATTGAGTCTCTATAATACAAGATGATCTAGGTCCTTTTATAGTACAAGGACCTAAGATCAGTTACAATAATCCAACAATCAGGATATCTTTCAAAATAATCAACAGTCAAGATATGTGGCACGTGATTGCTTCTTGGCAACCTTTGGTGGAATACAACTGGCAAAATGGAATATTCCTGATATCTTTGCTTTAGTATATTCAAAATATCCTATTCCTCTACTTCTAATGAGTCTTCACCAACTAACATCCCCCTAGAGTCTAACTTAGAAAAAATATCATATGCTCTGATGGCTGCATCCATTTCCATTTGATCAAATTGCTATGCTTTGGATTTAGCTTATTCCTATACTTGCAATTGATTAGTGAGGGTCACCCACTTATTTGTCTTGTTCTCTAATCTACAATTATACACTTTCACCTTCATAGATACTTCCATTAATTCATCTATTGCAGCTTCTGAGAAATGATGGACATGAACTTTCATCACAGGATCAAACCAAGCCTTGAACATCTCCATAGAGACTTGCTCATCATAATTCTCCTTCTTGCTTACATGGTTCCCTAACAGCTCCTCCAAAATCTCTACCTCATCTGTGAGAAAATCATGAGCCTTTGCCCCTATGTCTACTGCCTTGAGCCTATAGCTCCTATGGACATCTGCTTCAAATTTGAAGACCTTGATCCATGTGGATATTTTATTCAGCATTTGCAAAGTCTAACATCTTATCTTTCAATTTCCTTGTATTAATTAGATTATTGAAGTCTTGATAATTTTGATTAAGTCTTGTTGCACATTCTTTCTTCAATTGATCTATCTTAGTCAAGATATGGGCCAATATGTCCCAATTAAATAGGGCTATCCTGATTACCTCTTCACTTTCAATCCTGAAGGTAGCAAACCACTTCTGGATAACATTCACTTGATGTTTGGTAGCATCCAATCCACTTATCTCTTCTTGGTTCACCAAGGCTAATGTAGCTGGTGCCTTTGTTATTTGGGTGTCTGGGGTGACCAACCCCCTAATGAATGATTGGAGTTGGGCATTTTACCCCTTCAACTCCTTATTCTTCATCTTAATCTTCTACATCCAGGCAGCCACAACTTTAGTACTCCCTTTAAGTTCATCTATCTCCTGCTCTACCATAGCATGCCCTAAATCAATGGTTGTCATCTGGAATTCACCAATAGTAATCTCCCCCTTTGCCTTGTCAACCATGGGCATAGCCAATTGTGTTGTTCTTTGCCCAGTGACAACATCTCTTTTTTATTGCACATATAGCTCTAGCCTTATGCTTGGGCTTTGTATCCTCGAGAGAAAATAATGATTTGAAATCAAAAGGAATAGAATCAGTAGAAGGAGGCTTTGTTACCTCTGATATTAACCATCTAGGTACATTTTGATTTGGCCCTCCTTGGCCTAGTTGGTCAATGTGAGCATCTTTCATCACCATGTCCTCATCCTTATCTTGATCCTCTGCCCTTCGTACATGTGGGATATCCTTTGGATTCTTTTCCTTATGTACCATCTCATCTTGCCCAAGCTCTATATCCACTGGAATCTCTTCTCAAGGAGTTTGTTATTGTTGATCATTATGACCTTCTACATCATGATGTTCTGTACCAATATTTGGAGGAATCTCCTTCTCAGGCCCCTCTTCTTGATGTTTATCCATATGGATTTCTCCATGAGTTCCTGTATCCACATCCTGTGATGCTTCTTCCTTGGGATTTTCCTTATGTTGCTCTTCTTGTAGAGCCTAAATATGGAGATCCTGATGAGGGATTTTTAAATTATCATCTGCCTCAATCATCTCCTCATCTCCCTTCTCTATTTGAGCCTATTCCTTAGATGATCCCACTTGCTTCTCAGGAAGTAGTTCTAACTCTCCCTCCACATCCCTTAGCTATTTGCTCCTATGTATCCTCATGGATATCCCCTGCTACTTCTCTCATCTCTATATATTGTGTAGTGTCACCCTATCTTGATTGATCTCGATCATTATCCTTCTCTTCTGTGTCTGCTCCTACAATATAAGACAAGTCAACAGCCTCAAGACTTGTGATAGTATTGACCAGGATGTCTAATTGGTCATGTTGAACAAGCACTTGGGGTGATCCTGCCCACTCTATATCTGAAATAGCCTGTATCTTAGGATCCTTCACAAGCTTAGGATTCTCTATCTCTTGCACATCTAGTTCCTGTTGGACTTGTTATTTAGCCTCTTGAAGAATTTCTTGATGTGTATGCATAGGAGGTGTAGGGGGTGACCCACTCGGAGTCTTGGTTATATTCTGTGTAACCTCATCGTCTAATAAGTCAATAAATTGACTTAGGGACAAGGGTTGTTCTTGATCACCTATTTTCTTTGCTTCTTTGGTTTACTAATCCATTTATTGCTTCACCTGTATAATTTGGGGGATAGGGACATTATGTTGTAACTCCTATCTTACCATAACTGTAGGATCAGGGAAGCTCTTGATCTGCTCCGCCGAATGTGTTTGCAACATGGCAAGTGGTGAGCCAGGTTTTGACACTGAGGCTCCAGCTGTATATCCTTGGGCAAATAACCTCTCAATTGGAGTAGGCCCTATAGAAACCTCTGTATGGACCTCAGCTTGTCCATATATTGATCCCCTCAATAGCATAGCACCAACCTTTTTTGCTTAGGGATATTTATCCCTCTTAACACATCCACTACCCTTCTTTCTTCCACAACTATAGTGGTGATAGGGATGGCTTGTATGGGTTGCTCTCTTGGAGGGGATGGCCTACTTACCATAGTTATGCCTTCTGATGTGAATCCTTCTCTTGGAGTAGAGGAACTTGGCTCAGCAAGCTTCGCATCCATAACTCTTCTCTTGTGAATGAGAAAGTTGTCATACTCTAGATCTTCTCTTTCTTTTCTCTTCCCCTTTTCTTCCCAAGTAATGGCTACCCCTTTAGCCTTCAACTAAGTTAGCTTCTTATCCATCCATTTTTTGGTGATGGTCATGACCCTCATTGTTACGACTTCAATTGATGTTTCTTCAACTCCAGTCTAGTTTGGAAGAGATAACACTTCCTTATATATCTGCTTCTCTTCATACTCGGGGTTAATAATATCCAATCCATCATCTAATTTCAGTTGATGGGGAACCTGTAGGCAGCCTAATGTCCTTATTTGGTTAAGAGTTAACTACTGGTATCCTCTTTTCTTGACTTCCTCATCATCTATGAAATCAACCTAGAAGTCATCTAGGTGAGTTTCATGCTACAACTTTTTGCTCACATACTTAACCATCCTATGATATGAATCAAAATACTTTGCTAATGGAAATAGTTGCAAATGCAATGCGTATAATTTAGCTTCAGACTTCCTAGCATTGTCTATTGTACCATATACACACCAGTTGACCTCCAATGGAAACTTAATATTTCCTCTCTTTTTCTTCCTCACATGGGCCTCATAAGAGGGAATGATTAGCCTTGTTATTTCCAACAGCATTACCCTACCCATGGGATACCATGGCGACATGAATGGGTTTCCATCAAATTCTTCCATTTTGATGTAGGTATACATTGGGAATTGGATGAGCCATCCACCATGTGGCTGAATGAGCTCTTGGGCTTTCTTTGAGATTTTCTTTGCCCTGTTATCTTCCATTAGCCTTACTAGGTGCATGATGAAGCAATCATTAACAACCTTATAGTGTTGGATTGACATCTTTCTCTCAAGTTGTGGGTAATGTTCCCATAATGTTTGGTCTATAGGCTGAGGTCCTAGCCTCCCAAATGTATTGATCCCAGTGGGTCATGCTTTGAAAGAACATGCATACACTATATATAATGTCATATAAAATGTTTTTTTCCTATTATTCCATGCCACCATGGCCTCATGTAGAGAAGAATCAATGATAAGTTTGGCCCTAAGAGCATATCACTTTCTTGTCCTTGACTGGCTGGATCAACCCAAACATCCAAGGTTTAAATGTTTGAATGTTGACTTTACCTACCATCCTACTTAAGATGACCATCATATACTGTACCTCTAGACATAAGTCATACTTATATAAGTGTTGTTGAATCTTGGCCACAACCTTAGCCTTGTTGGTGGGGTCTCTCCATGATGCACAAATTAGTTTTCTACAGTCTGCAATGCCACTAGTGTGTTCTGCTTTCAATGCGGCTAGGTCAATCTGATACATGTTTTGGACCATAGGTAGCTTGAATGCCTCTATAATTCCCCTCATAGAGAGGTTGACATATAGCCTCCCCTAGCTCTCTACTCACCTATTGGCCACATTATACTTGTTAGCACACTCTATAACCAATTCTAGTGCTTCCGCTGCATATGGAAAACCAGCTGCATCAAACATCCTAGTGGAAATCACATTCTACAGTATAGGATTATGATCCCTAGATAAAATTTGTTCCATGAAGGCATCAAGGTCCATATTTCCACAATGTGTGTCACTGACGCGGCCAAATTTGGTGCATATGTCACTAGGGATGAGGAACAAATCCCACTTGAACTCCGTATCTCGTAGATCTATTCGCTTTTGAGCCATTTCGTCCTATAACATGCAGGTATCCATGGTAAGTTTTGGGGTTTAGAGATTAACAAGTAAATTATCTTAAATTCCTTTATGTAGGTTGAAATCTACCTAAACCACATACAAACAAGAATTCACCTAATAATTTACCCTTATCACGGGGATTTTACCTTCTACACATATACAAAATACTTGTAATTGTGAAAATGACTAGGAAGGTTTGTCATATTCATACCTGATGGTTGCAACCTTAACATCTAATGTGCAAATGTGGATGTAAATACCATTTTGTCCATGCTCACCATTCCGTTCTTTGCAATGCCATTCCTCAATCACTGTATAATTTCCTTAACCGCTTGTAATTCAATTTTAATCGCTTCTATACCTCTACAATTTTAGCTTAAATAGACTGATAATTGATAAGACTGAATAAATTTACCTTTTATCCTTTGAAATCCATCAATTAGGGCATATTAATTTTGTTTCTATTAGTAGGTAAATCCTTACAATCTGGACGCAAGAGAAACAAATAGTTGGCCAAAAGGAACACTTTTAAATTTAAAAGGCCAAAGGCTTTTATGTGTGACATTAAATGCAGGAAAGGATATGGATATGGATATTCATTATTTGAATACTTATTTCAGAATGTCCATACCAAAATGTCAAGATGACATCAGCAAAGGGTCTTGGTAAAACCTCGTTGACTGAAGGAGTGAGCAACATGATTTAATTAACCTTGAAAAGATCAAGATATATAAAATGTTTGTTGTAAAATGTCCTTAGGTGAATATTCTATTGAAAAGTCAATGGTGGGACATGTGGAACAACATCCTGTTGACCCCAGTTGGCATTTGTTGGCAATGATGTCAGACAATATTACAGTTGGTAACAATCTTACAGTTAGTACAAGTTATTGTTTGCAGTGATGGTCTTAGGTGACACATGGTAATGATATGGTAAGTGTCTTATGGTTCTCATGATTGTGAAGTTGATCTTATCAGTGAATATGATAGTTATTATCTTGATATATCTTCATGTTGGCATATGGTTTATCTCATGTGATTTTGTGGTAGTTTGCTTTTTCATGCATATTGATCTATGAGGTTCATAATGATTACCTTGACATACACAGTGTAGCATTTGACAGTGACATTGGTATATGGCTTCTGTCATTATGACATTATGTTGATTGGCATATATGATATGTTATCTTAAAGTGTCAAGTTATTTGTTCATGTGAAGGTTAACATAAGCCTAGCATTTTTCTCAAGGTGGCACAGAATGATATTCCCCTAGAAAATATTTATGAGAACACATTTGATAAAGGTGGTAGATAAAATAAATTACTTTGCATCAGGCATATGCTTAAGGTAATTGGGCTCTCCAAATTATCTAACCTGTTGAAAAGGTTTCGGCAGAGATAATTAGGTTATATTGTGTTATAATATTGAGCCCTTTTTAGGGCAAACTGAGACAGCCGGTTAAGAGGATCAAAAGGCTTGTCAAGTTTGTTTTGAGCACTTTATTTCATCATTTATTTTTGTTTCAACACATCTCTACTAGGGTTTGATCTGCAATCATGAGGAGTTTCAGTTTGATGGCTCAAATGTTGACTTGGTGAAGTGACAAAGCTGAAAAGGGAAGTTGTGGACTATGACCGTTGGAAACAAAGTGCAAAACCATGATTACTTCAGGTGTTGTTGTTCATTTTCATTGTTCTTAACTTGAAGTTTATTCTGCATGTATTGTCTATTCATATTTCTAGCATATTTTTCAATACCCATTATAAGATGTTAGTGTTTGTGTTAAAGCCTTCAGAAATCGTTTAAAACATAAAAGTTGATACATTGTATTGGGTTTCATGATATAGTTTTAAAAATTGGTTTTTACTTATACCCTTTTTGAAAGTGTTGAGGGATCTATTGTAAGTAAATCTTGTTTCTTCTAAATTGGTCAGGTTCTCCTTTGTTATTAAGGTTTCATTTTGGTTATGCCTACAATCTTAAGGTTTCTGTTGAAGTTGTATTTGCTATAATAGTTGTTGTGGTGTCATAATCTGATTGTGAGATAATATGGATTCAATTACATTGGTTTATTCAGGAAAGATTCTTAAACATGTTTCAGTTTATTATGGTGCTCTCTTATCTGCAGGTTTATGATAACTATGTTTTATTTGAATCTTGTTAATGGCGCTATGTCGATCTGTTTGATCTAATGACATCCAGTTTATATTAATTTTGGTTTTGTCAAAACAATGATTTGGTGACTCAATGATTTCTTTTATGGATAGTATTAAGGGGTTTTGGTGATCACCTAACTATTGTTAAGTGTTGCAACTTGAGTTGAACACTTAATCATATTATGTGGTGCACAAATGATAATAACATTTTGAGGCAGTAGTAACACATTATTTACTTCTTTTCTTAGTCATATGACAGTTATGGATTACATGTCAGTTATAACTGGAAGGGTTAGTTTGACCCTAAACTATGGTTTAATATTCAGTTATTACCTGAAACAGTTTTATGGAAATGGTTATCTCTTCAAACTGTTTCATGAGAAGAGGAAGACATTATGGAATGTATAAAAGAGATTTGAATAGGAATTGTAAAGTGTTGTGTATACACCTATTGTAATGTTGAGGATAAAGGACCAAGTGCATTATCATTGATGTTAGATTAGAGTTGTTGTACTGGACAAAGAGAAACAGAGTAGCCCTTTGTAATTTGTAATTATCTTTCTATACTAGGGGTTGGTGCTCCTTGAATTTGGTACTTCTAAATGTATTAGGGGTTGGTACTCCTTGAAGTTGGTGCTTCTAAATGTATTAGGGGTTGGTGCTCCTTGAAGTTGGTGCTTCTAAACATTGTTGCAAGTGAGCCAAGATAAAAATCTAGTGAGGCAAAGTTGTAAAAGGCCAGTGAGGCAAGAAAAGAAGTTAGTGAGACTGTATGATTGGGATTTTGATATTATTCTAGTGAGGCATCTTTCTTGAGTGGTTTTTATTCCCCAAGAGAGTTTTCCACTCATGCAATTTTATGTGTTATAGTCTCTTTGTGTGTGATCCATTGATGTCTTATGTCTAAACTTGCATTACATTCATTGTTCAGTGTTTCATAATTTAACTCCTCCATATGTGACATGATGTTCATTACGGGTCAGTACAAATACATAATATATCTAAAACTATTCTACTGTTTGTCATAGTTTATCAACAGTTGTTTTGTTCATTCATGTTGATCTGTCAATGTACTACAGTTCATAAATGAATGTTTTGCTTTCATCATACAAGGGTTGAAGTTTATGATTTGTAAATTTTATTAATTGTTGCCATAAACAAGTCTATTTTATGAGACATTGATTCACCCCCCCTCTTAGTGTCTCCCATACTCCAACACATCTTTACTTTAGATATGGATGTGGATTTTGCCAGGATATGGATGTTTGGTGAGTGCAAAATATCTAGTTGCAAATATCCCTTTGAAAAGTCAAAGGTTCAAATATATGACACATTGGTTCTTTGATAATAGGTGATATGGATATGGATATTTAGACATGGATATTCAAAACTTAATATCAGGTTGAAAATATCTGGTTCAAAATATCCATGCATTGGATTTTATTAATGAGAAAGAATTTGACGGGTGTCACAGGAGTGGATATGGATATTTGGCATGGATGTGGATATTCAACAATTGGTAAGGTCCATATACAAATATCCTATCCGGTTGATGTTTTTGAGATTCATCATGGTAAATTTTGACAATTTGATCAGGATAAGGATATGGGTATTTCAACATAAATTATATCCCTTTGCCAGAGCAAATATGGATTTAATGAGAGTTAAGGATCATTTTGTGTCTAGACCTAAAGTCTACACATTTGAAGGTTTTTATAAATACTGGACATAACGATAGATGTGGATATGGATATTAAAGGACGTACAGGACATTTGAAGCATAATGTCCATATCCCTTTAACCAGGATATCTAGTTGACCATAACATTGACCAAGCATAACTCATTCATTTTGAGGAATTTCGACATGATGTGAAAGGAAAAGTTAAAAATGGTTCTCTATCCATTCATACCTTTTACAGGGGTTGACACTTGACTTTAATTTTGACCATGGATTAGGAGATGACATTTTACCATACCGCCTAAAGGAGCAACATGCAAGCAAAGCCAAGAAAAAAGTTGGGTCCCTATTTTGGTGGGGCAAAATGTGGCATGTTGTGAGACCACACACCAAATCCCTTTGTAGGCATATTCTAATTTCCCATTAATTTTAGTTAATCGATGGTTGACTACTTCAGAAACAATCTTACTATACGCCTGCAGTCTATCTCCTCTTAATGAATCAACAATACCTTTCAGTTCTGAAACTTCTACAAACAAAGCATCCCTATCTAATGGGAAAGCCTCTCTTGATGGGCTTGATATAATTGGCATAGGGGAACTAGAAGATACCAATTCCATCTCTTCCAAGGATCTCAGTCTTACCAAATCATCTGCATATCTCCTTTGAAGTTCATTGTAGTCCTTTTGCAATTTCAGAACTGTACCTTGACTAAACATAGCTATGTCCACTACCAAGCCTACTACATCAGGTGTTGGGGTATCATCTACTCTCTTCACAATCAAATTATCTCTCAACTAATCAAGGCTCTACTGTCATGCCCACATTTGCCTTGTGGTCACAACACACATCACACGTGTCATAGCCACATCTGTCATGTGGTTATGACACGAGATATGAAAAACTTTTCTCACACTGCCCTAAAAACCCCCTCGCATGCGTAAGCATGCTCAGCGGTGTTCTCTCATGGTGAAAACACTACAGTTTTCAGCGGGATAGAAGTACAATTGCGTGCGACCAGATGCAAACAGACCAACAAGAGGGTCTCTACGACACCGTTAATGTCATTGCAAGAGTGAGATTACCAAGGTTCCTAAATCTAAATCTCGGCAAATTCCGGCAGCATAACGCCTTACGGCGTTAGTGGAAATTACTCAACACTATTCTACGCACGTGGTTCGCTGATAGATTAACAACTTCCCACGACGCCTTGTTCTGACTAAACCGACTCGTGATCTCCCTATTTAGTCAATTTTCAGCAAGGCACGGTTGTCTGTCTCCTCTCTTGCTTCCCGAAACATACTCCTACGACTTAGCATTCTCAACGAGGTGCATTGTTTGCTCTCTCTTCCCTTTTCTCTGGGTCTTGATTTTGATTGTATTTTTATCACACTTACCTTAACTATTTCTCTAATAATTTAGTTTGCTTATATTTCGGTCTCTCTCTCTTTCGTTTTCTATGCTTTCTTTATGTATATCCGGGCCTTTCTTCATGATTTACATCAATCAGGGTTATCACTGCAGCTATTGTTGATATTAAACCTAACTTCCGGATGGTCTAGGTCACATAGGCTGGTTTACTACTTCACTGGACTCGGTCTCCTAATCTTCTCCGATCTAGGTTCCTCCTCAACGTATGTAAATTTTAGCGGAAGGGTCCATCAACTTAGTTCTCTTATCCCATGTGGGAAATGTCGCGCATTTTCTCCTTTGTGTTTTCCAATGTTAGTTTTTCCTCTTCTGACTCTCTTACAGGTTTACTTATGTGGACGTTTACTACAGTTGAGATTAAAATGGCCTCACATGGAATGTCTGTGATGGCTTCTTAAGTTTATTTCCAGTGATCTTTTAAGTAAGGTGACGTGTAATTTTCCTCTTCATTTTCCTGGTATTGAATCGCATTGATAGTGGAAACTTCCGAGAAACTCTTTCCGGAGTATTACAGTAATTTCCTTTATGCTCTCTTTAAATTATAATTTTATTTTCTCTTAATTATAATTACTGTTGTTATTATTACTAATCATTAATATTAGTGTTCTTCATGTAAATCATATACCATTGTTAAGTTATGTAGGAGGCTCTTCACTTTATAAAACCCTTACCATGGAAATATAACAAAATCTCCGTTTAATTACGTTTGTACTCCACGTAAGACGAAAACATAATTCCCATATCTTGAAACCCTTTTTTTTTTGACTTAATTTTGCACATCTCCTTGTGATGAATGATAGAGAGGGCCTCATAAAATGGCCCAAGACACCTCTTCTATGTATATATATACCATATATATAAATATATATATATGTAATATATATACATATATATAACTAAATATATCTATATTTATTACAATTCCCTTTCAAAACATAATGTGTATATATATTTATCTATATATATATATATATAGATAGATATATATGATATATATAAATATATATATGACATATATTATGCCAATTCCCTTTCGAAACCTAATGTGTAAAATAGAGATAATTATATCTCTATATATATATATATTTATATATATATATATATATGATATATATATATATATATATATATATATATATATGTTATGCCAACCAAAACAAACCATAACCAATGCATATATGTTAGGGCCAAATAGCCCTAACATTTTATGCTTAACATTTTATTTTATTTTTTTTTATTTTGTTTGCTGTGACAGAGTGATGGCGGCAGAGGTCGGGCCGTGCAGAGCACACAGAGGGAACGGACTGTGGGGTGGGCGGAGGTCAGACGTGCAGAGGGAGGTCCGCCGTGGGTCACGGGCCGCGCGAATATACAGCGGCGGGCTTGTTTGGTGGCGGAGCTTAGCTCCGCGGGAGGCACAAGGGTAAGGGGATGTGGGGAGGGGCGGAGCCCCACCCACATCCCACGATGTGGGGTGTGGGTGGGGCTCCACCCCTCCCCACACCTCTGTTTTGAAAGAAACGGAGACTGCGGTGGGGATTACTCCCCACCGCCCACCTTGTAATAAGCCTCGACTGTGTGTAGAATACACAGCGATTTCAAAATTTTGACAGTCATAACTTTATTCAGTATTTAGTGCTTTTCGATGATATATAATATCAATAATATATTTTTATATATATATATATATATATATATATATATATATATATATATTTCAGTCTCTTAATAAAACAATTTATTCAGTTTCTATTATTCTGTTTAAAAAGAATGATAATTACATAACAACTATATTATATATATATACTATATTTGGATATTACCATTCAACTTTCTCCATTACAACAAATAGTTAGTTTCTCATATTCGGTAAAAATGGTAAATAAATAACAACTAATATATATATATATATATATATCCCATTTTCATGAATCACTCAATTTTCTCAAATTGACAAACAGAAGTATATACATACTAGATTTCCCTTAATCTCTACAACTTAACAGAAAACACTAGTTATGGAGAATAAACTAAAACATTTAAAAACTGGCTTTTCACTTATAGCAATGCACTATAAAACTAACCTTTCAACTAGTTAAGCAGTTCCAATCTTATAATTACATAAACAAAATCAGATTAAATTGCAAATAAGTTATGAACTCTTCCTTTCAATAACACATTAAACACAATAGAATTGCTATTTAAAAAGGTTTACAAAGCAACAAACTTGAAAATTTAAGGTATTTGTTTACCACGTTCATATTACAGAGAAGTTAACTCTTCCACTACATATAGTAAGAGATCATTTTAAACCATAGATACAAACAACTAACTTCCCAGATATGAACTTCCTTCTCCCAAACAATATACAACTGATAGCTTGTGACAACCAAGTAAAAGTCCATCAATAACAAGATCAGGGAGGTGATTTCCTTCACTCCCAGGGTAACAATAAATTACAACATTAACAAGAGAGGTGCTCTCTCTTCAACTCTTATGAAATGAACCTGGCCTAATTCTCATGACAAAGAAGAATAAGCTATTTCTTCATAAATATCCAACCAGAAGCTCCAAGAGACAACCTGCGTATCAAAGACAAACAAAGAAGAAAACACCACTCATCTAGCTCTCCTCCCTTCCATAGACCCGCAAGAGGGTCACCCCCGAGCTAGGGAGACCATACTCACACCTGGGTAACTCAAGCACTCCACTTCACAATAGTAACAACAACAATCCCAAAGCACACAAACACCCGTGGGTAATTTACACAACACGGAAACTCAACTACAGTGAGTTTCATAAGGGGCAGGAGAGTGGACACACTCGACTCCAGAGTGTCACCCTTACAGATAAGTTAACCAATACAATTTCTCTTGGCCTCAAACCAAGTTTGATCACAAATTTTTAAGAAAATCTGTATTTGACTCTCAAGTCAAAGATACAGTCACAGATACATGCCCTCAAGGCTTTCAACATCCCAAAAGATGGAAACAGGTTTGCACCTGAGGAGGATCTCTCCTCCCCTACCCCAAACTTGATGAGCATTTCTCCCAAGTGGGAGGAGCTCTGTCAAACAACCCGACAACAAACCCCACAGAAAATAAATCTAAACACAAATTCACACACTTTACATACACATTCAGCAAAGGTAAAAATCAAACCAACCTTACAAAGCCCTACTGGAATGAAGCTGTTGCAGAGCCCACAGAGTTCTCTTCCAACCTTAGCCAGCAACTCCCTCTCCCTTCTCTCTCCTGCAAGCTAACTTTTCTATTTTTTTGGTAAAACAGAATGAAAGTTTTCCCACAATTCAACTAACTCCCTCCCCTCCCAAAATTGGAAACAAATAACCCAAATTCTTTTCAGTTTTGAGGAATGGGGAGGTGACACTTGTCACCTCCTCATTCTCCCCCAAAACCACTATTCTGTCCTGGTGGCTTATGTCACTCACCCATCCCTAGTGTACTCCTTATCCCTTTCCTCATGTCATTTCTCTTTCGCATGGGAGAAATAAAAGGAGTTAAAGGAGGAAAAGATAGGTGACCCATGCCCCTTCTTCCCTCCTTCACATGGGTGTCCCCACAGCACATGGGGGAATCTCACTAATGGAGGGGGTGACTTCAAGTCAATCCTTCAATAATGGATGGGCTTGTAGTCATCTCTTACCTTGGGGATTGTAGAGGGGATGGGTTGGGTGTTGGTACAACCCATCATGTCCCCTCCATACCCCAATTTTCGTCACTTAACTTCAGGGGGAAGTTAAGATGACTAGATGGAGGTTACTCAAGGGTTACCCATGCCAAATGGGCCCCTGGACCCATGGGGTATAACCCAGGGTCAACTTTAACCCATACAAGACACCCCTGGTCAAGGTAAAGCACAAGAAAAGGCCTCATAAATTTAAATAAAATAAGGAAATTCAAATTCAATCTTTTTTTTTACAACACAAATTATAAAATAATGTTACATGAGGGTAACCTAACCCACCCGACCATACAAAAGACCACATTACATCATCACATCAAACACAAAGAGATCTTGGTTCCTCGTGGAACCCGATTGGCTTAACAGGGAATAACAAATAACGAGGTGCGGAATGATCTCTGAAATCTGTGCTTCGATTAGTAATTCCTACACACTAAATTACAAGATCAGTAACCACATAAAATCATCATAGCCGAAGCAACTTAAAAACATGCATTAGCATGACATAGTACTAATTAACATAAATGAAATCATATTACAATTTTCCATCATCACCTAATTAATTTTTTTCTGAAAAGTAAACTTATCCAAACATCACCCAATTAGTTTTTTTGAAATCATAATAAAGTTTAATAGTTTGACAATTCCGGGAACTGCTATCCCACAAACATAAAAAGTAACAATAACAGTAATGTAAATAGTCATAACAACAGAAGTAAAAAGGGCGGTCCTCACATCCTCTCCCCCTAAGACGGTACTTCCTCCTGGAAGTCGTCAAAAAGGTGAGGATAAAGGGTCTTCAGTCTCTCTGCATCTTCCCATGTCACAGTGACTTCATCGTATAGGTCCCACTGGACTCTAACCTGGTCTAGCTCTCGACCTCGAAGGGCCAGCGTCCGACGAGCCAATATGCGAATTGGCTCCAACGCCAGCTGTCCGTCTGCCTCTACCTGAAGAGCACTCCAATCCAACACGTGAGATAAGTCAGAAATATATTGACGTAAAACTGATACATGAAATACATCGTGGATACGTGACAGGCTAGGTGGCAAGGCTAGACAATAGGCTACTGGCCCTATCCGCTCCAAGATTTCGAAAGGTCCTACAAATCGAGGTGCGAGCTTAGAGCCTTTTCCGTAACGGATTGGACTCTTGTGCGGCCGCACTCTCAAAAATACTCTTTCCCCCACAGAGAAGCTTCGGTCTATCCTCTTAGCATCAGCATACTTTTTCTGCCTGTCCTGAGCTTCCTGAAGTCTCTGTCTAATCTGTTTGACCTGCTGTTCCATATTCTGAACTATCTCTGGACCGATGACCGTTCTGTCCTCTATCCGATCCCAACTCAATGGTGTTCTGCATGGTCAGCCATATAAAGCCTGGAAAGGAGGCATACCCAACGAGCTATGATACCCATTATTGTAGGCAAACTCAACTAGATATAGGTACTCCTCCCATCTAGACTGATGGTCCATCACATACATGCACAGCATGTCTTCTAACACCTGGTTAACTCTCTCCGTTTGTCTGTCGGTTTCCAGATGATATGCTGAACTGAAGTTGAGCTGTGTGCCCAACGCCTGATGTAAGGCTTTCCAGAATGCTGAAGTGAATACGGAGTCTCTGTCAGATATAATGCGGTGAGGTACCCCATGAAGTCTAACAATCTGATCAAGAAACACCTTTGCCACTGATGGTGCATTGTATGTTGTGCATATTGGTGAAAAATGCGCCACTTTGGTCAGTTTGTCAACTGTCACCATAATAGCATCATGGCGACGTGAGGACATAGGTAGACCAACGATAAAATCCATCGAAATGGTGTCCCATTTCCATTCAGGTATCTCATGAGGGTACAATAGTCCCGCTGGATGCTGATGTTCGGCCTTGACCCTCTGACATTCCAGGCAACGAGCAACAAATTTGGCAATGTCACGCCTCATCCCAGCCCAATGATAAAGCTGTCGTAAGTCAGCATGCATCTTTTTCACTCCTGGGTGTGCTGCATAGGGTGCTCTATGCGCCTCTGATAGGATTACTGTACGAAGGTTACCCGCATGGGGTACATAGATGCGTTGCCGATGCTGAAGCATACCATCAGACTCAAGGGTATATCCTGTAAATTTACCCTCAAGGGCCTTCTGATCTAATATTGCCTGCTGCACCTCAAGAAACCACTCGTCTTCCAGCAGATGCTGTAAGATGCGATCTTTCAAGTCCACCCTCAAGGTCAGGGTTAGGATCTCATGGTGCCTTCGACTCAAAGCATCAGCGACCACGTTCTCCTTCCCTTTGATGTAGTGGACATCGAAGTCGTATTCGCATAGGAATTCCATCCAACGCCGTTGGCGGGCGTTCAAATTGGGCTGTGTAAAAATATACTGCAAACTATGATGATCCAAATGTAGTTCAAAGCGTCGACCTAGGAGAAAGTGTCTCCAGCGGACCAAAGCATGAATGACTACTGCGAGCTCTAAGTCATGAGTAGGGTAATTTAACTCATGTGTCTTCAGTTTTCGTGATTCGTAAGTGATCGCTCGACCACCCTGCATAAGCACGGCTCCCAATCCTTCTAATGATGCATCTGTGCAAACTACAAACTCCTCTGTAGGATCTGGGACCGCTAAAATAGGAGCACTGGTAAGATACTCCTTGAGGATTCCAAAGGCCTTTTCACACTGCTCGGTCTAATTGAAACCCTTCCCTTTTCGCTGGAGGGAAGTAATGGGATGTGCTATCCTGGAGAAGCCCTCGACAAACTGACGATAATATCTGGCTAACCCCATAAAGCTTCAGACCTCTGTCACGTTAGTGGGTGCTGGCCATTCCTGGATTGCTCTAATTTTAGATGGATCTACGGAGATGCCATCGCCTGATAAAATGTGTCCCAAATATTGCACCTCTGTTCTGAAGAAGGCACACTTCGCCAAGTTGCCATAAAGCTGCTGCTCTCGTAATTGCTGCAAAACTTGACGCAAGTGCTCCACATGCTCCTCCTCAGTCCATGAATAAATCAAAATGTCATCTAGGAAGATTATCACGAACCGATCTAGGTATGTACGGAACACCCCGTTCATGAGACTCATGAATATTGCAGGAGCGTTTGTCAACCCGAAGGGTACCACTGTGAATTCGTAATGGCCATATCTAGTTCGAAAAGCAGTTTTATGAATATCTGCCTCCGTGATGCGCAATTGGTGATACCCAGATTTTAGATCAATTTTCAAGAACACTCTGGCTCCCTGCATCTGATCAAAAAGGTCGTTAATCCTAGGCAGAGGATAACGGTTCTTCACCGTCACCTTGTTCAACTGCCTGTAGTCCATGCATAATCGAAGAGACCCATCCTTCTTCTTTACGAAGATAACCGGTGCGCCCCATGGTGAAACGCTAGGTCAGATGTGTCCCTTCTCAAGTAATTCCTCTAACTGCAGCTTAAGTTCAGTGAGTTCATGTGTAGTCATCCTATAGGGTGCACGGGATATCGGTTCTGCACCCGGCACCAAGTCGATGTGGAAGTCCACTTCTCTGCGTGGAGGCATACCTGGTAATTCTGGCAGAAATACATCGGCAAATTCTCTAAGGACAGGGTGATCATCTAAAGTAGCCTCAGGTTCATCCTCTGCTCTATCACTGACCGTTATGGCAAACATCTGACATCCCTTCCGCATACAGCACTTAAGCTACTGAGCGGATATCATACAAACAGCCGTGGGCTTTTGAATGCCCACTATCTCAATCGACGTACCATGATTGTCTAAACAGCTAATCATCCTCTGGCGACAGTCAAGCTTGGCTCTATGTGCCGTAAGCCAATCCATACCCAGAACTAATCCATAAGATCCTAATGGCATAATCCTAAGGTCACATGTTGTGGTGAATGATCCCAATGTGATCTCACAATCTCTAACTAAGGAATCTACTGACATCCTGGCCCCTAAGGCCAACTCAACTTCCCACCTAATGTCTTTCCTAGAAGCCACCAGCCTGCAACGCTCCACTAACGATGTAGACAAAAAGGAGTCAGTAGCTCCTGAGTCAAAAAGGATCAAGATGGGAAAGTCTCCAATCGTACCTGCTGCCTCTATGACTGAGGCTTGGAAATCGGCCTGGCGGTTATCAACCGCTGCAAACATGTGGTGGGATCTGCCCACGTCACCTACGGTCTGCTCAGATCCTCCTGATCGGGGCTGTCCCCCTGCAGTAAATCCCTGCGGGCACTCTCTAGCCAGATGCCCTGCCCCACCACACACATAACATGGTCCTCAAACCTGTAACTGCCCTGACTGTGTTCTACCTGATTGTTGTTTCCCAGTCCGTCCAGTGGATCCCTGTGAGCCTCTGTAAGACTGCTGGGACCTCGCGGGTCTTGCCGATGAACCCTGCTGTCTCTGATCTCTGCGTGAACCCTGCTGCTACCATCCACGGTTCTATCCTCCCTGACCCCTCTGTTGAAATTTAGATTTTTGCTGATGTTGCTGTTGCTGTGGAGGCCTAGGAGGTAAAGATGAAGGGTTGTATCCTCCTCTCTGTGTTGTGTTTTGAGGCTTTCGAAAGTTTTGCTGTTGTTGGGGATTACGTTCCTGGTACTGCGGGCGTGAATTCTGTCCTCGTCCCTGAATTTCCTCTGATATAAGGGCCTTTTCAACAGCCTCGCTCATGGTCTGGGGATTTGCCATATGAACTGGTCCTGCTATCCCATGATTTAACCCTCTGATGAATTTGTGTATTAAGATTTTCTCGTCATGGAGGTATTCCACGTAACGAGAAAGCTCAATGAATTGGCTCTCATACTGAGTAACAGTGAGTCCCCTCTACTGTAAATCATGGAACTCATCGATCCTGCGGTATCTATAATGTTCAGACAAATATCGCGCATTGAAGCGCTCAATGAAGATGTCCCATGTGAGTGTATCCACGGATAGTCGGCGCTTGCACTCCTCTGTATGCCACCAGGTAGTTGCTGCATCCCTAAGAAGATGGACTGCCACTCGTGCTTTCATGTTGCTTCCATATGGTCGCAATGCAAAACACCTATCCAAACTAATCAGCCAAGCCTCGGCCACAGCTCCCTCTGTAGCACCTGCGAAAGTGGGTGGGTTGAGCCTCAGTAGATCTCTGATGGGGTCCCCTCTGTCTCTAAGTCTCACAAATGGCTCTTCCACACCATCCTCATATAATCCATGTTGAACCTGTTCTGCCCTCTGGATCTCATCTCGTCTCAAAAGTCTCGGAGGACTCCTGCTCCGTGCTCGGGAGGCTGACCCTACCTCCTCTACTGTTGTGTCGGGAATCTCAACGAAGGGCTCCACACGTGGCACCTCTAGTGGATCAACGCGGGGCTCCTCACGTGGCTCAATACGTGACTCGGCACGTGGCTCCTCTCGCGGATCAACACGAGGCTCTACACGTGGCTCAGGAATCACTGGCGGTAACCTATCTAACATAGCCTGTAGTGTCTGTAAAATCTGTGGACCGATATCCAATACTGGTGTCACCTGTGGTACTAGTGGTGCTTGTGGTTTAGGTGGTGTAGGTGGTGCTGCTGTAACTACAGGTGCCAGTCCCTCAGCTGAGGAATCGGTGTGCACCTCAACAAACGCTGTGTGGCGTGACCGCGCTCATCGAACATGGGGAGGCATCCTACAAAACAAGGTAGAAACTAATTAGCCAAAGTTGCGGAATAACAACGTGCCCAAATACGCCCAGTGTTTAAACTCTGCTCTGATACCAAATGTCATGCCCACATTTGCCTTGTGGTCACAACACACATCACACATGTCATAGCCACATCTGTCATGTGGTTATGACACGAGATATGAAAAACTTTTCTCACACTACCCTAAAAACCCCCTCGCATGCATAAGCATGCTTGGCGGTGTTCTCTCATGGCGAAAACACTACAATTTTCAGCAGGATAGAAGTACAATTGCGTGCGACCAGACGCAAACAGACCAACAAGAGGGTCTCTACGACGCCGTTAACATCATTGCAAGAGTGAGGTTACCAAGGTTCCTAAATCTAAATCTCGGCAAATTCTGGCAGCATAACGCCTTACGGCGTTAGTGGAAATTACTCAACACTATTTTACGCACGTGGTTCGCTGATAGATTAACAACTTCCCACGACGCCTTGTTCCGACTAAACCGACTCGTGATCTCCCTATTTAGTCAATTTTCAGCAAGGCACGGTTGTCTGTCTCCTCTCTTGCTTCCTGAAACATACTCCTCCTACGACTTAGCATTCTCAACGAGGCGGTTTGTTTGCTCTCTCTTCCCTTTTCTCTGGGTCTTAATTTTGATTGTATTTTTATCGCACTTACCTTAAATATTTCTCTAATAATTTAGTTTGCTTATATTTCGGTCTCTCTCTCTTTCGTTTTCTATGCTTTCTTTATGTATATCCGGGCCTTTCTTCATGATTTACATCAATCAGGGTTATCACTGCAGCTATTGTTGATATTAAACCTAACTTCCAGATGGTCTAGGTCACATAGGCTAGTTTACTACTTCGCTGGACTCGGTCTCCTAATCTTCTCCGATCTAGGTTCCTCCTCAACGTATGTAAATTTTAGCAGAAGGGTCCATCAACTTAGTTCTCTTATCCCATGTGGGAAATGTCGCGCATTTTTTCCTTTGTGTTTTCCAATGTTAGTTTTTCCTCTTCTGACTCTCTTACAGGTTTACTTATGTGGACGTTTACTACAGTTGAGATTAAAATGGCCTCACATGGAATGTTTGTGATGGCTTCTTAAGTTTATTTCCAGTGATCTTTTAAGTAAGGTGACGTGTAATTTTCCTCTTCATTTTCCTGGTATTGAATCGCGTTGATAGTGGAAACTTCCAAGAAACTCTTTCCGGAGTATTACAGTAATTTCCTTTATGCTCTCTTTAAATTATAATTTTATTTTCTCTTAATTATAATTACTGTTGTTATTATTACTAATCATTAATATTAGTGTTCTTCATGTAAATCATATACCATTGTTAAGTTATGTAGGAGGCTCTTCACTTTATAAAACCCTTACCATGGAAATATAACAAAATCTCTGTTTAATTACGTTTGTACTCCACGTAAGACGAAAACATAATTCCCATATCTTGAAACCCTTTTTTTTTTTACTTAATTTTGCACATCTCCTTGTTATGAATGATAGAGAGGGCCTCATAAAATGGCCCAAGACACCTCTTCTATGTATATATATACCATATATATAAATATATATATGTAATATATATACATATATATAACTAAATATATCTATATTTATTTACAATTCCCTTTCAAAACATAATGTGTATATATATTTATCTATATATATATATATATAGATAGATATATATGATATATATAAATATATATATGACATATATTATGCCAATTCCCTTTCGAAACCTAATGTGTAAAATAGAGATAATTATATCTCTATATATATATATTTATATATATATATGATATATATATATATGTTATGCCAACCAAAACAAACCATAACCAATGCATATATGTTAGGGCTAAATAGCCCTAACATTTTATGCTTAACATTTTATTTTATTTTATTTTATTTTGTTTGCTGTGACAGAGTGATGGCGGCAGAGGTCGGGCCGCGCAGAGCACACAGAGGGAACGGACTGTGGGGTGGGCGGAGGTCGGACGTGCAGAGGGAGGTCCGCCGTGGGTCACGGGCCGCGCGAATATACAGCGGCGGGCTTGTTTGGTGGCGGAGCTTACCTCCGCGAGAGGCACAAGGGTAAAGGGATGTGGGGAGGGGCGGAGCCCCACCCACATCCCATGATGTGGGGTGTGGGTGGGGCTCCACCCCTCCCCACACCTCTGTTTTGAAAGAAACGGAGACTGCGGTGGGGATTACTCCCCACCGCCCACCTTGTAATAAGCCTCGACTGTGTGTAGAATACACAGCGATTTCAAAATTTTGACAGTCATAACTTTATTCAGTATTTAGTGCTTTTCGATGATATATAATATCAATAATATATATATATATATATATATTTCAGTCTCTTAATAAAACAATTTATTCAGTTTCTATTATTCTGTTTAAAAAGAATGATAATTACATAACAACTATATTATATATATATATATATACTATATTTGGATATTACCATTCAACTTTCTCCATTACAACAAACAGTTAGTTTCTCATATTCGGTAAAAATGGTAAATAAATAACAACTAATATATATATATATCCCATTTTCATGAATCACTTAATTTTCTCAAATTGACAAACAGAAGTATATACATACTAGATTTCCCTTAATCTCTACAACTTAACCGAAAACACTAGTTATGGAGAATAAACTAAAACATTTAAAAATTGGCTTTTCCCTTATAGCAATGCACTATAAAACTAACCTTTCAACTAGTTAAGCAGTTCCAATCTTATAATTACATAAACAAACTCAGATTAGATTGCAAATAAGTTATGAACTCTTCCTTTCAATAACACATTAAACACAATAGAATTGCTATTTAAAAAGGTTTACAAAGCAACAAACTTGAAAATTTAAGGTATTTGTTTACCACGTTCATATTACAGAGAAGTTAACTCTTCCACTACATATAGCAAGAGATCATTTTAAACCATAAATACAAACAACTAA
This sequence comes from Cunninghamia lanceolata, assembly GCA_027924645.1. Lineage (NCBI taxonomy): Eukaryota > Viridiplantae > Streptophyta > Pinopsida > Cupressales > Cupressaceae > Cunninghamia > Cunninghamia lanceolata. The sequence continues at coordinate 1,119,708 of BSBN01000243.1, forward strand.
CTTCCCAGATATGAACTTCCTTCTCCCAAACAATATACAACTGATAGCTTGTGACAACCAAGTAAAAGTCCATCAATAACAAGATCAGGGAGGTGATTTCCTTCACTCCCAAGGTAACAATAAATTACAACATTAACAAGAGAGGTGCTCTCTCTTCAACTCTTATGAAATGAACCTGGCCTAATTCTCATGACAAAGAAGAATAAGCTATTTCTTCATAAATATCCAACCAGAAGCTCCAAGAGACAACCTGTGTATCAAAGACAAACAAAGAAGAAAACACCACTCATCTAGCTCTCCTCCCTTCCGTAGACCCGCAAGAGGGTCACCCCCGAGCTAGGGAGACCATACTCACACCTGGGTAACTCAAGCACTCCACTTCACAACAGTAACAATAACAATCCCAAAGCACACAAACACCCGTGGGTAATTTACACAACACGGAAACTCAACTACAGTGAGTTTCATAAGGGGCAGGAGAGTGGACACACTCGACTCCAGAGTGTCACCCTTACAGATAAGTTAACCAATACAATTTCTCTTGGCCTCAAACCAAGTTTGATCACAAATTTTTAAGAAAATCTGTATTTGACTCTCAAGTCAAAGATACAGTCACAGATACATGCCCTCAAGGCTTTCAACATCCCAAAAGATGGAAACAGGTATGCACCCAAGGAGGATCTCTCCTCCCCTACCCCAAACTTGATGAGCATTTCTCCCAAGTGGGAGGAGCTCTGTCAAACAACCCGACAACAAACCCCACAGAAAATAAATCTAAACACAAATTCACACACTTTACATACACATTCAGCAAAGGTAAAAATCAAACCAACCTTACAAAGCCCTACTGGAATGAAGCTGTTGCAGAGCCCACAGAGTTCTCTTCCAACCTTAGCCACCAACTCCCTCTCCCTTCTCTCTCCTGCAAGCTAACTTTTCTATTTTTTTGGTAAAACAGAATGAAAGTTTCCCCACAATTCAACTAACTCCCTCCCCTCCCAAAATTGGAAACAAATAACCCAAATTCTTTTCAGTTTTGAGGAATGGGGAGGTGACACTTGTCACCTCCTCATTCTCCCCCAAAACCACTATTCTGTCCTGGTGGCTTATGTCACTCACCCATCCCTAGAGTACTCCTTATCCCTTTCCTCATGTCATTTCTCTTTCGCATGGGAGAAATAAAAGGAGTTAAAGGAGGAAAAGATAGGTGACCCATGCCCCTTCTTCCCTCCTTCACATGGGTGTCCCCACAGCACATGGGGGAATCCCACTAATGGAGGGGGTGACTTCAAGTCAATCCTTCAATAATGGATGGGCTTGTAGTCATCTCTTACCTTGGGGATTGTAGAGGGGATGGGTTGGGTGTTGGTACAACCCATCATGTCCCCTCCATACCCCAATTTTCGTCACTTAGCTTTAGGGGAAGTTAAGATGACTAGATGGAGGTTACTCAAGGGTTACCCATGCCAAATGGGCCCCTGGACCCATGGGGTATAACCCAGGGTCAACTTTAACCCATACAAGACACCCCTGGTCAAGGTAAAGCACAAGAAAAGGCCTCATAAATTTAAATAAAATAAGGAAATTCAAATTCAGTCTTTTTTTTTACAACACAAATTATAAAATAATGTTACATGAGGGTAACCTAACCCACCCGACCATACAAAAGACCACATTACATCATCACATCAAACACAAAGAGATCTTGGTTCTCGTGGAACCCGATCGGCTTAATATGGAATAACAAATAACGAGGTGTGGAATGATCTCCGAAATCTGTGGTTCGATTAGTAATTCCTGCACACTAAATTACAAGATCAGTAACCACATAAAATCATCATAGCCGAAGCAACTTAAAAACATGCATTAGCATGACATAGTACTAATTAACATAAATGAAATCATATTACAATTTTCCATCATCACCTAATTAATTTTTTTTGAAAAATAAACTTATCCAAACATCACCCAATTAGTTTTTCCGAAATCATAATAAAGTTTAATAGTTTGACAATTCCGGGAACTGCTATCCCACAAACATAAAAAGTAACAATAACAGTAATGTAAATAGTCATAACAACAGAAGTAAAAAGGGCGGTCCTCACATCTACACCACATCTAGTTTATCTATTCCTAGTGCCAAAGTCCATATGGCCAACGTTTCAAAAGATGGACTGAAACCATAACTAAAAGGCTTTCCTTCTTGCTCCTTAGTCAAGAAAACAACTTCATCTTGTCTCCTTATGGTCTCAAATGCCAAGGCATCTGCCACACTCAAATTAGGCAATAACAACATATCACTCTCCATCACCATTTGCCTTCCTTCTTCAGGTTTAATTTTGTCAAGCTTCAAATCAAATTTAGACAAAATCCTTTTGGCCAAATCATTATCATTTGATGAATCCATTTTCCTTTTATCTTCCTCAAGCCTACTATTGTATGCATCTTGTTTCCTCCTTAAAATAAAATCCTTAAACTCCCGAGTCTTAATGAATTGATCATCAGACAAAAATTGTTGGCAAGCTAATGCCCTCACATCTCCAGTTTCATCATTAGTAATTTGCAAAGAATCAATGCTTCTATTAAAAGGAATAGGAGGAACAATCATACATACTAATGTCTTAGTAGCTCCAAAATCCTCTAAAGTGTCTGCATCATCTATAATCTCCATGGGGGATTTTCCTCTATCATAGGAAGATACTTTGTCCTCTGAAGTCTTATTTCTCTTAGCTTGTTGAATTTATACCTCCTCAATATCTGGAAGATCTTCCTCTTGTGTATCCTCACTCCTTTGTCTAACATAAGGTATTATTCTTTCACCAAGAACTCTTTCCACACTAGGAGGCCTCTCCTCTTCAAGAATTATGAACTTCTTAGCATTCTCCAATATTTTCATGATTCTGACAACTATATTCTTCTCCTCAAGACAAAAGGTAGGAAACTTTAGATCTTTCTTCTTTCTTTCCTTCTTTGCCTACAGAATTCTTTTCCATTTTTCATCTTTGCCTTCAACTTATGCAAATGATAAAGAATTCCTCACAACATCTTTAGCAAGGTTCATTTTATGCAGGAAAGCATACTTTTTTACACTCAATCTAATTGAATTTATGAATCCCTCTGGATCAAATTGTTCTTTGACATTAGCATACTTCAACCTATAGTTGTTCAACAATGAGTATATTTGATCTAGGCCTTCTTTGTTCATTACCTAAAAATTTGACCACTTCAAGGCAGTGGGGAATAGTGAACCCTTCTTCTAATCTTTGAGATGTAGTTTATCCACTTCATTTAGCTGTCAGACAATTTCCAAATAGGCGAGTCTTTTAGGTACATATATAGACAACAAATGTGACTTTATAGTAAAGCATAAACTCTGATATATGCAGAGTATTGGTTCAAAAACCAATCTCCCCAACTATGCTTTATCCCAAGCCCATGAGTCTCCTCACAAGGTCTAATTAAATCTAAATTTTCACAATGCCTATCCCACAGATAGGGCCAACATTGTACTGGCTAGGGTTGTCCTTTATCATTAAACTATTATACCATTAGGGTTTGATTCCATTGTTTTGTACCAGCATATAAAAACATGTGACACATTTGGGAATACCATTTGAATTCATGCTTCTGATTATTCTTTAGGGCTGCCATCTGTTTATGCATCTCCTTTGCTAAGAAAGAGACAAAATCAAACTCCACATTTACAATGTTGTCTTGGATATCAATGGCCATAAACATTAGATGCACATAAATCTTTTCTTTTACATCCTCACCCACAATTTGACATAATGAATAATAGGTCTTTATGAAATAGTCTTCAAAGGCCTTTATACTAAGGGGTTCCTTCTCAAAGACTTCCAATCCTCTACCACCAAAGGTCCTGAGACTATGTCTGGGGATTTTGATAGACCTATACATGGTCCTATTTGTCTCATACATCTTTATGAATTTACCAAAATCAATGGCCTTGTTTATAGTCCTATTGAGATCAAACACTTTAGCAATGTAAGACTTGGTGAAAGAAATAATTGTATTTCCATTGGCTGGCAATACTCTTCTTGAGATGACATCATATCTTCTTGCAACAAGTTGAACCAAATATGCATCTACAAATACATTTGGGGCCACAACCTTTCCCATGTCCAAGTTCCATCCATTATTCAATGGAGACCTGACACCCCTTTTTCTATGCCAGTGCTCAAACTAAGACCATCTTGTCACAGGGGTAATTGTATCTCTGATTTCCCCAAAATCATCTATAAAATGTGCATCCTTATTTCTTCTAGCAAGGCTTAAAACTCTCCTTGATGAGGTTGGACACTGAGTGAGCAAATCCTATTCAAAACTTCTTCTTTATGATGTGTCAACCATTTCTTACTTGTGCATGATTTAACTACAGGCTAGAGTTTCATTGAAATGAAACAAACTCAACAATTCACCCTAGTATACTTATGAATTCAACCTCTACAACCAATTTTAGGATAAATTCAATAGGATTTGCAAGAAAATAGATCGAAATAGCAGTAAATTCACACTTGTTGGTGGCAACCAGAAACCCCACTTCTTTAATTGTTGCTGCAAGCTACTTGATTTTCACAAGAATTCTAGTTACCAATGACTGTGCTCATAAAAAATATCTATTTTATGTATTTACTTCATCAATTGAGCAAGATTCTAGCCAATTTTCTATCAAATCACCATTAATACAATTATGTGCCAGCCTACAGGCTAAGACTAGCCATTCTCCATGTTTGAATATCCACAGTTGACTTGATCAATCCAAGAGAGAATCTACAGCTCTAATTTGAAAATTTCATCACTGAAAGATAGTTTACACACTTGAAATGACATGGACCAATCAAGATTATCCCACTCAGCAAAAACTTTCCATTCGGGATCCATATGGCATCACAGTAGCACAGACCCGGGAGGGATCCACACCACTGCCCTCACGCTAGCACACTAAGTGTCAAATTCATCTTTTTTGGACCAGATGGGACCCATGTGACATGTTTCATTCTGTCATAGCATCACAAAGTATGTTTTTCAGCATCTTTTATATTGTGCACTCATGCAATCCAATGAGAAGCAAGCACAACTTAGTCTTCTAGCTAAAAAGGCTTTGGGCCCACCTACTTGAAAATCTACAGATAGCACATTAGGATGGCTTTGATAGATTTGACATATCCAGAGCCCAAGATGTCACAATAACCATCCCTTGACTTTAGAAACTTTTAGTCTAGACTTAGGAAATATATAGATGCACAGGACTAGCCAATAACTAGGCTCAAGGGGCCAGTTTCAAATGGGAAAGAAGACATGAAGTTATAACTTAAGCTCAAGTGACTTCCTATCACAAGTCAACTTAAAATTAGACATAGACCTAAGGGAAAAGGGCTAAGGGTTTAGGGTTTAAGCCTTTTAGACTTAGACTTAGCTGATTTCAAAGGTTTAAGACTAGGGAATAAGAAAATTACATGGGGGTGCCACTAGTGTCTATAGTTGGGGATACATGGCTCTTGCAGGCATGACGAGGACCACATAACTCTGGGGTGTAGACCAGATAGAACACAAAACCCTAAAACTAAAACAAAAGCAAGACAAAAAGTAGGAAACGAAAACAACCTAACTAACTATGTACAGTGTGCTTGGAATACATCCCTCTTCAAGAAAAGAAGGGTTTCAAAAATTGTCCATGCACTAGCTATTCCTAAAATTCACCATCAGGACTTTGTAGAAAGTACAAATCCTCTCCATGTGTATTACTAATCAAATATGGACCTATCCAAAGGGGATCAAACTTTTCATGTTTGCCCTTATCTTGATATCTAGCATTCCACATGAGAACTAGATCATCAATCTAAAACTTCCTTTTTGAAGCCTTCTTATCAAACAAATATTTCACCTTCTGTTGCTTCTTCAAATTAGTATTTTGTGTTTCCCTCCTAGTCTCATCCAATGTAATCAATTGGTTAACCCTCTCTGTGATGGCATTCTATATATCATCATTTCCTTGTATGAATTGATACACTGGTAATAGATTATTCATGGGAATCTCTTATTCCACTTCGTATATCAATTAAAAAGGAGATTTGTCTATCACCTTCTTAATAGTAACTCAGTCACCCTATACTGCCAATTTGAGCTTGGAATCCCATGTCTTTTTTATTTTTCCAATTATCCTTTTGATTATCTTCATCAAGATCTTATTACTAAACTCAACCTGACCATTACCTTGTCGGTGATATGGTGATGAGTATGATAAAGTAATGCCATAACTATTACATAAATCTACAAATTCATCAGACTTGAAGCACATTGCATTGTTTGCAATCAATTTTGTAGGCACTCTAAATCTTATTATTATGTGCTCCAACAAAAAAATCTGTAACTACCTTAATTGTAGTTGAAGACATGATATTTCCACAATCCATGATATGAATAAAAACTTCTGGTTTAAACTGTGTGTAGCTTTTTTTAGCTTTTTTTGTAGCTTTCCTAGTTGAAATTTCTTCAATCCACTTAGTAAAATAATTAGTGGAAACTAGTATCCAACTATGTCCACCACTTGACTTTTTCTAAGATCTCTTTAATGAAGTCAATCCCCCATTGTTGGAAAGGAGCTACAATTGTAATAGTCATGAGTGGCAATGTGCCTGCATATTTTATTCTACCTGAGAATCTTTGGCAAGCTTCACATTTTGTTACCATTTTGTGAACATCAGAGAAAAATGTAGGCCACCAATAGCCTAACCTTAAAATATTATGTGTAGTAGTTTTGGCCATATAATGTCCTCCACACACTCCACTATGCATCTCAGTCAAAATTTTAGTAGCCTGATCTTTATTCACACATTTAAGCAAAACACCCTTAGGATTTTTCCAATATAACCCTCCCTACAAGATGACATATTTTATTGCTTGCAATATCAATGTCCTCTTCTAGTTATCATTTAAGTGAACTGGATAGGTCATATCCTGCAAATATTGGACAATATCCTTATACCATTCTAAGATTTGCACACTTTTTTCATTGTCTTTCATGTCACCTTCAACTACATTAACTTGACAAGCTTCAAGGTTTGATTAAGTCATTAATTTTGCCAAGCCTTGTCCTCTCACCAATTTAGTGATCTAAATATCAATATTAAATTCCTATATTTTTTTATCCATCTACAATGTCTACCTGTTACTTCTTGCTATGTAAAAATATCTTTCACTGCAGAGTGAGGGACATAAGCTGTGATTTGTGCACCCACCAAAAAGGGCCTGAAGTTCTTCACTGATTTAACCAAGGCATAAGCCTACTTCTCCATTATGTCATATTTTATTTCTATAGCTTGTAGTGACTTACTAAAAAATGCAATTGGTTGTTCATACCCTTTATCATTCTTTTGTAATAGAACTACAACAATTGTATGGAAAGAAGCATAGGAGAACAATTGGAAATGCTTGGAAAAGTCAACAGATTTCAAACACAAGGGCTATCTTAATTGCTTCCTTTATGTTTTGGAATGCCTAAACTGCCTCATCATCCCATGTTATTGTTGTACCTTTCTTCATCATCTTGGATATAGATTTAGTTGTTTCTGCAAAGTTCATGACAAACCTTCTTACAAAGTTGATCAACCCAAGAATGACTGAATGCCCTTGACTATCTTGGACATTGGAATTATGTCAATAGATGTAACTCTATTAGAATGAATTCTCACTCCATCTTTAGATATAATGTGCCCCAATAACTTTCTCTCAATCACTCCAAAAGCACATTTCTTGGGGTTTAGTGATATGTCATACTCTAATACTCTAATGAAAATCCTTTCTAGGTGCATACACTAGTCCTATTCTTTCTTAGAGTGTGCAGTCAGATCATCCTGATATATGACTAATATGGAGTCAATGAGGCCTGCAAATGTAACATCCATTGCTCTCTAAAATGTTGCTCTTGCATTTGTCAATCCAAATGGCATTCTCACATATACATATGTTCCTGAAGTTGTGGTAAAGGTAGTCTTTTATTGCTTATATTCTTTCACCTGTACCTAATTGTATCCTAAAAATCCATCCATCATGGATAAGAGCTCACAAACTGTAACCTTTTTCAGCATGGCCTCCATATTAGGCAAGGGTAATTATCCTTCAATGATGATACATTCAGGTTCCTAAAGTCAACACAAACCCTGATATCTTCATTCTTCTTTTTGACTAAAACCAAATTAGAGACCCAAGTGGAGTACCTAATGGGTTTGATAATTCCTCCATCGCTTAACTTAATCAGTTCTTCTTACATTTTTGGAGCTAAGTTTGGATTAATAGGCCTCTATTTCTACGTAAATGGTTTAGCATCTAGTTTCAATGGAATCTCATGCTGAAATAGGTATTCTCTATAAGATTTCAAATCATCATAGGACCATGCAAAAACATGCTTATATTTTCTAAGCAAAGAAATCAACATTGTTCTGATATGAGGAGTCAGCTGCTTGCCAATATATACCTTCTTGGGAGTAGTATCTTTTCCCAAATTTACTTCTTCTAAGTCCTACTTATTAGTTGGAGTGGTATTGGCAACAAATTGATCACTATTATCAAAATCTCTTTCTAAAGAAACCAATCCTCTCGAGATATTATTTGTCTTAAGCTACATAACCTCATTACCAAGCAGTGTTTCCTTTCCATCAATAGTTTCCAAAAAATTCTAAAAATCTATTTCTTGATTCTCATACTCATCCATGCAATGTAAAAATATGATCAAATCTTTATCATCACTAATACCTACCAACTAGAAATATTATCAGGGACATCAAGACTTATCTTCACTTCCACACATGCAATATCAATTATGGTAATGTCACCTAGCTTGATTGCAACATTTGCCAAGAAATCTACCATGACATTCCTTGATCTTTCAACCCAATTAATGGAAAGTGCATCAAACAGTTCTATAACAACCCACACTCCATGTTTACACTAATTTAACCTCTTATTCTCTAATGCATACTTACTTCTAACTTGTGAAACAATCAAATTTGAATCACCTGACACTTTAAGTGCTTTAATTCCATGTTTCATAGCTATATTCAACCCAAGAAATAGTGCCTCATATTCTACAATAATTTTGGTACACTCAAACTTTAAAAGGAATGAGAAGTTAAAATTCTTACCAACAAAAACTACTCCTACACTTGATCCTTCTTTCGAACAAGCACCATAAAAAATACATGGACGATATTTTATTCTCACCTTGTGAATTTTGTACTTCATAGTCAATTGGTCCTTTTTTCTCAATATCAGCACAAGATGATATTACCTGGAAATTGTCACAATCAAAATAAAAAAGCATACCTAATTAGTAGGCTCATCTTTTCAACTAGGTGTGGCTCTCTTTTTTCCCTTTCCAAATTGACCTCCCTGCCATTCATGGGAATCATGGCATAAGATAAATCTAATTGCATGCTACCTCATATTAGTGATGTCCAACTTATGGACAACAACATCCCATACTAAGGCTCGATGTACATCAATGTAACATTCATTATGTACCTCTTCTCAAGATAGGCTACAAGCATAAAATCAACATTTTTCATAATTCTAATAATAGGTACTTCTCTATTATCCATTGCAAAACACTTACCTCTTGTCTTATCTATTTTCAATCCTATATCTTCCATAATGGCCAAAGGCATAATATTGGTAGATGTACCTAAATCAAACATATAGTTTTTAACCTTTTTAACATTTATGACCAAAGAAACATAAAAGGGTTCTATCTGAGAGGAACATTTTGTGAGAGTGGTTCCCAAATATACTTTTTGATTTTCCTCTTCTCCCACATCATTCACTTGGCCCACTTCCTGATCTTTGTCACTCTAACCCATCTGACTAGTAATACCAGTTATTAAAGCCATTTCTTTACTCCTATGCTCTTTAATCTTCATAATTTCAATTAGTGGAATAGAGATTTTGATTTGGGACAATGTTTGAGTCATATCAAATGCGATGAAATTATTCATATCAATTGCATTTGGATTCATACCTAATGTATTATGACTCTTACCTTTGTCATCAGTCTGAGCAGCCTTAGTACCTCCTGATCTCTTGGTGTTATCAGTTTATTTGTCCTTGGGTTCCTTATTGTCATTATTCTACTATCTTTTTGGAATCTCTAAAGTTGAATCTTTGGCATTATTCTAGAACTGCTTCATAAACAAACTTCCTAGTTTCCTAGAATCACCAGTCTAAACCTTACTCTCGAGATTGTAATTACTTATTACCTGGGCAACTGCAGTAGCCGTGAAAGCCTTGATTTCCTCATTAGAAGGTCTCCTCAAATGAATGTCAAGAATTTGTGAGTCAAGTCCATGTACATAATTATCATCATTTTCATCATCTGAGAAGCATTGTTGAAAAACTTTTTTCTTCTGATCTTCTTCAGTCACATCTAATTCAGCATCTTGTTCATCTAAAGAGGAATAGTCTCACTAGTAAACAATATATTGATACTATCATCCTCATTATAATGTGGCTCACTACATTCATCACAATTGTTGCAATCACCTTGGAAAGATTTAGTAACCATACACTACAGTGGTGAATGATGAATCTGACAAACCATACATGTAATGCCCCGCCATGCAACCCTAGAGATAAGTCAACTAAAGTAATAAAAAAGGTAGAAATATTTTTTTTTTGTAATAGAATTAACCAATTTAACATAGTCTGACACAACAAGTTAACTACATCTCTAGGGATAACATGACTGCATTATTGAAATTAAGCAATAACCAACAACATACATAACTCATTCAAACATGATTATATTACATGATCTAACTAACAGCCATGGTTGTTCTAAATCCAAATGAGTACACACACATGCACAATGAAGTAATGTCAACCCAATAATGAACTCAACAGGGGGTTAAGATTCTCATTTACATATTTTATCATAGCTCCAGAGTCCTGCATGGCTTATAGATCTCAAACTGCACATCTCAGTAAACATTAGTCCTGTATAGTTATGGATTACACATTACAAATATCAATTGTATGAAATGACAAACCTAAGGCCCTAAGGGGCCAACCTAATGTCTCAGGGGCTCATATTGGCCTTGCCTACATACGCGGAGTGCAGAGACTTCATAGTTCCGAACAATGAACTTAAAATCCACAAGATGGAACCAAACATAACAACACATGCTATCATAAAATAGTTATCTATCTTCACTAATTGTCTTCAAAGAAAATATTCATAAATTGACCCCAAAATATTTGGATTTTACAAAGGTAGAAACTCATAATTTTAACTTTTAAATAATGAGGAATAGATATCCAAACTTATTCACCACCTCAAGAAGAGCTAATTATCTATTTGCAACATAACATGTTCTTCCTTAAATAGTTTCTTGCGTATACAAGTAGCCAAGAACTTAAACTGAGTCATCCTATTTCTATTCCACATCTACACTTCATTCCTTGATTCTTTTTGTGTAGTCAAAATAAGATAGGAGATAACTTACCTTCATAATTCTAATCCGCTTAGTAAAACAAGACGTATCAGAACTGTTGTTGAAGAGCTTCATAAGGGTTTGTAAGTATAATTAGAACATAAATCATACTAAGCCACACAATATATGGAGTAATTCTCAAATTTCAAAGTAACAGATCATTCTCCTAGTGATCATTACACTGTCTCTTGACATATTAGAAATTACGATAAAACTTCTATACTTCCAATTGAGACATTAAACTAATCATATTCTATTTTAGATAATACTCCAACCAAGTCATCATTTGAAGATAATTTACCCTTTTGCTATCTTAGTATACCTCACTCCATTCAACGGTATACTTTAAATTAACAATGTATTTTTGTACAACATTACTACTAGAATAAAACTAATGTCTTTATATTTATGAAAATAAATTAAATAGATAATTAAATAAATAAAATAATTATCTAAATTAGAACAAAATAAAGTAGATAAAAAATTCAAATTTAATTAAATTCTCCTCTCCAAAATACATGTAAGTAAGGTTAAAGTAACATATTCTAAATTTTACTTTAAGTAAATATCATTAATTTGCTATGCTAATTCCTTTCTTTTAAAAGGAAATATAGTGATGGTTTATTTATTTACTATTAAGTGATACGAATCTTTATCTTAACCTATAAACTCTCTAATTTAGCTTTTATTTAACGATTCCATATAAGAACATCAATAAAACACATGCAAATGAATAAAGTTTAATCATACATAACCATCGATATAAATAAAGATTAAAATTAACGCTAAAATGTCTCAAGCATATTAAATAAATGAATTAACTATAACTTAATCCTTACACGTGTATGCAACAACAGGTCTCTAAGCATGCTAAAAATAGGCGCATAGCAAGGTTTATTTTCTATTTGATAGAGCACCTAAGAAGATTTCATCTCAAGGAATTTTTGATAAAAGTAAAAGGCTTTGTTGAAGGTTTTAGAAACTTCAAGAACCAGGTTAGTGAACTGCTTGAGAAAATACATATGTTGGTGATGTGCAAATTTGGAATTTATGTAAAGATTTAGAAACTTTCACATAATGCAACAACAGGAGACAAGTTGAGTTCCACGTAGGCTTGTAATAATTTCCAATAAAGAGATCTTGTTTATGAGAATGCAGTGAATTGAATACATGATTTTAAACCTTTTTAGTTTGTGATTAGGTTATATTATTTGGACAAATAAAAACCATTGAATGCTTAAACATAAGTGGTTTCAAGTTCATGATCTACGGATGTGATATGATAATAAAAGTTTCCCATAAGGAGAATATTGTTCTACTCACTAATAATTGAATCTAGTCACTATCTATGTTGAATAAATACAGGGTTTGTACTTAAGAAAATTAACCTTGCAGTTGGAAGAGATAAGTTGCATCTGTGAATAAACTAAGTGGTCTTATCAAGGACATAAGTCTAATCACAATAAATATAATTAGGTTAACTATAATAACTAGAGACTATAATTAGGTGAATAAGGAATAAATTATTTAAATGATTATGGATTTATGTTCTTTGCTAAAACATAAAAGGTCTGGTTAAGAAAAGAGGAATACCTATGGTTTCATCATTCGGTAGCTCTTCACATAAGGCAGAGGTTAATAATTCAATTATTTTCAAGAAATTTTATCCCTTTTTAGAATATGATTATTCTAAAACCCTAAATGTTCAATTATTCAAAAAGGTTTGTTCAAATAGAGAGTCAAATCCTTTTTTTTTGTTTTTATATTCGGAAGGCATATTTATTCCATTATACACATGAGGTGGAGATAAATACAATAGAACAATGTTGGAGTAATTCACATTTAATATTAATAATTAAACCTTATCTTTTAAAAGAAAAAAAATCTATATAAAAAGCCCAAGAGATCACTAATGAAATATAGTGCCTTTCCCAATTTATGTATTGAACTATTACTTTATGGATTGGATTGGAAGGAAAGATTTGTAAAATAAGTAAATAAAATAACTCAATTTCATTTCAGCCAAAAGAATAGAAAATAAAATTTATAAATTATTATTTTATATAATGCGCTTACCACGCTTCTCTATAAATAAAATATAGTATTGCAAATAAACCCTATAAAATAGTATATTTTATACCAGCTTTACAGTAAATAAAATGTAGTGTTGGAAATGACCCTTATAAAATATAAAATATTGTACCACACTTGTAAATAAAATAGAGTGATGTAAATTTAAAAGATAGTATAAAATATTATTTTATAGCACTATATTAAACCCTAACAAAATATAATTATAAACAACAATGAAAAGATAATAATTTAAATTTCATTGTGTAGAAAACATAAGTAAAAATTGGTGACAAAATCGATAAAATATAATGCACTTACCATTCAATTAACTTCTATTCTTCAGGTCTAAAATATTGCAGCCACCTTAAAAAAAAACTCCATTGAAATTTATAATGCACAGTGTTCCCAATAAAGTAATTTCCAAAAAGATTAAACCCCCCCCCCCCCAAAGGAAATTTCCTCTTTAATAAATAATGAAGGGAGGGAAGTTATTTTTCCCACTCCCATACAAAATAAATTTACAACCACCCCAACTAACTACCTAACTAACCCTTATTAAAAAAAATAAAATATATGCAACCAACATAATTTAAACATACACACAATAAATAATTTTACATTGACTAAAAGTATTTCATTTAAAATCACAACAATATAATAATATTCAATTTTACACAAACGGGTAAAACCATTTACCCACAGTCACTCACATAATATAATTAATTATATAACCAACTTTATAATATTCTATTATTTACTATATTATTATTATTTTTTAATTATAATATTACACTATAATTTTATTTTATTATCAACTAGGATTATATATTTATTTATCAATCTATTTTAATGCATAAGATAACCAAGGCATATTATCAAACAAATTGAACCAAAAGCCAAAACAATTACCTAACCACTAACCAGGGTCAAAAGGCAAAACTTCAAGCAACACTGACTGACCACAAAACTTCAAGCAACCCTGACTGACCACCGATAGTACTTGACAAGGTATCAAACTAGGTACTCATCCTCTTCGAGGATGATGGTTAGGGTGGGGGACCAAGTGCTATCTCTGGTCAACTACTTCCATTGGGTGTAGGGCACGCTCAAACCTGCCAATTCAGGTGGAGTCGATGCCTGGTACCTACTCACTCAAACATACAAGTTAGAGCACATGTACATAATAGCCAAAGTACTAGGGAAGGGACTCTAGCAATCATATCTCATACTCGTATGTCACCCATACGTCCAATGGTATCATGCCTCCCTTTCCACCTATCCTAACAACATACTACTACATCACCTTATCCAAATAAATCTCTGCATAATAATAATAACATAACAATATGCATCATGCTCCCAAAAGTATTAACAGAAGCTCTTGTTCCATCCTCATCATCAGGTTCCTTAGCCAAACTACTTGCACATCCAAGGTGAGAATGGAGGGGCGCTACAATAGACCATGGAGTATCTTCCACCATATTGATGTTTTTCTTTAATGGATCAGATGTATCTTTATTATGCTGACCTCTTTGGTTTCTGTTATTATTCAAGACAAGTTTTCCATTATGCTAGTTTGTATTATATGGCATGTCATGCAACTGTGGTCTTTTCTCTTGCTTCTAATAATTCTTCCTATCAACCCCTAGTCCCTTTTCTGCCCTAGCTACCTTGGAGCTAGGATCCTTCAAGGCACTCATCACTTGATCCAACTTATCTTCAGATGTAGAGGCTGTATTCTGTTGGATTTTATTATTTGTTTTTTTTTAGATTTTCACTTCATCTCTCCTACCCCAATTTCTAGATACCTTTTTGTTATTTTCAATATTAGTTACAATCCAAAAAGCATCCCTTAGACTAGTTGGGCTCTTATCCCTCAATTCATACCCCATTTTTGCATCAAAAGAATTTGTGTATAAAACCATACACATGGGTTCATTTGGTTTCATGTGAGGTGGGACCTTATTAAAAATTCTAGTGAATCTTGCATTAAAATTAGACACTGATTCATTTGATCCTTTGGTTATACTAGTGAATTCATTTATAATGAACCTAGGATCAGTCTTGTCTCCATATTGTTCTTTGAAGACCCTTCTGAATTCATCCCTTGATCCAACACTTTGATAAGGCAAGTTCCTATACCATTCCCTTGCTTCATCAGCCAGAGACTGTAAAATCCCTCAAACCATCACAAAGTAAAATGAAGTAAATAATCCACTTAAATACAACATTACATTGCCAAAAGTAAAAAGATGTAAATAATCTACTTAAATAGAACTTCCAAAAGATAAAAAAAGGGGTGTAATTAATCTGCTTAATTCCAATATCAAAATAAATGATAATATCATCAATCACATTCAATAGAGTTAATAAATCTTCATAAATAAGAATCCATAAGAATCATTAAATCTTGCAAAAGATAATCTCATCAATATAAATCCAATAAAGTCATTAAATCTTACAACTCGTGTGCTCGTTCTAAGTAAAAGCACTAAAAAATCATACACAAAGTCCTTTGACAATCATGCCATAAAACATCCAATAATCATCAAAAACATGAATAAATAAATCAATACACTCATCAGTCACATGAACCAAGTGGTCCTCCACCTGCAAGCTAAGAGACGGGAACATGGCCCAAGTGCTTTTCCACCCAACCATGAAGCAATTACACTTCCTTAGATCCCTTCATGAAATGAAGGAAACCTAGCCCTGCACAAAATGTCTAGCTATTTGGAAACAACTGGCAGGAGGGAACACCTAATGCAACCTTGATGTCTTAATGCACAATTCTAAATAATGAAATGTAGATTGTCTCACAACAGGATGTGGCAGAGATATATATAAATAGGTTTACTAGACAAAATAAACATCTTTTTCAATGTTAGCTCATTTAGATCTAAACCTTTAACATAGTAACCTAGTTCAATTCCTAAAAAGAGGAAATGCCATCTCTGATAATCCACATTCGGCATCTTAGCCCAGAAAGTAACCCAATAACATTCCTAGATAAAAATCTACCTTCTTTCCCCAAGAAGTAAATAAGCAAGTAAATAAATAAAATCAATAAATAAAGATCCAAAATCACCTATGACCATTTCTAAATCCCTTTCCCATGCATCAATCGTGAAACACATCTTTCAAGCAATAATCCATCATTTTATTTACACAAAATATATCTCATAAAACTACAAAAATTGATTTTATTATCAAGTCCATATTTCACTTACTCTAACATATTCACAATGTAATAAGTATTCTAAGTCATTATTTCATTTAACTTCCATAATATATTAAGTCTCCTAAATTGTTCAAAACAAGTATACCCATTCTCTTCAAGGAGTTTTAATAAGTCAATGATATTTATATCTCAGAATTTACTCCATCATACTAACATATAAGAAAGATAATTTAAACATATAATCTATTCATTCAAATATTCATAAAATAACAGGTTTTCTAAATAATTTAACATTCTTTCTATCATATTTGTGTCAAGAACTATCTCAATCTATTCCAATAAGTTTTATAAATCATTTAAACCTTACTGTCATAACTGTGATAGGAAGTCTAGAATCAAGGGAATAGTCTTCCTGTCGCAACTATGACAGGAACTATAGTAGAAATAAAAATATAGAGTTTATAATCAGATTACTGGCATTCAAAGGTATTGTTTAAAATAATGTTTTGAACAGCAAAAGGTGAGCTATAGGAATTCCCTATTTCCTTCTAAATTTTAAGAGGTTATATTCACATTGTTTGTTCAATAAAATAGGTCGATTCTTTAACAAGAACTAATTCCAAATAGCATACAGAAGATAATAGCTGCATTATATCTGACAGAGAATAATTTAATAGTGCATGGGGAATTAGTTAACTATTGTTTCAACGATTTCAACCAAATCAAGAAAAGAGGTGATTTACTTCTCATAAAATAAGGAAAACAAGATCGCTAGGAAGAAAATAAGAATGGTTAGCAAGAGGTTATGCTCAGGTAAAACCAAAAATAAGAATAGAAAGGTCAATCAAATAAGAACAATAGGCTGATTTAATATCACTGCCGTAGAAGAAGAATAAAGGTGGCATGAATGAATTAAGGGTAGATCAATCTAATTTCTAGAGAACTAGCAAGCTTCTAACAGCAAGTCGATGCCAGGAAGAAAGAAACTAATAGAAAACAAATACAAATAACTGGCAGCTGAGATAAATCCACAGTGGAGCAGTATAAAATAGAAAAAGGGTAACACAAGCCTAAGTTTGCCATTTAGTGGCCAGGAAGAGTTTAAGGTGAGTTGTTTTTAGCAAGCCGATTGGGAGTCAAACACAGGATAGAAAAGAATATACACAGGTAAATTTTTACTAACTTTTCTGCATTCAATAAACAGACTTTACTAATTGCAAAATAACAAGGAAAATACCTAGATTTTAAGCTAAAGGAAGGAGAGTGAATCTGTGTTTCAATTGCTGCTTTCGATCACTTCCAGGCACTGCCCAGAAATCCAAAAAATGTGTCCTCTTCCTTTGGAAAAATGCTCACCATAAAATGCAAATTTATTCAAAGTATTTATGGGTTTTGTTCTACTCTTCTCCATCTTTCTAGAACACTTTACAATTTCAAATTTTGTTTTGATATGACAACTTTATTGCCATTTTTTAATCGATGTTCTTGACTGAGCTTTTAAAATGCCTTTCCTTTTTTTATTTAAAATTTCTTCTCTGCCTTCAAATGCCCAGATTTAATATAGAGAAAAACAATTCTTTCTGCTACCAAATTTGTGGGTGTCAAATCCTCTACTGTCCCCCTTTTTATTAATTAAAAATCTCTTCTTAATTTTGGCGTTTGGAAAGATTTTAGGTTTTTAAAACTAAAGTTTTAATTTCAATTTGCATGTGTTTTTGGCTTCACAAAAGGCCTCTCAAAATAAAATAGAAAAAGCTTTATTAGATAACTAGAGTTCACCTTTATTTTGCATGAAAAATGCAATATTAAAAAGCTTCAAATTTCTATTTTATTTAAAATAATATGTTTTAATTAGCTTACTGTCGCATGCATGACAGTAAGTTGATTTTAATTCCTTTTATTTAAAAATTCTAAAGATAATAATATTATTATTATTAACATAATTTAACTATTTTTACTAATACAAAATTACTTTAAATAAATCAAGAAGTGAAATAATAAAATAATATATATCCACATATATATATATATATATATATAATAATTTAATATAATTGTTTGAATCTAATTAATATATTGTCTTCCAAACATCCATATAGGAAAACATTAATTATTTACTATTTAATTAATATAAAAATACATCTAATAAAATACACCATTTAAAATATAATTCGAAAAGACATGAATTTATGTAATCAAATCATGCATTTAAAAAGGATTTTCATAACAATTGAAAACACAATTATTTTCTAAATATCAAATCATCAATCATGATTAATAACCACACATTGATGCATAAAATAAGCCATTCAAAAATGCATATGAGACTACATGAGTGTGCAATTGCATCGGAGTTAACCATCCTAAACAGTTCTTGCCAAGTGGCTAGAACACCTCTACCTTAACCATGTTCTCATCTTCGATGAGTACCTACATTCATTTGCACTCAACTCGACGTCAATAGGTTAGTGCCTCAAAACATAGCTAAAGCAAAACATTATAATCATATCGATAATATTTAATATTTAAATCAACTTTCTAATTTACACAAATATAATTTCATAATAATTACCTTCACACATGTGGAACTTATTTAAAGTTAAACAATCATGGTAAATGTTCACTAATCTAGAATAATTAACATAGTCCGTAAATACGAGACATGACATCCTTCCCCACTAGGAAGAGACATCGTCTCGATGTCTTATTACACATCAAAATAATAATTTATTAATCTACCATCATCAAAGTATCAAAGTATCTTGAAACAATAACAATAATTCAAAGTATCATTAAGGTATCATCAATTCTAACAAAGCATATTAATGTCCTTTTTCATCCTCCAATGTGGCACCATCCACCAAACTATTGGTCCTACTCGACCTTATACAAAACAATATCTCAATTTCACATTGAACATTGTGTCCATCAAATAAATCCAAGTATAATAAATCAATCAATTCACATGGCACAACTACCAATTCAATGCATAGAATCCATCACATGGTACAACTACCACTTAATTACATTTATTCTAGCATAAGAGTAGCAATCACATCTTTAATGCACACCAAGAAGGCATAAATCAATTCATCATAGACATGAATCAATCATCACAATGCACATGCAATCGCATGGTAACACAATATCAAAAGATCATTCCTCCCAAACAAACATTTGTCAAGATCTCCAACAACAAGACAAAACCCCAAAGGTGCACCAACTAGGTTATATCCAGTGATTGTGTAAACAACTCCACTGAAACTATACCACTCATATCATTCCTATCAATGGAATCCATTTCCTCTTTCATTACTTGTAACCAAACTTGATCTTCAATATGATCTACAATTCAAAATTCTCAGAAAACTCTTCCTTGTCTTTCTCGTGCTTTTACACAATGCTAAAACAATTCAACTTCTTCAATTTCTTTCTATTCTATGCACTTGGCTATTCACTATATTCAGTTGTTTTGTTTTTGTTGTTTAATTCTTTTCCTTTTTCTTTTGCCAATAAAATACATTTATCCAACCACAACTCATTTTCACACAACTTATCATAGATTCATTTTTCAATTCTCTATTCCAACATGACTTTTCACTATGATTTTTCCAAACCTCAAATTTTTGCAATGATGTAAATTCCAAAAATTTTCTCTTCTATTTCCTTTTCTATCATAATGGAAACAATGCAAAATCTCCTCTTCTTGAAATGACTTATTAGTATTTGCAAAAATATTTGTCTTTTCTTTTCCTTTACCTCAATAACCTAAGATCTTCATACTTAGTCCCCACAATTGATTCAATGGGCTCTTTGATTCCTTGCCCATGCTTACCCAACCTTTGCTTATATATTCATTTTTCTTCAAGATTTTCCAACCAACATTATCATCAAAACAACTAGCTATGACAACAAATTCATCATCATTTTCATCCTTACATTCTTCAACAATAAGAAACTTCAGCAACTACTAAGTGATTGATCAAAAGAACATAATCATCTATGTCACATGAGACTTCACAAACTAACGGTTTGATTTCCAACATTTGTTTTCTTTTTGGCATGCTGCAAACATTTGTTTTTAACTCATCATTTTGATCTTTCTATTTGAATTTTGTCCTTCTAGGTTCTTCAAATTTTCTTGCAATTATTCTTTCCTTCAAACAACTTCAACTCTTCTTTCACCAATTCTTTTTCCAAAAGGTCATTTTCACAAAACTTTTCATACTTTTCCTTTCCTAACTCCTTTGTTCTCTCCATATATTCTATATTACTCCTTTTAACATTCATCAATTCTTTATTCCAATTCTTCTATCAAAAATTTCCTTCAAAATTTCAACTTACTTCAAGTGATCCAAAGTGACACCCAAAATCCAATTCAGAACTTCCTCAACACTTCAACAATGTTAATACCTCTAACAACAATTAATGAACTCAATCCACCAAAGCTCTTAGTAACACACTCGCTACAAGATAGTATATTCTCCACATCCTACTCCCTTACACAACCTATCAGAGGCCCATAATAGACATGATAGAAAACATAACATGATACATGACCAACAGTTTAAAACATTCAAGCATAGCCACCAATAATAAATAAATAAGTAAATTCTAAAGAATAGAAAAATTTAATTCCAACAATAAGGTATAAAATGAGCTCAATTTCAATAGTAAATCAAACATGACCATCAAGGTCCTAAGATAAGTAAATATCAAATTTTGATGGCTATACTTTTTCATAAATAAGAATAAATTTTTTCAATGTTGGTCTTTACAACATTTAGAGAAGTTATCAAAGTCAAAAGATAAAGATCAAATTTAAAAGTTTTCACATTACATGAACTATGTGAGTAATTCTAGCCACTAGAGAGGGAGTATGATGTTACACTGCACCTAGATCCAAATTGGGGTGAGTTAAGAGAACGCACTCAATCGTACAAGCAACCTAGTCCTCTAAGATTCCAAACACCTCTATATCATAAGATCATTTCCACAGAACATCACTCAAGATACCTAGAAACAAAGATTGCATTTTGATCTAGGAAATCATAATCAAATTGAAGAATGCCCGACCAAACCTGGTGCATCCCTGTTAAACTACATGCATCCCCAACTTGAATGTAATATCTCATTAATAAGAAATGGAAGGGAATTAAATACATAAAACTGATTAATAGTGGGTAGGTTTTGAAAAGGAAACCTACCTCCCTATTTTCCCTATATTTGGCACCCATCTTGGAAGGCAAATTTACAAAAGCATAGAAAGAAAAATACCCATTCTCATTTCAAACACAAATTTAAGGTAAAATAAAACATTTATATAGTCCTATACTTGCAAACATTCAACAACCAAGATTTAAGTTAGGACAAATCAGGTTCACAAACCAAGATATCACAACACACTATTCTTTCCTACAAGCAATGATTATAGTTTCTCTCCTTAAACTTCAATGATGCAATGTAATAATATTTTTCTTATAACCACATAATGAATTCATATTCATGATCATGATCTCAATAAAACAATGTGATATGCATTAAAAGAAAGCATTCACCAAAAGGCAAAATAAAATAAGTCAAACATATGATCTAACATCCTCTTTCGCATACTCATGCATAACTCTAAAAGAAGAAAAGAACCTAGTTCTTTTATACTCAAGAATAATCATCAGGGTCTATCTAACCCCATAAAAAGAAAATAAGGCACATGCTATCCACAACAGGCCAACACACGAGGACCCACACATGCTCGATCGAACTGAGCAACACACACACCCAGAGCTCCCAATGCTAGAACCATGATCTGATACCAAATGTAAAAGACCTCAAACCATTACAAATTAAAACAAAGTAAATAATCCACTTAAATACAACATCACATTGCCAAAAGTAAAATGATGTAAATAATCCACTTAAATACAACATCCAAAAGATCAAAAAGGGGGTGTAATTAATCCACTTAATTACAATATCAAAATAAATGATAATCTCATCAATAAGATTCAATAGAGTCAATAAATCTTCATAAATAGGAATCCATAAGAATCATTAAATCTTGCAAAAGATAATCTCATCAATATAAATCAAATAAAGTCATTAAATCTTACAACTCTCATGCTCATTCTAGGTAAAAGCACTATAAAATCACACACAAAGTCCTTTGACAATCATGCCATAATACATCCAATAATCATGAACAACATGAATAAATAAATCAATACACTCATTAGTCACACAAACCAAGTGGTCCTCCACCTACAAGCTGAGAGATGGGAACATGGCCCAGGTGCTTTTCCACCCAACCATGAAGCAATTACATTTCCCCAGATCCCTTCATGAAACGAAGGAAACCCATCCCTACACGAAATATCTAGCTACCTAGAAACAACTAGCAGGAGGGAACACCTGATGCAACCCTGATGTCTGAATGTGCAATTCTAAATAATGAAATACATATTGTTTCACAACACAATGTGGCAGAGATATATATAAATAAGCTTGCTAGACAAAATAAACATCTTTTTCAATGTCAGCTCATTTAGATCTAAACCTTTAACATAGTAACCTGGTTTAATTCTTGAAAAGAGGAAAAGCCATCTCTAATAATCCACATTCGACATCGTAGCCCAGAAAGTAACCCAATAACATTCCTAGATAAAAATCTACCTTCTTTCCCTAAGAAGAAAATAAGCAAGTAAATAAATAAAATCAATTCATATTAAAGATCCAAAATCACCTATGACCATTTCTAAATCCCTTTCCCATGCATCAATCATGAAACACATCTTTCAAGCAATAATCCATCATTTGATTTACACAAAATATATCTTCAAGAAGTTTTAATAATTTTGATATTTATATCTCAGAATTTACTCCATCATACTAACATATAAGAAAGATAATTTAAACATATAATCTATTCATTCAAATATTCATAAAATAACAAGTTTTCTAAATCATTTAACATTCTTGCTGTCATATTTGTGTCAAGAACTATCTCAGTCTATTCCAATAAGTTTTATAAATCATTCAAACCTTACTATCATATCTATGACAGGAAGTCCAGAATCAAGGGAATAGTCTTCCTATCACAACTGTGACAGGAACTATAGCAGAAATAAAAATACAGAGTTTATAATCATATTACTAGCATTCAATGGAAATGTTTAAAATAACATTTTGAATAGAAAAAGTTGAGCTACAAGAATTCCCTATTTTTCTTCTAAGATTTAAGAGGTTATATTCACATTGTTTGTTCAATAAAATAGGTCGATTCTTTAACAAGAACTAATTCCAAGCAGCATATAGAAGATAATAGCTGCATTATATTTGACAGAGAATAATTTAACAGTGCCTCGGATTCAGTTAACTATTGTTTCAATGGTTTCAGCCATATCAAGAATAGAGGTAATTTACTTATCATAAAATAAGGAAAACAAGATCGCCATGAAGAAAATAAGAATGGTCAGCAAGAGGTTATGCTCAAGTAAAACTAGAAAACAAGAATTGCAAGGTCGATCAAATAGGAATAGCAGGCTGATTTAATATCACTATTGTAGAAGAAGAATAAAGGCAATAGGAATGAATTAAGGGTAGGTCGATCTGATTTCTAGAGAACTAGCAAGCTTCTAACAGCAAGTTGACACCATGAAGAGAGAAATTAACAGCAAACGAAAACAAGCAACTAGCAGCTGAGATAAATCCACGGTGGAGTAGTAAAAAATAGAAAAAGGGTAACATAATCCTGAGTCTACCATTTAGTGGCCAAGAAGAGTTTAAGGTGAGTTGTTTTTAGCAACCCGATTGGGAGTCAAATGTAGGGCAGAAAAGAATATACACAGGTAGATTTTTACTAAGTTTTCTACATTCATTCAATAGATTTTAATAATTACAAAATAACAAGGAAAATACCTAGATTCTAAGATGAAGGAAGGAGAGTGAATCTGCCTTTCAATTGCTGCTTTCGATCACTTCCAGGTGCTGCCCAGAAATCCAAAAAACACATACTCTTCCTTTGTAAAAACACTCACCATAAAATCTGAATTTCTTCAAATTATTTCTAGGTTTCGTTCTACTCTTCTCTAGCTTTCTAGAACACTTTACGGTTTCAAATTTTGTTCTTATATGACAAATTTATCATTGTTTTTCGATCGCTATTCTTGACTGAGATTTTAAAATGCCTTTCCTTTTTTTATTTAAAATTTCTTCTCTACCTTCAAATGCTTAGATTTAACACACAACAAAACAATTCTCTCTGTTGCTAAATTTGTGGGTGTCAAATCCCCTAATGTCCTCCTTTTTATTCACTAAAACTCTCTTCTTAATTTTGGTGTTTGGAAAGATTTTAGGTTTTTAGAACTAAAGTTTTAATTTCAGTTTGCATGTGTTTTTGGCTTCACAAAATGCCTCTCAAAATAAAATAGAAAAAGCTTTATTAGATAACTGGAGTTCACCTTTGTTTTGCATGAGAAATGCAATATTAAAAAGATTCAAATTTCTATTTTATTTAAAATAATATCTTTTAATTAGCTTACTGTCACATGAATGACAGTAAGTTGATTTTAATTCTTTTTATTTCAAAATTCTAAATATAATAATATTATTATTAACATGATTTAACTATTTTTACTAAAATACAATTACTTTAAATAAATCAAGAAGTGAAATAATAAAATAATATATATCCATATATATCTATTATAATTGAATATAATTGTCTAAATTTAATTAATATATTGTCTTCCAAACATCCATATAGGAAAACATTATTTATTTACTATTTAATTAATATAAAAATGCATCTAATAAAATACACCATTTAAAATATAATTTGAAAAGACATGAATTTATGTAATCAAATCATGCATTTAAAAAGGATTTTCATAACAATTGAAAACACAATAATTTTCTAAATATCAAATCATCAATCATGATTAATAACCACACATTGATGCATAAAATAAGCCATTCAAAAATGCATATGAGACTACGTGAGTGTGTGATTGCATCAGAGTTAACCATCCTGAATAGTTCTTGCCAAATGGCTAGAACACCTCTACCTCAACCATATTTTCATCTTCGATGAGTACCTACATTCATTTGCACTCAACTCGATGTTAATAGGTTAATGCCTCAAAACATAGCCGAAGCAAAACATTATAATCATATCGATAATATTTAATATTTAATTCAACTTTCCAATTTACACAAATATAACTTCATGATAATTACCTTCACACATGTGGAACTTATTTGAAGTTAAAAAATCATGGTAAATGTTCACTAATCTAGAATAATTAACATGGTCTATAAAAATGAGACATGACATAGACTGCATAAATAGTTTCATAACTACATCTTCAAGTTCAATTGAAAAGTCATCCATCAGATTTAGAAAAGATTTTAAATGTTCCTCACCAGAATTTGGATTATTACCTGAGAATTTTGTTAATGCCTTCCTAACATGAGTATCAATTGGGTTAGGGTAACCACGAATACCAGTGAAATCCAACTGTCTATATATGTCTAGCTGCATGGGTCTTCTACCAAATATATTTTGATTCACATTACCCTAAACATTGACATTCAAATTTACTAGAGGGTTCTAATTTTCCCTATGTTGGTACAAATTTTGTTGTTGATTAGCCAACACATTCTAGTTCTCATCCTTATTTTGATTTGCTTGCAAGTTCTGGGTTGCATTTTTATTAGCCTCTACCTGTGGACTACCTATCACATTCTAATTATTAGGGTTGACCACATTTTGATTATTCTAATTATTTGGATTTTGATTAATAGGGAGTGCATTATGATAAGCAGTCCTCAATAACTCAACCCTCTCTCTCATTTCATCTCTTATCTTGATTGCTTCTAGGTACTCAATTTCAACTCTGAGGTTCATGACTTCATCTAAAAAATCATTTTCATTGGGCCTTGATGAAGATGGGTTATTTAGATTGTGATCATTTGTACTCAATAGAGACTCACCATCAAATGGGTTTCTAATTGGACTCCTATGAGAAGTATCAAAGCTCAATCTTTATCTATAAGCTCTCTACTTTTTATAAACTTCATAGATATTAGCCTCTATATTTATGAAATGCTACTCATGAAACCCAACTTTAGTTTTAGTATCTTGACTACTAGCATTATTCTGGGATGATGGAGGATCACTTCAACCATTTTGAGGATTAGGAGAGTTATTACTTCCCTTTTTGACCAATACATTTTCTTGATAACTTTGGAACTAAAGGATTATTTTGAGACCTTCCATGCATAGAATGATGATTCACCGGTTAGGAGATAGATTCAGAGTCACCACCCAATAAAATGGGATTCAGTCTCTTAAACTTTGGGATAGGGTATGGATTCTTTTGTTGACATCTCACTAGTAGAGTTGCCAATCTATTGGTGTTCCCAACCGATTGTCTGATTATCCCTATAAGGTAGCTATCCTCAATTCTCAAGACTCTCAGGTCAATGGCCAACGAACGGGAGACCATTTCTTGTTCTCCTCTGCACTTCATGCCCTTCTAGACCTAGGAGGTATTTCCTTAAGACAATATTGAAAATATTTCTCCTTATCTTAACAAGATATTTGTTTTAAGAAGATTGTTCTTAATCAATGTATTGAGGTTTGAAAGATCCTATTTTAGAGTAGCTAAGTCCTCAATATGTGCTCATTTCAGAACTCTGAGAACTTGGAACAACTTAAACACATTATACAAGAAAACAAAAATGTTTTATCTTTTTGATTTTATGGTTTATGTGCTTGGACTTGAAAGATATCCTCAGATCGGTGCCTATTCAGGGTAACAGAGTCAAAACCCTACAAGCAAGTGTTCCTTCATAACAACTTAACTTCATATCCATAGGGTAAACAAAACCACTACTACCTTATAGTAATAAACCCAAGGAAGAGTATTACTTGTGATTCTCCTTTACTATTCACTTGATACAACACACTTTTCCCTATGTCTAATTAAGAGCAATTTAATCTATTCCTTGAACATATAGTAAACCAGACATACAATATAGAAAATCTATACAGATGAATTGAAAAACCCTTAGCAACTTCATTCAAAAGAAAAGCATTCATATGCAAGGAGACAATAAAAAATAACACACATATATATGTTTCTCATATAACTCATGTTGAAAGTATGTGCTAACTGGTATTGTCATTGATGTCAACATGTTTGTGTTGTCATTGGTGCTAACTATATCTTATGATATTGTTGTTTGTTGATTAATTGAAGAGCAATGTCTGAGTATTTTGCTCCACATTTTCTCTGTAGTGAAGACTAGAGTATGAGATTTGGACATGATTTAGAGAATTTTCTGAAGATACTAAATCCAAAATTTGGTGGTCTGGATAGCTGTGCAGAAAAAGTTCTATTCACTAGTGTGAAGATTGTGCCTGGCAAGGTTTGCAAAGTGATAGGGAGAAAGTGTTTTGCTCTGCATTTCTCCGCAGATTGGATTTTGGCTTTGTGGTTCTGGACTTAAGCTTATAAGGTCCTTAGTCATCTTAATTCAAAAGGATTTGTCATTTTGGTGATCCAAACGTAAAGCTAGTGATTAGCAGAGTTTGACAATGTCTGTTAAGAAGCAGTCTATGATATGTTCTTCAAGTGATATATGTTGTGTCCAAGTGAGATCTATTGTGGTTGGATTTGTCAACTCCTGAGTGATTCTAAGTTGTTCATAGATATCTCCAGAATGTGTTGAAGGCAAGTGCTTGATTCGCAAGCTAAAATGAAGATCTTGCAAGCATGTTTCTAAGTGTTTCTGATATATGCATAAGTTTTGGCCGACCTGGTTTGTCACACTTGTTGCGGAGGTGATTCATGGATTGTGGAAGCATGTCCAAGCATGTGAGAATGTTTTTGGGTCTGAACTAAGCCATGATGTGTTCACCCTTCATTTATTTTCTCGGCAAGTTTGTTTAGGTCTAGTCCTATTTTAATTTATGTATGTATGCTGACCTTCAAGAATATTCCAATAGTTGTAGAATGTAATGCTGACCTTAATGTTCATTCCAAGGTTGATGATAGGTATAAATGTATGTAATGAATTCATATTTGAAGTGTGATTGTGTGAAGATATGAAGATAAGTGTGAAGTGTAAAAGCAGAGCAGAGAAGAGGAGATATATTGCACTTCAAACGAATTGAAGTTGGGCACGGTGTAGATGCTACTAAATCAGTTCACCCTGGTAGTGAGCCACCCTCAGTAGTGAGCCAACCCTTTGGTAGTGAGCCACCCTTATCAGTGAGCTTCTTTTGATATTTAGTATTGTTATTACTTTATTTTGTGAGTTAACACTCACCATGGTCTTTCCCTATTTAGGGTTTTCCACGTAAAAATATCATGTTCATGTGTGTATGGTGTTGATGTGCTCATGTTTTGATTTTGCTATTCATGGTTAATGTTCATAACAAAATAAGGAGTTAGATTAAGTGAATGTGAAAGTGTTTTTATATTAAAGAAGTTAAAATTTTTGATACAACTGATTCACCATCCCCTCTCAGTTGTCTTGTGCCTTTAAATAATTGGTATCAGAGCCAGGTTCCTTTGAAGAAAGCCTAACATCTCAAGATAGATCCAAGATGGCATACAAGAAAGACATTCCTCATTTTGATGGATCTGACTATGCTTACTAGAAGGTATGAATGCAAAGTTATCTCATTTCTCTTGTTTATAATTTTTGGGCAATGGTTAAAGATAAATACATAGTTCCTAAAGATCTAGACTTTGAAGAAGAGATTAAAGAGTTTGAGGCTAATCACAAAGCTAAAAATGCTCAATTAAATGCCCTGTCTAACATTGAAATGGCAAAAGTTGTGAATCTGGAAACTACCTATGAGATTTGGGACAAATTAAAGCAAGTCTATGAAGGTGATGCATTTGTCAAGAAGGCCAAGTTGGAGAACTTGAAGACCACATATGAAACCATGCAAATGGCTGAAGATGAGAACATAACAAGTTACCTACAGAAGATTGATGAAGTTGTCAGTAGGATTAGGGGTCTTGGTGGAGAATTAAAGGATGAGGATGTTATAGATAAGATGCTTAGAACTCTTCCCAAATCTTATAGTCACAAGGTATCTACCATTAAAGAGTTGCTTGATATGGGAAAGCTTTCAAAAGATCAATTGCTTGGAAAACTAACTGCTTTTGAGATAAGAGAGTTTGGTACTAATGATGGCTCTATGAAAACTGAGATTGCTTTCAAGGCCAAGGAAGAAACTAAGACTACTAGATTAGAGAAATATGTTGTGGAATCAGATGAAGAAGACTTTGCAAAGCTTGAGGTAAAATTTTCAAGCATAATAAAAAGAGGTAGCAGAGAAAAGTTCAAAGGTAAGTTACCTTTCAAATGCTTTAATTGTGGTAAAATTGGCCATTATGCTTCAAGGTGTCCTATCAGAGCTTTGAAAATCAATGAAAGTAAAGGAAAGATGGTAAGAAAGAGTTATTATGTTAGAGATGATGATGGTGTAACTGATGATGAATCTAATTCTGATGATGGCAATAGTAGTAAATGCTTGTTTATTGCACTTAGAGAAGAACCTATTTCTACTAATCTTGCAAGCTGCATGAAGGAAGAAAGTGTAGAAGAGTTGTCTACATTCCATGTTGAAAAGGAAGATGAATGGATCATTGATAATGGATGTTCAAACCACATGATAGGAGACAAAAATAAGTTTGTTAAGTTTGGAAAATATGATGGAGGACTTGTTAGGTTTGGTGATAATGTAGCTGGTAAGATTTGTGGAAAAGGATCAATTCCTTTTCATGGAAAGCATAATACAAGTGATGTTCTTTATGTCAATGGCCTAAAGCATAATCTACTAAGTGTTGGACAAATGTGTG
Source organism: Cunninghamia lanceolata (assembly GCA_027924645.1). NCBI lineage: Eukaryota > Viridiplantae > Streptophyta > Pinopsida > Cupressales > Cupressaceae > Cunninghamia > Cunninghamia lanceolata. Next base: position 1,150,346 of record BSBN01000243.1, read on the forward strand.
ACAAAGGATATAATCTTGTGTTCAAGGACAATCGATGTAAGATACAGAATAACTTCAAAACCCTAATTGCTACTGGTAAGAAGACTCATGGTAATGTCTATCATTTGAAAGATGTTAAAAATTGTTTCTTGTTGGATAAATCAGATGAAAGTTGGCTATGGCATAGGAGAGTGTGTCACATTAACTTTAATAATCTAGTGAGAATAAGCACTATTCAATTTGTAAGAGATACGCCTAAGATTGTGAAGCCTGCCAATGTTATATGCAAAGAATGTCGGTTTGGGAAGATGACAAAGACCACTTTTAGAAGCAAAGAATAATCCTCTACCAGTTTGCTAGAGCTGGTGTATACAAACCTGTGTACTCCCATAAGAACAAGAAGCCTGCAAGGTGAAAGGTATTTTATGCTTCTTATTGATGATTTTTCAAGAATGACTTGGGTCACTTTCCTTAGGGAAAAAGCAAAAGAATTAGATAAGTTCAAAGCATTCAAAGATATGGTTGAAAATGAAATGGATTTGAGAATCAAATGCTTCAGATTTGATAAAGGTGGTGAGTTTACCTCAAATGAGTTCAATGCTTTTTGTGAAGATCATGGAATAAAGAGACATCTGTTTGCTCCCTAAACTCCTCAACAAAATGTAGTTGAAAGGAAGAATGAACTGTTCAAGAAGCTGCCAGAGTAATGATCAAGGAAGTAGACCTATCGAAAGTGTAATGGAAAGAGGCAATACATACTGCTATCTACATTCATAACAGAGTGCAAGTTAGAGAAGAACAAACAAAGACACCTTATGAACTGTGGTATGGTACAGCTCCTACTGTCAAATACTTCAAAATTTTTGGAAGCAAATGTTACATCAGAAGAGATGAAGAATTAGGGAAGTTTGATGCTAGATGTGATGAAGGCATATGCCTTGGGTACTCCATGTTGCAAATATGTGTCTAATCGGTGTTGTCATTGATGTCAACATATTCTTGTTGTCATTAGTGTCAATTGTATCTTATTCTATTGCTTTTTTAGAAGACTTTTATGTTGAGGATATTGAGAAAATTAGCCTCTCTGGAAGAAACAAGTGAGTTACATATCTCTCTGTCAGAGACAGTGAAGACAATATAGTTCAGTGAAGTAGATTTCTCTACATTCCCAGTTAGATGAACATCAGAGTCTGTGGATTAAAGGGTTTGTAAAGGATTGTCTGAAGTTGCTCCAGTCATGATTTGAGAGGTCTGCATGGAGAATTGGTGAAGCTATGGTCATCTAAGTAGAACTAGGTTATGCAATTGTTCAGAGGTGGTAGAGTGATAGAAATTTGGTCCAGATTGATCCACATTGGAATATTATGATCTATGGATCTAGAGGTATGTTTGGGACATCAGTGTGTATCCTCAACTCAAGTGGTTTGTGGTTTGGTGGTCTGCAAGCAATCTTTCTAGTGTGATAGTCATGACAGTTGGTGTTCTTGAGTTCCCAAATGAAGGTGTAAGTGTTTCTAGTGATTTGATGTGGTGCGGTTGTTCTTGTTGATTTCATTGTACTTGTGGTGGTCTCTGAATCAGGTGCCTATTGTGTTGATGGTCCACATTGAGGATTGAGGTCGTGGATGAAGATTTCTCCTTGGGTGTTTTTGTTCTTTCCAGTCTTGGCCGATTGGATGCATGGCACATGTTGCGGATGATCTAAGAGAAGTTTTATGGAGCGTGGCATGATGTTTGAGGAAAATTTGAGTCCCGGTTATGTTTGACTGATAGTGCAGTGGTTCGCATGTAGCATTTTAAGTCTTGTGATTGTAATTGCTTGTAATACCTATTTTGGAGAATGTTCTAGATAGATGATTGTTTGGCCGACTTTGATGTTCATTCCAAAGTCGATGACATGTATAAATAAGTGTTGTGAAGTCATGGAAAAGGTGTGGAAGTAGCAAAGATGTGGATGTAGCGAGAAAGTGAGTGGGGTAGAGTAGAGGTGTTGTGCAATTCAATGGAACTGAACCTTGCATGAAGAAGATGTTTCTCAGTCCAATCTTTCAATGTTAGCATTGTAAATGTTCTCGTAGGCAGTGAGCCTCCATTGAGTAGTGAGCTCTAGGCAGTGTGCCCAAAGGCAAGTGCCTTCCCATTTTCTATTCTTTTAATAGAGAATAAAGCTTGTGGGTTAACCCCCACTGTGGTTTTTCCCTTAACTGGGTTTCCATGTAAAAATTCTGGTGTTATGTGTGTTGATTATGTATTTGCTCTTGTATTGTTGATTCATGCTTTCATGGTTATATCATTAATCTATTTATAAGTGATAAAGAAGATTAAATGGAGCAAAAGATAAAGTTTTGTGATAACTGATTCAGCCCCCCTCTCAGTTGTCTACCCTAATTTCAACAATTGGTATCAGTGCCGGTTCCTCTAAAAGAAGCTTGACCAGTTGAGGAGATCCAGGATGTCGACTTACAAGAAGGATAGTCTGAGATTCAATGGAACAAATTACTCTCTTTGGAAAAGTCGCATGGAGTTCCATTTGCAATGCATGGGTGATGCTTATTGGTTGATAACAAAGGATGAGTATAATCCCCCGGAGAAAGGTCCTTCAACTCCAGATGAACCCAAAGATTCTGAAAACAACATTCAGGCTAAAGAAGCATTGTTAAGTACCCTAACTGATACAAAAATGACAAATGTCCTAGAATTGAAAACTACTCATAAAATTTGGAAGAAGTTGGAAACTCTATATGAAGGTGATGCATATGTCAAATGTGCTAAGTTACAGAGCCTAAAAGGTAGATATGAAAGTTTGAGGATGAGTGAAGATGAAAACATCACTTCCTACATGCAGAAGGTGAATGAACTTCTGTGCAGTATCAGGTGTGCTGGTGGAAAATTGGAAGAATCAGAGATTGTTGGCAAGGTGCTCAGATCCTTATCTGCTTCATACAAGCATAGAGTTCCTGCTAATGAGGAGATCAGGACTGTGACAATTGTTACAAGGGATCATTTGGTTGGCAAGCTTTCAACATTTGAAATGAGTGAGTTTGGTGATTCCCTTCCTAAATCAAAATCTACTTTTAAGGCCAGTGTTTCCAGGAAGCAAAGATTTGATTTAGGTGAAAGCTCTTCAAGGAGATTAACCAATTATGAGAAGGAAAGGAAGGAACATGAATAAGATGAAATGAAGCTTGAAGAATTTGAAGCCCTTTTTGCCAAAAGGATACCAAGAGGATTCGGTAAGTATGAAGGAAAGTTACCTTTCAAATGTTTTGCTTGCAATAAGATTGGTCATTTTGCTTCAAGATGTCTGGAGAGGGTTTAAAAGCCAAACCTTATTAGACCTAGTTTTCAGACGAAATTCTACTGTGTCCAAGAAGTTGTTGATGAAGGAGTTACAGATGATGAATCTAATAAGGGAAGTACCTCTAGAAATGAATGGGTGTTCATTGCTATGAAAGAAGAAGATCTAGTGCCTACTAAATCTGCTAGCTATGTGAATGTGGAAAGTGCCTTGGCTGCTCAGGTTGAAGAAAATGATGAATGGGTGATTGACAGTGGATGCTCTCATCATATGACAGGTGATAAGAGTAAGTTTGTAAGTATGGAAAGGTATGAAGGTGGAATTGTGAAGTTTGGAGACAATTCAGCTGATAGAATCTGTGGCAGAGGATCCATCTCTCTTGATGGTAAGAATAACACTAATGATGTTTTGTATGTAGAAGGGTTGAAGCATAATCTTCTCAGTGTTAGACAGTTGGTTGACAAAGGGTATGATCTCCAATTCAAGGATGGAAAATGTAGAATCCTGGAAAGCTCTGAAACTAAGATTGTGTCTGGTACATAGATGGAGGTAATATCTTTCATTTAAGTGGTACTGGTAAAAGTTGTTTGATTTCTCAGATTGATTAGAGTTGGTTATGGCATAGGAGAATGTGTCATGTAAACTTTGATAGTATTGTCAAGATAAGTATTCCTCAGGTTGTGAGAGATCTTCCAAAGCTTGTAAAACCTTTTGATAGCATGTGTAAGGAATGTTAGTTTGGCAAACAGAGTAGAACTACATTCAAAAGTAAAGAACAATTTTCAAGTGGATTGTTGGAACTTGTACACACTGATTTGTGTGGTCTTGCTAGAGTTAGGAGTTTGCAAGGAGATAGATACTTTATGTTGCTAATTGATGATTACTCCCGGATGATGTGGGTCACTTTCTTGAGAGAGAAATCATAGGCTCTTGATAGATTCAAGGTGTTCAAGGCTAGTGTGAAGAATGAGATTGGTGTGAAGATAAAGTGTCTGAGATCTGACAGAGGTGGAGAGTTTACCTCTAGTGAGTTTAATACATTTTGTGAAAAGCATGGAATAAGAAGACAATTATCCATTCCTGGGACTCCTCAGTAGAATGGAGTTATGGAAAGGAAGAACTAGACTATTCAAGAGGCTGCTAGAACCATGATGATGGAAGAAAATGTTCCACATGTCTATTGAAGAGAGGCTATGAGTACTGTTGTCTACACTCTTAACCGGGTGTAGATCAAAGGTAATACTAGTAAAACTCCTTATGTAGTGTGGTTTGGTAATGCTCCTACTATGAAATACTTCAGATTTTTTGGTAGTAAATGCTATATCAAAAGAGATGAAGATCTAGGCAAGTTTGATGCAAGGTGTGATGAAGGAATATTTTTGGGTTATTCTAACAAAAGCAAGGCATACCAGTGCTTTAACAAGAGATTGAAAAAGATTATTAAAAGTGCTAATGTCAAGGTTGATGAAAGCAAGGAGAGACCTTCAAAGTTTTATGGATATGAATCAGATGATCAAAATGAAAGTCCTCAAACTAAGATTCAGATTGCTCCGGAGAATCCATTGACTCAAGAAACTAGTGCAAATGCTGAGGAACAAGTTCAAGAAATTCCTAAAACTCCCAGGAATGTAAGGTTGAATCATTCTGAAGATTAGATCATAGGAAATAAAAATAAATGTGTACAAACCAGAAGAAAAATTGCTAAAGAATAAGAGGAGTATTGTTTGATTTCAAAGGTTGAACCAAAATCAGTGAATGAAGCTTGTAATGATGAAAGTTGGGTAAAAGTAATGGAAGAAGAAATAATGCATATTGAAAAGAACCATACTCAGGATCTTGTTCCTAGACCTAAAAACAAAAATGTAATTGGAACTAAATGGGTCTTCCATAATAAATTGAATGAAAATGGTGAAGTTGTGAGAAACAAAGCAAGATTAGTGTGCAAAGGATATTTTCAGGTAGAGGGAATTGATTTTGAGGAAACTTTTTCTCTGATGGAAAGAATTGAAGTAGTCAGATTATTTCTTGCCTTTGTTGCTTACAAAGATTTCAAGGTTTACTAGATGGATGTCAACTCAGCATTCCTAAATGGAGATTTGGAAGAAGAAGTCTACATTGAGCAACCTGAAGGATTCCAGTTGTCTAATTAAGGAGATATGATCTGTAGGTTGAGGAAAGCATTGTATAGACTTAAACAAGCCCCAAGAGCCTGGTATGCAAGACTAGATAAGTATATGCTAAAATTAGGTTTTAGCAAAGCCACAACTGACAGTAATCTTTATTTCAAGATTGATCATGAACACATCTTGATTATTGAGGTATTTGTTGATGATATCATCTTTGTTGGAAATGAGAGCATGTGTAAAAAAATTTCAAATAAGATGTAAAGTGAATTTGTGATATCCATGCTTGGTGAAATGAATTTCTTCTTGGGTCTGTAAATCATTTAGTCAGATAAGGGTATCTTCATATCTTAGTCTAAGTATGTAAAGGAGTTATTGAAAAAGTTTAGAATGTAGGATTCAAAACCAATGAGTACTTCTATGATAATCGGATGTAAGTTGAGTAAAGATGATGATTCCCCTAAGATAGACCAAAAAAGGTATAGATCAATGGTTAGAGGACTGCTTTTTTGACTCATACCAAACCTGATATTATGAATGCAGTTAGCCTTGTTGCTAGATTTCAAGCTAATCCTAGAGAATCTCATGTTGTAGCAGTCAAAAGAATTTTTAGATATCTAAAGGGAACATCTGATTATGGCCTATGGTATCCTAAGGTTGATGATTTCACTCTTCATGCATATACAGATACTAATTGGGCAGGAGATGTGGATGACAGGAAAAGTACTAGTGGAGGTGCATTTTTCTTGGGAAAGAGATTGGTTTCTTGGTTGAGCAAAAAGCAAGAGGCAATATCTTTGTCTACTGCAAAGGCAAAGTATATAGTAGCAACAAGTAATTTCAGTCAAGTTTTTTGGATGAAGCAAATGTTGAAAGATATTAGAATTGTGTTTGAAGAGCCTATTACAATCTTCTGTGATAATTCAAGTGCAATAAACATTTCAAAGAATCTGGTGTTGCATTCAAAGACAAAGTACATATCCATCAAGTTTCACTTTTTGAGAGAGAAGGTAAATGAGAATGAAGTTAGATTAGAATTTGTTCCTTCAAAGGATTAGATTGCAGATATCTTCACTAAGCCTCTACCTAAGGACATTTTTGAGTATCTCAAAGAGAAGCTAGGGGTGATTATCCCTCCTATTCAGAACTACGGTGCACTAGTGTGCATCAGTCTGGTGAAACTCATAGTCATATCTAGTGATCCAGATTGGTGTTAAGGGGATACTACTCAAGGGGAGTAGTTAGAATGATTTAAGTTTAGTTTGGTCTTGTCTAAGAAACAAAAGGTTGAGAGATTATTACAAATATGTGCCCTTTGCCATTGATGTCAAAGGGGGAGAGAAGTCAAGTGAAAAATTTGGATGGAAGTGAGTAAATATTGGTGAAAGGGGGAGCAGTGAAGAAAGTGGTTGCAGTTGTGATAAGATAAAGAGGGAGAAGTTCTTGTCTTGATGGTTGAACCAATTTTTCACATCATATGTTGCCATCAATGACAAAGGAGGAGATTATTGCAAATATGTGTCTAATCGGTGTTGTCATTGATGTCAACATACTCTTGTTGTCATTAGTGTCAACTATATCTTATTCTATTACTTGTTTAGAAGACTTATATGTTGAGGATATTGAGAAAATTAGCCTCTACGGAAGAAACAAGTGAGTTACATATCTCTCTGTCAAAGACACTAAAGACAATGTAGTTCAGTGAAGTAGATTGCTCTACATTTCCAGTAAGATGAAGATCAGAGTCTATAGATTAAAGGGTTTGTAAAGGATTGTCTGAAGTTGCTCTAATCAAGATTTGAGAGGTCCACATGGAGAATTGGTGAAGTTATGGCCATTTGAGTAGAACTGGGTTTTCTAGTTGTTTAGAGGTGATAGAGACATAAATTTGGTATGGATTGATCCGCATTGGAATATTATGATCTATGGATCTAGAGGTGTGTTTGGGAGATCGGTGTGTATCCTCAAATCAAGTGCTTTGTGGTTTGGAGGTCCACAAGCAATCTTTCTAGTGTGACAATCATGACAGTTGGTGTTCTTGAGTTCCCAGATGAAGGTGCAAGTGTTTTTAGTGATTTGAAGTCGTGCGGTTGTTCCTATTGATTTCATTGTGCATGTGGTGGTCTTTGAATTGGGTTCCTATTGTGTTGATGGTCCGCATTAAGGATTGAACTCATGGATGAAGATTCTCCTTGGGTGTTGTTGTTCTTTCTAGTCTTGGCCGACCGGATGCATGGTGCATGTTGTGGATGATCTAAGAGAAGTTTTATGGAGCGTGGCATGATGTTTAAGGAAAATTTGAGTCCCAGTTATGTTTGGTCAACAGTGCAGTGGTTTGCATGTAGCATTTTAAGTTTTGTGATTGTAATTGCTTGTAATACCTATTTTGGAGAATGTTCTAGATAGATGATTGTTTGGCCAACTTTGATGTTCATTCCAAAGTCAATGACACGTATAAATAAGTGTTGTGAAGTCATGGGAAAGGTGTGGAAGTAGCGAAGATGTGGATGTAGCGAGGAAGTGAGTGGGGGTAGAGTAGAGGTGTTGTGTGCTTCAATGGAACTGAACCTTACATGAAGAAGATGTTGTTTCTCAGTTCAATCTTTTAGTGTTAACATTATAAATGTTCTTGTAGGTAGTGAGCCTCCTTTGAGCAGTGAGCTTTGGGCAGTACACCTGAAGGCAAATACCTTCCCATTTTCTATTCTTTTAACATAGAATAAATCTTGTGGGTTAACTCCCACCGCGGTTTTTCCCTTAACTGGGTTTCCTCATAAAAATCCTAGTGTTATGTGTGTTGATTATGTAACTGCTCTTGTGTTGTTGATTCATTCTTTCATGGTTATATCATTAATCTATTTATAAGTGATAAAGAAGATTAAATGTAGAAAAAGATAAAGTTTTGTGACAACTAATTCACCCCCCCCTCAGTTGTCTACCCTAATTTCAACACTCCACTAAGAGAAAGGCTTACCGGTGCTATAAAAAAAGGCTAAGAAAGATCATTGAAAGTGTAAATGTGAAGGTAAATGAAGATATTCAACCAGATGGATATGAGTCAAATGAACCTGCTGATACAAAAAGGGCTGAAAAATCAAAAGAAAAGGAAGTTTAGACTGAAGAACAAGCTGCTCCAGAAGAAGAAGAAACAAAAAATGAATCTCATGTAAAAACTCCTAAAACTCCAAGGTTTGTGGAAAGAGATCATTCTAAAGATTAGATTATTGGTGACAAAAGGAAAGGTGTGATGATAAGAAGTAGGATTGTAGAGGAACAAGTAAATCTCTATCTACTTTCAAAGGTGGAACCTAAAATAGTAAATGAAGCATGCAATGACGAGCATTGGGTCAAGGCAATGCAAGAAGAACTACAACAGATTGAGAAGAACAAGACTTGGTAACTTGTCCCTAGACCAGCAAACAAGAATGTGATTGGAACAAAGTGGGTTTTCCTGAACAAACTGAATAAAGTTGGAGAAGTTGTGAGAAACAAGGTAAGACTTGTGTGTAAAGGCTACTCTCAAGTTGAAGGAATTGATTATGAAGAAACCTTTTCTCTGGTGGCAAGAATGGAGGCTATCAAACTATTTTTGGTATTTGTAGAACACAAAATTTTTAAAGTATATTAGATAGATGTGAAATCTACCTTTCTGAATGGTGAGTTAGAAGAAGAAGTTTACATAGAGCAACTGGATGGGTTCCAGTTATTAGACAAACCAAACATGGTATGCAAGTTGAAAAAGGCCTTGTATGGACTAAAACAAGCTCCCAGAGCTTGGTATGCAAGACTAGATAAGTATCTTCTGTAGCAGGGTTTTAGTAAAGGGTCCACAGATAGCAATCTATATAACAAGGTAAGAAAAGATCAAATCTTGATTATTGAGGTCTATGTAGATGATATTATATTTGGTGGAAATGAAGAGATGTGCAAGAATTTTACAAATGAAATGCAAAAGTAATTTGAGATGTCTATGTTGGTGAGATGAATTTCTTTCATGGACCACAAATCACTTAGATAGACAAGGGTATTTTCATCTCTCAATCAAAATATGTCAGGGATTTGTTAAAGAAGTTTAGAATAGAGGACTCTAAACTGGTATGCACTCCTATGGTTATTGGTTGTAAACTAAGCAAGAATGATGAATCTCTTAAGGCTGATCAAAGAAAGTACATATCAATGATTGGAGGACCACTTTACCTAACTGCTACCAAACCAAATATCATGCATGCAATCTGTCTTATGGCCAAATTTCAATTAGATCCCAAATAATCACATGTGATGGAAGTGAAGAGGCTATTTAGGTACTTGAAGGGCACTCTTGATCATGGCTTGTGGTACCCCAAGAATAATCATTTTTCTTTAAATGCCTATACAAATGTAGATTGGGCCAGATGTGTTGATGACAAGAAAAGCACAAGTGGAGGTGCATTCTTCCTTGGAGATAGAGCAGTGTCCTAGCATAGAAAGAAACAAGAACTAGTCTCCTTATCTACTACAGAATTAGAATATATTGTTGCAGTATCATGTTGCACTCAGGTACTTTGGATGAAGCAGACCTTGAAGGATATCAAAGTTGAGTTTGATGGGCCAATTCCTATTCTTTGTGATAACACAAGTGCCACAAGTATTTCAAATAATTCACTGATGCATTCAAAGACAAAGCACATTTCAATTAAGTATCACTTTTTGAGAGAGAAAGTTTCAAAGAATGAGATGAAGCTTGAATATGTGCCTACAAAAGGTCAAGTTGTTGATATATTCACTAAGGCTCTTCCAAAAGACACATTTGAGTGACTCTGCAAGAAATTTGGGGTTATTGGCCCTCCTTCCTTGAACTAGATGCATAGGAAGGTGTATCAATCTAGTGTGCTTCAAAGTACATTTCTCTGTTTGGACTGATATTGGAGAATACCTCTCAGGGGGAACAGATAGTGGTTTGAGATGCTTGTTACATTTAGGGGGAGTAAAGATTGTCTCTAGACTAATCAAAGCTGCACTATGCAAGTATGTGTAGCAGAAGAGATGTGATGCCCTTTTCCACTAATGTCAAAGGGGGAGAAAGATCATGTGAAAAACTTAGGGGGAGTAAGAGTGCAAAGGTGTAAAAAGAAAGGGGGAGTTATGATGCAGAATTGTGTGTTGATGGTAGAACATGTTGTTCACATCATATGTTGCCATCAATGACAAAGGAGGAGATTGTTGCAAGTATGTGCTAATTGGTGTTGTCATTGATGTCAACATGCTTGTGTTGTCATTGGTGCCAACTGTATCTTATGATATTGTTGTTTGTTGATTAACTGAAGAACAATGTTTGAGTATTTTGCTCCACATTTTCTCTATAGTGAAGACCAGAGTATGAGCTTTGGATATGATTTAGAGAAGTGTCTAAAGATACTAAATCTAGAATTTGGCCATCTAGATAGCTATACAGAAAAAGTTCTATTCACTAGTGTGAAGACTGTGCCTGGCAAGGTTTGTAGAGTGACAGGGAGAAAGTGTTTTACTTTGCATTTCTCCATAGATTGGATTTTGGCTTTGCAGTTCTAGACTTAAGCTTATAAGGTCCTTAGGCATCTTCATTCCAAAGCATTTGTCATTTGGTACTCCGGAAGTCAAGCTAGTGATTAGTAGAGTTTGACATTATCTATTAAGAAGCAGTCTGTGATATGTTCTTCAAGTGATATATGTTGTGTTCACGTGAGATCTATTGTGTTTGGATTTGTCAACTCCCAAGTGATTCTAAGTTGTTCATAGATGTCTCTAGAATGTTTTGAAGGCAAGTGCTTGATCCACAAGCTACAATGAAGATCTTGCAAGCATGTTTCTAAGTGTTCCTGATATATACATAAGTTCTGGCTGACCTAGTTTGTCACACTTGTTGCAGAGGTGATTCATGGATTGTGGAAGCATGTCCAAGCATGTGAGAATGTTTTTAGTGTGAGCTAAGCCATGATGTGTTCACTTCATTCATTTTCTCTACAATTTTTTTAGGTCTAGTCCTAATTTAATTTTTGTATGTATGCTGACCTTGGAGAATGTTCCAATGGTTGTAGAATTTAATGTCGACCTTGATGTTCATTCCAAGGTTGATGACAGGTGGATGGTTCCTAGTTATCCCTACAAGGTAGCCATCATTCATCAACAAGATTTCTGGGCCAAGGGCCAATAGTATAGGAGATAGACTCTATAAATATGTCTGTTGTCACATGAAATTGCACCTTGCTTGAATGCGACTCCAAGCATTCCAATGACACAATGGGGATGATCTCTAAGTGTGGGAACTTGCTGAATGAGATCAAACCTCCGGAGAAGACCAGCTTCCTTGTCTAGTTATCACCTAAAACTACTGAATTTTGGGATGAAAAGGGGAAGAAATGTACTGAAATGAAAGATAAAGCAACAATACTTAAAAACATGAAAGGATGATACACCAGACAGATTTAAAGAAACTTCACAGAGCTAAGAAATACACAACACATCCAGATACAACAAGCAGGTATACACAGATTAGATGATTCTGATAGAGGCAAGAGGCAATATGTTTGAGAGGAACAAAGGCATTCACAGACAACCATATGCAGATTCACACAGAGATAGAAAAATCAGCAAAAGGCATGATAGCTTGCATATATCTAATGAAAGGCAAGGTTACAGCATGAAAAGTTCTGTTTGGAAACAGGGAGAACAAGATGCTCCAAAAATTTTCCAACCCTATTTACATCATAAGCCTCAACTTATATAGCATCTTCATCTAACCTAAGTCGGTTACCCAATTCGCTTAGAGAGCTGCAATCAAAAATATCTTCCTGAAGGGATGTCCATCTACCAGGAGTAATGGCGCGAAAGGATCTAGAACAAGGGCAGGTGAGGAGATATTTAGAATCATTAATGTGAGCTGCTTACTCCTCAATCTTCCACAACTAGGTGGCAGAGAAGATATCTAAAACCAGGCGGTGGCAAGATATTTCTGATCATTAATGTGAGCTGCCTCCTCCTGTGCTGCAATAAATGCAAAAAATTTCTGCACCAACTCAAAAAGTCATCACTGAAAAAGTCCACCCAACCGACATGCAGATCTAATCTCCAAAAAACCTCCTGAAGAATTCCCACCAAAATGTCATCATCCTGATATTTTCAAATTTATGCAGGAACTAATTATCCCACATGCACCCAGAGAAGACACCTTCATCACTTTATAAGCTAAGTCGTGAGCATATATAATGTCGGTGCTTTTGCTCCCGATGACATCATAATGGGCCTCATCATCATCCTCCTTCAGCATGATATCCTGTTTCTCTAAATATCACCCTGATGCGAAATATCCTCCTGACGGAAGTAACATGATATAAAACATCACCCTGATGTTTGAAAATCAGGATGACATCAGCAGGATGTCGGGGAGGAAAGATCCTCCTAATCATGTTCATACAACATACCTCTTCATATCCAGGTGACGTCATCAGCATGTTAGAGTAGGGTGATATTCGGAAGCAAGAGTGATATTTGTAAGGTACTTGGTATTCAGAAATATCATCTTGATGTTTTGGAAATCAACCTGATGTGAAATATCTGCCAACATCCTGATGACGTCATCAGCATGTTAGAGTAGGGTGATATTCAGAAGCAAGAGTGATATTTGTAAGGTACCTGGTATTCAGAAATATCATCTTGATGTTTTGGAAATCAACCTGATGTGAAATATCCGCCAACATCCTGATGATGTCAGCAGCATGTTGAAAAATCAGGATGATCCTCGAATGCTAACTGATGTTAAGAAAATATGAGCTCCTTTGGACCTTGAAGACATCATCATGATATTGGGGCAGGATGATATGCAGAAATATCCTCCCCGCAAAATATCAGGTTGCACTGTAGCCTCATCGTAAGATCGAGGTGATCTTGGAATATGACTGATATTTGGAAATATCACCCCGACAGGAATATGCATGAAGCTGTGAAACAAGCGGATATCACTCTGACATAGGAATGACATTAGCAGCATGTTGGGCGATCCAGCGAACATGAAGTGAAAAGATAACATCAGGATGATCTTCAACTAAGATCACTCGATATTAAAATGTGATGACCCCTCAGAAGATCGGGTCATACTTAGAAATTTCGTAGCACCAACATCAGGATGATCTTCAACTACGATCACCTGATGTTAAAATATCATCCCAATGTGAAATATCCGGTTGGCAGAAATATGATGTCCCTCGCGAGAAAGATGATCTTCCCCCGAAATGGATCTGGATGACGTCAGTGGCATATGACTTGGTTTATCACTGCAGTTACCCTGATGTCATCATCATGTTATCGGATGGGGGGAATAGTTGGAAATTTATTAGCATGAGGCATAAAGGGATGATGACGTCACCGTCATATTGGCCATCGGGAGATATTTTGCAAGGAGGATGATGTTTCATATATCGGGTGACATTTCAAATGTAGGGTGATATTCAGAAATATCACCCGATGTATGAAATATGATCCGGTATATGAAATATGACCCTATGGAAAGAAGATGACCCGATATTCAAATGTGATGACCCTCCATAACTTCCTCATCTTAGTGAATTTCAGGGTGATGTAAAAAACAAACCTACCTATTTTTCTAAGCTCTTTCACATGGTAAGCCTCTTCAGGCAAGCTTTGGATTTTGAAATTTGGGTTAAGACCTCAGGATCACAAATATGGCTTTCATGGGGATATGCATACTGACTGATCCTGCTTGAATTATTTTGACTCCTGCCAGAGGAAAAATAGGTCAACAATGTCCTCTCCTTCTTTAGGCTCTACAGAACCTATGTGGTATTCCCTATTCAACATCCATGAAATGTATCTATGAACTTGCTAGGATGTTGACACAAAGCAGATAAATCCTCTCTTATGTAGACCAAAACTATAAAATAAGTGCAAAGGGGCTAGCTTTGGGCCTATGCTCAGTTGTGAATCAAAGGATTTTGGTCCTAAAACTACTTCTAATGTCCTAAAGGTTTATAATGAAGTTTGAATTTATATTTTGTATTTGGATGCAAGACTAGGACTTTGGGTTGTACCCTCAATACAAGACCAGACTAGTGCCTATCTCAGGGCTCGGAGTCAATAGACATACATATGTGAATGATTACCATAAACTTGGATCAATAACTAAGTTTTAGGGGGAGATTTTTTAGTGTCTGCCTTACAGATACTTCCCAGGATTGAGTATTTAGTCATTCATACTTAATGATATCCCTATTGTAGCATACTTTTCCCAATGTTTAACCTAAAACATTTAGTTTATTCCTTGAACAAAAGTAAAAAATTAGACATTCAACATAGAAAATCCATGCTCCTGAATCCCAAATAACCCTTGGCTATCTAGATTCAAAAGAAAAGATGCCCGCAACTTGGAGACAAACAACTAAACACATGCAACAATACATTTCTCATATAAAATTAACATGAAACTAGCAAAACTTTGCATAAAACATTCAACATATGATTCATAAACTCACAAGATACCCAACAGAGCCACAAGCAAAACTGTATCTTATTATTTCACCAAAATTTGCCTAGGTCTTCAACCACCTCAAAAATGAGTGACACAATTCTCCTATACACAATAAGAATGTGTACTCAACATTAAGTACAAGGTCATTTCAAAATTCTGCTAGATACAATGCACCATCAAAATGGCAGCCAAAACATTAAATGCACCAGAGAGAAGGAGAGGGAAGGAGCAGTTGAACTTGGGAGATGTGCAGTCGCTTAAAGATTTTCTCCTTTAAGATGGTAGTTGGCCTGTCAATCCTTCGACCCATACCTTTGCAATCCTGTCATTATGGCCAACCAACCGTTTTTTGAAATGCAGCGGTTTCCTTGTTCTAAAGTTCCTTCTACTTGAAATGCATGTGCAGACACATATAAATTCCCCCTTTTGAAAATTTGAATCAGGGTCGTCGATTCCTTTCTTCCTCTCTAAGATCTATGGCATCAGTTCGCATGATGCAAGTGACTTTCTCTTCTTTGACTTTTCACTGTGCAAATTTACCCTAAGCACCAATGCAATCCTTTTACCTTTTTGCCCTTTGCGTATTCAAATCTTTGTATATGCATATGTATATACAAACAATAACCTTGGACACGTGTCAACACCTGATTGGTTCGCAATCGCTGAATATTGGTCTCTTCATCAGTCATTGGAAAGACCCTGGAAGTGTCTGCTGATAGGCATTGTCCTGCCGACGAGCCATTGTATCCATTTTTGCTTTTGAAATTGTATGTGTAATTGTATATACATACAATCACCACATACAAGGGTGGACCCCAAATCT
Source organism: Cunninghamia lanceolata (assembly GCA_027924645.1). Taxonomy (NCBI): domain Eukaryota; kingdom Viridiplantae; phylum Streptophyta; class Pinopsida; order Cupressales; family Cupressaceae; genus Cunninghamia; species Cunninghamia lanceolata. The sequence continues at coordinate 1,166,065 of BSBN01000243.1, forward strand.
TTTGTAAAACAAATTTGAAATTACCATCGGGTCCAAGCCTTGTATCTCCTTTCTTGTACATTTCATTGTATATCGCACATACAATGTGCAACATACAACCCGCGGACCTCAATCACTTATCTGCCACAACAAACTCACCTTTCACATCCGAGATTTGTATGTGTGCCTTTGTATATTGCATTGTACATAGCACATACATACAATTGTGGGACATACAATTGTGTGGGCCCACCAAGCTTTTGAAGACCGTTGACTTTGACTACTCCCACCTTGCATGTTTCTTTGTATCATCACTTGTATGTGTGATTGTATATCGGGAACATACAATCCCAATATACAACTACAGATTTCACCTGGTTCATACCACAAATTTGAAACAATTTTGATACCAGCCTTTGTATGCTCCATTGTATATGCCATTATACATTAGGAACATCAACCCTTGATACAAAGGAATGCATTGACTTTTCAACCCTACTTTTCTATCAATGCTCACCAAGTACAATTTGATAACATTTGAAGTCTGGGATTGTATATTTTTCTTTGTATGTTTGATTGCATGTGCAAACATACAATTGTATATAGATACAATTGGTGGACCCCACCCTTTGGTTCTTGCCTTGCATGTATTCTTTGTATCTTCATCGGCCTATCGGAGAAACCTTGGACTTGGCCACCGATAAGCGAAGTCTCGCCGATATGCATTTTGTATCATTTGCCTTGTATATGCATCGGCCCATCGGAAAGAGCTTGGATAGAGCCGTTGATGGTCATTGTCACACCGAAGACCATCCTCGTATATCTCATTGGCCATTGGAGGGAACATGAATTGGGTCGCCGATGGGTAAGGTCTTGGTAATGATACACTTTGGATGTTCGTATGTATCTCCATCGGCTTATCGGCAGGAACATGAATTGGGCCGCTGATGCATTGTATCACACTGATAAAACTTTGTATGTCTGCCTTTGCATATAAAAAATGTATACAACAATATATACAAAGGACTCGATGTACATTTGCCTTTGTATATGGCCAAGATACAACATACAATGCATATGCAGAAGGCCAAGGGAATTAGAAATTTTAGGGTTTAAATAAAAAGACCAATAGATTTTCAAGCTCAAAACCCTAACCCAAGGTAGGCACCAACATTGGCTCTGTTTGGGGATGCATGCCTCTTGCAGGCATGGCAAGAACCCTAGATCTCTAGGATGCACACCATGCCTTATCCATTGGGCAACAGACTTGAACGCTGCACCAGCCTGCATCACAAATCACATTTTTAAAAATAAATTTACTTGGTGGTCTAGGGCCACCAAAAAGGAAAAACTAGAATTTCCCTTTATCAAACACACAATTTTTTGATTTCTTCAAATGAAGCCTCAAAACATTTAACTGCTTGTAGCACCCATGGAAATATTCAATCTCATTGTTAATTGTGCTACCACCAATTTTAGCTCTTACTTCCTCAACAAATCTATAGTACCCTTGATCTATTTCTAGTATGCCTGATTGTAGATCATTTTCATCACCTGATGCCTCCAGATCAGAAGAGATAAAAAGCTCATACAAAACAAATGAATCTACATCTAAATTTTGGCCTTCTTCAAAAAATAAGACCTCCTCTGTATTAAACATGCACTATTCAGGCACAAGCAACATCTCATAATCATATTCATTTTTATAAACATTCAGATATCCATCATCATTGTGCTCAGCAATTTTATCATTAATGTACACCTGGAATGCCTCAAGGGAAGGCACAAAGAAATCAAAGTGCAACCCTTCACTGAAAGCCTTGTAGTCGCCCCTGCAACCAACACTATCCCCATCTGTATGAGCACACACATCTGCAACTTGTCCATTCACATTTGAATAGTGGCTCTAATTTTCCTCTTCACCAATGCCTTGATGATCAAAAGCAAACATTTCAACCTTTGCATTGTAGAGGTGGTCATAATCTTCAAGGAAACACTCATACTCAGTGTCCATATATATTTCATCATTTGAAAGGCTCGCACATGAGTCTGAATGCTGACAGTCATTAGCACATTCGCTACCATCCCTTGAATCAATGTTTTCTATATTCAGAGTGAAGCTCTGTATATCTTCCTTCTACAAATAATCATGGATAACTGGGATATGCCTATTGCTGCAAGACACAACTTCATGTATATCTTTCATTTCATCATTTGAAATGCATTTTGTATTTGCAAGATTCTCTTCTAGAGGCTGATAACAATCTTTGTCTTCACCGTTACAAGATGTGCCCACATTTTCTTCAACATCTTCTTCATGTTTATGTATCACATCATGACTGCACCCATTGTTCTAAAATATGTTCCCCTTTGCAAAATCATCTCTTAATGAACACACTGAGAAAGCTGAAATATATTCACTTTGAAAACTATTTTGAAGGCTTACAGTCATGAAACCTACTGGCATTCCATATTTCTGATTATTTTCAATATCCATAGCAAATTTGTAGGCCTAGTGAAGTGTAGTTGGTTCTTTATCTCTCAATAAATAACTCATTTCTTCATCAAATGCAGCCAAATAAATTGCTAAGCACAATGCATCACTGGGTCTCATATATTCAGGAATTTGCTTAAGCAACTTAATAAATCTAAGATTAAAGGTTGGAATCAGTTCCTCATCCTCCTTTTGGATATTCATGAAATGTATAATCAATGAGGCCAAATCAAATCTTTCACCAAACTGCTCTAGGAATGCAACTTCTAAATCTACCCATGAAGAAATTGAACACACAGGCAAGTCTAAAAACTAGACCCTAGCATCATCCTCTAATGACTAAACAAAAAGTCTCATTACTACATCTTCAGCCTTTACCTCATAATCTTCTATCAAATTACAAAAATTTTGTAGATGTTTCTCAGTTGATTCATCCTTTGCACCACTGAATTTGGGCAAATACTTTCTAATTTTATTGGGAATAACATTTGGGTAACCACTTATTCCTATGAAATTGATGGTCTTGTATCTGTCAATGCTGAAACTTATTTTATCACATGGTTGGGATTGATCATTATACATTCTTGCATTTGACACCTTATAAGGGTGCATGGGTTGATAATACATTTTTATGTGTTTTTGCAACCCTCTTCTCAACTAATATTTTCAATCAATGACCTTAGGTCTTTAAAATACAAATTGCTATTTCAGCTTGCCTAAAGTCCTCTAAATGAGTCCTTTCAACAATATTGCATACCTCACTTGAAAATAGAAACTACACTCTCAACAAATACCAAAGCATGCAAGTTTCACCGACATTTCCCTTTTAACCAATGCTACTTCACCAAATAGGGAATATTTTAAAACTTATACACCATGGCTTTTTTAAAACCAAAACATGTGAAAATACCTAGATATGTTGCAGCAGCTGCAAATTCCTTTCCCTGAGTAAAAGTATGAAAATCTAACACATCTTTGTATTCTTTTTCAGGTTCTTTTTGTGCAGAGTCACCACCTCCTTGTAGAGGAATGAGCTTCAAACAAGATGAAGCTAAAAGTTGATTTCTTTCTTTCTGGGTTCACAAACAACAAAGCCACACATATAATTTTCAAGTTCGCTACAACAAAGCACTTCTAGGTTTGATCCTTCAAATTTTTAGACTCAAACTTTTATGGATATGACATTACATTCCCCAGTAGAGTCGACAAATCTGTTGGAGTTTTTCCCAAACTGGATGCTTCCTAGTTATCCCTACAAGGTAGCCATCATTGATCAATAGGATTTCCAGACCAAGGGCCAATAGTACAGGAGATAGACTCTATAAATATCTCCTCTCCTTCTTTAGGCTCTATAGAACCTAGGGGGTATTCCCTATTCAACATCCATGAAATGTATCTATGAACTTGCTAGGATGTTGACACAAAGTAGATAAATCCTCTCTTATGCAGACCAAAACTGTAAAATAAGTGTAAAGGGGCTAGCTTTGGGCCTATGCTCAATTGTGAATTAGAGGATTTTGGTCCTAAAACTACTTCTAATGTCCTAAAGGTACATATTTGAAGTTTGAATTTATATTTTGTATTTGGATACAAGACTGGAACTTTGGGTTGTAACCTCAATACAAGACCAGACTGGTGCCTATCTTAGGGCTCGGAGTCAATAGACATACACATGTGAATGATTACCATAAACTTGGATCAATGACTAAGTTTTAGGGGTAGATTTTTTAGTGTCTGCCTTATAAATACTTCCCAGGACTGAGTATTTAGTCATTCATACTTAATGATATCCCTATTGCAGCATACTTTTCCTGATGTTTAACCTAAAACATTTAGTTTGTTCCTTGAACAAAAGTAAGAGATTAGACATTCAACACAAAAAATCCATGTTCTTGAATCCCAAATAACCCTTGGCTATCTAGATTCAAAAGAAAAGATGCCCACAACTTGGAGACAAACAATTGAACACATGCAACAATGCATTTCTCATATAAAAACAACATGAAACCAGCAAAACTTTGCATAAAACATTCAACATATGATTCATAAACTCACAAGATATCCAACAGAGCCACCAGCAAAACTGTATCTTATTATTTCATCAAAATTTGCCCAGGTCTTCAACCACCTAAAAAATGAGTGACACAGTACTCCTATATACATCAAGAATGTGTACTCAGCATTAAGTACAAGGTCATTTCAAAATTCTGCCAGATATAATGCACCATCAAAATGGCACCCATAACATTAAATGCACCAGAGAGAAGGAGAGGGAAGGAGCAGTTGAACTTGGGAGATGTGCAGCCGCTTGAAGATTTTCTCCTTTAAGATGGTAGTTGGCCTGTCAATCCTTCGACCCATACCTTTGCAATCCTGTCATTATGGCCAACCAACTATTTTTTGAAATGCAACGGTTTCCTTGTTTTGAAGTTCCTTCTACTTGAAATGCATCTGCAGACACATAGAAATTCCCCCTTTTGAAAATTTGAATCAGGGTTGTCGATTCCTTTCTTCCTCTCTAAGATCTATGACATCGATTCGCATGATGCAAGTAGCTTTCTCTTCCTTGACTTTTCACTATGCAAATTTACCCTAAGCACCAATGCAATTCTTTTACCTTTTCACCCTTTGCATATTCAAATCTTTGTATATGCATATGCATATACAAACAATCACCTTGGACACGTGTTAGCACCTGATTGGTTCACCATCGCTGAATATTGGCCTCTTCATCAGTCATCGGAAAGACCCTGGAAGTGTCCGCCAATAGGCATTGTCCTGTCAATGAGCCATTGTATCCATTTTTTCTTTTGAAATTGTATGTGTAATTGTATATACATACAATCACCACATACAAGGGTGGACCCCAAATCTTTTGTAAAAAAAAATTAAAATTACCATCGGTTCCTAGCCTTGTATCTCCTTTCTTACACATTTCATTGTATATCGCACATACAATGTGCAACATACAACCCGCAGACCTTAATCACTTATCTGCCACAACAAACTCACCTTTCACGTCTGGGATTTGTATGTGTGCCTTTGTATATTGCATTGTACATAGCACATACATACAATCACAAGACATACAATTATGCGGGCCCACCATGCTTTTGAAGACCGTTGACTTTGACTGCTCCTGCCTTGCATGTTTCTTTGTCGGGAACATACAATCCCAATATACAACTGGGGATTTCACCCGGTTCATACCACAAATTTGAAACAATTTTGATTCTAGCCTTTGTATACTCCATTGTATATGCCATTATACATTAGGAACATACAACCCATGATACAAAGGAATGGATTGACTTTTCAACCCTTCTTTTCTATCAATGCACGCCAAGTACAATTTGATAACATTTGAAGTCTGGGATTGTATATTCTTCTTTGTATGTTTGATTGCATGTACAAACATACAATTGTTTATATATACAATTGGTGGACCCCACCCTTTGGTTCTTGCCTTGCATGTATCCTTTATATCTTCATTGGCCCATCAAAGAAACCTTGGACTTGGCCACCAATAAGTGAAGTCTCACTGATATGCATTTTGTGTCTTTTGCCTTGTATATGCATCAACCCATCGAAGAGAGCTTGGACAAAGCCGCTGACGATCATTGTCACAACAAAGACCATTCTTGTATATCTCATCGGCCATCAGAGGGAACATGAATTGTGCCACCGATGGGCAAGGTCTCGATGATGATCCCCTTTGGATGTTCGTATGTATCTCCATCAGCCTATCAGCGGGAACATGAATTGGGCCGCCGATGCACTGTGTCACACCGATAAACCTTTGTATGTCTACCTTTGCATATAAAAAATACATACAACAATATATACAAAGGACCTGATGTACATTTGCCTTTATATATGGCCAACATTCAACATACAATACATATGCAAAAGGCCAAGGGAATTAGAAATTTGAAGGTTTAAATAAAAAGACCACTAGATTTTCAAGCTTGAAACCCTAACCCAAGGTAGGTACCAACAATAGGTATAAATGTTTGTAATGAATTTGTGTTTGAAGTGTGATTGTGTGAAGATGTCAAGATAAGTGTGAAGTGTAAAAGCAGAGCAGAGAAGAGGAGATATATTGCGCTTCAATGGAACTGAACTTAGGCATGGTGTAGATGCTACTAAATCAATTCACCCTAGTAGTGAGCCAATCCTTTGGTAGTGAGCCACCATTGGTAGTGAGCCTTTCAATTGAGTAGTGAGCCCTTTTGGCAGTGAGCCTCTTTTGATATTCAATATTGTTATTACATTATTTTGTGAGCTAACACTCATCGTGGTTTTTCCTTGTTTAGGGTTTTCCACATAAAAATCTGGTGTTCATGTGTGTATGATGTTGATGTGTTCATGTTTTGATTCTACTATTCATGGTTAATTTTAATAACAGAATAAAGAGTTAATAATAAAATAAGTGAATGTGAAAGTGTTTTTATATTAAAGAAGTTAAAGTTTTTTATACAACTGATTCACCCCCCTGAGTTGTCTTGTGCCTTTCAACAACTCAATCTAAACAGAAAATTTCCATGTAAGAACAAATAATCTGACATACAGAGTATATAACCTAAAACCTATGAGAATTTCTTTCTTATTGGAATCAATCAAAATCTCAAGGATTTTACAATATGTTTCAGAGAATTCCAATCTCCTTGATGATACTATCAACAACTACCACTACCGTAGTACAAAAATTTTACCCTTATATTGGAGAGATACAAAGTATGCCGGCTAAGCTCCTAGAAATAACTATTTTTAGAAAAAATTGACAATTACAACACTAAATAGTTTTGGAACTTGTACTCATTACAATAATTGATATCAAAATTCAACTACAATAACGTGTATTAACACAATCCTCCAATGTTGATGCTTGATTAATTTGAATTGGCCAGGAGAAGTAGCACCGCTGAGAGGCTGCCAAAGCAAAGTCATCCTTGAAACTTGATGATCGATTGAAAAATAACTAAAACATCATTTATCTTCATATCTCTCTCCCAAGATCCATACTCCTTATCATCTAACCATTGGAATGTTAAAACCTTGACCACTTTATCATTATGAGCTACATACTGAGTGTCCAAAATAGCTTTTGACTCCCTACCAATATGATCACACATCTTCACCCACAACATTTGACACTACTCAGAGTTTGTGGGGCTAAAGGAAGGCGCTCGAGCACTCTGGTCCCAGTTGGGATCTTTGGCCCCTCTTTTGTAGTGTCATCTTGAGACACTTCCTTAGTTTATACTTGTTAGCCTTATTTAGTTTCATTTGTCATGAGTGAGGGAGAATACACATATAAAGGAGATTTGTATTTCATTTTACACCTAGAGATGACCTAGAGCTTGTTATGAGAAGGAATTATCCTATGATTTTGTATTCTATGCTAAAGTGTTCTTCATGCTTGGAAGTGTTATCTACTTGTGTATTCTATTGAAGTTTGTTTGTAGGTATTGATGGAAGTTTCAATCCTTCTCCATCACTCTCCTTGTTGGTGTTTCATCTTGAGTCATCTTCATCAACTAGGGTTTTACCTCTTGTGGTAATCATTATCATTATCATTCATATTTCTATCATATTATTATAGATCTGGCTTTTGCCAGGCTCTTAGGGCACTCACTCTTGGATCTAATCATCACTGTAGTGGAGGTGGAAACACCAACATAGGGTTTGACTAAGGCAAGCCCTTATACATAGCATAACCTTTTCCTCTTTCCTTGTGTGCAAGTCAGAGAAACAGGTTTCTGAAGGTGATTTCTAGGAAGAAGATAGAGTAGGCAGTTATAGGTTTGGTGATACCCCAAGATTCTGCAAAACTCTAATTAGGGTCTAGGGCACCCAAGCACCCTGGTCTTTGGCATTTCTACTCCTAGATCTAGGTTCTAAACTATTCCCTAATCTCTATTGTACTTTTGGTTTTCTGAGATCTGTTTCCATCTGTTAATTATAAATTGATCTTTGTCTTCTAGGGTTTGACCATTTGTCCTAGCTTGCTTGCTTGACCTTGGTTGAACTTGGTTGATTCATCTCTATACAACAAAATGGTAGAACCCCTATAGTTTGGCTCTCCTTCTTGGGTAGAAGACAAGATTGGTTTATGCCCCAATGTTTATGGAAGAGGGTTTTGACCTAGTTTAACTCCTGAGGCTAGATCACTCTTTTCCACATAACATTTTGGTGAACCCATCATTTCTTGCACTTTTGAACCTTTCTTCTTTCATATATGAGTTGTTTACTACCCTAGATATGATTGGGATTAAGTTCATTAATCATTTTACATGCATACATAGTTAAATTTTGTATAGTTAAAAGCCTCCTACATTGATCTATTAAGGAAAGATTTATGAAAATTTTAACTTTTACAGTTATAGATTAAGATGCACATTAACAAAAAGATAATAAAAACTTCCAAATGAGAAAAATCACAACACACGATATACATTGGGAAAACCCTTTTAGGTAAAAAACCCACACTCCAAAGCCACCTAATATATTATTTAGGAATCAATAAGATTACAATATACTTGTAGAGCAAGCTTTCACAAGAGTATAACAAAATAGAGATCTAGGAGGTAACTCAACATCTATAGGACTCTTACACAACCTTCATCTCAAGCTCCTGATATATAGGAGATACATTATAGCAAATCGTCAACGGTAATTACAAAACCATGAGCCAAAACCACCCAAAAGTGGAACCCAAATTATCTCCAATCAAATATACCTTATGATGTGCCAAATCACATACCAACATGTGTAACTCTCCCCTTTACAACTTTTTTATGTGTCCAACATGTTTTTACATTTCCCAAAAATAGGAGGTCCAACTTCTGGAGATCATAACTTTTGATCCTGGTGTCTGATTGATGAACCATTTAATGTGTCAAAAATCTCGTGAAGAGATCTATCAACCTATAACCAACTTTATTAGATATGATAATTTTAAGGGCATTTAGGGACCTCTAAGTGCCTCAAAACTAAGTTTGAAACTTTTTTCGACAGTTTAAAGAAATAGAAACTTTAATATCTCACAATCCAGTTATGATCTTGAATCGAAACTCACCCGAGATGTTTACTTAGTAGTGTTGTGTGGTTACACAACACGCCCCATTTTAACTTATCAAAACAGGGACCCAACTTTTGTTCTGGTTTGTGTTGCCTGCTTTCTGGCGGTTTGGTAAAAATAGGTCAAGTGCATCATCATCATGAAGGTCAGGATGAGGTAGGTCATCATCATGAGGTTAGTTTGTCAAAGTTCATATTTTGTTTCTATGACCTCATGGTTAGAAAGAGCTTGAAATTCCATGCAGGTTTGCCTTTTACGTCACTTGAAAATTCGTCCATATGAGGGAGTTATGAGTAGTCAAAGTTTTGGTCAAACCTGATAATTGTTGTATGATGAACGTCATCATCATGATATTTGAAAAGCCCCCCGATAATATCCTGAGGTCGAAACATCCGAACGTCAAGTTTAAGTCGTAGTAATCTTTTCCTGTCGAGCAGTCTTTTGTATCGCCAAAGGTCATCATCATGATCTTACTCTATCACCTGATAAAAATCATGCAGTCCCGAAACATCCGGACGTCAATCTTAAGTGAGTGTGTTTTCCCGTCAAGCAACCTTGAGCACATCACGAGCATCATGATATTCTAACATCACCCGATGTGATAATATCATGCTGATGATCATCATCACCCGATATTATAATATCATGCCGATATTATAATATCACCTTGCTTAAGAAATCTGCCATCTGCATAATTTGCGTGCGCACGTCAGTCCTGGTGAACATCATCATCATGATATTTCAAGGCAGGATCACATTTCGCAATATCCTCCTGATCTCCTTTTGCGTGATCATGATGATCACCTTATCTTCCGAAGCGGAGGGTGATATTTCATTCCTGCCTTGTTGACAAGATCATCGTGATCTTGTTCGTCTACCCGACAGTTCGTAATATCCTCCTGCCGAGAAGTATAAACTTTTGCGGATATGATGATGACGATGACGTCACCATCACCTTTCTCCTTCGGCAGGATTTTTTCCAGGGTATGATCCTGTTCGCCAATATGATGATGACGATGACGTCATGTTCGAAGATTAACACAAGCCCCGGATATCCTGATGACGTCATCAAGACTTTCAGCAGGATCATATTTTAAATCACCCAGTGTGGATATGATGATGATGATGTTCATCATCCTGATCTTTCGAGAGGATCACCTTCTCCGCAAAGGGGTCATTTTACTTTCATCACCTGATCATCTTCCTAAGATGACCCGATATTGCATTTTATCCCTGATCCTAACGAAACATCATGGTGACATCATCCTTTGCATTTTATTGAAGCCTGATGATGACGATGACGTCACCATGATTTTCCTTTCCTCGGCAGCAGGATCATATTCCACATCCTCCTGTTTGTCTTCGACATGATGATGACGACGATGTCTTTCTTTCCCGAATATGCAGAAACGAAACATCCTGATGTGCTTTTCATCAGAGCATTCGGAGGGGAGGAGCATCATATTTCATAACATCCTGCAGCTAGATAGAAGACATAGGGTTGGGCATCATCATGATTTTTGGCGTTGGTATAACTGTTGCCGTCGGCCAAGTCTAATATTGCCACCCTGATCATATGTGGTCACACCGATGCGAACATGATGATGATGACCCGAAACATACAAACAGAGCATGCAAAGCTAGATTCGAAGGGTGGTTAAAGGACGATTATTTCCTTGTATATTTTGAGATCATCATGATCATATTTTGAACCCGATATACAAGAAAATGGGCTAAAACATGAAGCGATGGAAATTTGGAGCCCGATTGCCTGTAGCTGCGCATTTTTGGGGGCTTGTTTAATAAAATGTTTACTTCCTGTTGTTTATCCACATGATGATGAACTTAAAGTTTGTCTGTTTATTTGCAGGAAGTCATGATGCTGCTGCTGAAGATGAGCATTGAAGTCATGATGCTGCTGCTGAAGCTGAGCATTACAAAGTTGCGCATGGAGGCAACATGAGCCAGAAATAAGGAGGATATTGTCAAATATGCTGTTCGCCAGCTGGAGACCGAATCAAGTTGAAGATGCTGGAATATTCTGTGCCAGCTGTGCATTTGCCAACTGACGAAGCATGTGCTTTTCATCTGGACCGTTGTTTGTTGTGAGAGGATCCTGATCCTTGGATCGTTGTAACCGTTTTTTGGCAGTTGTTCTATATAAGAGCCAGAGCTTGTCATTAAAAAAGGGAGAGGAATACATTAGAATACACAGACGCATCTGGCGCAAAAAGTCAATTACTGTAGAATCAATTAGGAGATCGGATTACTGAGACTAATGAGGATAGAATTGTTGAAATGTCAAGATTCTTTCTTCAGATCACTGTAAATGTACCTGTTCTTGAGCATACTGAATGAATATGAAGTTCCAGATTACATCCTGATTGTAAATTTTACGTAATCTTTCTGTTGATTTCTGGATATGTACTGGTGAATGCTGTGTTCAACTGGAAGCGCTTTCATTTCATTACATGTTGTTGTCAACTTTTCCCTTGAAGATTTGCACTAGATCATGCGGATTTGTGGAATGTCCTGGTGAAGTATGATTTCTAGTTTTCCTTCTTTTCATTGCATGTATGGGAGCTTGTATGTGGATCAGTGATCTAAGTCCAGTAGTTTTGGGAATCTCATTCTTTAACCTTTTTTCCTTTTTCAATTTCATTAATTCATCACCATAACTGCAAATCATGATAAATAACAAGCAGAAACAGAGAAATATGTTGAAATCCCGTAGGTAACTGAAGATCATTAGCATATTTGGGTTAAATGCATGTATTATTGAAAATATCATGCAAGGAATCATAAATAATGGTAGAAATCATGCAAATATCAGCCTGTAGGCACTTTATTTGACTAAATTCCCAGTGCAGAGGTAGAATTGTTGGAAATTTATGCGGAGCAAACATCCAGAGTAGAATATTTGAAGATAATGATGATGAACTGTGCAGAAACACGTAAGGCCCCTGAATGGAAAACAGCAACACACATCAACCACTGAGTAACGTCAGTAGATTAAGACCTAATCAACGGAGACTTGGGATCATGAATTCTTTGAATTCATCGTATCTTTCAAGATGAGTAAAGGTTGTTGTGTAACTTTTATTCTATGCTTGCGAATGACTAACATCATGACCAACATAAATTGGCGCTAGAAGGAGGGCGGAGCTGTTTCTCAGCATCATCAACAGAAGGAGGGCATGAGCTGTTTCTCAGCAAATAAATCCTGTTCAGTTGAAGTGATATCCCCTGCCTCAGTTTAGCAGCCCGCTTTAAATCTTGCTAACGTATATGCAGGCCCCTCGCTTCTAACGCAACATAAATTGGCGCTAGAAGGAGGGCGGAGCTGTTTCTCAGCATCATCAACAGAAGGAGGGCCTGAGCTATTTCTCAGCAAATAAATCCTGTTCAGTTGAAGTGATATCCCCTGCCTCAGTTTAGCAGCCCGCTTTAAATCTTGCTAACGTATATGCAGGCCCCTCGCTTCTAACGCAACATAAATTGGCGCTAGAAGGAGGGCCGAACTGGAAAGGACACCGTTGCTTCAGTCATCATTCATTTTATGCAGGTCCCTCACTTCTAACGCAACATAAATTGGCGCTAGAAGGAGGGCCGGCCCGGAAGATCACGCTCATCATCAGTATTTTCAGGTTTGATGGCGTATAGGAGTAAGGTTTCCTCAGATCACTCGTGAATTTTAGTAAATTTCGTAAATATTTGCTGTGACAAGATTGTATATGCACATTCTGTGTAAAGATTTCCAGATCTCACATAAATATTGCAGGCTTTACAGTAGATCTCTCTGAATTCACTAATATCGGCTACAGATGTGTAAATTTGTTCAAGCTTTGAGAATTTGAGCTTTAGGCACTCGAGATCTTGTGTTACGGGTCAGGATATCCCAATATCCTGTCACATTTTTGGATTTTCTGCAAATATTGCATAAATATTTCAGCATTTCAGTTAAATGTCTGCAAATATCTCTTACCTGAGATGTTTTGGTTGCACCTTTGCAAAAATCTAGCCCAAAGCATCAAATATTTGTTTGATTTTCTGGACTTTCAAGTTTTAGTCTGAGATATGATAGATCTCCTTAAAATTGCAAAATACAAAAAAAATTGAAGAATAGAGTCTCATTTTGATGGATGTATATGAAGACAATTGCCAAATTAACATTCCTTTATTTCAGGAAACTTTAAATAGGCAGCTTTACCCTCACAGTTTGTCTAACTTTGGTTTATCTACCTGTTGCAGAATACACCAGACTGCAGAACACAGTGAAATAAATTGCTTAACTTTCCTTACAAGGTTGGATTTATATTTAAAAGGACTAATATTCTTTCTGGATGTGTTCAGGGTTGAAATTTGCCAAGAAAATGAAGAAGTCTGCCAGGAAAATAAAGAAATTCTGGAGCAACAAGCAGATGCAGCACCAGAAGTTATTAATTGTCCAGACACTGAAGTAGATCATTCTGAAGATTTTGAATTATACTTGTCTAGAAATATACAGTGTAGTCAAATATTAGGTTTGCCCATTGATGATGTCTTGATTGAAGGCTGGTGCAGATTACATGATGAAGAGCATTCAGAGAGAGATTGCTACCCTTGCTTGGTCATGTTGAAAAAGATTCTAGAAAATACCATAGCTGAGTCAGTTCCAGAAGGTAATGAAGAGGAAACATCTTTCCTGGATTCATTTTATGGTGAGATTGATAGGAGTTCTCTACTTCCTAATACAAGTAAGGACCAGTCAGTATGCAGGTATGAATCTTGTGAAAATTTTAGAGAGGAAATCACTCATCAGGATGATATTTTTGATTCTGATCCTAATACTTTTGATAAAGAAGATGAAACATCTTTCCTGGAGTCATTCTATGGTAAAGAGAAGTGTAAACAGATAGTAGAGCAATTTAAATGCACTCCTGATGATGAAGTTCCTATGATGGTAACTCAGGGAGTCATAGAAAATGAAATAAACGCTGATTTATTACCTGACTTCTTTGAATTAAATGATCAAATGCAAGAATGTTGCAGGTTAAAGGAACCAGATCCTCTAATAGATAGAAAATGTGAATTATTCAATGAACAATTCCTGAAAGATGAAGATGTAGAAGACTTTGGAGTTGTTGTGCATAATCAGATGTCACTCCAGAAATATTTTGAAAATGAAACAGGGGAGTGTCCTCATCAAGTGAAAGTTGTTTCTCCATTACAATCAAATGATTTAGAAATAATAAATTTCTGTATATCAGGTTGTGATAATAAAGATACTTATTTAAATGCTGATGTGCAGGAAACTGAAGAAAATACTAAGAAGTTTCCTGAACTGGAGGATAAACTGAACATCCAGAATGAAGGGATAAGGCTGGATAAAGATGAAGAATTAATACATCAAAGGTCATACATCCTTCAATTTGAAGAGGGACCAGGCACTGAGCCAAGCAGTGAAAATGTAATGACAAATGGAGGACCAATTGCCAATGAAGAAGCATGTCCAGCAAAGCCAGAAATACACCAGGTTGTATTTCTCCTTTCCACAGTAAATGATGTTGAATATTATTTTAATTATGGAAATTCAGAAGATAAGACATGCATATGGATTAATCATGAACATGATGAGCTTCCTCAGTTGCTGATCATCAAGAGTTGTTCTGTTGAATACAATGAATTCAGAATATCAGAATATTCTTCAGAATATAAAGATAAATTTGCTAGATTGAGAACCATAACTAATACCCTGATGCTCCTGCACAATCAAAAGAAGTATGCAAATGCAGGTGTCCTTAGGTCTTTTTCTGGTTTTTGTTTGCCTAGTAGTGTGTTGTATATAATTTTGTAGGTTAGTTGTTTGTACAGTCTGCTTGTTTGTTTTGCTTTCTTGTTCTGTTCCTGTTGTTTCCTTTTTGTAGGTTAGTTGTTTGTATAGTGTTGCTTCTGTTTTGTGTTGTTTTGGTTGAGTTTTGTTTTGGTAAGTCAAGATGATGCACTTCATCACCTAAGAAAATAACTAAATTGTTAGGATTCAAGTGGTGAGATCAGATTTAGATATAGATTGTAATTCATTCTGATAAATACTCATGATCAGGTTTTATGATGTCTTTTCATCAGGTGCCTTTTCTTGTCCAAAGTGAATCAAACACAATGAAACACCTAACAGCCTTGGGCTTGTTGAAGATATGAGTATAGGTGTTAAGTGAAAAATCTAAAGGGACTCCCTTGCTACCAATACAATCTCCAACCTAAAGCTGCAAGTGACTACACCTTGTACAAATGAGCTGACATGATGATATCAAATATAAGTATATAAATAGAAAATATATAAACAATAAACTTAGGCCATCTAAGTAACTCTATCGGGGCTATGGACGCCTGCTGGCAGTGGGGCTCTACTTAGGGAGATTGTATAGATAACCTTGCCGGGGCTATGGACGCCTGCTGGCAGCAAGGCTCTATCCAGGTTGGCTATGAGGGATGATCTCCAACTATGTAGTTTAACACCAGTTACTTATGTTTTCAACTTACTTTCAAGATGAGGATAATTAATCATATGCACACACATGATCCTTTGTTAGCACTGTTACCTTGATGAAACTTTATCATTCAAAGATCATGATGATTTTACTTAGAAAGAATTAGAATACTATAGATGAATATGATCATATCACTTGAATTATTTGAATTTTGTTGTTTTCTTTGGTGGCAAGTTGTTGTGTGGTTACACAACACGCCCCATTTTAACTTATCAAAACAGGGACCCAACTTTTGTTCTGGTTTGTGTTGCCTGCTTTCTGGCGGTTTGGTAAAAATAGGTCAGGTGCATCATCATCATGAAGGTCAGGATGAGGTAGGTCATCATCATGAGGTTAGTTTGTCAAAGTTCATATTTTGTTTCTATGACCTCATGGTTAGAAAGAGCTTGAAATTCCATGCAGGTTTGCCTTTTACGTCACTCGAAAATTCGTCCATATGAGGGAGTTATGAGCAGTCAAAGTTTTGGTCAAACCTGATAATTGCTATATGATGAACGTCATCATCATGATATTTGAAAAGCCCCCCGATAATATCCTGAGGTCGAAACATCCGGACGTCAAGTTTAAGTCGTAGTAATCTTTTCCCGTCGAGCGGTCTTTTGTATCGCCAAAGGTCATCATCATGATCTTACTCTATCACCTGATAAAAATCATGCAGTCCCGAAACATCTGGACGTCAATCTTAAGTGAGTGTGTTTTCCCGTCAAGCAACCTTGAGCACATCGCGAGCATCATGATATTCTAACATCACCCGATGTGATAATATCATGCTGATGATCATCATCACCCGATATTATAATATCATGCCGATATTATAATGTATCACCTTGCTTAAGAAATCTGCCATCTGCATAATTTGCGCGCGCATGTCAGTCTGGTGAACATCATCATCATGATATTTCAAGGCAGGATCACATTTTGTAATATCCTCCTGATCTCCTTTTGCGTGATCATGATGATCACCTTATCTTCCGAAGCGGAGGGTGATATTTCATTCCTGCCTTGTTGACAAGATCATCGTGATCTTGTTCGTCTACCCGATAGTTCGTAATATCCTCCTGCCGAGAAGTATAAACTTTTGCGGATATGATGATGACGATGATGTCACCATCACCTTTCTCCTTCGACAGGATTTTTTCCAGGGTATGATCCTGTTCGCCAATATGATGATGACGATGACGTCATGTTCGAAGATTAACACAAGCCCCGGATATCCTGATGACGTCATCAGGACTTTCAGCAGGATCATATTTTAAATCACCCAGTGTGGATATGATGATGATGATGATGTTCATCATCCTGATCTTTCGAGAGGATCACCTTCTCCGCAAAGGGGTCATTTTACTTTCATCACCTGATCATCTTCCTAAGATGACCCGATATTGCATTTTATCCCTGATCCTAACGAAACATCATGGTGACATCATCCTTTGCATTTTATTGAAGCCTGATGATGACGATGACGTCACCATGATTTTCCTTTCCTCGGCAGCAGGATCATATTCCACATCCTCCTGTTTGTCTTCGACATGATGATGACGACGATGTCTTTCTTTCCCGAATATGCATAAACGAAACATCCTGATGTGCTTTTCATTAGAGCATTCGGAGGGGAGGAGCATCATATTTCATAACATCCTGCAGCTAGATAGAAGACATAGGGTTGGGCATCATCATGATTTTTGGCGTTGGTATAACTGTTGCCGTCGGCCAAGTCTAATATTGCCACCCTGATCATATGTGGTCACACCGATGCGAACATGATGATGATGACCTGAAACATACAAACAGAGCATGCAAAGCTAGATTCGAAGGGTGGTTAAAGGACGATTATTTCCTTGTATATTTTGAGATCATCATGATCATATTTTGAACCTGATATATAAGAAAATGGGCTAAAACATGAAGCAATGGAAATTTGGAGCCCGATTGCCTGTAGCTGCGCATTTTTGGGGGCTTGTTTAATAAAATGTTTACTTCCTGTTGTTTATCCACATGATGATGAACTTAAAGTTTGTCTGTTTATTTGCAGGAAGTCATGATGCTGCTGCTGAAGATGAGCATTGAAGTCATGATGCTGCTGCTGAAGCTGAACATTACAAAGTTGCGCATGGAGGCAACATGAGCCAGAAATAAGGAGGATATTGTCAAATATGCTGTTCACCAGCTGGAGACCGAATCAAGTTGAAGATGCTAGAATATTCTGTGCCAGCTGTGCATTTGCCAACTGACGAAGCATGTGCTTTTCATCTGGACCATTGTTTGTTGTGAGAGGATCCTGATCCTTGGATCGTTGTAACCATTTTTTGGCAGTTGTTCTATATAAGAGCCAGAGCTTGTCATTAAAAAAGGGAGAGGAATACATTAGAATACACAGACGCATCTGGCGCAAAAAGTCAATTACTGTAGAATCAATTAGGAGATCGGATTACTGAGACTAATGAGGATAGAATTGTTGAAATGTCAAGATTCTTTCTTCAGATCACTGTAAATGTACCTGTTCTTGAGCATACTGAATGAATATGAAGTTCCAGATTACATCCTGATTGTAAATTTTACGTAATCTTTCTGTTGATTTCTGGATATGTACTGGTGAATGCTGTGTTCAACTGGAAGCGCTTTCATTTCATTACATGTTGTTGTCAACTTTTCCCTTGAAGATTTGTACTAGATCATGCGGATTTGTGGAATGTCCTGGTGAAGTATGATTTCTAGTTTTCCTTCTTTTCATTGCATGTATGGGAGCTTGTATGTGGATCAGTGATCTAAGTCCAGTAGTTTTGGGAATCTCATTCTTTAACCTTTTTTCCTTTTTCAATTTCATTAATTCATCACCATAACTGCAAATCATGATAAATAACAAGCAGAAACAGAGAAATATGTTGAAATCCCGTAGGTAACTGAAGATCATTAGCATATTTGGGTTAAATGCATGTATTATTGAAAATATCATGCAAGGAATCATAAATAATGGTAGAAATCATGCAAATATCAGCCTGTAGGCACTTTATTTGACTAAATTCCCAGTGCAGAGGTAGAATTGTTGGAAATTTATGCGGAGCAAACATCCAGAGCAGAATATTTGAAGATAATGATGATGAACTGTGCAGAAACACGTAAGGCCCCTGAATGGAAAACAGCAACACACATCAACCACTGAGTAACGTCAGTAGATTAAGACCTAATCAACGGAGACTTGGGATCATGAATTCTTTGAATTCATCGTATCTTTCAAGATGAGTAAAGGTTGTTGTGTAACTTTTATTCTATGCTTGCGAATGACTAACATCATGACCAACAAGTAGTTCCTCACCTTTTGGGAAAAATTTTAGGTCAATCCAAGGTTAAATGTAGAGTTACTAAAAATAGTAAGTCCTACCATTTTTAGCCCTTTTGGAAACTTTGAAAGTTCTAGACCATTCTCTAAGGTAAAGGGTATTCAAAAAGACCAAAACTAGGAAGAATAACAACCTTTCAGAGTTGGAAGGTTGAGACACTTTTCCTAACATTCTCCCACTTTTCAAACACCTTCCAAGAGCAAAGGGAGTATCAACACCATGATTTAATTGCTAGGGGCTGAGAGGCCCATGGGCTCTTGATGCAGGACCATCCAGTGGTGTAAGGGCAATCTTGCATCACCCAAAAAGAAGTGAATTTAAAATCATTGTAGTTTTCATTTATGTCCATAATTAGTGTTTCTAGTTCCATAATATCTAGAATAATGATGTAGGACTTTCAGTTTTTCCAAAACTACTAAAAATAGTGACCCGCATGTTTTGGAAAGTGTACCTACCATTTTAGGAAAGTTTGCATTTGGGCACAAAATGAAGCAAAAACTTACAGAAAGTTACATAATGGAAATATAAGACCTTTAGTGAAAGAATCAGGCAAAGATCATTTGTGAGCTAAAAGATATTAAAGTTTTTGTTTTCTGAAAAGCCCCTAAAAATTTCTAAAACGAGATATGAGGCACTAAAACATCCCATAACATCCCAAAAAGTTGAAGAAAATCTATTTATGGATTTCCAACATGATAGTTTACATCGTGATATTTCCGATGCTTAAAACAGTTCGTCAATCAGACACCCAGATCAAAAGTTATGCTTCCTAGAAGTTGACCTACTTTTGGAGGGAGTTGCAAATTTTGAAATTTAGCTGTAGGCTACCAAAAAGTGCTATTTATGACTATATTGGGAACCCTAGGTGATGGTAGAGTTAAGGGGGGGGAGTGTAGAGTCAAGAATAAGTAGGAAAATAGAAACCCTAGCTGATTTGGGGTTACAGAAGGCAGATGATTCCAGAGTCTTGTGAGAGGAAGTTGTAATGTGTTGCAGCCTATGGATGATTGATTCCTCTGATTGTAATTGAGCTTCTGTAATGTAATGAGTTACCCAGATCAATAAAAGAAAGTTCTATTTCCTATTTTCAATTTCTATTCTTGTGTGTTTTGTGATTTACCCCCTTCATCAAGTGGTATCAAAGCAAGGGTTCTTGAGTGTGTAGATAGATCACCGACCGTAAGACAGTTTGCACTAGGAACTGAGATTGTGGGTTTGCTACGGAGATCAAGAAGTCTCCATGAAGAAATCATATTAGGAGGAATGCTTTGACAAAAGAGGGTTTTAGAGCCCTACAAAGGCAAATCGATGCATTGCAAGAGGAGATACGAAGAGGATTTGATCCGAGAACAAGAGAAGAAAGTGAAGATGAAGTTGAAGAAGAGCTATCTAAGGAAGAACAAGAAGCTATTGGAGATTTGAATCTAGAATAGCTTATTGATTGGATCAATGACATGGAGGAGTATTTTGAGTATGAAGATGTGGAAGACCCAGATCAGGTCAAGTTTGCAAAAATAAAATTGGAGGGTCATGCCAGTATTTGGTGGAAGGAGGTCTAGTTAGAGAGGAATAGAAGAGGAAAAGGAAAGATCACCAGATGGGATTAGATGGTGGAGAAACTGAAGAAGTAGTTCATTCTTGTGGACTATGAGATGGAGCTATTAAAGAAGCTGCAAGGATTGAAGCAAGGTAACAAGTCTATCAGGGAGTATACATAAGAGTTTTATAAGATTACTATTAGGATAGGCCATGCAGAGTCAAATAAGGAGAAGGTAGCTCGTTACATTAATGGGTTGAGGCCAAGTATTCAAGAGGAGTTGAGCCTGGTCAAAATGACCACCATAGAAGATGCATACCAGTTTTCCCTGAAGGCAGAAGAGAAGTTAAATAAAAGATTTGACATCAAGGAAAGGGGAAGAAGTCAAGGTGTAAGGACTGGTGCAAGACCCTATGGGGGCCAAAATGAAGATTCAAAGAAAAGTGAAGAAGCTGACACCAGTCAAAATCAGAGAGGAGATAATACCTACTGCCTTCATGACCAGAACAATGGAGAGGATAGAGGAAGAGGAAGAGGCTGACCTGGGCAAGGACCTGGAAGAGGAGGTTTCAGAGGAACTTGTTTCCAATGTGGACAAGAAGGGAATCGAGCATACGAGTGTCTGCAACATCAGGGAAGGACGAATAGAAGACCTGAAGGTAATGCACAAGTTCCACATGTAGATGAAGATGCGCAATCTGAGCATTTTGAAGATGCTAAAAGGGGAGAAACCCTAGTTGTTAGAAGAACTTTGCTAAATGAGGAGAAAGAACCAAATCAAAGGAAGAGTTTATTCCACACAAGGTGTAAATGTGAATGTAAGTGTTGTGATATTATTATTGATAGTGGAAGCACTGATAATCTTGTTTCAAAGGAGATGGTTGACAAGTTGAAGTTGACAAGAAGAAAGCATCCACATCCATATCAGATTGCATGGTTTCAGAAGGACCATAGAGCTTTGGTCAATGAGCAGTGTTTAGTGAAGTTCAAGATTGGGGACTACCATGATGAGGTGCTGTGTCATATCAGACCGATGGATGCATGTCATATGCTATTGGGGAGGCCATGGCAGTATGATAGGAGCACTATCCATGATGGCTATGCAAACACATATTCCCTAACAAAAGATGGAGTTCATCATAAATTAAAGCCCTTGAAAGAGGTGGAAGAAAAGGTATGTAGTACTGCCAAAAATTTCTTGGTAGATGGTAGAAAATTTTTGGAGGGTATAAAGCATGAGCATCATTGTTTTGCATTGATTCACAAGATTAGTCAAGAGAAATGTGAAGATGTACTAGCAGAAGTTTCAGATATGTTGGAAGAATTTTAGGACATTATCTCTGATAATGTACCAGGGGGTTTACCACTAGTGAGGAAGATAAGTCATCAAATGGATTTGATACTAGGAGCTAGTTTGCCAAATAAGGCAGCCCATAGAATGACTCCAGCAGAAAGTGAAGAGTTAAATAGACAAGTTCAGGAGTTGTTGAGGAAGGGGTTGATAAGAGAGAGCCTAAGTCCATGTGCGGTACCTGCAGTACTAGCACTGAAGAAAGATGGAGAGAGGAGAATGTGTACAGACTCTCAAACCATCAATAAGATCATAATCAAGTACAGATTTCCAGTGCCCATAATGGATGACATAATGGACTATTTGAGTGAAGCCAAGTACTTCACGAAGATTGGCCTGAAGAGTGGGTATCACCAGATCTGTATTAGAGAAGCAGATGAGTGGAAGACAGCCTTCAAGACAAAGGAAGGTTTGTATGAGTGGTTAGTCATGCCATTTGGGCTAACCAATGCACCAAGCACATTCATGCAGCTCATGAACGAGGTACTAAAAGAATTTTTGGGAAGTTTTGTTATTATTTATTTAGATGATATTTTGATTTTTAGTAAGACTTGGGATGAGCATCTGATGCATATCAGAAGAGTTTTAGAGAAGCTGAGGGAGGAGAAGTTGATTAGTCTAAAGAAATCTAGTTTTGCAAAGGAGTTGGTGTACTTGGGATTTATTGTTTCAAAGGAAGGTCTTAAGATGGACCCAGAGAAGGTGAGGGCTATCATTGAATGGCCTATGCTGAAGAGTGCTTCTGAGGTAAGATCTTTTCAGGGTTTGGCAAGTTTTTACAAAAAGTTTATCAAGAATTTTAGTAGCATTTGTGCACCCCTAATGAGACAATGAGAGGGGATAGAAAGGAGTTTAGATGGACTAAGGGAGCAGACAAGAGCTTTGATACATTAAAGCAAAAAGTCATAGAACAACCTGTTTTGGCACTTCCATATTTCAATATGGTATTTCAGGTAGATTGTGATGCTAGTGTTAGTGGTATAGGAGCTGTTTTAAGCCAAGAAGGTAAGCACATTGCCTATTTTAGTGAAAATCTTAATGATGCCAAGAAAAAATATTATGTTTATGATCAAGAGTTTTATGCAATAGTTCAAGCTTTGAAGAAATGGAGACATTATTTGTTGCCAAAGGAGTTTGTTTTATATACTAATCATCGGGCTTTACAGTATCTTAATAGTCAAGGAAAGTTAAATCAAAGGCACTTAAAACGGGTTGAGTTTTTGCAGAACTATACTTTTGTTTTGAAGCACAGGAGTGGGAAGTCCAACAGAGTTACATATGCCTTGAGTAGAAGGCAATTTGTTGACAGAAATGAAGATAGAAGTTGTTGGGTTCGAAGAGCTCAAAAGTTTGTATCCTGAAGATCCAGATTTTGCCGAGGCTTGGAAAGCTTTTTTGGAACCTGTTACTTTGGATAGGACAAAATGGTTGGATTTCATAATCAAAAATAGAATGTTGTTTAGAGGAAGCCAGTTGTAAATTCCAAGGAGTTCCATGAGAGAGAACTTGATTAAGGAGAAGCATAGTGGAGGATTAGCTAGACACTTTGATCGAGATAAGACCATTGCTATTGTTGCTAAAAATTATTATTGGCCACAGTTACAGCAGGATGTGAGGAAATTTGTGCAGAGTATGTTAGATGGTGAAAGGAGCAAGTCAGAATATAGGTCTATATCAGCCACTACCTATACCAGAGAAGCCATGGGATGATATTAGTATAGATTTTGTTCTTAGTTCACCAAGGACACAGAGAGGACATGATTCCATTTTTTGTGGTGGTGGACAGATTCTTGAAAATGACACATTTTATTCCTTGTAAGAAGACTAATGATGTTGTTCATATTGTAGAGTTATTTTTCAGGGAAGTGGTGAGACTACATGGTCTACCAAAGAGCATAGTTTCAGATCAAGATACCAAGTTTGTTGGTTATTTCTGGAGGACATTATGGAAGAAGTTGAAGATAGATTTGAAGTTCAGTTATGCACACCATCCATAGACTGATGGAAAGACGGAAGTGGTGAATAGGAGTTTGGGTAACCTGCTACGATGCTTAGTAGGAGATAAGCCCAAGGGATGGGATTTGATTTTACCACAGGCATAATTTACTTACAACAATTCTGTGAATAGGAGTACTGGTAAATAACCATTCCATATTGTATATGGGAATAGTCCAAGAAATGCTTTAGAGTTAAGGAATCTAGACAAAGGAGAAAAGACAAGTGCCAAAGTTGAAGACTTTCTAGAACATCTGAAGAATTTGCATGAAGAGGTGAGAAAGAACATTAATAAGATGAATATTCAGTACAAGGCTAAGACAGATCAAAAGAGGAGGTATAAGGAGTTCCACGTAGGAGATGAAGTCATGGTTCACTTGAGAAAAGAAAGTTTCCCAATTGGAACATACAATAAGTTGAAAATGAAGAAATTTGGACCATGCAGAATCCTAAAGAAGCATGATTCAGGAAATGCATATGAGGTAGAGCTGCTAAGTGGGATAAATATTTCTCCTGTTTTCAACATTGCTAATTTATTAGAATATCATGAAGGTGGGATGGAGGATGGACCAACAGAAGCACAATGGAGTATTCTAGCATCTACTTTAATAGAGGAGATAGAAGAGATCTTGGATAGCCATGTGGGAAGAAGTACTCAGAACAGGCAATATGAAGAATATCTAGTGAAATGGAAAGGAAGGCCTATTGAAGATTCTTCTTGGTTGTCTAAGGCAGAGGTTAATTGTTTGGGTTTTCCTCACACAAACACCTGAGATGTGATAGAGTCACTTCTCAAATTACCCTGGGTGTCTGATGCAGGAGCATCCAGTGGTGTAAGGGAAATCTTGCATCACCCAAAAAGAAGTTAATTCAAAATCATTGTAGTTTTTTTTCATTTCTTTCCATAATTAATGTTTCTAGTTCAATAATATCTAGAATAATGATGTAGGACTTTCAATTTTTCCAAAACTGCTAAAAATAATGACCTGCCTATATTGGAAAGTGTACTTGCTATTTTATGAAAGTTTGCATTTGGGCATGGAATGAAGCAAAAACTTATAGAAAGTTACATAACATAAATATAAGACCTATGGCGAAGGAATCAGGCAAAGATCATTTATGAGCTGAAAGATATTAAAGTTTTTATTTTCTGAAAAGCCCCTAAAATTTTTTGAAACAAGATATGAGGCACTAAAACATCCCATAACATCTTAAAAAGTAGACATAAATCTATTTACGTATTTCCAGCATGATAGTTCACATCTCGATCTTTCCAGTGCTTAAAACAGTTCGTCAATCGGACACCCAGATCAAAAGTTATGCTTCCCAGAAGTTGACCTACTTTTGGAGGGAGTTGCAAATTTCAAAATTTAGCTGGAGGCTGCCAAAAAGTGCTATTTATGACTATTTTGGGAACCCTAGGCAGTGGTAGAGTTAGGGGGAGGGGGGGAAGTGTAGAGTCAAGAATAAGTGGGTAAACAAAAACTCTAGCTGATTTAGGGTTACACAAGGCAGATGATTCCAGAGTCTTGTGAGAGGAAGCTGAAATGTGTTGCAGCATGTGGAGGATTGATTCCTCTAATTGTAATTGAGCTTCTGTAATGTAATGAGTTGCCCAGATCAATAAAAGAAAGTTCTATTTCCTATTTTCAATATTTATTGTTGTGTGTTTTGTGATTTACCCCCTTCATCAACTCTGAACACCATCTGAACTTCTCTGTGCTCACAGGTTTTGTCAAGGAATCTATAACATTCATCAAAGTGTCAACTTTCTCCAAGTTTACCATCCCATCCTCTACCATGTCACAAACAAAATGGTACTTGACATCAATATGCTTAGTCCTCATGTGAAAAGTAGGATTCTTCGCCAAACATATGACACTCTGATTGCCAAAACAAATAGAAATCTTCCTTGCATCAAACCCAACATCAGAACACAATATCTTAAGCCAAATGGCTTCTTTACAAGCATGAGTTGCTTCCATGTACTCAGATTCAGTAGTGGACAAAGTGACCATGGATTGTCACTTACCCATCCAAATAATAGCACCACCAAATATAGTGAACACATAAGCACTGGTGGATCTCTTGCTGTCAATGTCACCTACCCAATCAAAATCCACATACCCACAAATACTTACACAACGCTGAGATATATTAGGATAACCATGATAGCATAATGAATACTCAGAAGTACCCCACAAATATTTGAATACTCTCTTCATTGCATCCCAATGTACCTGTCCAAGATTAGCCATAAATCAACTAAGGACTCCCACTGCTTACGTAATGTCTGGTCTTGTAAAGACCATCACATACATCAAGCTTCCACTTGCACTAGCATAGGGAACTCTGTTCATATTCTCTATCTCAGAAGGAGACTTTGGACAATCTATAATAGATAACTTTGTCTCCATCATAACAGGAATAGTCAAAGGTCTGCAATCTACCATGTTGAATCTCTCCAACACGATGTTAACATACTTACTCTGGCCTAACCAAAGTTTTTGGTTTTCTCTATCTCTTTTGATCTCCATCCCTAGAATGTACCGACCTACCCCTAGATTTTTCATCTCAAATTGTGTTGACAACTGAGACTGCAAATCAGAAATCAAACTTTTACCATTCCCAATGAGTAACATATCATCGACATACAATGCAATAATGAGAATGTGATCATTGTCAAACTTGTAATAAACACAATGATCTAATTTTGATCTCAGAAATCCAATACTCAACACAAAGGCATCAAACTTTTGGTATCACATCCTAGGAGACTATTTCAAACCATACAAAGAATTTTTCAACTTGCAAACCAGATTTTCTTTACCCTTCATCACAAAGTGCTCTGGCTATGACATATAGATTCCCTCCTCCAAGTCACCATGAAGGAATGTCATCTTGACATCCATTTGTTCCACTTCTAAATCATACATTGCTGCGAGAGATAACAGGAACTAAATAGATGTTAACTTTGCAAAAAGAGAGAAAATCTCACCATAGTCAATTCCATCCACCTGAGAATACCCCTTCGCAACCAATCTAGCCTTATATTTCTCAAGACTGCCATCTACACTGAATTTCTTTTTGAACACTCATTTGCATCCAATAGGTTTTTGTCCTTTGGGCAAAGGCACCAAGTCCCAAGTATTATTCTTTTTCAAAGAAGCCATCCCCTCTTCTATGGCCTCCTTCCAGGAACTTGCAACTTTCATACCCATGGCTTCTTTCATGGTTCTAGGCTCATCAATGTTAGAAATCAAAGAAAAAATACAACTGGAATCATGCAATGAATAACCAAACCTATTAGGTTTCCACCTTATCCACATGGACCTCCTCAAAGATTGAGGTTGAGATTCTTCATCTTCTTCTAATCTTTCAGAACTACTAGAGCTCTCCTCATTATCAGTTCTAATAGATGTTTTTAGTTCAACTTTCTCAGGGGTGGAAGGAAGCTGAACCACATCCTCTTTCTTCTCTTCTTTCCCTCAATGCAAGACAACAGAAGAAGGATTGATCTCTTTGAATATCACACTTCTACTATATAGAACTCTCTGAGCTGTTGGATCCGAAAGCTTGTACCCTTTCACACAAATGTCATAACTGATAAAGATACACTTCACAGCCTTATTCTCCAACTTAGACCTCTTCTCCTTAGGCACATGTGCATATGCCTCACAACTAAATACTTGAATGTGTCTCAATGAAGGCTTTTTACCATACCACATGTCCATAGGTGTCTTATCAATGAGCACTAATGTAGGAGACCTATTAACCAGGTAACAAGTAGTAGCAATAGCTTCAGCCCAAAATTTTGTTCAAGTCAAGCTCCACTTAGCATACTCCTTGCCCTCTCCATAGACGTTCTGTTCATCCTCTCTACAACTCCATTCTACTGAGGGGTATACGTGTTGAATGCAAAGAATACTAAGAGGGAGGTGAATCAGTATTCTTAAAACCTTTTTATTTACACATTCATTAATCCACTTATAAAATTCAATAACATGAAAGCAAAGTAAACATGAGAAGAACAACCACAAATTCATAACACATAGACAACAAGATTTTATGTGGAAAACCCCAAAAAGGGAAAAACCACGGTGAGTGTTAGCTCACAATATATTATGATAGAAATACCAAATTACATGAAGGCTCACTACCTTAGGGCTCACTGCCCAAGGACTCACTATCCAAGAAGTGCTCACTACAAAAAAGCTCACTGCTAGAAAGATAGAAGAGAAGATAGAAGAAGGATTGGCTCACTACCAAGAGAGGATTGCTATAGGTGCATATACAAAATGTTGAAATGCAGTACCAATATGCTTAATATACAAATTCAAAGGACTTCATACTATCTACCTTGCTTTACTACTCTACTTTACATATACTCCTATTTTCTACCCTTATTATCCTTTTCTGCTCTACAAACTACCTTAGATTATGCACATATTGAATTCGCACATTACATAAACATATCCATCTCTCTAATACTGAAATCCATCAAATATATATATCTGCAATAAGAGTAATCTCACAATTAGGTCGGCAACCCAGACATGAAACATGTATAAAAGTGTTGTACCTTGTCAGCTTGATCTTGTTCTCAAACAGGAATGTAGACGCAAACAAACATACAATAGTCTTCAAATTCATTGGCATCAATCATTCAAATACTTGAATTAATTCTTCAAACAATGTATCTTCTCCACATATAGATCTAGCTTCTTATCGGCCTATTCCTTAAGCACACACTTGACCAATTGAATTGTCACATCATGATTTCCACTGTGGACCATATGAGACTCTAGAAATCATATCCAACATTCATCATTGACTTTTTAACATACCTTCAGATCCACAGGACATAATAGTCCTTTATAGCAAAATGCAGATCTTGGAACTGTTGCTTTGTCCCAATGAAATACTTTCTAACTAGAAGTTGATAAAGAACAACTTGTAGAATGTGATCAAAGGAACTTCAAAAGGTATAACTCTGGATTCAAGTAGTCATGATGTGTATCTTTCTTGCCTCAAAACTACAAGAAAAAATATGCCACAACGGAGGAATGCGAACCCTTTTACTTTGGTATTGTGCACTACTCCTGACTTGACTCTGTTCACTTGGAATTAGATATTCTACCATATGACTTCCAGAGGAAGTCAGGAGTTGAACACTGGAACATGTGATCACTAGGTAGCTATGAACAACATAGTTGAACAACATACAAATGTCTTTAATTGCAGAGGCATACCATCTCAAACACTGTTACTTGGTATATTGTACACTATCCATATATAGTCATTTGTTCTTCTAGAGTAAGGTCTCTTTGCCATGCTGATAGAAACCCTTTGCCTTGTTGCCATCAATGACAACAATTAACATTCACCGGAGCAGTGTCTCTTGCCAACAATCTCTCCCTTTGGCATTGATGGCAACACTTAATGAAAAATGCTCATCTACTCCCCCTTACTATATACACTCTATTTTTCTTCTCCCCCTTAGGTGTTTACCCATTTTTCACTAGTTTTCTTCTCCCTCTTTGACATCAATGGCAAATTTGTATGTGTAGATATCAAAGTTGAATCAAAATTTCAAGATTTTCAAATTCTTCAACATATGTATAGGTACAATTTGTCAAATTAGTTAGTTGCATGTGAAAGGATATCATTGTACACAATATTTAATTGTGTTAACTCTCCAACCCACCTATTTTTAGTACTATTCAAAACTAGGATGTTCTCATTTACTTGGAATGCTAGATCTTCTACCTTCTGTAGACTAATAGGTAGGTCAATTATTTCCTGGACCCTTAAGGCTTCTATAGCTAGACTTGTCATGAATTCAATTTTGGGACTTATCATCCTTCTGAACTAGCACATTCTATTTTTCTTTTATTCCTGTCTACTGAGCAGATTACTTATGTTGTTTTGAGTATTTACAACTTGTATTTCCATGTTGTTGATAGAGTCAATTATTGGATCAAAGGTCTTAGAAATATTTGTTAGTTGAAGCTCCATGCTTTTGACCTTTTCTTTTATTTCCTTAGTGGTCTTAGGCCATGACAAACAAAATTTATATATATCATAGGCTTCCTTGATTGCATTCTCCATATTCTTGATACTATTTTTTGATAGAATTTTTTCATTGTCCAACTTGATTTTTAACTCTACTAATCTTTTGTCTTCAAATTCCTTTCTAATCTTAATGTCAGTAGACTTTTCAAAGGATTCAAAATGAGTACTTATAGAATTTATTAAACCTTTGAGCAGATTAGTTGACAATACTGATGTATCTCTTGAGTATGAGGGTATCAGCTTCTCTAGAATAATAGATGTTTCGTTAATGAGTTCATTGTCTTGTATATGTGTTTTTAGCATTTCTTTCTAAGCCTTAGCTTGCATAATTGATACCAATTTGAATTTCTACACTGGAGACATAGAATCTAGATTTATTTGTCCTTGTAGAAACTCAGGTAAATCTAAGATTTGTGTTCTTTGTTGTTTTTCCAAAAAAAATTTAGCATAGTCAATTGGGACTTGATTGGCAACAGTGTCTCTTGCCACTTGTTCTTCACAAAGTGTAACTTTCTTTCTTTTCTTCTCTTCTACTACCTTTTCTTTCTCTACTTGAGTTGTGGCTCCTGCGATGGATGAGGTCCTTGTTCTTTTTCTGGGGCTAGATGCTGGTTTTTCCATTTTAGATCTCTCATCCTTCCTTTCTGGAGTATATGATGTCAATTCTACCAGAGCACTTATGGGCTTTGATTCTCCTATTTTGGTTTTTTCCTTACTTGTTAGTTCATCTGATGTTTTCTCTAATTGCTCATGTTCCATAGACATTTTAGAGGATAATTCTTTGAATGTCCCAAATCTCTCTTCTTTAAGATCTTTTGGTTTGCTCAGTAGTACATCAGCTAATTCAGTCATAACATCTTATGTAACTTCATACCCTAATGCAGGGACCCATACAGTTCTTAGTTCCACATCTTCCATGAAGCATTTATCTTTGTCTACAATGAATACAATGTCTTTTTCATACTTCATTACTACATTTTCAAGTATCCGGACTCTACATAACATTTTCTTTTGAAAGTTCTTGAAATATCCCCATAAGATTCCATTCTGCTTTTCTACATTTCCCAAATTCTGCAATTGATTTCTTATCTAAGTGGCTATTGGTGTGTGATCGAACTAGACAATGTTTCCCATGCCAAGTAGTTCTCTCAGGAAGTAGAAGAGTAGACAAGTGATCAATGTTCCATATTTGAAAGGATGCTTAGTCTCTTTTGTGCTTTTCAAGTTCTCCATTAGTTCACTTTGGAGCAATTCACATAGGTCATAATATATATTGTTTTTTATCATGTCATATGTTGTGTATATAGCTAGTGTAGACATAGAATTTTCCCTGTTGGAAAAGTATATTTTGTACCCAATAACCATTGATGCAGATCTGATGGTCAGATCCTTAATATCATTTATGGTGAGGGCTTTCTTGTCAAATTTGGCTCCTGTTAGCTACATTACCAAGTTGTTCTTTATTTTCTTTAAACTTGGAACCCTCCTGGAGGAACTCATACTAGTTACAGCTTTGATGGCTTCTTTAGTTATCATGTATGGTTCATCAAGCCATAGAAACTCATCATGAATCCTACTTAGAATAAACTTAGCCTATGTATCATTTAGAATTGCAGTAAAATCCAACTAGGTGTCTAATTTCTTTTCTCCCAGAACTTTAAATTCATCTTTCAACACAATATCAATAGTAGTCAGTTCATCCAAGTATAGTTTTCCTAGATTCATGTGATCATATTCCTCTAGATTGGTATGAATATATGCCCTAATATCTTTCATAAGTATAATTCCATGTGGAGTGATTGAGAATACCCCTACAGGGTCATTTTCCATTGATTTGAAGAAATGTTTCTTGAACTTGGGACGAGATCTTTCAATTATCTCAATAACTTGAGGAGTAAACATTTTCCTGGAATAATTCAAACTTCACAATAGGGTTTTCAAGCTGTAAATACCTCTTTTTCCAAATTAGGGTTTCTTTCTTGTGAAATCGCTTTGAGTTGTTTTAAATTTCTAGAAATATTTGATGTCACTTAGGATTTTCGCTTCAGTTCACCTTAGACACTTGAGAGCTTAAATGCAAAGTGATTTTTCCTTTAGATGCAACCCTCTTAATCATCGCTTGCCAAAACCTGATTGTCATAAATGCTATCTTTCAAAAAGTTGTCAAATACTTCTCTATCTAGCACAGTCGATTAAGATTGCTCTGTAATGTTTTGCACTTGATCCTTTTCTTCTGGGAATACTTTCAAAAGATTTGTCACTTGAAGTTTCACATCATATTTTCATGCCAAATCCCAGCACTAATTATCTGGCTAGGGGATTAGGATTTTCAATACTTCTCCCCTTGAGCCACAACTCCCAATTTACTTTCTGGAGGAAGTATCTACAACAAAAGTTGTGCAGATCCCTCCTTGATCTCAATTGCATCTTTCTTGATCCAAATCTTTCCCATCACATTCTTGGTTTCAATTGGATCAACCTTGTTTTTACCTTTATCTTCTTTTTGCTCTATTTTCCTCTTCTCTATAGGATAGTTTCTTTTCTCATTCTTGCCTCTATAGAATTTTGCAACATGCCCAAACTTATTGCAATTGTAGCATACCACATTCCTTAGTCCTTGATTCCTTCTATTGATTGAATTCATTCTTGATCTACATTGGTTAGCCATATGTCCAAATCTATTGGATGCAAATCACTTTCCATTGAAGGATTGAGTATTCCTTGCATAATTAAAACCATTCCTAACTAGACTTATGTATTTGTTTGATCTATGACCAATTTTCTTGCAATTGAAACATTGACCAGGGAATGAAGGAACATTCTGACTTATTCTACTCCTACACTGAGTAGCCTTGTGACCAAACTTATTACAATTAAAATAATAGCCATTGAAAGATGAGTACCTTTGAGCATTTGGTTGTCTAACTAGAGTTCTTCTAGGTCTTCTTATATGATTCCGGAACTAGTTGTATTTGTTTTACTTAAACTCAGTGTTTGCTTGGCCTAATTTTGAACTTTCTCCTTTTTCAAATCCCAAGCCTTGCTTGTCATTTGGACTCTTCTGAATTTCAATCAGTTCCTCAAGCTTTGTAGAGCTTATTTTGAACTTTTCTTCATAGCTCTTAGCTTTCTCTAAATATGATTTTAGGCTCACAACTTCTTTTTCAATTTTAGCACATTCTTCTAACTTGCTTTTTACAAACAGATTTAGATCTTCTTCTGCTTTAGCTCTTTCTACAACTTCCACTTTCAAATCATCCAAGGTTTCATTTTCTGATATCAATTGTTCACTAATCTCCTTGTATTTTTCTATGAACCTTTTGACTTGTTCTTTTAGCTTTAGAATTCATTCATCAGCTTCTTGTATGTTATCCTTCAGATCCCTGATTTGAGCTTTAGATTTTTCAACATCTTCAAGAACAGCTTGTAATTCATCATTGCTTTCATATGAGCCTTTAGGAGAAGTAAAATATCTTCTAGCTACCATGTGTACACCTTCCTAGATCTTCCTCAAGTTGTTAAGCTTCTTCCAAGAAACCTTGCTCTGATACCAATTGTTGAATACAAAGAATACTGAGAGGGGGGGTTAATCAATATTCTTAAAACATTTTTATTTACACATTCATTAATCCACTTACCAAATTCAATAACATGAAAGCAAAGTAAACATGAGAAGAGAAGCCACAAATTCATAACACATAGACACCAAGATTTTACATGGAAAACCCAAAAAAGGGAAAAACCACAGTGAGTGTTAGCTCATAATATATTATGATAGCAATGCTGAATTACATGAAGGCTCACTACCTTAGGGCTCATTGCCCAAGGACTCACTATCCAAGAAGTGCTCACTGTGCAAAAAGGCTCACTGCAAAAAGGCTCATTGCTCAGTATATAGATTCAAAGGACTTCATATTGTCTACCCTACTTTACAGCTTTGCTTTACATATACTCTTTTTTTCTTCCTTTATTATCCTTTTCTACTCTACAAACTACCTTCGATTATGCACATATCAAATTTGTAGGTTAGAAACATATATCCATCTCTCCAACACTAAAATCCATCAAATATATATATCTGCAATAAGATTCATCTCACAATCAGGTCGACAACCTAGACATGAAACATGTATACAAGTGTTGTACCTTGTCAACTTGATCTTGTGCTCAAACAGGAATGCAAACCCAAACAAACATACAATAGTCTTCATATATGTCGGCATCAATCATTCAACTACTTGAATTAATTCTTCTAACAATGTATCTTCTCTGCATATAGATGTAGCTTGCCTGTCAGCCTATCCCTTAAGCACACACTTGACCAATTGAACTGTCACATCATGATTTCCACTGTGAACCATATGAGACTCTAGAAATCATATCCAATATTCATCATTGACCTTTTAACATACCTTCAGATCCGCAGGACATAATAGTCCTTTATAGCAAAATGCGGATCTTGGAATTGTTGCTCTATCCCAGTGAAATACTGTCAAACTAGAAGCCGATAAAGAACAACTTGTAGAATGTGATCAAAGGAACTTCAAAAGGTATAACTCTAGATTCAAGTAGTTATGATGTGTATCTTTTCTTCCTCAGAACTACAAGACAAAATATGCCACAGCAGAGGAAGCCAGACCCTTTTAATTTGGTATTGTGCATTGTTCCTAACTTGAGTCTGTTCACCTGAACTTAGATATTTTACCATATGAATTCCGAAGGAAGTCAGGACTTGAACATTGGAACATGTGATCACTAGGTAGCTATGGAGAACATAAATGAACTACATACAAATTTCTTTAAATACTAAGGCATACCATCTCAAACACTGTTACTTACTTGGTATATTGTACACTATCCATACTTAGTCATTTATTCTTCCGGAGTAAGGTCTCTTTACCATGCCAGTAGAAACCCTTTGCCTTGTTGCCATCAATGACAACAATCAACATTCACTAGAGAAGTGTCTCTTTCCAACAATATAGAGTTGTTGTGTGCCTCTCAATCCCATGTTCTTTACAGAACTTGTCAAAACTGCTGAACAAAACTCACCACCATTGTCAGTCCTCAAATACTTAATCTTTCTATCCTTCTGATTCTCTATAAGAGATTTGAAGTCTTTGAATCTACTAAAGACTTTATATTTGTTTCTAAGGAAAAACACCCATGTCCTACTATAATCATCAATGAATGAATCAAAGTAAATAGATTTTGAAATCGAAGGAACATTAATAGGACCAAACACATTAGAATGAATCAAATCCAACACCTCAGAAGATTTGTGAGAACTGGAATAAAACTAAATATGGTTTTGTTTTCCATAAATGCAATGTTAGCAGGAATTGAACTCAATAAGATTTCTATTTTCAGGGTTCTCAAACCCTTTTCACTAATGTGACCAAGCCTTTGGTTTTAGAACATTGTCCTCTCAGCTAGAAGTTTCATCTCCATAGAATGAGCACCCTAGGTACCCAGAAAGCATGACCATCAAAAGTAGATGCAGTAGTCATGTTCATTGCTAGTTCAAATAGTGAGGATGAAGACTCTAAAGCTCTCTTCTTTGAAATAGAGGCACTATTACATTGAATTACACATGCATCAAGTTGAAACAGAGTGCCAATCTAAACACCCTTATCCAATACCATAGATCCTCTAGTCATCTTGCATCCTCTATTCAAAAAATCAACTTGCACACCCACATCATTCAACTTACTTATAGAAAGGAGGTTCCATGCCAAACTAGGGATATGTAGAACACCATTGATCCCCTTCACTTGTCCATTAGGGAATCTAATCAAGGCTCTTCCATGACCAACAATCTTCAAGTGAGAATCATCACCCAAGTACACCTTTCCACCATCATATTCTTCATAGTTTGAAAACCAACCCCGATGTGAGGTCATGTAAAAAAGATGCACTAGAGTCAATAAGCCACACATCATCAGATGCATGTGTTGCCAAGGCAGCAACAAACACTTCTCCTTCATCTTGAGATGACTTGTCAGAATCTGAATCATAGTTCTTCTTTTTCTTTTCCTCCTCCTTGGACTCCTTGTGGAAGTGACTAGGTTTTCTGTAGTTCCAATAAAGGGATTTGGACTTTCCAGGAGACTTATATCTCCCACAGGATTTGGATCTTCCTTTTTCTTCCTTCTTCTTATCCTTTTTCTTTCCCTTCTCTTTAGATCTACCATGAACTGCAAGAGCCTCCTTAATTGATTCAAAAGAATTTCTTCGCATCTCTTCAGACAACAATGAAGAAACAACTTCATCCATCTTGAAGGTGGTCGTGGTATTCCCAATGGCCATAACAAGGTGATCCCATGAATCTAGTAAGGAAGACAGTAATGTCATACATTGATCCTCCTCCATCTTCACACCAATAGAGGTCAACTGGGCAACAAGCATATTGAATGTATTCAGGGGATCAACAACAGATCCTCCATCTTCCATCCTTAGAGAATACAATTTCTTTCGTAGGAATAACTTGTTCACCAAGGATTTAGCCTGATAAACATCTCCAAGCTTCTTCCAAAGATCCTTTGTAGTCTTCTCTTCATGGATATTCAAGAGCACTAAATCAGCCAAACAAAGTCTTATCAAACCCTTAGCTCTTTGATCTTTAAGATCCCAGTCTGCTTGAGACATTACCATTGGTTTTATACTAGATATGG
Source organism: Cunninghamia lanceolata (assembly GCA_027924645.1). NCBI lineage: Eukaryota > Viridiplantae > Streptophyta > Pinopsida > Cupressales > Cupressaceae > Cunninghamia > Cunninghamia lanceolata. Next base: position 1,203,119 of record BSBN01000243.1, read on the forward strand.
CATCCCATAAATCCTAATCTACAAGCATGTCCTCCATTTTGAGTTTCCACAACTTGAAATTACTGTCATTAAACTTCTCTATCTCAAACCTCCCAGATGTGCTCACCATCTCTTTCTTACAACAAAGATTTCAAAATCCCTTGCACAAGCTCCCACTCAAATGAAGATCAGCTGAAAAAACCCTCTACCCAACAACTAGAACCAAAGGTGATCAGGCTCTAATACCAACTGAAAGGAAGAAAGGTATGAGGAAACATAGGAAATATTTATGCAAATTTTAACTTTTATAGTTACAGATTAAGATGCACATTAATAGAAAGATAATAAAAACTTCCAAATGAAAAAAACTCACAACACATGATATACATGGGGAAAACCCTTTCAGGTAAAAAACCCCACACTCCAAATTCACCCAATATATTATTTAGGAATCAAGAAGATTACAATATACTTGCAGAGAAAGATTTCATAGGTGTATAACAAACCAAAGATCTAGGAGATAACTCAACATCTATAAGATTCTTACACACAACCTCCATCTCAAGATCCTAATATATAGGAGATACAATATAGTAAGCCGTCAACGGTAATTACAAAACCATGAGCCAAAACCACCCAAAAGTGGCACTCAAATTATCTCCAATCAAATATGCCTTGTGATGTGCCAAATCACATACCAACATGTGTAGCTCTCCCCTTTATAGCTCTTTTAAGTGTCTAACATGTTTTTACATTTCCCAAAAATAGGAGGTCCAAATTCTAAAGGTCATAACTTTTGATTCGGGTGTCTGATTGACGAACCATTTAATGTGTCAGAAAGCTCGTGAAGAGATATATCAAGATATAACCCAATTTGTCAATTATGACAACTTTCAAGGCATTTAGGGACCTCTAATTGCCTCAAAACCGAGTTTAAATTTTTTTTGACAATTTCAAAAAATAGAAACTTTAATATCTCACAATCCAGATATGATCTTGAGTCGAAACTCACCCGAGATGTTTACTTAGCAGTTTTGTACCTTTTGGGAAAATTTTTGGGTCAATCTGAGGTCAAATGTAGAGTTATTAAAAATAGTAATTCTTGCCATTTTTAGCCCTTCTGGAAACTTTGAAAATTCTAGACCATTCTCCAAGATAAAGGGTATTCAAAAAGACCAAAACTGGGAAGAATGGTAACCTTTTGGAGTTGCAAGGTTGAGACATTTTTCCTAACAATTCTAGATCTTGCTGCATTATTAGCTTTTTAAAAGTCTTTTCATTTGTTGTACCTTATCATTTTTCTATTCAAAACATTCTTGCATCCTTTCATTTGAAATTTGGAAAAGAAATACTTCATTCTAGATTTAGAAAAAAAGCATATTAGTCACTTTGTTTGCATCTCATAAGGATAGATCATCATAGCATGAATTAAATTTCTGATTTTTGCATCAGATCTAATTGGTATTATAGTAGTTATTCATTTCATAGTGTTACATTGTGCATTGGAATATTTTACATTGCTAGAACTTGTCAAAAAAAATGTGCATTTTGTGAAAACCTAGTTAATGTTGCAATCTAGGGTTTATGATTGAGGTTAGATTTAGATTTTGCTGCTGTCATTTGCATTCTAAATCTGATTTCAAATTGTTCTACAACATTACAAATGTTATCTTACTTTGAAAATTGAAGATAGGAACAATTTTGAGTTGTTGTATTTTGAAAAAATATTGAAATTTGAGTTCGATTTAAGCATTGACATTAATGATATTTAATCAGATTTGAGTAGAATTGAATTTGTTCAAGGTATATTATGTGCATTATATTTGTTTACATTTGAACAAAACATTGCTTCACTTAAACAAAAACTCAAATCTTTCTTTCGCTTCATCATTCATTTCTTCTATTGGTGCATCTTGTGTGTTACTAAAGCTTGTAGACGCTTTATGAGCCTTGTGGCCCAGTGCCCCAATTCTAATGTTCTTGCGTGAAGAAGTCATCAAATTATGGGTTCTGTTGTGTGGTTACTGTTGACCCATTTTCCTCTGTCCAGAGCTAAACAGCCCACCTGGTATTTTTTTTCCTTGAAGATCCTTTGGAAAATGTTCCTATAAAGCTTAAAGTGCCAAATTTCCCAAAAAGCCTTGTCTAAAAAACCTTACCATTGGAAAGAGCTTGAAAAAATAGGCAGGTTTGCTTTTTACATCACCATGAAATTCGGCCAAATAAAGAAGTTATTTATGGTCAAAATTTAGGTCAACATACAGTTCAATGTTCATTGGCGGGCTTGCAAAATCTCTATCGGCCTTAGAAAATGATGAAAAAAGAGATTTTTATGCATTTCTGAATGTATATAGGGCTTAGGAGGGTGCATGTACAAGGTGGAATCTTTTGTAGATTCCTGGGACATTCCCAGTTTGTGTATCTGGTTGCAAGGAGAAACACAATGAAAATTATACAAAGCAGGAGATACATTACAGGAATATTCTGTCAATGTATATCGGGTTTCAAATGCATATTATGTTGTATGTTTACACATGCAATGAAAAGATACAAGGTTTGACATACAAGTGCATCCGCTACAGTGGAATGTACATTCGGCCTTATATGTTTCTTTGTATATTTCGCTTGTATGTTTTGCACATACAAGCGAAACATACAAAGAAACATACAAGGCCGAATGTACAAGAGATGGGGCCCGTGCACATATAAGGCTGATTGTATGTTAGAAGATACAAGTAGGCATGAACAGTAGAATGTATATTTCACTTGTATGTTTGCACATACAAGCCAATATACAAAGAAAAGATACAAGGGACCTTTGCCTGAGATACAAGTCTGAGATACATTTGCTACAGTGGCTTGTATATTTTGCTTTGTATGTTTTCACATACAAAGCCGATATACAAAGGTTTACATACAAGCCAGACCCGATTATATTTTTAACTTGTTTTATAAAGTCTTGGGGTCCACCTTGTATATGGGCAATTGTATATTGCAATATACAAGTCAGAGATACAAGGGTTGCATACAAGGCGGACTTGAATCGAAGATCAAATTCAGCATTTTAGGTCTCGGGTCTGCCTTATATATGTATAAGTGTTTTGTATATTTGAACATGCAGGGAAATATACAAAGAAAGTGATACAAGCTGGAACCGACCCAGCAGTCAAAGCAGTTGATAAATTTTTGGGGTCCGTGGCTTGTATATCATGCGATATACAAGCAAACATACAAAGGAGGTATACAAGCTAGATTTCAACGTCTTGTCAGCATATTTCATAAAATTTGAAGTCTGCAGCTTGCATGTACAATTGTGCTTGTATATTGCAATATGCAAAGGGTAGATACATTTTTCAGCGATGTTCCTTGAACCAGCTCAGCAATGAATCAGGCAGTGCCACGTGGCGGTAGACATACATACAAGTTAACATACAAATGGTGGGGCCCGCATATACAAAGGGAAATTGTATGCATATACAATTTCAAAATTCAAAGGGCATATTTAAGTCTGATATAAAAGGCACCATGCATATACAAAGGAGTTGTAGAGAAGGTTTTGGATACCGATTCAGGAGGCAAATTCAAGTGATATATACACAAATTCAAAGTGATATATACAGGCGGTTGACCAAAGCTTTGACCGCCTGTATCTCCTCCATTTTGGCAAATTTTGACATACTGTAAGAGGCAAAGATGCATATTTTTGCCTCTTCTTTCATTTGGCGGGCTTTTGAGGAGATTATTTTCACTTTCAAGTTTTGGATCTGGCCTTGTATATTCTGTGCAATTGGATGTTTCAGCGACTTTTTGGGGCAGGATGTAGATATTTGTTGCATTCATTTCTGTAGGTAATGGAAGCTGCTGGCATTCATGCCCAAAATATCTTCCACTGATTCATAGGTACAGATCGATGATGTAGTAGTTTGCATTGAAGACTAAAAATATCTTCTATCTACCCATTTCCAGATATTTTAACTCCATAACTGATGTAGGTAGACGTCCCTTCGGCGGAGATATTTTTTGACAGCGCCCATGGGTTATTTGTTTGTAACCGACTGAGGCCAAATGAAATGTTATATATACATGAAAAATAGATGTATTAGTTGTTGGTTGTTCTTCTGGGCTATTATTTGTAATGGCTACTTAGCCTCTATAATCAATATAAATTGGTATTTTTACCTCTCTGTTATTATTTTTAGCACTATGTCTATTCTCCTGGACCTCTCTAGAATTAGTATGAGTCTGTGTAAGTATTTCCAGCTGTGAGATTGTTACTGTGTCTATTCAGTTACAACCAAACACATTTAAATATGGTGTATCACTTAGTTTATTTTAGCATTTCTTTTTAGCATTCCTTCTTCCCCTTTTCCCAGCAAGCATTAGCACTAGGTTTAGATAAATTTCTCTAAGCATTAGGCTTAGAGAGAGGAAGCCGGTCTTCTCTGGAGGTCTGATCTCATTTAGCAAAGTCCCACACTTAGAGATCATTCCCATGTTACTCCAGATTGCTGAAGTTTCACAACCGCAACAAAGGGTGCAAATTTGGGTGATAACAACTTTGGCACGCCCGGTGGGACCAGTTTGATGAACTTCTCATCAAGATACTAAGAGATTTGGTGTTTCTCCTGGTATTACTAGCCTTCAAGGAAATACAAACAATAACATGGTGACTCTACTGAATGAATCGACTGGCTTCAGCAGCCCAAATACCTAAAATTTTATCAAAGGTCAGGATTTTGGTGATTTTCCTGGTCTATTTTAGCTCCCAAAAGCATTTCAATCACCTGGCGACTCCTTCTCTGGTATACATCCAGTGTTTCTTCAGTTGCAGACCTATTTTGCTCTTATTCTAAAATTTTCATGATTATCCAGCATTAATACGCTATAAAATGTCAAAAAATTATGGGAATCATGGCTTTTCCCCTACCCCTAATCCAAATACAGGCTATTGGCCCCCATATCAGCAATATCAGGCCCCAAATGCCTCTAATTTTATGCCATATAGCCCTGCCGCTACAGAATATCGACATCCTCATGATGCTTACCTTCCTCCTACCCCTAATGTTGCCCCTGAGAATATTGATGCTTTCAATGAACTCATGGAAGCTTTTCTAAAGCTTGACAGAAATTTAGATAAGTCAAAGGAGCAGCAGGGTATAGTCGGCCTCAGCGTTTTTTTGATCTCAACATCATAAGCATGTATGGTCTCAAGAAGCTATCTCAAAATCTAAACAGAGAGGCTGATGAATTTATAGAAATGTTAAAACGTGACCAGAAGCAAGAGGCACAAGAGGGGGTTTTTCAGGAAAACCTTACTATAAGGATGATACCTGCTCAGCCTGTTGTGGAGGAAGCCCTAAATTTTATGTTTCCAAGCTTCAGACAAGATAATTCATTTGTGCCTCTAAAACTATTTCCTAGTTTTAAAATCTCAAGTTTTAGAGGCCCTCAGCCCTCACAAGTTCATCCTTCATACCAAAGTGAATCTATGAAAGAGCCTCAAGATTCTCTAGCATGGTAGCCTACTTGGGTCAAGCATCCTAGTTACAAAGTACCAAACTTGGAAAAGGCCAATCCTCTCATACCAATTCACAATCAGGTAGAGGAAACAGTCGTAGAATCCAAGCCTACCATAATTCTAAGTTTTAGGACAACTTCCCCAACCCAGCAATCTATACTTGACCAAGAGCAACCTAGACTCCACAAGTTTCCAGGCTTCAATGCCTATGTCCTTTTCCAAGTCCCTGTTCCTATGCAAACTCAAATTATCACTCCCCAGGAACAAATTTGTCCAGAACCCTCTCCCCTCCGAGAAATTCAAGAAGTTATTCAGGCTTCTTTCCCTAATGCTATTTCAATCAAAATAGGTGGGCAAGTTGTCTACCAAGATATTTGGAAAGATGAGCCAAAAGAGGAGGTGGAAGAAAATCAAACTAATGAGGAGCAGTTTGTTCCTACACTCACAGAGATAGAATTGTTTGAATCTATTACACCTGTGAGTAATGTTAACCCAAATAGGGGATTGAGTCCTTTAAACTTTAATTCTTTTGAAGCCTTTTCTCATGTGTCTGATCAAGAAAACAAGGTTGAAATGCAAAGAGTGTATGGGGAAAGCCTCCAGCTGCAGAGACAAATTAACCAAAATTCAGAAGAGCTGCAGTCAAAGGATGGAGGCATAGGGAAACAAGTTGTTAAGGTCACTTCAGAGATGGATGATGCTGCCCTACTTCATGAGCTACCTGATTATGTTGAAGATGAAGAATATGTGCAGCTGGTTGTGAATAGGCAGCAGCAAGAGAACAATGAAAGTAGTGACCACTTGTTATGCATAGAGGCCTAGCACAGTAGTGAGTTTCAAGCTCTTGAAAACTTGGAGGAAGCTCTTTTCTGGGATGAGTACGCTATGGTGGAGGCTATTGCTGAATTTGCTCATAAATCAAATGATGCTACCTTGTTGAATGAATTCCCCAACCACTTTGAAAGGGATGAGGGAGGTAATGAGCATGATTGTGAATTGCTGGCATGTGAAAAAGGACGGGGATATCGGCTTCTTGATGGGGAGGTCTTCTTTTTTGAGCATGTGCATGGCTCATTTTCTGAGCCTAAGTTAGAATATCATGAACGTTTTGTTCATAAGGTAGAGGCAGCCATATTTGTAGTAAAATCACAAGAGCTAAAGTATTCAGACCAACAAGAAGAGGAAGAATGCAGCCATGATGACATTATATCAACCTTCTTGGGTTCTTTGAGGGAAGAAGGAGAAAGCCATGGGGTCCCAAGTCAGCTGTTTCACACACAAGAGCAACATGAGAGAAAGGTGGAGGTCACCATCATACCAAATGAAGAGCAAGAAGAGAAAGAATCAAAGTAGAGACATGAAATCAGTCATCATGATTTGCATGTCATTTCAAGGAGATGCCCAATTAGGCATCTAGCCCAGCTGGAGATACATCAAGAGGAGTCACCACTTGTCATGCTTACCTCTAAGCATGAAGTTGAGCATCAAAATGAGTGGGATCAGCCCATTTAGTCACCACAAGTTAGCAACATCAACAATCAGTCCAAGTGGATAGGTGAGTTTATCTCCACTTTGAGGGGGGTGTTTTATCAATTTGTCATATGTGCATTTCCCCCTTACCTCTTTTTAACTGCCCACATGAATGAGAAACATTGTAAAATGTTAAGAAAGGGTAGTTACTTCCAAGAACCAGTTAATGGCTTTGTTTAAGGTCACGTCTGACTGGTTAGTTTAGGATTAGAGTAGGTTTCATTTCTATTTTAGTTTTCCCTTTCCATAAGTGCTTTTGCACAGGCTGCATTATCATTAGAAGAATGTAGGCCCTTTCCCCTTTTTGTATTTTGGAGGCAATTTCTAGTTTTCTAGCAGGTTTTAGACTTGACCCCATGCCCAATGGATGCATAAGGCCACTGATCTCATCTTTAGCAGGCAAACATCCCATAGAAGTCACCAAATTGTTGACCCATTTTCCTCTGTCCAGAGCTAAACAGCCCACCTGGTATTTTTTTCCTTGAAGATCCATTGAAAAATGTTCCTATAAAGCTTAAAGTGCCAAATTTCCCAAAAAGTCTTGCCTAAAAAACCTTACCATTGGAAAGAGCTTGAAAAAATAGGTAGGTTTGCTTTTTACATCACCATGAAATTCGACCAAATAAAGAAGTTATTTATGGTTAAAGTTTAGGTCAACATACAGTTCAATGTTCATTGGCGGGCTTGCAAAATCTCTATTGGCCTTAGAAAATGATGAAAAAAGTGAGTTTTATGCATTTCTAAATGTATATCGGGCTTAAGAGGGTGCATGTACAAGGTGGAATCTTTTGTAGATTCCTGGGATATTCCCGGTTTGTATATCTAGTTGCAAGGAGAAACACACAAGGAAAATTATACAAAGCAGGAGATACATTACAAGAATATTCCCTTAATGTATATCAGGTTTCAAATGCATATTATGTTGTATGTTTGCACATGCAACGAAAAGATACAAGGTTTGACATACAAGTGCATCCGCTACAGTGGAATGTACATTCGACCTTATATGTTTCTTTATATATTTCACTTGTATGTTTTGTACATACAAGCGAAACATACAAGGCTGAATGTACAATAGATGGGGCTCGCGCACATACAAGGTCGATTGTATGTTAGAAGATATAAGTAGGTATGAATAGTAGAATGTATATTTCACTTGTATGTTTGCACATACAAGCCAATATACAAAGAAAAGATACAAGGGACCTTCGCCTGAGATATAAATCAGAGATACATTTTCTATAGTGGCTTGTATATTTTACTTTGTATGTTTTCACATACAAAGCTGATATACAAAGGTTTACATACAAGCTAGACCTGATTGTATTTTTAACTTGTTTTATAAAGTCTTGGGGTCCGCCTTGTAAATGGGCGATTGTATATTGCGATATACAAGTCAGAGATACAAGGGTTGCATGCAAGGCGGACTTGAATCGAAGATCAAATTCAGCATTTCAGGTCTCGGGTCTGCCTTATATATGTATAAGTGTTTTGTATATTTTGAACATGCAGGGAAATATACAAAGAAAGTGATACAAGCCGGATCCGACCCAACAGTCAAAGCAGTTGATAAATTTTTGGGGTCCGTGGCTTGTATATTTGGTGCTTGTATATCATGCGATATACAAGCCAGATTTCAACGTCTTGTCAGGCTATTTCATAAAATTTGAAGTCCTGATGCTCCTTGAACCAACTCAGCAATGAATCAGGCAGTGCCATGTGGCTGCAAACATACATGCAAGTTAACATACAAATGGTGGGGCCCGCATATACAAAGGGAAATTGTATGCATATACAATTTCCAAATTCAAAGGGCATATTTAAGTCTGATATACAAGGTGCCATGCATATACAAAGGAGTTGCAGAGAAGGTTTTGGATGCTAATTCAGGTGGCAAATTCAAGTGATATATACACAGATGCAAAGCGATATACACAGGCGGTTGACCAAAGCTTTGACCACCTATATCTCCTCCATTTTGGCAAATTTTGACATACTGCAAGAGGCAAAGATGCATGTTTTTGCCTCTTCTTTCATTTGGCAGGCTTCTGAGGAGATTATTTTCACTTTCAAGTTTTGGATCTGGCCTTGTATATTCTGGGCAACTGGACGTTTTAGTGACTTTTTGGGGCAGGACATAGATATTTGTTGCATTCATTTCTGCAGGTAATGGAAGTTGCTGGCATTCATGCCTAATATATCTTCCATCGATTCATAGGTACAGATCGATGATGCAGTAGTTTGCATTGAAGACCAAAAATATCTTCTATCTACCCATTTCCAGATATTTTGATGCCATAACTGATGCAAGTAGATGTCCCTTCGGCGGAGATATTTTTTGATAGCACCCATGGGTGTTTTGTTTGTAACCGACTGAGACCAAATGAAATGCTATATATACATGAAAAATAGATGTATTAGTTGTTGGTTGTTCTTCTGGGCTATTCTTTGTAATGGCTACTTGGCCTCTATAATCAATATAAACTGGTATTTTTGCCTCTCTGTTATTATTTTTAGCACTATGTCTATTCTCCTGTACCTCTCTAGAATTAGTATGAGTCTGTGTAAGTATTTCCAGCTAGGAGATTGTTACTATGTCTATTTAGTTACAACCAAACACATTTAAATCTGGTGTATCACTTAGTTTATTTCACCATTCCTTCTTCCCCTTTTCCCAACAAGCATTAGCACTAGGTTTAGATGAATTTCTCTGAGCATTAGGCTTAGAGAGAGGAAGCCAGCCTTCTCTAGAGGTCTGATCTCATTTAACAAAGTCCCACACTTGGAGATCATTCCCATGTTACTCCAAATTGCTGAAGTTTCACAACCACAACAAAGGGTGAAAATCTGGGTGATAACAATTACACAACACACCCCATTTTGCCTTAGTAAAACAGGGACCCAACTTTGGTCTCTGCTTGTTGCTTGTTTGTTTCTTGTTTTGGGTGGTTTGGTAAAATCAATCATGCATGTGAGCTTTTGATAAGGTGGATGTGCCACTAGATGAGGTCAATTGTTAGGGTCAGTAATTGATATTATTAACCTCGTAGCTAGAAAGTATTCAAAATTCTAAGTAGGTTTGTCTTTTGGATCACCCCAAAATTGTCTAAGGGAAGAAAGTTATGTTCAGTCAAAGTTTGGTCAAACCTGATATTACCCAGGTGGGGGGTCATATTTCTAATATTAGTCATATTTGATAAGATCACCCAGACTTAGAATCATCACTCGACAACCACTAGGTGCATGATACGTGAACATCAAAATTAGATAAGGGCCGGTATCTACCTGTCAAAGAACCTCACGTACTATCCTGGGGGGTCATGTTTTCTAATCTCAGTCATCTTACGAATATCACCCCTTCATAGATATCACCATATGCCAAAATGAAAATGATGTCATTTAATTCAAATGAATGAAAGAAATCACCTCGATGATGACTCATTGTCCCATATGAACTATGGGGGGGTCATATATCGAATATCCATCATATTTCTTAATATGACAATGATGTCAATAAAACATGATAACTAAATGACATCGATGACATGATGATGTCATCACAATCTTTTTCCAAAAAGGATGGGGGGGTCATATTTTAAATTACCCCTGATTGTAATTCCATGACCTGATATGTTTCATAGTCAAAGGTTGACCATATCACCTGTTTCTTTTGCACATAGTTATCCCACGCAAAGAAGGGGGGGTCATATTATCCAAGGGGGGTCATATTTCTGAATATCCTTGATCTTTCAAAGATCACCCCCTTTAACATTAAATGCAATTAAAGTGGTAGATGAACTCCCGCCAATTACAAATACGAATTGAACACTTGGTGACATCTATGAATTCCCTGCAAATGATCAATGGATTTAATCAAGACAACACATTTACCCTAATTCTTCTTATTGATCTATTTAAAGGTAAATTTCAAAGGTTAGTTTCATTTACCTTGTGATAAATTGAAAGTTACAGAGCTCCAAAGTCAAACCGTCATCAACTACTGGCCAGCAGATCGGATCCTTCAACATAACGGAATGGAACAGGTGATCTTGCATGTTTACAGTCTTTTGCCGTAATCACTCATCTAATCCAAAGGAAAGTGTTATCAGGTAAGTAACTGCAAAGCCTCCTCATTGTCATTTTCTACAATTCTAGGTAGAGTATTTGTTGTTACTAGGGTAAAACCCTATGATGATGCATAGAGAAATAAGATAAAGGGGTAATAAACAAAAATACATGATATTGTTTAGGAAACTACATATGCATATCATAGGGTAAAATATACCATGTTTATTGCAGGAATTAATGGCTGACTTAAGGAGAAATAGGTCTGAGGCTGAGTTTCTGAAGCCCATGTTGTGCAACCAGAAGAGGTACAATTCAAGTATGGGGTGATTGGTGATACACATCAAGGGGATACAGATTTGGATGTATGGTCAACAAGATTGGACAATGACACAGATAATCCTATTGTGGACAAGGTGTTTACCTTAGGTATGTGGCACACGGCTGGTTTTCCCTATTCCATGGATGCCCTAGAATTAGTAGTAGAGTGTGCAAGAAATTATAACATGGAAACTAGGAGGGTGGAAAAACATGGAAGGATATACGCTGACTTTTCAGTCAAGGGCATCACTGCCACTTTCAACTTACCAGTAGGGAATAAGGTGGTTAATGTGGACCTTCATAAATTAGAGGTAGACTATAACAATAACAAGAAGAATGCCAGGAAGAAGATGTATCAATGGAGGTCGAAGAATAGCACTTATACAGCTTTAGCCAAGCTACTAGTGTACTTGTACAAGTTTGACTTTGATGATGACTACCAATATATAATTGCCCTTCTAAGCAGGATGACCTACAGACCTAATGCCTGTAGTTTTGATAATTGGATGTTTGGGATCATCCAGATGGTCTTATACTCAGATAATAAACCCCTATGGGCCAAAATCATCAGTGACTCACTAGATGAGGGGATGAGGAGCCTAGGAGTACAGACATGTTTACTTTACATGACCTCATATGTGGTGTATTCTTGCACATTCAAAGGGACATTTGATGCTCTAAAAATAGTAGGCAAGGTTGGCAGTGATGTGGATGATGTGCATATATGGGATCATATCCCCAATTATAGGGAAAAGTATACCTCCAGGACTACAAATTGGTAAATGATGCATTCTCGATGCACCTGGTAAGAAGCATGGAGGAACACAGGACTAAAAGACTGAGCATGAAAGCTTAAGATGTCATTTATAAACATGGAGCATGGTTTATCCAATTTGCTACCTTCTTGTATATCAAGGTTGAGGGATTTGAAGGACAACCTTTTATGCTACCAAGATACCCTACAGATAGGGTCATCTTGATGGAGTTTGTTAGATAGATATCTACAACGGTGGAGGCCTATAAGGCACATAAGAAGATTCCTCCAGTTTTATTCCCAGTATCTATGGGATGGTACATGTGTTTAGATTCAAAGAGCATAAAGCATGCTATTGGGGGATTGAAATTAATGTACCTATAGCTATTTCCTCTTGCCAGGTCATATTATCCTTATGGAAGGATGCATAAGCTATTAGGAAAGAAGATACATCAAAAGCATCTGGAGGATTTTTGGACGGATTGTGATGATGAGGCTAAGGTGAGGAGAAGGAAGTATCAAAGGCTCACATTGAACCAAATAAAAACTTTTGACTACATCCTAGTGCCAACACAACTGCATAAAGATAATGGGAAGGTAATGTCAGATGAGTATGAAAGTAAGAAGGTGTACAATGACACCATATCGGCTCCTAATCTCACACAACAAGAAGATATATCCTTAGATCAGATGATGTAGGGGGTGATCCATCTGACCCAAGCTTGGGTAGATGCAGAAATAGCCAAATTGAAGAAAAGAGGCATGGCCCTTACTATGGATAACAAGAAAAATAGACAAGAACTGTCTGATGAGGAATATGATGATCTCCTTATGGAGAAGAGAGAATCTAATGGGGAGAGATTACCCACTGAAAAATAATAGAAGATACCTTCCAAAGGTAAGAAGGGTGACAATGAACCAAGGGGGTGATCATAGAAAGAGCTACCACTAAGGATAGGGGGCATCCACATCAGTTCATGCATCCACATCGGCTCATGTATCCTCAGTGTCACAACATTCCCCAGCAAAACCAAAGACCAAGATAATTTTGAGACCTACTGCTGAGAGCACAGAAATGCAAGTGGAAGGGTAGACCCTACAACATGACTTGGAGGAAGATAACCCCTTGGGAGAAGAACAATTAAGAAAAAAAGACAAAGATGATGACTTGTTGATAACAAGCAAGAAGAAGAAAGGGATGCCACTGATGTCACCACCCAAGAAACAAAGAACAGTCATGAGAGGAGATGTCCACACTGACCCCATCATGTTGAGAGGAATTGGTGGTGAGGTTTTTCAGGAAAGAGCTATAGCATGGCGTTCCCTTTCCTACAATAATTAAATTTAAAACCGAGAAGGCTAGAAAGAAAACAAGAGAAACGGCTCTGACAAGTAGGGACCTCCCTTTCTCCTTAGATAATATAATAGAGTTATTGGATGATGAGGTAGTCCAGGATATGGCTACTCAACATATGGAAGTTTGTGTTGCTAACACCAGGATAACTCCTCATGGGACTCCATTAGCCTAGATGAGGGTGTTGGAAGAAGAAAAATAGATGGGAGAAATGAAACAGGATAGTCCTGAAAAGGTGGCTCAATAGATAGGGCTAGACAAGTTGGTTGATTAGGTTACAAGCCCTGCAGCCATAGACTTAGCATATAGGGGTGATGTAAGCCGAAGCAAAGACAACAATTCACCCATAGAGCCTAAAAGGACTAGAGAGGTAGAGAATACAAAGAAAGATAGCGCTGCTCTTGATCAAGATCAACAACAACATAAGACACCCACTGAATCAAAAACGTCAGAAACCCAACAACAAAGTGGGGGTGATCAGGGCATATCAGGCATTAGTGTTGCTCAGGCCCAAAGTGGTTCATCATTGCCTCAGGATAAGGATGCTGAGAAGGAGCAGGTTAGATCTCCACCACACATTGAGCAGGGAGACCCACAAAATGCATCAGGGACTGAAGAAAAATTAGGTCAAGAAGGGCCTAAGTCAGAAAATGTAAGTACACCAAGGGATGGAGAATGGAAAATAGCTCATGACCAAGGTATGGATGCAGAAACAAAGAATGTGACCAAGGGTGATCTCCAAGGTCAAAATGCACAAGCCTTTCAAGAGGTTAATGTATCACTAGGTGAGAAAGATAAGGAGGTTGATGGACTTCCAAAGGAGAGCTCATAGAATGAAGCATAAGATCAAAATGTGGATATTCCACAAGATCCTCCTTTACAAAAGGCAGCCCCTCAACAGGAGGAACCCCAGCGAGATCACTCTCATGATGAACTGCATGGGGAAGAATTCAAGAAGGTTCCTTACGACCAAGGATAGAAGCTGATATAGGAGGGGAGGATACCTATGACGTAGAAAGAGACCACCAAGAATCTGGAGGTGATATACCTCATTGGATGAGAAGGGAAATACATGTAGGACAAGTGGAAGAAGTTTAAGATTTTGATGTGTCTACCCTATTTGCTGAAAGCATGATGAAGCCAAGGAGAAAGTCCAGGATGACATACGCAATAAAAAGAGATCCTACTATAGGTAGGAGGACTGCACAAATAGCCCTCCCTACAGTTGAAAAGGAGAAAGGCAAAATAACCCTAAAAGAGTTTCAAATCACAAATGTTGATCTAGGTTTTTCTAATGAGGACCAAGAAGGTCAGGAGGGAAAATATATTATAGATTTTCTAACCCAAAGGGTAAAGAGAGAGAAGGAGAAGAAAAAGGTACATAAAGAGTACATTTCTCAATTGCATTCTTTTATAAAAGGGTTAATTAACCCTGATCATGCACCTACTGATCCGGTGGTCCCATTGGCTATTATCTCACAAGAGGAGGTTACCAAATTGGACGTAATGAAGCATGAGGCGATGGTGATGGAGAAATGGATGTTCTCAACATTGGCTAGAGCTAAAGATGTGGTAAGGACTTCTTTGCAGAGATGGAATTCTTTGAGCACCTTAAAGAGAAATGTAGAAAAGATGCAGCATGAAATAGGTAGGAGGTCATTCTAATTGGAAAAGGATCTGGCTGCTCTAAGTGAGATGAGAAGAATTGATTCACAAATTCTAATAAGTAACAAGGTATTAGATAATAATGCTACCCTGCTAATGGGAATCTAGTATGAAGATATCAGGTTCGAATGTGATGTATTGAAGAAATATAGTGGCAAGCTTAGGGACATTAGCGTCAAACTGCATATCATGATGGAATATGAGGTAGAGACCCTGGAAGCTTTAGAAGGGAAAATAAAAGGTAAGATTGAGAATCAGGATGCAGATTTTGTTGTTAAGGCTCTACATGATAATTTCAAGTTAGTAGCAAATGACCCCCTAAACCACTTGATAGAGGAGGTGATGAATAGAATCATGAGGATAAAGGTCAAATTGGAAGCATATAATGAGATATTAAATAGAAGGAAAGGCAAGATGGAAGCTCTCAAGGATAAATTCAATTCCCATAAATATGCAATAGTGAAAGCTAAAGTTCAAGATGGGGGGAGGTTGACAAAATAGTGCAAGCTTATGAATCAGTCAGGACAACAGTGAAGGTCCATATAGGAGAAAATGTTTACCAAAGTGATGGTGATAGCGAAAGTGCTGAAAGTG
Source organism: Cunninghamia lanceolata (assembly GCA_027924645.1). NCBI lineage: Eukaryota > Viridiplantae > Streptophyta > Pinopsida > Cupressales > Cupressaceae > Cunninghamia > Cunninghamia lanceolata. Next base: position 1,218,899 of record BSBN01000243.1, read on the forward strand.
AAGAGGACAATGAACAAGAAGAAAGTGAAGGAGAAAGACATGAAGAATAAGTATTGATGCATCACCAAGTGAACATATGCATGGGGGACTTATAAGTGGATGCCATACAGATGGTTAACAACTAGCAATCTATGTCGCGAATGAGGATGTTGACTCAGTCAATGGAAATTGTTAGCCGTTGATCCAAATTGATGAATCTTGACCATTGGTCAGTTGTAACTGCCTCCTCCCCTTATTCCATAAAAGGTGTAGGAGTGCAATCTTTTATTCATTCAAAACTTAATTGAAATCTGATTGCTAAAGAATTTAGGACTTATTTCAAAGTTATTGTGAATGTACATGTTTTGCATACTTAATTAAAGAGAAGTTGTTTTGATTATAAATCATTGTAAATCTTGAGTAATCTGTGAGTGTAATCTGGATATATGTGTTGATTAGCTGCATCCCTTGGAGTGCTATTCTATTTGCATATATTATTTTTAGTCTTTGTTCCTTTGAAGTTGGCATCAACCATACCTAGTGATTGAACAACCTGGTGAATTATGGTTTGATTTCTTCTCTTCATGACTGTATCCTGTGTGTATGTGATTCAATAACTAAAGGTTTACTAAAATTAGAAGTATTTCTTTAAATTTCTTTGAATTTCATTACAAATCACCTCCATAATTGCAAATAACACACAATCAAAAGCAAATAAAGATGAAATATGCAGATATCCTGTAGACAATTGAAAATACAAAGCATATTTTGAAGGAAAGCATGTCAAATTGATAAATATCATACAAATATAGATAAATATCCATGAGAAACACATAAATGTATACTTGTAAACACATCATTTGAATAAATATATAGTGTAGAAGAATGTGTAAGTTCATGATGATCAATGATCAGAAGAATTGACCAAACTTACAAATATCACAATGATCTTTGAAATAGAGTAGAATTAACCTCTCTGTGAAGTGAATTTATAGAATGCAGTTGCAATATTGATCATCTAAGCAAACGTAAGACCCCTTGAAATGGAAAATAGAATGTCACATCAACCTTTGAATAATGTCAGATGATCATGACCTGATCAATGAAGCCTTGAAGTCATCGACTCATCTTAAGCTGATCATACTTTACAAGATAATAAAGGCTTATTGTGCAAATTTTTATGCATGTTGTTATGACTAACAATCATCATCAACATAAATTGGCACTAGAAGGAGGGCATCTTCATTGCCTAGTAGGTGATTTAGTAATGCATGTATATTTTCCTGTGTCAAAAGAGAGGTAATGTTCTCGCAACCCATTATTTCAAATATTTTACAAAGATTTGCTATTTTTGAGTCTTTTCATGCTTATCCACCACAAATATTTCAAAATCAAGCATAAATACCTTAAGCTTTGTAGTCAATTTTTGTGATCATTGAAAGATAAGTTGTCATTCAGGTTTTCTTACTAAATCTTTGAAGTAATTCACTTATGATACTTGATATCTTGATGCATGTGTCTAAAAGTCTCACATCACCTCATATTTGCATCATTTATGCAAATATTGCATAAATATCTAGTCAGTTTTGGATTCTGGTCATAAATACATCCTTTACATGAGTGTTTTAGCTGATCTTTACAATAAAATAAGCCAAATTTTCATAAATTGTAGAAATCCTAGCTCTTAGGCCAAATACCAGGTCCAGACCTAGTGGACTCTTTGAGGAATTACCTATTTGTGGACTCAAACCTAGAATAGTAGATATTCATCACACTCTTGGTTCTAGTACATCAGAGGCTTCACTAGAACACACTCCAATAACTCCCATCAGATTGCAAACACCTACAAGACCACCTATAACACCTCTAGTCTGACCTCCACCAGTCACAATGTCATTCTTTGCTACAGAATCACCTTTGACTTTCACTGTATATCATCCTTTACCTAAAAATCCTAACAAGATTTGTCCTAAATATCATCCATATCATGATGCTGATGATCACATCAGAACATTCAAGGAAGCTTGTTGCAGAGTGAGAATTGAACATCAGGACGTGGTATGCAGATTATTTCCATTTTCCTTAGGAGAAGAAGCATATAATTGGTATATCAGTCTTGGTCAAGGTTCAGTTGGTTCATGGGCTGCTTTGGAGAAATCTTTTAAGGATAGATTCAAAATACCTATAGATCCTTCAATGAATTACCATCTGTTTACCACAATTAAGAGATTTGAAGGAGAACCTATTGCTAACTTCAATGCAAGATTCCAAAAGATGCTATCAAATCTAGTCGCTCCCTATACTGTAGCAGATGAAGCTGCTAAGAGTATATACTACTCAGCATTAGACCCCTTGACTTCTATGTTTATCAGGAGAACACATCCTAGTGTCACAACTTTGGCAGGAGCTTTTGAGGAAGCCATAAAAGTCAATCAACAGTTGATCCCTGCTCCAAAACCTAATGTAGCATTTCCTGCATTTCCTACATATCCTTCATATCCTACTCAACAACAAACCAATGGAGCTATGATGCCTCCAGCTATAATGTTGAGTCCTTTACAGGTACCTCCACTTAGCATCATGCCACCTCCAAATGGAAATGGTCAGATGGTGCAATATCTAGGACATACACAAGTACCTCAGGGTGCAAAATAGTCTAATAATAATAATAATGGTTCTTTCTTTTTCAAACCTCAAATAGAGAACGTAGTAGCTAAAGTTTAGGAAGAAAAGAAAGAAATTAAAGAGATGTCAGCACAATTGAGGAAACTAACAACTGAAATCACTCATCTAAGAAGTTAGAATTTCTATTCCCAACCAAATTAGAATAGAGGATATAATAATGACAGATCTGGATATCTTGATAGGGGATATAATAACAATAATAATAACAATAATCCCCCTAGACAGCCTAGAGTGTGGAACACTAGGCCGAACAATGGTTTTCTACCATCACCCTTAGATAATCAACCTCCTAGTGAACCTAATCAGACCACTAGAGTGAACCTGGTAGAAGCAGCCCTTACAAACTAGTGTAGAATACATAACACCAATGCTCATGCAGAGCTAGATTGTCCTCAGTTTAGGATAGCAACAAGTATATTCCAAGCTGAAGTATCTAATACTACAGGTAATCCACCTTATGTTGAAGGGAATGAAATTGTCCCCTGTGGATATGATTCTGCTCTTGTATTGGAAAGTTTCACCAGTCATCCTCATCAGCAGACAACATCATCTCATGAGAATTACACCTTAGTATGTGAAGAGTTGGCTATGGCTTTTGAAACAAATTATGTTTTTCCCTTTGAAGATGAGAATGAGCCATCAGTTGAACATGAGGAGGTGCACGCTTATCAACAGCAATATCAAGGTAGACATAACTATAACCTGAGGAATAACTCCAACAGACTTATTGGTCCTTTGACTACGTCCTTGCCTCCAAATAATTTTAACACTCCTCCTAATCCTAAGGCAAGTAATAACCTTGGATTTCCCAAAATTAATGCTCAATACTTAGCACCACAGAATGCAGTGCCAAGAACTAGTAATTTGTCTCCTGAATCTGACAAATTGGTCACATACTTAGCAAATGAAATGAAAAAGATCAAAATCAGTTTGTCATTGTCAGAAGTACTCAAAACCCTAGCTATTAAAAAGGTATTCATGAAATCTTTAGAAGGCCCTGCTCCAAAAGAGGACAGTCATCCCTCAAATCAGACTTTGAATAAAGATCATGCAGCTAAGGATACTAGTGTTAAACACATAACTTTAGCTATTGTCCAAGCTGCAGAAACTTCACACATGACTCTTTACAGAGATAAGACTGAGTCACCTCCATTTCTTCTTACCATAAGGATGTTTAGTAAGAATCTGCATAATTGCCTAGTAGATTCAGGTGCATCTACTAATGTAATGTTTTTGTCTATATGCAATGCCTTAGGGTTACATCCTTCCAAGTCATTAAAGAAGGTAACAAAGTTAGATAAAATAGAGGTGAGTGTTGTAGGAGAATTAACTCACATCCATATGTAGTTAGCATCAGATCCAAGAATTCAATACTATATTGATATCCACGTAGTAGATATACCTGACACATATGGAATGTTGCTCAACAGGGATTGGTCAAAAACACTCAATGGATACATGTCCACTGATTTTAGTCACATGTGGCTACCTTGGAAAGGAATTCCCAACCAAATTAGGATAGATGCTAAACCCCGTATGAAACATATGATCACTGAGTACAATAAAACGAATGAGATTATGTATGTAGATGTTGAACCTAGAGTTTACACCATCAGGCCTCAAACCATCAAGATAGAGGAGATCCTCATGTATGATGTTCATGTTCATAATGATAATCTTTAGGATGATAGAATAATTATAGAATTTGATCAAAGTTTAAATGATGATAAGGAAACAGATCATTTTGGGAATTTTGAAATGTACTTATCCAGAGAATTGTAATGTTGTCAATTGCTAAATAAGTCTAATGAAGATGTTTTAATGGAAGGATGGTGTAGGTTACATGATGAAACACACTCTGAGAGAACTTGTGATGCTTTCTTAGACATGATGGAACTAGAACAAGCATGCAGTGAGAAAGGGTCATCATCACCCATGGTAAGCCTTATAGATAGTTGCAGTGATACTGATTCCTATTTGTCATCTGCAAGAACAAAAGGAAGCACATATCATGATGAAAGTTATGTTCATAAGACAGAGGAGATCTTGGTGTGTACTGAGAATAATTCTAAGAGTAACAAGAATATCACCCTAGGGACCAATTGTTTGGTTGAATCAGATTATGAAGTATCTGATGAAGATAGAGACAATAATTTGAACAAGTTTGAAGAATTTTTATCAAAGCAAGTTTAGAAGATGTTGCTATAGCACACTTCTCCACATGATGTTTTGATTGAAGGTTGGTGTAGGTTACATGAGGCACCACATTCGGAGACTACTTGCTCATTATGTTTGCATATTTTGGAAAAGTAGATGATGCTTTGTTCAAAAGATCACTCTTCGGATGATAAAGAAGAAAAAGAAATGTTAGCTTCACATTAGTTAGATAAGGTGAAGTTTGGGAAGAGTGAGTCACCAAAATTGAAATGGATATCAGGTGGTGCAGCCGCCAAATCTAAAAAGAAAAGAGAAGGTCCAGATAAGCCTTTAACTAATGATAAGCCATGGATCCTTAATTTGATGGATCTAAATCAAAACAAGGGGCTGGGGTAGGAATAAACCTTATTGATCCAGCTGGTAAATCTTACTTGGCAGCATATAGATTACAATTCCCATAGACAAATAATGTGACAGAATATGAAGCTCTGATTCATGGGATATTGTTTGTACTTAAAAAGAAAGTAAAGATTCTGCATGTCTATGGAGACTCAGAATTAGTAGTAAGACAAGTAAGAGACATATACTCTTGTAATTACAAGAGGTTGTCTAACTACAGACACAGGGTATGGGATTTGATAGAAGACTTTGATTCATTTAACATCACCCATGTGCCTAGAGAACAAAATCACAGAGCAGATGCCTTGGCCCAAGCTGCAAGTACTTTGGAGCCATTATCCATATCTAGTCTAAAGAGGTTTTTAGTCGAACTAGTATTAGTACCCTCTGTACCAGATAATGTTGTCAATCTTCAAGTGTTTGATGATGACCAACACATTTTAGACTTCATATCAAATAGAGATGTGTTTGATGTGCAAATCATAGATGAAAGAAATGTGAAAGATCATACCTGGGAGGAAGAAGAGATCATAGATTTACCCAGTAACAAGATTCCCAAAGGGATTATTGAACTAGAAAGAGCATTTGATTTAGATAATATGCTGAAATAGAAGGATCTCCCTAAAGCAGATGGAGGAGATTATTCACCAGTCAACATAGGACAAAATGAAGAAAAAAGGAATGTCTTGATTGGTAAAGTATGTATAGAAGAAGAAATGATAGGGATAACCAAGCACTTAAAGATTATATCCATGTTATTGCCTGGACATATGATGAGTTGAAAACTTATGATACCTCAATCATCACTCATACTATACCATTAAAGCCAGATACCAAGCCCTTTAGACAAAAATACAGACCTGTTAATGCTTTGTTGGAGCCCATCATTTTTGAAGAAGGAAAGAAATTGCTTAATGCCAGAATTATATTTCTTGTGAGGCATTCTACATGGGTGGCCAACTTGGTCCCTATGAGGAAGAAGAATGGTGACATCAGGTTATGTGTAGAATTCAGGAATTTAAATAGAGCTTATGAGAAGGATAATTATCCTTTTCCTTCATTGGATGAAGTCTTACAGATAGTAAATGGTGCAAAGATGGTGTCATTTTTGGATGGTTTTTCAGGTTACAACCAAGTGATGGTGGATAAAATAGACAGATTGAAAACTACATTCACCACCAAGTGGGGTATATTTACCTACAAGTGCATGCCCTTTGGCTTGATAAATGTTGGGGCCACTTTTCAGTGAGCAATGGATATAGCCTTTAGGGGGTTAATTGGTAAATGCATAGTCATATACATGGATGAATTGACAGTTTTCTCTAAAGAGAGAGGAAATCATGTAGAAGACCTTAGGAAGGTACTTAAGAAATGTGAACATTATGGAATATACCTGAACCCTAAGAATTGCATATTTGGAGTAACTATAGGTAAGTTATTGGGTCATCTAATAACAGAGAATGGGATCATTATTGACCCTGCAAGAGTAGAATCAATCATGAAAATACAACTTCCTGGAAGTAAGAAAGAGCTCAAATCCTATTTTGGTAAGATCAATTTCGTTAGAAAATTCATTATTGGTTTTGCAGAGATTGTCAGACCATTGAAAGCAATGCTCAAGAAGGATGCTAAAATTGAATGGACACTTGAAGCCAAAGCAACTTTTGAGGACATCAAGAAAGCTATATCTGATGACCCTGTTTTGATTAGTCCAGACTATACAAAAGATTTTTACATATACTCATTTGCTTCAAAGCATACGTTTGCAGTAGTATTACCACAAAGAAATGAGGCTAAAGAAGAAAATCCATAGATTTCATGAGTTGCCCTTTCAGAGATGTAGAGCTTAGATATATGGATGTTGAAAGATAGGCTCTTGCTTTAGTCCGTGCAGTCAAGAAATTTAGACATTATATTTTGAGAAGGTAATTGTTGTAGTACCAGATGCATTAGTAAAGATTCTCCTAATGCAAAGTGAACTAGATGAGAAGAGAACTAAATGGATAATAGTTCTCCAAGAATATGATATGGATATAACACCCATGAAGTTGGTAAGAGGACAAGCCTTGAGCCAAATGATATCAAAAATTGATCCTAACATCATGAGCCAACAATATGTGATAAATACAAAGGAAACTAGAGAATGGTATTCAAATATTAGGCATATCTTGATTACTGGAAGATGTCCTTCAAAATTGTAGGCTTCACAGAGCAGAGCCTTGAAGATAAGATCAGAAAAATACATGATAAAAGGAGGGATCCTCTTCAAAAGGAACTATGAAGGAATATATCTTAGATTCCTAGAAAGGCAAGAAATAGATAAGGTGTTAACAAAATTGCATGATAAGTTTGGAACTGCACATGGATCACACTTAGCTACCACTCATTCTATCCTCAGGGCAGGATACTACTAGCCCACTATTTTTTAGGATATGATTGAACACATCAAACATTGTCATATATGTCAGGTTGCAACTAATAGAGAAAAATATGCTGCTCAACCATTGCAACTAGTGATGGAGATACACCCATTCACTCAATGGGGCATGGATTTCATAGGACCCATCAATCCTCTGTCATCCTCCGGCCATAGGTATGTATTGACTATCACTGATTATTGTACCAGGTGGACTAAAGCTGCCAGCAGTAAGACATGTAATCCTGAGGATGTAATCAAGTTCTTGGAAAGTAACATAGTAACCAGGTATGGAGTTCCTTATGCTTTAGTATGTGATAATGGACCTGCATTTGCATCATTAAGATTATCAAGTTGGACATTTGATCATGGAATCATTTTAAAGTTTTCCTCAAATTATTACCCTTAAGGGAACGGACTAGCAGAGTCTACAAATAAGAACTTGTTGAATATCATAAAGAAATTGATAGAGAAAAATCCTAGGGAGTGGAACATCCTATTAAAATATGCATTGTGGGTAGATAGAACCAGGATGAAGGCTGCATTGGGAAACTCTCCTTATCAAATAGTATATGGGGTGGATCCTATCCTCCCTATTAATCTAAAGATCCCCACATTGTAATTTGCACAAGAATATCTAGGTATAGATAACAAACAAGAAGTCAAGTTACTTCAGTTGATGCACTTGGAAGAAAAAAGAAATAGAGCAATTGATCATTTTACTAAACATCGGGCTATTATCAAAAGCTGGTTTGATAAAAGAGCTAGAGTTAAGGCTTTTAGGATTTCAGATTTAGTCCTTATGTGGGATAAAGCACATGAAAAGAAAGGGGATCATGGTAAATTTGATAAACTTTGGATAGGTCCTTTTCAAATTTTAGAAATCCTAGGAGACAATGCCTACAAACATAAGACTCTAACTAGTGAGGATGTCCCATTGCTAGTTGATGGACAGTTCCTCAAGCATTATTTCCAAGCCTAAAGTAGGATCATGTAAGTCAAATGTATCATAATGTGCATATTGTATAGTGTTTGTATAGTTTGTTTTGTTTGTTTACTTGTCTATTGATTTTTGTTTTGGTTAGTCAAGATGATCTAACTTGTCACCCTAAGAAACCAAACCAAATTGTTAGGATTCAAGTGATGAGAGAAAATTCATGTATAGGTTATGACTTATTTTGAGGAGTATCTATGATCAGGTCTGTGATATCCTTTTCATCATGGTGCCTTTTCTTAACTAAGGTGATTTTCACAATGACTCGCCTAACAGCCTTGGGTTTGTGGAACACATAAGTATAGGTGTTAAGTGAAAAATCTAGAGGGACTCCCTTGCTACCAATACAATCTCCAACCTAAATCAGCAAGTGACCACACCTTGCATATTGAGCTTACATGATGATATCATATGAACAAAGAAATAAATTTTGAAAATCCAAAAGGAATAAAATTAGGCCATCTAAGTAACTCTACCAGGGCTATAGATGTTTGTTGGTAGTGGGGCTCTACTTAGGGGGATTGTATAGATAACCTTATTGGGGCTATAGACGCCTACTAGCAGTAAGGCTCTATCCAAGTTGGCTATGAGGGATGATCCCAAAATATGTAGCTTAACATCAGTTACTCATGTTTTCAACTTACTTTCAAGATGAGGATAATTAATCATTTGCACACACCTGATCCCTTGCTAGCATTGTTGCAATGATGAAAATCATATCATTCAGAAAGGTCATAATACTTATACTTAAAAGAGTTAAAATGCTATGTTAGAATGTGATCACATCACTAGAATCATTAGAATTTGGTTATTTTCTTTGGTGGCAAGTTGTTGTGTGGTTACACAACATGCCCCATTTTTCCTTAGCAAAACAGGGACCCAACTTTGCTTTCTGCTTGTTGCTTGTTTGTTTCTTGTTTTGGGCAGTTTGGTAAAATTAGTCATGCATGTGAGATTTTGAGAAGGTGGATGTGCCACTATATGAGGTTAGTTGTCAGGGTTAGTAGTTTCCATTATTAACCTCATAGCTAGAAAGTATTCAAAATTCTAAGCAAGTTTGTTTTTTGGATCACCCAAAAATTGTCTAAGGGAAGAAAGTTATGTTCAGTCAAAGTTTGGTCAAACTTGATATTACCCAGGCAGGGGGTCATATTTCTAATATTAGTCATATTTGATAAGATCACCCAGACTTAGAATCATCACCCGAAAACCACTAGGTGCACGATACGTGAATGTCAAAATTAGATAAGGGTCGGTATCTACCCATCAACAAACCTCACGTACTATCCTGGGGGGTCATGTTTTTGTAATATCAGTCATCTTACGAATATCACCACTTCGTAGATATTACCCTACACCAATATGACAATGACATAATTTAATTCAAATGAATGAAAGAAATCACCCTGATGATGACATCATTGTCCCATCTGAACTATGGGGGGGTCATATTTCCAATATCCGTCATATTTCTTAATATGATGATGACGTCACTTAAACATGATAACTAAATGACATTGATAACATGATGATGTCATCACAATATTTTTCCAAAAAGGATGGGGGGTCATATTTTAAATTACCCTTGATTTTAATTCCATGACCCGATATGTTACATAGTCAAAGGTTGACCATATCACCTATTTCTTTTTCACATAGTTATCCCACGCAAAGAAGGGGGGGTCATATTTCTGAATATCCCTGATCTTTCGAAGATCACCCCCTCTAACATTAAATGCAATTAAAGTAGTAGATGAACTCCTGCCAATTACAAATATGAATTGAAAACTTGGCGAGATCTACAAATTCCTTGCAAATGATCAATGGATTTAATCAAGACATCACATTTACCCTAATTCATCTTATTGATTTGTTTAAATGTAAATTTCAAAGGTCAATTTCATTTACCTTGTGATAAATCAAAAGTTACAAAGCTCCAAAGTCAAACCCTCATCATCTACCAGCCAACAGATCGGATCCTTCAACGTAATGGAATGGAATGGGTGATCTTGCACATTTACAGTCTTTTCTCGTAATCACTCATCTAATCCAAAAGAAAGCGTTATCAGCTAAGTAACTACAAAGCCTCCTTGTTGTCATTTTCTGCAACTCGAGGCAAAGTATTTGTCTTTACTAGGGGAAAACCCTATGATGATGCATAAAGAAATAAGATAAAGGGGTAATAAACAAAAATACATGATATTGTTTAGGAAAATACATATGCATATCATAGGGTAAAATATACCATGTTTATTGCAGAAATTAATGGGTGACTTAAGGAGAAACAGGTCTAAGGCTAAGTTTCTGAAGCCCATGTTGTGCAACCAGAAGGGGTACAATTCAAGTATGGGGTGATTGGTGATACACATCAAGGGGATATGGATTTGGATGTATGGTCAACAAGATTGGACAATGACATAGATAATCCTATTCTGGATAGGGTGTTTACCTTAGGTGTCTAGCATGCAGTTGGTTTTCCCTACGCCCGATGCCTTAGAATTGGTAGTAGAGTGTGCAAGAAATTATAACAAGTGGTGCAAAAACATGGAAGAATATATGCTAACTTTTCAGTCAAGGGCATCATTGTCACTTTCAACTTACCAGTAGGGAATAAGGTGGTTAATGTGGAACTTCATAAACTAGAGGTAGAATATAACAATAACAAGAAGAATGCCAAGAAGAAGATGTATCAATGGAGATCAAAGAATAGCACTTATACAGCTTTAGCCAAGCTACCAGTGTACTTGTACAAGTTTGACTTTGATGATGAGTACCAATATATAATTGCCCTGCTAAGTAGGATGACCGACAGATCTAATGATAGTAGTTTTGAGAATTAGATGTTTGGGATCATCCAGATGGTCTTATACTCAGATAATAAACCCCTATGGGCCAAAATCATCAGTGACTCACTAGATGAGGGGATGAAGATCCTGGGAGGACAAACATGTTTATTTTACATGACCTCATATGTGGTGTATTCTTGCGCATTCAGAGGGACATGTGATGCTCTAAAAATAGTAGGCAAGGTTGGCAGTGATGCGGATGATGTGCATATATGGGATCATTATCTCCAGTTACAGGGAAAAGTATACCTCCAAGACTACAAATTGGTAAATGATGCATTCTCGATGCACCTGGTAAGAACCATGGAGGAAGATAGGACTAAAAGACTGAGCATGGAAGCTCAAGAGGTCATTTATAAACATGGAGCATGGCTTATCTAATTTTCTACCTTCTCATATATCAGGGTTGAGGGATTTGAAGGACAACATTTTATGCTACCAAGATACCCTATTGATAGGGTTGTCTTGATGGGGTTTGTTAGATAGATATCTACAGCAGTGGAGGCCTCTAAGGCATAGAAGAAGATTCCTCCAGTTTTATTCCCAGTATCTATGGGATGGTACATGTGTTTAGATTCAGAGAGCATAAAGCATGCTATTGGGGGATTAAAATTAATGTACCTACAACCATTTCCTCTCACCAGGTCATATGATCCTTATGGTAGGATACAAAAGCTATTAGGAAAGCAGATACATCAAAAGTATCTGGAGGATTTTTGGACGGATTGCGATGATGAACCTGAGGTGATGAGAAGGAAGTATCAAAGGCTCGCATTGAACCAAATTAAAACTTTTGACTGCATCCTATTGCTAGCATAGCTGTCTAAAGATAATGAGAAGGTAATATTAGATGAGTATTAAAGTAAGAAGGTGTACAATGACACCATATCGGCTCCTAATCTCATACAACAAGAAGATATATCCTTAGATCAGATGATGTAGGGGGTGATCCAGCTAACCTAAGCTTGGGTAGATGCAAAAATAGCCAAATTGAAGAAAAGAGGCATGGCCCTTACTGTTGATAACAAGAAAAAGAGACAAGAATTGTCTAATAAGGAATATGATGATCTCCTCACAAAAAAGAGAAAATCTAATGGGGAGAGATTACCCACTAAAAAACAAAAGAAGATACCTTCCAAAGGTAAGAAGGGTGATAATGAACTAAGGGGAGTGATCATAGAAAGAGCTACCACTAAGGATGGGGGGGCATCCACATCAGTTCATGCATCTACATCAGGTCATGTATCCTCAGTGTCATAGCCTTCCCCAGCAAAAGCAAAGACCAAGAGAATTTTGAGGCCCATTGCTGAGAGCACGGAAATCCAAGTGGAAGGGAAGACCCTACAACATGACTTGGAGGAAGATATCCCCTTGGGAGAAGAACAATTGAGCAAAGAACCCAAAGATGATGACTTGCTAATAGCAAGCAAGAAGAGGAAGGGGATGCCACTGATGTCACCACCCAAGAAATAAAGAACACTCATGAGAGGAGATGTCCACACAGACCCCATTATGTTGAGAGGAATGGGTGGTGAGGTTTTCAGGAAAGAGTTGCAGCATGACTTTCCCCATCCTACAATAATTAAATTTAAAACTAACAAGGCCGAAGAGAAAACAAGAGAAACACTCGTGACAAGTAGGGAGCTCCCTTTCTCCTTAGATGATATAGTAGAGTTATCAGATGATGAGGTAGTCTAGGATGTGGCTACTCAACATATGGAAGTCTTTGTTCCTAATACCAGGATAACTCCTCATGGGACTCCATTAGCCCAAATGAGGGTGTTGGAAGAAGAAAAATAGATGGGAGAAATGAAACAAGATAGTCCTGAAAAGGTGGCTCAACAGATAGGGCTAGACAAGTTGGTTGATCAGGTTACAAGCCCTGTAGCCATAGACTTAGCATATAGGGGTGATGTAAGCCCAATCAAAGACAACAATCCACCCATAGAGCCTAAAAGAATTAGATAGGAAGAGCATACAAAGAAAGATAGTGCTGCTCTTGATCAAGATCAACAACAACATAAGACACCCACTAAATCAAAAACATCAAAAACCCAAGAGCAAAGTGGGGGTGATCAGGGCATATCAGGCATTAGTGTTGCTTAGGCCCAAAGTGGTTGATCATTGCCTCAGGATAAGGCTGATCAAAGGATGCTCCACCAGGATGCTGAGAAGGAGCAGGGTAGATCTCCACCACACATTGAGCAAGGAAACCCACAAAATCCACCAGGGACCAAAGAAAAATCAGGTCAAGAAGGGCCTAAGTCAAAAAATGTTAGTACACCAAGGGATGGAGAACAGAAAATTGCTCATGACCAACGTATGGATGCAGAAACAAAGAATGTGACTGAGGGTGATCAGGGTGATCTCCAAGGTCAGAATGCACAAGCCTTTCAAGAGGTTAATGTATCACTGAGTGAGAAAGATAAGGAGGGTGATGGAGTTCCAAAGGAGAGCTCATAGAATGAAGCACAAGATCAAAATGTGGATATTCCACAAGATCCTCCTTTACAAAAGGCAACCCCTCAATAGGATGAACCCCAGTGAGATCACTCTCATGATGAACTGCATGGGGAAGAAATCAAGAAGGTGCCTTCACCACCATGGATTGAAGCTGATATAGGAGGGCAAGATACCTATGACACATAAAGAGGCCACAAAGAATTTGGAGGTGATATACCTCATTGGCTAAGAAGGGAAATACATGTAGGACAAGTGGAAGAAGTTCAAGATTTTGATGTGTCTACCCTATTTGCTAAAAGCATAATGAAGCCAAGGAGAAAGGCCAGGCTGACATCCACATTAAAAAGAGATTCTACTATAGGTAGGAGGACTGCACAAATACCCCTCCCTATGGTTCAAAAGGAGAAAGACAAAATAAGCCTAAAAGAGTTTCAGATCACAAATGTTGATCTAGGTTTTGCTAATGATGACCAAGAAGGTCAAGAGGGATATTATAGATTCTCTAACCCAAAGGGTAAAGAGAGAGAAGGAGAAGAATAAGGTACATAAAGAGCACATTGCTCAATTGCATTCTTTTATAAAAGGGTTGATTAACCTTGATCATGCACCTGCTGCTCCGGCAGTCCCATTGGTTATTATATCACAAGATGAGGTTACCAAATTGGACCTAATGAAGTATGAGGTGATGGTGATGGAGAAATGGATGTTCTCAACACTGGCTGGAGCTGAAGATGTGTTAAGGACTTGTCTGCAGAGATGGAATTCTTTGAGCACCTTAAAAAGAAAGGTAGACAAGATGTAGAATTAAATAGGTAGGAGGTCATTCCAATTAGAAAAGGATCTAGCTGCTCTAAGTGAGATGAGAAGAATTGATTCACAAATTCTAATAAGTAATAAGGTATTAGATAATAATACTTCCCTACTAATGGGAATCTGGTATGAAGATATCAATTTCAAATGTGATGTATTGAAGAAATGTAGTGGCAAGCTTAGGGACATTAGGGTCAAACTACATAGCATGATGGCATATGAGGTAGAGACCTTGGAAGCTTTAGAAGGGAAAATAGAAGGTAAGATTGAGAATCAGGATGCAGATTTTGTTGTTAAGGATCTACATAATAATTTCAAGTCAGTAGCAGATGACCCCCTAAACCACTTGACAGAGGAGGTGATGAATAGAATCATGAGGATAAAGGTCAAAGTGAAAGCATATAATGAGACATTAAATAGTAGGAAAGGCAAGATGGAAGCTCTCAAGGATAAATTCTATTCCCATAAACATGCAATAGTGAAAGCTAAAGTTAAAGATGGGGGGAGGTTGACAAAATAGTGCAAGCTTTTGAATCAATCAGGACAACAGTGAAGGTCCATATAGGAGAAAATGTTTACCAAAGTGATGGTGATAGAAAAAGTGCTAAAAGTGAAGAGGACAATAAACAAGAAGAAAGTGAAGGAGAAAGACATGAAGACTAAGTATAGATGCATCACCAAGTGAACATATGCAGGGGGGACTTATAAGTGGCACACCATATAGATGGTTGCTAGTTGGCAATCTATGCCACAAATGAGGATGTTGACTCAGTCAATGGAAAGTGTTAGCCATTGATCCAAATTGATGAAACTTGACCATTGGTCAGCTGTAACTGCCTCCTCCCTTTATTCTATAAAAGGTGTAGGAGTGCAATCTTTTATTAATTCAAAACTTAATTGAAATCTAAATGCTGAAGAATTTAGGACTTATTTCAAAGTTATTGTGAATGTACATGTTTTGCATACTTAATGAAAGAGAAGTTGTTTTGATTATAAATCATTGTAAATCCTGAGTACTCTGTGAGTGAAATCTAGATATATGTGTTGATTAGCTACTTCCCTTAGAGTTCTATTCTATCTACATATATTGTTTTCATTCTTTGTTCCTTTGAAGTTGGCATCAACCATACCTAGCTATGGAACAACCTAGTGAATTATGGTTTGATTTCTTCTCTTAATGACTGTATCCTATGTGTATGTGATTCAATAACTAAAGGTTTACTAAAATTAGAAGTATTTCTTTAAATTTATTTGAATTTCATTACAAATCACCTCCATAATTGCAAATAACACACAATCAAAAGAAAATAAACATGAAATATGCAGATATCCCATAGACAATTGAAAATATAGAGCATATTTTGAAGGAAAGCATGTCAAATTGATAAATATCATGCAAATATAGATAAATGTCCATGGGAAACACATAAATGTATACTTTTAAACACATCATTTGAATAAATATATAGTGTAGAAGACTGTGTAAGTTCATGATGATCAATGATCATAAGAATTGATCAAACTTACAAATATCACAATGATCTTTGAAATAGAGTAGAATTAACCTCTCCGTGAAGTGAATTTACAAAATGCAGTTGCAATATTGATCATCTAAGCAAACATAAGACCCCTTGAGATAGGAAACAACATGTCACATCAACCTTTGAGTAACGTCAAACGATCATGACCTAATCAACGAAGCCTTGAAGTCATCAACTCATCTTAAGTTGATTGTACTTTACAAGATAATAAAGGTTTGTTGTGCAAATTTTTATGCATGTTGTTATGACTAACAATCATCATCAATAGGTTCTAATGCTTTGCATAATGATGATACCAATACATCAGAACCCCAAATTCATATTCTTATCACACAAGGAGGTGCATTAATTCTTCCTAAAATTCCTACTTTGCATCTTCTTGAAGCATCGAACTTCCATGAATCCATCAACATTGATGACCTTGTGGCTCATGTTCCTGAAGTTCAAATTCAGAGATTAGACATGGAGTTGGCTAATTTCCAGCAATTTGTAATCTCTAAACACTTAGCTGAGGAGGTCATCCCTATTGTTTCTCAAAGGTCAAGAAGGATCAGAAGTCTTGCGTGGCCTTTTTCATATAGTGCATAACAACATTCTATCGGTATCTAGTTGTGCTAAATCATTTCTAATTTCACTCCTAATCAAATGGAGACTTAAGTGTTGGCACCCATACCAACACACCCTATTCCTACTTATACTTTTAATATTCTCACCACTAGTATACAACTGAGTAATAATGCTACCACATGTGTGGGGTTATCCACTGGGAATCTTGTTTTCCATTATAGTACCATTCCATATAGTTACATAAATTCCACTCTGAATGTCACTCCACCTACATTTAAACCTCCTATCACATTGCAAAAGGCTACTCATACACCATCACCTAGTCATTCCAATTCATTCCAAGCTCTACCTAGTTTAGCTTCCAACCTCATCATAAACCAATTATTGCAAAATATGACCTCCATCCAACAACAATTGGCCAACATAAGCAATAGTCCACCTAGACCTAATATCACAACACAATATATTCATAGCCCTTTGTCCTATTCAATCCTAAGAACTCAAATGCTCAGGAAGTTTGAGACCTCTCGCTTTGAGAAATATAATAGGAAGGGAGACCCTAACAACCATGTGGCAGACTTTACCTCTATGTGTAGTTATTTCTTTGAGAACTTTTAGGATGAAATTTTAGCAAAACTCATTCCTAGGTCACTCAAAGACACAACCTTAGATTGGTTTTGCTCACTACCTCCTAATTCTATAACTTCATTCTCACAATTAGTCAATAAGTTCCTCGAGAATTTTCAAATGAACATTGGACCTCAATTCTTTTTGATGGATTTGTTTCATTGCAAACAAGGAATGAAAGAAAAAATAATAGATTTTATGGGCCGTTATCAAGCCCTCTTCTTACAAGTCCAATATTCTATTCCAGATGCTGATGTACAAAGAATCTTTATTGGAAACTTACAACCTCACATCTATGATAAGATATTATTGATGTGATATGATTCATTCACTCATCTTTGCATCACCCTTCATGATTACGAACTTTCAGTTAGTCAGTATGAGAATAATCCCTCATCGATTATAGTTTTTCAATCTGAGACCTCTCTCAATCATTCCTTCAAAAGAAAAAACAAAAACTTCATCAAGATAAATGAAATTTCAGTGAATACCATAAGAAAACATGTGGTGGCAGCATCATCCCCAACTCCCACCCCTTACAAGTTGAAATTGAAAAAAAGAAACTTCACACAATTATCAGAATCTCTCTATGCTAGCATGACACAAATTTTGCAAAACAATCTCATCAAGCGTCCACTTGTTAGACCTCTTGGTCCAAGCAAGATGCAATCATCTTCCTTTGGTTTGAAGGCATTTTGTCAATTTCATCGCTTTGCTAGCCATGACACTGAAAGATGTATGCATCTTAAGCATGAAGTTTAAGATCTCATCGACTCAAATATCATCCAAGTTGCTAGTGTGAATGATAAAGGGAATAAATTGGTGGCTACTCCTAATCAAAATCTTCAAATATATACTGATCCTTTACCTCACCATGAATCTAATGTTGTGGATATTTACATGGTGGATGCTCACCCTCACAAAGGGCAAGTGGAATCATAACCTGTTATATCTTTTACTCCACATGATGCTACTATCAAAGCTCCTGATGGACCTCTTTACATTACTATTCAAATCAATGATAAACCTATTCGAGGTGCTATGATCGATCCTATATGCATGGTAAATGTAGTAATTGAAGAGTTTCTCTACATGCATGGTTTACATCAAGATACCTATGAAGTATAAGAGATGGCAATTATAGCACATGATGGGTCTATCTTTCCAACTCTTGGTGCCTTAACTCTTGAAGTTAAGGTTGGGCCAAGAGCTTTGGATGTTCATTTTGTCATCAATCCTACATCAAACTTATTTCATGTGAAGTTGGGTCACCCATGGCTCCACTCCATGAAGGTGGTACCCTCTATGGTTCACAAGTGCTTAAAGTTTCCATTTGAGGGATGTATCCATGTTGTACATCATAGTTAGTATCAGCATGTTGCTCACAATGGACATTTTACACTTGACTGCTTCTGGCCACAACTAGTTGGACTCGCTTGAGCTAGAGAGGATTTATTCTTCTTGTCCTATCAAAAATTCAAAGCAAAGAAAATAGTAGAGTTATCTCTTAGTAATATACCTCTTGGTGATGTTCTTGAACCTCCTTGATCTTCTGAGGCCACAACAACAGTTCCTCCTGTTCCACAGGTGGTGAATGAAGCTAAGCCCGAATCAAAGGTTCTTCCCTCTCCTTAAGCATCTAGTAGATATGTTGAGGTTCCCCCTCTGCCATCCCTTTAAGGACAATGAGGCTACACATAATAGACCTCCTTGCAATTACAATGTTACTTTTGTACCACCTACTTCCACAGAGACTAGTGGAAATCAATCGGTTGCTCGTGTTTTATTTCCTGAGGTGTCTCAACTAATTGAGGATGCTCGTGTACTTCCACTTGTTTCACAAGTTGATAAGGAAGAGTAGCCCATGTTGAGGATCCCTTCCCCCATAGTCTCCCAGCCTTTGGTGGTTCCTCCTATTTCTTCTAATGTTCTTGAAATGAAGGAAGAAAGGGAACCCACATTGGAATATACTACTATTCCCCTAACAAACATCATGAACAAAGATAAGTAAAATAAGATTGAAAGAGAAAGAAATAAGCATCATCATGCTATGGCTCATGTTTTCGTAGGAGAGGAGAATCTCCCTCCTCGCAAGCATTTATCACAAACACATGCGAAAGAGATATCTACTACTATTTTGTCTCCTATAAAGAAAGATGAAGCTTCACAAGCCACTATGGAACCTATTGTACTACATTCTGATAGAGAATATGAAGATAATACATGTGTGGCTCTTGTTCCTTATACCTCACATGCTATAGCTCCTCTTGTATCTTGTCCACCTTTCTAAGTGGATGATGAATAAGATTGGGAGGAGGATGATTTGTTTTAGGTTGACTCGCAAGTGAGGTACCTTCTTTGTTATGTTATGAGTGCATGTGATTGTTTTCTCCCATGATATGTTTCTTGATATGTTATTTATGTTGTTATTTTGGTTGTTGTTAATCTCTCTTTGGATGACCCTTGACACCCTTGTAGGTGCAAGGATTTAAAGGGACCAAAATTTGTTGTGACAATCTCCCTATTTGTATCATCATTCTTCTATATGTCATTATTTGTTTTGTTTTTGTGTCCTTTGAGGATGATGCAAGGCATAGAATGTTTCAACATTCTCCTTTGTTGACCCAAGGGATGTTTATTTTGATTTCATGTGATACTTCTTCCTTTGTCTCTATAGTTCTACTAGCTAATAGATGATGATAGTTCCATATATATATATATATATATATATATATATATATATATATATATATATATATATAGTCTTGAGAATTCTCCTATTTATACAACTATTCATATACTGACGCTAGTTAGGTAGATACTTTAGTGTTATAACTTGTTATTTCTTTTATGTTTTGATTTATGTGGCACCTTGTTGCTATGCTCGACATCATACCATTACTACACAAGCCATTGTGTATCATGCTTGTAGCATTGCCTCAGTTTGCCTTTTGTGGGGGCAACCCCTTTGTGCGATGTAGTTTTTGGGAATAAATATCTTATGGGCATGTGCTTTCAAAAAGCTCTCATGTCTATCTTGTGATTTGTTCTAACTTAGATCAATTTCTCCTTGATAGGAGTTAGTGTTGAACACACATACGTACTAAGAGGGGGGAGGGTGAATTAGTACTTAATCATATTCCTTTTATTCCAACAAAATTCAATCAAATGTAAACATTTAAACCATGATAATCAGACAAAACACATAAGCAAACAACCATAACACTAGATTTACATGAAAAACCCTAAATAGGAAAAACCACGGTGAGCAAGCTGCTTGGATCTACTATCCAAATCCATCCTCATAAATAAGAATAGGATTACATTAACATTAATGGGCTAGAACCCAAAAGAAGCTACAACTTCTTAAAGTATTGAAACACTTGCAACTTTTACAAAAGAGGCTTCAACCTCTATAACAAAATACTTATCTGACTCAGATGACTTTTACACCACAATTGAATGCTTCAACCTTTTTCTGACCTTTCCAAACTTAGCATAATTATATCATCTCTCCACAGAAACATCTCATTACATAAATTGATCCTTTCCACATTTCATCATCAAAACTGCTTCTACGGTTAATTTATTCACGCATTATCATAGCAAACATACAACATACCTCACATACCTCCTTCAAAAACTTTGAACTTACATTTATATCCTTTACACGCTTCAAAAAATTTCTCTTTTGTCATCCAAGATGAAACATGTAATATGAAATGTGTAATGGCCTTATTTGTCAACTCCCAAGTCATCAACGGTAAGGTAGAAAACAAAGCAGTTCAAACCAAAATGATAATCAGGTCCTATTTTACCTTACCCCACACTTCCACACTAGCGCAAACATCAAAACATCTAGCATAATCATTAGCGTACACCAAGTCGGCCTAACAAACACTTAACCTTCTATTCATTAGCTCTAGACCTAAGGCAATACTGGAGGAGACAAGAATACATCATGCAGACCACACAATAGGCATTATATGACTTGTAAATCATCCCTATATACTTCTTTTACCATTTTAATCTATTTCATGTTGTCGCAAACACTTGAATATTGATTATGGTATCCTTAACACACTCTGCTTACACAGTCTTGATGTAATACATTAAAGCTCATACTTGCGGAAAACAAACATATTTAAAATTTAAAATAAGCAATCAAACTGACCAATTGAGCTTGTCTTTCCATTAGCAAAGCCAAATACCAATGTGTGGTGAAGTGTGGTGGCTTCAACTATCTCCCTTTACTTACCTTAACTAGCAACAAGACTTATCTTCACACTACTGACTCTGGAGAAACTTCTGTTGTACATATTATCACTTGAAACTTGAAATATGCATACCTTGCACTTATGTCTAGTTGTCCTCAAAACTGCAATGTCATATCTTCATCTATGGAGAAGTGCAGAGCAATCTCCTAAACCTTTGTTACTGGAACTACTTTGTTTCAACACTGCCTTCACTCTGCTAACTCTAAAACACTTTGTGGTAACTTTCATGCTTTGAAATTTGGAATATACATTCTTCACACCTGTCTCTGCCTATCTCCTAAACTGTAAGTACAAATCTTCAAATGTAGAGATATCCAATACATCCTTCTAATCCTATGACACATTTCTTGAACTTGAACTTTACTTAACCAAATTTCTTCAAACTTTCTTTATCCAATGCCAAATCACATGACATCATATCATCCAAATGCAACAAGATTCAACAACATAACTTTGATGATATTCATTATCAGCATAACTCATCAAAGATATTGATAACATGAACTTCAGAAGATAAGGTATGGATGTGTATAGATGATACTGATCCTTTAACTTATTCCTTATCTTAAACCATCACGACTCCTCTAATCTGCTGGTACAACTATGTACAGATGATACTACTCTCATCTCTCCTTTGACCTACTCCTTTGACATTGCATGCAACAGTATGCCTTTCACATCACCACCTATTAAAATCAATGACAACACATATGCAACAATCTTCACCTTTGTCATTGATGGCAACACAACCTGATATGCAATCTCTCCCCCTTTGACATCAAGGGAAAGGGGCTAGTTGTCTTCCTCTGTGCTAGAAAAAACATATAGGCTCACCCTGTCTAAACAATCCTTATCATCTTTTATCAGTTAGCTCCCCCTGAGAAGTAGCCTCTATCACTCCAAAAGTGATGTAGCAAAACTCTGTCTCCAACTTCCTTATGATATACATAGTCAATATATACATAGTGCCTTGTTCAACAAAAAATAACATTGCTTATTCTTGTCTCATTCTCTGCATATCTATACAATCATCAAAATTTGTCTTACCTTCATGAAATCTTCTTTTTACTTAGAAGGAAAAATATTCTTATAAATTACCTTCAACTGGGCAAGAGTTGTATCCCAGTTCTTCTTCACAGAAGATAGAATATGCAGTTAGCTCTCAAGATGAATATACAAGTCTTTTGCTTCTTCCAAAGTAGCTGGCACCTTTACTTTTTGTTCAACATTTTTTGTCTCTGACAAATTGCCAGTCAAGGATGCTAATCTTAGACTCACCACTTCCCTTAGCCGATCAATCTTAATTTTTATTTTCTCCCGCTGTTCTAGAAGTTGCTTCAGCTTAGAATGTAGTGTTTCTATTTGTGCGCTAGTAGCTCCATCTTTATCCTTCAATGGATCATTTACTTTGGTTGCTTGAGTTAATTGTGACTCAATAGAGTCAATTTGATCCTTTATGTTCTTTGTTGTTGTTGACCAATTCAAATAAAATTGATAGGATACTTTGGCATCCTCCAGACATTTTTAAATGCCTTTTACATTTTCTTGCATTTTATTATGTGCATTAGCACATCTTCTAGAGGCATTAGACAATATTTTATTATTTATCTACTCATTAATCTTTTGCTTTGCTTGCTTCTCTAAATAAGAAGAGTATGCTTTGAAAGATTCTAGTAGAAGCTTCATCTGTTGTGTAGGAGGCAAAGATGGGTCTCTTTTTTCCTCAGGAAATTCCTACTAGTTATTTTAATTGCCTCTTCTAATAGCTCATCTCCTTCATCTCGTTGTTGTAAAATCTCTTCTTGTTGAGAATTGAAATATATCTCCAAGTTGCAACTTGTGGAGATGAGATATACTAGACAAGTTAACTTGTCCATCAAACACTGGCAACTGTAAAAGTTGTGGAGTAACCACTGGTTGGATTTGCATTTGTTGAGCCAATAAATCCTTGATTGAATCTATCATAGAAGAGGAGGAAGATGCATCTACATTTATCTGCTCCTCTTGCTAATCATGGTTACCCTATTGCTCAGTATTCTCCAGAGGAGGATTATCTTGCACAATATTATGATCATGAGATGCATATCCTTCTCCTTGTCCAACTTGCTTTTCTTTCTCCTCTTTTTGAACTTGTTGTTCTATGTTATGCAGAGGAGATACTACAATGTAAGGTGGAGAACCAGTGTTGTGCAGTGGAGAAACTTGTGGTTGCTCCACATTCTCAGCTACTTTCACTCCTTCAAGTATTTTCTTTGTCACTTCTTCAGTCTCTTTCTGAATCTTATCTCTGTCATCTTTCTCCATGCTCATCAGAGCATCTACCCTATGATTTTTTCTTAGCTCATGGGCTTGCAATTGAGATATTTTCTCTTTTTCTTCTTGAGATACATTAATTCTAGTCTTATCAAGAGCTTGTTGTCTTAGCTCATCATTAATTTCTATGGCTCTTTCTCTTCTCTAGCTTAGAGCCTGAGCTAGGCTCCCTGAAACCTTTTCAATAATGTCACTCAAAGCCACATTGTACTTGATCATATACATCACTATAGCCTTTTCTGTGTTTCTCTGGTCTACATGAGGCATATCCAGATGTAGTTTTGCTATTTCTTTTAGAATACCATAATGCACAATTGCATTGAAGATTGCATCTAACTATAGAGGCTCATGTTGAGGCATCACCGGAGGTGTTTTCTTAGATTTCTTCTCTTTATTCTTTGGCTAAGAGGTGCCTTCCTTTCCTTCTGCTTCTTCCTCTTCTACCTCCTCTACTTGATTCTTCTTTCTTTTAGTAGGTTGTTTTGGTTTGGCATGCTTCTTCTCTACAGTCTTCATCTGTACCAATGTTTCAGAATCTACTCTTCTTCTAGTGGACACTGTTCATGTTGATCTAGAGGACTGTAGAGCATTTTTAGTAGCAAATGTGGACCTAATGGTCCTTCTTGGCCCTTGGGATACTGGTAAATTAACAGGATCAGGTTGAGGATCCTCTGCAGCGACTTCTGGTGTAGATTTTGATGGGAAACCCCATTTCTTACGAAATTATTCTTTGTTTTTCTCAAACTACTCCTCTGCACTTCTTTTATTCTTCTTATCTATTATTTCATCATTGGTACCAAATCTCTTAGCAGTTGTGTCTTTAGGTTTGTTGAGAAAAATATCAGCATAGGTCTTTATCTCCTCTGTAGAGACCTCATAAGGCAACCTTGGAATCCAGGTAGTCCTAGGCTCAACTGCTTCCATATAGGTATAATCCTTATCAACTAGAAAGGTGGTTTGATCTCTATATTTATGTACAATGCTAGATGGAACTATGTCCCTTGCTTGCATATCAGATTGTAGGGTTTTGAAGAACCCCAATACATTGTATTACAATTTTTTGCATCTCCAAAGCCTCTCAAATGGTTTTTGATTTGAGTAGGAATAGGAATATGTTGTTTCCAGATGTTTCCCTTAAAACTAGGTAATTCATTTAGGAAATAAAATGCAAGGTAGATGATAAGTGTACCATACCTAAAATTGTATCATGTTTCTTTTGTCCTCTTTAGGTTCTCCAACAATTGCTCTCTCATGACCTCATAGAGGTTAAAGTCTTTGCCTTCCTTTACCATCTGGTAAGTAGTGTGAATTGTTGTACCAGTAGTAGATCCCTATCTGTTTATGAAGTATACTTTATAAGAAATGCCCATAGCAGCATACTAGACCTTTGGATCTATTATGTCATTCACACTTAGGGTCCTCTTGTCAAATTTGGCACCTGTTAACTCTGTGAGGTTATTTTTGATGGATTTCATCATCAGAACTGGTCCGATTGAACTCAAACTAGTAACTGCCCTGATTGCATCCTTAGTGATCCTATAGGGCTTATCAAGATACATAAATTCATCATGAATTTTACTCAATATATACCTCACCTATTCATGCTCATCATAAAAGTTAGGGTAATCCTTCCATATATCTAGTCATTTGGCTCCCAAATTAGTATATTCTACTTTGTAGTTGTCATCATCCAGGAGGGTGTTCCTTAGCACTTCAAACTTCACATGATTGATTTCATCCATCTTGGAGTGAATGTAAAACCTCACATCTTCTATGTACACAACATATTCCAAAACATTGGAAAATGCCCCTTCTTTGTCAACCTCCATGGATTTGTAAGGATATTTCTTATACTTCGGCCTTGGTTTCTCAGTAACTTCCACCAATTAAGGAGTCAACATTTCAGTTTTCTCTAAATTTAGGAACTAGGGCTCAATGAAATAACAGTTCTGAGAAATACCTTTGTGCTCTATCGCTAGGGTTTCACCTTTAGCTGTTTTCCTCTCAAATTTGCCAAATACACTGAATGTCTTCTTTTCTTCTCATCTTTGGATGCAAATGCTTTGGTTTTGAATGAAGTTAGATCGTGCAAATGAAGAATAAGTATCTTACATTTGCCCTAACTTTTCACAATTAATGCACCTTTATCTATTTATGTAAACTATTGTCAGTGTTCTGTAAATCCATAGAGACCCAAAACCAATCCGCAATCCACCGCATCTTGTGATTTTGTTCCAAAAATTTGGGAGAATGAAACTATCCTGCCTTATCAATAACCTCATCTATCAAATTCATGCCAACTCATCTATATGTCTAGCTTCCATTTGTAGAAGCTACAATTATTTAGGAGAAGAGAATAGATATGCAATGGTTAGCTCCCCCTAACCCTATGCCTTCTCTTAGTCAATAGTGAAGTCTTTTGCATGAGGCAGAAGCTCAGGTTCATCCTTCTTCTCATTATCTTGTTCTGTCTTCTTTCTCCATATCTTTGCCATTTCCATATTTTGCTGAGTCACATTTTCCTCCATCTTCTTGTGCTAAATGGGTGGTTTCACATAACCACTCTTGAAAAAAATTTCTTTATGCCCAAAGTTATTGTACTTGTAGCAGACAACATTGTATGATTTTTCATGCATATAACCATTTCTCCTTACTTTGGTTCTACATTCAATAGCACTATGACCAAACTTATTGCATGCATACCAATAACCATAAAAGGAATGAGAGATCATAGCATTATGTTTTGGATGTAAAAATGAATTCTTCCTCATATAATCATTTATTCTTTCCTTAGTTCTACAATCAATAGCCTTATGACCAAAATTATTGCAAGAGTAACACTAACTATAAAAGGATTGAGGAGTGGCAACGTGTTTAGGTAGAGATCTCTTGAAATTTTTCTTCTGACCACTAACTTTTATGAAATCATCATTCAACTCCTACTCCTCATCTTCAATCATCTCATATTGTTTAGTGCATGGCTCTTCTCTTTTAATTTCAAACATGCCTTCAGGTATATCTTTTTTTGAAGTTTGACCTTTCTCAAATTCATTACCACCCTTATTCTTTAGAGGTCTTTGACTACTAATTATTTCATCAAGGATGTTGGTGCTTTTCTTGAGTTTTATAATTTTGTCTATCTGATCCTTTGCTTTCTCCAATTCTTTCCTCACAAAGATAATTTCTTCTTTTGATTATTTAAGCTTGGCCTTATATTCTTTATTTTCTCTCCTTGCCACATTCAGATCTTCTAAGGCAGAAATGAGTTCTCCTTCAAAATCAACTTCACAATATTCTTCATTAAAGGTTGTCATATCTTTATCATCTTCCGGAGGATTCTTATCATTAATAAGTACTTCATTTCCCATGTG
Organism: Cunninghamia lanceolata; assembly: GCA_027924645.1. Lineage (NCBI taxonomy): Eukaryota > Viridiplantae > Streptophyta > Pinopsida > Cupressales > Cupressaceae > Cunninghamia > Cunninghamia lanceolata. Next base: position 1,246,344 of record BSBN01000243.1, read on the forward strand.
GTCCACTCCAAGATCTACCTCAGCTATTAGACTGCATCAAGGAACCTTGCTCTAATACCAATTGTTGAACCCACAGAAGTACTGAGAGAGGGGGACTGAATCAATACTTAATGAAATTCTTTTTCTTCCAATAAAATTAAATCATAACCATGATAATCAAAGAGAACACATAAGAAAACAACCATAACACTAGATTTACATGGAAAACTCTAAAAAGGAGAAACTACGGTCAGCAAGTTACTTGGATCTACTATCTAAATTAAGCCTCACAAATAAAAATAGGATTACATTAACATTTATGGGCTACAACCCACGGGAAGCTACATCTCCTTGAAGTGCTACAACACTTGCAACTTTTACAAAGAGGATTCAACCTCTGTAACAAAATACTTATCTTACTCATATGATTTTTTCACCACAATTGACTGCTTCAACCTTTTGCTGGCCTTTCCAAACTCAACATAATTATATCATATCTCTACAACAACATCTCATTACGTAAACTGATCCTTTCCAAATTTCATCATCAAAATTGCCTCTATGGTTAATTTATTCAGACATTATCATAGATAACATACAACATACATCACATACCTCCTTTAACAACTTTGATCTTACATTTATATCCTGTGTACGCTTCAAACACTTTATCCTTTGTTAGCCAAGATGAAACATGCAATGGCCTTGCTTGTCAGCTCCCAAGTCATTAGTGGTAAGGTAGAAAACAAAGCAGTTCAAACCAAAATGATAATCAGGTATTATTTTACCTTACCCCACACTTCCACACTAATGTACACATCAAAACATATAGTATAATCATTAGCATACACCAAGTCGGCCAAACAAACACTTAACCTTCTATTCATTAGCTCTAGACCTAAGGCGGTACCAGAGGAGACAAGAATACATCATACGGACCACACAATAAGCATTATATGACTTGAAAATAATCCCTATACACTTATTTTACCATTTTAAGCTATTTCATGCCAGCACAAACACTTGAATATTGATGCCGGTATCCTTAAAAAACTCTGCTTACATAATCTTCATGTAATACATTGAAGCTCATACTTGCGGTAAACAAAAACATTTGAAATTTAAATGAGCAATTGAACTGACTAATTGAGCCTGTCTTTCCATCAGCAAAGCCAAATACCAATGTGCGGTGAAGTGTGGTGGCTTCAACTATCTCCCTCTACTTACCTTAACTAGCAACAAGACTTGTCTTCACACAGCTAACTCTAGAAAAACTTTTGTTTTGCATATTATCACTTGAAACTTGAAATATGTATTCCTTCCATTTATATCCAGCTTTCCTCCAAACCACAATGTCATATCTTCATCTGCAGAGAAGTCAAAGCAATCTCCTGAACCTTTGTGATTGGAACTACTCTATTTCAACACTGCCTTCACTTTGCTAACTCTAAAAAACTTTGTAACAACTTTCATACTCTAAAATTTGGAATATACATTCTTCACACCTATCTCTGCCTATCTCCTAAACTACAAGGCCAAATCTTCAAATGTGGAGATATGCAGTACATCCTTCTGATCCTGTGACACCTTTCCTGAACTTGAACTTTACTTAACCAAATTTCTTCAAACTTTCTTTATCCAACGCCAAATCACATGACTTTGTATCATCTAAATGCAACAAGATTCAACCAGAATAACTTCCATGATATTCATTATTAGCATAACTCATCAAAGATATTGATAACATGAACTTACACATAAACTTCTAAAGATAAGGTATGACTATGTATAGATGATACCGATCCTTTAACTTATTCCTTATCTAACACCATCATTGCTCCTCTAATCTACTAGTACAACTATGTACAGATGATACTGCTCTCATCTCTCCTTTGACCTGCTCCTTTGACATCACATGCAATAGTATGGCTTCCGCATCACCACCTATTCACATCAATGACAACACATATGCAATAGTTAGAAATCACTTTAAGGTGGGGGCATACATCGTGTGATCCTCTCTTTTTGGTTACATACTTGATGGTGTGGAACTCACCTAGTGATTTGGGAGTCCTCACTAGTATGTGATGTTCCCTTTTGGGTCCACGAGCCACCTAGTGCAACAAATTTGGCTAGCTCATGTGCTTCATGTTGTCGCATATGTTGTCATTGATGTCAAAGGAGTGGTGATCAGAGGAGTTGTGATGTGAAAGACATGATGATTAAAGACATAAACATGCTGTTGGATTAGTATCATCTATACATAGTTGTACCTTATCTTATGAAGTTCATGGATAGGTGAAGGCTGTCAAAGTGTTTTGATTGACATCATGCATTTATAATATGAAGTCATGCTTATTGAATTGTTACATATATTGTCACCTAATGTAAAGCATTGCATGGGATATGAAGGACATTGTCTAAGTTATCAAAATGTCAAAGGCATAGGGATTTGTACTACAAAAAGCATAGGATATTGTACCACATTCTACCACAGATGAAGATAGGACCTTACAGTTTGAAGGACATCTAAATATAGCTATGAGGTATGTATGATCCAAGTTTTAGAACATAGGAGTTATCATAGAGAGAATAAATCATGTTGCTATGTAAGGTTATTAGAGATAGAACATAAATCCACCACACTTTGATGTTTATCTTTTCTATCTGAAAGATAAGTTCAGATGGTTAGTATATATGCTCAATTCAGGTTTTAAGTGTTTTGGATCACTGTAGATGTTTATTGAAGTGACAGTGTGAAGACTGTGTTGTTGCACTCTAAAGGTTCAGTCAGATGATTGGCTGAATGCTTGCATCAATGAGTGGAAGCATGGTCCTAAAAGGGGAGTCTATGGGAAGTCTTTCTTGCTCCCATAGTGTTCATTACTTGATCTGCATGATGATATTTCACCTCTTCAGTACATCATTGTGTCTAGAGTTAGTGTATGAATGGCTAAGTGTGTGCAGAGCCCACTTGGTGTATATGTGTGCATGCGCCATGTGTCTGGAAGTGTGCGCTAACACAGAAATGTGTGTAAATGAAAATTGGGCCTAGTAGATCCTTTGGTATGAACCACATGGAAATATTTCTCTCTGTAAATGATTTGGAGCTGATATGTAAGACCGGTTGCATGTTTCATCTTATATGTTATCCTAAGAATGACAAAGATGAAGATTAGAAGGCTTGTAGAGGATATATATGATGTTAAAAGATTTCTACAAGGGTGTGCGATGAAAGATGAGTGATTAAAAATGAGAGAAGTAACTTTGTAAGCTAATGTATAATCCATAGTAGAGTTAGTATTGCGGAGGTATTTGAGCTATCAGAATTATTTAAAAGATCAAGAGGATATCATAGATGATAGTGTAGAAGTGTCTAAACAAGTCAAGGATGTCAAAATGTTAGAAAATATATTGTTGCAAAGGTAATGGAGTCATTAGTGATGAGTTGTAGAGAAGAAGTTGGCGCCTCATCTTGTAAGTGTTGTAGCACTTCAAGGAGTTGGTGCTTCCTTTGGGTTTGTGCCCATAAAACTTTGTTTTAGGGAGTTGGTGCTTCCTTTAGGTTGGTACCCATAAAACTTTGTTCCATGGAGTTGGTGCTTCCTTTGAGTTGGTACCCATAAATCTTTGTAACAAGGGATTGGTGTCTCCTTTAGGTTGGTGCCCATAAAACTCATTGTATACTTCATTTTATTTGTGAGGTTAGATTTGAATAGTAGATCCAAGAAGCTAGCTCACCATGGTTCTCCCATCTTGGGTTTCCATGTAAATCTAGTGTTATGTGTGTGCATGTTCTTTTGGTTCATGTGGGTTATCTGTTTACATTGAATTAAAAATATCTAAAGGGAAAGAATTTGAATATACACTAATTCACCCCCCCTCTCATTATATCTATGTGTTCAACAATTGGTATCAGAGCCAAGTTCCTTGACACGGTCTAACAACTGGAGGTAGATCTTGGATTGGAACACATGGCAAGACTATAAGGATGATCCTCTGGTTATGCAATTATATGTGGTTTGACAAACATCAAGTTTGCTAAAGTTATACAATGCAAATCTACTAAGGATATTTGGACAAAAAATTATAACATATATGAAGGAAATCACTGCTCGTCCAAAAATGAAAGAGAAGAAGCCCTACTTATGGAAAATGAAGTCTTAGATAATGATAAAATCCCTGCAGAGGATGGTGAAGACATGACATTCATTTATGAGGAAGCATATGAGGCTAATCTTGAAGGGGAACTCATTTCTACTTTGGATGACCTAATATCAGTAAGAAAGGAGAATAAAGAATATAAGGCTAAGCTTGAAGAATCAGAAGCAAGAATTGTTAATTGGAATATTGAAATTGAAGAAGGTAAAAGAACTACAGATTGTCTGAGCACTAAGCTCATCAACAAATCAGATGAATGCACCAAACTTGAAGAAGAAATTATCTCCCTAAGGAAGGAACTAGAGAAAGACAAGGATTAGATAGACCAGAGCCTAAAATTTGAAAAAACCACAATCATTCTTGATGAAATGATAAACAATCAAAGATCACCTAAGAATAAGGCCAGCCTTGGGTTTGAGAAAGGTTAGAGCACAAAAATAAATGAATCAACAAATAATCCTATGCTAAAGAAGACAAAACCAAGTACAAAGATATCTGAGAAGACTAAAGATGAGAAGAGCAAGATGGATGATGGGTTCACAAAGGTTAGAGTTCTAAGGAAAAGATTTAGGGGTTCTCCTCTTGTAAGACAATTTGCTACAACTAGGTTCTCTCCATTCTTTTATGGTTACTGTTGGTTGTAGAACTAAGATAAGAAGAAATGGTTATTTGAAAAAAAATTCATTGATGCCTCTCGAATATGGTGAACTATGCTACAAGTGCAATAACTTTGGGCATAAAGAAATATTTTGTAAAAGTGGTTTTGTGACACCACCTAACTAGCTCAAGAAGATGGAAGATACCCTGAACAAGCAAAAGAAGGAATTTGTAGAAAATATGGATAAGTAAACAAAAGCAAGATAATGAGAAGAAGGAATAATCTACGCTTGTGCCTCATGCACAAGATTTCATAGTAGATTAAGGAAAAGCATGGGTTCAAGGGGAGCTAACCATTGCATAATCTTTTGGCTCCTTGTAAAAATGAGATGCCACTTTTGGTAAGATGAATTAGAATGGAAGCAAGACATATTGGTGACTTAATAAGAAATTAAAATAAGGATATGTTAATAGGGCAAGTCTAATTCAATAACTCAATTCTCTGGAATGAAAACATGAAAGATTAAGGAACTCCAGATGGAAATAGGTCTCTATGAACCTATAGAATGCACCAGTAGCTGAAAGCCCTAAAAAATCTAACAAGAAAAAGATGTAATAAATGCAAAAAGTTAGGGAAAAAAGAAGGTTACTTAAGTCCTAATCATTCAATTCCTCCTCATTCATATACAAAGTGATTGGTGAATTTGAGAAAAGAAGAGTAAAAAGAGAAGCCCTAGCTATAGAGTGCAAATTTGAGAAAAGAAGAGTTAAAAAGTGAAACCCTAGCTACAGGGTGCAAATTTGAGAGAAGAAGAGTTGAGAAGTGAAGCCCAAGCTATAGAGTATAGAAGAGATAAAATGGCAACACCAAAGTTGGTTGATGTTTTAGAGAAGTCAAGACTGAAGTATAGGAAATATCCATATAAGGCTATGGAAGTGGATAAGGACAAAGCTTTCTCTAATGTTCCAGCTAATGTTGTCTATACCAAGGATGTAAGGATATACATCCACTCTTCATTCGTTGAGATTGACCACATGAAATTTGAGGAATTGAGAGATACCCCATTGGATGACACCAGATATAAGCCAAAATATGTGAACATTGCCACCAAAATAATAGATGTCTAGAAATATTACCCTGAGTTATGTGACACACTTGATTGGGTAAGGATTGTTCTAAGTAGAATTTATGATGAATTTATTTATCTTGGCAAACCTTACAGAATTATGAAAGATGCAATTAGGGCGGTCACTGTTGGAGTAACAAAGATCAACAAGCAAGAACTTCCACAAAGCATTTAAGCACATAAAAGCCAAAATGTATAATCAAGAGATAATGAAAATGTATAAAGAGCCTTGCTTATGTAGGTAAGGGGAAGGAGGTGAGAAGGAGAGAACCAACTATGACTAACCCTCAAGGTGATGAACACAAGTGTGCATATGTGGAGGGTGATGGACAAATGTCTCCAACCTCCCATAAGGTGAGGAGAGAATATCTCCAACCTCTAATGAGGTGGAATGTCAAAATGGCTAAACTCATGTGTGCACATGTGGTGAGACAAAAAAGTGACTAACCTCAAAAGTGAACTTAACATTTAATGTCAAGGTTAAGTTAAGGACCTAACCACTAAGTGTGACTTAAGACTAGGCATGGGTTAGGATAAACCCTACACTCTAACAATCACTAGATTAAGCTCAAGAGGACTAGTACCGGTGATGAAGGCCATCGAGAATGATAGGGTTACTGAGTTGACTAGGGAGAAACCTGATAAATGAACCTTAAGTGTGATGGAAATAACTAATCCAGGGGTGTGATATGCCATAATGGGCATAGATTACAAATATACTTTGCAAATAGAGAAGGATTGGTAACTAGTACCACCATCCATACCACATACCAAATGGTGAAGGTGGGCAAGGACTTCAACCTATGTGAAGTCATGAGAGAGCAACTAATGGAAAATTTGAGAAGGATAAAAGAAGCAAATTATAATTTTAGGTATGACACTCTCATTATCTGCCTTATATTCTATTTCTTGAATGAGCTACCTATTTTCAAGGGAAAGGTGTGGTAACAACATATCTCTGTTGCTACACAAATCAAAAATCACATGAGGGGTTTCCATGATACAAAGAATTGTAGCACTGTGTACTGGGGGTTTTTCAAAACCTTGCAAATAGATATACAAGCAAGGGAGAGGATACCATATCATATGGTAAGACTCTATAGATAAAACATCACCTTTTTGGTTGACAACAACTACACCTACATTGAAGCGGTAGAACTAAGAACGGCTTGGATACCCAAACTGCCTTATGCAATCTTTGTGGAAGAAATAAAAGCCTATGCTAATAATCTCCTAAGAAAACCTAAGTGTTGTGTGGTTACACAACACGCCCCATTTGGACTTGGCAAAACAGGGACCCAACTTTTGTTTTGGCTTGTGTTGTCTGTTTCTGGCGGTTTGGTAAAAACAAGTCAGGTGCATCATCATCATGAAGGTCAGGATGAGGTAGGTCATCATCATGAGGTTAGTTTGTCAAAGTTCATATTTTGTTTCTATGACTTCATGGTTGGAAAGAGCTTGAAATTCCATGCAGGTTTGCCTTTTGCATCACTTGAAAAGTCGTCCATATGAAGGAGTTGTAAGCAGTCAAAGTTTTGGTCAAACCTGATAATTGCTGTATGAACATCATCATCATGGTATTCGAAAAGGCCCCCTGATAATATCCTGAGGTCGAAATATCCGGACGTCAAGTTTAAGTCATAATAATCCTTTCCCGTCGGGCAGTTTTTTGTGTCGCCAAAGGTCATCATCATGATCTTACTCTATCACTTGGTGAATATCATGCAGTCCCGAAACATCCGGACGTCAATCTTAAGTGCTAGTGTGTTTTACCCGTCGAGTAACCTTGGAAACATTGCGAGCATCATGATATTCCAACATCACCCGATATTATAATATCATGCTGATATTGTAATATCACCTTACTTAGAGAAATCTGCCATCTGCATAATTTGAGCGCGCACGACAGTCTTGGTGATCAACATCATCATGATATTTCGAGACCCGACATTTCCTAATATCCTCCTGACCTCCTTTTGCGTGATCATGATGATCACCTTATCTTTCGAAACGGAGGATGATTTTCCTTTCCCAAGCCTTGTTGAACAAGATCATCATGATCTTGTTAGTCTTTCCCGACAGTTCGTGATATCATCCTGCCGACAAGTATAACCTTTTGCAAATATGATGATGACGATGACGTCACCATCACCTCTCTCCGTCGGCAGGATATTTTCCAAGGCGTGATCCATTTAGCCAAAATGATGATGACGATGACGTCATATTCGAAGATTAACGAAGGCCGCGGATATCCTGATGACGTCATCAGGACTTTCTGCAGGATCATATTTTAGATCACCCAGAGCGTACATGATGATGATGATGTTCATCATCCTGATCTTCCAAGCAGGATAGCCTTGGCCGAAATGGGTCATATTGCATTCATCCACCTGATCATCTTCCTTAGAAGTGACCCGATATTCCATTTATCTCCTGCTCTTAACGAAGCATGACGGTGACGTCATCCCTTTGCATTTTAACGAAGCCTGATGATGACGATGACGTCATCATGATATTCCTCAGCGGCAGGATCATTTTCCAAGTCCTCCTGTTTGTCTTCATCATGATGATGATGACGAGGTCTTTCTTTCCCGAATATGCAAAAACAAAACATCCTGATGTGCTTTTCCTCAGAGCATTCGGAGGAGAGGAGCATCATATTTCACAATATCCTGCGGCTAGATACAGAGGGCATATAGTTGGTCATCCTCATGATTTTTTGGCGTCGGTATAACTGTTGCCGTCGGCCTAAGGTAAAATTGTCACCCTGATCATATGTAGTCACGCCGATGCAAATATGATGATGATGCAAAGCCGGATTCGAAGGATGCTTGAAGGGCGATTATTTCCTTGTATATTTGTGATCATCATCATCATATTTTGAACCCGATATACAAGAAAATGGGCAAAAACATGAAGCGATGGAAATTTGAAAGGGCCGACTGCCTGATGTTTGGTCAACGATGGTTGACCGGATTGTTTTTATGCTGTTTATGCATTTAGTGCATAAATTTCCAGTGATTTGAAAATCGCAGATACACACTTTGGGGTTTGTTTAATGAAACGTTTTATTTCCTGTTGTTTATCATGATGATGATGAACTTAATGTTTGTCTGTTTACTTGCAGGAAGTCATCATGATGCTGCTGAAGCTCAACATTGAGGTCATGATGCTGCTGAAGCTGAGCGTGGAAATCATGATGATGCTGCTGAAGCTGATAATTGCAAAGTTGTGCATGGAGTCAACATGGGCCAGAAATGAGGAGGATATTGTCAAATATGCTGTTCGCCAGCTGTAGACCGAATCAAGTTGAAGATGCTGGAATATTATGCGCCAGCTGTACATTTTATAACTGGCGAAGCATGTGCTTTTCATCTGGACCGCTAATTGCTATGAGAGGATCCTGATCCTTGGATCACTGTAACCGTTTTCTGGCAGTTGTTCTATATAAGAACTAGAGCTTGTCATTAAAGAGGAGGAATACATTAGAATACACAGACGCATCTGGCGCAAAGAGTCAATTACTGTAGAATAAGTTAGGAGATCGGATTACTGAGACTAATGAGGATAGAATTGTTGAAATGTCAAGGTTCTTTCTTCAGATCACTGTAAATGTACCTGTTCTTGAGCATACTGAATGAATATGAAGTTCCAGATTACATCCTGATTGTAAATTTTACGTAATCTTTCTGTTGATTTTTGGATATGTACTGGTGAATGCTGTGTTCAACTGGAAGCACTTTCATTTCATTACATGTTGTTGTCAACTTTCCTTTGAAGCTTTGCACTAGATCATGCGGATTTGTGGATTGTCCTGGTGAAGTATGATTTCTAGTTTTTCTTCTTTTCATTGCAAGTATGGGAGCTTGTATGTGAATCAGTGATCTAAGTCCAGTAATTTTAGGAATCTCACTCTCTAACCCTTTTCCTTTTTTCAATTTCATTAATTCATCACCATAACTGCGAATCATGATAAATAACAAGCAGAAACAGTGAAATATGCTGAAATCCCGTAGGTAACTGAAGATCCTTAGCATATTTGAGTTAAATGCATGTAGTACTGAAAATATCATGCAAAGAATCATAAATAATGATAGAAATCATGCAAATATCGGCCTGTATGCACATTATTTGACTAAATTTACAGTGCAGAAGTAGAATTGTTGGAGACTTATGCAGAGCGAACATCCAGAGCAGGATATTTGAAGATGATGATGATGAACAGTGCAGAAACACGTAAGGCCCCTGAATGGAAAACAACAACACACATCAACCACTGAGTAACGTCAGTAGATTAAGACCTAATCAACGGAGACTTGGGATCATGAATTCTTTGAATTCATCGTATCTTTCAAGATGAGTAAAGGTTGTTGTGTAACTTTTATTCTATGTTTGCAAATGACTAACATTATGACCAACATAAATTGGCGCTAGAAGGAGGGCGAGCTGTTTCTCAGCAAATAAATCTTGTTCAGTTGAAGTGATATCCCCTGCCTCAGTTTAGCAGCCCGCTTTAAATCTTGCTAACGTATCTGCAGGCCCCTCGCTTCTAACACAACATAAATTGGCGCTAGAAGAAGGGCCGAACTGGAAAAGACACCATTGCTTCAGTCATCATTCATATATGCAGGCCCCTCGCTTCTAACGCAACATAAATTTTTGAGAAGGCAGGACCGGCGCTGTGCATTTCTGGATTTCTGCAAATATTGCATAAATATTTCAGCATTTGAGTTAAATGTCTGCAAATATCTCTTACCTGAGATGTTTTGGTTGCACCTTAGCAAAGATCTAGCCCAAAGCATCAAATATTTGTTTGACTTTCTGGATTTTCAAGTTTTAGTCTGAGATGTGATAGATCTCCTTAAAATTGCAAAATACTAAAAACAAATTTGAAGAATAGAGTCTCATTTTGATGGATGCATATGAAAATAATGGTCAAATTAACATTCCTTTATTTCAGGAAACTCTGAGTAGGCAGCTTTACCCTCACAATTTGTCTAACTTTGGTTTATCTACCTGTTGCAGGATACACCAGACTACAGAACACAGTGAAATAAATTGCTTAACTTTCCTTACAAGGTTGGATTTATATTTGAAAGGACTAATATTCTTTCTGGATGTGTTCAGGGTTGAAATTTGCCAAGAAAATGAGGAAGTCTGCCAGGAAAAGGAAGAAATTCTGGAGCAACAAGCAGATGCAGCACCAGAAGTTATTAATTGTCCAGACACTAAAGTGGACAGATCTGAAGATTTTCAATTATACTTGTCTAGAAATATACAGTGTAGTCAAATATTAGGTTTGCCCATTGATGATGTCTTGATTGAAAGCTGGTGCAGATTACATGATGAAGAGCATTCAGAAAGAGATTGTTACCCTTGCTTGGTCATGTTGAAAAAGATTCTAGAAAATATAATAGCTGAGTCAGTTCCAGAAGGTAATGAAGAGGAAACGTCTTTCCTGGATTCATTTTATGGTGACGTTGATAGGAGTTCTCTACTTCCTAATACAAGTCAGGACCAGTCAGTATGCAGGTATGAATCTTGTGAAAATTTTAGAGAAGAAATCACTCATCAGGATAATATTTATGATTCTGATCCTAATACTTTTGATAAAGAAGATGAAACATCTTTCCTGGAGTCATTCTATGGTAAAGAGAAGTGTAAACAGATAGTAGAGCAATTTAAATGCGCTCCAGATGATGAAGTTCCTATGATGGTAACTCAGGGAGTTATAGAGAAGAAAATAAATGCTGATTTATTACTTGACTTCTTTGAATTAAATGATCAAATGCAAGAATGTCGCAGGTTAAAGGAACTAGATCCTCTAATAGATAGAAAGTGTGAATTATTTAATGAACAATTCCTGAAAGATGAAGATGTAGAAGACTTTGGAGTTGTTGTGCATAATCAGATGTCATTCCAGAAATATTTTGAAAATGAAACAGGGGAGTGTCCTCACCAAGTGAAAGTTGTTTCTCCTTTACAGTCAAATGATTTAGAAATAATAAATTTCTGTATATCAGGTTGTGATAATAAAGATACTTATTTAGATGCTGATGTGCAGGAAACTGAAGAAAATATTGAGAAGTTTCCTGAACTGGAGGATAAACTGAACATCCAGAATGGAGGGATAAGGTTGGATAAAGATGAAGAATTAACACATCAAAGGTCATACATCCTTCAATTCGAAGAGGGACCAGGCACTGAGCCAAGCAGTGAAAATATAATGACAAATGGAAGACCAACTGCCAATGAAGAAGCATGTCCAGCAAAGCCAGAAATACACCAGGTTGTATTTCTCCTTTCCACAGTAAATGATGTTGAATACCATTTTGATTATGGAAATTCAGGAGATAAGACATGCATATGGATTAATCATGAACATGATGAGCTTCCTCAGTTGCTGATCATCAAGAGTTGTTCTGTTGAATACAGTGAATTCAGAATACCAGAATATTCTTCAGAATATAAAGATAAACTTGCTAGGTTGAGAACCACAACTAATACCCTGATGCTCCTGCACAATCAAAAGAAGTATGCAAATTCAGGTGTCCTTAGGCCTTTTTCTGGTTTTTGTTTGCCTGGTAGTGGTTTGTATATAATTTTGTAGATTAGTTGTTTGTACAGTCTGCTTGTTTTGCTTTCTTGTTCTGTTCCTGTTGTTTCCTTTTTGTAGGTTGGTTGTTTGTATAGGGTTGTTTCTGTTTTGTGTTGTTTTGGTTGAGTTTTGTTTTGGTAAGTCAGGATGATGCACTTCATCACCTAAGAAAATAACTAAATTATTAGGATTCAAGTGATGAGATCAGATTTAGATATAGATTGTAATTCATTCTGATAAATACTCATGATCAGGTTTTATGATGTCTTTTCATCAGGGTACCTTTTCTTGTCCAAAGTGAATCAAACACAATGAAACACCTAACAGCCTTGGGCTTGTTGAAGATATGAGTATAGGTGTTAAGTGAAAAATCTAAAGGGACTCCCTTGCTACCAATACAATCTCCAACCTAAAGCTGCAAGTGGCTACACCTTGTACAAATAAGCTGACATGATGATATCAAATATAAGTATATAAATAGAAAATATATAAACAATAAACTTAGGCCATCTAAGTAACTCTACCGGGGCTATGGACGCCTGCTGGCAGTGGAGCCCTACTTAGGGAGATTGTATAGATAACCTTGCCGGGGTTATAGACACCTGCTGGCAGCAAGGCTCTATCCAGGTTGGCTATGAGGGATGATCTCCAACTATGTAGTTTAACACCAGTTACTTATGTTTTCAACTTACTTTCAAGATGAGGATAATTAATCATATGCACACACATGATCCTTTGTTAGCACTGTTACCTTGATGAAACTTTATCATTCAAAGATCATGATGATTTTACTTAGAAAGAATTAGAATACTATAGATGAATGTGATCACATCACTTGAATCATTTGAATTTTGTTGTTTTCTTTGGTGGCAAGTTGTTGTGTGGTTACACAACACGCCCCATTTGGACTTGGCAAAACAGGGACCCAACTTTTGTTTTGGCTTGTGTTGTCTGTTTCTGGCGGTTTGGTAAAAACAAGTCAGGTGCATCATCATCATGAAGGTCAGGATGAGGTAGGTCATCATCATGAGGTTAGTTTGTCAAAGTTCATATTTTGTTTCTATGACTTCATGGTTGGAAAGAGCTTGAAATTCCATGCAGGTTTGCCTTTTGCATCACTTGAAAAGTCGTCCATATGAAGGAGTTGTAAGCAGTCAAAGTTTTGGTCAAACCTGATAATTGCTGTATGAACATCATCATCATGGTATTCGAAAAGGCCCCCTGATAATATCCTGAGGTCGAAATATCCGGACGTCAAGTTTAAGTCATAATAATCCTTTCCCGTCGGGCGGTTTTTTGTGTCGCCAAAGGTCATCATCATGATCTTACTCTATCACCTGGTGAATATCATGCAGTCCCGAAACATCCGGACGTCAATCTTAAGTGCTAGTGTGTTTTACCCGTCGAGTAACCTTGGAAACATTGCGAGCATCATGATATTCCAACATCACCCAATATTATAATATCATGCTGATATTGTAATATCACCTTACTTAGAGAAATCTGCCATCTGCATAATTTGCGTGCGCACGACAGTCTTGGTGATCAACATCATCATGATATTTCGAGACCCGACATTTCCTAATATCCTCCTGACCTCCTTTTGCGTGATCATGATGATCACCTTATCTTTCGAAACGGAGGATGATTTTCCTTTCCCAAGCCTTGTTGAACAAGATCATCATGATCTTGTTAGTCTTTCCCGACAGTTCGTGATATCATCCTGCCGACAAGTATAACCTTTTGCAAATATGATGATGACGATGACGTCACCATCACCTCTCTCCGTCGGCAGGATATTTTCCAAGGCGTGATCCATTTAGCCAAAATGATGATGACGATGACGTCATATTCAAAGATTAACGAAGGCCGCGGATATCTTGATGACGTCATCAGGACTTTCTGCAGGATCATATTTTAGATCACCCAGAGCGTACATGATGATGATGATGTTCATCATCCTGATCTTCCAAGCAGGATAGCCTTGGCCGAAATGGGTCATATTGCATTCATCCACCTGATCATCTTCCTTAGAAGTGACCCGATATTCCATTTATCTCCTGCTCTTAATGAAGCATGACGGTGACGTCATCCCTTTGCATTTTAACGAAGCCTGATGATGACGATGACGTCATCATGATATTCCTCAGCGGCAGGATCATTTTCCAAGTCCTCCTGTTTGTCTTCATCATGATGATGATGACGAGGTCTTTCTTTCCCGAATATGCAAAAACAAAACATCCTGATGTGCTTTTCCTCAGAGCATTCGGAGGAGAGGAGCATCATATTTCACAATATCCTGCGGCTAGATACAGAGGGCATATAGTTGGTCATCCTCATGATTTTTTGGCGTCGGTATAACTGTTGCCGTCGGCCTAAGGTAAAATTGTCACCTTGATCATATGTAGTCACGCCGATGCAAATATGATGATGATGCAAAGCCGGATTCGAAGGATGCTTGAAGGGCGATTATTTCCTTGTATATTTGTGATCATCATCATCATATTTTGAACCCGATATACAAGAAAATGGGCAAAAACATGAAGCGATGGAAATTTGAAAGGGCCGACTGCCTGATGTTTGGTCAACGATGGTTGACCGGATTGTTTTTATGCTGTTTATGCATTTAGTGCATAAATTTCCAGTGATTTGAAAATCGCAGATACACACTTTGGGGTTTGTTTAATGAAACGTTTTATTTCCTGTTGTTTATCATGATGATGATGAACTTAATGTTTGTCTGTTTACTTGCAGGAAGTCATCATGATGCTGCTGAAGCTCAACATTGAGGTCATGATGCTGCTGAAGCTGAGCGTGGAAATCATGATGATGCTGCTGAAGCTGATAATTGCAAAGTTGTGCATGGAGTCAACATGGGCCAGAAATGAGGAGGATATTGTCAAATATGCTGTTCGCCAGCTGGAGACCGAATCAAGTTGAAGATGCTGGAATATTATGCGCCAGCTGTACATTTGATAACTGGCGAAGCATGTGCTTTTCATCTGGACCGCTAATTGCTATGAGAGGATCCTGATCCTTGGATCACTGTAACCGTTTTCTGGCAGTTGTTCTATATAAGAACTAGAGCTTGTCATTAAAGAGGAGGAATACATTAGAATACACAGACGCATCTGGCGCAAAGAGTCAATTACTGTAGAATAAGTTAGGAGATCGGATTACTAAGACTAATGAGGATAGAATTGTTGAAATGTCAAGGTTCTTTCTTCAGATCACTGTAAATGTACCTGTTCTTGAGCATACTGAATGAATATGAAGTTCCAGATTACATCCTGATTGTAAATTTTACGTAATCTTTCTGTTGATTTCTGGATATGTACTGGTGAATGCTGTGTTCAACTGGAAGCACTTTCATTTCATTACATGTTGTTGTCAACTTTCCTTTGAAGCTTTGCACTAGATCATGCGGATTTGTGGATTGTCCTGGTGAAGTATGATTTCTAGTTTTTCTTCTTTTCATTGCAAGTATGGGAGCTTGTATGTGAATCAGTGATCTAAGTCCAGTAATTTTAGGAATCTCACTCTCTAACCCTTTTCCTTTTTTCAATTTCATTAATTCATCACCAAACTGCGAATCATGATAAATAACAAGCAGAAACAGTGAAATATGCTGAAATCCCGTAGGTAACTGAAGATCCTTAGCATATTTGAGTTAAATGCATGTAGTACTGAAAATATCATGCAAAGAATCATAAATAATGATAGAAATCATGCAAATATCGGCCTGTATGCACATTATTTGACTAAATTTATAGTGCAGAAGTAGAATTGTTGGAGACTTATGCAGAGCGAACATCCAGAGCAGGATATTTGAAGATGATGATGATGAACAGTGCAGAAACACGTAAGGCCCCTGAATGGAAAATAGCAACACACATCAACCACTGAGTAACGTCAGTAGATTAAGACCTAATCAACGGAGACTTGGGATCATGAATTCTTTGAATTCATCGTATCTTTCAAGATGAGTAAAGGTTGTTGTGTAACTTTTATTCTATGTTTGCGAATGACTAACATTATGACCAACACTAAGGATACTACAACTGAAAGGTTTGGGACCTACAAGGAAATAATGGACAAAATGAGTAAAATAATGTGTAGGAACAACTTGAGAAGAATAGAGAATAATTACATGAGAAATGGGGTGTACCATTAAAGCCTAAAACCTCATCACAAACCACTACAGAGGATCCACATCCTACTTCCTCAAAACCACAAGAAACCACCTCATCACAAATCCCAATGAGGTCTAGTAGATCCACTTCTACTACTACAAGTGCTTCACAATGCTCTTCATCAAAATAAACAACATCTACTGAAATGAAGAAAGCCTCTAAAAATTTGGTGCAGATGAAGGTAGAAGAAAAGAAACATCAAAGGGTGAAGCAACAAGCCAAGAGAAAGAAAATCCAAATGTAAGGAGTCATTAAAGAGGAAGAAGAAGGAGAGAAAGGAAATTCTAAGCTACATAAGAAAAGGAAGAAAACAAAGCAAACACCTCCAAAGGGTCCTCCAAAAGATTCTTTTCAATTAGAAGACATTTTCTATGGATTTGTGCATCATGGACTGCTAATGGAGACTATTGAATTACATCAAGAAGTATCTCCAGCAAATCAAAGTACTATCGAGAAGGTTGTGATCATGTATATGATCAAATACAATAAGCCTTTGAATGAAATAATTGAAAAAGTTCTAGATAGCCTAGCTCATCCTTGAGACAAAGGAGAGAAAAAGTTCCAGAAATGGATGAAAAGCTAAGACAAAAGGACTTAGATAGAGTTGGTGCTACAATTTCTAAGGAAGAAAAGGATAAGTTATCTCAAATGCAAGCTCAAGAGTTGAGGATTAAACATAGGGTAGATACCATTATGAGTATGGAGTAGTAAGACAAAGCTAAGATTCAAAAGGAAACTGAGGAAGTAACAATGACAATATTTGAAGGGGTAAAATAAGTTAATAAAATGTGGAACAAAAACAAAATTCTCCTCATCACAACACCAAGTCTTCTCCGCATAATACATATCAGCAGGATCAACATGATCAACAAGAGGAGCATGTCAAAACAGATACAAGGGAGAGTTCTCAGGTAAATTAGGAAGCATCT